>CM070585.1:33065813-34387036 GCA_036346355.1 Rhipidocladum racemiflorum
AGAGGGGGTTCGGATATTTCTTCGGGTAGATGATTTTAGCCTCCCCCAAAAGAACACAAGCAAGAACACCCAGACAGGACTAGGGCCATTACTCTCAGGAGTGCCCGAACCTGGATAAAACTCAGCGTCTCCTTGCAAGCTTCGCCGCTGATCCCCTCTCTCCATCTCTCGAGCAATCTCCACGAAAGCCCCCCGTTTGAACTTCGTATACACCTGATTCGGAGGTATCTGTTGGCTCTTACACCAACAGTGGCGTTCCAGGTAGGGGGGCTTGGTGGCTAGATTGTCCCTCTTTCTTCGTCCTTCTCGCGAAGCTTGCAAGGAACTTCGACGGCCGTCGGCATGGCGGATTCACGTTCCAAGCACGATGACCTACCCGAAGGGAGGAGCACTCGTAGCCGATCCCGGCGCCCGGCCAGGGCGTCGGACCTCCCGGGTCCCTCTGTCCTGGGAGGGGCACGCGTTGCTTCCACGCTCGGGGGACAGCCCGTCCGACGGCGCCTGTTGATGGGCGACGCCACCCCGGCGCGGAATCTTCACGCGGCCCAGCTGCTCCTCGATCACCCGCCAATTATGCTAGGGGGCGAAACCCCGGCAGCCCCATGGCTGCGGGACATCGCCCGCCTAGTGGAGGCCGCCCAGCAGCAGATAGAGGCGGCAAACCCGCCGGGCGTATCCGGCGGTGGGCGACAAGACCTACGCGCGGTCGATGTGCAGGCTTCCAGCCGCCCCAACATAGTTATTTCTGGCCATGAGGGCCGGGACAAAGGGAAGGGCGCGCAGGTTGCAGCCCTCCCAGATATTGGGGGACGTGCACATGCTCCCACCCCTTCTCGCGGACCCCTCAAATCGGCGGGGGGCCGCGAGGATCTAAGAACCTGTCTAGACGAAAGGCGGTTCCGGCGCGATGGTGACTTGCGCAATGTCCTCAGGGGGCATCACGAGCATGCGCAGCATCGCGTTGGCCGCCCGACGCCTAGCGGACGGGGGGATACCTTGCCCCCTGACTCCGGGGAGAGCGTAGAATCGCACTCCTCGACCCCCTCTTGGGTCCGAGGAGCGGGCGAGCAACGCTGCTCCCCCTACAACGTTGGATGCCAGGTGTTTTCCCTCTGTCTACGCCAAGCTGCGTGGCCAGAGAGATTCCGCCCAGCGTCCATCGAAAAGTACGATGGCACCACCAACCCGGAGGAGTTCCTCCAGATCTACACTACGGTAGTGTGTGCCGCGGGAGGGTCCGAAAAGATCATGGCCAACTACCTCCCGACGTCGCTGACGGGCTCTGCCCGCTCCTGGCTGCTGAACCTCCCGCGAGGCTCCGTGCACTCGTGGGAGGAACTGTGCGACCTTTTCGTTGCCAACTTTCAGAGCTCCTACACTCAGCTGGGTGTGGAGGACAACCTCCACACCCTGGAACAGACAAAGGGGGAGTCCCTGAGAGAATTTATCTGGCGGTTCAGCCACTACCGTAACACGATCCCCCAGATTTCCGAGCAATCGGTGATCATCGCATTCCGGAGGGGGGTTCGGGATAAGAAGATGTAGGAGAAGATGGCTACCCGCACTATATCAACCACCTTCGAGCTGTTCTCCCTGGCGCATAAATGCATCAGGGCGGCGGAGGCCCGAGAGCATGTGGCGGGGCCGTCCGGCCACAGCGAAGCGGGAACCTCAAAAGCTTCCGATCACAAGAAGAAAAAGAAGCGCAAAGAGGCCGGCGCCGAAGAGATCCTAGTCGTGGAGCTGGAGGCCAAGCCCCAGAGGCACGACTGCCGGGACAGGAGGGGTGATCACCGAGACCCGCGTGGCGACCGCGGGGACCACCGTTCGCCCCGCCGAGAAGACGACGGGGGCAGACCTTACTGCTCCATCCACAGGACCAACGGACATGATCTGGCGGATTGCCAGGTCGTGTCCAAGCTGGTGGAACAGTGGCTTAAGGAACGCCGTGAAGATGACCGTGATGACGCGGGTGAAGACCCTTCTCCGCTGGCCTTTCAGCAAGCGGAGCACACGGTGGCATTCATTCATGGTGGCTCCGCCACCTACTCTTCAAACTCGTAGTACAAGCGAGAGTTGAGGGAGGTGTGCGCCACCGTACCAACCCCCGGGGCGAGCAGGCCACTGAAATGGTCAAAGGAGCCGATCACTTTCAGTCGAGCCGACCACCCGGAGAGCACCTCAGGCCCGGGCCATCTTCCGATGGCGTCCATAACGGGCATGGCACGGGTGATCGCCACGCGCTCCCGGGGCTCCATGCGGCAAAGCGGGCACCCGCCGGGAAAGGCGGGATGGCACTGGGGGTGCCCAATTGCCCCATCCAGGTGTCAACTTTCGTAGGGGATAAGTCCCCTGCAGCTGTTAGCAAGTAAAAAAGAAAGAAGAGTGTTTTCAACTCGGCAACAGTTGCCAAAATCACCAAGAAGGAGAGACAAGAAGCCTACCTCCGGAAACCGTCCGGGTTATGTCATCAAGGCCCATCTACTGCTAGGCCGGGCGGGCACGGTGGCGCAGGGGGCTGATCCTCCAAGAAATGAAGTCTCGAAGAACCATACCTCCCGTCAGGCCCGCTGCCCGCAGCTGGCCCACGTGGGCCATCATCGTCCGGAGCTCGGGCATTTCGTCGACCTGCACTCCCCAGGTGGGGTTGCTGACCGCCGGCTTGGTCAGCAACTCCAGGACCTCTATGCCAGTGTCGTCCGCGACATAGAGCCACTCGTTGCGCTAGGTCTTCCAGTTGGACCTAAGATCCAACTGGATGCAGCGCGAAGCCACGCCATCTCGGAGGCAAAAGTGGCAGCACCCCGACGGGATGGAAGGATCCCTGGCCGTGCGCAGGGTGTAGAAAAAGCGAAAAAGAGGAAGATTGGGGGCCACTCCCATGAACATTTCGTAGAAGTAGGCGAAGACAGCAAGAAAGATGATGGAATTGGGAGGAAGATGAATGTTGTGGATAGAGTAGAAGTTGAGGACGGAAATGTAGAAGTCAGAAACCGGTGGGAGTAGACCCGCCAGCATTGCCCAACCGAAGAAGATCACCTCTCCTGGGCGGCAGCCAGGCGCTGTGGTCCCGGCATGGACGTTGAGGGAGCCGCCGGAGATGTACCGGGAGAACCTCGCGGCGTCTTTGTCCTCGACGGTCAATGGCGGGAGCAAAGGTGCCGGAGGTGCCATCTGGCAAGGAGGAGGCAGTTCGCAAGAAGGACGGTTGAACGCATACCAGATGAATGAGACTGAAAAAAAGAACCGCTCCACCCGTGTAAACTTATATATAGGCTTGCGAAGAGGTGATCTGGCGGGAAACCTGAAGCATCGCGGTGGCTCGAAGGCGGGAAGCCCAAAAGGCTGACGAAACATGGGCATGTTCCCCAAAGGTCCAGCGTCGATTCTGGCGAAGCGGTTGCATGTTCGCCTTAATACCTAAAGCAGTGCGGGCATTTAAAGCTGCGGCGTTACGTGGGTATTTATGATGGACCCACCCGGGAGACTGAGGCCACCTAGCGGTCTGTGCCACCGCACAGAGGGTCAAGGGCATTTAATGCGTTTCGTGCGCATTAAGTGGAGGTAATGAAGGCCATAGTGTGACGGCGCGTGTTCTCAACGCGCGCATTTATTATGAATGACGTCATGATGAAATCTCCCCCCTGGCGAGGCGTGCGGAGCCGGCAGGCACATGGGTCCCAAGGCCGGGGCAAGGTCGGCTGTGTCGGAAGCATTAAGTGCAACTCAAGAATAGTGACAGGTGCATTAAATGCGGTATGGCAGTGTAATAAGAGTGGTACACCGATGTAAGTCCCCCATGCGCCCTAGCCAGCCCAAGTATAAAAGGGAGCCGGGGTGTATGGGAGAGGGGGTTTGGATATTTCTTCAGGTAGATGATTTTAGCCTCCCCCAAAAGAACACAAGCAAGAACACCCAGACAGGACTAAGGCCATTACTCTCAGGAGGGCCCGAACATGGATAAACCTCGGTGTCTCCTTGCAAGCTTCGCCGCTGATCCCTTCTCTCCATTTTTCGAGCAATCTCCACAAAAGCCCCCGTTTGAACTTTGTATACACCAGATTCGGAGGTATCTGTTGGCTCTTACACCGACAACGGTCATATGGCAAAAGACTGTCGCTATCGCAAAAATAAGGCAAGAAAAATGCCAACATGACCATAGGCGAGGCCTCGACTTTAGGAGGGTATGGTAATTCTCCTGTTGTTTTTTCAGCATGTCAAACCACTGATTGGTGGGTTGATACTGGGGCTAATGTTCACATTGTTCTGATGTTTCCTTGTTTTCTTCTTACCAGGCAGTCGGGGCTTCCTCCGTTCTAATGGGGAACGGGTCGCATGCTTCTGTTCTTGGTGTTGGCACGGTAGATCTGAAGCTTACTTCTGGGAAGATTGTCCACTTGAAGAACGTGCAGCATGCGCCAACAATAAAAAAGAACCTTGTTAGTGGTTCTCTTTTATGCAAGGATGGTTACAAGCTAGTATTTGAGTCAAATAAAGTTGTATTGTCTAAGTTTGGGAACTTTGTTGGTAAAGGCTATGAGAGCGGAGGCTTGTTCCGCTTAAGTACTCTAGAGTCTTGCTATAATATGAATATTGCAACTGGTTTGAATAAATGTGATGCCGATATTTGGCATTCTCGATTCTGTCATATTGGTTTTGATAGCATTGCTCGAATGTCCAGATTAGAGTTAATTCCAAAATGTGATATTGTCAAAGGATCAAAGTGTCAATCTTGTGTGCAAGCAAAACAGCCTAGAAAACCCTTTAAAGGATTACAGGAAGAAAATAACTTGGCACCATTAGATCTTGTCCATACTGACCTATGTGAAATGAATGGATTGTTGACAAAAGGAGGTAAAAGATACTTTCTAACTCTTATAGATGATGCAACACGTTATTGTTATGTGTATTTGCTGAAAACAAAGGATGAAGTTTTAAACTACTTCAAAATCTATAAGGCCGAAGTTGAGAACCAACTAGAAAAGAAAATTAAAAGACTAAGGTCTGATCGTGGAGGAGTGTATATGTCTCATGAATTTTCCAGTTCTGTTCTGAGCATGGTATAATCCATGATATTACACTACCATATTCTCCCCAATCAAATGGGGTAGCTGAGAGGAAAAACCGAACACTCACAGACTTGGTGAATGCCATGTTAGAGAGTGCCGGTATGCCTAAGATGTGGTGGGGGGAAGCTATATTGATAGCAACTTTTGTCTTAAATAGAGTAATCACTAAAAAGCGTGAGATTACTCCATATGAGGGATGGAAGGGGAGAAAGCCCAATGTCAATTTTCTGCGAACATGGAAGTGTTTGGCAAAAGTCAATATACCATTGCAGAAAAAGAGAAAGCTTGGACCTAAAACAGTCGATTGCATTTTTGTGGGATATGCACATGACAGTACGCCCTATATATTTTTAGTAGTAAAATCAGAAACTCCCGAGATTGTTGCTAACACAATAATGTAGTCCAGAGATGCTTCATTATTTGAGGATGTTTATCCTATGAGACCAGCAGGTAGTACCTCACAAACTGAAAATATTAATGTTGAACCTACCACTATTTTTGAACCAATGAGTGATACACTACCAGTAGAAGATATTACTGAGGAGGATAACAATTTAGTCGCAGAGGCTCCTCGTAGGAGCAAGAGACAAAGGGTTGAGAAAACATTTGGCGATGACTTCATTGTATACCTCGTAGATGATGTGCCAAAAACTCTTTCAAAGGCTTATGCATTACCTGATGCTGAGTATTGGAAAGAGGCAGTCCGTAGCGAGATGGATTCCATCATGGCTAATGGGACTTGGGAGATCACTGATCGTCCTACTGGGTGCAAACCTGTTGGATGCAAGTGGGTTTTCAAAAAGAAAATGAGGCTTGATTGTACTGTTGATAAGTACAAGGCAAGACTTGTAGCCAAGGGTTGTACCCAGAAAGAAGGAGAGGATTATTTTGATACTTATTCTCATGTTGCCAGATTAACCACCATTAGAGTGCTCATTGCTTTAGCTGCTTCCCATGGTCTACACGTCCATCAAATGGATGTAAAGACAGCTTTCCTTAATGGAGAGTTGGAGGAATAAATCTATATGGAGCAACCAGATGGTTATGTGATTACTGGACAGGAAAATAAAGTGTGCAAATTATTAAAATCCTTATATGGACTAAAGCAGGCACCTAAGCAATGGCACGAAAAGTTTGATAAAACTTTGGCATCTGCTGGTTTTGCTGTTAATGAGGCAGATAAGTGTGTGTATTATCGTTATGGTGGGGGTCAAGGTGTGATTTTGTGTTTGTATGTTGATGACATACTTATATTTGGGACTAACACTGCTGTAATCGACGAGGTCAAAACTTTCTTGTCTCGATGCTTTGATATGAAAGACTTGGGTGAGGCAGATGTTATTCTGAATATTAAATTGATCAAGAATGAGGATGGAATCATTTTGCATCAATCCCATTATGCTGAGAAAATTTTGAGCCTGTATGGCTTTGAGAATTGCAAAATTTCCCCAACACCATATGATCCGATTGTTAAACTTCAGAAAAATCAAGGGTTAGGGAAAGATCAATTGAGATATTCACAAATTATTGGGTCTCTTATGTATCTAGCTGGTGCCACAAGACTTGATATCTCATTTGCTGTGAGCAAATTAAGCCGGTTTACATCTAACCCGGGAGATGATCATTGGGTGGCACTTGAAAGAGTGTTGCGCTACTTGAGAGGCACAACATCTTACGGAATTCACTATACTGGATATCCATCTGTATTAGAAGGATATAGTGATTCCAATTGGATCTCTGATGCGGATGAGATCAAAGCTACAAGTGGCTATGTTTTTACCTTAGCTGGTGCTGCAGTTTCATGGAGGTCTTGCAAACAGACCATATTAACGAGGTCAACCATGGAAGCTGAACTTGTAGCACTTGATACAGCCACTGTTGAGGCTAAATGGCTTAGAGAGCTTTTGTTGGACTTGCCATTGGTTGAGAAACCAGTACTGCCGATCCTAATGTACTGCGATAACCAAGCAGTGTTGATTAAGGTTATGAGTACGAAGGATAACATGAAGTCCTCCAGACATGTGAAGCGCAGGCTTAAATCTGTCAGAAAATTGAGAAACTCCGGAGTAATTGCTGTGGATTATATTCGCACTGAGAAAAATCTGGCAGATCCTTTTACAAAAGGACTTGCAAGGAAAATGATTTCTGTTGCATCTATGGACATGGGTATGAGGCCCATTTGATTTACAACATAATGGTAACCCATTCCTTCCTGATCGGAGATCCCGTGAATTAGGTAATGAGAAAAACAAGTTGATGTTGTAACAAGAGAGTACATATTATTAAATTGTACCTGTGCCCTAATAGACAAAGTACTCTCGATTGTATGGAAGGTTGGCTTTAAGCCTTAATGTATTCTAGTGTCAAAAATGAGAGAAAAATGTATTGGCCTACAGGATACCTATAATGAATACACCTACTTGAGCATAACTGTGTGGTCACAGTTCACGAGGATGGGGCATTATCTAGAAAGCTCATGAGCAGATAGGGGGCATGACCATATAACGCTCCGTATAGGCGTGGTTCATTGACAGCCTTGTATCAATTGTGATTGAAAGTGAAATCTGATCACAAAAAGCTATGAATTCAAGGCATAGTCCATTCAGCAGCTGTGAGAAGATGAATCTTGCTAATCTAGGTGTAAGTTCAACCCGTACGGGACTTATACTAAATGACTGGTATATAAACAACATTTCAGTACAACGATGTCTGATATTGTTTTAGTGTTTGCTTTGGAATTGGTGGGGGGTTGTTGGAATTGGCCCATGAGTATGGCCCACTTCCTTTAATTCCAAAGATTGCATGGTTAATACCATATTGCTTAGGCAAGTGGAAGGAAGGCAATTTATAAGGTGGAGTCCTTGCCACTCCTTGAGTTATGAGAGGCATGACATAGGGATGGTATGAGAATGACTTTGAGGAAACACACGCGCGCGCACGTACACACGCACGCACGCACGCGTGCACTCGCATATTTTCGCGTGGATAATCGCGTGACTTGTGACTTGCGACGAGCGACCGCGCTGCGCCTAGCTCGTCTCCAGGCAGTCAAATTGCACCTTATATTTTGCTGAATCATGCAACTATTTAGCTTTATGTACTGGTCAGGAGACTGCATAATTACAATTATTTGTGTTTGAATTGGCAGTTACCAGTGCATTAAGTCTGTTTAATTCAGTCAGTTACCAGTGCTTAACGCTGTCAGTTACCAGTGAGTAATGGAGGCAGTTACTGGTGAGAGGCTATATAAGACCTGGAGACGTCCAGGCCAAGGCACTGAGTTTTTCCAATTCCACACTTTCTTCTTCATCCTGCGAGAGCTGTACTGAGGTGTTGAGCAGTTGGACCACGCCAGCCTTCCTACTCGGCGTGCACCGTGAAGGAGGGTGAGCGGTATCTCCGAGCCGTTGCCGCAGAGTTCACCTGCACGGGGCGGCAATAAGGTTTCTGGGCAGCGCATCTGCGCGACCGCTCCTGCGTTACTTCCTCGACTTCGATTTCTTCCACAACCTCTTCAGCGCATCGTTCTGTTCTTCATCAAGCCTAACTGTAAGTTGTTAGTGATCGTTCAACTATGTTTCTTGAAGTATATATGTTTGGAAGTACAATATGTAGCCTGCTGTTATATCTATTGTGTGCATCACTATTTATCTGTGACATTTGTCTCCTGTTAAATCTAGAATTAAAATATTGCACACATTTCCAACACTCATCACATCCAAATCACAGTTATTAGTAGCTAAAAAATCCAAATCATTACCCCTTCACAAGGTCAGCGACGCCAGCACCAAAATGCTCGGAGATGGGAGCCATAGTCCAGGCCCGCATCGTCGATCGTGACGTGCAGCAGCCCGGCAATGACAACGGTAGGGCCAGCTCCGAGCTCCGTGAGCAGCGCCACTGTCTCCATGCAGTGCTGTAGGTAAGGGTCACCGCTGCGCATCTGGAGAAAGCACCAAACGCCCACCCAAAAAATGTAGTTCGATCACTAACGTCTCACAAGCCACACCAAATGTAAATACGCGCAGACTGTGAGTGAGCGAGCGAGGGATACGGTCCAATACCTGGCCGTGGTGAGCTGCCTCTGTTGTGGAGAAGGCCTTCCTCACGAGTTCTTCGCGGAAGATGCTGTGCTGCGACTGCGTGCCGGCGATCAGGTCGGCCGTGGCCGCGGAAGGGAGGCTGTCCTCGTCTTCATCGCCCACCACCGCGGCGCAGGCCCGCTCACGGACATGGGTCTCCGGCACGACGCCCAGGGCTCCAAGGGGTCGGCAGTGAGTGCGAAGGACAGGTAAGGTGGGTTCTGACACCGCGTCATCGCCCGCAGCTCGCCGGTGGCCGGTGGCCCTTAGAGGGTGGTAGTGCTGGCCTCTAGGAAAACCTAGAGTTTGCAAATTTGGCTTTTTGCGCAAATCAATTCGAAACTTCGAGATGATTGCTTGGTTAGGTTCCTAGCAATATTAGGGACCCATCCAAACTAATCTCACCAGGTTTCAAGTTCGTTTGACCTAGTTTCTATCTTTTTGAACTCGAAAACCTTAATTACTATCAGGTTTTGATTCTGATCCGAATCAAGTCCAAACTCGATTCTTTTTGCGAGAATCGAATCCTAGCGACACCAGATATTCAAGAGTCATTTTGTCAACTTCTGGACCTAGGGTTTCCAAAGGAAACTCCAAGACTCAAGAAAATGACTTTTAGGCGAATAAATCTGACAAAGAACTGATTAGGGTTTTCGAATAGATTCTTTCACGTGAACTAATTCTTTTGAACCCAACCTAGGTCTAGCAACCCAACTAAACCATGTTCTACCTCTTGAAGAAAGATTTCTAGGGCTAAACTAAAAAGAAGAAAAAGAGGGAAAACAAGAGATTAGGGTTTTGGGCTCAAAACCTAATGGATTGAATTTGGGGTTGATTCCTCCAGTCTTGAGACTTGCTTAGGGCTTGAGGATGCTTTGCCTACCTTGAGCTAGCCTTCTCCTTTGCTCCTTGAGCTCAGGCCAGTCGGGGGAAGAGGAGGGAGAGGTAGTGCTCGATAGTGAGAGGGAGAAACCGAGAGGGCGAGAGCTTGAGAGAAAGAGAGAGCATCGAAGAGAGTGAGGGAGAGAGGAGGGCTAGGGTGGTGTATATGGGGTGTGGAGAAGGATCGGGAACCGGTGACGTGGTCGGTGGGTAGCCCGAGCGGCGGTATGGGTGCCATTGCCCTGCCCTGACCGCTCGACCGGTAGTACCACTCCCAAGGGGCGGTAGTGCCACTCCATCTGAGAAAATTCCGATTCCTCCGTGATTTGACTTCGAAGTTTAGAATTTCTCTTGGAGGGTTCTTGGAATAGGTTTAGGGACTCCAAAAGAAGGCTCTAGGGTTTAGGTTGCTAAAGATTTCTAGCGAATTCACGAATTAGTATTTCGGGCCGAAATCTATTGAAATGGCTCGAACGATTTAACCCTAACACGAACAAAACCAAATTAAGAACCAAAAGCGACACAAAGCTAGATTAACACTTAATTAGCTAATTACACTAATCAGAGTGTTACAGTCATGGAGGACTATGAGTTGTTACATCTTATGCTATTCATACTTACTATTTACATATCTTTCAAACTGCTCTTACCAATATCGTTTACAATCTACTAATTGATATTCATGTTTCAAACTCGCTTTATGCAAATAGTCATGATATCCTTTACCTTGATATAGCGATGCATCCATTAAATTTTGTGGTAAACTTTAAGTCTTGCAAAGTACAAATGTACTCAACCTTGCTTGTTGATATTCTGTGGGTGATAAAATCAAAGTCCCCAAAGAGTCATACTTCATCGCAGGTCATGCGGATTACGACAACAACTTTTAGTAGGAGCTTATCCTTGTCAGTAGCATGTGGATATATATGGGCCTAGACATGCTATTAAGTTTTTGTATCTTCCGCTGCACTTATTTTGGCTTTTAAAGCCTTATTGTATAAAGTACATTTTGTTAAGGTATTTGTGATATTGTGTATGGATGTGATAACAATGCTGTAAGTGTGCGTACTAGCCACTGATCAAGGGACTAGTATAGTATGCACATGAGACCTTCTTAGTATTCCATGCCAGAAGAGAGGGACTCGATAGATGCACACCTTTCACCTGCCATGTGGGGAGATGATGCGAATATTGGAGGACGTGAGTTACCTCACCGGTCTTCCCTGCACTAGGGATGCGGTTGTTTGTCAGGACGTGGACCCAAATTGGTAACCTCAGCTGCTCACGAGGTTTGAGGGTATGCTACCTACTGCTACATGTTACAAGGCCTTTTCTAGCACACATAGACCGATGTAGAAGTGGCTCACACATTTCTACGTAAGTGCTATTTCATTTTATGATTTCTATTTTGTTTTGTATTTTTATTATCCAAAAGAAGTTCTTGTTTTGCAGTCAGAGAGGATGGCCAACGGTGTAGGAGAGTACGTGGTGCACTGACACTTGGAGGCATATCTGCTATGGTTCTTTGATCGGGTCATGTTCTGCTTGTCCCATGGGGTCAGCGTTGATAAACACAAGATCCAGTATGTGAGGATAATAGCGGATGCGGATGTGCAGGATATTCCATAGCTAGCTTGGGACCCATGGTACTGTGCGCCACGTACCATGCCCTTTGCGATGGATGTCGACTCTTGGGGATAACTCCACTCTCACTAGATGCCCTCTCTTTGTGCACTTGTGGTCGTTGGATCGCTTCCAGATAGGACAACCACATACGGAGTTGACACCATACGAGGCCGCTTTCTACAGGGCGCCCGGGGATGACATGGATTATCCTACGATGGGGATATTGTAGTGTTGCCGACGGGTTAGTGTCCTACCTTCTTTGTGATTCATATTACAATTTGCCATTTAGTTACTAACTTTCACTTGTACCACTACTTTTGCAGCCGATTTTCATGCCAATTACCTCCCACGCATCATACTCTGAGTACGTCGCGATGTTTGTGTGACACTACGGTTTGGTGTGACGTTATAGAAGGTGAAATTAGAGAATAAAACCTTTCGGCTTGAGGTTTACTCGCGTTTTTGGGCCTTTTGAAGCGTTGTGACACCACGGAGTGTCGTAACCTTATTTCACGTGCATGATAAGGTTAATAACATTATGAGATGTGGAATTAAGGTTAAAACTATAGGATATGGAGGTTAATAGCTTTTCCGGGGCGTTTCCGGGCCGTTTCCGGGGTTTTGGGCCTTCCCGGGGGAGTTTGGGCCTTGGTGGGCTTTGGTGGGATGGAGTAGGTCTCCGTAACGGACTAGGATTGGGTGTGGGGGCTGGTAAAAGGGCTCCCCACCAGCCTTTTGGGCGTGCTCCCCCTGCCCGTGGGCGCCCCACCTCTCCTCCAAGCCCTAGCCGCCACCACCTTCCCCTCTCCCTTCCTTGCGCCTCCACCTCCCCCATTGCTCCCCATTGCTCCCTATTGCACACCACCTCTCCTCCACCCCCTTGCTGCCCTAGGGTGGCCTCCCCACCCCTGCATCCTCATGGATCCATCCGAGGAGCGAGGAGCGAGGAGCGAGGAGATCGATTGGAGTTTTCGTTCGTCGGGCAAAGGTATGATCATGGGGATCCTTGGAATTGATTAGGGATGAAAACGGATCGGATACGGTCGGATAGTAGGTGATCCCGTATCCTACCCTAATTATTTTTACTCGATTACGGATCGGATATGGATAGTTAAAAATCGGGTACGGATACGGATACGGGTAACGGGTATCTATAAAAGGGTAGAAAACGGGTACCAGATAGTATACGGACGGGCATAATACGGATATCGGGTAATTAGTCGGATAGTATGTGAATTGTGTAGCATTAAAATTTATGATAAAAATAATCCAACCAAAGCATATACCGACACAAATAATACAAAACATACAGTCGAACTAACGCGTCAAAGAGCATAAACCATATAACATAGCACTAGCACATGAAAATTGACAAGTATACAATACAGGACATCTTCATATAGCAGTCCATACAATATATATAGCACCATATATATGATTTTTTTCTGTTGCTCAAATGAAAAACTTGTCAACATGAAAAAGATGTGTCTCGAAATTCTCTACAACTTTCATGTAGGCCATATAATTTTTCGAGCATGGGAAGATCTCCAAAAACGTGAATTACTGCATGCTGTAAAAGTTGGTCACTCTTAAACATGAATTTCTCTGTTACCCTTCCCGATTTTCTATGATTTTTTTATTGCTCAAATGAAAAACTTATCAATATGAAAAAGATGCTTCTCAAAATTCTCTATAACTTTCATGTAGACCACAAAATTTTTCGAGCACGGGAAGACCTCCAAAAATATGAATTACTATTGTCCTGTATCCGGGTACCCGATTTTAAAAATTATCCGGGTACCCGTATCCGACCCGAAAATCCAGGTATTTACTGGGTATCGGCTGTCCTGTATCCAACCCGTATCCGAAAGAAAAGTATCCGGGTAATTACCCGTATCCGACCCGACAAAAAAATACCCGTATCCGTATCCGAATTTTCGAGTAAAATTTTGACGGGTACGGATACGGGTTGGGTATTACCCGACCCGTTTTCACCCCTAGAATTGATCTAGGTACTGTTCTTAGGGTGATTATCAAGTTTTTAGATCAATTGGTGGTGCTGGATTGGAGTAATTTGGGTTAGATCTAGACGTCGCCACGTTTCTGTTTTGGGACAGCATGAGCAGTCGACCTAGGGTTCCTGTTTTCGCCAATTTAGATTTCGAATCTGACTGTATGGACTTTTAAGAAGTTGTAGATAATTTTATTATCTTTCCGTTCATATAAAGAACGTTAAATTCCGCCCAGCCGTTCGAAAGTTATGACTGTTTTACCGAGCGTATTAAAATCTGTGACGCGATTGGAACAGATCTCGGTAATCTGTAGATTAGACGACTTTAGAGTCCGAATCAGTCTTTCCATATACCTAGAGAAAGTTGGGAAATTTCCTAAGCTACGTGAGGATGTACTCGTTTAATTGATTCGGAGTCCCAGAACTCAAGTTATGCTTTTTGCAAGGCTGCTGTCCCGTCGGGACAGAACCTCTGTTTTTAGGTTTTGCGAGTAGTGGGCAATGTCGGGTTAGATTGGGTTTTGCGTACTATTTTGTGGGTATGATTGTGAGTGTGTGATGCCTATGTGCAGGTGGTGTGACACCGGGAGTGCCCTCGACTTCCCACAAATCCGTCGCCCGCGGTTGAGGCAAGTGTGTTGTAATGTATAGCGGAATCGTAGGTTGCTTGTGGAGATTAGATGAAAGATTGAATACTTGCTATGATCACTTGCCATGCTTGCTGTTTTCCAATGATATATTGAGTATGATTATCATGATATGATGCTATGTTTCTATACTTATCATGATTCGATGCCATGCGTTTATGTGTACTATGACATGATGCCATATGTTTATGTACAAATGAGATATGATAATTGGCATAGTTGCATGCATGTCATGAGATGGGGCGAGGGCGGTGAGAAAGTCATAACTAGTCCGGGGAAGGTCGGTGAGAAAGTTATGATTAGTCCGGAACGCCATTGAGTAAGACCTACATCGTGATTCCATCCACGTGGTGAATGGAAGCGAGGAGTAGGCACCCTCCATCTTCGGGATGGAAGGGGGAAAAGGGTGCACGCCGACGGGTGTGTACTCAACCATACCGGTATGAGTTTCCAAGGAGACATGAGCATTGCATTACATCGCATACATATTGATGATGACAATGTTAAGTGTTTATGAATAAGATGATTTACATGATGGGAGATGTTATTGCCATGTTGTTGTTCTTGTTGTCCATTGCAATATGCTTGCTGAGTTTCGAACTCACGCTTGTGTTTTCTTGTTGTTTTAGGTACCATGAGATCGGCATGCGGGGAAGGAAAATAGTCACACGCCCACACGTAGCTTCACCTTAATGATTCCACAAGTCATTCTATTAGTTTGATAATAAATTGCGTGTGATGATCATTGCTTTAGTGTTTAGCTTTACTATTTGAGAGCTTATTTGTTCTTTTGACACTTGGAGACATTAAGTGCTTGATGTTAGTCTTATATTGTCGTTAAGACTCTATTTATTGCTGTTTTAGATGTCTCTCATATTGCCTTATAATGCTATATTGTTGTTGCTCCTTAAATCCATGTTAACACAAAGGAGGTGCTGCCGAAATCTCGGTTTTTAGCCTATGCACCTTTGCTGGAATTTTATGTTAAATGTGGTATTTAGATGTTGTTTAGCTTATGTTTGGTAGCATTCAGGCATATAAATGCCCGGTATATTACAGTTGGTATCAGAGCGGGCTGTAGGTCCTTGGAATGTGTATTTTTAGTGTCATGCTATAGGGTACAACTAAAATGTGATGTGGATTAACTTAGAAACATGGCTTAGGTTTTTACTAAAATTTTGTCATAGGATAGCAACATTAAAACTTGCAAAAGTGGTATAACTAATCTAAAATTTTACACACATGGATGCACAGTAGGAAGGGTATGGGTATCGTTGTTTACGCTTAAATGTTGTATTTAAGCCTTATTGCTAAATGCTATATTTGATATAGTACGTTGTTATGTCTATGAGATAAATGATTGAATTATTCCTGTTGTGGTGGTAAAAGTGGGGTTTTGGTGCCGAAGGGTTTCGGCCACCTCTCTTATTTCATAGTAAGGGTGAGGTTTGACGGTGTGGCCGGTTAGCGCCACCACCGAAGAACTATTGACCCCTGTAGGAGAAGAGTGCTTATCCTTTCTATCATTGATCGGGTAGTTGACTGGAGTCAAATAGAAGAGTTAATGGTGGTTTCCTTCGTATGTTCTTTGCCGTTCTGACGGTCGGTGTTCTTTGCTTTTCTTGGCTTTAGTAGATTTGAATCAAATGAAAAGTGTTGGGTTTTCGCGGATCGTTCCGTATGCGGTGTGTGGTTTTGTCTTCCTTGGTTGAAGACGAAGAAGAGGAGACTAGTGTTGCGCTTCTTTTGGGCGCCTTTCCAGTTTTGATGCCTGTTGATTGCATTATGGGGAACAAGCATTCAATTTATCCCTGTGTTTCTCTTTCTCTGAGGTTAAAGGAGTTATTGCGGAGTTGTACCAGACCTGGCTGTCAGGGCTGAAGTTCTGTGGCTTTGTAGTAGTACGTCGTGTTTGATTTCGTTATTTTACTGGTTTAAGAAATCATCTTTGAAAAACCCTTCTTGTTTCGTGAAAGATTGGGGTTTGGTGCTAAGGTTTTATTTGCAAATGTTTATTTGATCGGTTGGTTCCCTCCAGTGGGAGTCTTGGAGATTGAAAAGTGTTTTGGAGAATTCCTTTGCATGACCAAGTTTGGGTTTGTCTCATCGCAATTTTGAGAGTCAAGTTTCCTTACGAATTTGGGGTGAGTTTTAAAACTAAAATGTTGCAAATAAAGAAAGTAGTCTTTTGACTGAAATCGTTTGTCCCTAGTAAGAATTGATGTTTAAGCATGTTATGTAGTAGGTAACAATGTGATTAATATCTCTAGCTTGTGAATAAATAGACTACTAGTGTTGTAGTTTACTCTTAGCGAGATTGATTGAATGCGTTAATGTATATGCTTGGAATCTGTTGCTTTGTCATAAAAGTACTTATGACCCCCGATCATGTTTAAAAGTTTTAAACCCGGATGCATAGTTAACACATTAAGATGATGTAGACTGTTGTTACCGTTGAATAAACTTTGCTGGTTGTTTAAAGATGTTCTAATTTAATGGAGTAGTAGAGGAATTTAATTGTGTTGCCTAGTGACTTTAATTTGGAAGTTGATTAGATTTGCTATTTACGTTGTTGCAAACTACTAGTATATTTGGGAAGTATGCAGTTGTGTCCCTTCAATGCCAGTTTGATATCAATTGAGAAGACATAAGATTATTTGTTAATGAGGTTGTTAAGAACATTGTGCTAATCTAGTTTATTAAATCCAATTTAATAGTTGGAGTATGTTGTGTGGTGGAAGTTTTGTTATAACCAATGTATAGGGTAGCTACAAGCAATGTTGTTGATTAATGATTATGCAAATAATTGATATTGATGCTTTGGTAGTGTGGTTAACCGTTGGAATCTATTGATCCAATAGAAGAAAAAGGTGTAAAACTGGGGTATTTTGTCAAGTACATGTCGTGATGGGATGAACAATGGATAATAATCATGATGCAAGATTTTAATCTTAATGATTGCATATCTTAGAATCCTATTTGCGAAATTTTATCTTGCAGAGATATTACTTAATTGTTGAAATCATTTTATAGATTGAACAAGTTTCATTTGTCAAAATTTTGATATAAGGTTGGTATATAACTGATACATTGATCATGCTTAAGAATCTGTGAAGTCGCTTGTTAACTGAATAAGTTTCGATTGTCGAGACGTTTACATATAGGTGGTATGAAATTTATATGTTGATCTTGCTGAAAGATTTGTGGAAGTACTATGTTTCAAATTTAGAATAAGATGTATTATGATTCGGTGAGCCGTGGGGATCATGTCATTATAGTCTTGGTTGGGTGCCTTTTTGATAAGCATCATAAACCCTTATTAAAAAATGTTGGGAATGGTAACTAGAGGAAGAATTTGTTGTGAAACTTTCGGTTGAATTGTGTTGGGGCTCCTCAGATAGTAAATAGTGATTATTGAAGTCTTTAATGGAAAGCGTAGTGGAGTACTAGAGATGGTTCCTTTCATGCTAAGTTGTTGTCTAAAAACCTTTGAAACTGGTTTGGTTGTTTGCCATCTCGGTTGAATGCTTTCGGTTGAGGTGTTCCTTATGTTGAGTTTCAGAGTTTCCCCAAAACTCGTAGTGGTTGGTGTCGACCTTTGGTTTTGGCGAATTTGTTTAGTTCGTGTTGTGAGTTTGAGTTTACATCCAAAAGTTTTTGAGTGGATCGCGCCCTTTCGGCGTTACCGATTTATCTTTGGAATTAATTTTAAAAGGAAGCAGATGGTCATAAAGGGTTGTGTTGGAAACTTTTGAGTTAAGCCCTTGATGTGTAACTCTATTTGACTAGAGTTGGAGTCATGTGATGCCCTAGGTCTGAGAGCGATCCTAGTTCTTTTCCGTCGTGGTTGTTTCGAAAAGAGAGAAGTTTGGTCGGGAATTGATTAACTAAAGTTCATGCGACGTTTTAATATTTTTTTTGGAGCGTCGGGCTAGAATCAGTGGGCCGAGGACAACCTGGGCCGAGGCCGGGATTTCCCTCCCCACCTCTCCCGCCCCCGTCCCCTAAGTGGGCCGGCCCACTAGCCAAGGGGGGCGCCACCCCTTTTCCCCCTAACCCTAGGCGCCTCCTCCCTCTCCCTCCCCTAGTAGCCACCTCTCCCTCCCCTTCCTTCCCCTACGTGGTGGCTCAAGATCCGCCGCGAATCGCGAAGGAGAAGGCGAGCAGCGATTCCGTGGAGGCGTGGAGGACGAGCAGATCGCCGATTCGGGGTTCATCGCGTGTTCTTCGTGGGTTCGCAAGGGAGAACACTAGGTAAAATTCCCAAACTTTTACCTCTGTTTTACCTAGGGATTAGGAGTGTATTAGATCTGGTGGTGAGGGTTTTGGATGGATCTTGTTGGGGGAGAAGGGTAGATGTTCACGTGGTGCTGTTTCTGGAAGGGGGGATTGTGCAGCGCGGATTGTTTCGCGTTTTACGTGGCATAGATGATTTTTTCTGCCAAAACCTATAACTAGAAAGTTGTAGATAACGTCGATACCTAGCTTCTGTAATTTTTTCAGAATTTTTGGGGAAGTGTTCTGAGAGTTATCGCTGTTGCAAACCGACGAACAGAATCTGGGAACAGATTTCATCCACTGTGTTGGACGACTGTTTAGGCATATTTAACAGAGGAATTAGAATTTATGATCTTCTGGAAAGTTGTATATCTCGTCAATATCTAGCTCCTGTAATTTTTTTATATTTTTATGTTCTGTAGAAAAAAAGATACGAAAAAGAGAATGGGGGTTGCTGCTGTTCGATCCGGACAGATCGGGGTTTCGGTGTTGGAAAAGGGGAACGGGTTGTAGGAATTGCGTGTTTGAGTTGTGTGATCAATTGTGGTGTTATTGCATACTGAAAATATGCTTGTACAGGTGGTGCCCCTTCTGGACGCAACTAGATCCGTCATCTACGTCGGTAAAGGCAAGTGGAAGTAGTGTTATGGTTGAACTATACATCGTTGTTTGCATTGCCTTCGTTATATTTCCCGATGACATTAATCATACATGGTTTGATCATTTGCTAGGAAGATTGCAATAATTAGATTAGCAATGTGATGATGTGCTTTGGCTTTGAACCATGAGTAAAGAGAAGAATGATGTTGCCTATTGGTTGAACTGTCTAAATAGTTCATCTCAATGTTATTTGTTTTTCTATCCATGTTATATGATGGCATGCAAATATGTGGACTCAATGTGGAAAATTATGAATGAATTCATGCATGAAGCATTAACTGCATAATCATGCATTGGAAGTTTGTCGACGCCTTGGCGCGATCGCATCTGCAGTACAACACCGTGTGTTCTGAGACAGGGCATGGTGAAGAGGATCATGGCATAAGCATATGCACAAGCATGAGCATTTTACTGAGGTTGTGGTAGTCGATGTTGTGGTGTTGAATGTAAAGCATGTGGTGTGTTAAATTCTTGATGGATGTGATTATGTGTTAATTGTTCCGCTTGCTGAGATTACCCAATCTCACCTGCTTGTGTTTTGTTGTTTTCAGGTAGCGTGCAAGAGACATAAGCATGAGGGGTGGGCTAGCAATACAATAAACCTTCGAATGTCTTCACAACTCCCATGAACTAGTGTTTATTTAATACATTAGCTTGCTGAATTTTATTTACACTTAGACTATTTGTTGTTATGACTAAACTTATTCTTGCTTATGGTTGGTTTAGACTTGTTGTCGCTAGTATTGTTGAATTGCTTATATTCTGTTTGAATTGCTTATCATGAAATGCTTCCGTAATGTCCTGTTTTTAGGGGAGATCTTTGTCGAAATTTTCTTGTTCTATAGTTTAGTTTTAAGGGTGTTACAGATTGGTATCAGGCGGGCTTTAGGTCCTTGGTGTATGAATTTAGGAGAGATATTCTAACATGAACTAAAACTTTCTTTGTGTGAAATTAGTAACATTGCTTAGGTATAACTCTTAAAATTGCCATAGGATAATAAACTTTTAATACTGAATAGGATTGTTAATCAACTTTAAAATTGACACACTTGCACTATTAGGATGGGATGGGCTGCATTGCATGGCATGCGTATGTTCGACTATATTTATTGTTTGATTGTGGGTGATTTTGTTATGCTTTTGTTGTTGTTGTGATTGTTTGCTTGCGGCTTGTTGGGTGCAGTATGCCACCAAAGACGCAGCGTCTTGATAAACGTTCGGGGGCCTCGCCTCTGGCCGTCAGAGGCACCGAACCTACCAGTGAGGGCGGGGTTCCGGCGAAGATAGTGGCCACCATGAGGGCGATGCAGAGGAGTTGCGGAGTCTTGAGGAGGCGCCTGAGCCGCCCCGCTGTGGCGCGGTGAGCGCTTTGTCTTGCGGGCGCGGCGGTGGCATCAAGCCGAGGAGTGGGTTGGACCTGCCGGATAGCTTTGATGGGGTGGGCAATCCGATCCAGCGGCGGATTGGTTGTCCTATGTGGAGATGCAGCTGGGCGCTTTTGAGGTGGCGGCGCAGAGCGTGTCCGCCGTGGCGCAGCTCTTGAAGGAAGCCCAGATCTGGTGGAGGGGTGCGCTGACCTCGTGGTGCGCGGGTGACTCCTCTTGGGAGGAGTTTGTCCGGCAATTTGAGAGGAGGTTCTACCCGCCACCTTCCTCGACAAGATGCAAATTGACTTGGGACAGTATGCCCAAGACAAGAAGACTGTGGCGGAGTACGAGGTTGGCTTCAACCAGATCGTACGTTTTGTGCCCCATGTGGCACATGACGAGGTGGAGAAGGCAAGCGGTTCCGGCGGGGACTCCGTCCTGCCATTCGCCATATGTTGGCGCTTTCCCCATTGTCGATTTCCGGACAATGGTGGAGCAAGCTCTGGGTGTAGAGCTGCAGCTGAACTACACCGAAGAGCATCGCAAACCTGCCCACAGAGAGCAGGTTAAGGGCCCTCAGAGAAGAAGGGCCAATCCTCCGTACTTGGAATAAGAATTGGAAGAATTTTCGTCACCAGCCCTATGGTGGCCGTCCTACTCAGAAAGACACCTCGAGGGAGGTGCGCCCGATCTGCGTGCCATAGTCACTCCTGGCATGGGGATGGTATGTTTCCGTTGTGGCGATTCCCATCGCGCGGCAAGTGCTCGTGGAAGGGAAGGTGCACCATCTGTGGTCGGGAGGATCACAAGGATGTGGTGTGTCGTAAGAACCCCAACGGCAAGGCTGCGTTGGGAGCCGGTGACATCCTCTCCAGGTGGACAGCGGCGAGGCGTGATGCATATGTTGCCATCGGCTCCTACTCTGCGACACCTCCGGCGCCTACTCCGACTCCCTCGTTCTACCGGCGCCACTCTCGGGGACTTCTTGGATGCCCCGGCTT
This sequence comes from Rhipidocladum racemiflorum, assembly GCA_036346355.1. NCBI lineage: Eukaryota > Viridiplantae > Streptophyta > Magnoliopsida > Poales > Poaceae > Rhipidocladum > Rhipidocladum racemiflorum. Next base: position 33,087,437 of record CM070585.1, read on the forward strand.
CCACCGCCACCTTCCTCCGGACTTCGCCGTGGGTCCCTACGCCGACATATCCAGATGCGAGTGTGCACCATCTCAGTCTACCCGGAGTCCACGCTTTGCCCTCTTCGGGGATGCGGATCGTGGCAATGTGGTGACAGTACTATTTCTGTTAATTCGTGGTTGCCGGTGTGTTGTTCGACTCGGCGCTAGCTACTCGTTTGTCTCTGTGGATTTTGTTGTTCGGGCTGGTGCATGCGTGCAGAGTTTGGGTGATGCCGTGGTGGTTAGTGCACCGCAAGGCTTGATTTCTAGTTCGAGAGTGCATCGCTGTCACTTTACGTTAGGCGATGAGGAGTTCATGGCGAATCTGGTGGTGATTTCCTTGGAGCCATTTGATGTTATCCTTGGCATGGATCAGCTATCCCAGACCAGCGGTGATTGACTGCGCTTGGAGGACAGTCACCTTGCATGCTCCGTCTGGGCAAGAAATAACTTTCCAGGGGAGTGCTATGCGGTACTCCCTCTCCTTTTTGTGTAAGCTGTTCCCAAACTCCCGGATGTTGAAATCAGGGGTCCTCTGGTCCATGGTTGAGGGTCGAGAGGAGGAGAAGAGTTTGGAGGGCATTGTTGTAGTTTGCTGATATCCAGATGTGTTTCCCAGTGAGCTTCCGGGATTGCCTCCGGAGCGGGAGACTATCTTCCGCATTGATCTTGTTCCTGGTACGAGGCCGATTTATAAAACCCCATACCGGATGGCACCGATAGAGCAAGTTGAGTTGAAGAGGCAATTGGGCGAACTCCTATCTAAGGGGTTTATTAGAGTGAGCTCATCTCCTTGGGCGGCTCCGGTCTTGTTTGTGGGGAAGAAAGATGGCACCAAGCGGCTATGTATGGACTACCGGGCGCTTAATCAAGTTACCATTAAGAACAACTATCCATTGCCTCGCATTGATGACCTTTTTGATCAATTGAGGGGTGCCAAAGTATTCTCCAAGATCGATTTACAATCTGGGTATCATCAGTTGCGGATTAAGGAGGAGGATATTGAAAAGACGGCTTTCAACACGAGGTATGGGCATTTTGAGTTTGTAGTCATGTCTTTTGGACTAACGAATGCTCCTGCCGTCTTTATGGAAGCCATGAACAGGATGCTCCATGAATATCTTGATGTCTTTATTGTCGTCTTCATTGACGACATTCTTGTCTACTCGAAGTCCGAGGAGGAGCACGCCGTGCATCTCGGTCTAGTTTTGGAGGCTCTTCGTAGAAATCAATTCTATGCCAAACTCAAGAAGTGCGCCTTCTGGTTGTCGGAGGTGAGTTTTCTTGGGCATGTCATCAACCAAAGTGGTATCACAGTTGACCCAAAGAATGTTCTTCTTTGTGGTTGGATGGCGAAGACCGTCTAGTGTGATGGAAATTAGGAGTTTTCTTGGGTTGGCAGGTTATTACCGGCGCCCGTGCATAATTTCTCTATCATAGCTAAGCCGATGACAAGGCTCACTCGTAAAGGGGTTCCTTTCATCCGACAGAGGAGTGTGAGACTAGTTTCCAGGCGCTAAAGAACAAAGCGGTCAATGCACCTATTCTATCTTTACCTGAGTGGCAAGCGATATACGGTGTATGCAGATGCCTCGAGGATTGGTTTGGGTTGTGTGCTCATGCAAGAAGGCTGTGTCATTGCTTATGCTTCAAGACAGTGAAGACTCATGAATGTAATTATCCCACCCATGATCTCGAGTTAGCCGTGTGGTTTTGCCTTGAAATTGTGGAGGCACTATCTTTATGGGGAATCTTGTGATATTTTCACCTTGATCATAAGAGCCTCAAATATATATTCACCCAGCGAGAGCTGAACTCAAGCGGCGTAGATGGTTGGAATTGATAAAGGACTTTGATGTGTCGATCCAAGTATCATCCGGCAAGGCTAATGTCGTGGCGGATGCCTTGAGTAGAACGGGTGTCCCCAAGACCGCTATGCCCTTGGTTGCGGAGTTGGAAAGAGGACAGGTCACTTACTGTTTCTTTGGGGTTGCGCAAGAGGAGACTCGGATGATCATTCAGTCTTGCATACCCGGCGGTTGTATGAGGCTCACCGCAGGATCGTTTGCTTCAGGAGGTTCGGCGGAGGATTTCGGGGAAACATCGGGATTTCAGCATAGATGAGCATGGTTCCATCCGGTTTAGAGGCTGTCTTTGTGTGCCTCGTAAATCGGATGTGAAGATGGACATTCTAAGGGAAGCCCATAGGACTCAGTATTCCGCTCACCCTGGCGAGACCAAGATGTATCGGGATCTGAAGCGAGTTTACGGTGGAAGAGGATGAAGGTGGATATCGCCAAGTATGTGGCTTCTTGTGGAGTGTGCCAACAGTAAAAGCCGAGCATAAGAGGCCTGCCGTCTGTTACGAGCCATTGGAAATTCCGAATGGAAGTGGGAGCACATCACTATGGACTTTGTGATTGGGTTACCTCGCTCGCGAGGTAGAGATGCCATTTGGGTGGTGGTGGATAGACTCACTAAGTCCGCACATTTCATTCCAATGAAGACGACCAATTCGGCACGAGATCTAGTTCCCTTATACATGAAGGAAGTGCTTAGGCTCCATGGCGTGCCTAAATCGATTGTCTCCGATCGTGACACTAGATTTGTGTCCCTGTTTTGGCAGAGTTTGCATAGTGCTCTGGGAACAAAACTCTCTCTCGGCACATCTTTTCATCCCAGACAGATGGCGATCTGAGCGGACCATCCAGACTCTAGAGGACATGCTTCGAGCGTGTGTTCTTTCTTGGAAAGGAAGTTGGGAGGATCACTTGGCCTTGGTAGAGTTTGCTTATAATAATGATTACCAGGCTAGCATTCGAATGGCCCCATTCGAGGCGCTTTATGGGCGAAAGTGTGTCTCCCCACTTTGCTGGGATGCGATTGGTGGAAATTCTTTGCGAGGGTCGGATTGGGTTCGAGGACCTTTGAGAAAGTGCAGGAGATACGGCAGAATCTCCGGCCGCCCAGCCGTCGGAAGAGTTATGCCGATAACAGACGCAGGATTTGGAATTTTCAGTGGGTGATCAAGTCCTTCTCAAGGTATCTCCAACAAAGGGTGTCGTCTGCTTTGGTACCACCGCAAGCTTAGCCCGAGGTACATTGGTCCGTTCCGGTGGTGGCACGGGTGGGCGGTTTGGCCTACCGCCTGCAGGTTCTTAGGACTCTTTGAGGGGAGTACATGATGTCTTCCATGTCTCTATGTTGCGGAAGTATCTTCATGACCCAGAGCACAAGATTGACCTGGAGCCGATTACAGTTGAGAAAGACCTGACGTTGGAGTGTCGTCCACTTCGTATACTAGACTCCTCGGAGCGGGTCATGAGGAGGAGAACCATCAGGTATGTGAAAGTTATGTGGACAAATCAATCCGAGCGGGAGGCAACTAGGGAACTGGAGGACCAGATACGGAAGAAGTATCCTGCGCTTTTTGAGAATCTTGAAGGTAAAATGTTGTTTACTTTTTGCCTTTTTTTCTTTTAGCGCCATAGCTAAAAGGAGTATATTCGGGGCGAATCCTTTTAAGGAGGAGAATGTGATGCCCTAGGTCCGAGAGCGATCCTAGTTCTTTTCCGTCGTGGTTGTTTCGAAAAGAGAGAAGTTTGGTCGGGAATTGATTAACTAAAGTTCATGCGACGTTTTAATATTTTTTTTTGGAGCGTCAGGCTAGAATCAGTGGGCCGAGGACAACCTGGGCCGAGGCCAGGATTTCCCTCCCCACCGCTCCCGCCCCCGTCCCCGAAGTGGGCCGGCCCACTAGCCACGGGGGGGCGCCACCCCTTTTCCCCCTAACCCTAGGCGCCTCCTCCCTCTCCCTCCCCTAGCAGCCACCTCTCCCTCCCCTTCCTTCCCTTACGTGGTGGCTCAAGATCCGCCGCGAATCGCGAAGGAGAAGGCGAGCAGCGACTCCGTGGAGGCGTGGAGGACGAGCAGATCGCCGATTCGGAGTTCATCGCGTGTTCTTCGTGGGTTCGCAAGGGAGAACACTAGGTAAAATTCCCAAACTTTTACCTCTGTTTTACCTAGGGATTAGGAGTGTATTAGATCTGGTGGTGAGGGTTTTGGATGGATCTTGTTGGGGGAGAAGGGTAGATGTTCACGTGGTGCTGTTTCTGGAAGGGGGGATTGTGCAGCGCGGATTGTTTCGCATTTTACGTGGCATAGATGATTTTTCCTGCTAAAACCTATAACTAGAAAGTTGTAGATAACGTCGAGACCTAGCTTCTGTAATTTTTTCTGAATTATTGGGGAAGTGTTCTGAGAGTTATCGCTGTTGCAAACCGACGAACAGAATCTGGGAACAGATTTCATCCACTGTGTTGGACGACTGTTTAGGCATATTTAACAGAGGAATTAGAATTTATGATATTCTGGAAAGTTGTAGATCTCTTCAATATCTAGCTCCTGTAATTTTTTCATATTTTTATGTTCTGTAGAAAAAAAGATACGAAAAAGAGAATGGGGGTTGCTGCTGTTCGATTCGGACAGATCGGGGTTTCGGTGTTGGAAAAGGGGAACGGGTTGTAGGAATTGCGTGTTTGAGTTGTGTGATCAATTGTGGTGTTATTGCATACTGAAAATATGCTTGTACAGGTGGTGCCCCTTCTGGACGCAACTAGATCCGTCATCTACGTCGGTAAAGGCAAGTGGAAGTAGTGTTATGGTTGAACTATACATCGTTGTTTGCATTGCCTTCGTTATATTTCCCGATGATATTAATCATACATGGTTTGATCATTTGCTAGGAAGATTGCAATAATTAGATTAGCAATGTGATGATGTGCTTTGGCTTTGAACCATGAGTAAAGAGAAGAATGATGTTGCCTATTGGTTGAACTGTCTAAATAGTTCATCTCAATGTTATTTGTTTTTCTATCCATGTTATATGATGGCATGCAAATATGTGGACTCAATGTGGAAAATTATGAATGAATTCATGCATGAAGCATTAACTGCATAATCATGCATTGGAAGTTTGTCGACGCCTTGGCGTGCGCGATCAAGAGTCGTACAACACCGTGTGTTCCGAGAAAGGGCACGGTGAAGAGGATCATGGCATAAGCATATGCACAAGCATGAGCATTTTACTGAGGTTGTGGTAGTCGATGTTGTGGTGTTGAATGTAAAGCATGTGGTGTGTTAAATTCTTGATGGATGTGATTATGTGTTAATTGTTCCGCTTGCTGAGATTACCCAATCTCACTGCTTGTGTTTTGTTGTTTTCAGTAGCGTGCAAGAGACATAAGCATGAGGGGTGGGCTAGCAACACAATAAACCTTCGAATGTCTTCACAACTCCCATGAACTAGTGTTTATTTAATACATTAGCTTGCTGAATTTTATTTACACTTAGACTATTTGTTGTTATGACTAAACTTATTCTTGCTTATGGTTGGTTTAGACTTGTTGTCGCTAGTATTGTTGAATTGCTTATATTCCTGTTTGAATTGCTTATCATGAAATGCTTCCGTAATGTCCTGTTTTTAGGGGAGATGCTGTCGAAATTTTCTTGTTCTATAGTTTAGTTTTAAGGGGTGTTACAAGTCATTTGGAAAATGTGTCTGGTGTGCGGGTGTTTTACAAGTCTGGATTTTTATGAATGTTTCATAAGTGAATTTGGTTAGTGAAGAGTTTTCTTTTTGGATTGAGTTTCCCTCTCTTTTGATAAAAATTTATGGCGCTTGTGTCTGCAGATGTTTGATTTTGGAGTCGATGTTCTGTTCCAAAGGGTTGAGTTTGATTTTGCGAGGTGTTGCAAAGCTAGTGTTAAATCGAAGATGGGTTTTCACACGATGTGGTGTTTTGTTGATTAACGATGTTGCCGTCATAGTTTATATGAATTAGCGCAACTCTCGATGTTATTCGAGATTTATTCATATGATACCGAGGCAGAAGTCATCATGTGAATGACTATTCGGTAGTGTGGTTACATGATGAGGGAATGGTGAAAAGTAAACATGACATCGTTTTTACATGTTAAATGATAAAAGAGTCGTTGAGCCAGTCGGTGAGAAAGTCATATATGGAGATATGACTAATCCGGAGTGCTCTGAAGAGTGTGCATTTATGTCATGAAACGAGATTTCCCTTGCTTTCTAGTATGAAAAGAAGCAATGAACAATTTACGGTATGTTGGTTGTGATGTAGGGGATTTATGCTTCCTTTGTGTTTTGGCTTGGATGTTGCCGAATTCTTTCCAAAATGGTTGTTAACGCTTTGGGTTTGAGTTGTTGTGTGTACACTTGGGCTTGATAGCTAAGTGTTTTTGTGTGAGGGTGAGACCCTCTTAAGAAAGGAACCAATTGTGGTTTGGTAAGGTTTTCGATCCTAACTTGGGCTAGGTGTCGAACCTTAGTGGTATAAGGGTGGTTTGTGATGGAGGTTGATGATGTATGGGTTTAACCTTTACTAAGAGTAGCGATGGGTGGAAGTGAAGTTGATGGTAGATCGGTGATAATTGCCTGCCGTGGCGATTGTCTTCACTAGTTGTTTTTGGGTTTGAGTCTTGCACAGGAAAGGATGGAATAAAATGTTAGTATGAGCGTGCATCGGAAGGGCTAGTGTGCCTTAATGAGTTATTCCCCTCGATGGAAACTTTCGGGAATGAAGAGAGGTCGTTAAAGGAATTGTGACTTCCTTTGATTATGTCATGTTGAGTTTATTGCAGTGTGTAGTCAGGTAGGTTGTGATAGAAGTGTGAGGTGTTTGTCGTGAGGATTCGAGCGTTTTGGGTTGTTGAAGCCCTTCGAGGTTGAAATCTGGTCTGTTTGGGATTTGAATTGAAAGTCGAACTGTGAGCGGTTGCCCTTAGCTGAGCTAGATCAACACTTTTTCTTTAAGTGTTGGTTTTGGGAACTCGTTTGTCGTTTGTTTCTGGTTCTAGTCGTTGTGCGAATGTTTTGAGCTGCAGAGAAGCCTTTTGTCCCTTGGGGACTTTGTTGTTGTTTTTGGCGTCCTTCGGATTCGAGGTCGAATCCTGTTGAAGGGGGGAAGAATGTGACACTACGGTTTGGTGTGACGTTATAGAAGGTGAAATTAGAGAATAAAACCTTTCGGCTTGAGGTTTACTCGCGTTTTTGGGCCTTTTGAAGCGTTGTGACACCACGGAGTGTCGTAACCTTATTTCACGTGCATGATAAGGTTAATAACATTATGAGATGTGGAATTAAGGTTAAAACTATAGGATATGGAGGTTAATAGCTTTTAAGGCATTTAGGGCCGTTTCGGGGTTTTGGGCCTTCCGAGGAGTTTGGGCCTTGGTGGGCTTTGGTGGGATGGAGTAGGTCTCCGTAACGGACTAGGATTGGGTGTGGGGGCTGGTAAAAGGGCTCCCCACCAGCCTTTTGGGCGTGCTCCCCCTGCCCTTGGGCGCCCCCACCTCTCCCTCCAAGCCCTAGCCGCCACCCCCACCTTCCCCTCTCCCTTCCTTGCGCCTCCACCTCCCCCATTGCTCCCCATTGCTCCCTATTGCACACCACCTCTCCTCCACCCCCTTGCTACCCTAGGGTGGCCTCCCCACCCCTGCATCCTCATGGATCCATCCGAGGAGCGAGGAGCGAGGAACGAGGAGCGAGGAGCGAGGAGCGAGGAGCGAGGAGCGAGGAGATCGATTGGAGTTTTCGTTCGTCGGGCAAAGGTATGATCATGGGGATCCTTGGAATTGATCTAGGTACTGTTTTTAGGGTGATTATCAAGTTTTTAGATCAATTGGTGGTGCTGGATTGGAGTAATTTGGGTTAGATCTAGACGTTGCCACGTTTCTGTTTTGGGACAGCATGAGCAGTCGACCTAGGGTTCCTGTTTTCGCCAATTTAGATTTCGAATCTGACTGTACGGACTTTTAAGAAGTTGTAGATAATTTTATTATCTTTCCGTGCATATAAAGAACGTTAAATTCTGCCCAGCCGTTTGAAAGTTATGACGGTTTTACCGAGCGTATTAAAATCTGTGATGCGATTGGAACAGATCTCGGTAATCTATAGATTAGATGACTTTAGAGTCCGAATCAGTCTTTCCATATACCTAGAGAAAGTTGGGAAATTTCCTAAGCTACGCGAGGATGTACTCGTTTAATTGATTCGGAGTCCCAGAACTCAAGTTATGCTTTTTGCAAGGCTGCTGTCCCGTCGGGACAGAACCTCTGTTTTTAGGTTTTGCGAGTAGTGGGCAATGTCGGGTTAGATGGGGTTTTGCGTACTGTTTTGTGGGTATGATTGTGAGTGTGTGATGCCTATGTGCAGGTGGTGTGACACCGGGAGTGCCCTCGACTTCCCACAAATCCGTCGCCCGCGGTTGAGGCAAGTGTGTTGTAATGTATAGCGGAATCGTAGGTTGCTTGTGGAGATTAGATGAAAGATTGAATACTTGCTATGATCACTTGCCATGCTTGCTGTTTTCCAATGATATATTGAGTATGATTATCATGATATGATGCTATGTGTCTATACTTATCATGATTCGATGCCATGCGTTTATGTGTACTATGACATGATGCCATATGTTTATGTACAAATGAGATATGATAATTGGCATAGTTGCATGCATGTCATGAGATGGGGCGAGGGCGGTGAGAAAGTCATAACTAGTCCGGGGAAGGTCGGTGAGAAAGTTATGACTAGTCCGGAACGCCATTGAGTAAGACTGTAACACCCCAAAATTTTGCTTTCCTTGAATTCATGTGTGATTTGGCACTTTGATGAATTTTTGGAATTTTCTGGAATTTATTTGGATTTATTTGGAATTTATTTGAATTTATTCCATTTTGAAATAATTAAAGAATTGAATTTTGCAAATAAAATTTTGTGGGAAATATTTTATTTGAGTCCAAAATGATCCAAAATATTTTCGTAATTTTTAGAATTTTTACGAGTCATTTGCTATTTTAATGAATTAAATGAATTCTTGGGAATTATTTTAAATATTAAATCGCTGGAAAATCAACTCGGGTCAAATCGTTCATCCGATCGAGCCCGAGTCGGACTCGAGTTCGAGTCCGACCGAACCACGTGACTCGACCGAACCCACTCCTAAACCTAATCAATCCCAACCGTTGGATCAAGATCCAACGGCCGAGATCCGCCCGTCTGGGTTGAGCCGTGTCCAGGCCGAACCGTTCGCGCCCGGTCCGTCGGGGCCGCTGATCTGGACACGTGGGCGGTTCTCGTGCCGTCTTCCCGCCGAGTCCGAGCCGGACTCCGCCCGGCAAAGTCTTGCCAGAATCGACTAGGGCTCGCCGAGCACGCATCCGGGGCTATTTAATGCCCGAATCGCACCGAGGACCGCCGTGACCCCGCGCTTCTTGCCCTAACCCGCCGAGCTCTAGCCGCCGTGGGTTCGCCGGAATCGCTCGCCGTAGTTGCGTGAAGCGCCGCCACGGTCCTTGCCTCGCCTCGCCGCCGTCGCCGCCCTCCGCCGCCATTGACCCCAGTCGAAACCCGGCCAGCGCACCGAAGACACCATCCATCTCGCCGAGCACGCCCCAACCGCCCGTTTGGGTGGTCGCTGCCTCGGCCGGCGGCCGCAACTCCGCCGTGAAGCCATCGCCCGACCCGAGCTCCACCAACCGTCCGATCAAGATCCAAAGGCCGGATCGTGCCATGTCACCTCGGTGAGTTTCCCGATTGAAAATCCTAGATCTAATCCCAACCGTTGGATCTAGATCCAACGGCTTAGGTTCTTGCGCGTATCAAGAAGCGCACCAGGTTAGATTGGATGCGGACCGTTGGATCAAGATCCAACGGCCACGATCGATCACGTGCGCCCCAAGCACATGAGGCCAAACTCAATCCCGGTACCGTCGGATTTCAAATCAACGGCCACGATTGTGCCACGCGCCCAGGAAGCCGAGCCGCCGTACCGCGCCAGCGTGGTCACCGACACGCGGCCCGCGTGTCGGCCGATCTGATCTGCCGACGTCGGCGATGACGCTACCCGAGTGGTCCCACATGTCGCCTCACCCGAAGCCGTGGACCAGGTCCACCGTGGACCGAACCGCGCCGTGGTGAGCCCATGAGCCGATCGACGTCCAGCCAGCCAATCAGGAGCTGACACGTGTCCATGATGACGCCAATAATTAATTTCCGAAAAGAAAATGATTTATTAATTCGAATAATGATTTGATTTTGTTTCAAACTTCAAACGCTTATAACTTTTTGCGTTTCAACTCCGATTTGAGTGATTCAAATTTCTAAATTTGTATAAAATCAAGATCTACTTAAATATAAATTTTATTTAATTTTTGGACTAAAGTTTTTCTCTGTAATATTATTTAATTGATTATTTAAACTTTAATAAATCATAACTTTTGCATTTTAACTCCGATTTGAACGATTCCAGTTCCTAAAAATCCAGAAAATTATGTTCTCTCTGTTTATGGATTTTATTTGGAGTTTTGGGATGTTTTTGCCTAGTGTTTATTTGTGTATTTGCTATTTGCACGCTTTACGAGTAGACGTTGAAGTGCCGGAAGGATTCGAAGGAGAAGTATTGACTCAGGATCCAACTCAAGACCAAGAGCAAGTACTTTTTGAAGGCAAGTTGTGCTTTGACCATGTTGATCCTATTTCGAAATCTATTTTGATTTAAACTATTGCATGCTAGTTCAATTAGAAAAATACTTTGTTTAAACCTGGGGGGTTAGATAAATACCAATTTGCTATATGACACCTTGATTACTTAAGTATGTGCCATGACCCTTTGTCACCCTAGTTGTGGTTTACTAGTTGGACATTATTAAATTGCCAACATGGGTTTAGGCGTTGTAGTATCTTGATTAGACACACTTTCGTGCTCATGACATGATTTTGGACAATCAAATGTTAATATTGACTTAATGATATATTGAACCTGTTCTGGGAAAAGTATCATGTGATGTTGATGGCACGTGGTGCATGGTAATCAACTGGGGTTTGATAAACAGTTTTCGACCGGGGCATGTGGCAAGAGTAATCAGGTGGGCCAGTATGGCACTGGGGATGTTGATTTGGTTCTTCGGGTAGTCTTGCCCTGGTCACTCTAAGGACTTAACCTTGCAAGCCTTTGAACTGGGTCATACTTGCAACCACATGGCTGGAATGGGACGGCCCTAGTTGACTAAGTCGCTAAGGACTCACTTGTGGAGCCTCGAGGTGTCAATTACACCGTTTGTGTGATTGTGCGGGGAGCGTGTCGTGGGTGTGGCCGGATACCCATCTAACGGTGTGTTGGTCCCATACTTCGCCTTGGCTAAGGGAAGGGATGGTGTAGAAACCTGACAGGAGAGGACCACCTGTGTTGTTTGAGGCTTCCGAAAGGCTTTGTTACGGGAACTCGCCTTTGTGGTGTTTGACTGTATCTTGTGGGTAAAGTGCATAACCTCTGCAGAGTTTAGAATCTATTTAAATAGCCGAGTCCACGGTACTGGACAATGCTCGGGAATTACAGTCAAGGGTTAGATTTTCTCAAAAATAACTTTGGTTTGAAAGTTGGGTTGGCTTAATAATGAAGATGATGGAAATATGGTTTAGGATGGGGAAAATGTTTATTAAACTTCTTGAAAAGTTATTTATGCTTTACTTATTTCTACTGCTTTCGAATCTACTTATATTACTTTTCAAATCTTGTTTCTTTGCCAAAAATACCTTGTGCTATTCCTTTGTACCAAGCCATGCATATAGTATATTAGCCGTGCATTGCATGACTTGCTGAGTACCAAGTACTCACCCTTGCCTCAACACAATATCGCTTGAAGAGGAGATTACGCCCGACTTTGGAGGAGGAACTCCAAGAAGATCCGTCTACTTAGGGAAGCGAGCCCGGTCGGTTACTGTGGTATACTGGATGGCGCCACGAAGTTTATTTGATTTTCCGCTGCTATTATTTCTCTTTTAATAAGTTTCGCCTTGCGAGGCATACATTTGTAACTTGACCATAAGGTCAAGTAACCAGTTTGGTTACTTAAATAAAGTACTTTGATAATATCGAATGGTATGATTATGATATTTACCAATGTTAAGACTGTGTGCACTAGCGCGTTCCTGGACTAGTGCTGAATACACAGAGGGTCCGGATTTGCAAATTCGGGGTCCCGACAAAGACCTACATCGTGATTCCATCCACGTGGTGAATGGAAGCGAGGAGTAGGCACCCTCCATCTTCGGGATGGAAGGGGGAAAAGGGTGCACGCCGACGGGTGTGTACTCAACCATACCGGTATGAGTTTCCAAGGAGACATGAGCATTGCATTACATCGCATACATATTGATGATGACAATTTTAAGTGTTTATGAATAAGATGATTTACATGATGGGAGATGTTATTGCCATGTTGTTGTTCTTGTTGTCCATTGCAATATGCTTGCTGAGTTTCGAACTCACGCTTGTGTTTTCTTGTTGTTTTAGGTACCATGAGATCGGCATGCGGGGAAGGGAAATAGTCACACGCCCACACGTAGCTTCACCTTAATGATTCCACAAGTCATTCTATTAGTTTGATAATAAATTGCGTGTGATGATCATTGCTTTAGTGTTTAGCTTTACTATTTGAGAGCTTATTTGTTCTTTTGACACTTGGAGACATTAAGTGCTTGATGTTAGTCTTATATTGTCGTTAAGACTCTATTTATTGCTGTTTTAGATGTCTCTCATATTGCCTTATAATGCTATACTGTTGTTGCTCCTTAAATCCATGTTAAAACAAAGGAGGTGCTGCCGAAATCTCGGTTTTTAGCCTATGAACCTTTGCTGGAATTTTATGTTAAATGTGGTATTTAGATATTGTTTAGCTTATGTTTGGTAGCATTCAGGCATATTAAATGCCGGGGTGTTACAGTTTGACCAGTTCACGGTTGACTGTGTCATCAGGAGGCCATACATCGCCGAGGTTATTGGCGTGTGAGCATCACTGAGCCTATCCGTGCAGTGCACCTGGAAGAAGGGTGGACCCTTCATATGGGATCAGGAGTTTCAAGCGCTAAGTCCTTCCACTTTTTGGCTCACCCATCACCACCTGGTGTATGATGTCTTCATTGAGACATACACCATTCACCGGGTCATACGGCAATTTGGACTCCGGCAGCCCTTTCTGGTCACAACCGATGACGTCGTCCCATCCCTGTTCCATGCGTTTTTCTGTACTTGTTGTTCTAATCCAATAGACATTGTATTTGTCAACTTGTGGTGTTCATATGTTAATCTTTTTGTAGGCACATACAGACGCATGCAGACTCACGCTTAGCGGTGATCGTGTGTGTTGGATAATGTCTACAAAGAGACTATGAAATGTACGATTCCTACATCGACTAGCACAGCATATGCACACGTATTTGAGTCGTACGTGTCGTCAATGACTCTCTGAGGCACGTTGCTACGACGACAGACACGTACCCTTCCATTGCTTGGTTATACGGATGTATATTTTGCACTATATATTAATGTGTTGTTATTGTTTCTTCACAATGTAGATATTTTGCCAACACACGTGACTACATCAATGAATTTTGTGATTTCTTTCAAAATGCACAACTACACAGATCAGGATGAGTGCAGATCAGGGTTTGAATTTTTGTTTCCGGGTTTTATCTTGGCACTCTCCGAAAGACGAAATTTCGGCGAAATCTCGATATTTCGGACGGAAATCCAAACGAAAATCAAAAGGCAAAATTTGAATCCGGTATTTTTTGAAACGAAATTTCCGAGATTTCAGTTCATTTAGATGAAATTTCGGCCATAATTCCGAAATCTCGGTGAAATTTTCCGGTACTATCACAGTTTGAATTTTTTAGGGTTTTTTTTCAATTTCGTAGAAATTATGATCTATCGACTGTCCCACACGGGAAATGATGTGAATAATCCAATCCGGCCAAAATCCGGTCAATTACGGTGAAATCCGGTCAACTTTTATACAAATCTCGGTCAATTTTACCGAGATTTCGGTCAAATTCACCGAAATCTCGGCGAGATATTAATGCACTGTAGAACTTTAAATTTTTTTAGGATTTTTTTAATTTCACCGAGATTATGAAACTTGGAGGGGCCCAAAATTTGAAATTTTATCAAAATTTTGGCGAATTTCGCCGAGATTTTGACCCTGGTGCGCAGACCAGGGTTCCAAAATTCGCCAAAAATTCGCGAAATTCTGGAGAAAACACGTTTTCCGGACGTGGGCGAAATAATAAATCTCGGATAAATTCAAATTTTTCAAAATTGCTACAGTGTCATATGTAATCTCGCCGAGATTTCATCTAAAACAACCGAAATTTCGGTATTTTTACCGAGATTTGTATATATTTTGGCCAGAGGACAAAGAGCAGCACCGGATTTGGCCGGATTTTTTTTTGTAGAGCACTGTAGTTGTTTCAATGAGGAATACATGCACACAAAAAAAGAAGAAACAAATAAATGAACCGTTGTTGTGCTTGTGCAATGAAATGCAAATTTGTTTGAAAGGTTAGCTCTATTAGCTTTATTAGACCAACTCCCTGTTAGCTCTACTAGCAGCTTTCACGTGGTGTACTCACCAGGGTCCAGGGAATAAAGGCATTCATATGCTTTTGAGTCACAGGCTGAACATTCAACATACGAAGACTCTATCCATCCATCTCACTGTATATCTCCTTCTACACTGCCTCCGGCCAGAATCCGCCCAAATCCGGCCCTCTCCTTCCTAATCCGGCCACTTGGAGTGAAGATCTCGGCTGGTTGAAGCGAGATCTCGGGAGTTTGAAGCGAAATGTCGGTGATATTTTTACAAATCTCGGTTAATTTGTGTTCTTCTCTGTCCAGTCTCCACTCTCCACATTGCTTTACTATGGTAAGCTCTCTGTCCATGATAAACATTAGTATGGTAAGCATGGTAAGCATTATAGTAAAGACTTTACTTCTCTGTCCATGACTCCATGTTAGCTTTACTATGTTCTCTGTCCATGCCTCCATGGTAAGCATTAGTATGGTAAGCAATACTTTACTTCTCTGTCCATGTAAGCTCTCTGTCCATGGTAAAGCAAGAACAAGTAGTTCACAATGTGAACTTCACATGCTATGAACTTATAGCTTCCTTGTTCACAACTAGTTTAGCTTCCTTGTTGGTGAGTGTCCGTAAATCTTTTTATTTAAAACCAAATTAGTAATAGACCCGAATAGCACTAGATATGAACTTAGCTTTAGATGATCTGAAGTTGTCATTGTTATATAATTTGTATTTGGTTCCACATTAAGTCTAGTTGCGGATTGTATAATTACCGTGGAGCAACACTCTTTAACAAATGTACAACCGCTTCACCATAGGATATAATCAATAGCTTCTTTAGCTAAGATGATTCGAATTAACCTCAACCTTTCGAAGTGGTTTCTTAAAATAGGTTGAAGGAACCACAAAAATTGCAAACATACCTTCATGAAGGTTATGCAATGTCGGTGTAGTGTCCACCTTTCCCATATGAATTCAGTTTCGTTATGCAGCTTCGTTGTTTTGTAAATTATGTCGATCTTGTGAATAATAGGCGAGTTTCACGCACATAGCCTTGACCCATATTCTTATTTTGTGCAACTACAGAGTGTGGTGATGGCAGATCATATCGGTACCGTCTGGGAGCATGGAGAGCGCATTGGGCAGGGGTCTAAATGCAACTACTGTAGTCATCGCATGAAGGGTGGTGGCGCGATCCGTCTAAAGGAACACCTTGCTGGCCGCTCCGGCGAGGTGAAGGCTTGCCCTAGTGTACCTAAAACGGTTAGGCAAGCTATGCTGAGGGACCTCCACGGATGTCGCGAGAAGAAAAAGGAGAAGGAAGCGCTGCGCCTCCGTCAGGAGGAGGCTTGCGATGACTGGACCACGGACTATCGTACCTAGCAGGAGCAGCTCAAGATGGCCATAAAGGCCTCGAAAGAAGAGGCTTACCTCAGGAATCAAGGTTTCACCGTAGGATCGGGGTCCGGGAGTGGAGCATCGAGGCCAAAGATCCAATCGACGATCAGCGGAATGTTTGGCAGGTCCAAATCAACGCGAGAAGGCCATTTCCCCTTAGATGCTGACCTAGCTCGGAGTGGTATGTCGCAGCAACCCCGTATTGACACTTCATTCAAACAGGGGGTGAGGCAGAAGCTTGGGAGGGCATGGTCGAAGTGGTTTCATGCAAATGCAATCCCAGGAAGGAAAGCCGAGTGTCCATACTTCACAGGTGCAGTTAAACTGACGCAGGAGCTCAGCCCAGGGATTCGTGCACCACGGGGCCATGAGATCGATGGGAAGTACCTCGATGAGAATGAGAATGAGATTATTCAGTACCTCCGGAAGTTCAAGTCTGATTGGGCCATATTTGGTGTCACGGTCATGTGTGATGCTTGGACTGGTCCGACAATGCAAAGCATCATCAACTTCATGGTGTACTGCAATGGCATCATGTTCTTCCACAAGGCCGTGAACGCGACAGGTATGCCATTTAGTGTGTTCATATTATCAGATTGTACATAGTACACGTAATAACTTGTTGTGTCTGCATTGCACAGGCAAGGTTCAGGACCATAAGTACTTGCTTCAGGAGATTATGACCGTGGTGTTGCAGGAAATAGGGGTCGAGCATGTGGTGCAGGTGGTTACTGACAACGGATCGAATTTCAAGAAAGCATGCCAGATGTTACGAGTGCAGTACCCATAGATTGTCTGGCAACCGTGTGTGGCACACATGGTGAGCCTCATGCTCAAAGAGGTGTCTGAGTTCCCAGAGATCAAAGGGGTCGTAGAAGCGGCGAAGAGGATTTGCTGCTTCTTCTACAACCATAAGAATCTGCACGCGCAGATGAGGGAGCATATACACGGGGAGTTAGTCAGACCAAATGCCACATGATTTGGCACGACTTTTGTTTTCCTTAATAGCTTTATAGAAAAAAAGGAGAAGTTTCATCAGTGGATGACCAATAACGACTGGAAAAGTAGCAAGTGGGCTGCGACGGAAGAGAGCAAGTTCGCGTATGACCACCTCGTCGATAGGGGTTGGTGGGACCTTTTCGAGTGGTACGTTAAGGCCATTCAACCAATGTACAAGTTATTGAGGTTCGCAGATAAAGAAAAGTTGCCAACAATTAGTGGACTCATGCTGCAATACGCGTTAGCCTCTGGTGAGTACAAGCAACTTAGGCAAGAGGGTGGTGTTCAGTACAAACTATTCATTAAGGTACTTAGAAGAGAATGACGCAGATAAATGATGGGACATTCATGCGTGCAGGTACATGAAATACATACTTTTCATTGTGTTGTTGAGGTTCTTTTCATTTCCGTTGTGATAACTCACAAATATGTTGTCCATTGCAGCTGCCATTCTAGACCCACTGTCTCACTACGAATACAACATATGTAGCACTCCCGAATTCATGGGGTAGCTATCCACTGCCCTAGGCATTGTAGCCGATGATGACGCGGTGGAGGCTATTAGGGAAGCAGACATCTATCGGTTGAGGTGGGGGCGATTCGGCACGCAGCTAGCAGAGCGCAGCGCACGTGATCCCGGCATGTTGGCTGGTAAGTTAATCATTCCAGCTGGTGTTTGTGATGGGTGGTAACACATGATCATTCCAGCCAATACGATCGTACTGATGGAACGTGTTATTCTCTGTAGCACAATGGTGGATGGCATTTGGAAATGAGACGCCGACGTTACAGAAGTACGCCATGAGGCTGGTGTCACAGTGTGCATCATTCAGTGGATGCGAGCGTAATTGGAGCACGTTTGCCTTGGTCCATACGCAATTAAGGAACCGATTAAGTTACGCAAAGCTCTAGAAACTCGTGTTCGTCCATTACAATCTCCGACTTCGACTACGGGATTATAAATCGACCCGGGATGTAGTACAAAACATTGACCCGTTCGATCGCCTAATTGAGGATGCGATGCAGTCCGGTAGGGACCCGATTGCAGATTGGTTTGACACATCGATGTCTGGATCGGAGCCTCTGCTTGACGAGGACGGTGGGTACGACCCGCCCCTGCTGGCGAAATTTGTGGTTGACAGCATCCCGGAGACAGATCTCGAAAAGACTACAGGTAATGCGTAAATATATGTTGTTAAACTTGTTAGTCCTGTACACACGGCATCTCAGAACTCACAACTTGTTATTTCGAACTGGCTGCAGGTGGGAAGAGCATCCCACAGTGGACTCAGTTCTCCATGGGCGACACTCACAAGGGGAAGAGGAAGCGTGGTATCGACGATGACTTGCTGGCGGGTGCTCTGAGTGGCTTTGAGAAGTTGTCAGCTGATCCACGTGGTAAGGGAAAAGGACCGTCTAGAAGCGATGATTCGCCAGATGTGCACAGTGATGATGAAACAGAGACCCCCCCGAGGCTCCACACGACCGAAAGTGCCGATAGCAGCTCATCGTCAGACTCTGCAGGCGACGATGCTCGCTATTCCCTCCGACCCCACTCACAACCACCAACACCGGGAGGATCGCAGCAGGGGGGAACTACCCCGAGGAAGGGATCACAGAGGCAGACCCGTGGCACACAACGGAAGGGCACTGGCACTACTGTGGGTGGACAGCAGCGAGGGCGACCTCGAGGATGACATAGCCTCGTGGTCTAGCAGCCAGTCTAGCAGCAATTGGGTCTTCCCCACGGAGCAACCTGGCTACCCCATGTTAGGGTACGGCTCGATGACCTACGGAGATGATCACGGTGTGTACGGTCACCGCCAGATTCACGACGGGTCGATGACCTACGGAGGTGATCAAGGTGTGTACGGTGACCGCCAGAGTCACCACGGGTCGATGACCTACGGAGGTGATCACAGTGTGTACGGTCACCGCCAGAGTGACGCCGGGTCGACCATGTCATCGTTGTTTGACTACACTGATCCCTACATGGAGCCGTATGCACGACAAATGCCTACCACGTACTTGCATCAATCAGAGCAACCTGCGTCCTGGATCGCTCATTACGAACACTGGAAGTCCGTATGGCTACCACGGAACGTGACCTGGGAGGATTACAAGCAAGCGCACGAGAGGAAGTACAATGAGATCATTGTAGATAATGCAGAGGTAGAGGTTGCACCATACACATCCTACTACTCGTAGGTACGTCCATGCATAGTTGTTGACAACATCATTTCACTCTTTCCACACTTCTTCATGCAAAAAATATTCATACTCCTTATTTCATTTTTCCTCTTGCAGGTCTCCGGTGGGTTGGGGCGTCATCCATGATCCATGCTACAAGCCTTCAACAGGTATTTCTCTCGCGTACGTGTTTATACAACAAATTGTGATGGATGGAACACTTGATGTTTGTGATGGATGGAGCACAAGATGTTTGTGATGGATGGAAAGCATGATGTCTGTGAATGTAATTTAAATATTTCTAATTTGTGATCATATTATGTAATGCTCGTATTATGATGCCTGGTTAAAGTGATCAAATTAAAAAACAGACGAAATGCCGCCGAAATTTTGTTGTGAATGGTATTTTATGTGCAAAAACTTAGTAAATTTTATTCAAATAGATACAAATGTCACATAAATCCTTTCATGTTTTTTTTCAAAATTTTTCCCATTTTTTTCTGGCTCCAGGATACCATTTCATGGTACTTTTCACTCTATGATTTTTTTACAAATTATTCAAGGTTGATCATTATCTACAGATTACATGAAAATATTCAATGATATGTCAGAAGCATACATAAAAAATTTCAAAAAAAATTAACGAATTTTGCATACTTGTTTTCCCATTTTAACATTGCCGAAATTTCACCTAATTATACCGAAATTTCGGTTTTTCTGGCGAAATCCCAATGATTTCGGTAAAAAAAAAAACCGGTTTTGAATTTTGGTTTTCGAAATTCGGTTGGATTTCGTCCGAATTTGCGAGATCTCGCCGGAATTCGGATTTCGTTCGAGGCTGGGATTTGAACTGAAATGAAATTTTGTACCCTGGCGCAGACAAATTTTTCCACAGCTGGCTATGCTAATTTTCCATTAAAAACTATTTTTCCTTCTTAATTCCCCTTCTCGCCCCTTCCTCGGTCACCTCGCCGCGGCTCAGGCTGGGGCTCGCCGCCGGTCAACCACGCAGCCGGCATCGCGTGCGGACCGCCGCCTCCTCTTGGCCACCATGCCAGACTCACCTCGAACCCAAACGCCCCCTCCAAAACTCAAACCCAAGAACCGCCGCGTCCTCCTCTCGGCGCCGTCTCTCCTCGCCCTCGCCCTCGCCATCCTCCTCGCCACCTCCACCTCCATCAACCCCCTGCCCCGCCTCCTCCGCCTGCTCGTCGGGCCAAAGCGTTCCCTTCTCCCCCCGACGGCGCCAGGCCCCGTGGGCGACACCACGCCCGACGCGGGACGCCCACCATGTGTTCTATGGATGGCCCCTTTCGCCTCAGGCGGCGGCTACTGCTCCGAAGCCTGGTCCTACGTCGCCTCCCTTGACGGGCGTGCCGCCGCTGGCGTCGGCGCGAACTTCACGCTCGCAATCGGCCACTACGGCGACCTGGAGTCGCCGGAGTTCTGGCTCGGCTTGCCGGAGGAGTTCAAGAACTTAGCGTACAAGCTCGCCACCGCGCGGTGTGAACTCTCTCGCGCCGTGGTTGTGTGCCACAGCGAGCCTGGCGCGTGGTACCCGCCCATGTACGAGTCTCTGCCTTGCCCGCCCACCGGGTACGACGAGCCGGCATTCGTCATTGGCAGGACAATGTTCGAGACTGACCGTGTCTCGCCGGAGCATGTCAGGCGCTGCAACCAGATGGACGCTATCTGGGTACCAACAGATTTCCATGTGTCGACATTTGTGAAGAGCGGGGTGGATCGCTCCAAGGTCGTCAAGGTGGTTCAGGCCGTCGATGTCGCGTTCTTCGATCCGGCCAAGCACGCTGCTCTTCCTCTGCCAATTGGTGTGTCTGTCATGGCGCCTGATGATTCAACATTGAACCCTGTTAACTCCAAAGGCAAAGGATTTGTGTTTCTTAGTGTGTTCAAATGGGAGCAGAGGAAGGGCTGGGATGTGCTGCTGAGAGCCTTCTTGCAGGAGTTCTCAGGAGCTGATGATGTTGTACTCTACCTACTGATCAATGCCTACCACTCTGACACGGAGTTCAGAGGAAAAATCCGTAGATTTGTGAAACAATCCAGCATTGAGGAGCCAGTGGAAGGATGGGCAGAAGTCCGGATGATCCATGAGCATGTCCCACAGTCTGCTCTTCCAAGGTTGTACAAGGCCGCGGATGCATTTGTGCTGCCATCGCGTGGTGAGGGTTGGGGCAGGCCGGTGGTTGAAGCCATGGCAATGGAACTGCCAGTGATTGTGACGAATTGGTCAGGTCCAACGGAGTACCTGACTGTGGAGAATGGGTACCCATTGGATGTGGACAGGCTGGCTGAGGTCACAGAAGGGCCATTCAAGGGCCACCTCTGCGCCGAGCCATCAATTGACCAGCTGAGGGTTTTGATGAGACATGTCTTTGGTGATCGAGCGGAGGCAAGGAGAAAAGGGAAGAAGGCAAGGGAGGACATGATCGAGAGGTTTTCTCCGTCAATAGTAGCAAGCATTGTTGCTGATCAGATACAGCAAGCGCTTGTCAGTTCTCAGGAGACGGATAACTGAAATATGATCACAAAGTCCAACCAACCTGAGAGTAGATATCATACACCACACATACCATGTTAATATGGTAAGCTGGTTAGTGATTACTGTTTCTTAGGAGTTGTATGTATCCATTTCTTGCAAAACTGAGATAACTGGTGACCGTTGTTAATTTGCCTTTATACCATCATGAGTAGAATGTTCTCAAGACATATTATGGCTTCATATTGTGAGCTTTTTTAACTGACTTGATGTTTTCAGTAAGAACAACAAAATATTGGATGTGACAATCCAGTCCCTTTTAGTTTCTACAGAATAATTCTTTTAGTTGGGTTTCTAGTTTCTACGGAATAGTTAGAGACCGTGGTACATTTAAAATTCAGCTGGGCCTTTTGCAGTTTCATAAACGGTGCATCAAGTCACAAAAAGGAAGATCTAGCCAAATAAATTTAGCCCAGCCCACCCCTGGGTCAGCAAAAGGAAGATCCAGATTTCCCCTTTATAAACAGAGCATTGATACAGCAGAAATCATCACTAGATTAAGAATACATAGAAGAAAGTAGTGACACAATGAAGGAGTAGCGTCGATCCATCCAGTTAAGTTAACTGTTGTTGCCTATAAAAGAAAACAATGGAAGAGATGTCACTCAATCAACTTTGCACGGTAGGTATTGCCTTGTTTCTTTCTTTCCATGTTGTCATGATTGGTTGCTCAAGCATTCCTTTTGTCATGCATGACAGACAAATTGAGTGATTGAAAGTTGAGTTCAGAGTCGTATTGTTGATACTAATTTGAATTTCCGGCACAACCCAATTCATACAAAATTCGAACACCGATTATAGTATCCACTATCCATTTTCGTTATAGCTTTATAGGATTGAAGAAAAACCTAAAACAAAAGGTGTGGTTAACTATTATTGTTGTTGTCGAGTCTGAATTACTATGTGTAAGTGCAACTGAGTTATCTAAGTACAATATAATGCATAATCAGCTACAATACTTACCTGGAAATGGGTGGTGTTTAATGAAAGGCTGAAAGATATAGGCTTGTGAGTTGTAATGTTAGGCTTCTTGAAAGTTCTACATAGAGGACATGCAACTTTTGTCATTTTGCGTTATCATCATCTCATTCATGTGCACGTAGCAAAATAAGACATATCAATATAGAAAAGAAAATAGTGATGTCTTTCTTCTAAAGATGGAATGAGAAAAAATTGTAGTTTCCTATTCCATTGGTTTCTACTTTCTCAATTGGATACATATCCTCTTAGAACTTATGCACAACATTTGCATGACTCAAATGGAATATCATAACTTTACGGGTTTTGTTTTCTATTTGTACTCTGGCATTTGCATGTTTGCTTTTGCCTTATATGTTTTGTTTGTTCATGCCAGTGTTCCCCTAGGCAGCCGCCTAGCCCGCCTAGGCACTAGGCTACACCCTCCCGCCTAGCTCACGTAGCTGTTTATCCCGTCTAGGCGGCCGTCTAGCCCGTCTAATCAGCGATTAGGCGCTAAGCACAGGTATACTGCTTGCGTATTGCCTAGCACCTAGGGGAACATTGGTTCATGCACACAACACTTTTGTCTAATGTGAAATTGCAAACTCTTGGTGTCGTTTATTTTTTATGTTATTAGACAAGAATTTTGTCATGTCAAAATTTTAATTCCAGAGCATAATCTTGATTTTACCCAATGAGGATAAGTCATTAGTGTGTTTTAGATACGACATATTTTCTTTTTATCTTTAGACGATAATTCTAAGTATGGACCATTCACTTTTTCTATTTATTTTGGGACCTTCATTGAGTAGTCTATGTTTTCGTTTGCATGTATATAGATCGCTAGGGACGTATCTAAAGCTAATCCTTTCTATTTATTACCTTTGTATTTTGGCTCTGTTTACCACATTGTATAGCTGCAAATGACATATTTTAATTGTTGTTCTTCTATGCATTTGACCTAAAAGATCTGATTTTATTTTTTTGGATTTGGGTGAACAAAGTGAAAAGTTTAGATTTTTCTTAATGTTGTAGAAAGAAGAAATAGTTAATGTTTTGATTTTTACAGTATTCAAGTGTTTTAGATCAATATAATGTGTTGAGATGCAATAATGAAATGGTACTTTGGTTTAGACTTTACTGCATTTGGATTTAGGCAGTAGCACTTGAATTTTCTAATTCTTCTAAATTTTCCAATTTCCATTTTCCATCATGTCTCCTCCGGACCATGCCCCAACTAGCACGTCTGGTCATAAACCTTCATCATTTGAATCGCTGGAAGATACGTATGTTATGTTTTAGGTGGTCTATGGAATTATATCAAGTTGGCCTAATCTGACCTGACACAACAAAGCAGAGTAGTTGCTGTAGTTTAGATAGTGTGACATTAAGTTTATTTTCTTTTTCCTTTTTATTCCATAATTCATCAATGTGGACCGAATAATTTTTTTTCCTTTCGGTTATAATTTAGAAGTGTGAATACAAACACAATTTTTCCGTTAAGCTAATTTCATATATATATTTTTTGTTTTGTGCTATGTTTTTTCTTTGTTTGGATTAGGGGTGAAAATGGTACGGATAATTTCCGACCGACCGACCAACCGAAGCCCCTCGGATAGTGATTCGGATAATTTTTCGGATATCTGGATATTTTGTTCGGATATGGATCGGTTACGGATAAAATGTCATGGATACGAATACGGATACTGATATCTCGGATAATATCAGAGCATTTTTTCGGATAATATCCGAATTCCCGCCTCTTTAGCTTAGCCCGGCTTGGCCCATATGTCACCAACCGGCCTATCTAGACTTGAGTTGAAGTGGAACTCTAGGTCCCTAGCCGGCTAACCGCCACTTTAGTTCCCTCATTCCCTACTCGGCCCCTACCTATCCAGTCCACATCTCCAAGACTCCAACTCCAGGTCGTGGCGGCGGCTAATGGCCATGGCCCCTAATGGCCTGACTAATGCTTAGTGTCATGCATGTGCTTTGTTACTTTTGTATACTTCTATGAATGGTGTGCAACTTCTATGAATGATGTACAACAGTACAAGTGCAATTATGAGATGTGACTCAGTGTATTACTATAAACTGTATGGTTTTAACGGTCTTGATCTCTCAATGTCCTATACAATTTATGTTGGTTTCCTATCGACAATATCCGTTGTAGCTCATCACTCCGTTTGTATTTAGCGTTTACGCGTATTATTTGAAAAATATCCGTTCCGATGATTATCCGAACTTATTTTATCCATATTCGTTCGAATATTATCCATATCCGTATCCGGCACTATTCGTGTCTGAATCCGTATCCGGCACTATCCGTATCCGAATCCGATCCGATAAAATTATATGGATCAAATACAATATGAGTGGTTTTCGATCTATATCCGATCCGTTTCACCCCTAGTTTGGATGCATGTATGGCAGCTGTGCATTTTTCTCTCTGATAAGACTTAAGTTTTCATGCACAACAATTTGTACTTTGCTTGCTTATTGTATAGCTGCAAGTGATAACAAAAAGTATTGATTTGGATTTTCATTCAGTAGCTGCATGTCAACCAATGCATAAATCATTACTTTGTCGGGCCATTGTTGTGCTTTGTTTGTTACATGCATTTCTGTTATGTTTTTGGTGTAATCAAGTGTTTGTTTCTGTTTAATCCTACGTTCTGAAAAAAAATTGTTCTGTAGAGCGGGCAGCATGTAATTGTCAGTGCTGGCTCGGTTGATTTGTTTGCTCATTGTATAGTTGCAAATGACAGCAGGAGATATTTCATATTTAATTATATTTTCATTCAGAAGCTATTTGTCAACCAATGCACAAAAGGTTGCTTTGTTAGTGCAACACTGTGCTTTGTTTGTTACATGCACTTCTTGTTATGTTTCTGGTGTAAGCAAATGTTCATTTAATCCTATGTTCTATTTGTTTGTTCCGTAGGGTTGGCAGCACGTCGAAATTGGTATTGGCACGGTCGTTTTGTTTGCTCATTGTACAGTTGCAAATGACAGTAGAAAATATTGATTTAGATTTTCAATCAGTAGTTGCATGTCAAGCAATGTATAAAAGGTTGCTTTGTTGGTGCAATGTTGTGCTTCGATTGTTACATACACTTCTGTTATGTTTCTGAGGAAACAAATATTCATTTCAATTTAATCGTATGTTCTAAAAATTTGTTTGTTCCGTATAGCTGGCAGCATGTTGTCATCGATGTCGGCACGGTCAAATAACGGTACCTCTACAACCACCAGCAACCATTGCTTGTGTTTAACTCTGGAGGCGGCAGAGCCAAACATGCAAATGCCAGGGTATATCTGCAGTCTCCACAAGCTGCATTGCATCCATCACCGGTCCACACCATCACAAACCAACCACTGATGCTGGCGTGACAGTTGATGTGCCTGTGCATACCTCGTTCACACCATCACCAACGTCAGTTCTTCAGTCCAACCATCGGTGCTGCCATGACGATGTCTGTGCTTGTGCATGCCTCTAATGAAGCGCTCCGCAGTTGCAGCTTATAGTCTTGGCATCAGCCTAGCAAACGTGGGCTCACTACACAATGCCACTTCTATCAGTGCCGATGGTAGAGCTAGCAAGAGCCTGCCATTGGCAGGCAGCAATGCAAATGCTACAGCACAACTTTGGATGTACACATTGGATCAGTGCTCCCACACACCAAATGGCTGCACCCGAAGTGTGCACCCAAGGGGACCAATCAGCTCAAATCCTAGAAGCAGAAGCTCATCTCAAGAGCCATTCGGGCTTGACAAAATCGGACCTGAATCTAGATGCCCAAAGCAATTATCTGAAGAATGATTTTGCTGCTGCGAGTAACAGCAGGAGGAAGAGGAATGTTGGTCGTCAGTGTGCACACTTCGTGGTAATAAAATGCGACAGGTATCAGCCTTGCAATTTATGTAATAAAGTCTGCCTGGAATTTAGCATATGTACAAAAAACATTCAAAACAACAACCCTTACATGAAAAATTGGACTGCAACGTTTCCTTTTAGTCATATGGTGTAACAACAGTCGTGTGCTTGCTGTTCGCCACCCAGAAAACGACTTGAGAGCGATGCTTTGATGTTAAATTGGCGGTGGCAAGCTTGTTGCTACCCTTTTTTCATCGGCATGCACCCAGGGTTCAACTTTTCGTTGGATTTCGCTCACCTTACCGCTACTGTTCGAAAAAGCATTTCGTTGAAAACCGTTACTGTTCAAGCGAAATTCGAACGGTTTTTACCAATTTTCGCACATCGATTTTTTTGAACGGTTTTCCGTGATTGAAAAGTGGAAGCCTGCATGCACCTAGCTGCCCAGATCCTAGTCCCATGTTGTTTCCCATGTATTTTGCACACCTTTTTCTGCTGGAAAGATTAAGAAGAACGTCTCTAAGATATCTTGTTTCTTTAGAGATTCCATGGCACAAAACGGGCAGAAATGCCTATTGCAGGTATACGGCGACCTTACTAGAAACAAGGAAGGACAGGTCGCCTTCTTAAGGATGATGAACAAGTGCAAAATTATTTCTTTCTTTACCTCCCCAGCAAGTCTACGAATTCGCATCTGATTGATCATTAGATGTCTTCTGGTAAAGATTTCGGAAAATTTTAAAACTTGGGAGTCAACTGTTTTTGGAAGGGAGTGTATAGGCATCATCTGGATGTTTTTGTCTTAAAAAACATCCAAACTTTGGACCGTACGATCAAAACACACATTCGTGGGATCAACCCACCTCGAATTCAGGAGGAGGGGGGGGGGGCGTGCATCGATCTGAAAGTAAATCTAATGGCCAAGAATTTGGATGATAGTTGCTAAAGAAAACATCCGGATGAAACTTATCAAAACCCTTTTTGGAATCCACTGCATCCTCCGCCGCCCTCTGCCATGTCGTCTATCCGAACGAGGCAAGTGTGTGATAGATGCCTATACGCCGCACAGGCAGCAGATAACATTTTCCAGAATATTTTGGACGAAATAATGGAACACCCACAGTTAATATTTGTATGCAATATTCTGGATCAACTTTCAAATAGTCCCATTCAACTTTTCAATGAAACGAAACGTTAAGTTCAACGCAAGCTTTCAATGCATACCGGAATGTAACACAAAATAGTAAGATTACTGGCATGCATCTATTCTTGCAGTTAATATTTATGGACATATGGTACACTCTTAATACTCAACACCACAATATGAATCCTTTCTTGCCTCTTGTAATAAACAATAGGCTTTCCAGAAAATAATGGCATGCAGCTAGTTAACTCATTTCACGACCTGGATTATCCCGGCGAAATTTGGCGAAATCCCGGCGAAATCTCGAATTTCGGACCCCTCCGAGATTCAAAATCCCGGAAAATTCAAAAAATTTAAAAAATTCAAATCTCGGATTTCTCGGCGAGATCTCGGCAATTTCGGGCGAGATCTCGGCAATCTCGAGCGAGATTTGATATTTTTTTGCCGGATTTTGATTTTTGTGCATTGTATTTGCTTGGGTTTAGGATCAAGATCATCCACAAAAAATTTCAAAAATTTTTAACATGTTTTTGACCATTTTTTGATCGGTTCAATATGTCGGTTAGGACTTTCTGAATGTTTTAAATTTTTTCAAGATTGATTATCTTCTGAAAATTTTATGGGAATATTATAGATGTGTTAGGACCATTCACAAAAAATTTCAAAATTTTCTAAAGTGGTTTGAACTTTTTTTAATACATAGGAACTTTTCTAGTGCATTGAAACAGCAGAGAGAAATGATATCTGATACTGATATTGATAGTTGGAATCAATATGTGTATGACTATGAGAGAGAAGTGGAGTGGAAACAGTGGTACAAAACTCACTTCAAAATTATTGAATGACATATATTGAAAAACAAAATTTAAAACCTAAGATAACATGTATTTATAAATGGGTACAATACTAACTCACTTATGTATATATGGGTGGGGATTCACATATACATGATCAGTGCTCATATTTATGGCATTGATCTTTTCTTAGTGGTCAAAATTCAAAACTGCAGGCGGTTTCAAAGAAAGAATCTCCTTCAGAACTGCAGGTGGTTTCAAAGAAAACCTCCCTTAATACATAAGAACATATATAAAACTTTTCAAATGACTTGAATTTCATTTGTTACATTTAAAAAATCAAAAAATGATTTTATATACGGTTTTTATCACGACTTTACCACTGTTAGATTTTTAAAAAATTCGTCATGATTGATCATCATCTCAAATTTTTATAGAAACATTAGTGATGTGTTAGGACTATCCAAAAAAAAATTCAAAATTTTTTGACGTATTTTGAACCATTTTTGAGCCGGTTCAATTTGGCCGAGATCTCGGTGATTTCGGCCGAGATCTCGGCAATTTCGGGCGAGATCTCGGATTTCCCGGTAGAAAAAAAACCGGATTTGAAATTTGGTTTTTGCAATTCGTCCGGATTTTGTCCGAAATTTCCGAATCTCACCGAAATTTCGGATTTCGGGAACCTCCGAGATTTGACTCAAAACGAGATTTGAAACCTTGCCTGGATAGTATTGTAGGCAGAGTTGCTTCCTGAAGCCATGCATGGAGTTACCCCAACCCAAGCAGAGTTCCCTCTGTTGAGCAGCAGAACTGACAGACAGATTACCACTGTAGAATTGCATGGACACATTTCCCAGGACTGGGTTGGTGTAACTGCTGAATGGATCAATTTCTTGAAATCCGTCAAGCGCATCAAACAGAAACAGCACTTGCTATCTGTCATCCGTCAAGCGCATCATGAATGAGATTAGTTTGCATTAGGGATGCAAATGGGCCGACCCTAGGATCTTCTTTGGCCCACTTTAGTTCATTTGTTTGCACTAAAAACTTAATTTTTACTCCACCTTTTAAGTTTTAGTGCAAACAAATGAACTAGAGTGGGTCAAAGATGACCCTAGGGCCGGCCCATTTGCATCCCTAGTTTGCATGCATCTAGTTGTGAGAAGATTTTACGACTAGTTACTCCATGTAGATAAGGTGTTTGGCAGATTTACTAGGGGCGAACTGTTCTGTTTTTCCTATGATTGTTATAGAATATAGCATGGGATTTCACCAAATCTCTGGAATTGAATTCTTGCTAGCATCTGATGCCTGCTCCTTACATATGTCAACCTCATTTCTCCTTAAATTTTTTTAGGGTGTTCATATGAAGGTGAAGGCGATGGCATCTGAATCAGGGTATGCTTTATGGCTCCCTTGATTCAATCAAATTCATGTTGCAGTCACTCCTGACCTGTATATTTGTGTCATGGACATTTCTTTAGACTACATTTCATTTGGTCCTTGGTGTTTCACCTGAGCAGAGTAGTTGGTGTCAATGTACTTCTGCCGATGTTGAGGATACAATGTGTGTAGTATTGTCTCCTGAAACTCTATTCTTCAGACAAATCTTATCCTTCTATCATTGTGTTGGATTAATATTTGGGAACAGGGAAGTAGCGCGATTTAGAAGGATGAGACGTCAAGGCATGAGGTTGTCCTAGCGCTTTGATTTCTTCCTGCTAATCATAGGGTCCACATAAGCATTTTGTGCCTCTATGTCGTGCCCCGTCTGATCCTGTATGAACATGCAAAATTTTTTATTTACTTAGTTGCGTGTTAGTTCTGCAGGTTGCTAGATTGTTGTCCAGTTGTTCGGCAGTGCATTAGGCAAATTGAAGAAGTTCATGAAGGCATGGATATCTGCTTCCTTTTGGCTACAATTTTAGCTCTGCACTATTCATTTCCAAAGATTCATGGCTTCACAGTATGAAGGTTGTTTACTCCGTAGGATCGATGGCCGGCGATCAAAGGGGGTGAATAAGAGCCACTATCTGTTCGGCTTTCCCCCTCATTATTGCAACACTCTCTACTCAAGTAGCTGCGTAGAGTTACAAAGAACAGAGGCTAAACAAACACAATGGAACGATTTACGAAAAACCAAACCAAACCAAAAGAGCCTTGTGACCTAAGCCGGTGCTACGGCCAACCAAAATGCGGCACTACTGCACTTTCAATGGCGCTAGTACCTTTCTCTCAAACAAAACCAAAACAGACACAACTTTTAAACCACAATTCCAAATCTCATGAAACTTGAAACAAAACTTCCTTAGGATGACCTTTGATCTATTCCAATCAATAGTTTCATGGATCATTGCCAAAGTTTTAACCTTTATCCGTTACAAGGAAGATTGTACTAAAATTGAGCCAAAAACAAAACCGGAGCCAAAAGCTTGCTCGTGGGCTAAGGATGATCAAGATGACCTTGGATCAATTCCCATGCGTCCTAGCAAGCTAAACCACATCAAAACTCCAAGCCAAAACGCCTAGAACAAAATCTCTCAAGAATCCACTCATTCCAAACCAAAAAGGGTCAATCTCCAAGAATATGCTATGAGGATGCCTAGATGGATGGGATATGACCTTCTAGAGATTTTGCCACCTCTTACATATCCTTAGCAACTAGCAAGGCAAAGAGGAACAAGAACAAAAAACAAATCGAAGCAAAGACAGCAAAGAACAAGCTAACCTTGAGAGGAAACACAAGAAGAGCAAAGATTTGGACGAAATTTGATATCTATTTTTGCCAGAACATGTGGATGATTACAACCACTCCAACTTTGAAAGACAGAGCTCACTCAAGAGCACATGCAACTCATGATTTCACATGTTCTAAGTACACACACATCCTATGCATGAGCACAACTTTCTCCAAAAGATTTCCTTATGCAGCCACCTCTACCTCTCCTTTTATTTTATAGTGGTGGCAAAGCCAACCGCTTCACCTCAAAACCTAGATATGAACCACATATGTGGATACGATCCACTTACACATGGGCCAACCTGGTAACCCAACAACACAACGGGTTTTACACTTAACGCACACTTAAGCATGTTTTTCAAAGCACTCTTCATCATGAAGCTCTAATAATCTGTTCCATGCTCTTGTCCTCCATTGGCTTAACGTAAACCCAGGGGTGGATTTTCCCAATATGGCAAGGTATGGCCCCCGCCATACCTAGTCTATACCGGCTCGCTCGGGTGATGGCACAGCGCGGGCCAAGCAAGCGGCGGCGCTGCAGGCAACACGCTGGCTGGACAAGCGGAACGGCAAGCTGCTCAAGCGAGTGGCGGCGCAGCACAAGCACACCCATTAAAAAATTTCTAGTTCCACCACTGCACGTTATCTTTCTTCGCTCCCTCTCTTCTATCTCACTAAATGTAACATGATATAATTTTTACTATATATAAATACGAGTTGGTACGTGGTGGTCGTTTGTTCTCCCTTTCCTTCTTTTTAAGAAAAGTAAGGTGTTAATATATAGATCGCTAGTAAAAAGAAAACTAATCATATATTTCTTTCGGTCCACACATGCTCCTTTTTTTTTATGATAACTCAAGAGTATAATTTTAATTTTTTTAAATATATAACATGGTCGTTGAGACGTACCAACACGACTAGTCACGGATAAGGCTGAACCCAAGGATGGCCTGGAAAATCAGGCCTCTACGAGCTCTGAACAGTGCAACTTATATTCGATTTGGGCCTTTATATTGGATCGATTCCCAACCATGGCCTGGACTCTCCTTCGCACATAGCACACGTGAGAACAGCCTCTACATATAGGGATGAACCCCTCCGGCCTCTTTGATAGAGGCGCACATAACACGCCCCTTTGGGATGCTACAGGCCTGAATAGACCCCTAAATATCCAAAAAAACTGTTTTACAGGCCATTATTGGAGAGAGCCTAATACCACACAAATTATTCCTGGAGTGCGCTAGGCATGTAGCGCTCCGGGCGCAGAAAATCCCGCACATCCAGTGGCTCGTGACACCCAGCGCGCCACGTGTACGGAGCACCTGCTCCCTCAGTCTCTCCACCTTACTCCGTTCCTCCCCATCTTCCAGACTCGCCCGTATTTCTTCGACATTTTGGCCACTGCTTCCTTGAGGCCGACAGGTGGGCCCGACATTACTGCCCGTATGCCTCCCCTGCTTCTCCGCGCCCCCGCGCCGCCCTCCGCCGTCCGCCGGCGGCAGCGGTGGCGGCGGGGGAGGAGTAGCGCGTGGTTGCGAGCGTCGTGGCAGGAGCTGGCGGGCGTGCTGGTGTTCTCCGCCGTGCCCTTCACCGCCGTCAAGGCCATCGCCAACAGCCCCCTCGGCGCGCTCCTCCGCCGCCGCCTCGAGACCAGGAAGGCTGCGGCCGCCGCCGAGGCAGACGCCCTCCGCGCTGCCGCGCGTGACGCACGCAATTCCAGGTACCCTCCGTGGCTCCATCCCATTGCGGCTCATCTAAGAAGCGTTCTTGGTTCTTGGTGTCGCTGGTTCTTGTGAAGCAAGAATCAAAGAACTGATCTTTGCACAACATTTAGTTACTCTGTTAATTTGTGTGAATTAACTGACGCTGCGAATTGTTGGGGAAAAAATTGAAGCTTTTGGTACGGGGGAGATCGGCCGCGGTGGCTGGGCCCCATCCCGTACGACTACCCGGAGCATCTGACCGGAGAGTACCCTGGCGATTACGGGTTCGATATAGCAGGTCTGGGCAGGGATCCCGTTGCTTTCGCAAACTACTTTAAGTATGTCACGGTTGTTCTTTCTGATTACTTCTTCTTTCCCTTTTGAAAAGTAGTACAAGAATACTAGTTAGCACCGGATGACAGCTTACACATTGCAATTAACTTGTTTATCTTCTCCAGATAGTCACTATGTACTCATTGTTAACTGTTGATAATTAGCACACCTTGTCCGCCATGCTTTCTTTATTATGTAGCATAGCTTGATGTCCACCAATCATGGTTGGTGTTTATGCATTCACATAGTTGGCTGGCTACAAGCTGTTTTGCTAGCTGTGCAGGAGGTTGCTCCGTGTTGATTTGAATGATAACAAGATGTTATGTGTAAAAATCAAAGCAAAGAATTCCTTACGTTGTAGAACCTTATGGCATCTTCTATCACACGTATGTTAGTACGTAACTTACCTGTCAATATATTCTACGCTTCTCCCAGCAAATGATATGTCCTAAACTCTGAAACTTTATGAACTAGCGAAAGAAAAATATTTATGTGGTAGAATGTTGTATCTTTCTTAATGTACTCTATACAAACAGAAGTTGTTTGCAGGTATCGTATCATTGAAAGGTGTTCCTAGAAAAAGCTAAGAACACTAAATATGTTGTGCTCCACTTAGATCATGGTGCTTTAGATTAAATAGTTACAGAAAATATGCTAAGTATGCTTTGTGGATCATTTTGCTGTGGTTCCTTTATATTAAAATAACTTTGATCATGGCGCTTTAGATTAAAATAGTTACAGAAAATATGTTAAGTATGCTTTGTGGATCATTTTGCCGTGGTTCCTTTATATTAAAATAGAGGTCCTTAATGCAGAAGGTACATAGTAGGCTTATCTGCAATACTTTATAATAGGCCTGCTTTTAGTAACATTCATGTCTCTTTCTTTTGGGTTAAACTGATCCAATGTATAGTTCATAATGGTAAACATTTCCTTTTGTGGAGCTGAACTACTACTAGTTAATCTCTTCTAGTTTTGACTCTGTTGTGCTCCTTTTTGACAATGTTTGCGTTACTGGGGCATTGGCACTAGCCATGTTATGTGTTGTAAGTTTTAATAGGGAGTGAGCTGAATGAAGTGTTTATTTTAATTTGTTGTTTTCAGTGGCTTCTGAAACCTATTTTTTGTCTGAGATCATGATCTGAACTTTTGTGTTGTAACTTTATAAGTTGCTTTTTCCTATACACAATTTCCTCTCCTTGTTTTCACCAGCAATCTTCTTTGCAGCTTTGAGATCTTGCATTCTCGGTGGGCCATGCTTGCTGCTCTTGGTGTTGTTGTTCCTGAGCTGTTAGATCTATTTGGGGTAGTGCATTTTGTGGAGCCTGTCTGGTGGAAAGTTGGTTATGCAAAACTTCAGGTAAAATATCCATGTTTATGGTTCCCATGTGATGTCTGAATTCATTGAGCACATAATTGACTGTTCCTATAAAAGAATTGAAGAACATTTGTACATTCTGAATACATCACAAGTTCATTCCATTTGCTCCTAATCGGCTGTTGGTAAATACATGTTCCTTGTCTGAAAGCTAGTTCATAGCCAACTCTAGTGGAGCATCTACATTGTTGTGCAACATAGCAAATCCCAGAGCAGGAAGATGACCTCGCATGACCTGTTGTGCTCTACTCAAGGCATATTGGCACTTTCCAGACAGAATTAATTAGGAACCTCCAAATGGTGGTCTGGCAGCTCAGCTTTCTTGTTTGCTGTGAGACAGAATAAACATTGCCAACATGGAATGATAGCTGCCAGATAACGTACATACATACTCTACTAACACAGCAAATTGTATTACTAACGAATGGATTGTTTGTTAGCTGTGCTAATTTACAATCTTTAGAGTCAATTTTACAGGGTGATACTCTTGATTACCTTGGTATTCCTGGGTTCCGAATTGCTGGTGGTCAGGGTGTCATCGTCATCGCTATCTGTCAAGCCCTTTTGATGGTAATAAAACGTTTTTGTTTTTTTTTCGCCCTGTACTTTTCGAGTGGTTGATGTGTTCAGCAATTCAAATATTGCTGTCTTCTGTGATTTCTTGGTAAGTGGTGTGCAAACACTTTGGAATTGTAGTACATCATTCCCTTGTTAGTTCTCGTTTTAAATGATTAAATACCACACTCGATGAGGTTTCCATCTCATGATTTGTTAGGTTGGGCCAGAATATGCGAGATACTGTGGGATCGAGGCCCTAGAACCCTTGGGAATATATCTTCCTGGGGACATAAACTACCCAGGAGGAGCACTTTTCGATCCCTTGGGGCTGTCCAAAGATCCTGTCGCATTCGAAGATCTCAAGGTGAAGGAGATCAAGAATGGTCGCCTGGCAATGGTTGCGTGGCTAGGGTTCTACATCCAGGCAGCTGTAACAGGCAAGGGCCCTGTACAGAACCTCGTCGAACACTTGTCAGATCCGCTCCACAACAACATTTTAACCTCTTTTTACTGGAAGTAGCAGCTGTATTTTGTTTGTGCGTCATAACAACAGTAGTACTTGTGTAAAGCCACTACATTGATCAGTTTGTAATACTATCTAGTTAGCTAGTATTTAGTGTTTACACATGTAACAATGCATATAAGATTTCCGTACAGTTCTGTACTATGCACTTCAGGAAACCTTACATGCTGCAAGTAATATCCTGACTAATGAGCACGATAAAACAGGATTGATCCTTTTTATATGAATACTGGATCGATATGTGTGGCTCCTGGTGTTGTTCAGCTGAAATTGTGAACTTTTTTACAGTGAAATTACTGAATTCTTTTTTTTTTTTTACAGAGAAATTACTGAAATTAGGAGTTGTGGTGGACTGGTTACTGAAATTAGGTGCCTCCCAGTAGAAGATACTGCAATGAAATGTTATGACATGCATCAGAAGATATGCTATGTAATGTTAAACATTTTTTAACACTTGACACTGTTTTTCTTTCTTTCTTTCTTTTGTGAGAATCAATTGATCAGAATGGTTAATAAACTACGGACGTGATTAACGTGTGATTGGTCGCTCGTTAGCGATACAGTGCGAGAACCCTCGTTTCTTTCCATATTTCGCTACGCTTCTTCCTCTCGATGCTAGCTAATAACTTGAATAAATCAACAATATGTTGATTGTTCTATTTACAGGGATCAGTGCGGAGGGATATTCCATGTATATAGTTTTAAAAAATGTCGAGCAACGAAGTACATAAATAAGCAAATGAGAAGCTATTTTATGCTTATGGTTAATCTGGAGCTGGTGAGATTCATCCGATCATTAAAAACCTCAATTTATCGGGGTGAAACAATAGCACAGATCGGACCAACGCGTGGTTCGCTGTTGGCCTTCCTGAGCACCTCAATCCACGGGGCTGGACCACCCACATCCTCTCATATGTCCTGTTAGCTCTCATTTATTTGCCTCGGTCTCCCGCTGCTACGCTATTTCTCAAATAATCTAAAGCTGTTTTCTTCCCGGGCCGCCTGGTTTTTACCGTCAGACGCGTGACAACTGGAACGTTCCTTTTCGAAAAAAATGTAGAAATTCGGTAAATCAGACCCCTAAAAATTCCATATTTAGTTCTTTCACAAAGGTCACTCGATAATTATAAAATTACAATCTGCCCTAATTTTTTTGCAAGAACAGCCCTGAAATCCAAATATGTTTTACATACCCTATAGGAGGTGGAATTTGCGAGTTCTCAGCGTGCCCACGTCATCCTCTTATGCGAAGAGGCCCCTCCGGTTCAGATTATTTGCCTTCAGCTCTGCCTTGCGTGTACCCATCCGATCGGGATCGCGCTGTGGAAAACACACCGATAAAGAGTCGTGGGATCGCGGCTTGGCGAGGCGGACGGCCACGATTCAGGCGCTCCGTCTCAGCTCCCCCCGAAACCCTACCCGTCCTCGTGTGAGACCCCAGATCAGCTATCCGAAATCTCCTGTGTATTTCCGTACTAGTCCCAGATCAGTAGCTAGTACACACAGTCAACAGTGATATTTCATTGCTGAACATAACGAAATTGTAGCATAAATAATAAAGTATGGGCCACATGACCACTTATTACAATACTCGGTCACGAGACCGGAGACACGACAGCGGAAGCCAAAGCGACAAAGAGCAAACACCAAAAACACCACAGGCGACAACAAGACACGCGACTAGCTATCTTGGCAGTCTTCCTCGAATTCTTCGATGTAGAACTCACCGTCTTCAGCTGCGTCCTGGTAGTTCTCTGATGATGACAAGATGTATAACACGTGAGTACAAAAGTACTCAGCAAGTCGGGGAAAGTATGTATATGTGGGGCTTTCCAAAAGAAGCTTAATAGGGTTCTTTTGCACAAAGCCAAATTTCATCAAACTGTAATTGCTAATAAGTTTCATAAAGCATATTTTAGCAATTCTTTTTAACAATTGAATTATGTAATAATGCAGTGAAGGTTCTATCCATCATCACCAATATAAAGGCTCTAAACACCAACTTTAAAAGGATTAAGTTTAATCACATATGACTCTTTCCGTCAAGGCATAAAACAGGTTCTTTCCACCTTGTTGGCTCAATCTGCCACTAAACATCCGAGAGTTCTAACCACTCCCGAATCCCAAAACAAAACACCGTTTTAAGTTTAAAACCAAAACCAAAGTCTACTAATATGAAAGCATTCTTTGCTTTGCCCTTGACCGTAGGCACGGCTATTCAAATAGTTTTAACTCTGCAGAGGTGTACAACTTTACCCACAAGAAATGATCGTCTCTTGATGCCATGCAATTAACACACTTCCTTTGGTGTGTCGGCAGAGAGATCATGACAAGGCCTTTACAATGTATACGCCTAACCCGACCCACCCGCTGAGGTTTCACCGCTGTTAGGGTTCTAGCCACCCAGTACAAAAGCCCCCTCTTGCGCCGTGTGAGAAAAACAGTCTTGCCTCTATCCGGCACTCACATTCCACCATTTGGTGAGTCTAAGTTAGGTTTCTACAAATTATTTAGCCAGGTCGTACCATTATAGAGGTAATACGGTTATGCTTAGAATGAACAATCATAAGCGTCGGTCCTTAATTGACTTGGGACGGTACTTGCACAATGAAAACTAGTGCTCAATCCGCACCCACCCGACAATCCAATCCGCCCAAGTCCAAACCATTTTTCCTTTTCTTTTAGTTTAGAGAAACAGTACCAAAATCTTTTTAATAACTTCCAAATCATACTTTAAATCATCATTTTTGAATAATCCCACCCATGGGTCATTTGCATCAATATGGGTCCTGAGCAAATCTACCGTACTATTCAACAAAGGTCACCATATAAGGTAAACATGGCATACCAAATGTCCTAGGGTTACAAGTAAACATGGATGTCAATAACAAAGGAGGTATTCACAAATCGGATTAACTATTCGCTTATATTTGACATACGATGATAAACATAGCATGCAAGTTTATAAAACACTTTAAAACACATTTGTAGACATAGGGTCAACATGCGTCAAGGAGACTTGCCTTCGGTCGCGGCGAGGTCGTCGAACGCTTGAAGTCCGGCGGCGGGGTCGGCGGACTCGGACGGCTCCTTGGCTACGCGCAAAACGAGACAACAAATAAATACAAGAAAATAAACAAAATCTAAAAATTACCAAAGTGGTACTGGCAGGTAGGTATTGATTTTAGATGAATTTAGGAATTTGAACGGAGTCAATCGGAGTTCGGATGGAAAAGATATGAGCTTCCGAAGTTCGAAAACCCTAAAAAATCAAAAATGAGGGAATATTCCTTTTCCTATTTTTTTTCTAATTTTTGGATGGGATTGAGTCTATACCATGTGGGGCCATGGTGTCATAGAGGGGATGGCTTCTTCAAGCTTGGGCCATAGCCATGAAGCCAAGATGGAGCTTGGAGTGGGCCGGCGAGGGGAGGGGTGGCCGGCGACGAGCGGGCGGCGGCGGGTGGCGGCGATGGCGGCTCAGCGAGGCTGCGCGTCTTGAGC
Organism: Rhipidocladum racemiflorum; assembly: GCA_036346355.1. Taxonomy (NCBI): domain Eukaryota; kingdom Viridiplantae; phylum Streptophyta; class Magnoliopsida; order Poales; family Poaceae; genus Rhipidocladum; species Rhipidocladum racemiflorum. The sequence goes on from CM070585.1 coordinate 33,126,561, forward strand.
GCCTGGCGAGAGCGTCTTGGCGGGCGGGGCCGCAGGCGGCGCGTATGGCGCGGCGGCCGGTCGAAACGCACGGGCATGCCCAAAAAAACAGAGAACCCAAAAAATTTCCAAAATCCGAAATTTTGCACCAAATTTCCATGAAACTTGGCAAAATAAAATGATGGATCATGGAGGGAACATCTAGAGGAGCTTACACGTGCAAGGAATTGATCGATTGCTCGCCGGAGACGATGAATTTGGCGAAAAACGGAGCTCCGGCCGAAGTGACAAAAACGTGAAATTCGTCTTCAATTCTTGATGGAACCTAAAATTGATGGATGAATTAGAAACTAGACTCCCACACGATCACAAGGAAACAAGCGGAATGGGGATTGACCCACCGGAGAGGGAGGAACATGGATGAACACGAAGAACACCCAAAACGTGTTTCCTCGGCGGTTTTCTTGATCTAGAGGATGAGCGAGTTGGAGAGGCTAAGAGTGAGTACTACCACCGGGAAGGGGGTCCTAATACGCAGCAATCAGAGGTGGAAGCACATCGTTTGGAGAAGAAACGGCCGAGTTATGAGTAATCAATGCAATTTTAGTTTTAGGCGGATGGTTCAAATTCCGGCGAGATACCGGGTTGAAGATCGTGGGGGATGGAAAGGTCGCGCCGATAAGGATTCAACGGATCCGGCCGTGATTGATTTTGGGCATTATTGAAGGAGTTATGAAGGAATTAAAGAGGAGGTAGCCATGAATGAAGCTTGAAGCTCTTGCTCTGTACATTGCCATCCCAAGGTAGAAGAAGGGTACTGTAGCGCCACGTGTCAAGTTCCTATTGGCCAAGAGTTACGTAAAGGTGACGCCCTAAATAAAAATTAGCAGAAATTGTCTAAAAATTCCGGAAAAATTCTTAGAACCATTTAGGAATATTTGGAACCTAATAAAATTGGTTTCGCGGAATTTGGATAAAATTTGTGGATTTGAATATTCTGGGGCGAATAGCGGGCATTAAACGAAAGCCGCGCGAGATAAAATACCAGAGAGCTCCCAAAAATCATGGGAATCATTCCAAAATTCATTTTGGAATATTTGGGACCTAATTGAAGTGATTTTGGGATTTTTGGACTCTGGTGAAATTTCGGGTACCGGCGGGAACCTAGAAATTCGATTTTCGAACGGAGGAGGGGAAATGAATTCGGATTTTGGATGGGAAAGGAGGCCAGGTTAAATTAAACACCAAGGAAACTCCAAATTTTGAATTTAATTAATTTAAATTAGATTTTCTCCAGAACGCGAAACGGAGGATGTTACAAACCTACCCCCCTTAGAGAGAATCTCGTCCCCGAGATTCGGACGGAGAAAGAAAGAGATCAGGAAACTCTGCTCGAAGTGTGACACTACGGTATGGTGTGACATTATAAAATGTAAAAAATTAGAGAATAAAACCTTACGGCTTGACGTTTACTCGTGTTTTTGGGCCTTATGAAGTGATGTGACACCACGGAGTGTCGTAACCTTATAAATGGTGCATGATGAGGTCAAAAACATTATGAGATGTGTAATTAAGGTTAAAACCATAGGGTATGGAGGTTAATAGCGTTTCCGGGCCGTTTCCGGGAGTTTGGGCCTTTCTGGGGAGTTTTGGGCCTAGGGGGAAGGGTTGTGGGCTTTGGTGGGATGGAGTATGAGTCCATTTAGGACTAGGAGAATTGTGTGGGCTGGTAAAAGGGGCCTCCCCCTGCCCTCCTTGCGCCCCCACCCCCTAGTGTCCGCCCCCACCTCCACCTCCCTTGCCCTAGCTGCCCACCCCCACCCCTTGGCCGTGCGCCCCCACACCCTTCCCCCCATTGCTCCCCACCTCTCCACCACCTCTCCTCCACCTCTCCTCCACCCCCTTGCTGCCCTAGGGTGGTCTCCCCACCCCTGCACCTCGAGGAACCATCCATTGGAGCGAGGAGCGAGAAGCGAACCGGGAGGAGATCCATTCAGTTTTTGTGCGTCGGGCGAAGGTATGGCCATGGGAATCCTTGGGGTTGGGCTAGTTACTGTTCTAAGGATGTTTATCAAGTTTTTATATCAATTGGTGGTGCTGGAATTGAGTAGATTGGATTAGATCTAGATGTTGCCACGTTCTCTGTTTTGGACAGCATGAGCAGTCGACCTAGGGTTAAGTTTTTCGCCAATTTAGGTTCCGAATTTGGACGACCGCCTGTTGAAGAAGTTGTAGATAATTTCAATACCTTTTAGTGGGTATAAAGAACGTCCAATTCCGCCCAGCCGTTTGAAAGTTATGGCTGTTTTACCGAGCGTGTTAAAATCTATGACGTAATTGGAACAGATCACGGTATTTTGTAGATTAAACAACTTTAGAGTCTGAATCAGTCTTTCCTTATAATTATAAAAAGTTAGGAAATTTCCTAAGCTACGCGAGGATGTACTCGTTTAATTGATTCAGAGTCCCAGTACTCAAGTTATGCCTTTTGGAAGGCTGCTGTCCCGGCGGGACAGAACCTCTATTTTTGGTTATTGCGAGTAGTTGGCAATGTCGGGGTAGATGAGGGTTTGCGTACTGTTTTGTGGACATGATTGTGAGTGTGTGGTACCTATGTGCAGGTGGTGCGACCCCGGGAGTGCCTTCTACTTCCCGCCAATCCGTTGCTTGTGTTCGAGGCAAGTGTATTGTAATGGATAACGATTTGTAGGTTGCTTGTTGAGAATGGATGAATTTGACTATATGATATGATCACTTGCCATGCTTTAATGATTGCCAATGATATGATGAGCATGTTTATTATGTTATGATGCCATGTGTTAATGTACAATTTGATTATGATGTGGCATATTTGCATACATGGCATTATTACATGGCCCGGGCGGTGAGAAAGTCATAACTAGTCCGGGAAGGTCGGTGAGAAAGTTATGACTAATCCAGAGAGCTAATGAGTAAGTCCTACATCGTGATTCTATTCACCGCGGTGAACGGAAGCGAGGAGTAGGCACCCTCCATCTTCGGGATGGAAGGGGGGAGAGGGTGCACACCGACGGGTGTGTACTCAACCATACCGGTATGAGTTTCCAAGGAGACATGAGCATCGCATTGCACTTCATACATATTGATGATGATGATAATATGTGACCATGAATGAGTTGGTTTACATGATGTGAGATATTTTTGCTATGTAATTGTTTATGTTTGTACCATTGCAATATACTTGCTGAGTGATGAACTCACGCTTGTGTTTATGTTGTTTTCTTTTAGGTACCATGAATCCGACATGCAGGAAAGGGAGCTAGTCACACGTCATCACTTAGGATCACACATTTAAACAATGACATGTTCCTTCCCTTATGGTTATGGTTAATTCATTGAGCTAAACTGTGGTTTCGATGATTCGTTGGTCGTTATGAGTAAATGATTAGTCCATGTTTGTCATGTGACGGATAGAATTTATAACCTTAGTGGTATGGTGGATGTTTGTCCGTTTGATCATGTTATTGCTATCGTTCATTATGCTATTTTGACATGTTATTATTGTTGTTGCTTCAATTCATGTTAAAACAAAGGAGATGCTGCCGAAATTTTGGTTTTTAGCATATGCGCCTTTGCTGTAATTTATGTTTAATTGTGGTATTTAGATGTTGTTTAGTCTATGTTTGGTAGCATTCGGGCATATTAAATGCCGGGGTGTTAAGTTGGTATCAGAGCGGGCTGTAGGTCCTTGGAATGTGTATTTTTAGTGTCATGCTATAGGGTACAACTAAAATGTGATGTGGAATAACTTAGAAACATGGCTTAGGTCTTAACTAAAATTTTGTCATAGGATAGCAACATTAAAACTTGCAAAAGTGGTACAACTAATCTAAAATTTGACACACACTGGATGCACAGTAGGAAAGGGTATGGGTATCGTTTCTTTACGCTTAAACGTTGTATTTAAGCTTTGATGTTGAATGCTTCATTTGATAAAGCATGTTGCTATGTCTATGAGATAAATGATTGAATTGTTCTTGTGGTAAGGGTTTCGGTCACCTCTCTTTATTCATAGTAAGGGTGAGGTTTGACGGTGTGGCCGGTTAGCGCCATCACTGAAGAACTATTAACCCCTGTAGGAGAAGAGTGTTTACCCTTTCTGTCGTAAATCGGGTAGTTGACTGGAGTCAAATAGAAGAGTTTGGTGGTGGATTCCCTTGTATGCTCTTTACCGTTCTAAGGGTCAGTTTCGGTTGGTTTTCTTGGTTTTAGTTGATTGAAATCAAAAGAAAAGCGTTTGGTCTTGGATTTTCGCGGATTGTTCCGTATGTGGTGTGTGGTTTTGTCTTCCTTGGTTGAAGACGAAGAAGAGGAGTCTGGTGTTGCGCTTCCTTTGGGCGCCTTTCCAGTTTTGATGCCTAGTTTGTTGATTACTTTATGGGGAAGAAGCATTCAATTTATTCCTGTGTTTGTCTTTCTCTGAGGTTAAAAGAGTTTTTGCGGAGTTGTGCTAGACCTGGCTGTCAGGGTTGAAGTTCTGTGGCTTTGTAGGAGTAAGTGGTGTTTGATTTCGTCATTTTACTGGTTTGAGAAATCATCTTTGAAAGCCCTTCTTGTTTCGTGAAAGTTTGGGGTTTGAGGTTAAGGTTTTATTTGAAATGGATTACTTGATCGCTTGGTTTCCTTTAAGAAAATTGTCTTTCAACCATTTTCCTTTATGGGGGTCTTTGAGATTGAAAAGTGTTTTGGAGAATTCCTTTTGCATGACTAAGTTTGGGGTTGGTCTCATTGCAATTTTGAGAGTCAAGTTTCCTTATGACTTTGGGATGAGTTTTAAAACTAAAATGCTGTAAACAAAGCAAGTAGTCTTTTGACTGAAATCGTTTGTCCCTAGTAAGAATTGTTGTTTAGCATGATATGTAGCATGTACCAATGTGATTTATGGGATGGCGTACTGTTAAGTTAATCTGTGAGTTGAAACAATTCATTGCGGTTGTTACCTCTAGCTTGAAAAATAAATAGACTACTAGTGTTGTAGTTTGCTCTTAGCGAAAATGATTAAATGTGTTAATGTACATGCTTAGAATCTGTTGCTTTGTTATAAAAGTGCTTATGACCCCCGATAATGTTTAAAGTTTTAAACCTTGATGCTTAGTTAAAACATTAAGATGACGTAGACTGCTGTTATTATTAAAGAAACTTTGCTGTTTGTTAAAGATGTTCTAATTTAAACATGTTAGTAGAGAAATTTAATCATGCTAGCTTGTGACCTTAACTTGGAAGTTGATTAGAGTTGCTATTCATGTTGTTGCAAAATACTAGTATATTTGGAAGTATGCAGCGGTGTCCCTACAATGCTAGTATTTATATCAATTGAGAAGACATAAGACTTATTGCTAATGATGTTGTTAAAGGCAGTGTTAATGCTAGTATTCAATCTATTTTAAATAGTGGGAGTATGTTGTGTGGTGGTAATTTTGTTATCACCTTTGTATAGGGTAGCTAAAAGTAATGTTGTTGGCTGATGATTATGCCCTTTTGTTGTTATTGATGACTAAGTAGTGGTGGTAACTGTTTAGATTACTCGTTGGAAAACCATGGTTAAAATAGAGGAAAATTTTAACATGTTGCGATGGAGTGAGCTTTGGATAATTAGCATGATGTAGGATTTTATGCTTGATGAATGTATATCCTAGAATCATACGCACAAATTTTATCTTGTAGAGATAATACTTATTTGTTGAAATCATTTTATTGATTGAACAAGTTGTAATTGTCAAGATGTTGAAGTATGGATGATATAAAATTAATAGGTTGACCATGCTCAAGTAGCTGATGAAGTACTATGTTTGAAATTTAGAAGACGTTGTTTTATGATTTGGTGATCCGTGGGTATCATGTCAATGTAGTCTTGGTTGGGTGTCTTTGTGTTAAGCATCTTAAACCTTAATTAAAAGGGTTGGGAATGGTAACTAGAGAAAGAAATTGTTAAGTAAATTTTGTTAAATCCGGTTGGACTCTCTTGATGAGTAAATAGTGAATATTGAATGCTTAAATGTTAAGGATAGTGGAATACTAGATATGGTGGGTCTCATGCTGAGCTTGTGTATAAAACCGTTTGGTTTGGTTGTTTGCTATCTTGGTTAAATGTTTTTGGTCGAGGTGTTTTTTATGTTGTGTTTTAGAGTTTCCCTAAAACTCGTAGAGATTGGTGCCCATTTTTGGTTTTGGCTAATGTGTTTAGTTGGTGCTATGAGTATGGATTTACACCCCAAAAGTTTTTGAGTGGATCGCGCCCTTCGCGTGCACCCTGAATTATCTTTGGAATAAATTTTAAAGGAAACAAATGGACATAGAGGGTTATGTTGGAAAACTCACGAGGTTTAATTTGTAATCTTTTCTTTGCTAGAGTTGGAGTTATTTGGAAAAAAAAATCTGTGTAGAGTTTGCAAGTGCTTCAAAAGGTGGTTTTTGTGGATGTTTCATCGGCGATGCTGTTAGTGAAGTGTTCTCTTTTGAAAATGAGTTTCCTTTTCTCTTTGAGAAAATTTATGGCGGTTGTTAGTGCAGATGTTTGACTTTGGAGTCGATGTTCTTTTCCAAAATGTTGATTTTGGTTAAAATGCGATGTTTTGCAAGTTTAGCTATCTATCGTTGGTGGGTTCTAACCCGATGTGGTGTTTTGCGGTTAATGGTGTTGCCGTCAATGTTATGTGTGTTCCAAACTTGTGATACCGAGGAAGTAGTCGTTTGGTGAATGATTATTCGATATTGTTGTTACATGAAGAATGAATGGTGAAAAGTAAACATGATATCGTTTTTAGTTATTAAATGATAAAAGAGTCGTTGAGCCAGGTTGGTGAGAAAGTCATATATGGAGATATGACTAATCCGGAGTGCTCTTGAAGAGTATGCATTTATGTCATGAAACGAGATTTCCCTTGCTTTCTAGTATGAAAAGAAAAGAATGAAGAAATTCTGGTATTTTGGTTGTGGTGTAGGGGATTTATGCTTCCTTTGTGACTTGGCTTGGATGCTGCTGAATTATTTCCAAAAAATGGTTGTTAACGCTTTGGGTTTGAGTTGTCGTGTGTGGTCCACTTGAGCTTGATAGCTAAGTGTTTTTGTGTGAGGGCGAGACCCTCTTAAGAAAGGAACCAATTGTGGTTTGGTAAGGTTTTACGATCCTAGCTTGGGGCTAGGTGTCGAACCTTAGTGGTATAAGGGTGGTTTGTGATGGAGGTTGATGATGTATGGGTTTAACCATTATTAAGAGTAGCGATTGGTGGAAGTGAAGTTGACGGTAGTTCGGTGATAATTGTCCTGCCGTGAGAAATTGTCTTCACTAGTTGTTCTTGGATTTGAGTCTTGCCTGGGAGAGGATGGAATGAAATGTTAGTATGATCGTGTATCGGAAGGGCAAGTGTGCCTTAATGAGTTTTTCCCCTCGATGGAAATTTTCGGGAATGTAGAGAGGCCGTTAAAGGAATTGTGACTTGCTTTGATTATGTCATGTTGAGTTTAATGGAGTGTGGTAGTCAGGTTGGTTGTGATAGAAGTGTGAAGTGTTTGTCGTGAGGATTCGAGCGTTTTGGGTTGATGGAGCCCTTTGTGGTTGAAACGCAGATTCTGTTTGGGAATTGAAGTGAAGGTCGAACTGTGAGCGGTTGCCCTTAGTTGAGCTAGATCAACATTTTTTTCGCAAAGTGTTGGTTTTGGGAACTCGTTTGTCGTTTTTTCCGGTTTTAGTCGTTGTGCGAATGTTTTGTGCTGTAGAGAAGCCTTTTGTCCCTTGGGGACTTTGTTGTTGATTTTGGTGTCCTTCGGATTCGAGGTCGAATCCTGTTGAAGGGGGGTAGAATGTGATACTACGGTATGGTGTGACATTATAAAATATGAAAATTAGAGAATAAAACCTTACGGCTTGAGGTTTACTCGTGTTTTTGGGCCTTATGAAGTGATGTGCCACCACGGAGTGTCGTAACCTTATAAATGGTGCATGATGAGGTCAAAAACATTATGATATGTGGAATTAAGGTTAAAACCATAGGGTATGGAGGTTAATAGCGTTTCCGGGCCGTTTCCGGGAGTTTGGGCCTTTCCGGGGAGTTTTGGGCCTAGGGGGAAGGGTTGTGGGCTTTGGTGGGATTGAGTATGAGTCCATTTAGGACTAGGAGACTTGTGTGGGCTGGTAAAAGGGGCCTCCCCCTGCCCTCCTTGCGCCCCCACCCCCTAGTGTGCGCCCCCACCTCCACCTCCCTTGCCCTAGCTGCCCACCCCCCACCCCTTGGCCGTGCGCCCCCACCACCTTTCCCCCATTGCTCCCCACCTCTCCACCACCTCTCCTCCACCCCCTTGCTTCCCTAGGGTGGTCTCCCCACCCCTGCACCTCGAGGAACCATCCTTTGGAGCGAGGAGCGAGGAGCGAACCGGGAGGAGATCCATTCAGTTTTTGTGCGTCGGGCGAAGGTATGGCCATGGGAATCCTTGGGGTTGGGCTAGGTACTGTTCTAAGGATGTTTATCAAGTTTTTAGATCAATTGGTCGTGCTGGAATTGAGTAGATTGGATTAGATCTAGATGTTACCACGTTCTCTGTTTTGGACAGCATGAGCAGTCGACCTAGGGTTAAGTTTTTCGCCAATTTAGGTTCCGAATTTGGACGACCTCCGGTTGAAGAAGTTGTAGATAATTTCAATATCGTTCAATGGGTATAAAGAACGTTAAATTCCGATCAGCCATTTGGAAGTTATGGCTGTTTTACCAAGCGTGTTAAAATCTGTGACGTAATTGGAACAGATCACGGTATTTTGTAGATTAAACAACTTTAGATTCCGAATCAGTCTTTCCTTATACTTAGAAAAAGTTAGGAAATTTCCTAAGCTACGCGAGGATGTACTCGTTTAATTGATTCGGAGTCCCAGAACTCAAGTTATGCCTTTTGGAAGGCTGCTGTCCCGGCGGTATAGAACCTCTGTTTTTGGTTATTGCGAGTAGTTGGCAATGTCGGGGTAGATGAGGGTTTGCGTACTGTTTTGTGGACATGATTGTGAGTGTGTGGTACCTATGTGCAGGTGGTGCGACCCCGGGAGTGCCTTCTACTTCCCGCCAATCCTTTGCTTGTGGTCGAGGCAAGTGTATTGTAATGGATAGCGATTTGTAGGTTGCTTGTTGAGAATGGATGAATTTGACTATATGATATGATCACTTGCCATGATTTAATGATTGCCAATGATATGATGAGCATGTTTATTATGTTATGATGCCATGTGTTAATGTTCAATTTGATTATGATGTGGCATATTTGCATACATGGCATTATTACATGGCCCGGGCGGTGAGAAAGTCATAACTAGTCCGGGAAGGTCGGTGAGCAAGTTATGACTAATCCATAGAGCCAATGAGTTAGTCCTACATCGTGATTCCATTCACCGCGGTGAACGGAAGCGAGGAGTAGGCACCCTCCATCTTCGGGATGGAATGGGGGAGAGGGTGCACACCGACGGGTGTGTACTCAACCATACCGGTATGAGTTTCCAAGGAGACATGAGCATCGCATTGCACTTCATACATATTGATGATGATGATAATATGTGACCATGAATGAGTTGGTTTACATGATGTGAGATATTTTTGCTATGTAATTGTTTATGTTTGTACCATTGCAATATACTTGCTGAGTGATGAACTCACGCTTGTGTTTATGTTGTTTTCTTTTAGTTACCATGAATCCGACATGCAGGAAAGGGATCTAGTCACACGTCATCACTTAGCATCACACATTTAAACAATGACATGTTCCTTCCCTTATGGTTATGGTTAATTCATTGAGCTAAACTGTGGTTTCGATGATTCGTTGGTCGTTATGAGTAAATGATTAGTCCATGTTTGTCATGTGACGGATAGAATTTATATCCTTAGTGGTATGGTGGCTGTTTGTCCGTTTGATCATGTTATTGCTATCGTTCATTATGCTATTTTGACATGTTATTATTGTTGTTGCTTCAATTCATGTTAAAACAAAGGAGATGCTGCCGAAATTTTAGTTTTTAGCATTTGCGCCTTTGCTGTAATTTATGTTTAATTGTGGTATTTACATGTTGTTTAGTCTATGTTTGGTAGCATTCGGGCATATTAAATGCCAGGGTGTTACACGAAGATCTTCTTCTCGCTCCCAGGTAGCTTCCTTCTTAGCATGATTGCTCCATTGAACCTTGCAGAATTTGATCACACGACTTCGGGTTCGACGTTCGGCTTCATCCAAAATCCTGACTGGATACTCTAGATACGATAGGTCTTCTTTTAGCTCCATTTCTTCCAAAGGCATCTGATGTTCAGGTACTCTGAGACATTTCTTCAACTGAGACACATGAAAGACATCATGTACCACTGACAGCTGTGGAGGTAATTCCAACTTATAAGCCACTTCTCCTCTTATGGCAACCACTGGGAACGGTCCGATGTAGCGGGGCGCCAACTTCCCACTAACTCTAAACCGTTTCATTCTTTTCAGTGGGGAGACTTTCAAATACACATGATCACCAGGCGCAAAGCTTAATTCCCGTCGACGATTATCCGCATAGCTTTTCTGCCTAGACTGAGATGTCTTCAGATTCGTGCGGATTTGCCGAACTTGCTCTTCAGCTTCTCTCAGAATATCAAGTCCAATAATTTGTCCACCATCGGTCTCTTTCCAATATAAAGGGGTTCTGCATTTTCTTCCATACAGAGCCTCAAATGGTGCCATCTTCAAACTTGCCTGATAGCTTTTGTTATAGGAAAATTCTGCAAAGGGTAAATTCTGATCCCACGAACCTCTATAAGTCAAAGCACAGGCTCTCAACATATCTTGTAGGATTTGATTTATTCTTTCCGTCTGTCCATCTTTCTGAGGATGGTAAGCAGTGCTGAAATTCAAATTCGTACCCAACACCTCATGCAACTTCTGCCAAAACCTTGAGGTGAACTGAGATCCCCGATCGGACACGATTTTCTTCGGCACTCCATGCAAACACACTATTCTGGCCATGTATAACTCTGCGAGTATATCCCCAGAATAAGTGGTCTTCACTGGAATGAAATGAGCTACTTTGGTTAATCTGTCCACAATAACCCAGATGGAATCATATCCTGACTTAGTTCTGGGTAATCCAGTAATAAAATCCATTCCAATTTCTTCCCATTTCCAGATAGGAACTTGTAACGGCTGCAACAGACCGGCTGGTCTCTGATGTTCGGCTTTAACCAACTGGCAAACATCACACCGAGCTACAAATTCAGCCACTTCTTTCTTCATATTGGACCATCAATACTTTTTTTTCAAGTCTGCATACATCTTGGTACCTCCCGGATGAATGGAATATACTGAATTATGAGCCTCTTTCAAGACCACATCCTTGATTTCTTCTTGGTTAGGGACTACTATTCTTTTCCCAAACCAGACCGCACCTTTTTCATCTTCCGAAAATCCTGGGTGTTTCCCTTTGTTCAAGCCATCTTTTAGGTCTGCAATACCCTTATCATTCTTCTAAGCCTCTCTGATCTGGTCTTCTAAGGTCGATTTTACCTCAATATTGAAAATGCAACCTTCATTCACCAATTCCAAGTTAAGACGCCAGAATTCTTCATGAAGAATTGGCTGGTTTTCCTGTACCATAATATTGTTGCAGTAGCTCTTCCTGCTTAAGGCATCCGCAACAACATTAGTTTTCCCGAGGTGATTATGGATCTCGATATTATAGTCTTTCACCAATTCCAACCATCTTCTCTGTCTTAAGTTGAGATCAGACTGAGTGAAAATATATTTCAGACTCTTATGATCCATATAGATCTCACACCTATTCCCAATCAAATAATGCCTCGAAATCTTGAGGGCATGCACAACTGCAGCTAACTCCAAGTCATGAGTTGGATAGTTTTTGTGACACCACGGAGTGTCGTAACCTTATAAAATGTGAATGTTGAGGTCAAAAATATTATGAAATATGGAATTGGAGGTTGAAACCTTACGGCATGAAGTTTAATAGCGTTTCCGGGCTGTTTCCGGGAGTTTGGGCCTTTCTGGGGAGTTTTGGGCCTAAGGGAAAGGACCGTGGGCTTTGGTGGGAAGGTGTTTGAGTCCATGTGGGAGTAGGAATCCTGATTGGGCTGGTGGAGAGGCCTCCCCTGCCCCTTTGTGCGCCCCCACCTCTGCCCTTGCGCCCCTCCACCCCTTGGTGTTGCCCTAGCTGCCACCCCCCCACTCCCCATGCGCCTCCACCTCCCTCCCTCCTTTCCCCCATTGATCCACCACCTCTCCACCTCCCTTGCTTCCCCAAGGGGAGTTCTCCACCTCTCTACCTCGAGGATCCATCCATTGGAGCGAGGAGCGATCCGGGAGGAGTTGCGTTGGGATTTCGGTCGTCGGGCGAAGGTATGGCCATGCGACTCCTTGGGGTTGGGCTAGGTACTGTTATAAGGGTGTTTATCATGATTTTAGATCAATTGGTGGTGCTGGACTTGAGTAGATTGGATTAGATCTAGATGTTGCCACGTTTCTGTTTTGGGACAGCATGAGCAGTCGACCTAGGGTTCAGTTTTTCGCCAATTTAGATTTGGAATTTGGTCATACAGATGTTGAATAAGTTGTAGGTAATTTAATTATCTTTCCGTGGACATAAAAAACGTTAAATTCCAATCAGCCGTTTGAAAGTTATGACTGTTTTACCGAGCGTGTTAAAATCTGTGACGCGATTGGAACAGATCACGGTAATCGGTAGATTAAACAACTTTAGATTCCGAATCAGTCTTTCCATATACCTAGAAAAAGTTGGGAAATTTCCTAAGCTACGCGAGGATATACTCGTTTAATTGATTTGGAGTCTTAGAACTCAAGTTATGGCCGTTGGAAGTCTGCTGTCCCGGCGGGACAGAGCCTCTGTTTTTGGGTTTTGCAAGTAGGGTGCGAAGTCGGGTTAGATGAATGTTGTGTAATGTTTTGTGGGCATGTTTGTGAGTGTGTGATGCCTATGTGCAGGTGGTGTGACCCCGGGAGTGCCCACTACTTCTCATCAATCCGTCACCGGAGGTTAAGGCAAGTGTATTGGAATGGGTAGCGAGTTGTAGATCGCTAGTTTGGATGAGTTGAAATTGAATTTATGATGCGATAACATGCCATGCTTTAATGCTTGCTATTGGTATGATGAAAATGATCCATTATGATTCTATGCCATGATTGGTTTAAGTAAATGTGCAAATTATTTTATGATGTTGGCATCTTTGCATTCATGGCATGAGACATGGCGAGGGTGGTGAGAAAGTCATAACTAGTCCAGTAAGGCCGGTGAGAAAGTTATGACTAGTCGGAACGCCATTGAGTAAGACCTACATCGTGATTCCATCCACGTGGTGAATGGAAGCGAGGAGTAGGCACCCTCCATCTACGGGATGGAAGGGGGGAGAGGGTGTACGCCGACGGGTGTGCACTCAGCTATACCGGTATAAGCTTCCAGGAGATATGAGCATTGCATTGCATCGCATTGCATACATGATGATGATGATATGTGAACAATGATTTTGAGACATGAATATGATGTTGAATATGAGATTATGACTTGACCATGAAGTTCAGCATGGTATGTAGTGATGTTACATTGAATTGTTTTTTTTGCCGATTGCAATATACTTGCTGAGTGATGAACTCACGCTTGTGTTTTATGCTATCTTTAGGTACTTTGAGACCGGCATGCGGGAAAGGTGTTTAGCTACACCTCTACACGTAGCTCCACATTCATAGTCTATGTTTAATCACTTGTGCCATGAAACTTGGTGCTCGGCTTGGTGTTGAGCTTAAGTTCATCTTTTGCTTCACTATAATTGGTGAAATGGTTGAATTCGCTGTTTGTAGATATAAATGTTACCATATCAATTGTTATTGCTGTTTTAGTTGTCATTTACCAAGCTATATCTTGCCTTACTATTGTTGTTGCTTCGAAGCATGAGAAACAAAGGAGATGCTGCCGAAATTTTTTGTTTTAGTATTTGCTCCTTTGCTGTAATTTATGTTAATTTGTGGTATTTAGATGTTGTTTAGTCTATGTTTGGTAGCATTCAGGCATACTAGATGCTGGGGTGTTACAGTTGGTATCAGAGCCAGGTTGTATGTCCTTGGAATGTGTATTTTTAGTATCATGCTATAGGGTACAACTAAAATTTGATGTGAAATAACTTGGAAACATGGCTTAGGTTTTAACTAAAATTTTGTCATAGGATAGCAACATTAAAACTTGCAAAAGTGGTATAACTAATCTAAAATTTGACACACATGGATGCACAGTAGGAAAGGGGTATGGGTATCGTTGTCTATGCTTAAATGTTGTATTTAAGCTTTGATGTTGAATGCTAAAGTTGGTAATGTATGTTGCCATGTTATTGAGAGATTTGATTGAATTATTCTTGTTGTTGTGATAAAGTGGGGTTTTGGTGCCGAAGGGTTTCGGCCACCTCTCTTATTTCGTAGTAAGGGTGAGGTTTGACGGTGTGGCTGGTTAGCGCCATTACCGAAGAACTATTAACCCCTATAGGAGAAGAGTGCTTACCCTTTCTGTCGTAGATCGGGTAGTTGACTGGAGACAAAAAGAAGAGTTAGTGGTGGGTTCCTTCGTATGTTCTTTGCCGTTCTGACAGTCGATTTTCGTTGTTTTTCTTGGTTTTAGTTGATTTGAATCAAATGAAAAGTGTTGGGTATGCGCGGACTGTGTCATTTGCGGCGTGTGGTTCTGTCTTCCTTGGTTGAAGACGAAGAAGAGGAGTCTGGTGTTGCGCTTCTTTTGGTCGCCTTTCCAGTTTTGATGCCTATTGATTGCTCTACAGGGAACAAGCATTCAATTTAATCATGTGGTTGTCTTTTTCCGAGGTTAAAGGAGTTATTGCGGAGTTATGCCAGACCTGGTTGTCAGGGCTGAAGTTCTATGGCTTTGTAGGAGTAAGTGGTGTTTGATTTCGTTATTTTACTGGTTTAAGAAATCATCTTTGAAAAACCCTTCTTGTTTCGTGAAAGATTGGGGTTTGGTGTTAAGGTTTTATTTTCAAAGGTTTATTTGATCGGTTGGTTCCCTCATGTGGGAGTCTTTGAGATTTAAAAGTGTTTTGGAGAATTCCTTTTGCATGACCAAGTTGGGTTCGTCTTATTGCAATTTTGAGAATCAAGTTTCCTTATGAATTTGGGTTGAGCTTTAAAACTAAAATGCTACAAACAAAGTAAGTAGTCTTTTGACTGAAATCGTTTGTCCCTAGTAAGAATTGCTGTTTAGCATGTTATGTAGCATGTACCAATGCGGTTTATGGGATGATGCATTGTTAAGTTAATTTGTGAGTTGAAACAATTCAATGCAGTTGTTATCTCTAGCTTGAAAACAAATAGACTATTAGTGTTGTAGTTTACTCTTAGCGAGAATGATTGGATGGGTTAATGTACATGCTTAGAACCTGTTGCCTTGCTTTAAAAGTGCTTATGATCCTCGTTAATGTTAAAAGTTTAAACCTTGATGCATAGTAAGAACATTAAGATGATGTAAATTAATGATACTGTCCAAGAAACCTTGCCGGTTGTTTAAAGATGTTCTAATCTAACGGGTTAATAGAGGAATTTAATCATGTTGACCAGTGGCTTTAATTTGGAAGTTGATTAGAGTTGCTATTTATGTTGTTGCAAACTACTAGTATATTTGGAAGCATGCAGTTGTGTCTATACAATGCTAGTATTGATATCAATTGAGAAGACATAAGACTTATTGTTCATGATGTTGTTAAGAGCAGTGTTAATGCTAGTATTCAATCTATTTTAAATAGTTGGAGTATGTTGTGTGGTGGTAATTTTGTTATAACCTATGTATAGGGTAGCTAAAGGTAATGTTGTTGATTGATGATTATGCAAGTTATTGATATTGATGACTTAATAGTAGTGGTAATTGCTTAGATTAATTGTTGAAAATCCTTGGTAAAAATGGGGGTTATTGTAACATGTTGTGATGGAGTGAACCATGGATAATTAACATGATGTAGAATTTCATCCTTAATGAATGTATGTCTTAGAATCATATTTACGCACCTTGTCTTGTGGAGATAATATTTACATGTTGACGTCGCTTGTTAATTGAATAAGTTTCGATTGTCGAGACGTTTACATACAGGTGGTAGGAAATTTATTGGTTGGTCACGCTGAAAGTTTGTTGGAGCACTTGTTTCAAATCTAGAATATGATGTTATTTGTTATGTTGGTCAGTGGGGATTTTGTTGACTTAGTCTTCGTGGGATGTCTTTTCGTAAGCATCATAAACTTTATTTATAAGTATTAGGGAAGATAATAAGAGAAAGAATTTGTTTTGAAGTTCTTGTTGTAACCTGAGGGGTTTCTTGATGAGAAAAAAAATGAATATTGAATGTTTAAAAGGATAAGTATAGGGTTTCATGCTGAGCTTGTGTTTAAAACCTTCTGGACTGGTTTGGTTGTTTGCCATCTTGGTTGAATGCTTTCGGTTGAGGTGTACCTTATGTTGAGTTTCAGAGTTTCCCCAAAACTCGTAGTGTTTGTTGTCGACCTTGGGTTTTGGCGAAATTGTTTAGTTCGTGTTGTGAGTTTGAGTTCACATCCAAAAGTTTTTGAGTGGATCGCGCTCCTTCGCATCCACACTGAATTATCTTTGGAATAAATTTTAAAGGAAGCAGATGGACATAGTGGGTTGTGTTGGAAACTCTCGAGATTGAATTTGTAACTCTTTTTGGCTAGAGTTGGAGTTGTTTTGAAAATGTGTGTGATGTTTGCGAGTGCTTCAAAAAGGTGGATTTTATGAATGTTTTACAAAGTGATTTTGTTAGTGAGGTGTTCCCCTTTTAGGAATGAGTTTCCCTCTCCTTGAGGAAGTCTGTGACGGTTGTGGGAGCAGATGCTCGACTTGAAATTTTGATGTTCTTTTCCAAAATGTTGATTCTGGTTAAAATGCGATGTTTTGCAAGTTTAGCTATCTATCATTGGTGGGTTCTGACTCGACGTGGTGTTTTGCGGTTAATGGTTTGCCGTCAATGTTATGTGTGTTTCAAATTTGTGATACCGAGAAAGTAGTCGTTTGGTGAATGATTATTCGGTATTGTTGTTACATGAAGAATGAATGATGAAAAGGAAAACGAGACATTGTTTATGCATATTTAATCATAAAGGAGTCGATGAGCCAGGTCGGTGAGAAAGTCATATATGGATGTATGACTAATCCAGAGTGCTCTTGAAAAGTGTGCATTCTTGTCATGTATCGAAATTTCCATTTCTTCCTAGTATGAAAAGAGAGAGTGAATAAATTGTGATATTTTTGGCTGTGGTGTTAGAGGTTTGTGTTTTCTTTGTGATTTGGTTTAGAAAAAAAATGTGTGCTCTTTGGATGTTGCCGGATCCTTTCCAAAGTGGTTTTAGCGCTTTGGGGTTTGAGTTGTTGTAGGTGGACCAATTGGGTTCATGATTATGGTTGAGCTCACTCAATGATTGTACTTTTTATCGTGGTCCATTGAGTGGAAGGTTGTGTATAACTCAATGCAAACCTTCTTGGAGAATTGTGTCGTTGAGATGTTCCTCGGTAGGGTTGATAAAATTTTAGTGGACCACTTGGTGGTTGCTAGTGATCGCTTTTTCTTTTGAAGTGTATTGGATCTTTTGTCATTGGGCAAGGAGCGAGTTGTGTCAAGCGCAGAGGAACGTTCGGTCGATTCTATTGAGCGAGTCTTAAGGATCCTGGATATAAAGTAGGTTGTTCCTTCGGGTGGTAATCTTAAAGCGTTATGTCTCTCCTGTTTCGCGTTGTCTTGAGTACAAGGAGCCTCAGAAGGGAGGTTGGTACCGTGTTCTTCTGGAGAGTAGCATTAGTTAAAGGGATCGGGCACTTCAGTGCCGAGGAATGCTAAGAACGAGGAGTATGAGACCGTTTTCTTTTGTGGGTTGTTTGAGGATTTATCTTATCGCTTGGGGTCGTGCTGAGACCATGTGTGAGTACTTTGTGTTCCATTGATGAGTAAAGTTCTCGCAAGTTTTGATTGCGAGTTATCGTTAGAAACGTTGGTCTTCGAACCTAGGCGTCCTGTCATCAAGTCTCGATCAGTGTAAATTCCAGTGGTTTTATTTAGGGAAGCGACCTTGGAGTTGAAGTCTCGCGGGGGCGAGCTTTACCCAAAGCTCTTTTCTTCAGGTTTGAACCGCGGAGTTTAGATCTCTGTGTGTTGTTGGTTTGGCGGAGTGGCATGTCTTGGATTCGAGGTCGAATCCTGTTGAAGGGGGGGGAGAATGTGACACCACGGAGTGTCGTAACCTTATAAAATGTGAATGTTGAGGTCAAAAATATTATGAAATATGGAATTGGAGGTTGAAACCTTACGGCATGAAGTTTAATAGCGTTTTCGGGCCGTTTCCGGGAGTTTGGGCCTTTCCAGGGAGTTTTGGGCCTAAGGGAAAGGACCGTGGGATTTGGTGGGAAGGTGTTTGAGTCCATGTGGGAGTAGGAATCTTGTTTGGGCTGGTGGAGAGGCATCCCCCTGCCCCTTTGTGTGCCCCCACCTCTGCCCTTGCGCCCCTCCACCCCTTAGTGTTGCCCTAGCCGCCACCCCCCCACTCCCCATGCGCCTCCACCTCCCTCCCACCTTTCCCCCATTGAGCCACCACCTCTCCACCTCCCTTGATGCCCCTAGGGGAGTTCTCCACCTCTCTACCTCGAGGATCCATCCATTGGAGCGAGGAGCGTGGAGCGAGGAGCGATCCGGGAGGAGTTGCGTTGGGATTTCGGTCGTCGGGCGAAGGTATGGCCATGGGACTCCTTGGGGTTGGTCTAGGTACTGTTCTAAGGGTGTTTATCATGATTTTAGATCAATTGGTGGTGCTGGACTTGAGTAGATTGGATTAGATCTAGATGTTCCCACGTTTCTGTTTTGGGACAGCATGAGCAGTCGACCTAGGGTTCAGTTTTTCGCCAATTTAGATTTGGAATTTGGTCATACGGATGTTGAATAAGTTGTAGGTAATTTAATTATCTTTCCGTGGACATCAAGAACGTTAAATTCCGATCAGCCGTTTGAAAGTTATGACTGTTTTACCGAGCGTGTTAAAATCTGTGACGCGATTGGAACAGATCACGGTAATCTGTAGATTAAACAACTTTAGATTCCGAATCAGTCTTTCCATATACCTAGAAAAAGTTGGGAAATTTCCTAATCTACGTGGGGATGTACTCATTTAATTGATTTGGAGTCTTAGAACTCAAGTTATGGCCGTTGGAAGTCTGCTGTCCCGGCGGGACAGAGCCTCTGTTTTTGGGTTTTGCAAGTAGGGTGCGAAGTCGGTTTAGATGAATATTGTGTAATGTTTTGTGGGCATGTTTGTGAGTGTGTGATGCCTATGTGCAGGTGGTGTGACCCCGGGAGTGCCCACTACTTCTCATCAATCCGTCACCGGAGGTTAAGGCAAGTTTATTGGAATGGGTAGCGAGTTGTAGATCGCTAGTTTGGATGAGTTGAAATTGAATTTATGATGCGATAACATGCCATGCTTTAATGCTTGCTATTGGTATGATGTAAATGATCCATTATGATTCTATGCCATGATTGGTTTAAGTAAATGTGCCAATTATTTTATGATGTTGGCATCTTTGCATTCATGGCATGAGACATGGCGAGGGCAGTGAGAAAGTCATTACCGGTATAAGCTTCCAGGAGATATGAGCATTGCATTGCATCGCATTGCATACATGATGATGATGATATGTGAACAATGATTTTGAGACATGAATATGATGTTGAATATGAGATTATGACTTGACCATGAAGTTCAGCATAGTATGTAGTGATGTTACATTGAATTGTTTTTTTTTTGCCCATTGCAATATACTTGCTGAGTGATGAACTCACGCTTGTGTTTTATGTTGTTTTTAGGTACTTTGAGACCGGCATGCGGGAAAGGGGTTTAGCTACACTTCTACACGTAGCTCCACATTCATAGTCTATGTTTAATCACTTGTGGCATGAAACTTGGTGCTCTGCTTGGTGTTGAGCTTAAGTTCATCTTTTGCTTCATTATAATTGGTGAAATGGTTGAATTCGCTGTTTGTAGATATAAGTGTTGCCATATCAATTGTTATTGCTGTTTTAGTTGTCATTTACCAAACTATATCTTGTCTTACTATTGTTGTTGCTTCGAAGCATGAGAAACAAAGGAGATGCTGCCAAAATTTTCGATTTTAGCATTTGCTCCTTTGCTGTAATTTATGTTAATTTGTGGTATTTAGATGTTGTTTAGTCTATGTTTGGTAGCATTCAGGCATACTAGATGCTGGGGTGTTACAGTTTTCTTCATGAGGTCGCAGTTGTCTTGAAGCATAGGCTATAACTCTCCCTTCTTGCATCAAAACACATCCAAGACCTTGCTTTGAAGCATCACAGTAAACCTCGAAATCCTTATGGATATCTGGCAGAATAAGAACTGGGGCTGAGGTTAATCTCTTCTTCAACTCCTGAAAACCCTGTTCACAAGATTTAGTCCATTCAAACTTCCTTTATTTTTTCAGAAGCTGGGTAAGAGGTCTGGCTATCTTCGAGAAACCTTCAATGAATCTTCGATAATAACCAGCTAATCTAAGAAAACTTCTGATGTCTGGGACTGACTTGGGTTGCGTCCACTCCAACACATCTCTTACTTTTGCCGGATCCACTGCTACTCCTCCAGCAGAAATGATGTGCCCTAGGAAAGAAACTTCCTTCAACCAAAAGTCACATTTGCTAAACTTAGCATACAACTGATGTCCCCTTAACATTTCCAAAACTATCCTCAGATGGTCTTCATGTTCCTTTCTGCTCTTGGAATAGACAAGGATGTCGTCGATAAAGACTACAACAAACTTGTCTAAATACTCCATGAACACCTTATTCATCAGATTCATGAAATAGGAAGGAGCATTTGTTAATCCGAAGGACATTACTGTAAACTCGTACAGTCCATACCGAGTAGTGAAGGCTGTCTTTGGAATATCTTCTTTCCTTATCTTCAGCTGATGATATCCTGATCTCAAATCTATTTTGGAGAAAACTTGGGCTCCTTTCAGGTGGTCAAATAAGTCATCTATCCGAGGCAGCGGATACTTGTTCTTTATGGTCACCTCATTCAAAGACCTGTAGTCTATGCACATCCTCAGACTACCATTCTTCTTCGTGACGAAGATTACGGGCGATCCCCAAGGCGACGAACTGGCCTGATGAATCCTTTTTCCTGCAGCTCTTCAATCTGCTTCTTCATCTCGACTAACTCATTGGAAGGCAGTCGGTAAGGCCTTTTTGAGATCGGAGCGGTACCAGGTACAAGCTCGATCACAAACTCGATATCCCGATCTGGTGGCATACCGGGCAACTCCTCTGGGAATACATCCGGGTACTCATTGACTATCGGCACATTTTCCAAAGATGTCCCCTTCAGACGCTTCAGGGTACTACCCCCCTTAGAGGAAAGATTAGACAAGAATTCCACTCTAATCCCCTCAGGGCTGGTAAGAGAGATAGCTCTACTAGCACAATCTATCTGACCCTTGTACTTGGTTAACCAATCCATTCCCAGGAGCAAATTAAGCCGGTTTACATCGAATCCGGGAGATGATCATTGGGAGGCTCTTGAGAGAGTGTTGCGCTATCTAAGAGGTACTACCTCTTATGGAATTCACTATACTGGATACCCTCCGGTATTAGAAGGGTATAGTGATTCAAATTGGATCTCTGATGTAGATGAGATCAAAGCTACAAGTGGTTATGTGTTTACACTAGCGGGTGCTGCAGTTTCATGGAGGTCATGTAAACAGACTATATTGACGCGATCAACCATGGGAGCTGAGCTTGTAGCATTAGACACAGCCGCTTTTGAGGCTGAATGGCTAAGAGAGCTTCTGTTGGACTTGCCATTGGTTGAGAAACCAATCCCGACGATCCTAATGTACTGCGATAACCAAACAGTGTTGATCAAGGTTATGAGTACTAAGGATAATATGAAGTCCTCTAGACATGTGAAACGCAGGCTTAAATCTGTCAGAAAATTAAAATGCTTCGGAGTTATAGCTGTCAATTATATACGCACTGAGAAAAATCTGGCAGACCCTTTTACAAAAGGGTTAACAAGAAATGCGATTTCTATTGCGTCGAAGGACATGGGAATGAGGCCCATATGAGTTACTTCACAATTGTAACCCATCCTTTTGATCGGAGATCCCGTGAATTAGGTAATGGGAAAAACAAGTTGTGGTTGTAACAAGAGAGTACACTAAATCTACCCATGTTCTAAGTACTCTAATCTGTATGGAAGGCTGATTTAAAATCTTAATGTATTCTAGTGTCCTAATGAGAGGAAAAGGTATCGGCCTACAGGATACCTAAAATGAATACACCTACTTGAGCCTAACTGTGAGGTCGCAGTTCACGAGAAAGGGGGCATTCTCTAGAAAGCTCATGAGAAGATTAGGGAGCATGACCACTTAACGCTCCGTTGAGGTGAAGTTCTTTGGCAGCCTAGTATCAGTTAAGATTTCGGGTGAAATCTAACCACACAAAGCTGTGAATTCAAGGCTGAGTCCATTCATTAGCTGTGGAAGGATAGATCTCGTTATTCTAGGTGAAAGTTCAACCCGTATGGGACTTGCACTGAAACACTGATATATTAAACGAAAATTCAACACAGTGATCAAACTTTTGAGTCTTTGTCTGCTTCGGCATTGGTGGGGGATTGTTAGAAATAAGGCTCAAGTGGCCCATTTATCTCTAATGCCAAAGCTACAAAGAATAGTACCATATTGCTAGTTGAGAGAGGAGAATACCAATTTAAAAGGGAGAGCTCCCACCATGCCTTGTAATAAGGCAGATGGAGGGTGAGGAGCATGGCTAAAGTCACACGCACGTGCGCGCGCGTATTTCGCGAATTACCGCGTATTTTTCCGTGTGACTTGTGAATTGCGACGTCGCGGGTCGCCGTGCAGTGAATTAAATCCTGACATGTTTAAACCCTTTTTAAATTTTGGTTTCTGAGAATTGAAATAGCCATGATAATGGCGTCAGTTTCTAATAGAAACAATCATTTGAATGACCTGCAGTTTACTAGCGTTTAATGGTATTGTAATGGTCAATTATTGACCGTTACTGGTGCGAGGCTATAAAATCTGGAGACGTCCAGACTGAAATGAGTTTTTTGCTCTGGTACTCGCGTTCATCCATTGTGATCTGTGTTGCGTCTTCGTGCTACGCTCGATCTTCACCGACCTTCCTCTCGGCGTGCACCGCGAGGCAGGGAGAGCGGGATCTCCGAACCGTTGCAGTCGCGAGAACCTGCACAGGGGCGGCAATAAGGTTTCTGGGCAGCGCAACTGTGCGACCGCTCGAGCTTTCTCTGCATCGACTACTTCCTCTACGGCCAGTCGCTACTGCACTGCTTCCATTTCGTCATCAAGCCCATCGTAAGAATTTTTCCCTCTGTTCATCACTTTTCAGACAATATGTGGTATTTTCTAGATCTACTTTTTAGAAATATGTGGTATCTTCTGTCTAGCTTGTTGTGTTTGATTATTTTGGAATTATGTTTCATATTCAAATATGAAATCAAAATAATACCTACATGTTTAAAAGCAGCCTCCGCCTTCTCCCAAGAGGATCCCACGCTCTACCTTTCTCCCAATTTATTTCCCAAAATTTGACGCCCAAGAATGAGATGAAGATAGTGGATGGTTCTGTTTTGAGTGGCATGGATTCATTGTAAGTGTTTCTGAACCATGTAACTCCAATACTTTGCTTTGTTCGTAGATTATTAGTACATGTATTTGTACTTAAGAAATGCGTGTGTTTATAATTGGATTTGTGTTGCCTTTGCCGATGCAGGTGTGCACACCAGCTGTTTGTGACAAATGCATGACGAGAAAGGCTATACGTACGACATGTTGTCTAGATCAATGGATCAATGTCCCTTTGCTATGGATATGCCTAATGGTAACCTATTTCTAAGTGGTTGTATTTTGGTGCTATGCTATGCTCCTCCTTTTGTTACCTTATTTCTGTTAGGCGATACATGTACGGTGTATAAACATTCGTCTAAGCCCTGTGTACTTGATGTAACAATTTATCATTTTTTATAGCGTAGCATGGCTGTGTTAAAAAAAACTCAGGAGAAAGACTATGTTACCGGAGGAGTTTTGTGAAGAGGAAAACTCTGTAACAAATAGGAGTTCAAACTCCAAATTCTGCAGATTAATCCAATTTATAGTATCTAAAACCACAAGAAACTAATTTGAAAGTGTGTTTGATGATTTACCATTTATACCTTTTCCATTGGATTTATACTTCATAAAATTGACTCCAGCTAACGATGGTTGTTTGGCCTTTTCATATCTACTTATTTTTCAGTCTCATTGTATTCATGCATATTATGTTGCATAGATTAGCTAAATCGATATACCATTTGTAGGGAAGAAAAATATCACAGAGTTGCTATTGTGCCACTGTAAAAAAGGCTGTTTTTCATACTTCGTATTCCATTTTCTTCCATTGCATCATATACTCCTATTTGTGTTTGCCTCATTTTTTTTCGGTCAAATCAGATAAGCATTACTATTTTTTCCACTTATGGAAAAGGTAGAGATAATTTACCAATTGGGCTTTCGTTTATGTGTGAAGTTGCAAAAGAGAAAAAAAAGTATTCCTTAACTTCTACATTATACTTGGAGCTACTATTTTTTCATATTTTTAGCATCCAAAGTTTTTTTTGTTCCCATTCTATTAAGTTTGTTCCCTATTAGAGGTTCTGGAACTTACATGGCGATCTTTATTTGAAATGCTTTGCAGTAAAGGATGGCACACTGGAGGATGCAGGAAGGTTGTCTCAACCATACTAACAATGTACACGTTTGAGCTCTTTAGGAATTAATAATGTGCTCTTTTGTTACCTTGCTTATTTTCTTTTGAGCATCACCAAATTTTAAAAAAAATCAAGTCATACTTTTTCCTTTTATATGACAGAATAGGGATAGAAACTCACGATCAATTCAATATTTGAAGCATGCATTGTTAGCGCGTTGTACTTTAGTTTTCACTACTCTTGCGGTCGGCGGCATGAGGCGTCTATAATGGAGGGAAAAAAGGATATGGTGGTCCATATCTGCAGTTTTATGAGTAGATCTGGTGCTGCCACAGAATGTTTTAGTCCTTTGATGCTTGGCAAGTTGTTTTTTTTTTTTTTTTTGGTGTAGCCTTGATGCTAGCATTAGATCAGCATTTCAAGGTGTTACATGAGACCTTTTGCCTCCAATTGTCAAATAGTATTTCGATACTATTTTTTGCCATTCTTCTTACACTAATGCTTCTGGTCTTTTTGGAAATACTGGCCTTCGTGAGGCCTTCGTTGGAATTTATGATGGTAGAGAGCCAACGCTACAGGATGACCAGAGATACTTTACTTTCAGGTGACATGTATGATTAGGTAGTTGTGCTTTTGCTTTGTTTTTGTTAGATTGTTAGCAGCTTCACTAATAGATTGTGTTGTTGTGTAGTACCTTGGTCAGTTCAGGTTGAGTTAGCTTTCAAAAGAAATATGGAGCGATTTAGAGATTTTGTTGCATGAGGCCCGGGCATTTTACCTAAACTAGGAAATATGGAGCGTTGTTGTATATTCTTTGTGTGGTTAACGATGATTCTTTAACTGAAACTTATGTTGTCATATATTAGATTTTATTACAATCTTTTATAATCAATTTATGCTGGTTTTTTTTATTTATTTCTTCTCTAGACGACGCGTAGAGCTATGGATAGTGTTGCCAAGATTTTAGATTATTAATGAGGAATATTTGGTTATATGGTGTTTGTCCTAATTCTTATATTGGTTGAAACCACTTGGGTTTTGCTTTTGTTCATTGATGTTTGAGGGTTCATCTAAATGTCAGCATTTTTTGCCTTTGCAGATATGAAATAGGAAGCCTAATGAGCATTGTGCAAGTTTGAAATAAAAGAAGATTTTGACCGAATAGCGAGGGTGTGTGCTCATAAACTACATCAGCGATGCTTCTATTATGTTCCATTTAAGAAGATTTTATTAAGATGCTGTCGGGACCCGAATATGCAAATCTGGACCCTCTGTGTATTCAACACTATTCTAGAATCACGCTAGTGCACATAGTCTCAACATAGATGAATATTACAATCATACACAACGGAATAATAAAAATAGCTCAATTACAGAATATAAACTATTGAACGACCTTAAGGTCAACCTTACATTTGTGAGGCCTTGATGGCTTCAACTCCAAATAGGTAGCAGCGGAACGAAGAGCATCGGTGAATCCCATCAATACACCACAGGCAACTGACGGGGTTCAACTCCTAGATAATCGCCTTCTCACGGAACTTCTTCTTTTTCGACGATGTAGACTTCTGCTCACTGGTGATTGTTTGTTTGCAAGGGGTGAGTACATAAAGCACTCAGCAAATCATGCACAGATAGCAAGTCTAATAACTATATGCATGGCTTATTCCAAATGACAGGCTGAAGGGGTTATTTTGCAATAAACAACATTAACAAATATTCATCATAGATTGTAAAGCGGTAAAACAAATAACAATAGTAATAAATTTCACAGTTGTTTCACAAGTAAAACATACCACATCCTTAACCAATTATCACTTTTCCACAGGCAAAATGCCTCCAAGCCCAAGTTCAATTTTATGAAAAGCTAACCCTTGGCTGTAATCCCGGAGCATTGTCCAGTACCGCGGACACGGCTATTCGAATAGATTTTACACTCTGCAGAGGTTATACACTTTACCCACAAGATACAATCAACTCACCACGTCAGCCGTGAATCGCCATACAAGAGTATGCGAATGAGTGATCAAAACAAAGCCTTTCGGAAACTTCCAACTACACAAGTGAACCTCTCCGGTTTTTGCCATACACCATCCCTTCCCTTAACAAAGGCGAAGTATGGGACCGACATACCGTTGGACGGGTACCATGCCGCAGCCCTGGTACGCTCCCCCTTCAAGCTACACAAAAGATGTAGTTGACAACCCGAGTTACCACATGCAAGTTATTATTAACTTACTCAACTAGGTCCGTCCCATTACAAACATGTGGTTGTATGTTTGATTCAGTTCAAAGGCTTGCAAGGTTAAGTCTTTAGAGTGACCAGGGCAAGACTTACGTCAATACTCTCAAAGAAATCCATCTCACCATTACTCATACATATATCATGTATCAAACATTCCCAACCGCCAAACTGGCCCACCATAATTCTTGCCACTTGCCCCAGTCTAAATCATTTTATCACCCAGTTGATTATTGCGCAACTCAATGCCAACAACAACTCAACATCCTTGAAAAATCACGAGGGCCTCCACGTATCAACTTCATCATGTCGGCAATACGTCACACAATTTCAAAATACATTGCATATTCCATTAATCAATTTTGACATTTGTAAATTCCAAAATGGTGGCACTGACTCGTTGCAGGTCTAAGCAGATAAATACGTTCTATCTAACCCATGTTGGCAATTCAATAGCTACTAACTAATCAACAATCCTAGGTTGATAAATGAATCATGGCATACAATCATTATAGGCAAGGTGGCGATAACAAGTAGGTTGATTATCTAATCCCAAATTAATTGAAATTAGTTTAACTCAAACTAGCATGCAATAATTTGAAACAACATAATTTTTGAAAATGGGATCAACATGGTCAAAGCACAACTTGCTTGGCCCTTGCAATTTTTTTACTGTTCTTTACTCTTTATCTTCGATCCTTGATCCTCGATCTTCGGTCTTTACTTCCTTGACCTTCGGCTCCGTAGTGCGACTTCCGGACGAAGCGTCTAACGATTAAAGAAGAAGCAAATACGAACCAATTCAAAACACAAATCAAGTAAAACTCCAAATTAAGAACAAATAGCATTGGGCACAACGGCTTGGAAGAATTTGGGAACTCGAACGAATTAGATCAAAGAGTAGACAAAAGGGAACGGCTTTCGGAAAACACCGAAAAGGGGAAAGATGAATAGTTGAGAATGATAGAATAATATTCCAAGGAATATTTCTTCCGAAGTTATTATCTTGATTGGATAGACAGTGACATATGGGCTATCGATCTATAGACCGGGTCCATAAGGACACGTTAGTTCACAATGAACTAAGCTGATTCTCAAGGTTGACTTTTGTTGACCGAATGGAACACGATCAAACAAAAGAGGGACAGGCTAATAGATTAGGTCTGGGTACAAGGACATGACAGATGGCCAATGGTCTATCGACCAAGTCCACGAATGAATTCTCGATTAAAGGCAGATTAGATTTTCAGGGTTAAGATAAGGACAACTGTCTTACCACGATTGAAACAACAGGAAAGATTGCAAAGATAACAACGCGGCTCACGATGAACTTAGTCCATCGAACCGGTCTTAGGTTAGGGTTTTGATTCGGCTTTGAAGATGATATGATGATGAGGCTAGGCTCGCATAATGATGATAGAACAGATGAGGACATCGCACTAGGGCTCTTGCATGAATGCACGCATGCGATGACAACGAAGCGAGAGCAAAGCGTTAACGGTGAAGCGTTAATGACAAAACGTTAACGGCGGAACGTTAATAGCGGAGCGTTAATGACGGAGCGTTAATGGTAAGACGTTAACAACAAAATGTTAACGGCGAAACGTTAACGACAAAACGTTAACGGCGGAGCGTTAACGGTGGAACGTTAACGGAGGAACGTTAATGACGAAACGTTAACGACAAAACGTTAACGGCGGAGCGTTAAAGGCAGAGCGTTAACGGTGAAACGTTAACGGAGGAACGTTAACGGTGGAACGTTAACGACGAAACGTTAACGGCGAACGCGAAGCGATGGCAAGATGCGCATGAAATAAGTTATCAGCCGTCAGTGCAATGACATGACCGCAATAAAGCGCTACCAAGGATGGATCACCGAGACGCGAACCGATAACAACGGCTAGGTTGAAAGACGACGATTTTAGGCTGGAGTCGGGCTCCGACGGCGAACGAAGGCCACAAGAATTCTAAGGATGGTCTAAAACAGTACATGATGATCCACCGGACGCGACAACATGGCCGGAGCGAGCTAAAATAGTCGGCTTTCAAAGGCGGCGCGCGGCGACGGATAAACGACGGCCTAAATATATAAAAAAAATTCTGGAGGATGGGATGCCAAATGGAGATTGTCCATCATGTAGAACGCAAGGATATGAACTCAACGGTATAGGCGGATTTTGTGGCGCCCCAACGAATTGATCACAAACTGCCGATTAATGGGTTTCGGATACAAAATTCAGACGGCCATAACTTCTAGAATAATGATCAGAACTTAACGAAATTTGACCGAGAGCTAGATGTGATCAAGAGGAACACCGTGACATAGGTGTCTCATAGTTTTACTTTCTAGATCAGCGGGGAGCGCATGAGGAAGTTTATCGCTGTTTGAAACGTAGTCTGATCACAGTCTGATTGGAGAAAATATTTCTCTCCACAAAATCCAGAGAAAGAAAACCGTGAGACAAGATGAGAATCATGTAGGGGACATCCCTAGGAGTCTACATAAAAAAATTCAGCACCTAACTCGAAAAATTGAGGGAGTTATGGCCTCGACAAGATTCAAGATTCAAACCCTGGAGAAATTGGCCATAACTTTTGATTACTTTGGCCAAATTGGCTGAAATGTCGAGGGTAGATAGATGGTACCTTGTGTCACACCCTGGAGAAGACGGATCTTGAAAAGAGTCGACGAGCTTCCCGGGACGCGGCTCCAAAATTCGGCCGTTGTCGGGCGATGTTCGGACTTCTCGGCGGCGGCTCGGACGTGTCAGGAGATTAATCTATGGTTGTGGTCGTAGGGGAGGGTCATGGGTGGTCTACCATGAGTTGGGCTGGCGGATAGGGCAAGAAAAATAAAGTTTGGACGTGTTTGGAGCAAAAACGGGTTAAATAGGCATTTAATCGAGCACCTGGCGGGTGTCAGCCGGTCTCTGGCAACGTGGCCGCACGGGAGCGCGACACGTGTCCGGGCGAAAGGTGTGGCCCAAGCGGGCGACAGGCTGGGCTAAGCGTGTGCGGGCCACGTGGGAAGTGGGCGGTCGAGTGGAAGCGGTGGCCGGGCAAGGCGATGGGCGCGTGGGCCATTGGCCTTGTGAGCGACGCTGGCGAAGCGGCGTCTTTGGGCAATGAAGGCGGCTGGCCGAGCGGGAGGGATGGGAAGAGAGATTAAGCCCAATGAAATTTTCGGATTTTCAACAAATTTCCAATTAAAATAAATTACAAAATTCAAATAATTCATTTGAGGCAATAAAAATACCAGAAAAATTCTAGAAAATATTTTGAGACATTTTGAAATGAAATAAAATATTTGCAATAAAAAATATAATAATTTTTTAAAATAATTAAATAATTTTCATAAAAGGGCTTAATACAATTCAATTCCAAATAAAGCCGATAAATAGCAAACGAGCTCTGAAAAATCTCAAAAATTACAGAAAAATTTCTTGGAGCACAAGGAACCCAATTAAAACTAAATTTATTTTATTTGGAGCACAAGATCCATCCATGTGCCTTCCCAATCAAGTGTGGCGACCACAGGGTGATTGCCCGGGTACTCGCTTGGCGAGGCGTTTCGCCAGATTACTCTCCTCTTTGGAATGAGGGTGAAGCGTCACCATCGTCCCCACCGTAAACGGGGCTGCGATGGATGATCGCGAAGTCTTTCTTCAAAGACTCCAACCGAACGAGGATCTTGTCGAGGCGGCTGCGAGCTCGTCTGGCCAAGTAGTTGTCGCGCCGGGGGATATGAGTATACCCCAGCCCGTCGAAATGTCACTCCATCTTTCTGACCTCTACCAAGTACTCCGCCATGACAGGGTCAAAGTAAGAGAACTCCTTTCTCGCTTGGTTGACGACCAGCAGGGAGACGCCCTTGACTTGCAGGCGCCGAACACCGATGGCTGCGGTGGCGCGAAGTCCCACCAGCAAGCCTTCGTATTCAGCAACGTTGTTGGTGGCCTTGAAGTCCAGGACGACCACGTACTTGAGGAGGTCCCCGGTTGGGGAAACCAGGAGGACCCAGCCCCCGTGCCTTTGAGCCTGAAGGAGCCGTCAAAATAGAGTGTCCAGGGGGAGGATGTAACACCCCAAAATTTTGCTTTTCTTAAATTCATGTGTGATTTGGCACTTTGGTGAATTTTTGGAATTTTCTGGAATTTATTTGGATTTATTTGGAATTTATTTGAATTTATTCCATTTTGAAATAATTAAAGAATTTAAATTTGCAAATAAATTTTTGTTGGAAATATTTTATTTGAGTCCAAAATGATCCAAAATATTTTCCAGAATTTTTCTGGAATTTTTCTGAGTCATTTGCTATTTTTAATGAATTAAATGAATTACTGGGAATTATTTTAAATATTAATTCGCTGGAAAATCCAACTCGGGTCAAGTATCGTTTCATCCGACCGAAGTCGGACTCGAGTCCGACCCAAGCCGATTGACTCGACCGAACCCACTCCTAACCCTAATCAATCCCAACCGTTGGATCAAGATCCAACGGCCGAGATCCGTCCGACCTGCACTCCGAAAGCCGCGGTCCGGACTGCACCCGCCGCCGCGCGATCGTGGCCGTTGGTTGTGCCACGTGGACGGCCACGATTGCGTCGTCTTCACCGAGTCCGAAGCTGGACTCCACGCCGCGCCGCCGCCGTAACGAACTAGGTTTCCGTCTAGGCACGAACGCCGAGGCTATTTAAAGCATGAGACGCCCCCGAGGTTGCCCTCATCCTTGCGCACCGTTTCCCGAGCCATCTCGCTGAGCCGCCGCCCGTTGAGCCGCAATCGCCGCCGGAGTTGTCTCTTCCTCCGCCGCGGTTTGCGCCGCTTCCGCCGTCGTCGTCGTCTTCCGCCGAAGGAGCCCAGATCCGAGTCCCCGCGACGAGACGCACCGGCGGGAGGTTTCATCTCGCCGAGAAGCCCCGTGGCGCCGTAGCCGTGGTCATCGTCTCCGGCTCGTCAAGCCGGCGCCGCCGTGAAACCATCGCCGTCCATGAAGCTCGGAGGACCGTCGAGATCCAGATCGAGCGGTTGAGGTGAGATCACGTGTTCCAAACCCGATTAGATTCGGACCGTTGGATCAAGATCCAGCGGTTCACAATCGCCACGTCTTTAGCAAAGGCGATTATAGGATTAGATCTGGACCGTCCGATCTAGATCGAGCGGCCCACGAGCATCGAGTAGTTTCAACGTGTTAACCCTGGATCCAATCGCGCCGCTGATTTTCAAACCAACGGCCGAGATTGCGCCACGTGTCGGGAAGTTGGGACCGACGCGGTCGGCCGCTGGCCCACGCACGCGTGCGTGTGACGCTGACACGCGGGGCCCGCGTGTCAGAGGGCCCGCATGTCAGTGGCTAACCCAGCCAAGCGCTGACGTCACCCATGACGTCACAGTGGGTCCCACCTGTCAGCGCCGTGGGCTGAGCCCCGCTGACGTCAGCGATGACGTCACCCGAGTGGGCCCACATGTCAGTCTCACGTGGAGCCGTGGACCGAGTCCACCGTGGACCCGAGCTGAGCATGGACCGGCTGACGTCAGCAAGCCAATCAGGAGCTGCCACGTGTCCATACTGACGCAATAATTGATTTCCGAAAAAGAAAATGATTTATTAATTCGAATAATGATTTCAAATTTAGATTCAAACTTCAAACGCTTATAACTTTTGCGTTTCAACTCCGATTTGAGTGATTCAAATTTCTAAATTTGTATAAAATTAAGATCTACCTAAATATAAATTTTATTTAATTTTTGGACTAAAGTTTTTCTCTGTAATATTATTTAATTGATTATTTAAACTTTAAATAATCATAACTTTTGCGTTTTAACTCCAAATTTGACGATTCCAGTTTCTAAAAATCCTAGGTTGATAAATGAATCATGGCATACAATCATTATAGGCAAGGTGGCGATAACAAGTAGGTTGATTATCTAATCCCAAATTAATTGAAATTAGTTTAACTCAAACTAGCATGCAATAATTTGAAACAACATAATTTTTGAAAATGGGATCAACATGGTCAAAGCACAACTTGCTTGGCCCTTGCAATTTTTTTACTGTTCTTTACTCTTTATCTTCGATCCTTGATCCTCGATCTTCGGTCTTTACTTCCTTGACCTTCGGCTCCGTAGTGCGACTTCCGGACGAAGCGTCTAACGATTAAAGAAGAAGCAAATACGAACCAATTCAAAACACAAATCAAGTAAAACTCCAAATTAAGAACAAATAGCATTGGGCACAACGGCTTGGAAGAATTTGGGAACTCGAACGAATTAGATCAAAGAGTAGACAAAAGGGAACGGCTTTCGGAAAACACCGAAAAGGGGAAAGATGAATAGTTGAGAATGATAGAATAATATTCCAAGGAATATTTCTTCCGAAGTTATTATCTTGATTGGATAGACAGTGACATATGGGCTATCGATCTATAGACCGGGTCCATAAGGACACGTTAGTTCACAATGAACTAAGCTGATTCTCAAGGTTGACTTTTGTTGACCGAATGGAACACGATCAAACAAAAGAGGACAAAGCTAATAGATTAGGTCCAGGTACAAGGACATGACAGATGGCCAATGGTCTATCGACCAAGTCCACGAATGAATTCTCGATTAAAGGCGATTAGATTTTCGTGGTTAAGATAAGGACAACTGTCTTACCACGATTGAAACAACAGGAAAGATTGCAAAGATAACAACGCGGCTCACGATGAACTTAGTCCATCGAACCGGTCTTAGGTTAGGGTTTTGATTCGGCTTTGAAGATGATATGATGATGAGGCTAGGCTCGCATAATGATGATAGAACAGATGAGGACATCGCACTAGGGCTCTTGCATGAATGCACGCATGCGATGACAACGAAGCGAGAGCAAAGCGTTAACGGTGAAGCGTTAATGACAAAACGTTAACGGCGGAACGTTAATAGCGGAGCGTTAATGACGGAGCGTTAATGGTAAGACGTTAACAACAAAATGTTAACGGCGAAACGTTAACGACAAAACGTTAACGGCGGAGCGTTAACGGTGGAACGTTAACGGAGGAACGTTAATGACGAAACGTTAACGACAAAACGTTAACGGCGGAGCGTTAAAGGCAGAGCGTTAACGGTGAAACGTTAACGGAGGAACGTTAACGGTGGAACGTTAACGACGAAACGTTAACGGCGAACGCGAAGCGATGGCAAGATGCGCATGAAATAAGTTATCAGCCGTCAGTGCAATGACATGACCGCAATAAAGCGCTACCAAGGATGGATCACCGAGACGCGAACCGATAACAACGGCTAGGTTGAAAGACGACGATTTTAGGCTGGAGTCGGGCTCCGACGGCGAACGAAGGCCACAAGAATTCTAAGGATGGTCTAAAACAGTACATGATGATCCACCGGACGCGACAACATGGCCGGAGCGAGCTAAAATAGTCGGCTTTCAAAGGCGGCGCGCGGCGACGGCTAAACGACGGCCTAAATATATAAAAAAAATTCTGGAGGATGGGATGCCAAATGGAGATTGTCCATCATGTAGAACGCAAGGATATGAACTCAACGGTATAGGCGGATTTTGTGGCGCCCCAACGAATTGATCACAAACTGCCGATTAATGGGTTTCGGATACAAAATTCAGACGGCCATAACTTCTAGAATAATGATCAGAACTTAACGAAATTTGACCGAGAGCTAGATGTGATCAAGAGGAACACCGTGACATAGGTGTCTCATAGTTTTACTTTCTAGATCAGCGGGGAGCGCATGAGGAAGTTTATCGCTGTTTGAAACGTAGTCTGATCACAGTCTGATTGGAGAAAATATTTCTCTCCACAAAATCCAGAGAAAGAAAACCGTGAGACAAGATGAGAATCATGTAGGGGACATCCCTAGGAGTCTACATAAAAAAATTCAGCACCTAACTCGAAAAATTGAGGGAGTTATGGCCTCGACAAGATTCAAGATTCAAACCCTGGAGAAATTGGCCATAACTTTTGATTACTTTGGCCAAATTGGCTGAAATGTCGAGGGTAGATAGATGGTACCTTGTGTCACACCCTGGAGAAGACGGATCTTGAAAAGAGTCGACGAGCTTCCCGGGACGCGGCTCCAAAATTCGGCCGTTGTCGGGCGATGTTCGGACTTCTCGGCGGCGGCTCGGACGTGTCGGGAGATTAATCTATGGTTGTGGTCGTAGGGGAGGGTCATGGGTGGTCTACCATGAGTTGGGCTGGCGGATAGGGCAAGAAAAATAAAGTTTGGACGTGTTTGGAGCAAAAACGGGTTAAATAGGCATTTAATCGAGCACCTGGCGGGTGTCAGCCGGTCTCTGGCAACGTGGCCGCACGGGAGCGCGACACGTGTCCGGGCGAAAGGTGTGGCCCAAGCGGGCGACAGGCTGGGCTAGCGTGTGCGGGCCGCACGTGGGAAGTGGGCCGGTCGAGTGGAGCGGCTGGCCGGGCAAGGCGATGGGCCGTGGCACAATTGGCCTTGAGCTATGGCGGGCGGCGTCTTTGGGCCGGGCGGTGGCAGCGGGAGGGATGGGAAGAGAGATTAAGCCCAATGAAATTTTCGGATTTTCAACAAATTTCCAATTAAAATAAATTACAAAATTCAAATAATTCATTTGAGGCAATAAAAATACCAGAAAAATTCTAGAAAATATTTTGAGACATTTTGAAATGAAATAAAATATTTGCAATAAAAAATATAATAATTTTTTAAAATAATTAAATAATTTTCATAAAAGGGCTTAATACAATTCAATTCCAAATAAAGCCGATAAATAGCAAACGAGCTCTGAAAAATCTCAAAAATTACAGAAAAATTTCTTGGAGCACAAGGAACCCAATTAAAACTAAATTTATTTTATTTGGAGCACAAGATCCATCCATGTGCCTTCCCAATCAAGTGTGGCGACCACAGGGTGATTGCCCGGGTACTCCGCTTGGCCGGGCGTTTCCGCCGGTACTACTCTCCTCTATTTGGAATGAGGGTCGGCAAAGCGTCACCATCGTCCCCACCGTAAACGGGGCTGCGATGGATGATCGCGAAGTCTTTCTTCAAAGACTCCAACCGAACAGGATCTTGTCGGAGTCACGCGAGCTCGTCCGCCAAGTAGTTGTCGCGCCGGGGGATATGAGTATACCCCAGCCCGTCGAAATGTCACTCCATCTTTCTGACCTCTACCAAGTACTCCGCCATGACAGGGTCAAAGTAAGAGAACTCCTTTCTCGCTTGGTTGACGACCAGCAGGGAGACGCCCTTGACTTGCAGGCGCCGAACACCGATGGCTGCGGTGGCGCGAAGTCCCACCAGCAAGCCTTCGTATTCAGCAACGTTGTTGGTGGCCTTGAAGTCCAGGACGACCACGTACTTGAGGAGGTCCCCGGTTGGGGAAACCAGGAGGACCCAGCCCCCGTGCCTTTGAGCCTGAAGGAGCCGTCGAAATAGAGTGTCCAGGGGGAGGATGTAACACCCCAAAATTTTGCTTTTCTTAAATTCATGTGTGATTTGGCACTTTGGTGAATTTTTGGAATTTTCTGGAATTTATTTGGATTTATTTGGAATTTATTTGAATTTATTCCATTTTGAAATAATTAAAGAATTTAAATTTGCAAATAAATTTTTGTTGGAAATATTTTATTTGAGTCCAAAATGATCCAAAATATTTTCCAGAATTTTTCCGAATTTTTCGAGTCATTTGCTATTTTTAATGAATTAAATGAATTATCGGGAATTATTTTAAATATTAATTATTTGGAAAATCCAACTCGGGTCAAATCTTGTTCATCCGACCGAAGTCGGACTCGAGTCCGACCCAAGCCGATTGACTCGACCGAACCCACTCCTAACCCTAATCAATCCCAACCGTTGGATCAAGATCCAACGGCTGAGATCCGCCCGACCCCGACCCGAGCCGTGTCCGGACCAGACCCGGTCGCGCCGCGCGATCGTGGCCGTTGGTTGTGCCACGTGGACGGCCACGATTGCGTCGTCTTCACCGAGTCCGAAGCCGACTCACGCCGCCGCGCCGCCGCCAGTAACGAACTAGGTTTCCGTCTAGGGCACGAACGCCGAGGCTATTTAAAGCATGAGACGCCCCCGAGGTTGCCCTCATCCTTGCGCACCGCTTCCCGAGCCATCTCGCTGAGCCGCCGCCCGTTGAGCCGCAATCGCCGCCGGAGTTGTCTCTTCCCTCATTGCGGTTTGCGCCGCTTTCCGCCGTCGTCCGCCGTCTTCCGCCGAAGGAGCCCAGATCCGAGTCCCCGCGACGAGACGCACTGAAGGAGGTTTCATCTCGCCGGAGAAGCCCCGTGGCGCCAGTAGCCGTGGTCATCGTCTCGGCTCCGTCAAGCCCGGCGCCGCTGAAACCATCGCCGTCGCGAGCTCGGAGGACCGTCGAGATCGAATCGAGCGGTTGAGGTGAGATCACGTGTTCCAAACCCGATTAGATCTGGACCGTTGGATCAAGATCCAACGGTTCACAATCGCCACGTGCTGTAGCAGGGCGATTATAGGATTAGATCTGGACCGTGCGATCTCGATCGAACGGCCCACGAGCATCGAGTCGTTTCAACGTGTTAACCCTGGATCCAATCCGCGGTTGATTTTCAAACCAACGGCGAGATTGCGCCACGTGTCGGGAAGTTGGACCGACGCGGTCGTCGCGCCCACGCACGCTGGCAGGCAGGACGCCGACACGCGGCCCGCGTGTCGGAGGGCCCGCATGTCGCTGGCTAACCCAGCCTAAGCGCCGACGTCACCCATGACGTCACCAGCGGTCCCACTGCCGCTGCGGTCGAGCCTCGCCGACGCCGATGACGCTACCCGAGTGAGCCCACATGTCGGGCCTCACGTGGAGCCGTGGACCGAGTCCACTGTGGACTCGAGCCGAGCATGGACCGGTGGCGTCGACAAGCCAATCAGGAGCTGCCACGTGTCCATGCCGACGCAATAATTGATTTCCAAAAGAAAATGATTTATTAATTCGAATAATGATTTCAAATTTAGATTCAAACTTCAAACGCTTATAACTTTTGCGTTTCAACTCCGATTTGAGTGATTCAAATTTCTAAATTTGTATAAAATTAAGATCTACCTAAATATAAATTTTATTTAATTTTTGGACTAAAGTTTTTCTCTGTAATATTATTTAATTGATTATTTAAACTTTAAATAATCATAACTTTTATGCGTTTAACTCCAAATTTGACGATTCTGCATTCTAAAAATCCAGAAAATTATGTTCTCTCTGTTTATGGATTTTATTTGGAGTTTTGGGATCTTTTGCATAGTGTTTATTTGTGTATTTGCTATTTGCACGCTTTACGAGTAGACGTTGAAGTCTGAGGGATTCGAAGGAGAAGTATTGACTCAGATCCAACTCAAGACCAAGAGCAAGTGCTTTTGAAGGCAAGTTGTGCTTTGACCATATTGATCCTATTTGAAATCTATTTTGATTTAAACTATTGCATGTTAGTTCAATTAGAAAGATACTTTGTTTAAACAAGGGGTTAGATAAATACCAATTTGTTATATGACACCTTGATTACTTAAGTATGTGCCATGACCTTTGTCACCCTAGATGTGGTTTACTAGTTGGACATTACTAAATTGCCAACATGGGTTTAGATCGTTGTAGTATCGCTTAGACACCTTTCGTGCTCATGACATGATTTTGGATAAACAAATGCTAATATTGACTTAATGATATATTGAACCTGTTTTGGAAAAGTATCATGTGATGTTGATGGCACGTGGTGCATGGTAATCAACTGGGTTTGATAAACGATTTTATTGGGGCATGTGGCAAGAGTAATCAGTGGGCCATTGTGGCATTGGGAGTGTTGATTTGGTTTTTCGGGTAGTCTTGCCCTGGTCACTCTAAGGACTTAACCTTGCAAGCCTTTGAACTGGTCATACTTGCAACCACATGGCTGGAATGGGACGGCCCTAGTTGACTAAGTCGCTAAGGACTCACTTGTGGAGCCTCAGGGTGTCGATTACACCGTTTGTGTGATTGTGCGGGGAGCGTATCGTGGTGTGGCAGTACCCATCTAACGGTGTGTTGGTCCCATACTTCGCCTTGGCTAAGGGAAGGGATGGTGTAGAGCACGTCTGAGAGGACCACCTGTGTTGTTTGAGGCTTCCGGAAGGCTTTATTCTGAGGAACTTCGCCTTTGTGGTGTTTGACTGTATCTTGTGGGTAAAGTGCATAACCTCTGCAGAGTGTAGAATCTATTTGAATAGCCGAGTCCACTGCATCGACAATGCTCGGGAATTACAATCAAGGGTTAGATTTTCTGAAAATAACTTGGTTTTGAAAAGATGGGTTGGTTTAACAAGGAAGATGATGGAAATATGGTTTAGGATGGGAAAAATGTTTATTAAACTTCTTGAAAAGTTATTTATGCTTTACTTATTTCTACCGCTTCGAATCTACTTATATTACTTGTCAAAAGTCATTTCGCAAATATACTGAGCTATTCCTTTGTACTAAGCCATGCATATAGTATATTAGCTTGCATTCTGTGCATGACTTGTTGAGTACCAAGTACTCACCCTTGCCTCAACACAATACCAGTTGAAGAGGAGACTACGCCAGCTTTCGGAAGAGGAGTTCCAAGAGGACCCGTCTACTTAGGGATGCGAGCCCGGTCGGTTGCACTGTGGTATCTTTGGATGGCGCCACGAAGTTTATTTGATTTTCCGCTGCTATTATTTCTCTTTTAATAAGTTCTGCCTTGCAAGGCATATATTTGTAACTTGGCCATAAGGTCGAGTAACCCTTTGATTATTTAAATAAAGTACTTTGATAGTATCGTTTGGTATGATTGTGATATATACCGATGTTAAGACTGTGTGCACTAGCGCGTTCCTGGACTAGTGCTGAATACACAGAGGGTCCGGATTTGCAAATTCGGGGTCCCGACAGAGGTGGTATCAGAGCCATACTTGACTGTAGGCTCAACCCTAGCTAGAATGGTCGTAGTGAGGATAAAACCTATTTTCTAAAGCTAAAAAGTTGTCAAGATAAGAAATGACCTCTCGACTTATCCCCTTCTCTCTTTTCTTGTCTCTTGCTGGAATTTTCCCTTACCTTGTCACAATTTAAAAATTCCGAGTTCTTACGTAAAGCACTCTTGTGACAGATGGAGGAAGAGTTCAACTACGTTGATCTGGGAGTTGGTCACGCCGCGGAACTTTGGCATATGCTACAGACTCTCGGAGATTTTGAGAAGCCCCAATACCAAGTGGAAGTGATCAGACAAGCGGGATTGATCAAGGCTTGTGACGTGAGGATTGAGGTACTTGCTAGGAAAAAGGGCCTGTGCAATCGCTCGATACACCGTGACCGCTAGAAGGTCTACAATGCATGGGTATCCAAGAAGTTTCACGACGAGCAATGCGGCACATTACCGATATCTACGCCAGAGAGTTGGAAAGCACGGTGTTCCGTTATCATCCGCAAGAGCGATAACCTTCTTGACCAAGACGATTCAGGATGAGAATGCCACGGTTACACAGCTTGGCACGATTCGTCGTCGCCAGGAAGATGTACTAGATAATACAAGCAAGGAGCTCTGAAGGCCCGCAAGGAAATCACGACAGAGAAGAACAGATGGCGGGAAGCTCAAGAGTATGTGGCACACCTTCTACGAAGGATTGACGAGTTGGAGATGACTTTGTACGGACTGCACTCCAGAGCCAAGATTGAGCTACACGAGCCAGATCCAGAGGAGTCGATCTCGATGAGGACATCGCTTCTTCGACTACCACAGATGACACGATTGCTGGACATGGCAATCGTTTCGCGCCTATGCCGCGAGATCCGCACTCCAGGCCGTGGAGGTTTTCTCGATGAGTGAGCATAGGTTCTATAGTGAGACTCCTTCGCCGAGTCACGTCATAGAAGAAAGAGTCACCCTTTAGGCGTTAGACTCGAGTTAGTTCGATTTGGATTTGCTTTGTTTGTCGAGTGTGCAGTATGTGTTGCAAGGCCCTTAGGCATTGTAAGCAGCCATACCAAGTTATTAATAATAAAGATGGACCTTAAAGTTACCCCTTTCGCCCGCATAAGTTCCATATTACTTGTCTATTCTTGTTTCCCTCTCATCTCTAAACCTAGAGCAAATCGGCAGATGGTGAACACCCGTGGGAACTTTGGAAGCAATGGGAGTGGATCTCGCCAAATGTAAAACCCCAATGATGGAGCACCAAAGACCGCCACCGGATGTGCAGAATTTTGGAGCATTTCTTGCTGCTCAGACTCCGATTGATGCATGCTATGATGCAACAAATGCAAAGCACGTCATCGCGCAGTCCACTTTGCTAATCAAGTTAATCAGGGACCACGCCAGAATAAAAGGCTGTCAGAGTTCATGAGGACTCACCCACCCACTTTCTCTGGAAATGCCAATCCATTGGAGGCCGATGATTGGTTAAGATCAATCGAGAGGAAGCTACTTATAGCTCATTGCATAGGTAATGAGAAGGTACTCTACGCTTCTCATCGGTGGAAGGAAACGGCCAGAATGGTGGGAGAACTTCGTGCCACGCAGAGAACCCTCAAGATATCACTTGGGAGGAGTTCACAATGCATTCGACAAGATCACGTGCCTGAAGGAATTATGGACCTTAAGAAGGAGGAGTTCAGAGCATCAAGCAAGGTAATCACCGGTGGCCGACTACCGAACAAGTTCACACACAGCTAGCACGCTACGCACTGAGGATGTAGCGACAGATAAATCTAGACAGCCTCGTTTTATGAAGGGACTCAACTCAGATTGCAAGTAGGATTGATCACCCACACCTTTCCAGATTTCCAAGAGTTGGTGAATAAGGCGCTTATTCTTGAGGACAAGCGCAAGGAACTGGATGAGAACAGAAGCGCAGGATGCAACAAAGAAGGATCACGTCGAGGGAACGCATAACGCTTGAGAGTTGCACCAAATCAATTCTTCGATTCCAACCACGAGAATGCAACAAGGACACCATCCCCTGCACCAAGACCTGCCAATCGAACTACTAAAACCCCAGCCGCTAGAAACGCTACCCCAGTGCAGCCAAAGAAGGAACAAAGGAGGCGCCAAGCATAATCAAGAACGAGCCAGACACTTTGCCAACAGCTTGTCCAAAGAAGACAGCAGAGGCGACCCGATTCGCTTCAATCTAGGAACCAC
This sequence comes from Rhipidocladum racemiflorum, assembly GCA_036346355.1. Classification (NCBI taxonomy): domain Eukaryota; kingdom Viridiplantae; phylum Streptophyta; class Magnoliopsida; order Poales; family Poaceae; genus Rhipidocladum; species Rhipidocladum racemiflorum. The sequence continues at coordinate 33,168,804 of CM070585.1, forward strand.
CCAGCTAGGACGCCAAAGACAGGAGCCACACCCAGGCATCGTGGTGAGAGGCCGAGTCAACCATGTCACCGCAGACGCACTGCAGAATGCTACTGACGTCGTCTTGGGTAAGTTACTTGTTAACTCAAGACTCGCATAGCAGCTTTGTTTGACTCGAGCTTCGCATTCGTTTGTTTCGCAAGGCTTTGCTACTAGAAATGACTTGAGAATTGCAAGACTTAAGTGCATGCTTTTAGTTCAAACCCTGGTTCGAACTCCGAACGGAAGTAGGATGTTAGGGGTGAGAATACTAATAGATGGAATAGAGTTCCTAGCAAACCTTATAATTTTGGAGACCCGGACCTTAGATGTTATATTGGGAATGGATTGGTTATCCAAGCACAAGGTCGTATTGGATTGTGGACGAAGGACTATCTCGCTTGAGAGCCCGTGTGGGAAGAAAGTGGAACTTCAAGCCACTGCAGCTTAGAGATGGACAGCTTGATGGTTAACAGTACCAAGGCAATCAGCATAGAGGATGTCCCAAAGAGTGAATGAGTACCCGATGTTTTTCCCGAAGATCTACCTGCATGCCGCGACAGGGACATAGAGTTTGTGATAGAGCTTGTACTGCACAAAGACCGATAGCAAAGAGACCCTATCGGATGTCTACCGAGGAGTTGGTAGAAATGAAGAAACAACTAGAGGAGTTAATGGAGAAAGGATTTATCGACCGAGTTCGTCCGTGGGGAGCACCGCTTTGTTTGTCAAGAAGAAGGACGGGAGTTTCAGGATGTGCATTGACTACCGTGCACTCAATGAAGTCACCGTGAAGAATAAATATCCGCTACCCAGATTGATGATTTGTTTGATCGATTAAGAGGAGCCGAGTTTTCTCCAAGATTGATCTCGAGATCGATACCATCGATTGAAGATCCGATCGTAAGATATTCCGAAGATCGCATTCTCGCCAAGATATGGACATTACGAAGTTTACGCTATGTCCTTTGGACTGACAAATGCGCCAGCTTATTTCATGAATATGATGAATAAGGTGTTCATGGAATATTTGGACAAGTTTGTCGTCGTGTTCATAGACGATATCCTAATCTACTCCAAGACAGAGGATGAACATGCCGAACACTTAAGGCGAGTTTTGGAAAAGCTGAGGGAACAGCAACTTTTCGCCAAGTTCAGCAAGTGTGACTTTTGGAAGGACAAGGTGGAGTTTCTTGGACATGTAATGACCGCAGAGGGAGTCGCTGTGGATCCAAGCAAAGTAGAAGCTGTGTTACATTGGGAGCAGCCGAAGACTGTGACCCAGATTCGGAGTTTCCTTGGAATGGCAGGATATTACCGCCGTTTCATCGAAGGTTTTTCGACGATTGCGAAACCCCTTACGCAATTGCTGAAGAAGGAAAAGAAGTTTGCATGGACGCCAGAATGTGAGAAAGGATTTCAGGAGCTGAAGAAGCGATTGACATCAGCACCGGTGTTAGTACTACCGGATGTTGCTCAAAGCTTCGATATTTATTGTGACGCATCGCGCCAAGGACTTGGATGTGTGCTGATGCAGAATGGAAAGGTCGTCGCGTATGCATCAAGGCAGTTGAGGCCGCATGAGGAAAATTATCCGACACATGACCTAGAGTTAGCTGCCGTAGTGCATGCCTTGAAGATATGGCGTCACTATCTGATTGGAAACAGATGTGAAGTATATACGGATCATAAGAGCCTTAAGTACATATTCACCCAATCGGATCTGAATATGAGGCAAAGGAGATGGCTAGAATTGATCAAGGACTATAATGTTGGAATTCATTACCATCCCGGGAAGGCCAACGTAGTAGCCGATGCCTTGAGTCGGAAAAGCTATACCGTGAGTACGTTGCTAGCCACAAGTCAGGATGAGTTATGTAAGGATTTTCAGAAGATGAAGATTGAGGTTGTACCTAGCGGATTCTTGGCCGCATTAGAAGTAAAGCCTACCTTAGAGGATCAGATCCGAGAAGGACAGAAGGATGATGACAAGATCCGCAGGATTAAGTCCATCAAGGAGGAAGGCAAGGCAAAGGACTTCAAGTTGGATGAGCAGGGCACGTTATGGATGAAGTATCGCATTTGTGTGCCTAACAAAAAGGAGTTAAAGCAGCTGATTTTGGAAGAAGCCCATGACTCCAAGTACTCGATTCATCCTGGAAGCGCCAAGATGTATCAGGATCTGAAGGAGAGAGATTCGTGGCCGAGTATGAAACGTGAAGTTGCGAGCATGTTGCATTGTGCGACGTATGCCGTAGAGTCAAGGCAATGCATCGAGAAACTGGCCCAGGATTGCTACAGTTACTAAAATACCTGAGTGGAAGTGGGAGGAAATCGGAATGGACTTCATTACCGGTTTGCCGAAGACTCAAGGGGGTTATGACTCCATATGGGTTGTAGTGGATCGCTTGACTAAAGTAGCCCATTTTATCCCCGTGAAGACCACTTATTCGGGAGATAAATTAGCAGAGTTATACATGATCAGGATTGTTTGTTTGCACGGAGTGCCAAAGAGGATTGTATCGGACCGAGGTACCCAATTTACCTCAAGATTCTGGAATAAGTTGCATGAAGCTCTGGGGACCCGTTTGAACTTCAGTACAGCTTATCATCCACAGACGGATGGACAGACCGAAAGAGTCAACCAGATTCTGGAAGATATGTTAAGAGCTTGTGCATTGGCTTATGCTACCTCTTGGGATAAGAGTTTGCCGTATGCCGAGTTCAGTTACAACAATAGTTATCAGGCTAGTTTACAGATGTCACCTTTTGAGGCCTTTGTATGGTCGACCCTGTCGGACGCCGTTGAATTGGAATGAGACCGGCGAGCGCCGTGTCTTTGGGCCTGATATTCTTCAAGAGGCTGAGGAACAGATCGCTATGATTAGGGAAAGGTTGAAGGTAGCCCAATCACGACAAAAGAGTTATGCTGACAATCGTCGCCGAGATTTGAGTTTTGAACCAGAAGACTTTGTATACCTCAGAGTTACGCCTCTCAGGGGAGTTAAGAGGTTCCATGCCAAAGGGAAACTCGCACCCCGTTATGTTGGACCATTTAAGATTTTGAGTCGCAGAGGTGAAGTTGCCTACCAGCTGGAGTTGCCACAGTCGTTGGCAGGAGTGCATGACGTATTCCATGTGTCCCAGTTAAAGAAGTGTCTCCGAGTTCCTGAGGAACAGACACCGCTAGAGTCAATTGAGTTGCAAGAAGATTTGACTTATAAGGAGCACCCTGTGAGGATTCTAGACACAATGGATCGAGAAACTAGAAACAAGTCAACCCGATTCTGTAGAGTTCAGTGGAGCAACCATGAAGAAAGTGAAGCGACTTGGGAGCGAAGAGGATTTGAAGAAAGAATTTCCAAACCTATTCCTTTAGTAAGCCCCGAATCTCTGTGGACGAGATTCTATTAAGGGGAGGTTTGTAACACCCCAAAATTTTGCTTTTCTTAAATTCATGTGTGATTTGGCACTTTGGTGAATTTTTGGAATTTTCTCGAATTTAATTGGATTTATTTGGAATTTATTTGAATTTATTCCATTTTGAAATAATTAAAGAATTTAAATTTGCAAATAAATTTTTGTTGGAAATATTTTATTTGAGTCCAAAATGATCCAAAATATTTTCCAGAATTTTTCTCGAATTTTTCTCGAGTCATTTGCTATTTTTAATGAATTAAATGAATTATCGGGAATTATTTTAAATATTAATTATTTGGAAAATCCAACTCGGGTCAAGTATCGTTTCATCCGACCGAAGTCGGACTCGAGTCCGACCCAAGCCGCTTGACTCGACCGAACCCACTCCTAACCCTAATCAATCCCAACCGTTGGATCAAGATCCAACGGCCGAGATCCGTCCGACCTGCACTGAGCCGCGGTCCGACTTCAGACCCGGTCGCGCCGCGCGATCGTGGCCGTTGGTTGTGCCACGTGGACGGCCACGACATTGCGTCGTCTTCACCGAGTCCGAAGCCGACTCGCCGCCGCGCCCGCCAGAACGAACTAGGTTTCCGCTAGGGCACGAACGCCGAGGCTATTTAAAGCATGAGACGCCCCGAGGTTGCCCTCATCCTTGCGCACCCGCTTCCCGAGCCATCTCGCCGAGCCGCCGCCGTTGAGCCGCAATCGCCGCCGGAGTTGTCTCTTCCTCCGCCGCGGTTTGCGCCGTTTTCCGCCGTCTGGGTCTTCCGCCGAAGGAGCCTGATCCGAGTCCCCGCGACGAGACGCACCGAAGGAGGTTTCATCTCGCCGAGAAGCCCCGTGGCGCCGTAGCCGTGGTCATCGCCTCCAGCTCGTCAAGCCAGCTGCCGCCGTGAAACCATCGCCGTCCGCGAAGCTCGGAGGACCGTCGAGATCCGAATCGAGCGGTTGAGGTGAGATCACGTGTTCCAAACCCGATTAGATCTGGACCGTTGGATCAAGATCCAACGGTTCACAATCGCCACGTCTTTGTAGCAAAGGCGATTATAGGATTAGATCCGACCGTCCGATCTAGATCGAACGCCCACGAGCATCGAGTAGTTTCAACGTGTTAACCCTGGATCCAATCCGCGCCGTTGATTTTCAAACCAACGGCCGAGATTGCGCCACGTGTCGGGAAGTTGGACCGACGCGGTCGGCCGCTGGCCCACGCGACGCTGGCAGGCAGGACGCCGACACGCCGGCCCGCGTGTCGAGGGCCCGCATGTCGCTGGCTAACCCAGCCAAGCGCCGACGCCACCCATGACGCCACAGTGGGTCCCACTGCCGCCGCTGGGTGAGCCCGTGACGTCGGCCGATGACGTCACCCGAGTGGCCCACATGTCGGGCCTCACGTGGAGCCGTGGGACCGAGTCCACCGTGGACCCGAGCCGAGCATGGACCGGGCGTCGCCAAGAAGCCAATCAGGAGCTGCCACGTGTCCATACCGACGCAATAATTGATTTCCAAAAGAAAATGATTTATTAATTCGAATAATGATTTCAAATTTAGATTCAAACTTCAAACGCTTATAACTTTTAAGTGCTTCAACTCCGATTTGAGTGATTCAAATTTCTAAATTTGTATAAAATTAAGATCTACCTAAATATAAATTTTATTTAATTTTTGGACTAAAGTTTTTCTCTGTAATATTATTTAATTGATTATTTAAACTTTAAATAATCATAACTTTTGCGTTTTAACTCCAAATTTGACGATTCCAGTTTCTAAAAATCCAGAAAATTATGTTCTCTCTGTTTATGGATTTTATTTGGAGTTTTGGGATCTTTTTGCATAGTGTTTATTTGTGTATTTGCTATTTGCACGCTTTACGAGTAGACGTTGAAGTGCCGGAGGGATTCGAAGGAGAAGTATTGACTCAGGATCCAACTCAAGACCAAGAGCAAGTGCTTTTTGAAGGCAAGTTGTGCTTTGACCATATTGATCCTATTTCGAAATCTATTTTGATTTAAACTATTGCATGTTAGTTCAATTAGAAAGATACTTTGTTTAAACAAGGGGGTTAGATAAATACCAATTTGTTATATGACACCTTGATTACTTAAGTATGTGCCATGACCTTTTGTCACCCTAGATGTGGTTTACTAGTTGGACATTACTAAATTGCCAACATGGGTTTAGATCGTTGTAGTATACTGCTTAGACCTGCTACGTGCTCATGACATGATTTTGGATAAACAAATGCTAATATTGACTTAATGATATATTGAACCTGTTTTGGAAAAGTATCATGTGATGTTGATGGCACGTGGTGCATGGTAATCAACTGGGGTTTGATAAACAGCTGATCGGGCATGTGGCAAGAGTAATCGTGGGCCAGTTGTGGCATTGGGAGTGTTGATTTGGTTTTCTGTAGTCATGCCCTGGTCACACTAAGGACTTAACCTTGCAAGCCATTGAACAGGGTCATACTTGCAACCACATGGCTGGAATGGGACGGCCCTAGTTGACTAAGTCGCTAAGGACTCACTTGTGGAGCCTCAGGGTGTCAGTTACACCGTTTGTGTGATTGTACGGGGGAGCGTATCGTGGCTGTGGCCAGGTACCCATCTAACGGTGTGTTGGTCCCATACTTCGCCTTGGCTAAGGGAAGGGATGGTGTAGAGCACGTACCGGAGAGGACCACCTGTGTTGTTTGAGGCTTCCGAAAGGCTTTGTTACGGGAACTCGCCTTTGTGGTGTTTGACTGTATCTTGTGGGTAAAGTGCATAACCTCTGCAGAGTGTAGAATCTATTTGAATAGCCGAGTCCACGGTACTGGACAATGCTCGGGAATTACAGTCAAGGGTTAGATTTTCTGAAAATAACTTGGTTTTGAAAAGATGGGTTGGTTTAACAAGGAAGATGATGGAAATATGGTTTAGGATGGGAAAAATGTTTATTAAACTTCTTGAAAAGTTATTTATGCTTTACTTATTTCTACTGCTTTCGAATCTACTTATATTACTTGTCAAAAGCTGTTTACTGCAAATATACCCTGAGCTATTCCTTTGTACTAAGCCATGCATATAGTATATTAGCTTGCATTCTCAGGCATGACTTGTCGAGTACCAAGTACTCACCCTTGCCTCAACACAATACCGCAGTTGAAGAGGAGACTACGCCGATTTCGGAAGAGGAGTTCCAAGAGGACCCGCTCTACTTAGGGATGCGAGCCCGATCGATTGCACGTGGTATCTTGGATGGCGCCACGAAGTTTATTTGATTTTCCGCTGCTATTATTTCTCTTTTAATAAGTTCTGCCTTGCAAGGCATATATTTGTAACTTGGCCATAAGGTCGAGTAACCCTTTGATTATTTAAATAAAGTACTTTGATAGTATCGTTTGGTATGATTGTGATATATACCGATGTTAAGACTGTGTGCACTAGCGCGTTCCTGGACTAGTGCTGAATACACAGAGGGTCCGGATTTGCAAATTCGGGGTCCCGACAGAGGACGCGGGGATTTCTTCAGTCTCGGACTCAGCAGGAGTCCACTCGACAACGAAGTCTGCCAATCTCTGACTCTTGATTGCGGTGCGGGGAGCGAACTTGAGACCAAACTCGCCCAGCTCCACGGCCCACATGGCAATGCGGCCCTCCGCTTCACGATTGTGCAGAATCTCACGCAGGGGGTAGGCAGAAACCACTGTGATCTCTCTTCCTTGGAAATAATGCCGCAACATCCGGGATGCCACCAGCACGGCGTACACCATCTTCTAGGCTTGCGGGTACCTTGTTTCCGCATCATGTAACACCTTGCTGACGTAGTAAACTGGCCGCTGGACGCCTTCACGCTCTGCCACCAATGCCGCACTCACAACCGCGGGGCTGGCCGCCACATATAATAGTAGCGGCTAGGCCGGCTCGGGGGCGACCAGCACCGGAGGGGAGGAAAGGTATTTCTTCAAATCTTCTAGTGCTTGTTGTGCTTCTGTAGTCCACTCGAAAGAGTTAGTCTTCTTCAATAGCTTGAAGAAGGGGAGGCTCCTTTCCCCAAATGCTATGAACTGCCGAGAGAGGCCAGCGACGACCTAAGCTAATCGCACTTGCTTGAGCCTTGTGGGTGGTTGCATGCGCTCGATGGTCGTGATCTTTTCCGGGTTGCCCTCGATTCCGCGACTGGAAACGAGGAACCCAAGCATCTTCCCGGATGACACACCGAACACACACTTCTCGGGATTCAGCTTCAAGAAATACTGCCGGAGGTGGGAGAAAGTCTCCTCTAGATCTTCGGCAAGCCCATCAGTCTTTTTGGTCTTCACTACCAAATCATCAACATACACTTCAAGATTTCTTCCAATTTGCGACCGAAATACAGTGTGCATAGCTTGCTGGTAGGTTGAACCAGTGTTCTTCAAACCAAATGGCATTCGAACATAACAGTACACACCTAGAGGGGTCACAAAAGCAGTCTTCTCCTCGTCTTCCCGCGCCATGCTGATCTGGTGGTAGCCGGAGTAGGCGTCTAGGAAGCACAGGACCTCGCACCCTGCTGTGGAATCAACGACAATGTCTATCCGCGGCAGGGGGTATGGGTCATTGGGGTAGGCTTTGTTGAGGTCGGTGAAGTCGATGCACATCTGCCACTTCCCGTTCGACTTCTTGATGAGCACAGGGTTGGCCAGCCACTCGGGGTAGGCAGCCTCCCGTACAATCCTCGCCTGCAGCAGTTTCTCTACCTCATCCCGAATGGCATCCTGCCGCTCTGGTGCCTGCCTCTGGACTTTCTACCGGATTGGGTGCACTCTAGGGAGCATTGCCAATCGGTGCTCAATCACCTCCTAGGGACCCCGGTCATCTCAGATGGTTCCCAGGCGAACACATCTAACTTAGACCGGAGGAAGGTGACGAGTGCGTCTTTCTATTTGGTGCTGCGGCTGGCAGCAATCTTCACGACCTTCCCAGAACCGTCCTCGCCCACGGGGAGTGCCTTCACCTCACCAGAGGAACCAGGTGAGGCGTGGGCCTTGACCGGGGGGAGCTCTAGGCGGTCATCCTCGCCTCGGGTCGAGCAGGTGGTGCTGGCCAGGTCCTGCACCTGCTTGCTGAGGCGCAGGGCTTCCGGCCAGGTCCTGCACCTGGGATCTTCATCATCATGTAGGCGTAATGCGTGGCTGCCATGAACTTGACCAGAGCTGGTTGGCCAAGCAATGCATTGTAGGGGAGGTCGAAGTCTGCGATCTCGAAGTTGATTTTCTCTGTCCGGAAGTTCTCCATACTTCTGAACGTGACGTGCAGCTGGACTTGTCCCAGGGGCATCAAGCCCACCCCAGGGGCAACTCCGTAGAAGAGAGGGGCCGGGTGCAACTCCTCATAAGGAATTTGGAGTGCCTTGAACGCCCCTACAGACATAAGGTTGATGGAGCTCCCTCCATCGACAAGCACTCACCCGAGTCTCGCATTTCGGACCGTGGGAGAAACCACGATCGGGAGATGGCCCGGACCTGAGGTGCTCTCCGGGTGGTCGGCTTGACTGAAGGTGATCGGCTCCTCCGACCACTTTAGTACCCTGCTCGCCCCGGGAGTTGGCACAGTGGTGCACACCTCCCTCAACTCTCGCTTGTACTGCAAGTTTGAAGAGTAGGTGGCGGAGCCACCGTGAATGAACGCCACCGTGTGCTCCGCTTGCTGAAAGGCCAGCGGAGCTGGGTCTTCTCCCGCATCATCGCGATCGTCTTCGCGACGTTCGTTAAACCGCTATTCCACCAGCTTGGACACAACCTGGCAATCCGCCAGATCATGCCCGTTGGTCCTATGGATGGGGCAGTAAGGTCTGCCCCCGTCGTCTTCTCGGCGGTCCCCGCGGTCGCCGCGCGGGTCTCGGTGATCACCCCTCCTGTCTCGGCGGTCGCGCTTCTGGGGCTTGGTCTCCGGCTCAGCGACTAGGATCTCTCCACCAGCTAGGAGCAGGCAGAACCCGTCAGCGACGTCGGGAGGTAGTTGGCCATGATCTTTTCAGACCTTCCCGCGGTGCGCACCACCGTGGTATAGATCTGTAGGAACTCCTCCGGGTTAGTGGTGCCATCGTACTTCTCAATGGACGCGGGGCAGAACCTCTCTGGCCACGCAGCTTGGCGTAGGTGAAGAGAAAACGCCTGGCATCCGACATTGTAGGGGGAGCAACGTCGCTCACCCGCCCCTTGGCCCCGAGATGGAGTCGAGGAGTGCGAGTCTACGCTCTCCCTGGAGTCAGGGAGCGAGGTCTCCCCCCGACCGCCAGACATCGGGTGGCCAACGTGACATGGCATGTGCGCACGACACCCCCTAAGGACATCGCGCAAGTCACCATCGCGCTGGGACCTCCTTTCGTCTAGGCGGGCCCTCAAATCCCTGTGGCCTCCCGCCAGCTTGGAGGAACCATGGGAAGAAGTGGGAGCTTGTGCACGTCCCCCTGTACCTGAGGGGGCTGCAACCTGTGCACCCTTTCCTTTATCCCGGCCCTCGCGGCCAGGAAAAGCTATGGCCGGGCGGCTGGAGGCTTGCGCGTCGGTCGCGCGCATGTCCTTTTGTCCGACGCCGGAAGCCCCCGGCTGATTTGCCGCCTCCACCTGCTGCTAGGCGGCATCCACTAGGCTGGCGATGTCCCGCAGCCATGGAGCGGTCGGGGTTTCACCCCTAGGGCAACCGGGGGGTGCTCGAGGAGCAGCCGGGCCGCATGAAGATTCCACGCCGGGGTGTCATCTCCCATCAGCAGACGCCGTCGGACGGGCTGTCCTCCTTGCGCGGATGCACCATGCGTCCCTCCCTGGGCGGAGGGACCCGGGATGTCTGATGCCCTGGTTGAGCGCCAGGATCAGCTGCGAGCGCTGCTCTGCTCGTGTAGGTTGTCGTGCTTGGAGCGTGAAGCCACCATGCTGACGATCGTCAAAGCTTCTTGCAAGCTTCGCAAGAAGGTGGAAGAAGAATGGGCAATCTAGCCACTAAGCCCCCTACCTGGCGCGCCACTGTCAGCGTATGAGCTAACAAACTCCTTCCGAAATGGGGCGTAAGAAGTCCGAACGGGGGGCTTTCATGGAGATTGCTCGAGAGGCGATGGAGAGAAAACAGACGAAGCTCACAAGAAGACACTCGGGTTTACCCAGGTTCGGGCCCTCCTAACGAGTAATAGCCCTAGTCCTGCTTGTGTTATTCTTGCTGGTGTTCTTGGAGAAATCGAAAGAACCAGGGACAAGGAACTCCTGGCCTCTCACCCTAAAATAGGATGAACCAATCTAAAAGATTCAACCGAAAAGAACCAACCCCTTCTCTCATGCACCCCAGCTACCTTTTATACTCGGGCTGGCTGGGGCGCACGGGACTTACAAAAGTACAGCACACTGAGTACACTGCCACGTCGCATTTAATGCACATGTCACTGTTCTTGCAGTACATTTAATGCCTTGGCAAAGCCGTCCTCTCCCCCGCCTCGGGCCCCACGCCTGCTGGCTCCGCTAGCTCTGCCGGGGTGGGAAATTGCACCGCGATGTCACTCGCAATTATGGCGCGCGTTGGGAACACACACCGCCATACTGTGACCTTCATTACTCCCATTTAATGCACACGATACGCATTAAATGTCTTTGACCTTCTGTGCGGCTACATAGGCTACTAGGTCGCCTCGGGAACTGAGCACTAGTGGTTTGGACTAGGCGTCGTGCGTCCGCCAGGCGACCACCTTGCTGACCGCCAGTGGCGTGGTCTTGACGCCACGTGTTCGCTGGGCGATCACACAGCTGACCGCCAGCAGCGTGGTCTGGTCGCCACCTGTCCGCTGGACGGCCACCTTACTGACTGCCAGCGGCGTGGTCTGGACGCCACGTGTTTGTTGGGCGATCACACTGCTGGCCGCCAGCGGCGTGGCCTGGTCGCCACCTATCCACTGGGCGGCCACCTTACTGACCGCCAGCGGCGTGGCCTGGACAACACCTGTTCGCTGGCGATCACACTGCTGACCGCCAGCGGCGTGGCCTGGTCGCCACCTGTCTGCTGGGCGGCCACCTTACTGACCACCAGCGGCGTGGCCTGGACGCCACCTGTCCGCTGGTGGCTCTTACTAAAGTAGAGTGGGCACCCTGGTGTAGAATACACCGACAACGCTTGACTCAGATTAAAGGCTTGCAAGGTTAAGTCCTTAGGGTGACCAAGGCAAGACTACCCGAAGAACCAAAACGACTTCCCCGGTGCCAATCATGGCCCACCTGATCATTCTTGCCACTTGCCCCGGTCTAAATCTATTTATCAAACCCAGTTGATTACCATGCACCACGTGCCATCATCAATCACAACACATGATACTTTTCCAAAACAGGTTCAATATCTCATTAAGTCAATATTTGCATTTGATTGTCCAAAATCATGTCATATGCACGTAGCAGGTCTAAGCAATATACTACAACGATCTAGATACCCAATATTGGCAATTTAATAGTGTCCAACTATGTATTCCACAACTAGGGTGACAAGGGTTCATGGCACATAATTAAATAGTCAAGGTGTCATACTGCAATTTGGCATTTATCTAATTCCCAGAAATAATTTAAACAATTTCTAATTAAATTAGCATGCAATAATTTAAATCAAATTAATTTCAAAAATGGGATCAATATGGTCAAAGCATAACTTGCCTTCAAAAAGTACTTGATCTTGGTCTTGGGCTGGCTCCTGGGTTAATACTTCACCTTCGAAGCCCTCGGGCACTTCAACGTCTACTCGTAACGCGTGCAAACAACAATAAATAAATAAAATAGTACATGCACCTTGCTCAAAAATTCAAATAAATTCCATAAACAGAAAGTTCATAATTTTACAAATTTTTAGGAATTTGAATCGCCCAAATCGGAGTTACAATGCAAAAGTTATGATCGTTTTAAGTTTTAATGAATCTACTAATTAAATATAAACAGAGAAAATTTCATATTCAAAAATTAATTAAAATTCATATTTAAGTAGATCTCAATTTTATGAAAATTTAGAAACTGGGTTCGTTCAAATCGGAGTAAAAACGCAAAAGTTATAAGCGTTTGAAGTTTGAAATTTCAAATAAAAGAATAAACCGAATTAATTCATTTATTTTTCTATCGAAAAATCTGGATTTATGACGTCAGCTGACGTCAGCACGGAAATTGAATTTCCGTCGAATTATTTTTCTATTGAAAAATCGGAATATGATGTCAGCATTGCGTTAGCGGCGCATGGACCCGGTTCACGGTTCGGTCCTAGTCCACCGTGGACCCGGTCCACGGGAAGACAGGGGCTGACAAGCGGGCCCACCCTGTCAGCGCCACGCGCGCATCCACGCACGGTGCAGGTCGGCCATGCCACGCGGCACGCCCGGATTGGCTCGGCTCCAGAACGATCCGAGCCGCTCGTTTTCAAATCAACGGTTCAGATCCAATCGGATCTCACCGCATCTGAAGGTGACGCGGCATGATCCGGCGGCCGACACGTGGGCGCATCTAAGCCGTTCAAACCAGATCTAGCGGTTTTGATCTAACCTCTCACGGTACAGCGTATCCTACATGTCCTAATCCGATCCGTTGAATTCCGATCTAACGGCCAAAAGTGATTTTGGCAATGGTGCAGTGAAGCGGCTACATGGCTCAATCGCAACCACCCGATCTAGATCTAACGGCTGCTAAAGGATCTAGTATTGAAATAGTAAAGGGCTTAGGTGTCCTCACCTCGTGCGTGCGATCGGGATCGAACGGTTGACAGAGCTCGCGAAGTCCGGTGATGGCGCGGCGAGGCTAGGGTACCGAAGACGAAGATGGCGACCCCCTGCGCGGCATTTCCGAGGGTCTCTGGCGAGATGAGTGCCACTCCCGGATGCGTCACATCGCGAAGATCATGGAACCAGGCACCCACGCGGCGGAGAGGAGCCAACCGCGCCGGAAGAGACGAAGAACCCGCGGCGGCACTAAGCAACTTCAGCGAGGAATTGCGAGTACGGCGGGGAGCTACGGGCAGTGGCGGCTAGGGCAAAATGCGCGTAGGGAGAAGACGAACCTCGAGGCTGCACCCGGGCATTAAATAGCCCTGGCGGTTGCGTAAAAACCGCAACCCTAGCCCCACTCAGCGGTGGAGTCCGAGCTCGCGACGTAGTCAGGCGGCGCTACGTGGCCACATAGCATGTGTACACGTGTCCCGGATCGGGCGGCTCGCACGCACGAACGAAGCGGCGGCCTCTCAGCCATTGGATGCGGATACAACGGTCGGATCGCATTAGGGTTAGGGTTAGTTCGGCGACGCGGTTCGGTTGGACCGCACGGTGTGGTCGGGTTCGGGTCGGACTCGAGTCCGACTCAGACCCGAGGAACAATAACTGACTGGGTTTGAAATTCCAGCGATTAAATATTGAAAATAATTTCCAGAAATTCATTTAATTCAAGAAAATAGTAAAATGATCAGAAAAATTCCAGAAAAATTCTGGAAAATACTTTGAGACATTTTGGACTCAAATAAAATATTTCCAACAAAATTTTATTTAAAACTTTTAATTCTTTAATTATTTCAAATGGGGATAAATTCAAATTATATCCAAATAAATTCCTGAAAATTCCAAAAATTCACAGAAGTGTAAAATGACATTTAAATTAATGAAAAGAAAAAATTTGGGGTGTTACAGATTCTTGGCCGCATTGGAAGTAAAGCCTATTCTGGAGGATCAAATCAGAGGAGGACAGAAGGATGATGACAAGATCCGCAGGATTAAGTCCAAGATGGATGAAGGCAAGGCAAAAGGCTTTACGTTGGGTGAGCAAGGCACATTGTGGATGAAGGACCGCATTTGTGTGCCGAACAAAAAGGAGCTGAAGCAGTTGATTCTGGAAGAAGCCCATGACTCCAAGTATTCCATTCACCTAGGAAGTGCCAAGATGTACCAAGACTTGAAGGAAAGATTCTGGTGGCCAAGCATGAAGTGGGAAGTCGTCGAGCATGTTGCATTGTGCGACATATGCCAGAGAATCAAAGCAATGCATCAGAGGCCAGCAGGATTGCTGCAACCATTGAAGATACCTGAGTGGAAATGGGAGGAAATCGGAATGGACTTCATTACCGGTTTGCCTAAAACTCAAGGAGGTTATGACTCCATATGGGTTATAGTGGATCGCTTGACTAAGGTCGCTCATTTTATCCCTGTAAAGACCACATACTCGGGAGATAAATTAGCGTAGTTGTATATGACCAGGATCGTCTGTTTGCACGGAGTACCAAAGAAGATTGTATCGGATAGAGGTACCCAATTTACCTAGAGATTCTAGAATAAGCTGCATGAAGCCATGGGGACCCGTTTGAACTTCAGTACAGCATATCATCCGCAGACGGATGGACAGACCGAAAGAGTTAATCAGATTTTAGAGGACATGTTAAGAGATTGTGCATTAGCTTATGCAACCTCTTGGGATAAGAGTCTGCCGTATGCTGAGTTCAGTTACAACAATAGTTATCAAGCCAATCTACAGATGTGACCTTTTGAAGAACTGTATGGTCAACCGTGTCGTACGCCATTGAACTGGAATGAGATAGGTGAACGCTGTGTCTTTGGGCCGGACATTCTTCAAGAAGCTGAAGAGCAGATTGCCATGATCTGGGAAAGACTGAAGATAGCACAGTCAAGATAGAAAAGTTACGCCGATAACCGTCGCCGAGACCTGAGTTTTGAACAAGAAGATTTCGTATATCTCCGAGTTACACCTCTCAAGGGAGTCAAGAGATTCCATGCCAAAGGGAAACTTGCACCGCGATATGTTGGACCGTTTAAGATCTTGAGCCGCAGAGGTGAAGTTGCTTACCAGTTGGAGTTGCCACAATCATTAGCAGGAGTGCATGATGTGTTCCACGTGTCCCAGCTGAAGAAATGTCTCCGAGTGCCAGACGAGCAAACACCCTTGGAATCGATCGAGCTGCAGGAAGATCTGACCTACAAGGAGCACCCAGTCAAGATTCTGGACACCATGGATCGAGAGACGAGAAATAAATCGACATGTTTCTGCAGAGTTCAGTGGAGCAACCATGCAGAGAGTGAGGCAACTTGGGAGCGCGAGGAGGATTTGAAGAAAGAGTTTCCGAACCTATTCTTTAGTAAGCCCTGAATCTCAGGGACGAGATTCTGTTAAGGGGGGAGGTTTGTAACACCCCAATTTTTGCTTTTCATAAGTTTGAATGTTATTTTGCACTTTGTGAATTTTTGGAATTTTCTGGAATTTATTTGGATTTAATTTGAATTTATTCCCTTTTGAAATAATTAAAGAATTAAAAGTTTTAAATAATTTTTTGTTGGAAATATTTTATTTGAGTCCAAAATGTCTCAAAGTATTTTCCAGAATTTTTCTGATTATTTTGCTATTTTTCACGAATTATTTGAATTTATAGAAATTAATTAAATTATTTAATTGCTGGAAAATCCAACTCGGGTCAAGTACTGTTCAAGCGACCAAGCCCGGGTCAGACTCGAGTTCGAGTCCGACTGAGCCAGCCGTGCCACGCGGTTCGGTCCAACCGCGTCGCGCCGTGCGATCCCAGCCTTTGATCATGCCACTTGTACAGCCGAGATTACTTCGTCTCCGCCGATTCCGGTACGGACTGCGCCGCCACGTTCTCCGCTGCGTTCGTTAGGGTTTCGGATTAAGCGCGGAAGCCGAGGCTATTTAAGGCGTGGGTCATCTCCCAAGGACCACCGTTTCCTCGCGCACATTTTGCCCTAGCTCCTCGTGCCCAAGCCCCCGCCAGCACCTCGCTTTCGCTCGCCATAGTTGGTGGGTGTAACACCCCAAAATTTTGCTTTTCTTAAATTCATGTGTGATTTGGCACTTTGGTGAATTTTGGGAATTTTTTTTGGAATTTTTTTGGATTTATTTGGAATTTATTTGAATTTATTCCATTTTGAAATAATTAAAGAATTTAACTTTGCAAATAAAATTTTGTTCGAAATATTTTATTTGAGTCCAAAATGTTCCAAAATATTCTCCAGAATTTTTCTGGAATTTTTCTGAGTCTTTTGCTATTTTTAATGAATTAAATAAATTTTAGGGAATTAATTGAATTATTTAATCGCTGGAAATTAGCGAGTGGGTTTTACTGTTCATCCGACCGAGTTGGAACCCGAGTCAGACTCGAGTCCGACCCGAGCCAGCCGACTCGACCGAACCCAATCCTAACCCTAATCGATCCCGACCGTTGGATCGGGATCCAACGGTCCGGATTGGACCGCACCGGTTCGAGCCGAGACAGGGCCGGATCCGGTCCCGCCGGGCGATCGTGGCCGTCGATCACGCCATGTGGACGGCCACCCGTCATCGTCTCCACCGAGTCCGAAACGGACTCCGCCGCCGCGCCCGTCGCCGTGTGGGCCTAGATTGAAGTCGTACCAGAGGGATTCTTGGCCGCCTTAGAAGTAAAGCCTACCCTAGAAGATCAGATCCGAGAAGGACAGAAGGGTGATGACAAGATCCGAAGGATTAAGTCCAACATGGAGGAAGGCAAGGCAGAGGACTTCAAGTTGGATGAGCAAGGCACGTTATGGATGCAGGAGCAAATTTGTGTGCCAAACAAGAAGGAGCTGAAGCAGTTGATACTAGAGGATGCCCATGACTCCACGTATTCAATTCACGCTAGAAGTGCTAAGATCTATCAGGATTTGAAGGAAAGATTCTGGTGGCCGAACATGAAATGTGAGGTTGCCGAGCATGTTGCGCTGTGCGACATATGCCAGAGAGTCAAGGCAATGCATCAGATACCAGCAGGATTGCTACAACCGTTGAAGATACCTGAGTGGAAGTGGGAAGAAATCGGAATGGACTTCATTACCGGTTTACCCAAGACTCAAGGAGGTTATGACTCCATATGGGTCATAATAGACCGCTTAACTAAAGTCGCCCATTTTATTCCAATGAAGACCACTTATTCGGGAGATAAGTTAGCTGAGTTGTACATGACCAGGATCGTCTGTTTGCACGGAGTGCCGAAGAAGATTGTATCAGACAGAGGTACCCAGTTTACCTCAAGATTCTGGAATAAACTGCATGAAGCCATGGGGACCCGTTTGAACTTCAGTACAGCCTATCATCCGCAGATGGATGGGCAAACAGAAAGAGTTAATCAGATTCTAGAGGACATGCTACGAGCTTGTGCATTGGCTTATGCTACCTCTTGGGATAAAAGTCTGCCGTACGCTGAGTTCAGTTACAATAATAGTTACCAAGCCAGTTTGCAAATGTCGCCATTTGAAGCACTATACGGTCGACCCTGTCGGACACCGTTGAATTGGAACGAGACAGGTGAACGCCGTGTCTTTGGGCCAGATATTCTTCAAGAAGCCGAAGAACAGATTGCCATGATCCGAGAAAGACTGAAGATAGCACAATCAAGATAGAAGAGTTATGCTGACAACCGTCGCCGAGACATGAGTTTTGAACCAGAAGATTTCGTGTATCTCAGGGTCACGCCACTCAGAGGAGTTAAGAGATTCCATGCCAAGGGAAAACTCGCGCCAAGATATGTTGGACCATTCAAGGTTCTCAGCCGCAGAGGTGAAGTTGCTTACCAGCTAGAGTTACCACAATCACTAGCAGGAGTGCATGACGTGTTCCACGTGTCCCAGCTGAAGAAGTGTCTCCGAGTACCTGAGGAACAGATACCGCTAGAGTCAATTGAGCTACAAGAAGATCTGACTTATAAGGAGCACCCCGTGAAGATTCTGGACACCATGGACCGAGAGACGAGGAACAAGTCAACCCGTTTCTGCAGAGTTCAATGGAGCAACCACGCGGAGAGTGAAGCAACTTGGGAGCGCGAAGAGGATTTCAAGAAAGAGTTCCGAACCTATTTCTTTAGAAAGCCCTGAATCTCGGGGATGAGATTCTGTTAAGGGGGGAGGTTTGTAACACCCCTGTAACACCCCAAAATTTTGCTTTTCTTGAATTCATGTGTGATTTGGCACTTTGGTGAATTTTTGGAATTTTCTGGAATTTATTTGGATTTATTTGGAATTTATTTGAATTTATTCCATTTTGAAATAATTAAAGAATTTAATTTTGCAAATAAAATTTTGTTGGAAATATTTTATTTGAGTCCCAAATACCCTAAAATATTTTCCGTAATTTTTCCGAATTTTTCTCGAGTATTTTGCTATTTTTAATAAATTAAATGAATTATCGGGAATTATTTTAAATATTAAATCATTTGGAAAATCAACTCGGTCGAGTATCGCTCATCCGACCGAAGTCGAACCCGAGTCGGACTCGAGTCCGACCGAGCCGATTGACTCGATCTAACCAAATCAAAACCTAATCAATCCCAACCGTTGGATCAAGATCCAACGGCCGAGATCCGCCGTCTGCGGTTCGAGCCGTATCCGCCCGGATCCAATCGCGCCCGTCGCGATCGTGGCCGTTGATCGTGCCACGTGGGCGGCTATCGTCGTCGTCTCCGCCGAGACCGAAGCCGGACTCGCCGCCGCGCCGCCGCGCCGTGTAAAACTAGGTTTCCGCCTCGCACGAACGCCGGGCTATTTAAAGCGTGAGACGTTCCCGAGGTTGCCCTCATCTTTGCGCACTGCGTTCCCGAGCCATCTCACCTGAGCCGCCGTCGTTTGCCGTGCGAGCTCGGGCCCGTAGTTGGAGGAAGTGATCGCCGCGGTTTTGCTCGATTCGCCGCCGTCCGTCGTCTTCCGCCGAAGGAGCCTGATCCGGAACCACCGTGGACGACGCACCCAAGGAAGGATTCATCTCGCCGAGCGCGCTAAACGCCGTCGGCAAGGTCGCCGTCCTCCGCGCCGGTGAGCCAGCGCCGCCAAGAAGCCATCGCCGGACCGCGAGCTCCTCACCGTCGATCAAGATCCAACGCCGTGATCACGCCACGCCGGCGCCACGGTGAGATTGCGTTACGATTTCAGATCTAATCTCGACCATCGGATCTAGATCCAACGGTCCAAATCAATGCGTTAACCCAAACGCGTCAACATCGATCTAATCCGCGCCGTTGAATTTCAAACCAACGGCCGGGATTGCGCCACGTGTCGGGAAGATGGACCGACGCGGTCAGCGCCGTCCACGCGCGCGTGCGTGTGACGCTGACACGCGGGGCCCGCGTGTCAGAGGGCCCGCATGTCAGTGGCTAATCCAGCCAAGCGCTGACGTCACCCATGACGTCACAGTGGGTCCCATGTCAAGATTGCGGTGAGCCCGCCGACGCCGGCGATGACGTCACCCGAGTGGGCCCACATGTCAGCGACACGTAAGAGTCGTGGACCGAGTCCACGGTGGACCCGAGCCAAGCGTGGACCAAGTCCATGGACCGGCTGACGTCAGCCAACCAATCAGATGCTGCCACGTGTCCATGCTGACGCAATAATTAATTTCCGAAAAAGAAAATGATTTATTAATTCGAAATAATGATTTCAGATTTTGATTCAAACTTCAAACGCTTATAACTTTTGCGTTTCAACTCCGATTTGAGTGATTCAAATTTCTAAATTTGTATAAAATTAAGATCTACCTAAATATAAATTTTATTTAATTTTTGGACTAAAGTTTTTCTCTGTAATATTATTTAATTGATTATTTAAACTTTAATAAATCATAACTTTTGCATTTTAACTCCGATTTGAACGATTCCAGTTCCTAAAAATCCAGAAAATTATGTTCTCTCTGTTTATGGATTTTATTTGGAGTTTTGGGATGTTTTTGCCTAGTGTTTATTTGTGTATTTGCTATTTGCACGCTTTACGAGTAGACGTTGAAGTGCCTAAGGATTCAAGGAGAAGTGTTGACTCAGATCCAACTCAAGACCAAGAGCAAGTACTTTTTGAAGGCAAGTTGTGCTTTGACCATGTTGATCCTATTTCAAAATCTATTTTGATTTAAACTATTGCATGCTAGTTCAAGTAAGAAAAATACTTTGTTTAAACACAGGGTTAGATAAATACCAATTTGCTATATGACACCTTGATTACTTAAGTATGTGCCATGACCCTTTGTCACCCTAGTTGTGGATTACTAGTTGGACATTATTAAATTGCCAACATGGGTTTAGACCATTGTAGTATCTTGCTTAGACTCGCTACGTGCTCATAACATGATTTTGGATAATTAAATGTTAATATTGACTTAATGATATATTGAACCTGTTTTGGAAAAGTATCATGTGATGTTGATGGCACGTGGTGCATGGTAATCAATCGGGTTTGATAAACGCTTTTCAACCGGCATGTGGCAAGAGTAATCAGTGGGCCGCTTGTGGCATTGGGGATGTTGATTTGGTTCTTGGGTAGTCTTGCCCTGGTCACTCTAAGGACTTAACCTTGCAAGCCTTTGAACTGGTCATACTTGCAACCACATGGTCGAATGGGACGGCCCTAGTTGACTAAGTCGCTAAGGACTCACTTGTGGAGCCTCAGGTGTCGATTACACCGCTTGTGTGATTATGCGGGGAGCGTATCGTGGCTGTGGCCAGATACCCATCTAACGGTGTGTTGGTCCCATACTTCGCCTTGGCTAAGGGAAGGGATGGTGTAGAGCACGAACCGGAGAGGACCACCTGTGTTGTTTGAGGCTTCCGAAAGGCTTTGTTACGGGAACTCGCCTTTGTGGTGTTTGACTGTATCTTGTGGGTAAAGTGCATAACCTCTGCAGAGTGTAGAATCTATTTAAATAGCCGAGTCCACGGTACTGGACAATGCTCGGGAATTACAGTCAAGGGTTAGACTTTCTGAAAATAACTTGGATTTGAAAGGTTTGGTCTGGTTTAAGAATAAAGATGATGGTAATGTGGTTTAGGATGGGGAAAATGTTTATTAAAACTTCTTGAAAAGTTATTTACGCTTTACTTATTTCTACTGCTTTCGAATTTACTTATATTACTTGTCAAATGCTGTTTACTGCAAATATACCTTGAGCTATTCCTTTGTACCAAGCCATGCATATAGTATATTAGCTTGCATTCTGTGCATGACTTGTTGAGTACCAAGTACTCACCCTTGCCTCAACACAATACCGCTTGAAGAGAAGACTACACCACTTTGGAGGAGGAACTCCAAGAAGATCCGTCTATTTAGGACGCGAGCCCGATCGATTGCCTGTGGTATACCGGATGGCGCCAATGGTTATCTTATTTTCCGCTGCTATTATTTTTCTCTGAATAAGTTTCGCCTTGCGAGGCATACATTTGTAACTTGACCATAAGGTCAAGTAACCAGTTTGGTTATTTAAATAAAGTACTTTATTGGTATCGAGTGGTATGATTGTGATATTTACCGATGTTAAGACTGTGTGCACTAGCGCGTTCCTGGACTAGTGCTGAATACACAGAGGGTCCGGATTTGCAAATTCGGGGTCCCGACAGAGGTGGTATCAGAGCCAGGTTGACTGTAGGCTCAACCCTAGCTAGAATGGTCGTAGTAAGGATAAAACCTATTTTCTAAAGCTAAAAATTTGTGAAGACAAGAAATGACATCTCGACTTATCCCCTTCTCTCTTTTCTTGTCTCTTGCTGAAATTTTCCCTTACCTTGTCACAATTTAAAAATTCCGAGTTCTTACGTAAAGCACTCTTGTGACAGATGGAGGAAGAGTTCAACTACGTTGATCTGGGAGTTGGTCACGCCGCGGAACTTTGGCATATGCTACAGACTCTCGGAGATTTTGAGAAGCCCCAATACCAAGTGGAAGTGATCAGACAAGCGGGATTGATCAAGGCTTGTGACGTGAGGATTGAGGTACCTGCTAGGAAGAAGGGCCCAGGCAATCGCCCGATACACTGCACTGCCAGGAGATCTACAATGCAGATGGGTATCCAAGAAGTATCACGACGAGCAATGCGGCACATTACCCGTATCTACGCCAGAGAGTTGGAGAGCACGGTGTTCCGTTATCATCCGCGCAGCGATAACCTTCTTGACCTGAAGGAGATTCAGGATGAGGATGCCACGGTTACACAGTTGGCACGATTTATTGTCGCCCAGGAGGATGTACTAGATAATACAAGCAAGGAGCTACAGAAGGCCCGCAAGGAGATCACGACAGAGAAGAATAGATGGCGGGAAGCTCAAGAGTATGTGGCACACCTTCTGCGAAGGATTGACGAGTTGGAGATGACTTTGTACGACTGCACTCCAGAGCCGGTACTGAGCTACACGAACCAGATCCAGAGGAGTCGATCTCGATGAGGACATCGCTTCTTCGACCACCACAGAGGACACAGCTTTGGACATGGCAATCAAGTTTCGCGCCTATGCCGCAAAGATCCGCACTGTGCCGTGGAGGTTTTCTCGATGAGTGAGCATAGGTTCTATAGTGAGACTCCTTCGCCGAGTCACGCCATAGAATGAAGAGTCACCCTTTAGGCGTTAGACTCCAAAATTAGTTCGATTTGGATTTGCTTTGTTTGTCGAGTGTGCAAGATGTGTTGCAAGGCCCTTAGGCATTGTAAGCAGCCATACCAAGTTATTAATAATAAAGTTGGACCTTAAGGTTACACCTCTCGCCCGCATAAGTTCCATATTACTTGTCTATTCTTGTTTCCCTCTCATCTCTAAACCTAGAGCAAATCGACAGATGGTGAACACCCGCGAAACTTTGGAAGCAATGGAAGTGGTTCTCGCCAACAGAAAACCCCAATGATGGAGCACCAAAGACCGCCACCGGATATGCAGAATTTCGAGCTTTTCTTGCTGCCTGCACTCGCTTGATGCATGCTATGATGCAACAAATGCAGCACGTCCTTTGCCAGGCCACAGCCAATCAAGTTAATCAGTGACCACGCCGTAATACAAGACTATCGAGTTCATGAGGACTCACCCACCCACTTTCTCCGGGAATGCCAATCCATTGGAGGCCGATGATTGGTTAAGATCAATCGAGAGGAAGCTACACATAGCTCAATGCATAGGAAATGAGAAGGTACTCTACGCTTCTCATCGCTTGGAAGGGACAACCCGAATGGTGGGAGAACTTCGTACACGCAAGAGAACCCTCAAGATATCACTTGGGAAGAGTTCACACCGCATTCCGACAAGATCACGTGCCTCAAGGAATCATGGACCTTAAGAAGGAGGAGTTCAGAGCATCAAGCAAGGTAATCAGCTAGTGGCCGACTACCCGAACAAGTTCACACAGCCTAGCACGCTACGCACCGAGGATGTAGCGACAGATAAATCCGCATACCTCGTTTTATGAAGGGACTTAACTCAGATTGCAAGTAGGGTTGATCACCCACACCTTTCCAGATTTCCAAGAGTTGGTGAATAAGGCGCTTATTCTTGAGGACAAGCGCAAGGAGCCGGATGAGAACAGAAGCGCAGGATGCAACAAAGAAGGATCACGCCAGTGGAACGCAATACCGAGAGTTGCACCAAATCAATTCTTCGTATTCCAACCACAGAATGCAACAAGGACACCATCCTCAGACCAAGACCTGTCAATCGTAACTACTGCACTTCAGCCCCGCTAGAAACGCTACCCCAGTGCAACAAGAAGGAACCGTGAGACGCCGCTACAATCGCAACGAGCCAGACACTTCGCCAACAGCTTGTCCAAAGAAGACAGCAGGAGTGACCCCGCCGCTTCAACCTAGGAACCACCCGGCCAGACGCCAAAGACCAGAGCCACACCCTGCATCGTGGTGAGAGGCCGAGTCAACCATGTCACCGCAGATGCACCGCAGAATGCTACGGACGTCAGTCTTGGGTAAGTTACTTGTTAACTCAAGACTGCAACAGCTTTGTTTGACTCGAGCTTCAGATTCGCTTGTTTCGCAAGGCTTTGCTACAAGAAATGATTTGAGGATTGCAAGGCTTAAGTGCATGCTTTTAGTTCAAACCCTGGTTCCGAACTCCGAACGAAAGTAGGATGTTCCGGTGAGAATATTAATAGATGGAATAGAGTTCCTAGCGAACCTTATGATTTTGGAGACCTGCACCTTAGACGTCATATTGGGAATGGATCGTTATCCAAGCACAAGGCCGTATTGGATTGTGGACGAAGGACTATCTCGCTGAGAGCCCGTGTGGGAAGAAAGTGGAATTTCAAGCCACTGCAGCTAGAGATGGACAGCTTGATGGTTAACAGTACCAAGGCAATCAGCATAGAGGATGTCCTAGTAGTGAATGAGTACCAGATGTTTTTCCGAAGATCTACCGGTATGCCGCCAGACAGGACATAGAGTTTGTGATAGAGCTTGTACCTGCACAAGACCGATAGCAAAGAGACCCTATCGGATGTCTACCAAGAGTTGGTGGAGATGAAGAAACAAATAGAAGAGTTAATGGAGAAAGGATTTATCGTACCAAGTTAGTCGCCGTGGGGAGCACCAGCTTTGTTTGTCAAGAAGAAGGACGGAGTTTCAGGATGTGCATTGACTACCGTGCACTCAATGAAGTCACCGTGAAGAATAAGTATCCGCTACCCGTGATTGATGATTTGTTTGATCAGTTAAGAGGAGCCGAGTTTTCTCCAAGATTGATCTCGAGATCGATACCATCGCTTGAAGATCCGATCGTAAGATATTCAAGATCGCATTCTCGCCAAGATATGGACATTACGAAGTTTACAATTATGTCCTTTGGACTGATTTAATGCGCCAAATTATTTCATGAATATGATGAATAAGGTGTTCATGGAATATTTGGACAAGTTTGTTGTCGTGTTCATAGACGATATCCTAATCTACTCCAAGACAGAGGATGAACATGCCGAACACTTAAGGCGAGTTTTGGAAAAGCCGAGGAACAAAGAACTTTTCGCCAAGTTCAGCAAGTGTGATTTTTGGAAGGACAAGGTGGAGTTTCTTGGACATGTAATGACCGCGCAGAAGGAGTCGCCAGAGATCCAAGCAAAGTAGAAGCGGTGTTACATTGGGAGCAGCCAAGATCGTGACCTGATTCGAGTTTCCTTGGAATGGCAGGATACTACCGCCGCTTTCATCGAAGGCTTTTCGACAATTGCGAAACCTCTTACGCAATCGGCCAAGAAGGAAAAGAAGGTTGCATGGACGCCAGTATGTGAGAAAGGATTTCAGGAGTCAAGAAGCGATTGACGCCAAGACCGTGCTAGTTCTACCGGATGTTGCTCAAAGCTTCGATATTTATTGTGACGACGCGCCAAGGACTTGGATGTGTGCCGATGCAGAATGGAAAGGTCGCCGCTTATGCATCAAGGCGCTTGAGGCCGCATGAGGAAAATTATCCGACACATGACTTAGAGTTAGCTGCCGTAGTGCATGCTTTGAAGATATGGCGTCACTATCGATTGGAAACAGATGTGAAGTGTATACGGATCATAAGAGTTTTAAGTACATATTCACCCAATCGGATCTGAATATGAGGCGAGGAGATGGTTAGAGTTGATCAAGGACTATAATGTTGGAATCCATTACCATCCTGGGAAGGCCAACGTAGTAGCCGATGCTCTGAGTCGGAAAAGCCATACCGTGAGTACGTTGCTAACCACAAGTCAGGATGAGTTATGTGAGGATTTTCAGAAGATGAAGATTGAGGTTGTACCTAGCGGATTCTTGGCCGCATTGGAAGTAAAGCCTACCCTAGAGGATCAGATCCGAGAAGGATGTAGGATGATGACAAGATCCGCAGGATTAAGTCCATCAAGGAGGAAGGCAAGGCAGAGGACTTCAAGTTGGATGAGCAAGGCACGTTATGGATGAAGGATCGCATTTGTGTGCCTAACAAAAAGGAGTTAAAGCAACTGATTTTGGAAGAAGCCCATGACTCTAAGTACTCAATTCATCCTGGAAGCGCCAAGATGTATCAGGATCTGAAGGAGAGATTCTGGTGGCCGAGTATGAAACGTGAAGTTGCCGAGCATGTTGCATTGTGCGACGTATGCCAGAGAGTCGAGGCAATGCATCAGAGACCAGCAGGGTTGCTACAACCGCTGAAAATACCTGAGTGGAAGTGGGAGGAAATCGGAATGGATTTCATTACCGGTTTGCCGAAGACTCAAGGAGGTTATGACTCCATATGGGTTATAGTGGATCGCTTGACTAAAGTAGCCCATTTTATTCTCGTGAAGACCACTTACTCGGGAGATAAATTAGCGTAATTGTACATGATCAGATTGTCTGCTTGCACGGAGTGCCGAAAAGGATTGTATCGGACAGAGGTACCCAATTTACCTCAAGGTTCGGAATAAGTTGCATGAAGCCATGGGAACCCGTTTGAACTTCAAGATGACCTATCATCCACAGACGGACTGACAGACCGAAAAGAGTCAACCAGATTCTAGAGGATATGTTAAGAGCTTGTGCATTGGCTTATGCTACCTCTTGGGATAAGAGTTTACCGTATGCCGAGTTCGATTACAACAATAGTTATCGTGCTAGTTTACGATGTCACCTTTTGAGGCATCAGATGGTCGACTCGCCTGACGCCATTGAATTGGAATGAGACCGTGGCGCCGTGTCTTTGGGCCTGATATTCTTCAAGAGGTCAAGAACAGATCGCCATGATTAGGAAAGGTTGAAGATAGCCCAATCTCGATGTAAGAGTTATGTCGACAATCGTCGCCGAGACTTGAGTTTTGAACCGTAAGACTTTGTTTACCTCAGAGTTACGCCTCTCGAGGGAGTTAAGAGGTTCCATGCCAAAGGGAAACTTGCACCTGCTATGTTGGACCATTTAAGATTTTGAGTCGCAGAGGCGGTTGCTTATCACCGGAGTTGCCACAATCGTTAGCGTGAGTACATGATGTATTCCATGTGTCCTGGGCTTAAAGAAGTGTCTCCGAGTTCCAGAGGAACAGACACCGCTAGAGTTAATTGAGTTGCAAGAGGACTTGACTTATAAGGAGTATCCCGTAAGGATTCTAGACACAATGGATCGAGAAACTAGAAACAAGTCAACCCGTTTTTGTAGAGTTCAGTGGAGCAACCATGAAGAAAGCGGTTTACTTGGGAGCGCGAAGAGGATTTGAAGAAAGAGTTTCCAAACCTATTCCTTTAGTAAGCCCTGAATCTCGGGGACGAGATTCTATTAAGGGGGGGAGGTTTGTAACACCCCAAAATTTTGCTTTTCTTGAATTCATGTGTGATTTGGCACTTTGGTGAATTTTTGGAATTTTCTGGAATTTATTTGGATTTATTTGGAATTTATTTGAATTTATTCCATTTTGAAATAATTAAAGAATTTAATTTTGCAAATAAAATTTTGTTGGAAATATTTTATTTGAGTCCCAAATACCCTAAAATATTTTCCAGAATTTTTCTGGAATTTTTCTGAGTATTTTGCTATTTTTAATAAATTAAATGAATTACTGGGAATTATTTTAAATATTAAATCGCTGGAAAATCAACTCGGGTCGAGTACTGTTCATCCGACCGAGTCGGAACCCGAGTCGGACTCGAGTCCGACCCGAGCCAGTTGACTCGATCTAACCAGCTCAAAACCCTAATCAATCCCAACCGTTGGATCAAGATCCAACGGCTGAGATCCGCCAGACGGCTCGAGCCGTATCCGCCCGGATCCGATCGCGCCCGCGATCGTGGCCGTTGATCGTGCCACGTGGGCCAGGCGCGTCGTCGTCTCCGCCGAGACCGAAGCCGACTCGCCGCCGCGCGCCGCCGTGTAAAACTAGGTTTCGCCTCGCACGAACGCCGGCTATTTAAAGCGTGAGACGCTCCCGAGGTTGCCCTCATCTTTGCGCACCGTTCCTCGAGCCATCTCGCCTGAGCCGCCGTCGTTTGCCCGTGCGAGCTCGCCGGAGTTGGAGGAAGTGACCGCCGCGGTTTTTGCTCGATTCCGCCGCCGTCCGTCGTCTTCCGCCGAGAAGGAGCCCAGATCCGGGATCCCCGTGACGAGACGCACCCGGCTGAAGGATTCATCTCGCCGGAGCGCGCCAGAAACGCCGTCGGCAAGGTCGTCGTCCTCCGCGCCGGTGAGCCAGCGCCGCCGCAAGCCATCGCCGGACCGCGAGCTCCCTCAGCCGTCCGATCAAGATCCAACGCTCGTGATCACGCCACGTCAGCGCACGGTGAGATTGCGTTACGATTTCCAGATCTAATCTCGACCATCGGATCTAGATCCAACGGTCCGAAATCAGTGCGTTAACCCAAACGCGTCAACACTGGATCTAATCCGCGCCGTTGAATTTCAAACCAACGGCCGGGATTGCGCCACGTGTCGGGAAGATGGACCGACGCGGTCAGCGCCGTCCACGCGCGCGTGCGTGTGACGCTGACACGCGGGGCCCGCGTGTCAGAGGGCCCGCATGTCAGTGGCTAATCCAGCCAAGCGCTGACGTCACCCATGACGTCACAAAGGTCCCACATGTCAAGATTGCGGGCTGAGCCCCGCTGACGTCAGCGATGACGTCACCCGAGTGGGCCCACATGTCAGCGACACGTAAGAGTCGTGGACCGAGTCCACGGTGGACCCGAGCCAAGCGTGGACCAAGTCCATGGACCGGCTGACGTCAGCCAACCAATCAGATGCTGCCACGTGTCCATGCTGACGCAATAATTAATTTCCGAAAAAGAAAATGATTTATTAATTCGAAATAATGATTTCGCATTTTGATTCAAACTTCAAACGCTTATAACTTTTGCGTTTCAACTCCGATTTGAGTGATTCAAATTTCTAAATTTGTATAAAATTAAGATCTACCTAAATATAAATTTTATTTAATTTTTGGACTAAAGTTTTTCTCTGTAATATTATTTAATTGATTATTTAAACTTTAATAAATCATAACTTTTGCATTTTAACTCCGATTTGAACGATTCCAGTTCCTAAAAATCCAGAAAATTATGTTCTCTCTGTTTATGGATTTTATTTGGAGTTTTGGGATGTTTTTGCCTAGTGTTTATTTGTGTATTTGCTATTTGCACGCTTTACGAGTAGACGTTGAAGTCTGGGAAGGATTCGAAGGAGAAGTGTTGACTCAGATCCAACTCAAGACCAAGAGCAAGTACTTTTTGAAGGCAAGTTGTGCTTTGACCATGTTGATCCTATTTGAAAATCTATTTTGATTTAAACTATTGCATGCTAGTTCAAGTAAGAAAAATACTTTGTTTAAACACAGGGGTTAGATAAATACCAATTTGCTATATGACACCTTGATTACTTAAGTATGTGCCATGACCCTTTGTCACCCTAGTTGTGGATTACTAGTTGGACATTATTAAATTGCCAACATGGGTTTAGACCGTGTAGTATACCGCTTAGACTCGCTACGTGCTCATAACATGATTTTGGATAATTAAATGTTAATATTGACTTAATGATATATTGAACCTGTTTTGGAAAAGTATCATGTGATGTTGATGGCACGTGGTGCATGGTAATCAAGCGGGGTTTGATAAACGATTTCGGCCAGGGGCATGTGGCAAGAGTAATCAGTGGGCCGGTTGTGGCATTGGGGATGTTGATTTGGTTCTTCTGTAGTCTTGCCCTGGTCACTCTAAGGACTTAACCTTGCAAGCCTTTGAACTGGTCATACTTGCAACCACATGGTCGAATGGGACGGCCCTAGTTGACTAAGTCGCTAAGGACTCACTTGTGGAGCCTCAGGGTGTCGATTACACCGCTTGTGTGATTGTGCGGGGAGCGTATCGTGGTCGTGGCCAGATACCCATCTAACGGTGTGTTGGTCCCATACTTCGCCTTGGCTAAGGGAAGGGATGGTGTAGAGCACGAACCTGAGAGGACCACCTGTGTTGTTTGAGGCTTCCAAAGGCTTTGTTACTGAACTCGCCTTTGTGGTGTTTGACTCAGTATCTTGTGGGTAAAGTGCATAACCTCTGCAGAGTGTAGAATCTATTTAAATAGCCGAGTCCACGGTACTGGACAATGCTCGGGAATTACAGTCAAGGGTTAGACTTTCTGAAAATAACTTGGATTTGAAAGGTTTGGTCTGGTTTAAGAATAAAGATGATGGTAATGTGGTTTAGGATGGGGAAAATGTTTATTAAAACTTCTTGAAAAGTTATTTACGCTTTACTTATTTCTACTGCTTTCGAATTTACTTATATTACTTGTCAAATGCTGTTTACTGCAAATATACCTTGAGCTATTCCTTTGTACCAAGCCATGCATATAGTATATTAGCTTGCATTCTGTGCATGACTTGCTGAGTACCAAGTACTCACCCTTGCCTCAACACAATACCAGTTGAAGAGGAGACTACACCAGCTTTGGAGGAGGAACTCCAAGAAGATCCGTCTATTTAGGGACGCGAGCCCAGTCAGTTGCCTGTGGTATACTGGATGGCGCCACGAAGTTATCTTATTTTCCGCTGCTATTATTTTTCTCTGAATAAGTTTCGCCTTGCGAGGCATACATTTGTAACTTGACCATAAGGTCAAGTAACCAGTTTGGTTATTTAAATAAAGTACTTTATTGGTATCGAGTGGTATGATTGTGATATTTACCGATGTTAAGACTGTGTGCACTAGCGCGTTCCTGGACTAGTGCTGAATACACAGAGGGTCCGGATTTGCAAATTCGGGGTCCCGACAGAGGTGGTATCAGAGCCAGGTTGACTGTAGGCTCAACCCTAGCTAGAATGGTCGTAGTAAGGATAAAACCTATTTTCTAAAGCTAAAAATTTGTGAAGACAAGAAATGACATCTCGACTTATCCCCTTCTCTCTTTTCTTGTCTCTTGCTGAAATTTTCCCTTACCTTGTCACAATTTAAAAATTCCGAGTTCTTACGTAAAGCACTCTTGTGACAGATGGAGGAAGAGTTCAACTACGTTGATCTGGGAGTTGGTCACGCCGCGGAACTTTGGCATATGCTACAGACTCTCGGAGATTTTGAGAAGCCCCAATACCAAGTGGAAGTGATCAGACAAGCGGGATTGATCAAGGCTTGTGACGTGAGGATTGAGGTACCTGCTAGGAAGAAGGGCCCAGGCAATCGCCCGATACACTGCACTGCCAGGAGATCTACAATGCAGATGGGTATCCAAGAAGTATCACGACGAGCAATGCGGCACATTACCCGTATCTACGCCAGAGAGTTGGAGAGCACGGTGTTCCGTTATCATCCGCGCAGCGATAACCTTCTTGACCCGAAGGAGATTCAGGATGAGGATGCCACGGTTACACAGTTGGCACGATTTATTGTCGCCCAGGAGGATGTACTAGATAATACAAGCAAGGAGCTACAGAAGGCCCGCAAGGAGATCACGACAGAGAAGAATAGATGGCGGGAAGCTCAAGAGTATGTGGCACACCTTCTGCGAAGGATTGACGAGTTGGAGATGACTTTGTACGGACCAGACCCAGAGCCGGTACTCGAGCTACACGAGCCAGATCCAGAGGAGTCAGATCTCGATGAGGACACTGCTTCTTCGACCACCACAGAGGACACAGTTGCTGGACATGGCAATCGTTTCGCGCCTATGCCGCAGCATCCGCACCCAGGCCGTGGAGGTTTTCTCGATGAGTGAGCATAGGTTCTATAGTGAGACTCCTTCGCCGAGTCACGTCATAGAATGAAGAGTCACCCTTTAGGCGTTAGACTCCAAAATTAGTTCGATTTGGATTTGCTTTGTTTGCTGAGTGTGCAGTATGTGTTGCAAGGCCCTTAGGCATTGTAAGCAGCCATACCAAGTTATTAATAATAAAGTTGGACCTTAAGGTTACACCTCTCGCCCCGCATAAGTTCCATATTACTTGTCTATTCTTGTTTCCCTCTCATCTCTAAACCTAGAGCAAATCGACAGATGGTGAACACCATGAAACTTTGGAAGCAATGGAAGTGGTTCTCGCCCAGCAGAAAACCCCAATGATGGAGCACCAGCACCGCCACTGGATATGCAGAATTTCGGAGCTTTTCTTGCTGCCCAGACTCAGTTGATGCATGCTATGATGCAACAAATGCAGCACGTCACTGCTCACCCGTCGATCACGCCATGTGGACGGCCACCCGTCATCGTCTCCACCGAGTCCGAAACGGACTCCGCCGCCGCGCCCGCCGCCGTGTGGGCCTAGGGCTCCGTTTTTCGCGCAGACGCCAAGGGCATTTAAAGCCCGGGACATGCCCAGAGGTTCGCCCCCACCCCGCACGCATTTTTCCCTAGCCGCCGCCCGTAGCGCACCATAGCGCCCACGATTACTCGCCGTAGTTGGAAAAGCTCTCCGCCGTGGTTTTTGCTTCGCCCCGCCGCCGTCCGCCGTCCTCCGCCGCCGACGACGCCAGATTCGAACTCCCCGTGACGAGGCGCACCCGAAGGGAGAACTCACCTCGTCGGAGCGCGCCCGAAACGCCGTTGCCCGTGTCGCCGTCCCGGCTCCGCCAGCCAAAGACTGTCGCCGACGCCATCGCCGACTCGAGCTCTCACCGCCGATCGCAATCGCACGGCTAGGATTGCGCCACGTCACCCGCCGGTGAGATCCCGTTCCAAACCCCAGATCTAATCCCAACCATTGGATCTAGATCCAACGGTCTAGATTGGCCACGTTCACCCCAAACGCAAGGCCACCAGATCTCAACTGGGCCGTTGATTTTCGAATCAACGGCCGAGATGGCGCCACATGGCTGGAAGTCTGACCGTCGCGGTCAGCACCGCGCGTGAGAGTGTGTCTCTGACATGCGGGGCTCGCGTGTCAGAGGGCCCACTTGTCAGCCACGCCATGCGCGCGTGAACCCCAGCCGCTGACAAGGCGGGCCCACACGTCAGTGACCGCACCGTGACGTCACCCATGACGTCACCGCGGGTCCCACTGCCGCCAGCCGGTGAGTCCTGGCCGACGCCAAGAATGACGTCACCCCCGTGGGTCCCACCTGTCAGTCACACGTGAGCCGTGGACCGGGTACACGGTGGACCCGAGCCGAGCCGTGGACCGGCTGACGTCAGCCGTCCAATCAAGGCTGCCACGTGTCCTTGCTGACGCAACAATTAATTTCTGAAAAAGAAAATGATTTATTAATTCGAATTGTTGATTTCAGATTTTGATTCAAACTTTAAACGCTTATAACTTTTGCGTTTTAACTCCGATTTAAGTGATTCAAATGTATAAATTTGTATAAAATTGAGATCTACCTAATGATGAATTTTATTTAATTTTTGGACTAAAGTTTTTCTCTGTAATATTATTTAATTGATTATTTAAACTTTGAACGCTTGTAACTTTTGCATTTAAACTCCGAATTTGACGATTCCAATTTCTAAAAATTCATAAAATTATGCTCTCTCTGTTTGTGAACTTTATTTGGATGTTTGGACACTTTTTGTCTACAGTTTATTTATTATTTGCTATTTGCACGCTTTACGAGTAGACGTTGAAGTGCCCGAAGGCTTCGAAGGAGAAGTGTTGACCTAGGAGCCAGCTCAGGACCAAGAGCAAGTACTTTTCGAAGGCAAGTTGTGCTTTGACCATGTTGCTCCTATTTTGAAATCTATTTTGATTCAATGTATTGCATGCTAGTTTAATTATAAAATACTTTATTTAATTATGGGAATTAGATAAATGCCTAATTGCTGTATGATACCTTGGTTAATTAATTATGTGCCATGACCCCTTGTCACCCTAGTTGAGGATTAAATAGTTGGACATTACTAAATTGCCAACATGGGAATTTAGATCGTTGTAGTATATTGCTTAGACCTGCTACGTGCCCTTGACATGATTTTAGACAATCAAATGTTAATGTTGACTTAATGATATATTGAACCTGTTTTGGAAAGGTATCATGTGTTGTGATGTTGATGGCACGTGGTGCATGGTAATCAACTGGGGTTTGATAAATAGTTTTTGACCGGGGCATGTGGCAAGAATGATCGGGTGGGCCAGCTGTGGCACCGGGAACGTTGTGTTGGTTCTTTGGGTAGTCTTGCCCTGGTCACCCTAAGGACAACCTTGCAAGCCTTTGAATTGGGTCAAACGTGCAACCACATGTCTGTAATGGGACGGACCTAGTTGATAAAGTTGCTAATAACGTACCTGTGGGACCTCAGGATGTCAACTATACCTTTTGTGTAGTTGTACGGGGGAGCGTACCGGGGCTGCGGCCAGGTACCCATCTAACGGTTGATTGGCATAAACTTCACCTTCGCTAAGGTAAGGGTTAGTGTGCAATAACCGGGGAGGCCCACTTGTGCTGTTAGAAGTTTCCGAAAGACTTTGTTACGGATACTCGCCTTTGTGGTGTTTGACTGTATCTTGTGGGTAAAGTGCATAACCTCTGCAGAGTGTAAAATCTATTCGAATAGCCATGTCCGCGGTATTGGACATCGCTCGGGAATTACAGTCAAGGGTTAGACTTTCTTGAAAATAATTTGGACTTGAAAGGTTGGGTTTGGTTTTGATGGGAAATGTGGATTAGGAGTGGGAAAGATGTTTATTAAACTCCTGGAAAAGTTATTTATGCTTTACTTGTTCTACTGCTTTCGAATCTACTTATGATACTTGTTAAAATGTCACATCGCAAACAAACCTGGAGCTATTCCTTTGTATTAAGCCATGCATATAGTATATTAGTTGCATTCTGTGCATGACTTGCTGAGTACCAAGTACTCACCCTTGCCGCAATACAACACCAGTTGAAGAGGAGACTACACCAGCTTTGGAGGAGGAGCTCCAAGAGGAACCGTCTAACTAGGAATCGAGTCCCAGTCAGTTGCCTGTGGTACACTGGATGGTGCCACGATGTTATCTTATTTTCCGCTGCTATTATTTCTCTTTTAGTAAGTTTCGCCCTACAAGGCGTATATTTGTAACTTGACCCTAAGGTCAAGCAACCAGTTTGTTTATCTAATTAAAGTACTTTATTACTATCGAGTGGTATGATTGTGATATTTACCAATGTTGAGACTGTGTGCACTAGCGCGTTCCTGGACTAGTGCTGAATACACAGAGGGTCCGGATTTGTAGATTCGGGTCCCGACAGTGGAGTTGCTGCTGCGGTTCTTTGCCTTTTGCCGCCGCTTCCGTCGTCCTCCGCCGTCGTGGTGCCCAGATCCGGAATCCTCAAGGCGAACCGCATCCGCAGAGACCATCCACCTCGTCGGAGAAGCCCGCAAACGCCGTCGCGTTGGTCGTCTTCCCCAACCCCGGGAACCAGCTCCACCGCGTCGCCATCGTCGTCCCCGAGTTTCGTCAGCCGTTGGATCTTCATCGGACGGCCACGGTGAGACCACGTTTCCCCGAAACCCTTGAGAACCAGATTAGATCTGGACCGTTGGATACAGATCCAACGATCCACGTGCATCCACGTCACCGTGCGAATTCCACGTTACGGTGATTAGATTTATTTTCAGCCGTTGGATCTAGATCCAAGGCTCAAGATTGAGCCACGTAAGCGTGCACCGCACCGTGTTTGGATAGATCTCAGCCGTTAGATCGAGATCGAACGGTAGAAACCGAGCCGCGTTAATCCAACGCGTGAACCCTAGATCCGATCCGCGCCGTTGATTTTCAAATCAATGGTCAAGATTAAGCCACGTGTACCGTGGCCGCGTCGCTCCATGCGCGCGCGTGTACGTGTGTGTCACTGACACACCGGGCCCGCGTGTCAGCGACAGGGTAGAACCGCACCATGACATCACGGTGGGGGCCCGTGTCTCAGCCCGTTCGCCCGAGCGCGATGACGTTAGTGTTGATGTCATCCGGGTGGGTCCTGCATGTCAGTGTCACGTGCGCCCGTGGACCGGATCCACGGTGGACCAGGCTCGGGCCGTGGACCGAGTCCATGGACCGGCTGACTCAATAATTCGAATTTTCAATTGAAAAATAATTCGGTGGAAAAATCAAACCCCGTACTGATGTCATGCTGACGTCATTAACCGGAATTTTCAATAGAAAAATAAATGAATTAATTCGGTTTAATGATTTATTTGAATTTTCAAACTTCAAACGCTTATAACTTTTGCATCTTAACTCCGATTTGAACGATTCCAGTTTCTAAATTTTTATAAAATTGAGATCTACTTGAAATTGAGTTTTAGTTAATTTTTGGACATGAATTTTTCTCTGTTTATATTTATTTAATATATTCTTTAAACTTTAAACAATTATAACTTTTGCATTTCAACTCCGATTTGGGCGATTCAAATTTCTAAAAATTTGTAAAATTATGCTATCTCTGTTTATGAATCTTATTTGAAGTTTTGAACACTTTTGTGTACTGTTTATTTATTTATTGCTATTTGCACGCGTTACGAGTAAACGTTGAAGTGCCTGAAGGCTTCGAAGGTGAAGTTTTGACCCAGGAGCCAGCTCAAGAGCAAGAACAAGTACTTTTTGAAGGCAAGTTGTGCTTTAACCATGTTGAGCCCATTCTTTTGAAATTATGTTGTTTCAAAGTATTGCATGCTAATTTAATTAGAATTTATGTTGATTACTTCTTGGATTAGTTAAATACCTAATTGCAGTATGACACCTTGACTAGTTAATTATGTGCCATGAACCCTTGTCACCCTAGTTGTGGAATACATAGTTGGACTTTATTAAACTGCCAACATTGAGTAATTAGACCGTTGTAGTATATTGCTTAGACCTGCAATGTAGCCAAAACATGATTTTGGATAATTACATGTTAACATTGACTTAATGACATATGGAACATGTTTTTGAGAAGTGTCATGTGTTATTGATGTTGTTACCGATGGCACATGGTGCATGGTAATCAACTGGGGTTTGATAAATAGATTTAGACCGGGGCATGTGGCAAGAATGATCGGGTGGGCCAGTTGTGGCACCGGGGAAGTTGATTTGGTTCTTCGGGTAGTCTTGCCCTGGTCACCCTAAGGACTTAACCGTACAAGCCTTTGAGCTGAGTCAAACATGCAACCACATGTCTCTAATGGGACGGACCTAGTTGATTAAGTTGCTAATAACGTACCTGTGGGACCTCAGGTGTCAACTATACCTTTAGTGTAGTTGTACGAGGGAGCGTACCGGGGCTGCGGCTAGGTACCCATCTAACGGTTGATTGGCCTAGACTTCGCCTTTGCTAAGGGAAGGGTTAGTGTGCAATAACCGGGGAGGCCCACTTGTACGGTTAGAAGTTTCTGAAAGACTTTGTTACGGAAACTCGCCTTTGTGGTGTTTGGATGTATCTTGTGGGTAAAGTGCATAACCTCTGCAGAGTGTAAAATCTATTCGAATAGCCGTGTCCGCGGCATTGGACATTGCTCGTGAATTACAATCAAGGGTTAGACTTTCTTCAAAACAACTTGGTCTTGGAAAGTTTGGTTGGAATAATTGATGACGTTGATGGAAATGTGGATTAGGAAAACGAAAGGGTTTTACTTAACTCCTGGAAAAGTTATTGATACTATATTGCCTTTACCGCTTTCGAATCTACTTATTCTACTTGTTAAATTGCTGTTTACTGCAAATGAACCATGGAACATTCCTTGTACTAAGCCATGCATGTAGAATATTAGTTTGCATTCTGTGCATGACTTGCTGAGTACCAAGTACTCACCCTTGCAATAATACAACATCAGTTGAAGAAGAGTCAACGCCAGCTTTGGAGGAAGAGTACTAGGAGGAGCCGTCTAACTAGGGAGCGAGCCTAGTCAGTTGCCTGTGGTATACTGGATGGCGCCACGAAATCTACTTTATTCCGCTGCAGTTATTTCTCCTTTAATAAATCCTCTATGTGATATATACCGATGTTGAGACTGTGTGCACTAGCGTGATCCTGAACTAGTGCTGAATACATAGAGGGTCCGAATTTGCAAATTCGAGTCCCGGCACCCCATCCATCGCCCCCAGTTATGTTGGGGCATCAACCGAGTGTCGGGGCTCCCGTTGCCCTGGCGCCACCAGGAGTGTACGCCTTGCAGACTGCCGAGTCAGCTGGGCATCCAGAGGTGGTTTCAGGTACTTTGCTTGTGGATTCAGTTGATGCCTTTGTCCTTTTTGATTCCGGAGCATCCTATTCTTTTGTGTCATCTAAGTTTGCTAGTAGAGCTATGTTGGGATTTCAACGGATTTTTGAGTCTGTGATAGTCAGTTCTCCAGGGGGTCTTATTGCCAGTTCTTTGGTTTGCCCGGGTTGCTCTATTACCATTGATGATGAGGTTTTCTTTGCCAATCTTATGGTGATTCAGTTGGCTCCTTTTGATGTCATTTTGGGCATGGACTGGTTGCATCAGTACCGTGCCAGGATTTGTTGCTTTTGGAAGACAGTTGCCTTGCAGGCCCCATCAGGGGTGGAGTTGACTTTTTAGGGCGGCATACCCTCTAGTTCCATCTTTGCTTTGGCTTGTCTGTTTTCTGGTCGCCGTATGCGGTAGCTGGGTGTTCTCATGGCTAGTTCAGAAAAGCCATCTTCTTCAGTATCAATTGAGGAGATTCCTGTATTGAAGGAATTTGTTGATGTGTTCCCTGATGAGTTGCTTGGTTTGCCTCCTGTGAGGAGTGTGGAGTTTCGAATTGATCTTGTTCTTGGCACTCGACCTATTTCTATTTCTCCATACCTCTTGGCTCGTCCTTTTCAAAATGAGTTGAAAATGCAATTGGAGGATCTGTTGGCCAAGAGTTTTATTCAGCGTAGTGTGTCGCCATGGGGAGCACCCGAACCCTTCGTTTCGAAGAAGGATGGTAGTTGGCGCATGTGCATTGACTATCGTGCTCTCAATCAAGT
This sequence comes from Rhipidocladum racemiflorum, assembly GCA_036346355.1. NCBI lineage: Eukaryota > Viridiplantae > Streptophyta > Magnoliopsida > Poales > Poaceae > Rhipidocladum > Rhipidocladum racemiflorum. The sequence goes on from CM070585.1 coordinate 33,207,817, forward strand.
AACCGTCAAGAATAAGTATCCATTGCCTCGCATTGAGGATCTTTTTGACTAGCTGAAGGGAGCAAATGTGTTCTCTAAAATTGATCTTCAGTCTGGCTACAATCAGATTCGTGTGAGCAAACAGGATATTAAGAAGACTGTTTTCTCCACTAGGTATGGGCACTATGAATTTAAAGTTATGTCTTTTGGACTAACTAATGCTCCTGCTGTCTTTATGGAGGCGATGAACAGTATGCTACACAAGTATCTTGATGAATTTGTGGTAGTGTTCATCGATGATATTCTGGTTTACTCTAAATCAGAAGAAGAACATGAGCAGCATATGAGGCTTGTGCTGGGCACATTGAGGGAGAACCAGTTCTATGCTGAGTTAAAGAAGTGCGAGTTCTAGATTTCATAAGTGGGTTTTCATGGCCATATCATCAATCCAAAGGGCATACCTATAGATCCTATTAAAGTCTCAGCAGTTTTCGACTAGAAGAGACCTTCTAATGTTAAAGAGGTGCGCAGTTTCCTTGGGTTGGCTGGGTATTACCGGCGTTTTGTGCAGGACTTCTCCATCATTGCTAAGCTGCTTTCGCAGTTGACCCAGAAGGGGATGAAATTTTAGTGGACTGCCGAGTGTGAGAATAGTTTTTGCACTTTAAAGGAAAAGTTAGTGACTGCCCCTGTTCTTACTCTTCCTGAGCCTGGGAGGCGTTTCACTGTCTATTCTGATGGCTCTCGATTGGGATTTGGTTGTGTGCTCATGCAAGAAGGCAAAGTGATTGCCTATGCATCGAGGCAGTTGAAAAAGCTTGAGCAGAATTATCCCACCCATGATCTTGAGCTAGCCGTTGTGGTGTTTACATTGAAAATTTGGAGGCATTATTTGTATGATGAGTCTTGTGATATCTTCACTGATCACAAGAGCCTCAAGTACATCTTTACCCAAAAAGATTTGAATTTGAAGCAGAGGAGGTGGATAGAGTTGATAAAGGATTTGACCTCACAATTTAGTACCATCCGAGCAAGGCGACTGTGGTGGCTGACGCCCTGAGTCGCAAGACAATACCCTTCTGTCATTGATTGTCTTGTTGTTGATTTTGAGCGCTTGGGAGTCTCTTATTGTTTTGCGGAGACCATGCAAGCTGAAAATCAATTGATTCTTGAGTCAGTGATCCCCGAGCGTGTGCGGGAAGCACAACAGCATGATCGATTGCTCCAGCAGGTGAGGAAACGCCTTGACGATGGTAAGACTGGAGACTTTTCTATTGATGATGTGGGAGCTCTGAGGTTTCAGGGTCGCTTGTGCATATGTAACACCCCAATTTTTGCTTTTATTATATATAAAGTGTATTTGTGAATTTTTTTGAATTTTCTGGAATTTATTTGGATTTAATTTGAATTTATTCCTTTTGAGATAATTAAGTAATTAAAAATTTTAAATAAAGTTTTGTTGGAAATATTTTATTTGAGTCCAAAATGTCTCAAAGTATTTTCCAGAATTTTTCTGATTATTTTGCTATTTTTTTTGAATTATTCGAATTTCTAGAAATTATTTTAAATATTAAATTGCTGGAAAATCCAACCGGGTTTCACTGTTCCTCCGACCCGGGTCAGACTCGAGTCCGACTGAGCCACGTTCAAGTCAGACCCAAGTCAGACCTGCGCCCAACCTAACCCTAATTGCCGCACGGTTGGATCTCGATCCAACGGCCGGTAGTGGGCCGCGTCGCAGGGCACCGTGGACCGTCCGATCGAGCACGCATGGAGCGCCAGGATGTGGTCACGTCACCCCGTCCGTGCCCGCGTCAGATTCCGCTGCCGTGCCGAGCGGGCCTCGGTTTCCGCGCTTTCCACGGACACTGAGACGGCTATTTAATGCGCCGCCACCTGCCCGGTGTAGCCCTTTGCCGTGCACGTCATTTGCCCTAGGTCCCCGTGCTCCAACCGCCACCGTTGTTGAGGAATTGCTCACTGAAGTAACCCTAGGGTTTCGCTGTGGTTTTTGCCTCGTTCCCACGCTGTCGAGGACGTTCTGCCGCCGTGCTACCCAGATCTGGACTCCCCGCATTGAGGCGCGTCGAGGGGTACCACTTACCTCGTTGGAGACGCACAGAAATGCTGTTGGCCAGGTCGTCCCCACCTCCAGCAAGCCAGCTCCGCCGCGACATCACTGGAAGTCCTGAGCTCCGTCAACCATCGGATTTCCATCGGATGGCCCAGGTTCGTCCACGTCTCCTGAGCAAATCTCGCATGTTACCGTTTAGATCCGTTAACAGCCGTTGGATCTAGATCCAACACACATGATTGAACTACGTAGCCCCTTTGACTGCATCGTGCTAGATCCAACTGTAGCCATTAGATCTAGATCATACGGTTAGATTGCATCTCGCGTTGTAGCGCTAGATGCAATCCCAGCTGTTCGATCAAGATCGAACGGCATAGATCGAGCCACGCGTCAATCACCAGGACATGCCATGTCACCCCCCATGATGCAGTGAAATTTTGATTGGATCTCAGCCGTCCGATCTAAATCGTACGGCTCAGATTCAACCACGTAGGATCCAATGTAGCAGATTGGATCTAATCTGGACCGTTGGATTTCAAACCAACGGCCCAGATTGTGCCACTTGTGCGGAATACGGACTGTCACGATCCACGCGGGCATTGCCCGGTTGTCGCCGACGTCACCCGTGATGTCAGCATGGGCCCGCGTGTCAGCCACCGGTCGCACTGTGCGATGACATCATGCTGACGTCACGGTGGGGCCCGCATGTCAGCTCGTTCGACCGAGCGAGATGACATCGGCAGCTGACGTCATCCAGTGTGTCCCACGTGACAGTGACACGTGTATGCGTGGACCAGGTCCATGGTGGACCAAAACTGAACCGTGCATCAGGCCCGTAGACCAGATGACGCAAGCATGACATCATAATTCGATTTTTCTTTAGAAAAATAATTCAGTGGAAATTCGAAATCCACGCTGACGTCATAATCCGGATTTTTCAATAGAAAAATAAATGATTTAATTTGGTTTATTCCTTTATTTGATTTTTCAAACTTCAAATGGCTATAACTTTTGTGTTTTAACTCCGATTGAGCCGATTCCAATTTCTAAATTTTTGAAAAATCGAGCTCTATTTAATGGAGAATTTTATTTAATTTTTAGACATGAGATTCTCTCAGTTTTTATTTATTTGTTGTTTATTTATCCGTTACGAGTAGACGTTGAAGTGCCCGAAGGATTCGAAGGGGAAGTTTTGACCCAGGAGCCAGCTGAAGACCAAGAACCAGTGCTTTTTGAAGGCAAGTTATGCTTTGATCATATTGTTCCCACTTTCGAAAATTATTTTGATTCAATCTATTGCATGTTAATTTAAGTAGAAAATGCTTTAATTATTTCTGGGAATTAGTTAAAGGCCAATTCTGCTGTATGCCACATTGACATAAATAATTGTGTGCCATGAACACTTTGTCACCCTAGTTGTGGATTATTTAGTTGGACATTATTAAATTGCCAACATTGGTAATTAGACTGCCTGTAACACCCCGGCATTTAATATGCTTGAATGCTACCAAACATAAGCTAAATAACATCTAAACACCACAATTAAACATAAATTCCAGCAAAGGCGCACATGCTAAAAACCAAAATTTCGGCAGCATCTCCTTTGTTTTAACATGATTTGAAGGAGCAACAACAGTTTAGCAATATATGGAATAGAAGAGACAACTACAAACAACAATGATTAACGACTTAGCAACAATATAAGTCTAGTTCCAAACATATGATGTCTCCAAGAGTCAAACGAACGAAAAGACTGTCATTTAGCAAAGCTAAACCTTAAAGCAATGATCATCACACGCAATTTATTCTCAACACTAATTGAATGACTTGTGAAATCAAAGGAGTGAAGCTACGTGTGGAAGTGTGTCTATTTCCCTTCCTCGCATGCCGTTCTCATGGTACCTAAAACAACAAGAAAACAAAAGCGTGAGTTCGAAACTCAGCAAGCATATTGCAATGGACAACAAGAACAATAACATGGCAATAATGTCTCACATCATGTATATCATCTCATTCATGAACGCATAACATTATCATCATCACTATGTATGCAATGCAATGCTCATGTCTCCTTGGAAACTCATACTGGTATGGTTGAGTACACACCCGTCGGTGTGCACCCTCTCCCCCCTTCCATCCTGAAGATGGAGGGTGCCTACTCCTCGCTTCCGTTCACCGCGGTGAATGGAATCACGATATAGGACTTACTCATTGGCTCTCCGGAATAGTCATAACTTTCTCACCGACCTTCCCCGGACTAGTTATGACTTTCTCACCGCCCGTGCCATGTAACATGCCATGTATGCAAATATGCCAACCTCATAATTAACTTGTACATTAACACATGGCATCATAACATAGTAAACATGCTCATCATAACATTGGCAATCATTAAAGCATGGCAAGTGATCATATCATATAGTCAATTTCATCTATTATCAACAAGCAACCTACAAATCGCTATCCATTACAATACACTTGCCTCAACCACGGGCAACGGATTGGCGGGAAGTAGAAGGCACTCCCGGGGTGGCACCACCTGCACATAGGCATCACACACTCACAATCATGTTCACAAAACAGTACGCAAACCCTCATCTACCCCGACATTGCCAACTACTCGCAAATCCTAAAAATAGAGGTTCTGTCCCGTCGGGACAGCAGCGTTCCAAAAGGCATAACTTGAGTTCTGGGACTCCGAATCAACTAAACGAGTACATCCTCATGTAGCTTAGGAAATTTCTCAACTTTTTCTAGTTATAGGGAAAGACTGATTCGGAATCTAAAGTTGTTTAATCTACAAAATACCGTGATCTGTTCCAATCACGTCACAGATTTTTACACGCTCGGTAAAACAGTCATAACTTTCAAACGGCTGATCGGAATTTAACGTTCTTTATGTGCAGTGAAAGATAATTAAATTACCTACAACTTCTTCAACATCCATACGACCAAATTCCAAATCTAATTTGGCGAAAAACTGAACCCTAGGTCGACTGCTCATGCTGTCCCAAAACAGAAACGTGGCAACATCTAGATCTAATCCAATCTACTCAAGTCCAGCACCACCAATTGGTCTAAAATCATGATAAACACCCTTAGAACAGTACCTAGCCCAACCCCAAGGAGTCCCATGGCCATACCTTCTCCCGATGACCGAAATCCCAACGAAACTCCTCCCGGATCGCTCCTCGCTCCACGCTCCTCGCTCCTCGCTCCTCGCTCCAATGGATGGATCCACGAGGTGCAGGGGTGGGGAGACGACCCTAGGGCAGCAAGGGGGTGGCGGATAGGTGGTGGGAAGGTGGAGAGCAAAGGGGAAGGGAGGTGGGAAGGGTGCACGGCCAAAGGGAGTGTGGAGGGGGGCGGCTAGGGCAAGGGGGAGTGGGGGGAGGCGCACCAAGGGCTGGTGGGGCACAAGGGGCAGGGGGAGGCCTTTTACCATCCCACACACCTAATCCTAATCCTAAATGGATTCCCACTCCATCCCACCAAAGCCCACAACCCCCTCTTTTAGGCCCAAACTCCCCCGGGAAGGCCCAAAACCCCAAAAACGGCCCGAAAACGCTATTAACCCCCAAACCCTATGGTTTTAACCTTAATTCCACATTTTATAAAGTTTTTAACCTCATCATGCTCAATAAATAAGGATACGACACTCCGTGGTGTCACATTCTTCCCCCCTTCAACAGGATTCGACCTCGAATCTAAATCGCACCAAGACGCAACTCAACAAAGCAAAAGATAGCTAGGTCTCACATCACATACCTGAGACGAAAAGCTCGGGATACTTCTCGCGCATGTGAGACTCCAGCTCCCAAGTCGCTTCTCTCTCGGTCTGATGTGACCACAATACTTTAACAAACTTGAGCGTCCGGTTCTTCATCACTCGCTCCGAAGTCCCTGCACTTCCACAGACGGACTCGAAGGTGAGGTCCTGCTCAAGCACTAGTGATTCCAACGGAAGCACCAACTCCGGATCATGCAAGTATTTCCTCAACATCGAGACATGGAACACATTATGCACACCTTGCAAGGATTCCGGTAGCTCCAGACGATATGCCAGCCTACCAACTCGGGCGATGATAGGAAATGGCCCAACAAACCTCGGACTGAGCTTTCCTTTGGTGCCAAAACGCACCACACCCTTGGTGGGAGATACTCGCAAAAGTACGCTATCACCCACCTCAAACTCCAAATCTCGCCGCCACATCAAGATAGCTTTTCATGCGCTCTGCAAGGCTGCGAGAAGGTTCTGCCGAACCTCCGATACGCGATCAACAGTCTGCTGAACCCAATCCGGTCCAAGAACTGCTCTCTCTCCCACCGCATCCCAACAAAGTGGCGATCTGCACTTCCGGCCATACAGTACCTCATAAGGAGCAGCCCGGATGCTGGAATGGTAGCTGTTATTGTAAGCAAACTATGCAAGAGGCAAATGATCTTCCTAGCTACCTTTCCAAGCAATCACACAGGCCCTGAGCATGTCCTCCAAAGTCTGGATGGTACGCTCAGACTGCCCATCCGTCTGAGGGTGAAAAGCGGTACTAAGGCTAAGTTGCATACCCAAAGCACTCTGCAAGCTCTCCCAAAACTTGGAGACAAACTTCGCATCCCGATCAGAAATAATGGTCTTGGGTACACCATGCAGTCTCACAATCTCCCGCACATAGATGGGAGCCAAGTCGCTCGCAGAATTGGTAGTGCGGATAGGAATGAAATGCGCAGACTTGCTGAGATGGTCCACCACAACCCAAACAGCATCCTTCCCTCGTGGAGTACGAGGTAGGCCAACCACGAAATCCATGGAGATGTCATCCCATGGCCACACAGGAATCTCCAATGGTACCAGCAGACCGGTAGGATGCTTATGCTCAGCCTTGATCTTCTGACAGATCCCACAAGACGCCACATACTTGGCAATATCCACTCTCATCCTTTTCCACCTGAAATTCTTTTTCAAGTCCCTGTACATCTTGGTCTCCCCAGGATGGACCGTGTACGGGGTTTGATGAGCCTCTTTCAGAATATCCTCTTTCACTTGGGATTTCTGAGGCACGCCTGCACGACCACTGAAACCTCAAAGCTCCCACATCATCAACGGTAAAGTCTCTAGACTTGCCATCCTCAAGGCGTTCCTCACTGCTGGAGCAACCGATCATCTTTGTTGTGCCTCCCACACACGCTCGAGAATCGTGACTCAGGATCAATTGAGTTTCACCGCACGGTCCCCGCAGCGAGGGAAACTCCCAAATGCTCAAAATCAGCAACAAGACAATCAACAACAGGGGGCATTGTCTTGCGACTGAGAGCGTCAGCCACCACATTTGCCTTACCCGGATGGTACTGGATAGTGAGGTCATAGTCCTTTATCAACTCTAGCCACCTCCTCTGCCTCAAGTTCAAATCTTTCTGAGTAAAGATGTACTTGAGGCTCTTGTGATCAGTGAAGATATCACAAGACTCGCCATATAGGTAATGCCTCCAAATCTTCAGTGCAAACACCACAGCGGCTAGCTCAAGATCATGCGTGGGATAGTTCTGCTCATGCTTTTTCAGCTGCCTCGATGCATAAGCAATCACCTTGCCATCTTGCTTGAGCACACAACCAAGTCCCAAACAAGAAGCATCAGAATAAACAATGAAGCGCTTCCCCGGCTCGGGAAGGGTAAGAACAGGAGCAGTCACTAATTTCTCCTTCAAAGTGCAGAAACTGTGCTCACACTCTACAGTCCACTGAAATTTCATCCCCTTCTGAGTCAGCTGCGAAAGTGGCTTGGCAATGATAGAGAAATCCTGCACAAAACGCCGATAGTAGCCAGCTAACCCAAGGAAACTACACACCTCTTTGACATTGGAAGGCCTCTTCCAATCCAAAACTGCTGATACTTTGCTAGGATCTATGGATATGCCCTCTAGATTGATGATGTGGCCAAGAAAACCCACTTCTGAAATCCAGAATTCGCACTTTTTCAGCTTAGCAAAGAACTGATTCTCCCTCAAGGTGCTCAGCACAAGCCTCAAGTGTCGCTCATGCTCCTTTTCTGATTTAGAGTAAACCAGAATGTCATCGATGAACACTACCACAAACTCATCAAGGTACTTGTGTAGCATACTGTTCATCGCCTCCATAAAGACAACAGGAGCATTAGTTAGTCCAAAAGACATAACTTTAAATTCATAATGCCCATACCTAGTGGAGAAAGCAGTCTTCTCAATGTCCTGCTCCCTCACACGAATCTGATTATACCCCGACTGAAGATCAATCTTGGAGAACACCTTTGCTCCCTTCAGTTGGTCAAACATATCCTCAATGCGAGGCAAAGGATACTTGTTCTTGACTGTCACTTGATTAAGAGCACGATAATCAATGCACATGCGCCAACTTCCATCCTTCTTCGAGACGAAGAGAACGGGTGCTCCCCATGGCGAAACGCTACGCCGAATAAAGCCCTTGGCCAACAAATCCTCCAACTGCTTCTTCAACTCGTCTTGAAAAGGACGAGCCAAGCGGTATGGAGAGATAGAATAGGTCGAGTGCCCGGAACAAGATCAATACGAAACTCCACATTCCTCACGGGAGGTAGACCAGGCAACTCATCAGGGAACACATCAACAAACTCCTTTACTACAGGAATCTCCTCAATGAAAACTGAAGAAGATGGCTTCTCAGACAAGGTCATGAGGAAACCCAACTGCCTCAAACGGCGACCAGAAAACAGACTAGCCAAAGCAAAGACGGAACTGGAAGGTAAACCACCCTGAAAGGTCAACTCTACTGACGGGCCTGCAAGGTAACCGCCTTCCGTAAACAACAGATCTTGGCACCATCGATGCAACCACCCATGCCCAAAATGACATCATTTGGTGCCAACTGGATCACCATAAGATTGGCAAAGAAAACCTCATCATCAATGGCAATGGTGCAACCCGGGCAAACCAAAGAGCTAGTAATCAAACCCCCAGGAGAACTGACTAACACACTCGAGAAATCCGAACTCCCAACTTAGCCCTACTAGCAAACTCAGACGACATAAAGGAATAGGATGCTTCGAAATCAAACAGAACAAAGGCATCAACGGAATCCACGAGCAGAGTACCTGAAACCACCTCTGGATGCCCGGCAGACTTGGCGGTCGGCAAGGCGTACACTCTGGTGGCACCGGACAAGAGGGAGCCACGACTCGGTGATGCCCCAACAGAGCTGGGGGCGGAGGAGGCAACTGCGGAGGAGCAGACGGCTACGGGCACCAGTAAGCCGCTGGTGGCGCCCACGCAAAGGGCGGCTGAGAAACAGGAGCAACCATCATGTGCACCGAACCTCTGGAAGACGTCGCTGGAGTGGGAGGAGAAGGCACCATCTCCCACTTGATGATGCTATCGGGATTCATCCGGCAGACTCGTCCCATGTGGCCAGGCTTGCCACAGTGGTTGCAACTCCCGGTCCAACCACACTCTGAAGCACGGTGCTCACCACCGCACTTGAAACACAACATGCCCTGCCCAGGCACAGGACGAACAGCCGCTCGCGAGGAAGACGACTGGGGCGGCCTCATCTTAGCCCCTAAGGAGCCCTGTCCACCCGGGTTTTGCTTATCCCGGGAGAGCTCCAACTCGAGCTCCATGCCCTTCGCCTGCTCCAGCACGGAGCAGAAGTCACGAGGGACAGTCGCCCCCATGACAACTCTGAACTCCTGGTTGAGGCCTCTACGGAACCTCCTTGCCTTCTCCCGATCGTCGGCTGCCATAGCGGCACGAAGCGCACCACGCTGTTAAACTCCACCTCATACTCTGCCACCGGCCTCTTTCCCTGGGAAAGAGTCGTCAGAGTATGCTCCATCCGCTCAAGGAAAGACTATGGGTAGAACTTGGCTCGGAAGCGAGCCACAAAGTCCTCCCAGGTGACTGGACCAAGATCGGGAGCTCTAGCAGCCAAAACCCCCTCCTACCAGATATCAGCTTGGCCTTTAAGCTGAAAGGCCACAAAGCGAGCCCTCTGGATCGAGGTCAACTCTAGGACCTCAAACTGCCTCTCCATGTACTGCAGCCAATTTGCGGATTGGATCGGCGTGCCCGCTCCATCAAAAGTGTCAAGACGGAGGGACATCCACTCCCGGAGACTCATCCTTGGCTCGACACGGCCAGAGGAAACAAGCAGGGCAGCTGCGAGGAGGCACAACAGCAGGGGCTGCCCACAACTGCTGGCGCAGCTCCTGAATCTCCCTCTGCAGAGCCTGAACTAAATCCACATTGACGGCGGGTACCTCCGCCCTGACTGTGCCGCTGGAAGCTCCGCCTGAGCTGGCCCATGAGCATTGAGCGAAGCGCTACCCTCAGCTACAGACTCAGCAACTCCTTGGGAACCTCGCCCCTGGCCTCCACGGCCACGGCGACCACGACCTCTACCCCTCGGCATGGTTGCTACAAACAAACAACCATCCATTCACATAAATAGAAGCACAACACCATATAATCAAGTACAATGATCAAACATCATCATAAGCATAGTCTTCATCAAATAATTAAGCGCAATGCAATGATATATCAAAACCCCATCCTACTGTGCAACCAAGTGTGTCAAATTTTAGATGAGTTATACCACTTTTGCAAGTTTTAATGTTGCTATCCTATAACGAAATTTTAGTTAAGACCTAAGCCATGTTTCTAAGTTATTCCACATCAAATTTTAGTTATAACCTAAGGTATGACACTAAAAATACATATTCCAAGAACCTACAACCTGGCTCTGATACCAACTGTAACACCCCGGCATTTAATATGCCTGAATGCTACCAAACATAAGCTAAACACCATCTAAACACCACAATTAAACACAAATTCCAGCAAAGGCGCACATGCTAAAAACCGAAATTTCGGCAACATCTCCTTTGTTTTAACATGATTTGAAGGAGCCACAATAGTTTAGCAATATATGGAATAGAAGAGACAACTAAAAACAACAATGATTAACGACTTAGCAACAATATAAGTCTAGTTCCAAACATATGATGTCTCCAAGAGTCAAACGAACGAAAAGATTCTCATTTAGCAAAGCTAAACCTTAAAGCAATGATCATCACACGCAATTTATTCTCAACACTAATTGAATGACTTGTGAAATCAAAGGAGTGAAGCTACGTGTGGAAGTGTGTCTATTTCCCTTCCCCGCATGCCGTTCTCATGGTACCTAAAACAACAAGAAAACACAAACATGAGTTCGAAACTCAGCAAGCATATTGCAATGGACAACAAGAACAATAACATGGCAATAATGTCTCACATCATGTATATCATCTCATTCATGAACACATAACATTATCATCATCACTATGTATGCAATGCAATGCTCATGTCTCCTTGGAAACTCATACCGGTATGGTTGAGTACACACCCGTCGGTGTGCACCCTCTCCCCCTTCCATCCTGAAGATGGAGGGTGCCTACTCCTCGCTTCCGTTCACCGCGGTGAATGGAATCACGATGTAGGACTTACTCATTGGCTCTCTGGAATAGTCATAACTTTCTCACCGACCTTCCCCGGACTAGTTATGACTTTCTCACCGCCCGGGCCATGTAACATGCCATGTATGCAAATATGCCAACCTCATAATTAACTTGTACATTAACACATGGCATCATAACATAGTAAACATGCTCATCATAACATTGGCAATCATTAAAGCATGGCAAGTGATCATATCATATATTCAATTTCATCTATTATCAACAAGCAACCTACAAATCGCTATCCATTACAATACACTTGCCTCAACCACGGGCAACGGATTGGCGGGAAGTAGAAGGCACTCCCGGGGTGGCACCACCTGCACATAGGCATCACACACTCACAATCATGTCCACAAAACAGTACGCAAACCCTCATCTACCCCGACATTGCCAACTACTCGCAAATCCTAAAAACAGAGGTTCTGTCCCGTCGGGACAGCAGCGTTCCAAATAGGGGTGAAAACGGTCGATAAATAGCTATTTCGTTTCCGTTTTCATATTTTTTACCGGTAACGGAAACGAAATCGGAAACCCCGGAAATGGATAATGTCGGAAACGGAAGTGGAACAGAACGGTGCGGAAACGAAAACGAAAGTGGAAAATTCCACAAGGATGTAGTACACTATCTATCCAAAGTTCCAAACATACCTACTTTTTTAAATGGTATTGTAGTTACACTAAACATCTTAATAGCATTAGCCAACATTGAGCATTGTATGAATAAGGGCATGTAAACATTGTTTACCTCAAAATCAACAAATGCATCATAGTATAATAATAAATATAGATAGTTTCACATCATAATATAATAATAAACACATATAGTTCTACCTCATAACATAATAGCAAGCACATGACAGTATTCTTTCGACGCAATTGTTCACAGTGCTCATTTTGCTTCTCAGTAAAGACCACTTTGACATCTAAGTCCGTGCCCTGTGGCCGTTCAATTGAATGTATGCTCTCCTGCTCCTTTGTCTGCCTAGATGGAAAGCCACAATCCTCGAGAACACAATCAATCAGTTTGGTGACAACAATCATCAATAAAATAATGACATCTTGTCCAATTTCTATTTCACATGATCCATAAATTTTTGATAGTTGCAAAGCATCATCAATAGACTTGGTTATCTTGGGAAGCACAGTAACCGCATATGAGCACAAATCAGCAGCATACAAGTCACTAACAGGTAATATTGTTCATACAGAGCAGAGCATTTACGGTTTACCACATATAGGTACTATGGTATATGGTCATACTGCAACGTATGAAACCAAAAAATAAGCCAAAAAAAAGGCAAGTATAACAGTAATGTCGGTCAACAACCATCAAAACATGGCCATATACATTTATCATACTACAAATTGTGATATCCACAAATGAGCATGTGTCTTCAGACAAGCGAAAACAACAAAACAAGGGTAATTATTAACACATTACACTTCATGCTTGGGGTGTAATCAAGCATCATGAAGCTGTACATTTTAACAAAGATGTTTTTTTGTTCAATTTTACCGATGCAGTTCAACATAATGGAATTGAAAGTATACATAAAAATATAGAGGGATAGAAATGAGTTATGCAAGAACCGTGATGTAGTTTTGCGCACAGCGCAGATCTAAAGGAGCAAATACCGCATTATACATTATGATGACCATCAAACCACGCCTCAGGTTCTCACATTCCATAGTTGAAATCTTACTTGTCACGATTAGGCCCGGCCTCCAGGGACAGCGAGGAGGGCGTGGCATTACACTTCAGCAGCCTGTGCAGTACCAGAGGGCTCTAGCTGCGCTCGCCGTTACGGCAGCACCCTACAAAACCGCCATCGAGTCACTAATAAATGCTACAAAAATGGGCACCAATTTGGTCACGAACTGAAACTCGGACCTGGGGGTGAGGAGCGCGAAGACGTGGAGCTGGCAGAGGAGGCGGGAGGCCATCGCCTGGCCCACGAGCTTCCACAGCGACAGTGAGTTGTGCGCAACGCAGAGGTTGGAGACGAGGATCCCAGCGAGGTCTGCGCTGGGGAGCCCCGTCCCTTCCCCGGCGACGACGCAGGCCACCTCCACCGCTCGCAGCAGCGGCGGGTCACCGCGAGCTTCCGACGCCTTGACCATCGCCATCACCCTCCTCTCCAGCTCGCCTCCCCCGTCGTTGCCGGCCGGCATCAGCGCCGCCGCTGTCGCCACGGTGACCTCTTCGAGGGTTTGGTTTTCGATTTTGTGTGCGAGCATCTCGAATTTCTCTTCTCGGGCCACAACGTGATGGAGGTGACGCGGTTGGGGCGCAGCGCAGTGCAGGCGGCTCCGCTCGGGCTGCAGCGCGGTGGAGGCAGCGCCGGTTGCTAGGCGGCGGCGACGCGTAGACGGGGCAGTGGTGCCGGCTACAGGAAGTTAGGAATGGACATGGAGAAGAGACTTAGTTCAATGCTTGTGCTGCCTGTGCGTTATTCCTTATGGTATCGGGCTTTTGGCGAAACGTTGGGCCAAATGTTGGGCCGACCGGCCAGGCTTGCTCGGAATTTCCGAATAAATTTGTGCGGAATTTCCGTTCCGTTTCCGTTTCCGTCGAAACTGACTCTCCCGTTTCCGTTTCCGATTTCGAAAATTTTTTACCGTTTCCATTTCCGTACCGAAAATTTCCGTTTCCGTTTCCGAAAAAAACCTTCCATTTCCGTTTTTCTTCGGAACGGTCGGAAAGTTTCCGTACCGTTTTCATCCCTAGTTCCAAAAGGCATAACTTGAGTTCTGGGACTCCGAATCAATTAAACGAGTACATCCTCATATAGCTTAGGAAATTTTCCAACTTTTTTTAGTTATAGGGAAAGACTGATTCGGAATCTAAAGTTGTTTAATCTAGAAAATACTGTGATCTGTTCCAATCACGTCACAGATTTTAACACGCTCGGTAAAACAGTCATAACTTTCAAACGGCTGATCGGAATTTAACGTTCTTTATGTCCAGTGAAATATAATTAAATTAACTACAACTTCTTCAACATCCGTATGACCAAATTCCAAATCTAAATTGGTGAAAAACTGAACCCTAGGTCGACTGCTCATGCTGTCCCAAAACAGAAACGTGGCAACATCTAGATCTAATCCAATCTACTCAAGTCCAGCACCACCAATTGATCTAAAATCATGATAAACACCCTTAGAACAGTACCTAGCCCAACCCCAAGGAGTCCCATGGCCATACCCTCGCCCGACGACCGAAATCCCAACGAAACTCCTCCCGGATCGCTCCTCGCTCCACGCTCCTCGCTCCTCGCTCCAATGGATGGATCCACGAGGTGCAGGGGTGGGGAGGCCACCCTAGGGCAGCAAGGGGGTGGAGGAGAGGTGGTAGGGAGGTGGAGAGCAAAGGGGAAGGGAGGTGGGAAGGGCGCACGGCCAAAGGGGGTGTGGAGGGGGCGGCTAGGGCAAGGGGGAGTGGGGGGAGGCGCACCAGGGCTGGTGGGGCGCAAGGGGCAGGGGGAGGGCTTTTACCAGCCCACACACCTAATCTTAATCCTAAATGGATTCCCACTCCATCCCACCAAAGCCCACAACCCCCTCTTTTAGGCCCAAACTCCCCCGGGAAGGCCCAAAACCCCGGAAACACTATTAACCCCCAAATCCTATGGTTTTAACCTTAATTCCACATTTCATAAAGTTTTTAACCTCACCATGCTCAATAAATAAGGATACGACACTCCGTGGTGTCACACTACCGTAGAATAACGCTTAGCCCTGCCACGTAGTCATGACATGATTTGGATAATCAAATATTAAAGTTGACTTAATGAGATTTGGAACATGATTTGGAAAAGTGTCATGTTATTAATGATGACGTTGATGACACGTGGTGCATGGTAATCAACTAGGGTTTGATAAAAAGCTTTAGACATGGGGCAAGTGGCAAGTTTGATCCGGTGGGCCAGGATTGGTATCGGGAAAGTCGTTTTGGTTCTTCGGGTAGTCTTGCCCTAGTTAATTAAGAACTTAACCTTGCAAGCCTTTAAACCAAGTCATTCATGCAACAACAAGTCTGGAATGGGGCAGACCTAGCTGATTAATTTGTTGATTCTAAACTTTAGTACTATTGTGGTGGTGTGAGGCCCGGGTAGTGGTAACCAGTCCTCGCACGGGTGGCTCACATGGCGCAAGAGGGGGGCCCTGGATGTGGTAACCGGTCCCACCAGTGTTGAAACCTTAGCGAGTAGTACTGGGTTTAGATAGGCATTGGAAAGGCTTTTTTACGGACACTCGCCTTTGTGGTGTTTGACTGTATCTTGTGGGTAAAGTGTATAACCTCTACAGAGTGTAAAATCTATTCGAATAGCTGAGTCTGCGGTATTGGACATTGCTCAGGGATTACAATCAAGGGTTAGATTTTCATGAAAATAACTTGGTTTTGGTAAATGGAATTTGGTTGGAACTAAGAATTGGACTTAGGTTGTGAAATACTTTACTTGTGCAATGATTGTGAAAGTTATTACCTTTACTATTCTTTTACTGCTTTGCAATCTATTACTGTATTTATGAATGCTGTTTTGCTGCAAATGAACCATGAACCTGTCCTTTGTACTAAGCCATGCATGTAGAATATTAGCTTTGCATTCTATGCATGACTTGCTGAGTACCAAGTACTCACCCCTTGCAATAATACAACACCAGTTGAAGAAGAAGCGACGCCAGCTTTTGAGGAGGAACTTCAGGAAGAGCCGTCTACCTAGGGAGTTAGCCCAGTCAGTTGACTGTGACATATTGGTTGGCGCCACACATTTCTTTATTTTTTCGCTGCAGTTATTTCTTTTAATAAGTTTTCGCCCTGCGAGGCGTACTTTTGTAACTTGACCATAAGGTCGAGCAACCAGTTTGGCTTAATTAAATAAAGTACTTTATTATTTTGCTGAGTATGATTGTGATATTTACCAATGTTGAGACTGTGTGCACTAGCGTGATACTGGACTAGTGCTGAATACACAGAGGGTCCAGATTTGCATATTCAGGTCCCGACAGCGTACCTCAGAAATCCCAAGTAAAAGATGACATCCTGAAAGAGGCTCATCGGATCCCGTACACAGTCCATCCTAGGGAGACCAAGATGTACAGGGATTTGAAAAAAAAAACTTCTAGTGGAAGAGGATGAGAGTTGACATTGCCAAGTATGTGGCATCTTATGGGGTTTGCCAGAAGGTTAAGGCTGAGCATAAGCATCCTGCCGGTCTATTGCAACCATTGGAGATTCCTGTTTGGCCTTGGGACAACATTTCTATGGACTTTGTGGTTGGCCTACCTCGTACTCCACGAGGAAAGAATGCTATCTGGGTTGTGGTGGACCGTCTTAGCAAGTCCGCACACTTCAGTCCTATCTGCACTACCAATTCAGCGAGCGAGTTGGCTCTCATTTATGTGCGGGAAATTGTGAGACTACATGGTGTGCCCAAGATGATTATCTCTTATCGGGATGCGAAATTTGTCTCAAAATTATGGGAGAGTTTGCAGAGTGCTATAGGCACACAGCTTCGCCTTAGCAACGCTTTTCACCCTCAGACTGATGGGCAATCTGAGCGTACCATTCAAACCTTGGAGGATATGCTCAGGGCTTATGTGATGGCATGGAAAGGTAGTTGGGAAGATCATTTGCCACTGGCAGAGTTTGCTTACAATAACAGCTATCATTCCAGCATCCGAGCTGCCCCTTATGAAGTGATGTATGGCCGAAAGTGTAGATCGCCGCTTTGTTGGGATGCAGTGGGAGGGAGAGCGGTCTATGGACCGGATTTGGTTCAGCAGACGGTTGATCGGGTGGCAGAGGTGCGACTGAACTTTCTCACAACACAAAGTAGACAGAAAAGCTATGCTGATGTGAGAAGGCGAGATATAGAGTTTGCGCTGGGAGATAGTGTACTCTTGCGAGTAACTCCCACCAGGGGTGTCGTTCGTTTTGGCACCAAAGGGAAGCTCAGTCCAAGGTATGTTGGGCCATTCCCAATCACAGCTCGAGTTGTGTAGCGCCCGAAATTGGAATTTCGAACACTGTGTGACACACCACTCCACGACCACGCTGGTGCTCACAGATACAACAGAGATGAATACCATTACACATACACAGCGAAAATAATAGCAATAAAATATTCAACTCATATAATAATTATTAAGACCTTAAGGTCAGCCTTACAATATTAAGCCACGTAGGGCTGAGTTCAGAGTAAACAAATAGCAGCAGAAATAAAACTCGTTCGCGGCACCTCAGTATGCCACAAGCAACTGACTTGGCTTGCCCCTAGTTGTTCGCCTCTCCATTCTGCTCCTCTTCATTGGCTTGCAGATCCTCTTCTTCTGGTGTTGTGATTTTTGGAGGGGTGAGTACATTGGTACTAAACAAGCTATGCACAGAATGCAACCTAGTATTGTAACACCCCGGCATTTGATATGCCTGAACGCTACCAAATATAAGCTAAACAACATCTAAATACCATGAATTAAGGTAAATTACAGCAAAGGAGTAAATGCTAAAACCCGAGATTTCAGTAGCATCTCCTTTGTTTTAACATGATTTGAAGGAGCAACAACAGTATAGCAATATAAGGCAATATGAGAGACAACTAAAACAGCAATAATTAAAGACTTAACGACAACATAAGTCCATTTGCAAGCATTTAATGTCTCTAAGAGTCAAACGAACCATAAGACTCTCATATAGCAAAGCTAAACTTTAAAGCAATAACCATCACACGCAGTTTATTATCAAAAACTAATTGAATGACTTGTGGAATCCAATGAGTGAAGCTACGTGCGGAAGTGTGACTATTTCCCTTCCCCGCATGCCGGTCTCATGGTACCTAAAACAACAAGAAAACACAAGCGTGAGTTCGAAACTCAGCAAGCATATTGCAATGGACAACAAGAACAATTACATGGCAATAATATCTCACATCATGTATATCATCTTATTCATGAACACATAACATTATCATCATCATTATGTATGCAATGCAATGCGATGCTCATGTCTCCTTGGAAACTCATACCGGTATGGTTGAGTACACACCCGTCGGTGTGCACCCTCTCCCCCCTGCCATCCCGAAGATGGAGGGTGCCTACTCGTCGCTTCCGTTCACCGCGGTGAATGGAATCACGATGTAGGACTTACTCATTGGCTCTCCGGAATAGTCATAACTTTCTCACCGACCTTCCCCGGACTAGTTATGACTTTCTCACCGCCTAGGCCATGTAACATGCCATGTATGCAAATATGCCAACATCATAATTAACTTGTACATTAACACATGGCATCATAACATAGTAAACATGCTCATCATAACATTGGCAATCATTAAAGCATGGAAAGTGATCATATCATATAATCAATTTCATCTATTATCAACAAGCAACCTGCAAATCGCTATCCATTACAATACACTTGCCTCAACCACGGGCAACGGATTGGCGGGAAGTAGAAGGCACTCCCGGGGTCGCACCACCTGCACATAGGTACCACACACTCACAATCATGTCCACAAAACAGTACGTAAACCCTCATCTACCCCGACATTGCCAACTACTCGCAATAACCAAAAACAGTGGTTCTGTCCCGCCGGGACAGCAGCCTTCCAAAAGGCATAACTTGGGTTCTGGGACTCCGAATCAATTAAACGAGTACATCCTCGCGTAGCTTAGGAAATTTCCTAACTTTTTTTAAGTATATGGAAAGACTGATTCGGACTCTAGAGTGGTTTAATCTACAGAATACCGTGATATGTTCCAATCACGTCACAGATTTTAACACGCTCGGTAAAACAGCCATAACTTTCAAACGGCTTATCGGAATTGGACGTTTTTTATACCCACAGAAATATATTGAAATTATCTACAACCTCTTCAACAGCCGTATGTCCAAGTTCCGACTATAAATTGGCGAAAAACCAAACCCTAGGTTGACTGCTCATGCTGTCCAAAACAGAGAACGTGACAACTTCTAGATTTCATCTAATCTACTCAATTCCAGCAACACCAATTGATCTAAAAACATGATAATGATCCTTAGAACAGTACCTAGCCCAACCCCAAGGAGTCCCATGGCCATACCTTCGCCCGACGCACGAAAACCCAATAGATCTCCTCCCGGATCGCTCCTCGCTCCAATGGACGGATCTCCGAGGCGCAGGGGTGGAGAGGCTACCCTAGGGCAGCAAGGGGTGGAGGAGAGGGTGGAGAGGTGGGGAGCAAAGGCAAAGGGAGGGGAGGCGCACGGCCAAGAGGGGGGAAGGGGGGTGGCGGCTAGGGCTCAAGGGGGAGGTGTGGGGGCGCACAAGGGGGGTGTGGGGGCGCAAGCAAGGGCAGGGGAAGCCTCTTTTACCAGCCCCAAATAGGATTCCTAATCCTAAATGGACTCATACTCCATCCCACCAAAGCCCACAACCCTTTCCCCTAGGCCCTAAACTCCCCAGGAAGGCCCAAACTCCCGGAAACGGCCCGGAAACGCTATTAAACCTCCTACCATATGGTTTTAACCTCCAATACCATATTTCATAAAGTTTTTGACCTTAACATTCACATTAAATAATGTCACACCATTCCGTAGTGTCACAAGTATACTACATGCCAGGCTTATTCCAACGGAATGGCTTAACAGGTTTATTTTGCAGTGAAGCAGCATTTAACAAGTAACATAAATAGATTCAAAAGCGGTAAAAACAAATAATGTAACAATAACTTTTTCAGAAGTTAAGTAAAAGTATTCCCACATCCTAATCCATACTTCCACCAACTTCATCTTTCATCCCAACCACATTTTTTTATAAAGTCTAACCCTTGACTGTAATCCCCGAGCGATGTCCAATACCGTGGACTCGGCTATTCGAATAGTTTGTACACTCTGCAGAGGTTATACACTTTACCCACACGATATAGTTAAACACCACATAGGCGAGTAACCATAACAAAGTCTTTCCGAAACTTCTATCCTCGCATGTGTACCTCCCGTGTAACACCCCGGCATCTAGTATGCCTGAATGTTACCAAACATAGACTAAACAACATCTAAATACCACAAATAAAGATAAATTATAGCAAAGGAGTAAATGCTAAAACTAAAAATTTCGGCAGCATCTCATTTGTTTTTCCATGAATTGAAGCAACAACAATATTAACATATCAAGATAGCATAATGAACGATAGCAATAACATGACAACCCGGAATTTTAGCCACCATACCACTAAGGATATAAGCCTAACTGTCACATGTCAAATATGGACTAATCATTTACTCATGACGACCATCGAAGTATCAAAACCACAATTTAGTTCAATGCATTAACCATCACTATTAAAGGAAAGAACATGTTATTGTTTAAATGTGTGATGCTAAGTGATGACGTGTGACTAGCTCCCTTTCCCGCATGCCGGTTTCATGGTACCTAAAAACATCGTAAAAACACAAGCGTGAGTTTATCACTCAGCAAAGTTTATTGCAATGGTACAAAAACAATAACAATTCACATACATACTTTATACCATTCACACATCATGAGAATCAACTCATAAACTTCTTCATTTATGCTATATTGTCATAATCATCTTCATATGCATCTCATAGAACATCATAAGCATCTCATAAAACAACGTCATCCATGCAATGCAATGCAATGCACATGTCTCTTTGAAGCACATATCGGTATTGCCGAGTGCACACCCGTCGGCGTGCACCCTCTTTCCCCTTCCATCCCGTAGACGGAGGGTGCCTACTCCTCGCTTCCATTCACAACCGTGGATGGAATCACGAGGTAGCACTTACTCAATGGTGCTCCGGATTAGTCATAACTTTCTCACCGACCTTACCGGACTAGTTATGACTTTCTCACCGACCGGGCCAGTTCTCATGCCATGTATGCAATTATGCCATAAAGATAAACAACTTTCACATAACTCAACTAATCATTGCATAGCATCATAATAAACCATTTTCATCATATCATGGGCAAACACTAATCATGGCAAGATATCACATCATGTAATCCATTTGCATCTAGTTAAGACTACCAACATACAACATGCTACCCATTCCAATACTCTTGCCTTAATTGCGGGCGATGGATTGGTGAGAGGATGAGGGCACTCCCGGGGTCACACCACCTACACATGGATACCACACACTCAAAATGTGCCCACAAAACAGTACACAATCGCTCATCTACCCCGACTTCGCAAACTACTCCCAAAACCGAAAAACAGAGAATCTGTCCCGCCGGGACAGCAGACTTCAAACTAGCATAACTTGAGTTCTAGGAGTTCAAATCAAGTAAACGAGTACATTTTCTCGTAGCTTACGGAATTGGAATTCCGAACACTCTGTGTGACACACCAGTCCAGGACCACGCTGGTGCTCACAGATACAGCAGAGATGAATACCATTACACATACACAGCGGAAATAATAACAACAAATTATTCAACTCATATAATAATTGTTAAGACCTTAAGGTCAGCCTTACAATATTATGCCACGCAGGGCTGCGTTCAGAGTAAACAAATAGCAGCGGAAATAAAACTCATTCGCGGCGCCTCAGTATGTGTAACATCCCAAAATTTTGCTTTTCTTAAATTCAAGTGTGATTTGGCACTTTGGTGAATTTTGGAATTTTCTGGAATTTATTTGAATTTATTCCATTTTGAAATAAGTAAAGAATTTAACTTTGCAAATAAAATTTTGTTGGAAATATTTTATTTGAGTCCAAAATGTTCCAAAATATTTTCCAGAATTTTTCTGGAATTTTTCTGAGTCTTTTGCTATTTTTAATGAATTAAATGAATTTTCGAGAATTAATTTGAATATTTAATCGCTGGAAAATCAACTCGGGTCGAGTACTGTTCATCCGACCGAGTCGGAACTCGAGTCAGACTCGAGCCCAGACCGAGCCAGACCGGTCCAGCCGAGCCCCAACCCGTGCGACCGTTGGATCAAGATCCAACAGCCCACGATGAGCTGCACCGATTCGACCGGATCCGATCTCGCCACGCTTATCGTGGGCTAATCGATCGCGCTTACGTGGACGGCTGCCCGCCTTCATCTCCGCCCGAGTCCGGGTCGGACTCCTCCGCCGCGTAGCCGCCGTGTTCTGTTAGGGTTCCGATTTGTGCGCGCATCCCGGGGTTATTTAATGCATGGGACACCGCCCGAGGTTGCCCTTTTTCGTGCGCACCCGAAACCCTAGTCCGCCGAGCCCTAGCCGCCGCCGCTTAGCCGCAATCGCTCGCCATAGTAGCTCTCTTCTCTGCCTCGATTTTTGCCTCGCCCCGCCGTCCTCCGCCGCGTCTGAGCCCAGCTCCGAGATCCCCAGATCAAGGCGCACCGGAAGGGACAATTCACCTCGCCGGAGAAGCCCCGGAGTGCCGTTGGCTTGGACGTCGTCCTCGGCTCCGGCCACCCAGTGCCGCCGCGTGCCATCGCCGTTCCCGAGCTCGGTGAACCGTCGGAACTTCATCCAACGATCCAGGTGAGCCCACGTGCAATCCAAGACCATAGAACCCAGATCGGATCTGGACCGTTGGATCGAGATCCAACGGCCCACGATCGGCCAGGCCACCCGTAACGTAATCCACGTTACGGGGTTAACGTCGTTTTCAACCGTTGGATCTAGATCCAACGGCGTAGATTGACCGCGTTCACTCCAGCACGTGATAACCAGATCTGATCTGGGCCGTTGATTTTCAAATCAACGGCCGAGATCTAGCCACGTGGCTGGGAGCGTGACCGCCGCGGCCGCCCTCGCGTGAACGTGTCTCGACACGCGGCCCGCGTGTCAGTGGGGCCCCCGTGTCAGCCACGCCCGCACCAGCATGAGCCCGAGCCGCTGACAGGGCGGGCCCGCATGTCGGCCGACGGACCGGCGCCGCGTGAACGCGTCACGACCGGACACGTGGCGAGATCCGGTCTTGCCACGTGTCACGGTGATGTCATGCTGACGTCATCGGTGGGTTCGGCCGGTGCTGACGTCAGCAAGTCCACGTGGACCAATCGGATGCTGACACGTGTCACTACCGACGCAATAAATCATTTTCCTAAAAGAAATTATTTAATTAATTCGGTTTATTGATTCAAATTTAGATTCAAACTTCAAACGCTTATAACTTTTGCAATTTAACTCCGATTTGAGTGATTCAAATTTCTAAATTTGTATAAAATTGAGATCTACCTAATGGTAAATTTTATTTAATTTTTAGACCAAAGTTTTTCTCTATAATATTATTTAATTGATTATTTAAACTTTAAAAGCTTATAACTTTTGCGTTTTAACTCCGATTTCGCTGGTTCAAATTCCTAAAAATTCATAAAATTATGCTCTCTCTGTTTATGGACTTCATTTGGATGTTTGGACAATTTTTGTCTACTGTTTTATTCATTTGTTGCTATTTGCACGCGTTCCGAGTAGACGTTGAAGTGCCGGAATGATTCGAAGGTGAATTGTTGACCCAGGAGCCAACTCAGGACCAAGAGCAAGTACTCTTTGAAGGCAAGTTGTTCTTTGACCATGTTGCTCCGATTATGAAATCTATTTTGATTCAATGTATTGCATGCTAGTTTAATTAGAAAATACTTTATTTAATTATGGGAATTAGATAAATGCCTAATTGCTGTATGACATCTTAGTTAATTAATTATGTGCCATGATCCCTTGTCACCCTAGTTGAGGTTTGAATAGTTGGACATTATTAAATTGCCAACATGGGAATTTAGATCGTTGTAGTATATTGTTTAGACCTGCTACGTGCCCATGACATGATTTTGGATAATCAAATGTTAATGTTGACTTAATAATATATTGAACCTGTTTTGGAAAGGTATCATGTGTTGTGATGTTGATGGCACGTGGTGCATGGTAATCAACGGGGGTTTGATAAATAGTTTTCGACCGGGGCATGTGGCAAGAATGATCGGGTGGGCCTGTTGTGGCACCGGGAACGTTGATTTGGTTCTTCAGGTAGTCTCGCCCTGGTCACCCTAAGGACTTAACCTTGCAAGCCTTTGAACTGGGTCAAACGTGCAACCACATGTCTGTAATGGGACAGACCTAGTTGATTAAGTTGCTCATAACGTACCTGTGGGACCTCTGGGTGTCAACTATACCTTTTGTGTAGTTGTACGGGGGAGCGTATCGGGGCTGCGGCCAGGTACCCATCTAACGGTGGTTTGGCCTAAACTTTGCCTTCGCTAAGGGAAGGGTTAGTGTGCAACACCGGAGAGGACCACTTTTACTGTTAGAGGTTTCCGAAAGACTTTGTTACGGAAACTCGCCTTTGTGGTGTTTGACTGTATCTTGTGGGTAAAGTGCATAACCTCTGCAGAGTGTAAAATCTATTCGAATAGCCTTGTCCGCGGTATTGGACATCGCTCGGGAATTACAATCAAGGGTTAGACTTTCTCAAAAATAACTTGGACTTGAAAGGTTGGGTTTTGTTTTGATGGGAAATGTGGATTAGGAATGGGAAAGATGTTTATTAAACTCCTGGAAAAGTTATTTATGCTTTACTTGTTCTACTGCTTTCGAATCTACTTATGATACTTGTTAAAATGTCACATCGCAAACAAACCTTGAGCTATTCCTTTGTATTAAGCCATGCATATAGTATATTAGTTGCATTCTGTGCATGACTTGCTGAGTGCCAAGTACTCACCCTTGCCGCAATACAACACCAGTTGAAGAGGAGACTGCACCAGCTTTGGAGGACGAGCTCCAAGAGGAACCGTCTAAGTAGGAATCGAGTCCCAGTCAGTTGCCTGTGGTATACTGGATGGCACCACGATGTTATCTTATTTTCTGCTGCTATTATTTCTCATTTAATAAGTTTCGCCTTGCGAGGCGTATATTTGTAACTTGACCCTAAGGTCAAGCAACCAGTTTGTTTATCTAATTAAAGTACTTTATTAGTATCGAGTGGTATGATTGTGATATTTACCAATGTTGAGACTGTGTGCACTAGCGCGTTCCTGGACTAGTGCTGAATACACAGAGGGTCCGGATTTGTAGATTCGGGTCCCGACAGAGGTGGTATCAGAGCCATACTAACCGTAGGCTCACCCATAGTTAGAATGGTTGTAGTAAGGATAAAACCTATTTTCTAAAGATAAAATTTGCCAAGATAATGAATGAATTCTCGACTTACCCCTTTCATTCTAGTTCATACCCCTTGCTGAGTTCTTTTTGTCTTCCTCATCGATTTTAAAATGTTGCGTTCTTACGCAAGTATCCTTTGACAGATGATGATGAAGAACAACTATGCCGAGCGTGAAGGAGGCTATGCCGCCGAGTTGTGGCGTATGCTTCAGTTTCTTGGAGGTTTTGAGAGGCCGCTCTACCGAGGTACTACACTTGTGCAAGCAGGACTGGTCATAGGATGGGACGTCCGGATCACGGTGTATTCCCGAGAGAAGACAAAGTTCAGTCGCCCTTTCCACTTCACCGCCAGGAGGTCTACCTTTGAGATTGGAATCCAGGAGGTGTCACGTCGAGCAATGCAGCAGATCGCTCGCACCTACTCCAGGGAGCTGGAAGGCACATTGTTCCATCACCACCCACGCCGAGACAGCAGAGCTCAGCGGAAGCCGATAGAGGATGAGGATGCTACCGTCACTCATTTGGCCAGATTCGTCACCGCTCAGGAGGAGCTGATCGAAGACACCGTTCAGGAGTTGAAGAAGGCTCGCGAGCAGGTTGAAGAAGAGAAGAAGCACTTGGAGAATGCCCGTGAGTACGTCGCTTATGCTGCGGAAAGGATCGCATAGTTGAAGACTGCACTATATGGCCAGGGTCCCGATCCAGTGTTGGAGTTGGATGCTCCAGACCCAAAGGAGGAACCAGAAGAGGCGCCACCTGCACCCGCGCCACAGCCACAGCAACATCCAGATCCAGAGTCAGAGGAAGATGCCGCGTCGTCAACCACAGCCACAATTGCAGGGCATGGCGATTGTTTCGCGCCTATGTCGTCGCACCCCCACCCAGGCAGTGGAGGTTTTCTAGACGAGTGAGCATAGGTTTTGAGGTTGAGACTCCTTCGTCGAGTCGCGTTATAGAATAAGAGTCACCCTTTAGAGGCGTTGGATTTTCATTGATTGCTGAGTGTGCAGTATGTGTTGCAAGGCCCTTAGGCATTGTAAGCGACCATACCAAGTTATTACTATTATTAATAATAAAGTTGGATTTGGAGTTACACTTTTCCCCCGCATAAGTTTTTCCTATTACTTGTCTATTCTTGTTCCCTCGCATCTCTAAACCTTGGAGCAATCGACAGATGGTGAACACCCACGGAAACTTTGGAGGCAATGGCAGTGGTTCTCGCCTAGCTGGAAACCCCAACAATGGAGCACCTGCACCCCAACCAGTACCGCCAGTTGACATGCAGAATTTTGGAGCTTTTCTTGCTGCTCAGACTCAGTTAATGCACGCTATGATGCAACAGATGCAACACGTCACTGCTCAGGCCACTGCTAATCAAGTCAATCTGGGACAACGCCAGAATACAAGACTGTCAGAGTTCATGAGGACTCACCCACCCACTTTCTCTGGGAATGCCAATCCGTTGGAAGCCGATGATTGGTTAAGGTCAATTGAGAGGAAGCTACACATTGCTCAAGGCATGGGAAATGAGAAGGTACTCTACGCTTCTCATCAGTTGGAAAGGACAGCCGCCGAATGGTGGGAGAACATTTGTGCCACGCAAGAGAACCCGCAAGATATCGCTTGGGAGGAGTTTACAGCTGCGTTTCGTTAGTATCACGTACCTGAAGGAATCATGGACCTCAAGAAGGAGGAGTTCAGAGCACTGAAGCAAGGTAATCAGCCGGTGGCCGAATACCTGAATAAGTTCACACAGCTTGCACGCTACGCACCTGAGGATGTAGCGACAGATAAAGCCAGACAGTCTCGCTTTATGAAGGGACTTAACTAAGGACTGCAAGTGGGACTGATCACCTACACCTTTCCAGATTTGCAAGAGTTAGTGAATAAGGCGCTTATTCTTGAGGACAAGCGCAAGGAACTGGATGAGAACAGGAAGCGCAGGATGCAAAGATCGTGATCGCGTGGCCAGGGAGCGCAGAACGCTTGAGGGTTGCGCCAAATCAGTTTTTTCAGATTCCACCGCAGAATGCAACAAGGACACCGCTACCAAAGACCAAGACCCGTCAATCGTAACTATCGGACCCAAAGACCAGCCGTAAACTCCGCTCAGGCAAATAACAGGGGATGTTGAGACGCCGCTACAATCGCAACGAGCCAGGACACTTTGCCAACAGCTGCCCTAAGAAGACAGCAGAGTGACCCCACCCGCTTCAACTGGGATCCACAACAGCCAGGATGCCGCACCAGGAGCCAACCGAGGGACAAGACAAACAGGAGCAAAGCACCCTGCATCGTGGTGAGAGCCCGAGTCAACCATGTCACCGCAGATGCACTGCAGAATGCCACGGACGTCGTACTGGGTAAGTTACTTGTTAACTCAGTACCTGCAACAGTTTTGTTTGATTCTGGAGCTTCGCATTCGTTTGTTTCTCAAGGCTTTGCTGCTAAAAATGATTGGGAGATTGCAAGAATCAAATGCATGCTCTTAGTTCAAACCCCTGGTTCCGAACTCCGAACTCCGAACTAAAGTAGGATGTTCTGGGGTGAGAATACTAATAGATGGGATAGAGTTCCTAGCGAACCTTATTATTTTGGAGACCCAGACCTTAGATGTTATTTTGGGAATGGATTGGTTATCCAAGCACAAGGCTGTATTGGATTGTGGACGAAGGACTATCTCAGTTGAGAGCCCGTGTGGAAAGAAAGTGGAATTTCAAGCTACCGCCGTTAGAGATGGACAGTTGATGGTTAACAGTACCAAGGCAATCGGCATAGAAGATGTCTCAGTAGTGAATGAGTATCCGGATGTTTTTCCTGAAGATCTACCTGGTATGTCGCCAGACAGAGACTTAGAGTTTGTGATAGAGCTTGTACCTGGTACAGCGCCAATAGCAAAGAGACTTTATCGGATGTCCACCGAAGAATTGGTAGAAATGAATAAGCAACTTGAAGAGTTAATGGAGAAAGGATTTATCAGGCCAAGTTAATCGCTGTGGGGAGCGCCAGTTTTGTTCGTCAAGAAGAAGGACAGGAGTTTCATGATGTGCATTGATTACTGTGCACTCAACGAAGTCACCGTGAAGAATAAGTATCCACTACCCAGGATCGATGATCTGTTTGATCAGCTAAGAGGAGCCGGAGTTTTCTCCAAGATTGATCTGAGATCGGGATACCATCAGTTGAAGATCCGATCAGAGGATATTCCGAAGACCGCATTCTCGTCAAGATATGGACATTACGAGTTTACAGTTATGTCCTTTGGTCTGACGAATGCGCCAGCATATTTCATGAATATGATGAATAAGGTGTTCATGGAATATTTGGACAAGTTTGTTGTTGTGTTCATAGATGATATCTTAGTCTACTCCAAGACAGAGGATGAACATGCAGAGCACTTGAGGCGAGTTGAAGCATCGTTATTTTTGATCCAGTTGATTTTGATGATGAGTATTTGAAAAAGATTTGAAACCAGTTTGATATTTCGACAAGATTTATTTTTTGGTTTCTTTATTTGAAAAGATCTGAAATCAGTTTGATTATTTGAAAAGCTTTTTGATTTTTGCAAAGGTTTTTGTTCGTGTTTTGAAATCGTGTTCTTAGGCCCTGTTTGGCAGAGCTCCAGATCCTAGCTCCACCTCAGAGCTGAAACTTGTAGACTGAAATAAAGTGACTTAAGTTTATAATTTTATTCTAAAATATAAATAAGATGACTCACCTAAACATTTTTAATATACCCACAGCTCCAGCTCCACGAATTTTGTGGAGCTAAGAATACCTAGCTCCACCAACTCCAAAAATTTGGTGGAGCTGGAGCTCTGCCAAACACCCCCTTAGAATATTTAATGCAATGCACTCCTGTGAGTGGTTGCATGGTTTAATATGAGTCAAGTCGCGGACTTGTGCTCGGAATCGTTTTGTGGTTTGTTCATGTGCAGGTATTGCTCGAGGGCGAATGTGGTCGATGACAGGACTGGAACTAGGTTCATGGAGGAACTGAGGTTCGGGACTAGGTTCAGGGGGAACTGAGGTCTTGGTGGTCAAGGATGTCATGCGGGACGTTCGGGCTAAGAGAATGGTGCACATGAAGAATGGTTAGTCACGTGAGAATGGCATGAGGTCATTCGCGTGCAAAGTGTTAGTCACATGAGTATGGTAGGGTTGCCACGCAGTGCAAGAGTTGTACTCGGCCAGGTTGGGCCAAGTGGAGTTGTGTCAATACCTGCTCTTTTTAGGATTAGGAGTGGGAATCCTTTTAGGATTAGGAATCCTTCTAGGATTAGGACTCCTTCTAGGATTAGGTGTGTTTGCCTTCTTTAAATAGAGGGGTTGCCTCCTGTTGAAGGCAATCAAGCTTTGAGCAAGCTTTAGGGTTGTACTCTTTTGTTTGGAGTATTTTAGACAAAAGAAAGGAGAAATAAAGATCAAGTTCATCAAATCTTTCAAGTAGCTACAATTCTAGTTAGATTTATTCTCGCCATCTTCTGGAACAGTAAGCTCGCGAAGGTCATAACTTTTGATCCGTAAGTCCGATTGAGCTGATTCTTTTTGGGTTTGATTCGTATTGGAATCTAGTTTCTTGTGTCCAAATTTCAGATCGATCGGACGGTTCAATCTTCGGGAATTCGCGTTTTACCAAACCTCTATCATTCTGTTTTTTTCGAAAACGAGGCAATTATTTGGTTCTATTTTGGGGTAAACTTTTAATAGATCAAGAATTTGGTTTTAGCTTCCGCACAATCATTCACCCCCCCTCTGATTGCTATATTCGGTCCTACAAGTGGTATCAGAGCAAGGTTCTACTAATCCATCTTAACAGGTGATTAGTAAACGGTAAGTTATGGCAACAGAGAAATACTCAAACAAGCCGCCAATCTTCGATGGCACAGACTTCCCATCGGGCGGATCCGATGATCGTGCATATCTTCAAGCTCAAGGTAACGCGATTTGGCACAAGGTAAAAATTTCGTACGAGCTTCCTTCTAATGATGATATTGATAAAATAGAGTTTGAAAAAGATGTTGAAAACAATAATAGAGCTAGAAACATATTGCTTCAAGGACTTGCTATAAAAGAATTCGATAGAGTTCATCATTTACTCATCGCTCATGAAATTTGGAAATCTCTTCAAGATTATCATGAGGGCAATCGACTGTAAAAGAAGCTAGGCAAGATCAATTTAAAAAGGAATACACTAGATTTGAAATGAACTCGAGAATCTCTAGATGATTGTTTTGCTCGCTTTAATGTAATCTTAAACAATCTTAGAGCTGTAGATGTAAAGTACACTGACTCTAAAATGCTAGACATTTCCTATCATCTCTTGATCTTAAAATCGGCAAATGAAAGTGATCGCTTTTAGGGAAGCTCATAAGATGAGTGAAATGACTTTGGATAAACTATATTCTAGTCTCAAGACTTTTGAGATAGACATTGTTTCAAGAACTTCCAATGATAACTCTATGGCTCTTAATGCTAATTCTTCATATGATAATGCTACTAGTTCTTCATCATCATATTCCATTCTTGCTTTGAGTGCTCTTAGTGATGAACAGCTAGATCAAATACTGTAAGATACACTTGCTCTTCTTTCCAAGCGTGTCAATGCAGCTTACATGAGATCAAGGGAGAGAAGAGGAGCCTCCATCCACTGCTACAATCAAGGTAAGGCAGGCACATCCGTGCTAAATGTTTCAAGAACAAAGATAGAGAGGAGAAGGAGCAAAGCAACTCCTCCAAGTCCTTCCCGCCAAGAGAGAGCAAGGATAAAAATAAGCAACGGACGAAGAAGATGCTCAACAAAGTCTTCGAGGCAATTGGTCGCTTAGACTTAAGCGACATTGATGACTCAACCGAAGATGAGAAGGAAGCGAAGCAAACGGTTGAAAGAGAAGGATTTCACCTGATCAGGCTTCATGGCAAAAGGGAACACTAGTGATTCTAGTGACAACGACAAAGACCTCCAAATGACAGTGATGAGGTAATGCCTTCGTATGATGAGCTTTGTGAAGTTTTAGTCATATTGAGAAAATCTTTAAGAAAATCTTCACTCAAAAATAAAAACTTAGAAAAAGATCTATCCATGCTAAAATCTGAAAACTTTGATCTTAGAAATTCAAATTCTGAAAATATTTGTGATACTTGCTTAGATCTCAAATTTGAAATTAAGTCTCTAAAAGAGGAACATGTCATTAAACTAGAACAAGTTTATGCCGAACAATTGAAAATTAAAAACTTGTGAAAAATATTGGTTGCTCTACTGATAGTTTACATGATCAAATTGCTTGCTCTAAATGTTCAATTCTTGAGTTGAAATTAAAAGATGCAAATTGTAGAGTTACACAATTAACAAATGACATGTTCACTCATGAAATTAACTCGTGTTCAAATTGCCGTAAATGTAAAGCTAAAATTGACACTCCTTGTGATAATTGTTTAACTCTTGCTAAGAAAGTTGATTACTTGCAAAATTCTTTGGAACGTTTCACTGATGGCAAGAAAAACCTAAACATGATTTTGGATCAATCAAAAGTCAGCACTCAGAACAAAGGTTTAGGTTTTGATTCTTATGCTCATCATAAATCACATGCTCCCACTGTTGTCAAAACACTTGAAAGTGGAAAATTTGAAATTGTTAATGAGCCTAAGAAAACTGTCTTTAAATCTGGTGGTCTTTTATCTTCTACTATGATGAATGCAAAATGTGCTTCTACTGTTAAAGCAAAACATCATGTTAAGTACACTTGCACTCATTGTGGTAGAGATGGACATCTAGTAGACTTTTGCTTTAGACTAGCTAAACAACAAAAGAGAGAGGTTTAATGCTAGGTCTAATTTCAGACAGGCACGTTTCATTTCTCATTATGTGCCTAGGGTGATGCAAACACCTCTTGTTACTAAGAACACGAGAAAAGACAAATCTTCTTTTATGCATAAGAATGCTCGTGTTGTGCCAACTATTGTGCGTCGTGGTGTCTCGATCTTTGGATTCCTAAACATCTTATTTCTAACCCCAGTACCGAGACATCGACACTTTCTGCTTCTTCACGCATTAGTTTAAGACCTTTCTCTGATGCTGAATTTGGAGGATGTGGAATTGATAGAAAAAGTACATCTGGTTCATGCCACTTCTTGAGTAATTCTCTTTCTTGGACACATTGACATCAGATTTCACTTTCTTAGAGATCATGTTGAAAAAGGAGCTATTGAACTGAAATTTGTTGATTCGGATGCTCAATTTGCTGATATTTTCACTAAGCCGCTTGATTCTTCTTGCTTTGCCTTCTTACGCGGCAAACTTGGGATCATTCATCCCCATGGGTTGATTTGAGGGGGAGTCTTGAGTTTATCTCTTTTTGGGTTACTTGACTTTGGTTCCTAGAAGTGATTTTTTTATAAGTGGTATTTTGACTTTACACCTCAAGTAAAAACCCCTGTTTACATTGCATCATGTAGTACAAAGCTTTGGTGATTATTCTTGTGTATATAGCCAAGTTAATGCTCAATGCTTTACTTATCACTAAAAGGCTAAAATAATTCAATTTGAAATGCTTTTCGAGAATATTTTGGCTCTTGCTCATTATGGTATTGCATTTGTGAAATAGGCTTAAAAGTTCCTTGTCATCTGTTGAAAGGCTAGAGCTGATTAGAAATTATGTGTGAGTTTTTTGTTGGACTTCAAATGATCATTATGAGTCTCAAGCAAAATCAGTGTTTTAATGTTAAAAGCAAGTTGAAAAAGATGCAAGCAAAAGCTACTTGGCTAAACACAAGTTTAGTACAATGTGCACTTCCTTGCCGAGGATTTAAATGCAAAAGATGCAAGAAAAGGCTACTTGTCTAAACAAAAGTTCAGAACAATGTGAAGCCACTTGCCAATTTAAACTGAGAAAGATACAAGAAAGAACTACCTACTCATACACAAGTATGGGCTAGTGTGCAGTTACTTGTCATCCCTGTTGATCACAAAGCAAAATTGTCAAACTTGCTAAAAGAGAAAAAGGAAATTCAAATGGTTGAAAAGGCTTGAGACAAATATTAGTGAATTTGAAAGTCTTTCTATGCTCATGATAGATTTCTTTTTCGCTTTGGCAAAATCTGCTTATGACATTTTACTTGTTTGCTCTAATTTGCTTATGCAATAACTATTCTATGTGTTAGAGCCTCCATATTCTCACAATTTGCTTTCTCATTGGATAATTTGATACAAAATGAGAAAGTTCTCCTAAAAACTCTTCAAATGCTTTACTTTGATTATATACCTTGAATATACTTCAAATCTTGAGATCTTGCATTCATTAAGGGGAGTTTTGAGATCTTGATGACTATTTTGTCAAAAAGGGGAGAACAAGTCAAGGAGGTTTTTGAATTGGGATTATTTGGTCTTTTGGTTCTTGCTCAATCTCTTGTCAAATCTTATATTGTGTTTTGTCAAATTACTCATCAAGGGGGAGATTGAAGGATCGTTATTTTTGATCCAGTTGATTTTGATGATGAGTATTTGAAAAAGATTTGAAACCAGTTTGATATTTCGACAAGATTTATTTTTTGGTTTCTTTATTTGAAAAGATCTGAAATCAGTTTGATTATTTGAAAAGCTTTTGATTTTTGCAAAGGTTTTTGTTCGTGTTTTGAAATCGTGTTCTTAGAATATTTAATGCAATGCACTCCTGTGGGTGGTTGCATGGTTTAATGTGAGTCAAGTCGCGGACTTGTGCTCGGAATCGTTTTGTGGTTTGTTCATGTGCGTGTATTGCTCGAGGGCGAATGTGGTCGATGACGGATCGAACTAGGTTCATGGAGGAACTGAGCTTCGGGACTAGGTTCAGGGGGAACTGAGGTCTTGGTGGTCAAGGATGTCATGCGGGACGTTCGGGCTAAGAGAATGGTGCACATGAAGAATGGTTAGTCACGTGAGAATGGCATGAGGTCATTCGCGTGCAAAGTGTTAGTCACGTGAGTATGGTAGGGTTGCCATACGCGTGCAAGAGTTGTACTCGGCCAGGTTGGGCCAAGTGGAGTTGTGTTGAATACATGCTCTTTCTAGGATTAGGAGTGGGAATCCTTTTAGGATTAGGAATCCTTCTAGGATTAGGACTCCTTCTAGGATTAGGTGTGTTTGCCTTCTTTAAATAGAGGGGTTGCCTCCTGTTGAAGGCAATCAAGCTTTGAGCAAGCTTTAGGGTTGTACTCTTTTGTTTGGAGTATTTTAGACAAAAGAAAGGAGAAATAAAGATCAAGTTCATCAAATCTTTCGGCGAGCTACAATTCTAGTTAGATTTATTCTCGCCATCTTCTGGAACAGTAAGCTCGCGAAGGTCATAACTTTTGATCCGTAAGTCCGATTGAGCTGATTCTTTTTGGGTTTGATTCGTATTGGAATCTAGTTTCTTGTGTCCAAATTTCAGATCGATCGGACGGTTCTATCTCCGGGAATTCACGTTTTACCAAACCTCTATCATTCTATTTTTTTCGAAAACGAGGCAATTATTTGGTTCTATTTTGGGGTAAACTTTTAATAGATCAAGAATTTGGTTTTAGCTTCCGCACAATCATTCACCCCCCCTCTGATTGCTATATTCGGTCCTACACGAGTGTTGGAAAAGCTGAGGGAACAGCAGCTTTTCGCCAAGTTCAGCAAGTGTGACTTTTGAAAGAACAAGGAGGAATTCCTCGGACATGTAATGACCGCAGAAGGAGTCGCCGTTGATCCAAGCAAGGTAGAAGCTGTGTTACATTGGGAACAGCCGAAGACCGTGACCCAGATCCAGAGTTTCCTTGGAATGGTAGGTTACTATCGCCGTTTCATTGAAGGCTTTTCCACAATTGCGAAACCTCTTACGCAATTGCTGAAAAAGGAGAAGAAGTTTGCATGGATGCCAGAGTGTGAAAAAGGTTTTCAAGAGCTGAAGAAACGATTGACATCAGCGCCGGTGTTAGTTCTACCGGATGTTAATCAAAGCTTTGACATTTATTGTGACGCATCGTGCCAAGGACTTGGACGTGTGCTGATGCAGAATGGGAAGGTCGTCGCTTATGCGTCAAGGCAGTTGAGGCCACATGAGGAGAATTATCCGACACATGACCTAGAGCTAGCTGCCGTAGTGCATGCCTTGAAATTATGGCGTCACTATTTAATTGGAAACAGATGTGAAGTATACACGGACCATAAGAGTCTTAAGTACATCTTCACCCAATCAGACCTGAACATGAGGCAGATGAGATGGTTAGAGTTGATCAAGGACTACAATGTTGGAATCCATTACCATCCCGGGAAGGCCAACATAGTTGCCGATGCTCTAAGTAGGAAGAGCCATACTGTGAACATGTTGATAGCCACAAGTCAGGAGGAGCTATGTGAGGATTTCCAGAGAATGCAGATTGAAGTCGTACCAGAAGGATTCTTGGCAGCATTGGAAGTGAAGCCTACCCTGGAGGATCAGATCCAAGAAGGACAAGAGGATGATGACAAGATCCGCAAGATCAAGTCCAAGATGGATGAAGGCAAGGCAAAGGACTTCAAGTTGGACGAACAAGGCACGTTATGGATGCAGGATCGAATCTGTGTGCCAAACAAGAAGGAGCTGAAGCAGTTGATTTTAGAAGAAGCCCATGACTCAAAGTATTCCATTCATCCTGGAAGCGCCAAGATGTATCAAGATTTGAAGGAGAGATTCTGGTGGCCGAGCATGAAGCGTGAAGTTGCCGAGCATGTTGCATTGTGCGACATATGCCAGAGAATCAAAGCGATGCATCAGAGACCAGCAGGATTGCTACAGCCATTGAAGATACCAGAGTCGAAATGGGAGGAAATCGGAATGGACTTCATTACTGGTTTGCCGAAAACTCAAGGAGGATATGACTCCATATGGGTTATAGTGGACCGCTTGACTAAGGTCGCCCACTTTATTCCAGTGAAGACCACTTATTCGGGAGATAAGTTAGCTGAATTGTATATGACCAGGATCGTCTGTTTGCACGGAGTGCCGAAGAAAATTGTATCGGACAGAGGTACTCAGTTTACCTCAAGATTCTGGAATAAACTGCATAAAGCCATGGGAACCCGTTTGAACTTCAGTACAGCTTATCATCCGCAGACAAATGGGCAAACCGAAAGAGTTAATCAGATTTTGGAGCATATGTTAAGAGCGTGTGCATTGGCTTATGCTACCTCTTGGGATAAAAGTCTGCCGTACACTGAGTTCAGCTACAATAATAGTTACCAAGCCAGTTTGCAAATGTCGCCATTTGAAGCACTATACGGTCGACCCTGTCGGACGCCGTTGAATTGGAACGAGACAGGTGAACACCGTGTCTTTGGGCCCGATATTCTTCAAGAAGCCGAAGAACAGATTGCCATGATCAGGGAGAGATTGAAGATAGCCCAATCACGACAGAAGAGTTATGCTGACAACCGTCGCCGAGACCTGAGTTTTGAACCAGAAGATTTCGTGTATCTCAGGGTCACGCCACTCAGAGGAGTTAAGAGATTCCATGCCAAAGGAAAACTCGCGCCGAGATATGTTGGACCATTCAAGGTTCTCAGTCGCAGAGGTGAAGTTGCTTACCAACTAGAGTTACCGCAATCATTAGTAGGAGTGCATGACGTGTTCCACGTGTCCCAGCTGAAGAAGTGTCTCCGAGTACCTGAGGAACAGACACCGCTTGAATCAATCGAGTTACAAGAGGATCTGACTTACAAGGAGCACCCCGTGAAGATTTTGGACACCATGGATCGAGAGACGAGAAACAAGTCAACCCGTTTCTGCAGAGTTCAATGGAGCAACCACGCGGAGAGTGAAGCAACTTGGGAGCGCGAAGAGGATTTGAAGAAAGAGTTTCCGAACCTATTTCTTTAGAAAGCCCTAAATCTCGGGGACGAGATTCTGTTAAGGGGGGAGGTTTGTAACATCCCAAAATTTTGTTTTTCTTAAATTCAAGTGTGATTTGGCACTTTGGTGAATTTTGGAATTTTCTAGAATTTATTTGGATTTATTTGGAATTGATTTGAATTTATTCCATTTTGAAATAATTAAAGAATTTAACTTTGCAACTAAAATTTTATTGGAAATATTTTATTTGAGTCCAAAATGTTCCAAAATATTTTCCAGAATTTTTCTGGAATTTTTCTGAGTCTTTTGCTATTTTTAATGAATTAAATGAATTTCTGAGAATTAATTTGAATATTTAATAGCTAGAAAATCAACTCGGGTCGAGTACTGTTCATCCGACCGAGTCGGAACTCGAGTCAGACTCGAGCCCAGACCGAGCCAGACCGGTCCAGCCGAGCCCCAACCCGTGCGACCGTTGGATCAAGATCCAACGGCCCAAGATGAGCCGCACCGATCGGACCGGATCTGGTCTAGATCCGATCTCGCTCGCGCCATCGTGGCCGCTGATCGTGCCACGTGGACGGCTGCCCGCCTTTGTCTCCGCCCGAGTCCGGGTCGGACTCCTCCGCCGCGTAGCCGCCGTGTTCCGTTAGGGTTCCGATTTGTGCGCGCATCCTGGGGTTATTTAATGCATGGGACACCGCTCGAGGTTGCCCTTTTCCGTGCGCACCCGAAACCCTAGTCCGCCGAGCCCTAGCCGCCGCCGCTTAGCCGCAATCGCTCGCCGTAGTAGCTCTCTTCTCCGCCTCGGTTTTTGCCTCGCCCCGCCGTCCTCCGCCGCGTCTGAGCCCAGCTCCGAGATCCCCAGATCAAGGCGCACCGGAAGGGACAATTCACCTCGCCGGAGAAGCCCTGGAGCGCCGTTGGCTTGGACGTCGTCCTCGGCTCCGGCCACCCAGCGCCGTCGTGTGCCATCGCCGTTCCCGAGCTCGGTGAACCGTCAGATCTACATCCAACGATCCAGGTGAGCCCACGTGCAATCCAAGACCCTAGAACCCAGATCGGATCTGGACCGTTGGATCGAGATCCAACGGCCCACGATCGGCCACGCCACCCGTAACGTAATCCACGTTACGGGGTTAAGGTCGTTTTCAATCGTTGGATCTAGATCCAACGGCGTAGATTGACCGCGTTCACTCCAGCACGTGATAACAAGATCTGATCTGGGCCGTTGATTTTCAAATCAACGGTCGAAATCTAGCCACGTGGCTGGGAGCGTGACCGCCGCGGTCAGCGCCCTCGCGTGGAACGTGTCTCTGACATGCGGGGCCCGCATGTCAGTGGGGCCCCCGTGTTAGCCACGCCCGCGCCAGCATGAGCCCGAGCCGCTGACAGGGCGGGCCCACATGTCAGCGACGGGACCGAGTGCACGTGAACCGCGTCCGCTGACCCGGACACGTGGCAGCATCCGGGTCTTGCCACGTGTCACGGTGACGTCATGCTGACGTTATCGGTGGGTTCGGCCGGTGCTGACGTCAGCAAGTCCACG
The DNA here is from genome assembly GCA_036346355.1 of Rhipidocladum racemiflorum. Lineage (NCBI taxonomy): Eukaryota > Viridiplantae > Streptophyta > Magnoliopsida > Poales > Poaceae > Rhipidocladum > Rhipidocladum racemiflorum. The sequence goes on from CM070585.1 coordinate 33,246,863, forward strand.
TGGACCAATCGGATGCTGACACGTGTCACGGCTGACGCAATAAATCATTTTCCGAAAAAGAAATTATTTAATTAATTCGGTTTATTGATTCAAATTTAGATTCAAACTTCAAACGCTTATAACTTTTGCAATTTAACTTCGATTTGAGTGATTCAAATTTCTAAATTTGTATAAAATTGAGATCTACCTAATGGTAAATTTCATTTAATTTTTAGACAAAAGTTTTTCTCTATAATATTATTTAATTGATTATTTAAACTTTAAACGCTTATAACTTTTGCGTTTTAACTCCGATTTCGCTGGTTCAAATTCCCAAAAACTCATAAAATTATGCTCTCTCTGTTTATGGACTTTATTTGGATGTTTGGACACTTTTTGTCTACTGTTTTATTCATTTGTTGCTATTTGCACGCGTTCCGAGTAAACGTTGAAGTGCCGGAAGGATTCGAAGGTGAATTGTTGACGCAGGAGCCATCTCAGGACCAAGAGCAAGTACTCTTTGAAGGCAAGTTGTGCTTTGACCATGTTGCTCCCATTATGAAATCTATTTTGATTCAATGTATTGCATGCTAGTTTAATTAGAAAATACTTTATTTAATTATGGGAATTAGATAAATGCCTAATTGCTGTATGACACCTTGGTTAATTAATTATGTGCCATGATCCCTTGTCACCCTAGTTGAGGTTTGAATAGTTGGACATTATTAAATTGCCAACATGGGAATTTAGACCGTTGTAGTATATTGCTTAGACCTGCTACGTGCCCATGACATGATTTTGGACAATCAAATGTTAATGTTGACTTAATAATATATTGAACCTGTTTTGGAAAGGTATCATGTGTTGTGTGTTGATGGCACGTGGAGCATGGTAATCAACGGGGGTTTGATAAATAGTTTTCGACCGGGGCATGTGGTAAGAATGATCGGGTGGGCCTGTTGTGGCACCAGGAACGTTGATTTGGTTCTTCAGGTAGTCTCGCCCTGGTCACCCTAAGGACTTAACCTTGCAAGCCTTTGAACTGGGTCAAACGTGCAACCACATGTCTGTAATGGGACGAACCTAGTTGATTAAGTTGCTAATAGCGTACCTGTGGGACCTCTGGGTGTCAACTATACCTTTTGTGTAGTTATGCAGGAGGGCGTCTGGGGCTGCGGCCAGGTACCCATCTAACGGTGGTTTGGCCTAAACTTTGCCTTCGCTAAGGGAAGGGTTAGTGTGCAACACCGGAGAGGACCACTTTTACTATTAGAGGTTTCCGAAAGACTTTGTTACGGAAACTCGCCTTTGTGGTGTTTGACTGTATCTTGTGGGTAAAGTGCATAACCTCTGCAGAGTGTTAAATCTATTCGAATAGCCGTGTCCGCGGTATTGGACATCGCTCGGGAATTACAGTCAAGGGTTAGACTTTCTCAAAAATAACTTGGACTTGAAAGGTTGGGTTTGGTTTTGATGGGAAATGTGGATTAGGAATGGGAAAGATGTTTATTAAACTCCTGGAAAAGTTATTTATGCTTTACTTGTTCTACTGCTTTCGAATCTACTTATGATACTTGTTAAAATGCTGTTTACTGCAAACAAACCTTGAGCTATTCCTTTGTATTAAGCCATGCATATAGTATATTAGTTGCATTCTGTGCATGACTTGCTGAGTACCAAGTACTCACCCTTGCCGCAATACAACACCAGTTGAAGAGGAGACTACACCAGCTTTGGAGGACGAGCTCCAAGAGGAACCGTCTAACTAGGAATCAAGTCCCAGTCAGTTTCCTGTGGTATACTGGATGTCGCCACGATGTTATCTTATTTTCCACTGCTATTATTTCTCTTTGAATAAGTTTCGCTCTGCGAGGCGTATATTTGTAACTTGACCCTAAGGTCAAGCAACCAGTTTGTTTATCTAATTAAAGTACTTTATTAGTATCGAGTGGTATGATTGTGATATTTACCAATGTTGAGACTGTGTGCACTAGCGTGTTCCTGGACTAGTGCTGAATACACAGAGGGTCCGGATTTGTAGATTCGGGTCCCGACAGTATGCCACAAGCAACTGACTTGGCTTGTGTCGGGACCCCGAATTTGCAAATCCGGACCCTCTGGGTATTCAGCACTAGTCCAGGAACGCGCTAGTGCACACAGTCTTAACATCGGTAAATATCACAATCATACCATTCGATGCTAATAAAGTACTTTTATTTAAATAACCAAACGGGTTACTCGACCTTATGGTCAAGTCACAAATGTACGCCTCGCAGGACGATACTAATTAAAAGAGAAATAGTAGCAGCGGAAAATCAAATAAGGTAACATCGTGGCGCCATCCAAGATACCACAGTGCAACCGACCGGCTCGCTTCCTAAGTAGACGGATCCTCTTGGAGTTCCTCCTCCAAAGCTGGTGTAGTCTCTCTTCAACTGGTGTTATATTGTGCAAGGGTGAGTACTTGGTACTCAGCAAGTCATGCACAGAATGCAAGCTAATATACTACATGCATGGCTTGGTACAAAGGAATAGCTCAAGGTATATTTGCAGTAAACAGCATTTGACAAGTAATATAAGTAGATTCGGAAGCGAGAAACAAGTAAAGCATAAGTAACTTTCAAGAAGTTTAACAACCATCTTCCCATCCTAAACCACATTTCCATCAACATCATTATTAATCCAACCCCACTTTTCAAACCAAGTTATTTTTGAGAAAATCTAACCCTTGACTTTAATTCCAGAGCGATGTCCAATACCGCTGAAAAGTCTATTCGAATAGATTCCAATCTCTGCAGAGGTTATGCTCTTTACCCACAAGATACAATCAAACACCACAAAGGCGAAGTTCCCGTAATAAAGTCTTTCTGAGACTTCTAACAATACAAGTGGTCCTCCCCTGCTATTAAGACTAACCCTTCCCTTCGCTAAGGCGAAGTCTAGGCCAATCAACCGTTAGATGGGTACTGCCTCACCCCAGACGCCCCCCGCACAACTTACACAAAGGGTGTAGTTGACCTCCTGAGGTCCCACAGTGCACGTTATTAGCAACTTAGTCAACTAGGTCCGTCCCATTACAGACATGTGGTTGCACGTTAGACCCAGCCAAAGGCTTGCAAGGTTAAGTCCTTAGGGTGACCAGGGCAAGACTACCCAAGAACCAAATCAACACTCCCAATGCCACAACTGCCCACCTGACATTACTCTTGCCACATGCCCTGGCCGAAATCGTTTATCAAACCCCGCTTGATTACCATGCACCACGTGCCATCAACATCACATGATACCTTTCCAAAACAGGTTCAATATATCATTAAGTCAATATTAACATTTGATTATCCAAAATCATGTCATGAGCACGAAAGGTGTCTAAGCGATACTACAACGGTCTAAACCCATGTTGGCAATTTAATAATGTCCAACTAGTAATCCACAACTAGGGTGACAAGGGGTCATGGCACATACTTAAATAATCAAGGTGTCATACAGCAAATTGGTATTTATTTAATCCTCAAATTTAAATAAAGTATTTTCTAATTGAACTAGCATGCAATAGGTTAAATCAAAATAGATTTCGAAATAGGATCAACATGGTCAAAGCACAACTTGCCTTCAAAAAGTACTTGTTCTTGGTCTTGAGTTGGATCCTGAGTCAATACTTCTCCTTCGAATCCTTCCCAAGACTTCAACGTCTACTCGTAAAGCGTGCAAATAGCAAATACACGAATAAATAATAGGCAAAAAGTGTCCAAACATCCAAATAAAATCCATAAACAGAGAGAACATAATTTTATGAGTTTTTAGAAACTGGAATCGTCAAATTTGGAGTTAAGACGCAAAAGTTATGATTATTTAAAGTTTAAATAATCAATTAAATAATTTTGCAGAGAAAAACTTTAGTCCAAAAATTAAATAAAATTCATATTTAGGTAGATCTCAATTTTATACAAATTTAGAAATTTGAATCACTCAAATCGGAGTTGAAACGCAAAAGTTATAAGCGTTTGAAGTTTGAAACAAAATCTGAAATCATTATTTCGAATTAATAAATCATATTCTTTTTCGGAAATTAATTATTGCGTCAGCATGGACACGTGGCAGCACTGGATTGGTCTGCTGACGTCAGCCGGTCCATGGACTCGGTCCACGCTCGGCTCGGGTCTACCGTGGACCCGATCCACGGCTCACGTGAGGCCCGACATGTGGGACCACTTTCGGGTAGCGTCATCGGCGGCGTCGGTGGGGCTCGGCCCAGTCGGCGGCAGTGGGTCCCTCGGATGACGTCATGGGTGACGTCACGCGGTGCGATCGCCGACACGCGGGCCCCGCGTGTCGCTGACTCCACGCCGCACGCCGTGGCGGCGGTTCGGCTCCCTGGACACGTGGCACGATCGTAGCCGTTGGTTTGAAAACCGACGGCTAGGATTGATTTGGGCCTCAAGTGCTTGGGGCGCACGGGTTGATTCTGGGCCGTTGGATCTTGATCTAACGGTCCGCATCCACCCAACCTGGTGCGATTCCGCCACGTGCACGACCTAAGCCGCTGGATCTAGATCCAACGGTTGAGATTAGATCTAGGATTTTCAACGGAACTCACCGAGGTGACGTGGCGCGATTCTGAGCCCTTGGATCTTGATCGGACGGTTGGTGGAGCTCGGGTCGGCGATGGCTTCACCAGCGGCGCTTAGCTTGGCCGGAGATGAAGACGATGACCACGGTCTCGGCGTTCGGCGCGCTTCCGGCGAGATGAAAGGTCTCTTCGGTGCGTCGCTCGGGGTCCTAGATCTGCGTTTCTGCGGGCGGCGGAGGACGGCGACGGCGGCGGATCGGCTTTTAACCGCGGCGAACAGATTCTAACTCCGCGAGCTCAGACGGCAAACGGCGACGGCTCGGCGAGATGGCTCGAGGACACGGTGCGCACGGAAGAGGGCAACCTCGGGCGTGACTCGGCTTTAAATAGCCTCGGCGTTCGTGCGAGACGGAAACCTAGTTCTCCACGGCCCGGCGGGCGCGGCGGCGAGTCCGGCCGGACTCGGGCGGAGACGACGACGCACGCCGCCGTCCACGTGGCACGATCAACGCCACGATCGCGTAGACGCGATCGGATCCGGGCCGGATTCGACCGAAGCGGTACGGGGAAATCCTGACCGTTGGATCTTGATCCAACGGTTGGGATCGATTAGGTTTTGGAGTTGGTTTGGTCGAGTCACGTGGCTCGGTCGGACTCGAACTCGAGTCCGACTCGGCTCGATCGGATGAACAAGATAAACCCACTCGCATTTTCCAGCGATTTAATAATTAAAATAATTCTTAAATTCATTTAATTCATTAAAAATAGCAAAATACTCGAAAAATTCGAGAAAAATTCGGAAAATATTTTGGAACATTTTGGACTCAAATAAAATATTTCCAACAAAATTTTATTTGCAAAATTAAATTCTTTAATTATTTCAAAATGGAATAAATTCAAATAAATTCCAAATAAATCCAAATAAATTCCAGAAAATTCCAAAAATTCACCAAAGTGCCAAATCACACATGAATTTAAGAAAAGCAAAATTTTGGGGTGTTACAAACCTCCCCTTAATAGAATCTCGTCCCGAGATTCAGGGGCTCACTACGTAATAGGTTTGGAAACTCTTTCTTCAAATCCTCTTCAGACTCCCAAGTCGCTTCGCTTTCTTCATGGTTGCTCCATCGAACTCTACTGAAACGGGTTGACTTATTTCTGGTCTCTCGATCCATTGTGTCCGTAATCCTCACGGGATGCTCCTTATAAGTCAAATCCTCTTGCAACTCAATTAACTCTAGCGGTGTCTGCTCCTCGTGAACTCGGAGACACTTCTTCAATCGGGACACATGGAATACATCATGTACTCCTCGTTAACGATCGTGGCAACTCCGGTGATAAGCAACTTCGCCTCTGCGGCTCAAAATCTTAAATGGTCCAACATAACGGGTGCAAGTTTCCCTTTGGCATGGAACCTCTTAACTCCCCGAGAGGCGTAACTCTGAGGTATACAAAGTCTTCCTGTTCAAAACTCAAATCCTGCGACGATTGTCGACATAACTCTTCCGTCGACATTGGGTGATCTTCAACCTTTCCCTAATCATGGCGATCCGCTTCTTCACCTCTTGAAGAATATCAGGCCCAAAGACACGGCGCCACGGTCTCATTCCAATTCAATGGCGTCCGAAGGTGGTCGACCATACAAAGGCCTCAAAAGGTGACATCTCAGAACTAGCCTGATAACTATTGTTGTAATCGAACTCGGCATACGGCAAACTCTTATCCCAAGAGGTAGCATAAGCTAATGCACAAGCTCTCAACATATCCTCCGTAATCTGGTTGACTCTTTCGGCCTGGTCCATCCGTCTGTGGATGATAAGTCAGATCTTGAAGTTCAAACGGGTTCCCATGGCTTCATGCAACTTATTCCAAAACCTTGAGGTAAATTGGGTACCTCTGTCCGATACAATCCTCTTTGGCACACCGTGCAGACAGACGATCCTGATCATGTACAATTCTGCCAATTTATCCCCTGAGTAAGTGGTCTTCACGGGGATGAAATGGGCTACTTTGGTCAAACGATCCACTATAACCCATATGGAGTCATAACCTCCTTGAGTCTTGGGCAAACCGGTAATGAAATCCATTCCGATTTCCTCCCACTTCCACTCAGGTATTTTCAGCGGCTGTAGCAATCCTGCTGGTCTCTGATGCATTGCCTTGACTCTCTGGCATATGTCGCACAATGCAACATGCTCAGTAACTTCACATTTCATACTCGGCCACCAGAATCTCTCCTTCAGATCCTGATACATCTTGGCGCTTCCAGGATGAATTGAGTACTTGGAGTCATGGGCTTCTTCCAAAATCAGTTGCTTCAACTCCTTCTTGTTAGGCACACAAATGCGATCCTTCATCCACAACGTGCCTTGCTCATCCAACTTGAAGTCCTCTGCCTTGCCTTCCTCCTTGATAAACTTAATCCTGCGGATCTTGTCATCATCCTTCTGTCCTTCTCGGATCTGATCCTCTAGGGTAGGCTTTACTTCTAATGCGGCCAAGAATCCGCTAGGTACCACCTCAATCTTCATTTTCTGAAAATCCTCACATAACTCATCCTGACTTGTGGCATCAACATGCTCACGGTATGGCTTTTCCGACTCAAGGCATCGGCAACTACGTTGGCCTTCCCAGGATGGTAATGGATTCCAACATTGTAGTCCTTGATCAACTCTAACCATCTCCTCTGCCTCATATTCAGATCCGACTGGGTGAATATGTATTTAAGGCTCTTATGATCCGTATACACTTCACATCTGTTCCCGATTAGATAGTGACGCCATATCTTCAAGGCATGCACTACGGCAGCTAACTCTAGGTCATGTGTCGGATAATTTTCCTCATGCGGCCTCAACTGCCTTGATGCATAAGCGACGACCTTTCCATTCTGCATCAGCACACATCCAAGTCCTTGGCGCGATGCGTCACAATAAATATCAAAGCTTTGATTAACATCCGGTAGAACTAACACCGGTGCTGATGTCAATCGCTTCTTCAGCTCCTGAAATCCTTTCTCACATTCTGGCGTCCATGCAAACTTCTTTTCCTTCTTCAGCAATTGCGTAAGAGGTTTCGCAATTGTCGAGAAGCCTTCGATGAAACGGCGGTAGTATCCTGCCATTCCAAGGAAACTCCGAATCTGGGTCACGATCTTGGTGCTCCCAATGTAACACGCCTTCTACTTTTCTTGGGTCTACTGGCGACTCCTTCTGCGGTCATTACATGTCCAAGAAACTCTACCTTGTCCTTCCAAAAATCACACTTACCGAACTTGGCGAAGAGTTGCTGTTCCTCGGCTTTTCCAAAACTCGCCTTAAGTGTCCAAAGATGTTCATCCTCCGCTTTGGAGTAGATTAGAATATCATCTATGAACACGACGACAAACTTGTCCAAATATTCCATGAACACCTTATTCATCATATTCATGAAATAATTTGGCGCATTCGTCGAGTCAAAGGACATAATCAGAACTCGTAATGTCCATATCTTGGACGAGAATGCGGTCTTGAATATCTTCGATCAGATCTTCAATCGATGGTATCCCGATCTCGAGATCAATCTTGGAGAAAACTCCGGCTCCTCTCGGTGATCAAACAAATCATCAATCCTGGTAGCGAGATACTTATTCTTCACGGTGACTTCATTGAGTGCACGGTAGTCGATGCACATCCTGAAACTTCCGTCCTTTTTCTTGACAAACAAAAGCGGTGCTCCCCATGGCGGCGAGCTCGGCCTGATAAATCCTTTCTCCATTAACTCTTCTAGCTGTTTCTTCATCTCAACCAACTCCTCGGTGGACATCCGATAGGGTCTCTTTGCTATCGGTCTTTGTGCAGTACAAGCTCTATCACAAACTCTATGTCCCCTGTCAAGCGGCATACCGTAGATCTTCAGAAAACATCTGGTACTCGTTCACTACGGAGACATCCTCTATGCTGATTGCCTTGGTACTGTTAACCATCAATCGCCCATCTCTAATCTGCAGTGGCTTGAAATTCCACTTTCTTCCCACACGGGCTCTCAATCGAGATAGTCCTTCGTCCACAATCCAATACGGCCTTGTGCTTGGATAACCAATCCATTCCCAATATAACGTCTAAGGTCCGGGTTTCCAAAATAATAAGGTTTGCTAGGAATTCTATTCCATCTATTAGTATTCTCACCCGGAACATCCTACTTTCGTTCGGAGTTCTGAACCAGGGTTTGAACTAAAAGCATGCATCTAAGTCTTGCAATCCTCAAATCATTTCTAGTAGCAAAGCCTTGCGAAACAAACGAATCTGAAGCTCGAGTCAAACAAAACCGTTGCAGTCTTGAGTTAACAAGTAACTTAGCCAAGACGACGTCCGTAGCATTCTCGCAGTGCATCCTGCGGTGACATGGTTGACTCGGCCTCTCACCACGGTGCAGGGTGTGGCTCCTGGTCTTTGGCGTCCTAGCTGGGGTGGTTCCTAGATTGAATCGAACTGGAGTCAATCGTTCTGTCTTCTTCGGACAAGCTGTTGGCAAAGTGTCACGGCTCGTTGCGATTGTAGCAGCGTCTCACTGTTCCTTGCCGATTGCTCGAGTAGTGTTTCTAGCGGGGCTGGGTGCAGTAGTTCTGATTGACAGGTCTTGGTGCTGGGGATGGTGTCCTTGTTGCATTCTGTGGTTGGAATCTGAAGAATTGATTTGGTGCAACTCTCAGGCGCTGTTGCGTTCCCTGGCGTGATCCTTGCTGTTGCATCCTGCGCTTCCTGTTCTCATCCAGTTCCTTGCGCTTGTCCTCAAGAATAAGTGCCTTATTCACCAGCTCTTGGAAATCTGGAAAGGTGTGGGTGATCAATCCTACTTGCAATCCTGAGTTAAGTCCCTTCATAAAACGAGACTGTCTGGATTTATCTGTCGCTACATCCTCAAAGCGTAGCGTGCTAGCTGTGTGAACTTGTTCGTAGTCGGCCACCGGCTGATTACCTTGCTTGATGCTCTGAACTCCTCCTTCTTAAGGTCCATGATTCCTTCAGGCACGTGATCTTGTCGGAAGCGGTGTGAACTCTTCCCAAGTGATATCTTGAGGGTTCTCTTGCGTGGCACAGAAGTTCTCCCACCATTCGGCGGCTGTTCCTTCCAGCTGATGAGAAGCGTAGAGTACCTTCTCATTTCCTATGCATTGAGCTATGTGTAGCTTCCTCTCGATTGATCTTAACCAATCATCGGCCTCCAATGGATTGGCATTCCCGGAAAAAGTGGGTGGGTGAGTTCTCATGAACTCGGCGATCTTGTATTCTAGCGTGGTCCCCGATTAACTTGATTAGCGATGGCCTGGCGGTGACGTGTTGCATTTGTTGCATCATAGCATGCATCAACCGAGTCCGGGCAGCGAGAAAAGCTCGAAATTCTGCACATCCAAGTGGCGGTCTTTGGTGCTCCCTCATTGGGGTTTTTCTTTGGCGAGAACCACTTCCATTGCTTCCAAAGTTTCCACGTGTGTTCACCATCTGTCGATTTGCACTAGGTTTAGAGATGAGAGGGAAACAAGAATAGACAAGTAATATGGAACTTATGTGGGGCGAAAGGTGTAACTTTAAGGTCCAACTTTATTATTAATAACTTGGTATGGCTGCTTACAATGCCTAAGGGCCTTGCAACACATACTGCACACTCAGCAAACAATGAAAATCCAAATCGAACTAACTCTGGAGTCTAACGCCTAAAGGGTGACTCTTTATTCTATGACGCGACTCGGCGAAGGAGTCTCACTATAGAACCTATGCTCACTCATCGAGAAAACCTCCACGGCCTGGGTACGGGTGCTGCGGCATAGGCGCGAAACGATTGCCATGTCCAGCGATTGTGTCCTCTGTGGTAGTCGAAGAAGCAGTGTCCTCATCGAGATCTGACTCCTCTGGATCTGGCTCGTGTAGCTCAATCGCTCTGGGTCCGTCCGTACAAAGTCATCTCCAACTCGTCAATCCTTCGCAGAAGGTGTGCCACATACTCTTGAGCTTCCCGCCATCTGTTCTTCTCTGTCGTGATCTCCTTGCGGGCCTTCGGTAGCTCCTTGCTTTTATCATCTAGTACATCCTCCTGGGCGACAACAAATCGTGCCAACTGTGTAACCGTGGCATCCTCATCCTGAATCGCCTTCGGGTCAAGAAGGTTATCGCTGCGCGGATGATAACGGAACACCGTGCTCTCCAACTCTCTGGCGTAGATACGGGTAACGTGCCGCATTGCTCGTCGTGATACCTCTTGGATACCCATCTGCATTGTAGATCTCCTGGCAGTGCAGTGTATCGGGCGATTGCCTGGGCCCTTCTTCCTAGCAGGTACCTCAATCTTCACGTCACAAGCCTTGATCAATCCCGCTTGTCTGATCACTTCCACTTGGTATTGCGGCTTCTCAAAATCTCCGAGAGTTTGTAGCATATGCCAAAGTTCATGGCGTGACCAACTCCCAGATCAACGTAGTTGAACTCTTCCTCCATCTGTCACAAGAGTGCTTTACGTAAGAACTCGGAATTTTTAAATTGTGACAAGGTGAGGAAAAATTTCAGCAAGAGACAAGAAAAGAGAGAAGGGGATAAGTCGAGATGTCATTTCTTGTCTTCACAAATTTTTAGCTTTAGAAAATAGGTTTTATCCTCACTACGACCATTCTAGCTAGGGTTGAGCCTACAGTCAGTATGGCTCTGATACCACCTCTGTCGGGACCCCGAATTTGCAAATCCAGACCCTCTGTGTATTCAGCACTAGTCCAGGAACGCGCTAGTCCACACAGTCTTAACATCGGTAAATATCACAATCATACCATTCGATGCTAATAAAGTACTTTTATTTAAATAACCAAACGGGTTACTCGACCTTATGGTCAAGTCACAAATGTACGCCTCGCAGGACGATACTTATTAAAAGAGAAATAGTAGCAGCGGAAAATCAAATAAGGTAACATCGTGGCGCCATCCAGTATACCACAGGCAACTGACTGGGCTCGCTTCCCTAAGTAGACGGATCCTCTTGGAGTTCCTCCTCCAAAGCTGGTGTAGTCTCCTCTTCAACTGGTGTTATATTGTGGCAAGGGTGAGTACTTGGTACTCAGCAAGTCATGCACAGAATGCAAGCTAATATACTACATGCATGGCTTGGTACAAAGGAATAGCTCAAGGTATATTTGCAGTAAACAGCATTTGACAAGTAATATAAGTAGATTCGAAAGCAGTAGAAACAAGTAAAGCATAAGTAACTTTCAAGAAGTTTAACAATCATCTTCCCATCCTAAACCACATTTCCATCAACATCATTATTAATCCAACCCCACTTTTCAAACCAAGTTATTTTTGAGAAAATCTAACCCTTGACTGTAATTCCCGAGCGATGTCCAATACCGCGGACACGGCTATTCGAATAGATTCCAAACTCTGCAGAGGTTATGCACTTTACCCACAAGATACAGTCAAACACCACAAAGGCAAGTTCCCGTAACAAAGTCTTTCGAAGACTTCTAACAATACAAGTGGTCTTCCCTGGTTATTGCGCACTAACCCTTCCCTTCGCTAAGGCGAAGTCTAGGCCAATCAACCGTTAGATGGGTACCTGGCCTCAGCCCGATGCGCTCCCGTACAACTTACACAAAGGGTGTAGTTGACCTCCTGAGGTCCCACAGTGCGTTATTAGCAACTTAGTCAACTAGGTCCGTCCCATTACTGGACATGTGGTTGCACGTTAGACCCAGTTCAAAGGCTTGCAAGGTTAAGTCCTTAGGGTGACCAGGGCAAGACTACCCAAGAACCAAATCAACACTCCCAATGCCACAACCGGCCCACCTGATTACTCTTGCCACATGCCCGGCCGAAATCATTTATCAAACCCCAGTTGATTACCATGCACCACGTGCCATCAACATCACATGATACCTTTCCAAAACAGGTTCAATATATCATTAAGTCAATATTAACATTTGATTATCCAAAATCATGTCATGAGCACGTAGCAGGTCTAAGCAGTATACTACAACGGTCTAAACCCATGTTGGCAATTTAATAATGTCCAACTAGTAATCCACAACTAGGGTGACAAGGGGTCATGGCACATACTTAAATAATCAAGGTGTCATACAGCAAATTGGTATTTATTTAATCCCCAAATTTAAATAAAGTATTTTCTAATTGAACTAGCATGCAATAGGTTAAATCAAAATAGATTTCGAAATAGGATCAACATGGTCAAAGCACAACTTGCCTTCAAAAAGTACTTGTTCTTGGTCTTGAGTTGGATCCTGAGTCAATACTTCTCCTTCGAATCCTTCCGGCACTTCAACGTCTACTCGTAAAGCGTGCAAATAGCAAATACACGAATAAATAATAGGCAAAAAGTGTCCAAACATCCAAATAAAATCCATAAACAGAGAGAACATAATTTTATGAGTTTTTAGAAACTGGAATCGTCAAATTTGGAGTTAAGGCATAAAAGTTATGATTATTTAAAGTTTAAATAATCAATTAAATAATTTTGCAGAGAAAAACTTTAGTCCAAAAATTAAATAAAATTCATATTTAGGTAGATCTCAATTTTATACAAATTTAGAAATTTGAATCACTCAAATCGGAGTTGAAACGCAAAAGTTATAAGCGTTTGAAGTTTGAAACAAAATCTGAAATCATTATTTCGAATTAATAAATCATATTCTTTTTCGGAAATTAATTATTGCGTCAGCATGGACACGTGGCAGCACTGGATTGGTCTGCTGACGTCGGCCGGTCCATGGACTCGGTCCACGCCGCTCGGGTCTACTGTGGACCCGGTCCCACGCCGGTCGGCGATGGCTTACCGCGGCGCTAGCTTGGCGGAGATGAAGACGATGACCACGGTCTCGGCGTTCGGCGCGCTCGGCGAGATGAAAGGTCTCTTCGGTGCGTCTCGTTACGGGGTCCTAGATCTGTGCTTTCGGTGGCGGCGGAGGGCGGCGGATAAGCGGCGAGATCGGCTTTTAACCGCAGCCGAACAGATTCTAACTCCGACGAGCTCGTGCGGGCAAACGGCGGCGGCTCGGCGAGATGGCTCGAGGACACGGTGCGCCGCGGAAGAGGGCAACCTCGGGCGTGACCCGGGCTTTAAATAGCCTCGGCGTTCGTGCCCGAGACGGAAACCTAGTTCTCCACGGCGGCGGGCGCGGCGGCGGAGTCCGGCTCGGACTCGGGCGGAGACGACGACGCACAGCCGTCCACGTGGCACGATCAACGGCCACGATCGCGTGGACGCGATCGGATCCGGGCCGGATTCGACCGAAGCGGTACGGGGAAATCCTGACCGTTGGATCTTGATCCAACGGTTGGGATCGATTAGGTTTTGGAGTTGGTTCGGTCGAGTCACGTGGCTCAGGTCGGACTCGAACTCGAGTCTGACTCGGGCTCGGTCGGATGAACAGTACAAACCCACTCGCATTTTCCAGCGATTTAATAATTAAAATAATTCCCAGAAATTCATTTAATTCATTAAAAATAGCAAAATACTCAGAAAAATTCCAGAAAAATTCTGGAAAATATTTTGGAACATTTTGGACTCAAATAAAATATTTCCAACAAAATTTTATTTGCAAAATTAAATTCTTTAATTATTTCAAAATGGAATAAATTCAAATAAATTCCAAATAAATCCAAATAAATTCCAGAAAATTCCAAAAATTCACCAAAGTGCCAAATCACACATGAATTTAAGAAAAGCAAAATTTTGGGGTGTTACAGCTTGCCCCTAGTTGTTCTCCTCTCCGTTCTGCTCCTCTTCATTGGCTTGCAGATCCTCTTCTTCTGGTGTTGTGATTTTTGGAGGGGTGAGTACATTGGTACACAACAAGCTATGCACAAAATGCAACCAAGTATACTACATGCCAGGCTTATTCCAACGGAATGGCTTAATAGGTTTATTTTGCAGTGAAGCAGCATTTAACAAGTAACATAAATAGATTCGAAAGCGGTAAAAACAAATAATGTAACAATAACTTTTCTAGAAGTTAAGTAAAAGTATTCCCACATCCTAATCCATACTTCCACCAACTTCATCTTTTATCCCAACCACATTTTTTTTATAAAGTCTAACCCTTGACTGTAATCCCCGAGCGATGTCCAATACCGTGGACTCGGCTAATCGAATAGTTTGTACACTCTCCAGAGGTTATACACTTTACCCACACGATATAGTTAAACACCACACAGGCGAGTAATCATAACAAAGTCTTTCTGAAACTTCTATCCTCGCATGTGTACCTCCCGGTATAGTTCCCACTGTCCCTTCCCTTTTGCGGAGCGAAAGTACAGGGCCAACGTATACCGTTGAAGAGATGTAAGACCAATTCGGTAAACACTACACCCTTCTTTTGACATTTACAGCTACAAAAACCACCTGGGGTCTCACATGCTAAGACTTCGGAATCATACTCAACTAGGTCTGTCCCACTCCAGACATGTGGTTGTATGTTAGGCCCAGTTCAAAGGCTTGCAAGGTTAAGTCCATAGGTTGAACGTGGCAAGACTACCCAAAGTTCACAAAACCAAATTCAACAACATCTCTCCCATGTGCCACATCGCCCCCCCCCCATTAATCACTTGCCACTTGCCACAGTCTAAACCATTTTCCCACCCAGTTGGTTACCATGCACCATGTGCCAACAACTTATCAACCACACATGTCACATTCTTTCAAACAGGTTCCATAGTTCATTAGTCAGTATTCAGCTTACTTCCAAATTTGTGTCATTAGTTCGAATGGCATGGCTAAGCAGAACTATCATGTTCTAACTACCCCATTCTGGTGATCGGTATTAACCAGTATATAATCCAACCTAGGGTGACAAATGATTTATTGGCATACAAGTATTATGGACAAGGTGACAATACCAAGGGGTAATAATCTAATCCCAAATTACTTGAACACATTATAATTAAATTAGCATGCATAATTTAAAACAAACTAATATTTAAAAACATGGGAACAAAATGGTCAAAGCATAACTTGCCTTTGTAAAGCAGCGAGTCTTGGTATGGATCTTGATCTTGAGTTTGTTCCTTGAAATCAACTCCCTCACACAGTTCGACGTTTACGCGCAACAGTTAAATACCCAAATAAACACGGAATCAACATACAACACATTTAGAAAATGCTACAAATCAAACTAGTTTGGAATTTAACGAAAACATCCAGATAATTAATTTAGCATTTTCTAAGATTTATAAAATTTATTTTGATATTTTTGGACGTGTAGTTTACGAGCTACAAAATTCATAAGTTTGGACCCCGCGCGAATAATTTAACATATAAATTCAATTATAAAATTTCATAAAAAATACTGTAGAAAGGTATTAATTTTTACTAATTAACAAAATTAGTCGCACACAATTTGGACTTATAACGAATTTATAGCGAAAAAGACAAAAATCACAAATCCTAGAAATTAACATATACAAACTAACGTCTAGTTTCCAATGCATGGCACTGCTCACATCGTATATAGGTATTCTTATTGGTTCGGCTAGGCTGTAGAGCACTTGGCTACAATTGAAAAAAATACACAGAGAAGGAAATCAGCCAGGCGATAGAATGGGGTCGAACGCGGTTGGTCAGACGCAGCCGGTCGGATGCGGTTGGTCGAATGCAGCCGGTCGGACGCTGTCAGGTAGCAACTCGGCGAAAGCACGCGGCGGCGGGCGAATGGCCTTGCGTACACATGCATGCAACCTATTACATATTCGTATACATGCTCAAATACATGCAATGTGATCAACCGATCGACAGATAGAGAGCGCGCACAAAAGAATGGCGAGAGAGTACTGATCGACGATGGGTAGTAGCGCGGATCATCGACGCGGAAGAAGGCGAGGTCGAAGAGTGCGCCGGCGGCGACGGCGACGTAAACGGCGGCGGCAATCGGTTAGTCAAACGTCGGGGTACAGTCGGCGACAGCATCGCAGGTCGACGAGCATGGGGAAAAGGCGATGCTAGAGATCGGCGTTGCTAGTTCAGAAGTTGCAAGTATGAAGGAGCAGCGCCTAGGAAATGAAACAGCTAGAAAAATAAGAAGACTTCAGGTGTGTGGAGGAAGCAATGGCTGGCAGTTGGAGCTCAAGCGTGTGGAGGCAGGATGAAACGGCTGGAATGTGATGTCGTAAGAAAGGAAATGACCATGACTTCATGCGTGCATGCACGGCTGGAGAGAAGGAGAAGTGGAAACGCCAGGCATCTCATGCGTGCTTGTAGGAAGGGAGAAACGACTAGGACTTTATGGCTACTAAATTTGAAACGTTCTCAATCACATTACTACACGCATTCAACCAAACGTACCTGTAGACATGCATACGTATACATATATACGTTCTCTGAAACATGTTTAGGAAGGGAAAAAATAGCAGAGAGGTTCTAAAAATCTGAAAAATTCCTCTAAAATACTAGAAACTATTTGGAACTTAACAAAGTTGGTTTCACGATTTTACGACGTGCAGATTTTTCGCAAAAAATCTTTTAGTGAAATCAGACACCTGTATAGATTTTTGTAAAATCAACGACTTAGGTTATATAACACGTTTTTTGAAAATATTTGAAGAGAACACTCTCGTCTCCCAATTAACTTTATTTTAAATAAAATTTTAGATTTTATGCTTATGCAGAAATGCGTGATCTTTATTTAGTGCGAATAGTTTGCTGAACTTGAATTCAAATTAACCTCGAAAATTCAAATTAAATTTTGATAAATTCGAAAGACATACTAAATATATTAAAAGCAAATTTTGGGATGTTACAAACCTCCCCCCTTAACAGAATCTCGTCCCCGAGATTCGAGGCTAACTAAAGAATAGGTCGGGAAACTCCTTCTTCAAATCTTCTTCGCGCTCCCAAGTCGCTTTACTTTCTGAGTGATTACTCCACTGAACTTTGCAAAAACGAATCGTCTTGTTCCTGGTTTCTCGTTCGAATGTGTCTAAGATCTTAACTGGATGCTCTTTGTAGGTCAGATCTTCTTGCAGCTCGATCTCTTCCAGGGATGTTTGTTCAGTTAGCGCTCAAAGGCACTTCTTAAGTTGAGATACATGGAAGACATCATGCACTCTTGCTAAACATTGCGACAATTCCAGCTGATAAGCAACTTCACCTCTGCGACTCAGGACCATGAACGGACCAACATATCTTGGTGTGAGCTTTCCTTTGGCGTGAAATCTTCTGACTCCTTTTAGGGGTGTAACTCTGAGATATACGAAATCCTCGGGCTCAAAGCATCCTTGCGTCGATTATTAGTGTAATTCTTTTGCCTCGATTGTGCAGTCTTCAGTCCTTCTCTAATTAAAGCAATCTTTTCCGCTGCATATGGGAGTATGTCCGGTCCGAAGACTTCACGTTCCCCCGTATCGTTACAATTTAACGGTGTCCGACATGGGCGACCGTATAGGGCTTCAAATGGAGACATCTTCAAGCTGTCCTGATAGCTGTTGTTATAGCTAAATTCCGCGTATGGCAGACATTTGTCCCACGAGGTGGCATAAGATAGGGCGCAAGCACTTAACATATCCTCGAGTATCTGATTTACTCTTTCAGTTTGACCATCTGTCTGCGAATGGTGTCGGGACCCGAATTTGCAAATCCGGACCCTCTGTGTATTCAGCACTAGTCCAGGAACACGCTAGTGCACACAGTCTCAACATTGGTAAATATCACAATCATACTCAACGAAATAATAAGGTACCTTAAATAGTTAACCAAGCTGGTTGCTCGATCTTAAGGTCAAGTTACAAATGTACGCCACACAGGGCGAAAACTTAGTAAAAGAGAGATATAGCAGCGGAAAATAAGATAACTTCGTGGTGCCATCCCGTATACCACATGCAACTAACTGGGCTCGCTCCCTAGTTAGACGGTTCCTCTTGGAGCTCCTCCTCCAAAGCTGGTATAGACTCTTCTTCAACTGGTGTTGTATTGTGGCAAGGGTGAGTACTTGGTACTCAGCAAGTCATGCACAGAATGCAAACTAATATACTACATGCATGGCTTAGTACAAAGGAATAGCTCAGGGCATAATTGCAGTAAAACAGCATTTGACAAGTAGCTTAAGTAGATTCG
Organism: Rhipidocladum racemiflorum; assembly: GCA_036346355.1. Classification (NCBI taxonomy): domain Eukaryota; kingdom Viridiplantae; phylum Streptophyta; class Magnoliopsida; order Poales; family Poaceae; genus Rhipidocladum; species Rhipidocladum racemiflorum. Next base: position 33,265,488 of record CM070585.1, read on the forward strand.
AAAGCAGTAGAAACAAGTATAAGATCAATAACTTTTCCAGGAGTTAAATAACATCTTTCCCATTCCTAATCCACATTTCCATCAACATCATTATTAAACCAAACCCAACCTTTCAAGTCCAAGTTATTTTCAAGAAAGTCTAACCCTTGACTGTAATTCCCGAGCGATGTCCAATACCGCGGACTCGGCTATTCGAATAGATTTTACACTCTGCAGAGGTTATGCACTTTACCCACAAGATACAGCCAAACACCACCAAGGCGAGTGTCCGTAACAAAGTCTTTCGGAAGCTTCTAATAGCACAAGTGGTCCTCCCCGGTGATTGCACACTAACCCTTCCCTTAGCAAAGGCGAAGTTTAGGCCAATCGACCGTTAGATGGGTACCTGGCCGCAGCCCCGGTACGCTCCCCCGTACAACTACACAAAAGGTATAGTTGACACCCCGAGGTCCCACAGGTACGTTATTAGCAACTTAATCAACTAGGTCCGTTCCATTACAGACATGTGGTTGCGCGTTTGACTCAGTTCAAAGGCTTGCAAGGTTAAGTCCTTAGGGTGACCAGGGCAAGACTACCCGAAGAACCAAAACAACGTTCCCGGTGCCACGACTGGCTCGCCCGATCATTCCTGCCGCATGCCCCGGTAGAAATCTATTTATCAAATCCCCCAGTTGATTACCATGCATCAAGTGTCATCGACAATCATAACACATGATACTTCTCTCAAAAACAGGTGCAATATCTCATTAAGTCAATATTAGCATTTGATTGTCCAAAACGTGTCACGTGGCAAGGCTAAGCATACTACGTCGGTCTAACTACCCATGTTGGCAATTTAATAATGTCCAACTAACAATCCACAACTAGGGTGACAAGGGGTCATGGCACATATTTAATTAACCAAGGTGTCATACAGCAATTTGGCATCTATCTAGTTTCCCGGAATTAAATAAAGTATTTTCTAATTAAACTAGCAGGCAATAATTTAAATCAAATTAATTTGAAAATGGGATCAACATGGTCAAAGCACAACTTGCCTTCAAAGAGTACTTGCTCTTGGTCTTGAGCTGGCTTCTGGGTCAACACTTCACCTTCGAAGCCCTCGGGCACTTCAACGTCTACTCGTAAAGCGTGCAAATAGCAATAAATAAATAAACAGTAGATAAAAAGTGTTCAAACATCCAAATGAAGCCCATAAACAGAGAGAACATAATTTTATGAATTTTTAGGAATTTGAATCGGCAAAATCGGAGTTAAAATGCAAAAGTTACAAGCGTTTAAAGTTTAAATAATCAATTAAACAATATTACAGAGGAAAAATTTGGTCCAAAAATTAAATAAAATTCACCATTAGGTAGATCTCAAATTTATAAAAATTTAGAAATTTGAATCACTCAAATCGAAGTTAAATTGCAAAAGTTATAAGCGTTTGAAGTTTCAAAATTCAAATAAATCAATAATCCGAATTAATTCATTTATTTTTATACTGAAAAACCGAATAATGACGTCAGCATGGATTTTGATTTTCCACCGAATTATTTTTCTATTGAAAAATCGATTTATTGCGTCAGCCGGTCCATGGACGTGGTCCACGGTTCGGTTTGGGTCCACCGTGGACCCAGTCCACGAGTACATGTCTCACTGACATGTGGGCCCCATCGGATGACATCAGCGGTGACGTCATCCGCTCGGCTGAGGGACGGCTGACAGCTGGGCCCCACCGTGACGTCAGAGGTGACGTCATGGTGCGATTCGGCTGAGCCGCTTACACGTGGGCCCCACGTGACGTCACGGCTGATGTCAGCGGCGACCGGCCTGACCGCGCTGACCGCGCTGACCGCGACGGTCAGCCTCCTAGCCACGTGGCTAGATCTCGGCCGTTGATTTGAAAATCAACGGCCCATATCGGATCTAGCTTAACGCACTAGGAAAACTACTCGGCTGATCTGGACCGTTCGATCTTGATCGGACGGTCAAGATCTAATCTAATGCTATAACGTGAGTTAACGCTAGCTGTATGATCTATATCTAACGGCTGAGATCTATCCTGGCACAGTGCAGTTACGGCTACGTGGCACAATCTAAACCGTTGGATCTAGATCCAACGGTTGAAAACAGATCTAGGAATTACAACGTGAAATCTCACCGGGGATGACGTGGACGAATCTGGGCCCTTGGATCTTGATCGGACGGTTGGTGGAGCTCGAGTGACGGCGATGGCGTGCGGCGGAACTGGCTCACCGGAGACGAGGACGACGACCATGGCAACGGCGTTGTGGGGCCTCTCCGGCAAAGTGAAAGGTGCTCTCCGACGCGTCTCGTCCTTGCGGTTCCGGATCTGGGCTCAACGGCGGCGGAAATGACGAATAACCGCGGCGGAAACCTAACGCAACTACGGCGAGCTCTAGCAGGCGAACGACGGCAGCTCAGGCGACGTGGTATAGGGCTAGGGTGCGCACGGGAATCAGCTACCCGGTGGTGGCGGCGGCGCCTTAAATAGGTCCCTCGGCGTCCGTGAAAATCGTAGAAACCGAGACCCACACGGCTGCGGCGGCGGAATCCGAAATGGATTCGGATTGGGTGACGTGGCTCAACGTGGACCGTTTGTGACACTACGGAATGGTGTGACATTATTTAACGTGAATGTTAAGGTCAAAAAACTTTATGAAATATGGTATTGGAGGTTAAAACCATATGATAGGAGGCTTAATAGCGTTTTCGGGCCGTTTCCGGGGTTTTGGGCCTTTCCGGGGGAGTTTGGGCCTAAAGGAAAGGGTCGTGGGCTTTGGTGGGATGGAGTTTGAGTCCTAATATGAGTAGGAGACCTGGTTGGGGGCCTCCCCCAGCCCCTTTAGGCGTTCACCCCCTGTCCTTGCGCCCCCACAAGTCCTAGCCGCCCCCACACCTCCCCACCTCCTCCTTGTGGCGCCTCCACCTCCCCCATTGCTCCACCACCTCTCCTCCTCCCTTGCTTCCCCTAGGGGAGTTCTCCACCTCCACACCTCAAAGATCCATCCGTTGGAGCGCTCCGCGATGAGGAGATCCGGCGGGATTGGAGCGAGGAAGGAGATCGCGCGAACCGGGAGGAGATCTATTGGGTTTTCGTGCGTTGGGCAAAGGTATGGCCATAGGAATCCTTGGGGTTGGTCTATGTACTGTTATAAGGGTGTTTATAAAGTTTTTAGATCAATTGGTGGTACTGGAATTGAGTAGATTGGATTAGATCTAGAAGTTGCCACGTTTTCTGTTTCGGGCAGCATGAGCAAAAGACATAGGGTTCGGTTTTTCACCAAATTAGATTCGGAATCTGGTCGTATGGACGTTGAAGAAGTTGTAGATAATTTCGTTATCTTTCCGTGGATATAAAGAACGTTAAATTCCGCCCAGCCGTTTGAAAGTTATGGCTGTTTTACCGAGCGTGTTAAAATCTGTGCCGTGATTGGAACAGATCACGGTATTTTGTAGATTAAAAAACTTTAGAGTCCGAATCAGTCTTTCCCTATACCTAGAAAAAGTTGGGAAATTTCCTAAGCTACGCGAGGATGTACTCTCTTAATTGATGCGGAGTCTTAGAACCCGAGTTATGCCTTTTGGAAGGCTGCTGTCCCGACGGGACAGAACCTCTGTTTTTAGGTTTTGCGAGTAGTTGGCAATGTCGGTGTAGATGAGGGTTTGTGTAATGTTTTGTGGGCATGATTGTGAGTGTGTGATACCTATGTGCAGGTGGTGCGACCCCGGGAGTGCCTTCTACTTCCCGCCAATCCGTTGCCCGTGGTTGAGGCAAGTGTGTTGTGATGGATAGCGATTTGTAGGTTGCTTGTTGAGAATAGATGGAATTGACTACATGATATATGATCACTTGCCATGCTTTTATGATTGCCAATGATATGATGAGCATGTTTATTATGTTATGATGCCATGTGTTAATATGTGAGTTAAACATTATGTTGGCATAATTGCATACATGACATGTTACATGGCCCGGGCGGTGAGGAAGTCATATCTAATCCGGGAAGGTCGGTGAGAAAGATATGACTAATCCGAAGAGCCAATGAGTAAGTCCTACATCGTGATTCCATTCACCGCGGTGAACGGAAGCGAGGAGTAGGCACCCTCCATCTTCGGGATGGAAGGGAGGAGAGGGTGCACACCGACGGGTGTGTACTCAACCATACCGGTATGAGTTTCCAAGGAGACATGAGCATTGCATTGCATTGCATACGTAATGATGATGATAATGTTATGTGTTCATGAATGAGATGATATACATGATGTGAGACATTATTGCCATGTTATTGTTCTTGTTGTCCATTGCAATATGCTTGCTGAGTGATGAACTCACGCTTGTGTTTATGTTGTTTTCTTTTAGGTACCATGAATCCGGCATGCGGGGAAGGGAAATAGTCACACTTCCACACGTAGCTTCACTCTTTTGATTTCACAAGTCATTCAATTAGTGTTGATAATAAATTGCGTGTGATGATCATTGCTTTAAGGCTTAGCTTTGCTTAATGAGAATCTTTTCGTTCGTTTGACTCTTGGAAACATTATATGTTTGGAACTAGACTTACATTGTTGCTAAGTCGTTAATTATTGCTATTTTAGATGCTTTCCATTATGATATAACTTGTGTTACTGTTGTTGCTCCTTCAATTCATGTTAAAACAAAGGAGATGCTGCCGAAATCTCGGTTTTTAGCATGTGCGCCTTTGATGGAATTTATGTTTAATTGTGGTATTTAGATGTTGTTTAGCTTATGTTTGGTAGCATTCAGGCATATTAAATGTCGGGGTGTTACACCGTTGGATCAAGATCCAATGGCACGGGGGTTTGGGCTCGGGTCCGGCTCGGGCGACCTGGTTGGCTCGGTCGGGCTCGGGTTTGGGCGACGTGGCGCGATCGTGGCCGTTGGATTACGATCCAACGGTCACACGCGTTAGGGTTCGGTGACTTGGTTCGACCGAGACGGCTGGCGCGGTCGGTCGGTCGACTCGAGTCGACTTCGGACTCGGGTCGATCGGATGAACAAAGGAAACTGATTTGTTTTTCCAGCGATTAAATAATTAAATTAACTCCCAGAAATTCATTTAACTCACTAAAAATAGCAAAACACTCAGAAAAATTCCAAAAAAATTCTAGAAAATATTTTAGAACATTTTGGACTCAAATAAAATATTTCCAACAAAATTTTATTTGTAAAATCAAATTCTTTAATTATTTCAAAAGTGAATAAATTCAAATCAATTCCAAATAAATCCAAATAAATTCCAGAAAATTCCAAAAATTCACCAAAGTGCCAAATCTTATTTAAATTCATGAAAAGCAAAAATTGGGGTGTTACAGATGGTATGCCGTACTGAAATTCAAGCGGGTGCCCATTGCCGTATGCAACTTTGTAACACCCCAATTTTTGCTTTTCATGAAATTAGATATTATTTTGCACATTTGTGAATTTTTGGAATTTTCTGGAATTTATTTGGATTTATTTGGATTTATTTTGATTTAATTTGAATTTATTCCATATTGAAATAATTAAAGAAATTAAATTTTCAAATAAAGTTTTGTTGGAAATATTTTATTTGAGTCCCAAATGCCCTAAAATATTTTCCAGAATTTTTCTGGAATTTTTTTGAGTATTTTACTATTTTTCTTGAATTAAATGAATTACTGGAAATTATTTTAATTACTAAATCGCTGGAAAAATCGAGTCGGGTCAAGTACTGTTCATCCGACTGGACCCGAGTCCGTGTCAGACTCGAGTCCGACCCGAGCCACGTGACTTGATCGAATCCGGCCCAAACTCCTAATATTGTGGGACCGTCGGATCAAGATCCAACGGTCCGGATTTCCCCGTACCGCTTCGATCGGATCCGGTCCGGATCCGATCTCGCGCGCACATCGTGGCCGCTGATCGTGCCACGTGGACGGCTGTCCGTCGTCGTCCCCGTCCGAGTCCAGGACGGACTCCTCCGCCGCGTCCCAGCTAGGGTTCCGATTCTAGCACGCATCCCGGGGGTATTTATGGTGTGGGACATCTCCCGAGGTTGCCCGTTGCCGCACGCACTTTCCGCCCCTAGTCTTCGAGCTTGAGCCGCCGCCAGCTAGCCGCAATCGCTCGCCGTAGTTAGATAATTATAACTTTTGTGTTTTAACTCCGATTTGAGCGATTCCAGTTCCTAAAAATTCATAAAATTATGTTCTCTCTGTTTATGGATTTTATTTGGATGTTTGGACACTTTTTGCCTGTTGTTTATTTGTGTATTGCTATTTGCACGCTTTACGAGTAGACGTTGAAGTGCCCGAAGGTAGGGATGAAAACGGTACGGAAACGGTCGGTAAATGACTATTCTGTTTCCGTTTCCGTTTTTCTTCGGAACGGTCGGGAACTTTCCGTTCCGTTTTCACCCCTACCCGAAGGCTTCGAGGGAGAAGTATTGACCCAGGAGCCAGCTCAAGACCAAGAACAAGTACTTTTTGAAGGCAAGTTATGCTTTGCTGCTTTACTTAATTATGGGTAATTAGATAAATGCCTAATTGCTGTATGACTCCTTGGTTAATTAAATATGTGCCATGACCCCTTGTCACCCTAGTTGTGGTTTACTAGTTGGACATTACTAAAATTGCCAACATGGGTTTAGACCGTTGTAGTATATTGCTTAGACCTGCTACGTGCACATGACATGATTTTGGACAATCAAATGTTAATATTGACTTAATGATATATTGAACCTGTTTTGGAAAGGTATCATGTGATGTTGATGGCACGTGGTGCATGGTAATCAACTGGGCTTTGATAAATAGCTTTTGACCGGGGCATGTGGCAAGAATGATCAGGTGGGCCAGTTGTGGCACCGGGAATGTTGGTTTGGTTCTTCGGGTAGTCTTGCCCTGGTCACCCTAAGGACTTAACCTTGCAAGCCTTTGAACTGAGTCAAGCGTGCAACCACATGTCCGTAATGGGATGGACCTAGTTGACTAAGTTGCTAATAACGTACCTGTGGGACCTCAGGATGTCAACTACACCCTTTGTGTAAGTTGAACAGGGGAGCGTATCGGGGCTGCGGCCAGGTACCCATCTAACGGTGGATTGACCTAAACTTCGCCTTTGCTAAGGGAAGGGTTAGTGTGCAACACCGGAGAGGACCACTTGTGCTGTTAAAAGTTTCTGAAAGACTTTGTTATGGGAACTCGCCTTTGTGGTGTTTGACTGTATCTTGTGGGTAAAGTGCATAACCTCTGCAGAGTGTATAATCTATTCGAATAGCCGTGTCCGCGGTATTGGACATCGCTCGGGAATTACAGTCAAGGGTTAGACTTTCTTGAAAATAACTTGGACTTGAAAGGTTGGGTTTGGTTAAATAATGATGTTGATGGAAATGTGGTTTAGGAATGGGAAGGGTGTTGATTAAACTCTTGGAAAGGTTATTTATGTTATACTTGTTTCTACTGCTTTCGAATCTACTTATGCTACTTGTCAAATGCTGTTTTACTGCAAATACACCTTGAGCTACTCCTTTGTACCAAGCCATGCATATAGTATATTAGCTTGCATTCTGTGCATGACTTGCTGAGTACCAAGTACTCACCCTTGCCGCAATACAACACCAGTTGAAGAAGAATCTATACCAGCTTTGGAGGAGGAGCTTCCTGTGATACTACGGGTTGGCATAACCTTAGAAAGCATGAAATTTGCAATTAGAACCCTACGGTCTGACGTTTTAGTGTGTTTCGGGCTGTTTCCGGGCTTCCGGGACTCTCCGGGGTCGATTTGGGCCCTGAGGGGAAGTCGTGGGCCGGAGGTGGGGTGCTTGGGCCCTTGTGGGAGTGGTGGGGGGGCAGCACAACCTACTGCCCTAGCCCCCCTCACCTCCCTTGCGCAGCCCCCTTTCCCCATCTCCTCCTCCCTCTAGCCCCTCCTCCTCTTCCTTCACCCCCAAGACTGTCGGGACCCCGAATTTGCAAATCCAGACCCTCTGTGTATTCAGCACTAGTCCAGGAACGCGCTAGTGCACACAGTCTTAACATTGGTAAATATCACAATCATACCATTCGATATTATCAAAGTACTTTATTTAAATAACCAAAGTGGTTACTCGACCTTATGGCCAAGTTACAAAATGTATGCCTCGCAAGGCGAAACTTATTCAGAGAAAAATAATAGCAAATGAAAATCAAATAGCTTGCGTGGCGCCATCCAAGATACCACAGTAACCGATCGGGCTCGCATCCCTAAGTAGACGGATCCTCTTGGAATTCCTCCTCCAAGTCGGGCGTAGTCTCCTCTTCAACTGTGTTGTGTTGAGGCAAGGGTGAGTACTTGGTACCCAAAGAAGTCATGCACAGAATGCAAGCTAATATACTATATGCATGACTTGGTACAAAGGAATAGCTCAAGGTATATTTGCAGTAAACAGCTTTTGACAAGTAATATAAGTAGATTCGAAAGCAGTAGAAATAAGTAAAGCGTAAATAACTTTTCAAGAAGTTTAATAAACATTTTTCCCCATCCTAAACCACATTTCCATCATCTTCATTATTAAACCAACCCAACTTTTCAAACCAAAGTTATTTTTGAGAAAATCTAACCCTTGACTGTAATTCCCGAGCGATGTCCAATACCGCGGACACGGCTATTCGAATAGATTCTAAACTCTGCAGAGGTTATGCACTTTACCCACAAGATACAGTCAAACACCACAAAGGCGAGTTCAGTAACAAAGTCTTTCTAAGCCTCAAACAACACAGGTGGTCCTCTCCTGTTCAGGCTCTACACCATCCCTTCCCTTAGCCAAGGCGAAGTATGGGACCAACACACCGTTAGATGGGTATCTCGGCCACACCACGATACGCTCCCCCGTACAATCACACAAACGGTGTAATTGACACCCTGAGGCTCCACAAGTGAGTCCTTAGCGACTTAGTCAACTAGGGCCGTCCCATTCCAGCCATGTGGTTGCAAGTATGACCCAGTTCAAAGGCTTGCAAGGTTAAGTCCTTAGAGTGACCAGGGCAAGACTACCCAAGAACCAAATCAACACTCCCAATGCCACAACTGCCCACTGATTACTCTTGCCACATGCCCTGGCCGAAATCGTTTATCAAACCCCAGTTGATTACCATGCACCACGTGCCATCAACATCACATGATACTTTTCCAAAACAGGTTCAATATAACATTAAGTCAATATTAACATTTGATTGTCCAAAATCTTGTTATGAGCACGTAGCAGGTCTAAGCAGTATACTACAACGGTCTAAACCCATGTTGGCAATTTAATAATGTCCAACTAGTAATCCACAACTAGGGTGACAAGGGTCATGGCACATACTTAAATAATCAAGGTGTCATACAGCAAATTGGTACTTATCTAACCCCCATGTTTAAACAAAGTATTTTTCTAATTGAACTAGCATGCAATAGTTTAAATCAAAATAGATTTCGAAATAGGATCAACATGGTCAAAGCACAACTTGCCTTCAAAGAGTACATGTTCTTGGTCTTGAGTTGGATCCTGAGTCAACAATTCTCCTTCGAATCCTTTCGGCACTTCAACGTCTACTCGTAAAGCGTGCAAATAGCAATACACAAATAAACAATAGGCAAAAACATCCCAAAACTCCAAATAAAATCCATAAACAGAGAGAACATAATTTTCTGGATTTTTAGGAACTGGAATCGTTCAAATTGGAGTTAAAATGCAAAAGTTATGATTTATTAAAGTTTAAATAATCAATTAAATAATATTACAGAGAAAAACCTTAGTCCAAAAATTAAATAAAATTCATATTTGAGTAGATCTGAATTTTATACAAATTTAGAAATTTGAATCACTCAAATCGGAGTTGAAACGCAAAAGTTATAAGCGTTTGAAATTTGGAACAAAATCTGAAATCATTATTCGAATTAATAAATCATTTTCTTTTTCGGAAATTAATTATTGCGTCAGCCTAGACACGTGGCAGCCTCTGATTGGGCGGCTGACGTCAGCCGGTCCATGGACGTGGTCCACGGTTTGGCTCGGTCCACCGTGGACTCGGTCCACGACTCTACGTGTCGCTGACATGTGGGCCCACTCGGGTGACGTCATCGCTGACAGCACACTGCTGGGGGCAGCTGCTGACAAGCGGGCCCCACCGTGACGTCAGCGATGACGTCATGGTGCGGTTCCATTGTCCCGCTGACGCGCGGGCCCGCCGTGTCAGCGTCTGCCTCACGCTGGTGCGCGGCCGCGCGGTCAAGCTTCCCGACGCAGCGTGGCACAATCTCGGCCGTTGATTCGAAAATCAACGGCCCATTGATCGGGTGACGACGCTCGGGTGAACGTGGCCAATCTGGACCGTTGGATCTAGATCCAACGGCCGGGATTAGATCCGAGGATCTAAACGTGATCTCACCGTGACGGTCGGATCTTGATCGGACGGCCGTCGAGTTCGCGAGGGTCGATGCGGCGCTACGCGCGTTGGCTTGACCGGAGATTTAAGACGATGACCTCCGTCGCGGCGCTTCCGCAACTCCGCGTGAAGGCTGGCACTCCCAGCGCGGCGCGACACGGCGATCTCGATTCTGGGCTTGGTGGCGCCGAGAACGGCGAGGCGGCGGAGATCAACGAAACCGCGGCGGAAGACTTCCTCTACTCCGGCGAGCAATTGCGGACGACGCGCGGCTCAGGCGAGGTGAGAAGGGGGCTCGGTGCGTCTGGTTGTGCGCTTCGATGGCGGTGGCGGCGTATTTAAAGGGGGCCTCGGCTTCCGTGTAGAGCGCGGAAATCGAGGTTGACACGGTGACGGCGGCGGAGAACTCCGGCTCGGATCCGGCGGAGATGACGAAATCGCGGCCGTCCACGTGGCGCGATCGGCACGGCGAGGATGGCTCGAGGCGCCGCCGTTATCCGCAGCGAAATGATCCTCGACCGTTGGATCTGGATCCAACGGTTGGGATCGATTGGGGTTGAACGGGTTCGGTTGAGTCAATCGCTCTGTCGGGTTCGGTCGGACTCGAACTCGAGTCCGACTCGCCTGGCCTCGGATGAACAAGACAAACCCACTCGCATTTTCCAGCGATTTAATAATTAAAATAATTCCCGATAATTCATTTAATTCATTTAAAAATAGCAAATGACTCGTAAAATTCCAGAAAAATTCTGGAAAATATTTTGGATCATTTTGGACTCAAATAAAATATTTCCAACAAAATTTTATTTGCAAAAATTAAATTCTTTAATTATTTCAAAATGGAATAAATTCAAATAAATCCAAATAAATTCCAGAAAATTCCAAAAATTCACCAAAGTGCCAAATCACACATGAATTTAAGGAAAGCAAAATTTTGGGGTGTTACAAACCTCCCCCCCTTAATAGAATCTCGTCCCCGAGATTCAGGGCTCACTACAGAATAGGTTTGGAAACTCTTTCTTCAAATCCTCTTCGCGCTCCAAAGTCGCTTCGCTTTCTTCATGGTTGCTCCACTGAACTCTACAGAAACGGGTTGACTTGTTTCTAGTTTCTCGATCCATTGTGTCTAGAATCCTCACGGGATGCTCCTTATAAGTCAAATCCTCTTGCAACTCAATTGACTCTAGCGGTGTCTGTTCCTCAGGAACTCGGAGACACTTCTTCAACTGGGACACATGGAATACGTCATGCACTCCTGCCAACGACTGCGGCAACTCCAGCTGATAAGCAACTTCGCCTCTGCGGCTCAAAACCTTAAATGGTCCAACATAACGGGGTGTGAGTTTCCCTTTGGCATGGAACCTCTTAACTCCCCTGAGAGGCGTAACTCTGAGGTATACAAAGTCTTCTGGTTCAAAACTCAAGTCTCGCGACGATTGTCAAGATAACTCTTTTGTCGTGATTGGGCTATCTTCAACCTTTCCCTAATCATGGCGATCTGTTCTTCACCTCTTGAAGAATATCAGGCCCAAAGACACGGCGCCACGGTCTCATTCCAATTCAATGGCGTCCGACAGGTCGACCATACAAAGGCCTCAAAAGGTGACATCTCAGAACTAGCCTGATAACTATTGTTGTAATCGAACTCGGCATAAGGTAAACTCTTATCCCAAGAAGTAGCATAAGCTAATGCACAAGCTCTCAACATATCCTCCGTAATCTGGTTGACTCTTTCTGGCCTGTCTGGTCTGCGTGGATGATAAGTCAGATCAAGTTCAAACGGGTTCCCATGGCTTCATGCAACTTATTCCGTAACCTTGAGGTAAATTGGGTACCTCGTCCGATACAATCCTCTTTGGCACTCCGTGCAAACAGACAATCCTGATCATGTATAATTCTGCTAATTTATCTCCCGAGTAAGTGGTCTTCACGGGGATAAAATGGCCTACTTTAGTCAAGCGATCCACTATAACCCATATGGAGTCATAACCTCCTTGAGTCTTTGGCAAACCGGTAATGAAATCCATTCCGATTTCCTCCCACTTCCACTCAGGTATTTTCAGCGGTTGTAGCAATCCTGCCGGGTCTCTCGATGCATTGCCTTGACTCTCCGGCATACGCCGCACAATGCAACATGCTCGGCAACTTCACGCTTCATACTCGGCTACTGAATCTCTCCTTCAGATCCTGATACATCTTGGCGCTTCCAGATGAATTGAGTACTTAGAGTCATGGGCTTCTTCCGTAATCGCTTGCTTTAACTCCTTTTGTTAGGCACACAAATGCGATCCTTCATCCACAACGTGCCTTGCTCATCCAACTTGAAGTCCTCTCGCCTTGCCTTCCTCCTTGATGGACTTAATCCTGCGGATCTTGTCATCATCCTTCTGTCCTTCTCGGATCTGATCCTCTAGGGTAGGCTTTACTTCTAATGCGGCCAAGAATCCCCTAGGTACTACCTCAATCTTCATTTTCTGAAAATCCTCACATAACTCATCCTGACTTGTGGCTAGCAACGTACTCACGGTATGGCTTTTCCGACTCAGGGCATCGGCTACTACGTTGGCCTTCCCGGGGTGGTAATGGATCCCAACATTATAGTCCTTGATCAACTCTAACCATCTCCTCTGCCTCATATTCAGATCCGACTGGGTGAATATGTACTTAAGGCTCTTATGATCCGTATATACTTCACATCTGCTTCCGATCGATAGTGACGCCATATCTTCAAGGCATGCACTACTGCAGCCTAACTCTAGGTCATATGTCGGATAATTTTCCTCATGCGGCCTCAATCGCCTTGATGCATAAGCGGCGACCTTTCCATTCTCGTGACAAGACACATCCAAGTCCTTGGCGCGATGCGTCATAATAAATATCGAAGCTTTGAGCAACATCCGTAGAACTAACACCGTGCCGACGCCAATCGCTTCTTCACCTCCAAATCCTTTCTCACATTCTCGCGCCCATGCAAACTTCTTTTCCTTCTTCAAAGATTGCGTAAGAGGTTTCGCAATTGTCGAAGCCTTCGATGAAACGGGCGGTAGTATCCCGCCATTCCAAGGAAACTCAGAATCTGGGTCACAGTCTTGGTGCTCCCAATGTAACACGCCTTCTACTTTGCTTGGATCTACGGCGACTCCTTCAAGGTCATTACATGTCCAAGAAACTCCACCTTGTCCTTCCAAAAATCACACTTGCTGAACTTGGCGAAAAGTTGCTGTTCCTCGCCTTTTCCAAAACTCGCCTTAAGTGTTCGGCATGTTCATCCTCCTGTCTTGGAGTAGATTAGGATATCGTCTATGAACACGACGACAAACTTGTCCAAATATTCCATGAACACCTTATTCATCATATTCATGAAATAAGCCGGGCGCATTCGTCACCCAAAGGACATAATCAGAACTCGTAATGTCCATATCTTGACGAGAATGCGCCTTCGAATATCTTCCGATCGGATCTTCAATCGATGGTATCCCGATCTCGCACCAATCTTGGAGAAAACTCCGCTCCTCTCAACCGATCAAACAAATCATCAATCCCTGGTAGCGGATACTTATTCTTCACGGTGACTTCATTGAGTGCACGGTAGTCAATGCACATCCTGAAACTCCCGCCCTTCTTCTTGACAAACAAAACCGGTGCTCCCCACGGCGACGAACTCGGCCTCGATAAATCCTTTCTCCATTAACTCTTCTAGCTGTTTCTTCATTTCTACCAACTCCTCGGTGGACATCCGATAGGGTCTCTTTGCTATCGGTCTTTGCATTACAAGCTCTATCACAAACTCTATGTCCCTGTTTGGCGGCATACCGTAGATCTTCGGGAAAAACATCGGGTACTCATTCACTACTAGGACATCCTCTATGCCGATTGCCTTGGTGCTGCTAACCATCAATCGCCCATCTCTAATCTGCAGTGGCTTGAAATTCTACTTTCTTCCCACACGGGCTCTCAATCGAGATAGTCCTCCGTCCACAATCCAATACGGCCTTGTGCTTGGATAACCAATCCATTCCCAATATGACGTCTAAGGTCTGGGTCTCCAAAATTATAAGGTTTGCTAGGAACTCTATTCCATCTATTAGTATTCTCACCCCGGAACATCCTACTTTCGTTCGGAGTTCGGAACAGGGGTTTGAACCAAAAGCATGCACTTAAGTCTTGCAATCCTCAAATCGTTTCTAGTAGCAAAGCCTTGCGAAACAAACGAATGCGAAGCTCCAGAGTCAAACAAAATCAAGCAGTGTATCGAGTTAACAAGTAACTTACCCAAGACGACGTCCGTAGCATTCTCGCAGGTGCATCTGCGGTGACATGGTTGACTCGGCCTCTCACCACGGCCTGGGGTGTGGCTCTGTGCCGGGCGCCCTAGCTGGGTGGTTCCTAGGTTGAAGCGAATCGGGGTCACTCTCGCTGTCTTCTTTGGACAATCATTGGCAAAGTGTCCTCGCTCGTTGCGCTTGTAGCAGCGTCTCACTGTTCCTTCTTGTGCACTCGAGTAAGCGTTTCTAGCGAAGTGGGGTTTGGTAGTTCGATTGATGTGTCTTGGTGCCGATGGTGTCCTTGTTGCATTCTCGTGGTTGGAATCGAAGAATTGATTTGGTGCAACTCTCAGCGCATGCTGCGTTCCCCTGGAGTGATCCTTCTTTGTTGCATCCTCGCGCTTCTCGTTCTCATCCAGCTTCCTTGCGCTTGTCCTCAAGAATAAGCGCCTTATTCACCAACTCTTGGAAATCTGGAAAGGTGTGGGTGATCAATCCTACTTGCAATCCTGAGTTAAGTCCCTTCATAAAACGAGACTGTCTGGATTTATCTGTCGCTACATCCTCAAAAAGCGTAGCGTGCTAGCCGTGTGAACTTGTTCAGGTAGTCGGCCACCGGCTGATTACCTTGCTTCTGCTCTGAACTCCTCCTTCTTAAGGTCCATAATTCCTTCGAGGCACGTGATATCGTCAAAATGCAACTGTGAACTCTTCCCAAGTGATATCTTGAGGGTTCTCTTGCGTGGCATGAAGTTCTCCCACCATTCGGCTGTTCCTTCCAGCTGATGAGAAGCGTAGAGTACCTTCTCATTTCCTATGCATTGAGCTATGTGTAGCTTCCTCTCGATTGATCTTAACCAATCATCGGCCTCCAATGGATTGGCATTCCCAGAGAAAGTGGGTGGGTGAGTTCTCATGAACTCTGATAGTCTTGTATTCTGGCATTGTCCATGATTAACTTGATTAGCAGTGGCCTGAGCAGTGACGTGTTGCATTTGTTGCATCATAGCATGCATCAACTGAGTCTAGGCAGCCAGAAAAGCTCCGAAATTCTGCATATCCAGTGGCGGTGCTGGTGCTCCATCATTGGGGTTTTCTGCTGGGCGAGAACCACTCCCATTGCTTCCAAAGTTTCCACGGGTGTTCACCATCTGTCGATTTGCTCTAGGTTTAGAGATGAGAGGGAAACAAGAATAGACAAGTAATATGGAACTTATGCGGGCGAAGGGGTAACTTTAAGGTCCAACTTTATTATTTAATAACTTGGTATGGCTGCTTACAATGCCTAAGGGCCTTGCAACACATAATGCACACTCAAAGAAACAAAGCAAATCCAAATCGAACTAACTCTCGAGTCTAACGCCTAAAGGGTGACTCTTTATTCTATGATGCGACTCGCGAAGGAGCCTCACTATAGAACCTATGCTCACTCATCGAGAAAACCTCCACGGCCTGGTACGGTGTCTTTGTGGCATAGGCGCCGAAACTTGATCGCCATGTCCAAAGAATCGTGTCCCCTATGGTAGTCGAAGAAGCGATGTCCTCATCGAGATCTGACTCCTCCGATCTGGCTCGTGTAGCTCGAGTAATCGCTCGGTCCAGTCCGCATAAGGTCATCTCCAACTCGTCAATCCTTCGTAGAAGGTGTGCCACATACTCTTGAGCTTCCCGCCATCTGTTCTTCTCTGTCGTGATCTCCTTGCGGGCCTTCAGAGCTCCTTGCTTGTATTATCTAGTACATCCTCCTGGCGACGACAAATCGTGCCAAGCGTGTGTAACCGTGGCATCCTCATCCTGAATCGCCTTCGGTCAAGAAGGTTATCGCTGCGCGGATGATAACGAACACCGTGCTCTCCAATTCTCTGGCGTAGATACGGGTAATGTGCCGCATTGCTCGTCGTGATACTTCTTGGATACCCATCCGCATTGTAGATCTCCTGGCGGTCAGGTGTATCGAGCGATTGCACTGGCCCTTTTTCCTAGCAGTACCTCAATCCTCACGCCACAAGCCTTGATCAATCCCGCTTGTCCGATCACTTCCACTTGGTATTGGGGCTTCTCAAAATCTCCGAGAGTCTCAGAGCATATGCCAAAGTTCTCGCGGCAGAACCAACTCCCAGATCAACGTAGTTGAACTCTTCCTCCATCTGTCACAAGAGTGCTTTACGTAAAAACTCGGAATTTTTAAATTGTGACAAGGTAAGGGAAAATTTCAGCAAGAGACAAGAAAAGAGAGAAGGGGATAAGTCGAGATGTCATTTCTTGTCTTCACAAATTTTTAGCTTTAGAAAATAGGTTTTATCCTCACTACGACCATTCTAGCTAGGGTTGAGCCTACAGTCAAGTATGGCTCTGATACCACCTCTGTCGGGACCCCGAATTTGCAAATCCGGACCCTCTGTGTATTCAGCACTAGTCCAGAACGCCGCTAGTGCACACAGTCTTAACATTGGTAAATATCACAATCATACCATTCGATATTATCAAAGTACTTTATTTAAATAACCAAAGTGGTTACTCGACCTTATGGCCAAGTTACAAAATGTATGCCTCGCAAGGCGAAACTTATTCAGAGAAAAATAATAGCAGCGGAAAATCAAATAGCTTCGTGGCGCCATCCAGTATACCACAGGCAACTGACTGGGCTCGCATCCCTAAGTAGACGGATCCTCTTGGAATTCCTCCTCCGAAGCTGGCGTAGTCTCCTCTTCAACTGGTGTTGTGTTGAGGCAAGGGTGAGTACTTGGTACCCAGCAAGTCATGCACAGAATGCAAGCTAATATACTATATGCATGACTTGGTACAAAGGAATAGCTCAAGGTATATTTGCAGTAAACAGCTTTTGACAAGTAATATAAGTAGATTCGAAAGCAGTAGAAATAAGTAAAGCGTAAATAACTTTTCAAGAAGTTTAATAAACATTTTTCCCCATCCTAAACCACATTTCCATCATCTTCATTATTAAACCAACCCAACTTTTCAAACCAAAGTTATTTTTGAGAAAATCTAACCCTTGACTGTAATTCCCGAGCGATGTCCAATACCGCGGACACGGCTATTCGAATAGATTCTAAACTCTGCAGAGGTTATGCACTTTACCCACAAGATACAGTCAAACACCACAAAGGCGAGTTCAGTAACAAAGTCTTTCTAAGCCTCAAACAACACAGTGGTCCTCTCCGGTTCGTGCTCTACACCATCCCTTCCCTTAGCCAAGGCGAAGTATGGGACCAACACACCGTTAGATGGGTATCTGGCCACGACCACGATACGCTCCCCGCACAATCACACAAACGGTGTAATTGACACCCTGAGGCTCCACAAGTGAGTCCTTAGCGACTTAGTCAACTAGGGCCGTCCCATTCCAGCCATGTGGTTGCAAGTATGACCCAGTTCAAAGGCTTGCAAGGTTAAGTCCTTAGAGTGACCAGGGCAAGACTACCCGAAGAACCAAATCAACACTCCCAATGCCACAACTGGCCCACCTGATTACTCTTGCCACATGCCCCGGTCGAAAACTGTTTATCAAACCCCAGTTGATTACCATGCACCACGTGCCATCAACATCACATGATACTTTTCCAAAACAGGTTCAATATAACATTAAGTCAATATTAACATTTGATTGTCCAAAATCTTGTTATGAGCACGTAGCAGGTCTAAGCAGTATACTACAACGGTCTAAACCCATGTTGGCAATTTAATAATGTCCAACTAGTAATCCACAACTAGGGTGACAAGGGTCATGGCACATACTTAAATAATCAAGGTGTCATACAAAGAAATTGGTACTTATCTAACCCCATGTTTAAACAAAGTATTTTTCTAATTGAACTAGCATGCAATAGTTTAAATCAAAATAGATTTCGAAATAGGATCAACATGGTCAAAGCACAACTTGCCTTCAAAGAGTACTTGTTCTTGGTCTTGAGTTGGATCCTAAGTCAACACTTCTCCTTCGAATCCTTCCGGCACTTCAACGTCTACTCGTAAAGCGTGCAAATAGCAATACACAAATAAACAATAGGCAAAAACATCCCAAAACTCCAAATAAAATCCATAAACAGAGAGAACATAATTTTCTGGATTTTTAGGAACTGGAATCGTTCAAATCGGAGTTAAAATGCAAAAGTTATGATTTATTAAAGTTTAAATAATCAATTAAATAATATTACAGAGAAAAAATTTAGTCCAAAAATTAAATAAAATTCATATTTGAGTAGATCTGAATTTTATACAAATTTAGAAATTTGAATCACTCAAATCGGAGTTGAAGCATAAAAGTTATAAGCGTTTGAAATTTGGAACAAAATCGAAATCATTATTCGAATTAATAAATCATTTTCTTTTCGAAATTAATTATTGCGTCACCTAGACACGTGGCAGCCTCTCGATTGGGCGGCCGACGTCGGCCGGTCCATGGGACGTGGTCCACGGTTTGGCTCGGTCCACCGTGGACTCGGTCCCATGGACTCGGTCCACGACTCACGTGTCGGCCGACATGTGGGCCCACTCGGGTGACGTCATCGCCGGCGTCGGCCGCTTCTTGGGCAGCTGGCGACAAGCGGGCCCCACCGTGACGCCGGCGATGACGTCATGGTGCGGTTCGGCTCCCGCCCAGCCAGCGGGCCGTGTCGGCGTCTCACGCTACGGGTGCGTGACCGCGGCGGTCAAGCTTCCCGACGCGTGGCACAATCTCGGCCGTTGATTCGAAAATCAACGGCCCGGATTGATCGGGTGGCCGCGTTACGGGGTGAACGTGGCCAATCTGGACCGTTGGATCTAGATCCAACGGTGGGATTAGATCCGAGGATCTAAACGTGATCTCACCGTGACGGCCAGATCTTGATCGGACGGCCGTCTGAAGTTCGCGAGGGTCGGCGATACGCGCGGCGTTGGCTTGACCGGAGACGAAGACGACGACCTCCCGTCTTGGCGCTTCCTGCAACTCCGGCGTGAAGGCCGGCACTCCCAGCGCGCGCGACACGGCGATCTCGATTCACAGGCTTGGTGGCGTCGGAGAACGGCGAGGCGGCGGAGATCAACGAAAAACGCGGCGGAAGACTTCCTCTACTCCGGCGAGCAATTGCGGGACGACGGCGGCTCGAGCGAGGTGAGAAGGGGCTCGGAGTGCGTCTGACGGTTGTGCGCTTCCGATGGCGGTGGCGGCGTATTTAAAGGGCCTCGGCCGTGTAGAGCGCTTGAAACCGAGGTTGACACGATGGCGGCGGAGAACTCCGGCCGGATCCTCGCGGAGACGACGAAATCGCGGCCGCCCACGTGGCGCGATCGGCAGCGAGGATGGCTCGGCGCTGCCGTTGTCATGCGCGAATGATCCTGGCCGTTGGATCTGGATCCAACGGTTGGGATCGATTGGGGTTGAACAGTTCGGTTGAGTCAATCGCTCGGGTCGGGTTGGTCGGACTCGAACTCGAGTCCGACTCGAGCTCGATCGGATGAACAAGACAAACCCACTCGCATTTTCCAGCGATTTAATAATTAAAATAATTCCCAGTAATTCATTTAATTCATTTAAAAATAGCAAATGACTCAGAAAAATTCCAGAAAAATTCTGGAAAATATTTTGGATCATTTTGGACTCAAATAAAATATTTCCAACAAAATTTTATTTGCAAAAATTAAATTCTTTAATTATTTCAAAATGGAATAAATTCAAATAAATCCCAAATAAATCCAAATAAATTCCAGAAAATTCCAAAAATTCACCAAAGTGCCAAATCACACATGAATTTAAGGAAAGCAAAATTTTGGGGTGTTACAAAGACGCACCACCCCCTCCTCCTTGCGCCTCCTCCCCCACCACCACGTGCCCTTGCTGCGTCCCCCTCGCTGCCACGCCCCGCCACGGTGCTGCCCTCACCGGTAGGAGGATCCGCGACGAGGAGAACCGGAGGCCACGTCGTGTGGGGAGAGATCGGGTGGAGTTCGCGCGAAGGAGAGCGATCGATTCGTGGTTCATCAATAAGGTAATGGGGGAAACCTTTTGGGATTGATTAAGTGCTGTGTAGAGGTGATTTACCATGTTTTTAGATCAAGGGAGGTGCTGCAATGGGTTAGATCTATTGAAAACTAGAGATGTTTTCACGTTTTGGTTCGGGCAGATTGGGAACCTGAACTAGGGCAGGCGTTTTCGCCAATTTAGAATTTGAATCTGACCATATGGACTTTTAGGAAGTTGTAGATAATTTCCTTATCTTTCCGTGCATATAAAGAACGTTAAAATCCGCCCAGCCGTTTGGGAGATATGGCCATTTTACCGAGCGCTGTCAAATCTGTGACGAGATTGGGACAGTTCGTGTTCAACGTTAGATTAGACAACATTAGAGTCCGAATTAGTCTTTCTCTATAACTAGAAAAAGTTGGGAAATTTCCTAAGCTACGCGGGGATGTACTCATTTAATCAATTTGGAGTCCTATAACAGAAGTTATGCCCATTGGAAGGCTGCTATCCCGAAGGGACAGATTTGCTGTTTTCTGATTTTAGGAGTTGTAAGCGAAGTCGGGTAGTGGGATTTATATGTGTGCTGTTTTGTGGACTCGTTTTGAGTGTGTGGCACGTATTTGCAGGTGGTGTGCCTCCGGGAGTACCCTCTACGTCCCGCCACTCCGTCCCCCGCGGTTGAGGCAAGTGTAATGGAATGAGTAGAGAGTTGTAGGGTGTTTGATGATGAGATGCAATAGAATTTATGTTGAGTACTTATGCCATGCTTTATATGTTATCATCGATATGATGTCCTCATGCCATGATTTAAATGCTTGCTGTTGTTATGATGTCCTCATGCCATGCTTGAGAAGGTTGCCGTTGGTATGTGTTTTGAGCTATCTTGATGTGATGCCATGAGACAATATGCAAGATGTATTTAAGTACGTTGCTATCCATTGTGCATACATGGCATATTTTCATGGCCGACCGGTGAGATAAGTCATAACTATTCCGGTAGGGTCGGTGAGAACAGTTATGACTAGTCCGGGGCTATTCTTTTGAGTAAGTCCTACATCGTGATTCCATCACCGAGGTGAATGGAAGCGAGTGATAGGCACCCTCCATCTTCGGGATGGACGGGGGGGGGGGGAAGGGGGCATGCCGACGGGTGTGCACTCAACCATACCGGTATGAGAATTCCAGGAGACATGTGCATTGCATTGCATGAATGATGTACATAAATGAAGAAGTTTATGAATTAATGATGAGAGTACTCATGAGATGCTCATGAAATGATTATCATGTTGTTTTAAAGAGTGTATATACTGTCAAATATGATGTGTTGTGGAATAACTGTGGAGACTGGGATGATGGTTTGTTGTCTTGATCCTTGTTGATTCATTACAATACACTTTGCTGAGTTTTGAACTCACGCTTGTGTTTTTCGTTGTTTGTTTCTTTAGGTACCATGAAATCGGCGCGCGGGAAAGGGATTTAGCTACACTCCTCCACGTAGTATCATAATCTAGCTAATTCACCTGTTTTGGAGACATTGCAATAATCATTAGTTTATGGTCTTTATGTTTGGTTGTTTCCCTCATGTGTATCATGTGGGGCTATGGAGTGAATTGTTATATCTTCCTAGACTTAAATTGATGCTTATTCTTTTGCTAGCGATGCTTATTGATGTTTTAGTTGATGATTAGTTATCATTATCGCTGCGTGTGAAGATCTTGTTTATCCTACTTATTGATATGATGTTATGTTGTTAAGTTTCATGCATAAACAAAGTAAATGCTGTCAAAATTTTCAATTCTTCTAAATGATTACTTGCTGTAATTTACCTTAAACGTTGGTATTAAGTGTGTTATGGTCTATGTTTGGTGACATTCTGGGCTTAGTAGAAGCTGGGGTGTTACACTTCCAGAGGAACCGTCTACTTAGGGAGCGAGCCCAGTCAGTTGCCTGTGGTATACTGGATGGCGCCACGAAGTTATCTTATTTTTCCGCTGCTACTATTTCTCTCTTAATAAGTTTCGCCCTGTGAGGCGTATATTTGTAACTTGACCATAAGGTCGAGCAACCAGTTTGACTATTTAATTAAAGTACTTTATTAGTATCGAGTGGTATGATTGTGATATTTACCGATGTTAAGACTGTGTGCACTAGCACGTTCCTGGAATAGTGCTGAATACACAGAGGGTCCGGATTTGCAGATTCGGGTCCCGACAAACTTATTCCAAAACCTTGAGGTAAACTGAGTACCTCGATCCGATACTATTTTCTTTGGTACACCATGTAAACACACAATTTTGGCCATATATAGCTCAGCTAGACAATCTCTGGGGTAAGTGGTTTTCACCGGGATGAAGTGGGCGACTTTGGTTAGGCGATCAACTATCACCCATATTGAATCAAATCCTTGTTGAGTTCTAGGTAAACCGGTAATGAAATCCATTCCGATTTCTTCCCACTTCCACTCAGGTACTTTCAAAGGTTGCAACAGTCCTGCCGGCCTCTGATGCATTGCCTTTACTCTTTGACATATATCACACAATGCGACGTGTTCGGCAACTTCTCGTTTCATGTTTGGCCACCAGAATCTCTCCTTGAGATTCTGATACATTTTTGCACTTCCTGGATGAATTGAGTACTTGGAATCATGCACTTCCTCAAGGATCAACAGCTTCAATTCAGGTTTATGAGGTACGCAAATTCTATTTTTCATCCACAAGGTACCTTGCTCATCTACTTTGAAGTCTCTGGCTAAGCCTTCATCCTTCTTGGATTTGATCCTATCTTATCATCATCCTTTTGACCTTCTCTGATCTGCTCTTCTAGAGTCGGCTTTACTTCCATGGTAGCCAAATATCCGCTAGGTACGATCTCCAATCTTAACTTCTGAAGCTCTTTACACAAGTCAGACTGGTTTCCTGCAACCACCAAATTCAAGTTGTGGCTTTTCCGACTCAAAGCATCAGCCACCACATTTGCTTTTCCTAGATGGTAGTGGATTCCGATGTTGTAATCCTTGATTAATTCCAACCATCTTCTTTGCCTCATGTTAAGATCCGATTGAGTGAATATATACTTTAAACTTTTGTGGTCAGTATATATTTCACATCGGTTTCCAATAAGATAGTGGCGCCATATTTTAAGGGCGTGCACTACAGCAGCTAATTCAAGGTTATGAGTTGGGTAATTCTGCTCATATGGTCTTAACTGTCACGAAGCGTAAGCCACTACTTTTCCTTTTTGCATCAGAACACACCCAATTCCTTGACGCGGAGCATCACAGTAAATATCGAAACCGTTCCTTACATCCGGCAACACTAAGACAGGTGCCGAAGTTAGACGCTTCTTGTAACGCCCATGTTTGTAATTAAGCTTAATTAGGCTAATTAAGTGTGGAGTAGAGCTTTGTAAGGTTTTTGAATCTTATTTTGGAGTCATTTGCTTTTGAGTTCCGTTTTGCCGTTTTGTTGACCGGTGTTCCCGAACGGAGCTTTTGGATCCGTCTTCGGGTGAAGTCTAGAACCATGCAAGGTAGAACCTGCACCTAAGTCTTTAGACTTTCGTTAGGATCCTCTAAACCTACTTTAGTGGTACACTAGATGTTTGATCTAGAGCCATTGCGAAAATTGTAAAATTCCTGAGTTTTTTTTTCTTCTTTGGCGGCGTATCTGTGATTAGGCTGTGGTACTACCGCCGAGCAACAAGACAGCCGCCTTGATCGCCGGCCGTAGCGAGGGCAGCGGGGCCAGAGCCCTGTTTTGCTCCTGTGCTCGTGGCTATCCTCTTACCTCGTTTCCCGTGCCCTCCCTACTCCCTCAAAACACCAGGGCAAGCACCTCCTCTCCTCCTCCTCCCTCATTTCTTCTTCTTCCTCTCCTCTTCCCTCTCTCTCCCTTCTTTGGAGCTCTCTCCTCCTCCTTGCCATCTCCAGCTGGGTGGAGCTCCAGGAGGCCGAGTAGAAGCAGGAGCAAGGGTGGAGAAGCGTCTCCAAGCAGTTAAGGAGCTTCACACGAGGTAGGTTTTAAAGTTAAACCTAAACCCTAGGTGTAGGTGCAAACCCTAGTTCTTCCTTGACCTGTATCTCATCTTCCCTTCCAGTTAGACGCTAGGAACCCTAGTTCTTGCGTCATACTCTTATTTCTCTGAACAGCTAAGCCTAGGTTCAGGTTAGAAGGATCTTTTCGCTTGATCGAGTAGTTTTGGAAACCCTGATCTATGCTTCGTGGGACTCGTTAGCTTTAAAGCTTCATTTCTTGAATTTACGGAGCCCTTCCTTTTGTAACCCTAACTCCGGAAAGTCGAGAAATGACCTGCGAACAAGTTCTCCCTGCCTTGAATTGGATTCTTGCGGAAGGATCGAGTTTGTACTCGATTCGAGGCGAGAATCGAATTCAGGTGTAGGTTAGGTTTTTCGGTCTTAGAGGTCTGATTGTCGTGTGCTGAGGGTTGTAGCCAGTTTCTCGATCTTATGGAACCCTAGTGCATTATTGGACCTATTGCGCTTGTTGCGAATCCGTCGTTCCGAAGGATTTGCAAAAGATGCACCTTGGGCATTCGGAGCGATTTTGTGTTCTGAAGTTCCAAAGCTCACAAGCCTAGCGCGTATAAGTCCTTAATGCTGTAGAGAACCCGTGGCCGCAAAGAAACTCGAGTTTCGACACCTTCTGGGTCGAAATCCATTTTCGCGTCAATATCGGGAGAGAAAGGATCCGAAAAGTGAGATTTTGAGCAAACGAGCTCGGAACTGGTCGAAACGTGCGTGAATAAGTCCCATGGATCCCCAGGAACCTATCCATGCACTTACGTCGAAGTTCCGAAGTCTTTTGGGCGAAATCTCAATTTTTGGGATTTTGGTCTCGAAGCGACCGGCACTACCGCTAGTGTGAGGGCGGTACTGCCGGTCGGTCTGGCACTACCGGATTTAGAACGCCGGTAGTTATTTTCCAGAGAGCATCCTTTTGGGTTCCCGGCCAGCGGCACTACCGCATACAAGAGCTTCAGATCGCCGGCCAGAGCGTCACTACCGTGCTACAAGAGTTTGCAGATCGCCGGCCAGAAGCGGCACTACCGCCCGCTGCACGCCTGCATCGCCGCCTGGATAAAGTTATGGGATTTTCCTTTTTGCTTAAATTCTCGTTTCTCGTTTTCGATTCTTATTGGCTTTTGATCGCTTCCTTGCCTATTTTATTCGATGATTTTGGTCTCGTTGCTTTTCGTGTAGACGTAGACGCTTCGAACATCGCCGACGATCCCGACTACGTCCCGGAGGCCGATTTCACCAAAGAGCAAACAGGCAAGCACCTCCTTGACCATTTTGAATCCCATATTTGCAAATTCTTATTTTGATTGCCAAAACTATTATGCATGCTCATAAGTTTATTAAAAGTGATCATTTGTGGGAAGCAGTAGTTAAACCAGAAATTGTTGGATTACCTCAATGCAATCCGAATATGCAATCCTTGATAGACTTAGGAATAATTTAGACACGTTAGTAAGTGTCAGAGGGTATTAAAGAATAATAGTCGCATGTGCTTAGTTCAGCAGTAGAATTGGTTGCAGGAGATCATGACGTTCTTATTCATAAACTCCTGGAACTATTAGGATAGGTGATTGGTGTCAGGTTGGAATCAGTAGATATGGGGTTTTGTTTGAAAAAAAAGGAAATGGTCGCGTGAGTAAAATGGAAAAACCTAGAGAGTTTAGACCGGGCGAGATGTTTGGTGGTTCGGAGTTGGTGGTATTTGGCCGGGTAGTGGTTCCGGTTGGTAGGCTGGTTTCAGGTTCGGATTGGTTGTCAGGCCGTTGGCTGGTTTGGAGTGGTTTTGTCTTAGCTGGTCCCTTGCTATGGGGAGGTTGAAGGCTAGTGTGTGCTCGGTGGGGCCGCTAGTGTCGATTCTCTGTGGCCATAGCAAGTGGGTTTGGAAGACCTCGCCTGAGTCACCCTAAGGACCGAACTTGGTGCTATTTACTGGGTGTAATACGTGCAACCACATGTGCTAGTGTGGGATGGCCTCAGCCTAGTACGGGGAAAAGGGATCTGACCCTGCATTATTGGAGGGCAAAGAGGATTGGATGCACTTGTGGTGTCGGTGCATTCTAGGGACTTTCTTGTCGAGGCATCGAAAGAAAGTTTACCCAATACAACGGTAATGCCTACTACAGGGAGGTCGTGGGCTAGTGGGTGCCTATTGGAACCACTGGCGGCCTCTGTGGCTGCAGTTAGAAATGCACGTTACCGGGCCGGTGCAGGATTTGAACTCCAATCTCTCGAAAGGTTCCGTCACTGTCTAGCAAATCGGGTACTTCGGTATCGCGAGGCATGGAGGACATGATTGCTAGAACGTGTCATGTGGAGTACGAGCAGGCGCCTCTGCAGAGATAAATTAACTAATCGATTAGCCGTGCTCACGGTCATGAGAAGCATGGAAAGTATTATCAAGTATAGATTTTGGGTCTGGGTTGACTTCTGGGAAAATGGGTTTCGAAGTTAGATTGTGTTGGTCGGGTGTGTGTTTGGATCTTGGGTTCGGATAAGGTGCAGGTGGTTGGTTATTTTGGTGAAAGGAATGGTTGGATGGTTGATTTGGTTAATGGTTTCTCTATTATTAATTGTTTGAAATGTTTTCTTCAGCTTCTTTTGTAAAAATGCGAATGTGAATCTATTATCATATTGCAAGCAAAATCTGCTTTGTACTCAAAAGACTAGTGTAGAAACATATTATTCATTGATTTGACCTACATTTTATATGTATACATTCCATACACTAAAGTCTTGCGAGTACATACGTGTACTCACCGTTTGCTCTAACGGACTTTGGTCAGAAGGAGAAGAAGCAGGTATGATGCAGATGTACTGCATTTAGTCGCAGTCACGATGACGCCGACGATTCAGGGCTTAGCTGGGTTTCCTTCCAGTCAGTTGCCTGAGGGTGGAGGCACACTGCGTGTTTTTCTTTTGGAGTTTCCGCTGGCGTTGGATGATTCTTTTGGACTTGTGCCGGCTGTAGGCCGAGACTTGTAAAGTTAAACTAATGTAATAACGTTACCTTTCATGTGTAATATATTTACTCTTGCATAGTTGAGACCTGTCTTGTATGACAACGCGTGGAGTCTGAGCTCTTGATCCAGGGAACCAGTACAATGCACGCGGTTGTGGGAAGCTCGAGTTGGGATCAATCAGTTGGCATGTACACTCCTCACGAGTTTTGCCGATTAATTGGCCCCAATCCGAGTACGGAGTTGGTTTAGCGGTCAGGAGACGTTACGGGTTGCATTAATCTTCTGACCGATGCACAGTAATGACCTGCATCGCTAATCTGATTCTGGAGCCCCCACAAGAGGTGGTATCAGAGCTATGTTAAAACTGAAAGGATAAATTAGATCGCTAGATAATAGAACTTAGGAATGAGTTTTCCCAGGTGAGTTATTTTAACTTAGTATTCTTAATTGTGAAATGGTAGATGCTAGCCTTTTCCCTTCTATAGCTTCTTTCCTGATTTCGGATCTTCAAAGTGAATTTCATCTTAGCTGATTTTCAAACCTTGTTTTCTGGGACAGGAGTGAAGTAGGAAAATGGGATTCATTCTATTCCCTTTCTCACTCAAAACCTAAAGATAGAGTTTGGGGGAGCCTTACCTATTCAACAGTTAGTTACTCGTTGTTTAAGGTCAGGATTAAGGCTTCGGGCTATGGCTTTTGCAGTTGTTTTGTGTGGTTGTTGCTTGGTTTCCTCTCTTTTGGTTTGTCTCCGTTAAGGTTTCGCTAACTAGTTCTTTTCTTGCTTTTAGATGTCGGGGCGCTGGGAACCTCGTTTCTACACGCGTGCTATCCTAGAGGGTTCTGTTCAGGCCACCCTTTGGGAGATGATGCGCCGTGTTGGGTTCACTGAGCCACCAGAGTACATGATCTCAAGCGCTGGACTTAGCCCAGCATCCTCTCTCTATGTGGCAGAGGTCACTATTCGAGGTCGTCTTGCAGGAGAGCAGACACGTCTCTACTATGGCACAGCTCCGAGTCCTCTCGCAGCGTTGCTAGATGGGGCGTATGTGGCAATCCTTCGACTCCGTTTCGACCTTCCCGAGCTGTCGCAGATGTTTCCGAGTTGTCCCTCTCGTGAGCCGGATGGCCAGGTAAACCTCTATGCACAGGTGAATCCACTGATGGATATAGTGGAAGCTTGGCAGGTTGGGTACGTGCGAGCTGTTGACAGGTACCTGCTTCGCCTTCGGGATGAGCTTCTGGTCGCTCGCCGTCGTATTTCCGAGCTAGAGAGCCATATGGCACCGTTCGTCAACCATGGCTTCTTCACCACCGAGATGATCTACGGGGAGCACGATGAGCTTGAGCCGGCAGAGGAGCTTCCTCGCCCTTACGGATCCTACCGTCGGGTCTCCCGCAATGCCAGGATGTCCGTGCGAGGCAAAGACCGTCGCGTCTCAGCTGTGCGCCCTGGAGCCTCGTCGAGTGCAGCACCGGGTCGTAACCTCATCTTTGGCGGTCGTGAGTACGAGCTGATGTACCCGGTGGAGTCATCTACTTCTTCTACAGCTCCAGGCCCTTCCGATGCTCCTGCCGAGAATGGTGGGGATGTGTAGACCTGGATCTTAGGAGTCCTCTGTGTAATAGGTAGTACTGAAGCTCGCTTTTGTCGTAGATACGAGCTGGCTGGTGATGTACTTTTGCTTTGTCTGGAGGTTAGGTGGGAACTTGTGTTAAGTGGGAGTGATGATGTAATATGAATCAGCTGTAGCGCGCAAGGACGTGCTTTGTCGTCGTCCTTAAATCTATCGTGTATGCAATCCTTTCGCTGCAATGCGTGCTTCATTGTCTTGTGTTGCTGCGAATCTTATTAAATGCATATGAATCCTGCAGTAATCCCATTGTGTCCTCTCATTTCTGGTATGGCACCTGTTGTTCACGTTGTTGAACCTTGTGTTAAGCAGGATGCCGAGGAGACGGCCAGTCCGTGCGATTAGGGCCGAGGGTACGGTGCAAGATGAACCGAACCCCTCACTTCATGATCCGCCGCAGCAGGGATCCCATAGCCATGTTTCGCGGCATTCTAATGATCTAGTGGCGTCAGCACATGGACGTCAGGAAGCGCAGAGTGAGGAATTACCTCCTCCTCCGTCCATGGCCCAAGTACTGGTGATGCAGACTCGTTTACTCGAGAGATTGGTGCAGAATTCGGAGAATCTGGGTGCCGTTGCTTTTGGCGGTGTGGCAGCGATGCAACCCCAGACTCGGCTGGCAGAGTTCCAACGGACTCGCCCACCGAATTTCTCCACGGCCACTGATCCTTTGGACGCAGATGACTGGCTCCGCGACATTGAAGATAAACTTGAGTTGGCTAGATGCACGGATGACGAGAAAGTCCAGTATGCTGCACATTATCTCCAAGGAGCGGCAGCAGCATGGTGGAACAGTTTTAAGACTATTCGCCCTGTTGGACAAGTTACCACTTGGGCAGATTTCAAAGAAGCTTTTCGTGCAGTCCATATTCCCTCCAGCTTGATGGAGATAAAGAAGAGGGAATTTTATAATTTGAAGCAAGGGTCCATGTCCGTTATGGACTATCTGCATAAGTTCAATTACCTGACTCATTATGTCGCTGATGAGATTCCGAGCGAGGCCCGGAAAACTGCTTGGTTCCGGGAGCATTTGAATGATGAAGTTAAGCATTCGCTCGCAGCTCTTGATTTCCCAAATCTCCAGGAGTTAGTGGATAAGGCGATTCGGGTGGAAGATAGTGCGAAGGCAGTTGCAGAAAATGGAAAACGGAAGTGGCTGGCCCAAAAAGCAGCCGGTGCGGGCCCGTCAAGGTCTCGCCCTGGGAAGGCTGTCAGTGTTCAGTCAATCACTTCTCCTCCAAAACCTCAACGACCTGTTCCTCGTGCCTCTCAATCTGCGGTTCAATCCCATAACCGCGGTGGGCAGATGCAAGGAGGACAACAAAGGGGGACGCCGCTTTCATGCTTTGCATGTGGACAGGTTGGCCATTTTGCCAATGTTTGCCCTCATCGCCGACTCCCTACCGACTCGCCCTTCACTCAAAGCGCTCAGGTTCGTCCTCAAGCTCCTGTTAGTGGACGTGGTGGTCATCGAGTTGGCCGAGCGGGTTCGTTCTCACAGAGTCCTGCTCAGGGTCGCCTTAATTTGGTAACAGCGGAGGAAGCAAGTAATGCACCGGATGTGGTCCTCAGATGCGTTTCTTGTGCATTCAGCTCCTACTGTGGTTTTGTTTGATTCCGGAGCATCCCATTCCAAGTGTCTTCAAGGTTCGGTAATGATAAAGGGATTAGGACTAGTTTGCTAGGCAATTACATGTTAGTTCATTCCCCTGGCTCAGTCCTTCGGGCTCAGTGTATTTGCCTAGGAGTCCCGATTGAGATTGAAGGAGTGCGATTTAGTGGAGATCTGATTCAGATCGATACACCTGGACTTAATGTAATCCTAGGGATGGATTGGTTATCTAAGAACCAAGGACGCATCGATTGTGCCGAACGTTCCATTTCCTTGG
Source organism: Rhipidocladum racemiflorum (assembly GCA_036346355.1). Lineage (NCBI taxonomy): Eukaryota > Viridiplantae > Streptophyta > Magnoliopsida > Poales > Poaceae > Rhipidocladum > Rhipidocladum racemiflorum. The sequence continues at coordinate 33,296,623 of CM070585.1, forward strand.
TGAATCCAGATGGCATCCAAGTCAAATTTAACTCCAGCCCGTTATCGGTGCAAAAGCCCTCTCTTCATTCCTTGTCTATTCTTGAGATGGGACAAGTACCGGTTGTCTGTGAGTATCCCGATGTTTTTCCTGAAGAATTGCCGGGATTGCCTCCAGACAGAGACTTGGAGTTCGTTATAGATTTGCTACCAGAATAAAGACCAATATCCAAGCGCCCTTACCGGATGCCCTCGGATGAGTTGATCGAACTCAAGAAGCAACTCAAGGAGCAGCTAGCAAAGGGTTTTATCCGTCCAAGCTCTTCGCCTTGGGGTAGTCCAGTGCTCTTCGTTAAGAAGAAGGACGGCAGTCTTCGCATGTGCGTCGACTATCGTTCGCTGAACGAAGTCACTATTAAGAATAAGTATCCCCTTCCGCGGATTGATGATTTATTTGATCAATTGAGCGGAGCTCAGATCTTTTCCAAAATCGATTTGAGGCTTGGGTACTTCCAACTCAAAATCCGACCGGAGGACATTCAGAAAACTACGTTTACTACTCGCTACGGATTGTACGAGTATACAGTGGTTTCCTTTGGTCTTACCAATGCCCCTGCCACTTTCATGAACCTCATGAACAAAGTATTCATGGAATACCTGGACAAATTCGTAGTGGTGTTCATTGATGACATCCTCATCTACTCCAGAAGTGAAGAAACGCATGAGCTCCATTTGCGGTTAGTGCTCGACAAACTCCGCGAGCACCAGCTTTACGCAAAATTTAGCAAGTGTGAGTTCTGGCTCAAAGAAGTTGCATTCTTAGGGCATGTTCTTTCTGGAGGTGGAGTTGCAGTTGATCCAAGTAAGGTGCAGGATGTAATTGCTTGGGAGCAGCCACGATCGCTCCAGATCCGAAGTTTCCTCGGTCTTGCCTTACTACTACCGACGGTTCATCGAGAACTTCTCCAAAGTCGCTAAACCGCTGATGAGAACTACTCAAAAAAGAAAAGAAATTTGAGTGGTCATCAACTTGTGAGGCAAGTTTTCAAGAATTGAAGCTAAGACTTACCTCTGCCCCAATTCTTGTTTTGCCAGACATACATAAGAGCTTTGACATTTACTGTGATGCTTCGCGTCAGGGTCTCGGTTGTGTGCTGATGCAAGACGGCAAGGTGGTAGCTTATGCTTCACGACAACTGAAACCTCACGAAGCCAACTATCCAACCCACGATTTGGAATTGGCGTGATCATTCATGCTCTAAAACTGTGGCGTCATTATCTCATTGGAAACAGATGTGAGATATTTACCGATCACAAGAGCCTGAAATATTTCTTCACCCAACCAGATCTGAACTTGAGGCAGCGCAGATGGTTGGAGCTAATCAAGGATTATGATCTGGGAATCCATTATCATCCAGGCAAAGCTAATGTGGTTGCAGATGCCCTCAGTCGCAAACAGCACGCCATTAGTGCATCGACTTTTGTTAGTCAACCTCAACTGATGGATGAGTTTCGGAGGCTCAACCTAGAAGTGGTTCAAGAAAGGTTTGTGGCAGCCCTAACCTTAGAGCCCACTCTTGAGTCCCAAATTCTAGCCGCGCAAATCATTGATGAGGAAGTGGCTGAAATTAAGCGCATCTTGAAGGTAAGCGCACCTTCGGAGTTTTTGGAAAGAGTGGATGGGATGGTCATGCGTGGACGGCGATTGTACGTTCCGAATGACCAGGAGATCAAACAATTGATCTTGAAGGAAGCTCACAATACTCCTCTTTCGATCCACCCTGGAAGTACAAAAATGCACCAGGATCTCCGTGTAAGTTTCTGGTGGCCTGGTATGAAAAAGGAGATCGCTGAATTTGTCGCTATTTGCGATGTGTGCCAGCGAGTGAAGGCAGAGCATCAATGCCCTGCGGGATTGCTCCAGCCTTTAAAAATTCCAGAGTGGAAATGGGATGAAGTCGGCATGGATTTTATTACTGGTCTGCCGAAATCATCAAGTGGTCATGATTCTATTTGGGTAATCGTGGATCGATTGTCCAAAGTGGCTCATTTTATTCCAGTCCATACCACCTATAATGGGCCTAAACTTGCAGAACTTTACCTGAATCACATAGTCCGACTGCATGGTGTTCCTAAGGTCATTGTGTCAGACCGTGGGACCCAATTTACGTCGCGATTCTGGAAAAATCTGCATGAACTTCTTGGTACTAAGTTGTTTTTCAGTACAGCGTACCATCCTCAGACTGATGGCCAAACTGAAAGAACTAACCAAGTCCTGGAGGATATGCTGAGAGCTTGTATGTTGGCCTACAACACGAAGTGGGAGAAATGCTTAGCTTTTGCTGAATTCTCCTACAACAACAGCTATCAAGCAAGTCTCCAGATGTCGCCGTTCGAGGCACTCTACGGAAGAAAGTGCCGGACACCTCTGTTCTGGTCTGAAGTCGGCGAAAGACAATTCTTCGGCCCTGTTGTGATCCAAGAAGCCGAAGATCATGTCAAACTGATTCGGGACCGACTAAAGGAAGCTCAGTCGAGGCAGAAAAGTTATGTTGATACTCGTCGTCGCGAGCTGAGTTTTGATGTAGACGATTTTGTCTATCTCAAAGTGTTGCCGCTACGTGGCACTCGTCGCTTTCAAGTTCGTGGGAAATTAGCGCCGCGTTATGTCGGACCGTACCGCATTCTTGCGAGGAAAGGTGAAGTTGCTTATCAGATTGAACTTCCCCCTCAGCTTTCCGAGGTACACGATGTATTCCACGTATCGCAGCTGAAGAAATGTCTTAGGAAGCCCACAGAACTTACCCCATTGGAAACGATTGATCTTCAGCCTGATCTATCGTATCGCGAGCATCCGATCCAAGTACTTGAAGAAGCTGAGCGCCTTACTCGCAATCAAGTCATCAGAATGCTCAAAGTCGAGTGGAGTAACCATACCCAGGACGAAGCTACTTGGGAACGAGAAGATCGTCTTAGAATTGAGTTTCCCTCTTTCTTCGCAGAGTCTAGCTAATCTCGAGGACTAGATTATTCCAAGGGGGGTAGGATTGTAACGCCCGTGTTTGTAATTAAGCTTAATTAGGCTAATTAAGTGTGGAGTAGTGCTTTGTAAGGTTTTTGAATCTTATTTTGGAGTCATTTGCTTTTCAGTTCCGTTTTGCCGTTTTGTTGACTGGTGTTCCCGAACGGAGCTTTTGGATCCGTCTTCGGGTGAAGTCTAGAACCATGCAAGGTAGAACCTGCACCTAAGTCTTTAGACTTTCGTTAGGACCCTCTGAACCTACTTTAGTGGTACACTAGATGTTTGATCTAGAGCCATTGCGAAAATTGTAAAATTCCTGAGTTTTTCTTCTTTGGGCGGCGATCTGCGATTAGGCTCATGCGGTACTACCGGCCGAGCGGCGTCTGCCGCCCGAGGCGTCTTGTCGGCCGTAGCGAGGGCAGCGGGGCCAGAGCCCTGTTTTGCTCCTGTGCTCGTGGCTATCCTCTTACCTCGTTTCCCGTGCCCTCCCTACTCCCTCAAAACACCAGGGCAAGCACCTCCTCTCCTCCTCCTCCCTCATTTCTTCTTCTTCCTCTCCTCTTCCCTCTCTCTCCCTTCTTTGGAGCTCTCTCCTCCTCCTTGCCATCTCCAGCTGGGTGGAGCTCCAGGAGGCCGAGTAGAAGCAGGAGCAAGGGTGGAGAAGCGTCTCCAAGCAGTTAAGGAGCTTCACACGAGGTAGGTTTTAAAGTTAAACCTAAACCCTAGGTGTAGGTGCAAACCCTAGTTCTTCCTTGACCTGTATCTCATCTTCCCTTCCAGTTAGACGCTAGGAACCCTAGTTCTTGCGTCATACTCTTATTTCTCTGAACAGCTAAGCCTAGGTTCAGGTTAGAAGGATCTTTTCGCTTGATCGAGTAGTTTTGGAAACCCTGATCTATGCTTCGTGGGACTCGTTAGCTTTAAAGCTTCATTTCTTGAATTTACGGAGCCCTTCCTTTTTTAACCCTAACTCCGGAAAGTCGAAATGACTCGCGAACAAGTTCTCCCTGCCTTGAATTGGATTCTTGCGGAAGGATCGAGTTTGTACTCGATTCGAGGCGAGAATCGAATTCAGGTGTAGGTTAGGTTTTTCGGTCTTAGAGGTCTGATTGTCGTGTGCTGAGGGTTGTAGCCAGTTTCTCGATCTTATGGAACCCTAGTGCATTATTGGACCTATTGCGCTTGTTGCGAATCCGTCGTTCCGAAGGATTTGCAAAAGATGCACCTTGGGCATTCGGAGCGATTTTGTGTTCTGAAGTTCCAAAGCTCACAAGCCTAGCGCGTATAAGTCCTTAATGCTGTAGAGAACCCGTGGCCGCAAAGAAACTCGAGTTTCGACACCGTCTGGGTCGAAATCCGTTTTCGCGTCAATATCGGGAGAGAAAGGATCCGAAAAGTGAGATTTTGAGCAAACGAGCTCGGAACTGGTCGAAACATGCGTGAATAAGTCCCATGGGTCCCCGGCAACCTATCCATGCACTTACGTCGAAGTTCCGAAGTCTTTTGGGCGAAATCTCAATTTTTGGGATTTTGGTCTCGAAGCGACCGTCACTACCGCTAGTGTGAGGGCGGTACTGCCGGTGGGTCCGGCACTACCGGATTTAGAACGCCGGTAGTTATTTTCCAGAGAGCATCCTTTTCGGTTCCCGGCCAGCGGCACTACCGTATACAAAGAGCTTCTGCATCGCCGGCCAGAGCGGCACTACTGCTTACAAAGAGTTTGCATCGCCGGCCAGAGCGGCACTACCGCCCGTTGCACGTCGGTACTGCCGGCCTCTGGGTAAAGTTCTGGGATTTTCCTTTTTGCTTAAATTCTCGTTTCTCATTTTCGATTCTTATTGGCTTTTGATCGCTTCCTTGCCTATTTTATTCGATGATTTTGGTCTCGTTGCTTTTCGTGTAGACATAGACGCTTCGAACGTCGCCGACGATCCCGACTACGTCCCGGAGGCCGATTTCACCGAAGAGAAAATAGGCAAGCACCTCCTTGACCATTTTGAATCCCATATTTGCAAATTCTTATTTTGATTGCCGAAACTATTATGCATGCTCATAAGTTTATTAAAAGTGATAATTTGTGGGAAGCAGTAGTTAAACCAGAAATTGTTGGATTACCTCAATGCAATCCGAATATGCAATCCTTGAGACTTAGGAATAATTTAGACACGTTAGTAAGTGTCAGAGGGTATTAAAGAATAATAGTCGCATGTGCTTAGTTCAGCAGTAGAATTGGTTGCAGGAGATCATGACGTTCTTATTCATAAACTCCTAGAACTATTAGGATAGGTGATTGGTGTCAGGTTGGAATCAGTAGATATGGGGTTTTGTTTGAAAAAAAGGAAATGGTTGCGTGAGTAAAATGGAAAAACCTGGAGAGTTTAGACCGGGCGAGATGTTTGGTGGTTCGGAGTTGGTGGTATTTGGCCGGGTAGTGGCTCCGGTTGGTAGGCTGGTTTCAGGTTCGGATTGGTTGTCAGGCCGTTGGCTGGTTTGGAGTGGTTTGGTCTCAGTTGGTCCCTTGCTATGGTGAGGTTGAAGGCTAGTGTGTGCTCGGTGGGGCCGCTAGTGTCGATCCTCTATGGCCATAGCAAGTGGGTTTGGAAGATCTCGCCTGAGTCACCCTAAGGACCAAACTTGGTGCTATTTACTGGGTGTAATACGTGCAACCACATGTGCCAGTGTGGGATGGCCTCAGCCTAGTACGGGGAAAAGGGATCTGACCCTGCATTATTGGAGGGCAAAGAGGATTAGATGCACTTGTGGTGTCGGTGCATTCTTGGGACTTTCTTGTCGAGGCATCGAAAGAAAGTTTACCCAATACAACGGTAATGCCTACTACAGGGAGGTCGTGGGCTAGTGGGTGCCTATTGGAACCACTGGCGGCCTCTGTGGCTGTAGTTAGGAATGCACGTTACCGGGCCGGTGCAGGATTTGAACTCCAATCTCTCGAAAGGTTCCGTCACTGTCTAGCAAATCGGGTACTTCGGTATCGCGAGGCATGGAGGACATGATTGCTAGAACGTGTCATGTGGGTACAGAGTACAGTCTCTACAGAGATAAATTAACTAATCGATTAGCCGTGCTCACGGTCATGAGCAGCTTGGAAAGTATTATCAAGTATAGATTTTGGGTCTGGGTTGACTTCTGGGAAAATGGGTTTCGAGGTTAGATTGTGTTGGTCGGGTGTGTGTTTGGATCTTGGGTTCGGATAAGGTGCAGGTGGTTGGTTGTTTTGGTGAAAGGAATGGTTGGATGGTTGATTTGGTTAATGGTTTCTCTATTATTAATTGTTTGAAATGTTTTCTTCAACTTCTTTTGTAAAAATGCGAATGTGAATCTATTATCATATTGCAAGCAAAATCTGCTTTGTGCTCAAAAGACTAGTGTAGAAACATATTATTCATTGATTTGACCTAAATTTTATATGTATACATTCCATACACTAAAGTCTTGCGAGTACATACGTGTACTCACCGTTTGCTCTAACGGACTTTGGTCAGAAGGAGAAGAAGCAGGTAATGATGCAGATGTACCAGACGAGTCGCGGTTCGATGACGCCCAGCGATTCCGCTGGGGCTTAGCTGGGTTTCCTTCCAGTCAGTTGCCTGAGGGTGGAGGCACACTGCGTGTTTTTCTTTTGGAGTTTCCGCTGGCGTTGGATGATTCTTTTGGACTTGTGCCGGCTGTAAGCCGAGACTTGTAAAGTTAAACTAATGTAATAACGTTACCTTTCATGTGTAATATATTTACTCTTGCATAGTTGAGACCTGTCTTGTATGACAACGCGTGGGTACTGGGCTACTGATCCAGGGAACCAGTACAATGCACGCGGTTGCGGGAAGCTCGAGTTGGGATCAATCAGTTGGCATGTACACTCCTCACGAGTTTTGCCGATTAATTGGCCCCAATCCGAGTACGGAGTTGGTTTAGCGGTCAGGAGACGTTACGGGTTGCATTAATCTTCTGACCGATGCAACAGTAATGACCTGCATCGCTAATCTGATTCCGGAGCCCCCACACTTCTTCAGTTCCTGAAAACTCTTTTCGCACTCTGGCGTCCATACAAACTTTTTCTCTATTTTCAACAATTGCGTAAGAGGTCTTGCAATTGATGAAAAACCCTCAATGAAACGGCGGTAATATCCGGCCATTCCAAGAAAACTTCTTATCTGGGTGACTGACTTTGGTTGATCCTAGTGTAATACTGCCTCCACTTTCTTCGGATCAACAGCTACTCCTTCGGCAGTCATTACATGACCCAGGAACTCTACCTTCTTTTTCCAGAAGTCGCATTTGCTAAATTTAGCATATAGTCGGTTTTCTCTTAGCTTTTCCAAAATCATCCTTAGGTGTTCTGCATGCTCTTCTTCTACCCTGGAGTAGACTAGGATGTCATCAATGAAAACGACAACAAACCTGTCTAGGTACTCCATGAATACTTTGTTCATCATGTTCATGAAGTATGACGGGGCATTGGTCAATCCAAAGGACATGACTGTGAACTCATAGTGACCATACCTCGACGAAAAAGCTGTCTTGGGTATGTCCTCAGTTCGAATTTTTAATTGATGGTATCTGGATCGAAGATCTATCTTAGAGAAGACTCCAGCTCCTCTTAACTGATCAAAAAGATCATCTATCCTGGGCAAAGGACATTTATTCTTTATCATCACCTCGTTGAGTGCACGATAATCTATACACATTCTGAAACTCTCATCTTTCTTATTGACAAACAACACCGGTGCTCCCCATGGTGATGAACTTGGTCTAATAAATCATTTCTCCATGAGTTCTTCAATTTGCTTTTTCATTTCCACTAGTTCCTCTGTGGACATCCTATAAGACCTTTTCGCAATTAGAGCTATGCCAGGCACCAGCTCGATAACGAACTCAATTTCTCTATCTGGTGGCATACCAGGCAGGTCTTCGGGAAAAACATCTGGAAACTCTTTTACCACTGGCATATCTTCTAGACTGACAGTCTTCATGCTGTTGACCAGTAGTTCTCCATCTCGGATTGAGGTTGCTTGCAATTCCACTTTTTCTCCATCTTGGTTCTCTACAGACACTACTCTGCGGCCACAATCCAATACGGCTTTGTGCTTGGTCAGCCAATCCATTCCAAGGATTACATCCAAGGTTTGGGTATCTAACACAATTAGATTTGCTAAAAACTCTACCTCGTTTATTACCAACTTAACTCCCGAACATCCTAGGTTAGATTGAAGTTCCGACCTAGGTGATTTCACTACTAGTGTGCACTTAAGTTTTCTCAATTCCAACCCATTTCCCACAGCTAAGTCTTGAGAAATGAATGAATGTGAAGCACCAGAATCAAAAAAAACTGTGGCAGGTACAGAGTTAACCGAAAACGTACCCAATACAACGTCCGTGGCACCTTGAGCTTCTGCGGTTGTTATATGATTCACGCGGCCTCGGAAGACTTTGGAAGGTGCGGCTCCTGATTGATTGTTTCCACGACTGGCTGCTGGTTCTAGTATCTTCGTTGGCGTGGGCCCCAAATTAAAGTGGACTGGGGTCACATTGCCCCTCTTTGGACACTGATTGGCAAAATGTCTCGGTTCGTTGCAGCTGTAGCAGTGCTTCACTGTGCCTTGTTGGTTTGAACCAAGTGTGTTGTTTCTCTGCTCCAGCGTTCTGAAGCCCTGGCTTGAAGATCCGGGTGTAGCAGTTGTCTTTTGACTGGTCAGCTGTGGCTTGAACCTCGCAAACTGTTGGGGATTTATCCTCAACCTCATCTGATTTGGACGTCCTCCCTGGCTGGACATCCGGCGCTTGCGGTCCTCGCCAATTTCTTTGCGCTTATCCTCAAGAATGAGCGCTTTGTTGACAAGTTCTTGAAAGTCTGGAAATGTGTGGGTGATCAGTCCCACCTGTAACCCAGAATTGAGTCCCTTCATGAATCGGGACTGCCTCGCTTTGTCCGTTGCCACATCATCTGGCGCATAACGGGCCAACTGAGTAAATTTATTAAGATAATCGGCCACTGGTTGTCCTCCTTGTTTCAGAGATCTGAATTCCTCTTTCTTCAACTCCATCATACCCTTCGACACATGATATTGGCGGAAGGTTGCCATAAATTCCTCCCAAGTAATCTGTTGAGGATACTCGTGGGATGCGCAAAAGTTCTCCCACCATTCTGCAGCAGTACCCTCAAGCTGGTGTGAGGCATACAGGACCCTCTCATTTGCGGCACGCTGAGATATGTGCAGTTTCCTTTCTATGGTCCTAAGCCAATCGTTCGCCTCTATTGGATTGGCATTCCCCGAGAATATTGGCGGCCTAGTTCTCATGAAGTCAGAGAGTCTGGACTGAAACTGGTTCCCCTGGTGTACGTTCTGATGATTATTGTTGTTGGCGACAGATTGATTCTGTATCTGCTGCATAGTCTGCATCATGGTTTGAATCAGCTAGGTTTGAGCAGCGAGAAAAGTTCCTAGATTCTGTATATCAACTGGCGGCGCAGGTTGGGGATTTTGTGCTTCGTTCTGATTGCCTCCCTGACACGAACCACTTCCTCCAACTCCAGTGTTACCACGGGTGTTCACCATCTGTTGTTTGCTCCAACAATTTAAAAAAGAGAGGGAAAAACAATACACAAGTAGAAGAAACTTATACCAGGGAAAATAGATTTAACCCAAAAACTTACACAAACATTATTAATAACTTGGTATGGTTGCTTATCCAAGCCTAAAAGCTATGCAACACATACTGCACACTCAGCAATCAAGGAAGAACCGAATTTCCCTAGGCACACAATAATCTAGCGTCTAAAAAGAAACACTCTTATCTTAGGAGACGCGACTCCCACACACGATTCTCACTAAATACTAAAGCACTGGTTCTTCAAGCTTCTGAAACACTTCATCGATCCACTTCTCTTCGAGCTCGATGATTCCTTGCTTCACGATCTTCAAGGTTAGCAGCGATATCCAGCCCTTTCCCCTTAAGTGTGAAACATCGTCGCCTATTCAGAATGACTTAGGTAAGATGTCCATTTAAACCAGTAGGGAAAGATATAAATTTTTAGCAAAGGGGGAAGAATAGAAGAATAAGATAAGTCAAGAACTTATTATTCTCTCAAGTTAACTTTTCTCTTTAGAAAATAATTTTGAAGCTTCTAAAGACGGCCAATATATCTAGGGTCAGAACCTACAGTCAACCTGGCTCTGATACCACCTCCTGTCGCGCCCGGAATTGGAATTCTGAACATTCTGTGTGACACACCAGTCCAGGACCACGCTAGTGCTCACAGATACAACAGAGATGAATACCATTACACATACACAGCAAAAATAATAACAATATAGTATTCAACTCATATAATAATTGTTAAGACCTTAAGGTCAGCCTTACAATATTAAGCCACGCAGGGTTGAGTTCAGAGTAAACAAATAGCAGTGGAAATAAAACTCATTCACGGCGCCTCAGTATGCCACAAGCAACTGACTTGGCTTGCCCCTAGTTGTTCGCCTCTTCGTTCTGCTCCTCTTCATTGGCTTGCAGATCCTCTTCTTCTGGTGTTGTGATTTTTGGAGGGGTGAGTACATTGGTAGTCAACAAGCTATGCACAGAATGCAACCTAGTATACTACATGCCAGGCGTATTCCAACGGAATGGCTTAACAGGTTTATTTTGCAGTGAAGCAGCATTTAACAAGTAACATAAATAGATTCGAAAGCGGTAAAAACAAATAATGTAACAATAACTTTTCCAGAAGTTAAGTAAAAGTATTCCCACATCCTAATCCATACTTCCACCAACTTCATCTTTTATCCCAACCACATTTTTTTTATAAAGTCTAACCCTTGACTGTAATCCCCGAGCGATGTCCAATACCGTGGACTCGGCTAATCGAATAGTTTGTACACTCTCCAGTGGTTATACACTTTACCCACACGATATAGTTAAACACCACACAAGCGAGTAACCATAACAAAGTCTTTCCGAAACTTCTATCCTCGCATGTGTACCTCCCGGTATAGTTCCCACTGTCCCTTCCCTTTTGCGGAGCGGAAGTACAGGGCCAACGTATACCGTTGAAGAGATGTAAGACCAATTCGGTAAACACTACACCCTTCTTTCCACATTTACAGCTACAAAAACCACCTGAGGTCTCACATGCTAAGACTTCGGAATCATACTCAACTAGGTCTGTTCCATTCCAGACATGTGGTTGTATGTTAGGCCCAGTTCAAAGGCATGCAAGGTTAAGTCCATAGGTTGAACGTGGCAAGACTACCCAAAGTTCACAAAACCAAATTCAATAACATCTCTCCCATGTGCCACATCGCCCCCCATTAATTACTTGCCACTTGCCACAGTCTAAACCATTTTCCCACCCAGTTGGTTACCATGCACCATGTGCCAACAACTTATCAACCACACATGTCACATTCTTTCTAACAGGTTCCATAGTTCATTAGTCAGTATTCAGCTTACTTCCAAATTGGTGTTATTAGTTCGAATGGCATGGCTAAGCAGAACTATCACGTTCTAACTACCCCATTCTGGTGATCGGTATTAACCAGTATATAATCCAACCTAGGGTGACAAATAATTTATTAGCATACAAGTATTATGGACAAGGTGACAATACCAAGGGGTAATTATCTAATCCCGAATTACTTGAACACATTATAATAAAATTAGCATGCATAATTTAAAACAAACTAATATTTAAAAACATGGGAGCAAAATGGTCAAAGCACAACTTGCCTTTGTAAAGCAGCGAGTCTTGGTCTGGATCTTGATCTTGAGTTTGTTCCTCGAAATCAACTCCCTCACACAGTTCGACGTCTACGCGCAATAGTTAAAGACCCAAATAAACACGCAATCAACATACAACACACATTTAGAAAATGCTACAAATCAAACTAGTTTGGAATTTCACGAAAACTTCCAGATAATTAGTTTAGCATTTTCTAAGATTTATAAAATTTATTTTGACATTTTTGGACGTGTAGTTTACGAGCTACAAAATTCATAAGTTCGGACATCGCACGAATAATTTAACATTATAAATCCAATTATAAAATTTCATACAAAATACTGTAGAAAGGTATTAATTTTTACTAATTGACAAAATTAGTCGCACACAATTTGGGCTTATAACGAATTTATAGCGAAAAAGACAAAAATCGCAAATCCTGGAAATTAACATATACAAACTAACATCTAGTTTCCAATTCATGGCACTGCTCATGTCGTATATAGGTATTCTTATTTGTTCGGCTAATCTGTAGAGTACTTGGCTACGGTTGAAAAAAATACACAGAGAAGGAAATCAGCCAGGCGACAGAACGGGGTCGAACACGGCCGGTCGAACGCAGGCGGTTGGACGCGGTTGGTCGGACGCAGCCGGTCGGACGCGGTCAGGCAGCCACTCGGTGAAGGCGCGCGGCGGCGGGCGAATGGCCTTGCGTACACATGCATCCATTCTATACGTGTATATATACATGCGTATAGAAATTTACACATGCATGCAAACTATTACATATTCATATACATGCTCAAATACATGTAACGTGATCAACCGATCGACAGATAGAGAGCACGCGCAAAAGAAAGGCGAGAGAGTACCGATCGACGACGGGCAGTAGCGTGGATTATCGACGCGGAAGAAGGCGAGGTCGAAGAGTGCGCCGGCGGCGACGATGACATAAACGGCGGCGGCAATCGGTTAGTCGAACGTCAGGGTACAGTTAGCGACAGCAGTGCAGGTCGACGAGCATGGGGAAAAGGCGATGCTAGAGATTGGCGTTGCTAGTTCAGAAGTTGCAAGAATGAAGGAGCAGCGCTTTGGAAATGAAACAGCTGGAAAAATAAGAAGACTTCAGGTGTGTGGAGGAAGCAATGGCTGGCAGATGGAGCTCAAGCGTCTGGAGGCAGGATGAAATGGCTGGAATGTGATGTCGTAAGAAAGGAAACGACCAGGACTTCACGCGTGCATGCACGGCTGGAGAGAAGGAGAAGTGGAAACGCCAGACGTCTCATGCGTGCATGTAGGAAGGGAGAAACGACTAGGACTTTATGGCTACTAAATTGGAAACGTTCTCAATCACGTTACTACATGCATTCAACCAAACGTTCCTGTAGACATGCATACGTATACGTATATACGTTCTCCGAAACATGTTTAGGAAAGGAAAAAAATAGCAAAGAGGTTCTAAAAATATGAAAAATTCCTCTAAAATACTAGAAACTATTTGGAACTTAACAAAGTTGGTTTCGCGATTTTACGACGTGCAGATTTTTCACAAAAAATCTTTTAGTGAAATCAGACACCTGTACATATTTTTATAAAATCAACGACTTAGGTTATATAACACGTTTTTCGAAAATATTTGAAGAGAACACTCTCGTCTCCCAATTAACTTTATTTTAAATAAAATTTTAGATTTTATGCTTATGCGGAAATGCGTGATCTTTATTTAGTGCGAATAGTTTGCTGAACTTGAATTCAAATTAACCTCAAAAATTCAAATTAAATTTTGATAAATTCGAAAGACATACTAAATATATTAAAAGCAAATTTTGGGATGTTACAAGTTGGAAAGTTGGCTTATCGCTTGGAGCTACCGGAGTCAGTGCAAGGGGTTCACAATGTGTTTCATGTTTCGATGTTGAGAAAGTATCTTGCATGACCCGGAATTGGTGGTTCCATTGGAGCCATTGGTGGTTGATCAAAACCTCACTTTCGAGTCCCGGCCTGTGAAAATTGTGGAGAATTCCGAGCGAGTGTTGAAGAATAGAACGCTCAAGTTTGTCAAGGTCCTGTGATCGCACCAGTCTGAGAGAAAGGCAACCTGGGAGTTGGAGTCTCACATGCGCGAGCGATACCCAGAGTTTTTCACCTCTGATATGAAATGTGAAGCCTAGCTCCCTTTTGTTTTGTATGGTTGCGTAGTGGTGTTGTCGGGACCCGAATTTGCAAATCCGGACCCTCTGTGTATTCAGCACTAGTCCAGGATCACGCTAGTGCACACAGTCTCAACATAGATGAATATCACAATCATACACAGCGGAATAGTAAAAATAACTCAATAATAGAATATAAACTATTGAGCGACCTTAAGGTCAACCTTACATTTGTGAAACCCTGACGGCTTCAACTCCAAATAAGCAGCGGAACGAAGAACATCGGTGAATCCCATCAATACGCCACAGTAACCGACAGGAGTTCGACTCCTAGATAATCGCCTTCTCACGGAACTTCTTCTTCTTCGACGATGTAGACTTTTGCTCACTGGTGATTGTTTGTTTGCAAGGGGTGAGTACATAAAGCACTCAGCAAGTCATGCACAGAATGCAAGTCTAATAGCTATATGCATGGCTTGGTACAAAGGAATAGCTCAAGGTATATTTGCAGTAAACAGCATTTGACAAGTAATATAAGTAGATTCGAAAGCAGTAAAAACAAGTAAAGCATAAATAACTTTTCAAAAAGTTTAAATAGCATTTTTCCCCATCCTAAACCATATTTCCATCATCTTCTTTGTTAAACCAACCCAACTTTTCAAATCCAAGTTATTTTCAGAAAATCTAACCCTTGACTGTAATTCCCGAGCATTGTCCAGTACCGTGGACTCGGCTATTCAAATAGATTCTACACTCTGCAGAGGTTATGCACTTTACCCACAAGATACAATCCACTCACCACGTCAGCCGTGAATCGCCATACAAGAGTATGCGAATGAGCGATCATAACAAAGCCTTTCGGAAGCCTCAAACAACACAGGTGGTCCTCTCCGGTTCGTGCTCTACACCATCCCTTCCCTTAGCCAAGGCGAAGTATGGGACCAACACACCGTTAGATGGGTACCTGGCCACAGCCACGATACGCTCCCCCCGTACAATCACACAAAAGGTGTAACTGACACCCTGAGGCTCCACAAGTGAGTCCTTAGCGACTTAGTCAACTAGGGCCGTCCCATTCCAGCCATGTGGTTGCAAGTATGACCCAGTTCAAAGGCTTGCAAGGTTAAGTCCTTAAAGTGACCAGGGCAAGACTACCCGAAAAACCAAATCATCACTCCCAATGCCACAAGCTGCCCACTGATTACTCTTGCCACATGCCCCGATAAATCTGTTTATCAAACCCCAGTTGATTACCATGCACCACGTGCCATCAACATCACATGATACTTTTCCAAAACAGGTTCAATATATCATTAAGTCAATATTAGCATTTGATTGTCCAAAATCATGTCATGAGCACGTAGCAGGTCTAAGCAGCATACTACAACGATCTAAACCCATGTTGGCAATTTAATAATGTCCAACTAGTAAACCACAACTAGGGTGACAAGGGATCATGGCACATACTTAAGTAATCAAGGTGTCATACAGCAAATTGGTATTTATCTAACCCCCATGTTTAAGCAAAGTATGTTGCTAATTGAACTAGCATGCAATAGTTTAAATCAAAATAGATTTCGAAATAGGATCAATATGGTCAAAGCACAACTTGCCTGGCCCTTGCAAACTTTACTGTCTTTTACTCTTTATCCTTGATCCTTGATCCTCGAGCTTCAACTTCCACTTTCTCGATCCTCAGCTCGTTCGAACGACTTTCGGACGACACGTCTAGCGATTAAAGAAGAAGCAAATACAAACCAATTCAAAAGACAAATCAAGTAAACTCCAAATTAAGAACGAACAGCATTGGGCACAACGGCTTGGGAGAGATTTGGGAACTCGAACGGATTAGATCGAAGAGTTGACAAAAGAGAACGGGCTTTCGGCAAAACACCGAAAAGGGAAAGATTAATAACTGGGAAAGAAAGAATAATATTCCGAAGAATATTTCTTCCGAAGTTATTATCTTGATTGGACAGATAGCGACATATGGGCTCTTGATCTATAGATCGGGTCCATAAGAATATGTTAGTTCGCAATGAACTAAACTGATTCTCGAGGTTGACTTTTGTTGACCGAACGGACACAGTCAAACAAAAGAGAGACGGATAGATCGGGCACAGGGGTATGACAGATGGCCAATGGTCTATCGACCAAGTCCACGAAGGAATTCTCGATTAATGGCAGATTAGGTTTTCAGGGATAAGACAAGACAAGTGTCTTACCACGGTTGAAACAACGGGAAAGATTGCAAAGATAACAACGCGGCTCACGATAAACTTAGTTCATCAAACCGGTCTTCGGTTAGAGTTTTGATTCGGCTTGAAGATGATATGACGATGAGACTAGGCTCACGTCACGATGATAGAACAGGTGAAGGCATCGCACTAGGGTTTGTGCAAGAATACACGCATGCGATGACAACGAGGCGAAGAGAGCCAATCGTTAACGATGAAACGTTAACGATGGAACGTTAACGATGAAACGTTAACGGTGGAACGTTAACGCAGGCGTTAACGGCAAAACGTTAACGGAGAAACGCGTTGCGACGAAACGTTAACGACGGAGCGTTAACGGGAAACATTAACGGAGGAGCGTTAACGACGGCCGCTAACGGAAGCGTTAATGGAGGAACATTAACGGAAGCGTTAATGACAAAACGTTAACGGCAAGACGTTACGGCGAGCGTTAACGGCAGTGTGTTGCGGTGAAACATTGACGGCAAAAGCGTTAGCGGAGGAACGTTAGCAGGCGTTAACGGAAGAACGTTAACGGGAAGCGTTAACGGCGATGCGTAACGCGAAGCGTTAACGGTGGAACGTTAACGCGTTAACGGTGGAGGTCAACAATGATAGGAGACTTCATGAAGCGAAGTAGCGACCGTCGGTGCAACGACATGGCCGCGGTAGAACGCTACCAAGGGCGGCTAACCGTGCGCGAACGGCGGCACGAGCTAGGTTGAAAGACGACGGGTTTAGGCCGGAATCGGGCTTCTCGCAAACGGAGACCAAAAGAACCTTAAGTATGATCCAAAACAGTAAAGATGATCCTCCGGACGCGACAACACGGCCGAGCGAACCAAAATAACCGGCGTCAAAAGAGACGGCAGCGACGGCAAACGGTGGCCTAAATATATAAAAAATTCCGGAGGATGGGATGGCAAAGGGAGAATGTCTACTGCGTAGAACGCGCGAGACGATCTCAACGGTATAGGCGGATTTTGCGGCGCCCTTCCGGATTAATCACAAAGCTGGCGATTAACGGGTTTGGATCAAAACTTTGGACGGCCATAACTTCTAGAATAATGATCAGAACTTAACGAAATTTGACCGAGAGCTAGATGGGACCAAGAGGCACACCGTGGCGCAGGTGGCTCAAGAAATACCTTCTGGAACAGCGGGGGGCGCGAGGAAGTTTGCCACATGCACGCAGTCTGAACGGAGAAATTAATTTGCTACGCCAAATCCAGAGGGCAAAACCTTGGGGCAAGATGTGCATCCTGTAGAGGACATCCCCAGGAGTCTACACAAAAAATTTCACCGTCAAACTCGAAAAATTGAGGGAGTTATGGCCTCAGCAAGATTCGAGATTGAAACGGCCGTAACTTTTGATCCCGTGGACCAAATTGGCTGAATTTTGGACAGCAAGTAGATGGTACCTTGTGGCACACCACGGAGAAGACGGATCTCGAAAAGAGTCGACGAGTTGCCCGGGACGCGGCTCCAAAGTTCGGCCGACGCGTTGGGCGACGTTCGCGACATTGGATGGATCTCGGAGTTTTGGAGATGATCCGGAGGTTGTATATCCGTGGGAGAGGTCTAGGGGCACTTATATAGGTTTGGGGAAGAGGCTAGATCAAGAAAAATCAAGTTTGGACGCGTTTGGAGGTGTTTGGGTCGGTTTGGGCATTTTATCGAGCACTCTCCGTGCTGGAATCGGATCCGGGCGATGTGGCCTCGCCTGGAGGCGACACGTGGCCGGGGGGGGGGGGCTGCTGGGCTGGCGCGGCTGGGCCGGGCTGGCGTCTGGCGGCGAGCGGCCCGGGCGTGGCCGGGCAGCGAAGTGCGGTGGCGGTCACTGGTGGCTGCCCAATGGGCGCGCGGCGCTGGCTCGGCCGAGTGGGCGGCCTTGGCCGGAGAGAGAGGAGAAGTTTAGGCCCAATGCCATTTTCGGAATTTCCAGCAATTTCCAATAAAAACAATTCCCAATTTCCAATTAAATCATTTGAGGCAATAAAAATACCAGAAAAATTCTAGAAAAATTCCAGAAAATATTTTGAGACATTTCCAACTCAAATAAAATATTTGCAACAAAATTTTATATAAACTTTTCCAAATAAATAATTAATTTCCATAAAAGGGCTTTATACAAATCAAATTCAATTAAATCCAATAAATAGCAAACGAGCTCCGAAAAATCTCAAAATTCACAGGAAAACTTCTTGAAGCACAAGGAATCCAAATAAAATAAAATAAATTTTATTTGAGGTTTAGAATAATTAAATTAAATTGTTTTAGCTTTTAGAAAAATTCAAATCAAGTTTTATAAACGCGAGAAAATCAACGAAAATTTTTGGGAAGCTAAACCAAACCAAAATTTTTGAAAACCCAAATTTTGGGATGTTACAGGTGTGTCTCGGATTCAGGATCGAATCCTATTATGGGGGGAGAATGTGACACTACGGAATGACAGCATGTGACATAATCCATTTTGGCATTACGGTACGACTTTTGTATCGTGTTTTTGGGCCGTTTCCTAGAGTTTGGGCCTTTCTGGGGGAGTTTGGGCCTTGGGGAATTTAACTCAGGCTTTGGGGGACCATTGTGGGCTGAAGGTGGGGGAACCTTGGCCCATGTGGAGGAGGAAATTGAGCAGCAACCCTGCTGCCCCTGCGCCCCAAGCCTCATTGCACCCCAACCCACCTCTCCAACCCTAGCCACTCCCCTTGCCCCCTCCTTGCACCACCCTTTGCCCCTTACGCCTCCACCTCCCCATCCACTCCCTAGCTGCCATCCACCCCTCCCCTAGCAGCCCCACATCCTTTCTCTCCGTGGTGTTCTTCGTTTCCTCGCTCGGTGGATCGCCGATTCAGAGATCTCCGGCGAATCGCTGCGGTACAGAAGGAAGGAGTGGCAGGAAGGAAGGAGGGATTCGTTGTCGTTCGGTTCTTCAAGAAGAGGTAACGACTCGTGGCTCATTTGGGGTGGTCTAGGTGCTGCTAGATGGGAGAATCCATGCCTAAAATTCATGTATAGGCGCTGTTTCTAGATGGGATTAGGATAATTGCAAATCTGTCAAATGTTGTGTTCTCGGGTAGATTGGACGCCTGAGGTTAGGGCTCGATTTTGGCAATTTTAGAAGCATTTTATGATCAGCCAGCTGTTACGAAAGTTGTAGGTAATTCAATTATATTTAATTGGACAACAAGAACATTAAATTCCATCCAGCTGTTTAAAAGTTATGTATGTTTTACCGAACGCTGTCAAATCTGTGACGTGATTGGGACAGATCGCCGTTTCCTAGATTAGACAATTTTATAGGCCGATTCAGTCTTCGCTAATACTTATAAAAAGTTGGGAAATTTCCTAAGCTTCGAGAAAATGTACTCTTTTACTTGATTTGGAGTTTTAGAACTCAAGTTATGCTAGTTGGAAGCCCGCTGTCCCGATTGGACAAATTCTCTGTTTTCGGGTTTTAGGAGTGGGTTGCGAAGCCGTTGTAGATGATCGCTATTGTACTGTTTTTGTAACACCCCGGCATCTAGTATGCCATAAATGTCACCAAACATGGTAGAAGCAACATCTAAATACCATAAATAAAGCTAAATTACAGCAAGGGCACAAATGCTAAAACCTAAAAATTCGACAGCATCTCCTTTTATTTTTCCATGATTTAAAGCAATAGCAACATTATGACAAGATATATCATAATGAAAGACATCTAAAACAGCAATAACGGATGATATGGCAACATGTTAAGTCTAAAATAATGAATCCAACCATTCCATAAACTATAACGATGTAAATGAGGAAATCAAGCACACAATCTAGCCATACACCAAGTTTCATCGCAACAATCTTATTATCATAACTCCAACTGATAAACTTGTCTAAATGTGTGGAGCTACGTGAAGACGTGTAGCTAAAACCCTTTCCCGCATGCCGATTTCATGGTACCTAAAACATCATAAAACACAAGCATGAGTTCATCACTCAGCAAGTATATTGCAATGGAACAAAGAGAACAGTTTTCAATGATAACATCGCTACATCTCATACTTAACCTCATAATCATGGCATAATCTCATAATCAACATCATAACCATGTCATAATCTCATTGTACACATCTCATTACCAACAACATATATGCAATGCAATGCACATGTCTCCTCGAAGCACATACCCGTATTGCCGAGTGCACACCCGTCGGCATGCACCCTCTTTCCCCTTCCATCCCGTATATGGAGGGTGCCTACTCTTATTGACTCGCTCCCATACACAACCTGGATGGTACTACGAGGTAGGTCTTTCATATTCACTACGTGTGAACACAGAGGCCTGCATCAGAATGGGACGCCTCTTCCATTATGAATGCACATATGACATGAATATGTATAATCTTGCATAAACATGTAATACAACGAACTCATAACCAATATGTAACCACGTTCATCATGTCATAAGCAAATATCAAGCATGGCACATTAGCATATCATGTAATCATATGGCACCTAAGCAAGTCTAGCAATTATACAACACCCAAACCCATTCCAATACACTTGCCTTCAATCGTGGGCGACAGATTGATAAGAGGTTGAGGGCATTACCGGGGTCACACCACCTGCACATAGGTACCACACACTCAAAACGTGTCCACAAAACAGTACATGAATGATCCTCTACCCCGACTTCGCAAACTACCCCTAAAACCCGAAAACAAAGAATCTGTCTCGATGGGACAGCGGGCTTCCAACTAGCATAACATGAGTTCTAAGACTCCAAATTAAGTTAAAGAGTACATTTTCTCAAAGCTTAGGAAATTTTCTAGCTTTTTCTAGGTTTTCGCGATGACTGAATCAGCCTCTAAAATTGTCTAATCTACATATCAACATAATCTGTCCAAATCACGTCACAGATTTGAACACATTCGGTAAAACAGCCATAACTTTTAAACGTCTTGACGGAATTTAACGTTATTGGTTTCCAATTAAAGGTAATTCAATTACCTACAACTTTCTCAACATATAGCCGACCAGGAAACACATCTAAAATTGTGAAAACTCAAGCCCTGGGTCGGACATCCAATCTGCCCGAGGACAGAACGTGGGACAGCAAAGGAATTTCCCTAATCTCATCTAGGAACAACACCTAAACATGGATCTAAAGCATCAAAAACACCACTAGCACAGCACCTAATCCACCCCAAGGATCTCCCATCACCATACGTTAGCCCGACGAACGACGAACCGACGAAAACTCCTCACGGTCGCCCGATCTCTTTCCACGCGCCAATCCTGTCAGATCCTCTCGTCGCGAAGCTCCCCAACGGTGAGGACAGGAAGAGGGGTGTGGCAGCAAGGGATGGGGTGGAACTCGCCTAGGGCCGACTAGTGGAGGTGGAGGAGGGAGGTGGTGGCTAGGGGAGGCAAGGGGAGGCGCAAGAGGGGCTAGGGGCGGCTAGGGTTTGGGGGCAAGGGGGGGCGCACAAAAGGGCAGGGGCTGGCGCATGGGGGGCCTTTTGGCAGGAAAAATTCCCCCCCTTGGGCTCCAAAAACTCCCCCACCAACGGCCCACTACATCCCCCTAAGGCCCAACTAGCTCCCGCTAGGCCCAAACTCCCCCAGAAGGCCCAAATCCTTCCCGGAAATGCCCAAACACACGGGAAAGGCCCAAAAACATGATACAAAATTGTACCTTAATGCCGACATCGAAAATGACTCATATCGTCATTCCGTAGTGTCACAGTTTTGTGGGCAATTTTTGAGTGTAATGTACCTATGTGCACGTGGTGTGACCCCGGGAGTGCCCTCAACCTCTCACCACTCCATCGCTCACGCTTGAAGGCAAGTGTATTGGGATGGATTTGGGGTTTTGGGTGACCAACTAGTTGTGCAGTTTTGCTGTGATACTAAATAATGCTCTATGTTGCCATGTTGTTCCTTGCATGTGTTATGATGTTCATGTTTCATTTATGGATATGCCGTTGTTATACTGAGTTTCCTTTATGCAAGTTATATCATGATGTGGCATATGTGCATTCATAATGGAAGAGGCGACCCATTCTGATGCGGGCCTCTGTGTTCACACGTAGTGAACACGAAAGACCTACCTCGTAGTCCCATCCACGGTTGTGTATGGGAGCGAGTTAGTAAGAGTAGGCACCCACCATCTACGGGTTGGAAGGGGGAAGAAGGTGCACACCGACGGGTGTGCACTTGATAATATTGGTATGTGCTAACAAGAGACATGTGCATTGCATTGCATGTATGATGATGTTAATGAGATGCATATAAGATGAATTATGAAATGCTTATGATGTTAAACATGAGATGTAGTGATGATGGTATTGAAAACTATTTTGCTTGTCCGATTGCAATACACTTTGCTGAGTGATGAACTCACGTTTGTGTTTTATGATGTTTTTAGGTACCATGAAACCGACATGCGAGAAAGGGGATTAGCGGCACATCTTCACGTAGCTTAATTCACTTAGACAACTACACTTTACCATTCATAGCTGTGATAATAAGTTTATTGCGCTAAAACTTGGAGTATGCCTTAATGTGTGCTTGGTTCTATCGTTCACTTCGTTTTAGTTCATGAAATAGTTGAATTCATTATTCTGGACTTAAACTGTTGCTATACCTCCCATTATTGCTATTTTAGATGTCATTCATTATGTTATGACTTGTGATATTATTGTTGCTGCTTCAAACCATGGAAAAACAAAGGAGATGCTGCCGAAATTTCGGTTAAAGCATTTGCGCCCTTACTGTAATTTGTCTTTAATTGTGGTATTTAGTTGTTGTTTCTACTATGTTTGGTAACATCCAGGGCATACTAGGTGCCGGGGTGTTACAATAGGTATACATCTATGTCAATTTTTAAATAAAACCGATTGTAATACTCAATGAATATGTGTTGGTTTTTAAATAAAGCCGATTGCAGTACTCAATGAATATGTGTAGGTTTTTAAATAAAACCGATTGCAATACAGACTCACCATCCAAATACAGCCCCAAATTCACAATATCACCATAGAAATCACAATACACATACATTCACAATATGAAAATATCACAGAACATTCATAATACTTATACATAGCACATAACATTCACAATCACAGTACACATCATATCCACAACACAATCATATAACACATTAACAGTAGACATCACATTCACATGACATAACATTGTTTACAACATATATATGGACTAGTATGAGGCTTTGTCGTATCTATACTCTCTATCTAGTACCACAAGTATATATGGTCTTGTAGTTTATGGAGATCCTTGTCTAAGATCTTGAGGGGGATATTGAGTTTTTGCAAAATTAAATGTAGTGCACTAATTTAAGTTTTAAAATATGTAAAAGGCTAAGCTTATTATGCATGTATACATATATACTATAGGAAACATGTATGAGTTGCCGATCAGGATCATCATGTGATGCATGATGTAGAAGCTACAAAAATCATCGCACCCCTGTTGACGACACTGTGAAGAAAGAAAATCAAATTAGGAGATGAATATTAGATGTCAGCAAAAAATCATATGCTAGGGATTTGTACTTTTAAGCGCTTTCACTCTAGCTGGTTGTGTAGTTTGTCATCGTGTTGCCCTCCCTCAGCAACGTACAACGAGAAAGCCCTACATACATTTGAGAGATATCATTAAAGAAAAAATGAATGTAGTTAATTATATAAATTGTTACTTTAACTTTAGAGGAATGTACTTACTTCTGCAAAACATCCTTGTTCACATAGGTCATTGGTCTCTTTTCGAGTGAGTTAAAAGTGTAGACTTTGTTTTCCTTTGGAGAAACAATGAGTAGAACCCAATGGTTGCTTTTAAATGGTATGTAGTGCAAGAAAATAAGTTTATATATAGTTTACATGCGTACAAGTAATTGAAGTATAAAGTCATCAAAGTAGTACTTACTCCTCATGGTACGGGAAGAAAATGAAGTCCTTTTTTGCCTCAGCATTAAATGCGTGCTTAATGTAGTTGGCAACAAACTCGAATTCAAGCCTAGCCATGGTCAAAAACACCATCTGAGAGTCCACAAACCCAACTGGAACTTGATCCGTCGTGGCTCACTGCCTTATTATCCTACAACTTGTGTCAATTGTTAAAAAACATAATACAAAATACTATAGCAGTCATAGCCTCGTGATGTATTGGAGATGCAATCCCGTGTCTAGTCACAACGGTAAATCCATCTTTGATCAGGACTAGCTGGCATTTGGCAGGCACTTGCAAGAAATAAGTAACTTGATTTGAATTATTGTTTAGTTTACTCTCATACATTTTAGTCAAAAACATGTATTACCTTCAACTGGAGACCGGGCTAATCATTTCTGGAAGTGCAGCTGCTAGGGTGTATCACAGGAGGTTCTACACGAGGCCAGTCCATATTACTTTGACTTTGGGAGATCATCACCATCATCTCGACCCTCAAGCACTCCTCACGTGCCATCATCTCCTCCCTTAACTTGGCCCTCAGGCGCACCTCATGTGCTTCCCATGATCTTGACATGGCACTGGAGCCGCCATCGTTTGGGAAGAAGGACTTCTTTGTGTGCCCCACACCCGCGGCAATCACCCAGCCCGTATGGTCGGGCTTCCCAATCACTGAAGATAGGATGTCCCTCGACCCTTGGATTTGAAACGTCCCCTGCTCTTTCTGATGGTTTATCTCCTCCTGCGAGAAACGAATATAAGTTAGTGCTAAAATACAATGGGAAGGGTCAACCGTAATGTACTAAGTTAGATATCTTATGATGGTTGAGATGATCTGCGCGATCGAGGGGTTTGGAACCACAAGCCGACTGTCCAAGGTTTTCTTCATCCTCGCTGATACCCAGTCACGTGCTCGCTCCTCACATATGTCACAGCAAGGCATCGCTGTCTCAGAGTTCGCACACTCCTCGGCTAGTCATGCCCACTCTGCCTTCTTCCCGACATAGCCCCCAAAACCGAGGTGGTGCGCATGTGTGTTCTGACTCTCTATAGCAATGTTCTTCTCTCTTAGCTCCTCTACCTTGAGCATACTCCTCATCCTTGTGAACTCCTCCTAAACCTCAGAAGTCACAAACAGATAACTCTGAAGGGGGTACGGCCTTTCAGCACGTACTGAGCATGCATGACAACCTTGAATTGCCTCAAAGCCACACCCATTCTCTGCAAGGCGTACCATCTTACATTGATTTCATCTTCCTTTGGTATAATCCATTTCCCCTTAACTTCACCCCACAGCTTGTTCTTCTGCTCGGCGCTGACTTCCTTCCACCAATCCTTAACTGTAATCGGCACTCTCTCCCTCACAATTGGTCAAGAAAATGGGAGTAGAGCTTCTTTATTCAGCCCTTGGCCCTTTCTCACCTTACTCGGCGGTGGCTCAGCAGCACCTTCTTCTCTCTCTGGCATTGAGCCGATGCTCTCTTTTTGAGACATTTCAAATATGTATATATATCAAACCTAAATTTCATGAGCGAAAGCAATTCATATATTTGTCATGGTTATATATTTCACATGAGCGAAAGCATATTGTAGTAAATTAACAGATTAATGGATAATTCATACCATATAATTGCACTAGCTTACAAATTAATGGATGATCTTAAAGAAAAGTCTGCCTGTTCACCAACTAAGTATGTACCAATGATGACTCCAAATCTCTAATTAGGTTAAGTCCTAATCCCATTCGAGGATATGTGGTTCGGGTAAGTTCCTAAGCTGTTGTACAACTTTAGAGAAAATTTCGGCAGCATCTTCATGTTGTTCTCCAAATACACATCTCGATAACAGGTCAAGAGGGTGTGTATCTGGAAAACACTAGGGAGATGCTGCCGAAACTTTCTCTAGATTTATACAAAAGCTCAGGAACTTGATCGAACCACATATCCTCGAACTGTCTAAAAAACGTGAAAAATTCGAGACTACTTGCTTATAAATATGCTATTTCAACATTTTATAAATAACCACCTCGAATGGGAGACACATATGTTACGCAACCTAAACTCTAGAATTTATCATATTACAGGAACAATAATAACATGTAAAGTAAAAACTGTTGTACAACATGCGATAATAAGAGCAAGCTTAAAATGCCAATTCCAAATAACAACCAAACCATAGTTCAAGGTTACAAATAATTTCACAATGCTACAAATACCTTAGGTTTAAAAAATTACAAATACTCAAAGATACACATAGGATGAGTGATATTAGTAGTAGCACGTGTCTCATGCCGCAAGAAGATGACTTCAGCAATGACAATTACAATGGAGAAGAGGTAATTAATGATGAACCTGAATACTCGTAGTAGTCTGGTTGATACTCATCTGTTTGACAATATTTATCCACAGTCCATCATACATATAGACCAAAAAAACACTAAATCTAAGAAATAGTTAATGAGAGATAACCATATATACCCTTATTAAATGATATATCACAATCACTTAATCTTTCTAAAGCATTTAAGTAGCGTAGAGAATGAACAATTGGAGGACCGGATTTGCGTTTGCGTTAACTAATATATGAAGTCACAACAAATGGGAAAAAAATGGATTCTGGTTATTACGTCCCATGGATCGTTGCTAGAGTCCTGATTAGAAGTGCTAAGACGTCTAATAAAAAATTTACCATTTTTTTGTCAATGTAATACCAAATATTATTCCTTTTTTAAGTAGCATGATGGTTACTCAATCAAAACGTTCAAATCTGTCCTCTATTTATTTCATCTGTATTTTGACATAAATACATTCATCAAATCAGGTTCGTGGTCATCAGTAAAAGAGAGAGATGCAGGTCAGACCACAGTTAGTTTCAGCCTTCAGTAGTACATCTCTTGCATAGTCAGTTAGTCACGAAGTATGGCAATCAACTCATAAACATTGAATAATTACATTCTTTTTGGGTGTGTGTATCATTGACATTATATCTCCAAGGTAAAATTTAATAGTTGCCTATACATATCTTACAGGGAGCATTGTGCTAATTTTTTATTGCCATTCCTATTAGTTATTGTATATTGGTACAAGTTTGCCTACAATCATGAAATTTTCTAATTGCTGAGTTATATAACTTGATTACACTCCATTAACAACGTACTTAATTGGTGGTTACTTGAAAGATTATGTTCTAGAGATAATTTAGTATTATTGTCAACGCGGACAATTACTTTATCTCCATTAATAGGATGTTTGATCTTCTCCCAATGTTCTCAAGTAGTACCACAAGATGTATGAGAGTTCATTGCGATTGGAATAAATCTCGATCACATGGTAGGATAGATAGAGAAGGAGAGAGCGTTACTCGAGGAGGAGATGGCTGGAGAGGAGCCATACTCGCATGAGGAGATGGCTGGAGAGGGGAGGAGGAAGCCGCGTCGAGGAGAAGGCGCTGAGGTGGTTACCACTGATGGAGAGGGGAGGAGGAAGCGCGCAACAAGGTGGCCACCGACAGAGAGGGTGCGGTGAGGAGCACCTAGGGTTTGGTTGCCGGGTGAGGGGGGCAGAGGCACGGGGCTTGGAGAGGTTGTCGAAGACTTGAAGAAGATGGCTTGGTGGCATCAGGGCAGTGTGAGGAGGTGGCGACGGTTTTGGGGTAGCGTGTGGAGGAGGCAGTGGTGTCGGGGTATCGTGGGGAGGAGGCGAGCTCGATTGGGGAAATGGGGAGGACGGCTCGATCTAGGCGAGAGTCACTAGGTTTGGTTATCCAACCAGGCATATCTTTGTCAGTTCTTCATGTTAACTGATTGCAATAAACAACGTTATCTCTATCGGTTTTTCAGTAAAAATGATTGCAATAAACACGGCATTATCTCTATCATTTTTGCACTAAAACTGATTGTAATAAACATCATTATCTCTATCGGTTCTTCACTACAATCGATTGCAATAAACACTGCGTTATCTTTGCTAGTCATGTACTAAGACCGATTGCAATAAACCCTGCTATCTCTGTCGGTTATGTACTAAAACTTATTGCAATAAACCCCTTATCTCTATCGGTTCTTAAATAATACTGATTGCAATAAAGATGCATTATCTCTGTTGGTTCTTAAATAAAACCGATTGAAATAAATGTATATATATGGTTGTTAAATAAAACCTACTGCAAGAAAGCAAGAAAAGTCATAAAATTTTCAAATATAGTTGAAATTAATTGAAACTTTGTAAAAACATACTTTGGAATACTACAAAGCTTTTCCAAAAATATTTTTTTTGAAAAAATAGTCCCCATTCAAAAGATATGCCAAATTTCACTTTGTATGCATGATTTTTGCTTAAAGAGTAGAAAAGTTAAAACTTTTTCAACTTAAGGTCAAACTGTTTGAAAATTTGCAGAAATGAACTTTGGACTACTTAGAAGATTTCTCAAAAAGAATTTTCTCAAAGGAATTTTCTTGCAAAAGAAGAACCGACACAGATGTAACATGTATTCTAATCGTTTTATATAAGAACCTACACAAATGTAGGTACCATTACAATCGGTTCTCAATAAAAATGATTGTAATTAGTATACATCTATGTCAGTTATTTTAGAAAACGATTGCAATAAATGCTCCAAAATTTCAGCTTTTCATCAAAGAGAAAAAAGGCCATAACTCCTGCAAATATAGTTAAAATTATTTAAAATTTTGTAGAAGCAAACTTTTGGATACTAAAAAACTTTTCAAAAATTGTATTTGTAGTACCAAAATAATTATCTAGCTCATCTTCTTTTATGCATACACAAAAATCTACCTTGACGCCAATGTAATTAAAGAACCATTATTGAATGAATTAGCAGTTCAAGTGTCATTGAAAAGCATACGTAGTCCCTTCACTTACAATACAACCATTCTTGATGATCTACATGCATGTAATTTGTTTCATTTGTGTCGTCATCACCGCTAAGACATGCCCCATCTGCAAACAGAAGTATTTTATTGAATTGGTTGTACTCTTCTTCATTTCAACTCCAACAGTCTGTCTCTTTCCATGAAGGATGACGTACAACCTCAGAGTGGTTGGATCACGCACGTAGAAGATTTGAGTTGCTTCCTTCACAACAACGAATGGCTCATCTTTGTAGGTGAGTCTATTGAGATCCATAAGAGTAAAACCTCTCTTGTCAACCTTCACTCCGTGTGGAAATCTCACCCACTTACATCGAAACAATAGAACTTGGTATATTCCATAATCGAGCTCTCATATTTCGCCGATCATCCCATAGTAGGAGTTCATTACGATTGAGGTTCCTCTTTTCGAGTGATCATCGGACAAAGCATCTATGCTCACACCACTGTTTTGAACTTTACTCTCTACATCTTGACTTCTAGTGTAAAAAGTGTAGCCAATAATATCATACCACTGCCATGTCTGTACATTAAATCTTGGTCCATCAGCCAACCATTTGATAGCCTCACAGACGAAGACCTTCACCCTTTCTTTGAACCATGTGAGGAATCGATCGTTGTGTTCTCATGTGATGGAAAGCTCATCCATATGTGGATTCTCTTCCGGTAATATCAACTTGTGCTTTTGGATGTATGGATGGACTTCTTGTGACATCATAGAATGTGACAATAGAGATTGTGACGTAACAAAATGCGACAATTTAGAATCCGGCTTTTGGTACAACTTTTTATCGCGTTTTTGGGGCGTTTTCGGGTGTTTTGGGCCTTTCCGGGGAAACTTGGGCCTTGGGGGGTCTTTTCGGGCCTTAAGTGGAGGCTTTTGGGCCCATGAGGGGAGGAGGGGGCAGCCAACCAGCCCTAGGGCGCACCCAAACCCTCCCCCCATGCGCCCCACCTCCTCCTCTCCCTCCCATAGCCGCCACCCTCCCCCTTGTGCGCCACCATCCTCCTCCCTCCTCCCCATTGCACCACCACCCCTCTCCTCTCCTCTCCACCACCCTTACTGCCCCTAGGAGAGTTCTCCACCTCACCACCCCGCAGATCCGTCCATTGGAGCGCTCCGTAATGAAGAGATCCGGTGGATTGGGAGCGAGGAAGGAGATCGCGCGAACCGGGAGGAGATCCATTGGTTCTTCGTTCGTCGGGCGAAGGTATGGCCACGAGAATCCTTGGGGTTGGTCTAGGATCTATTCTAAGGGTCAATATCATGTTTTTAGATCAATTAGTGGTGCTGGAATTGAGTAGATTAGATAAATCTAGAAGTTGCCACGTTTTCTGTTTCGAGCAGCATGAGAAGTCGACCTAGGGTTTGGGTTTTCGCCAATTTAGAATCGGAATTTGGTCATCCGCCTGTTGAAGAAGTTGTAGGTAATTTCAATACCTTTCAGTGGGTATAAAGAACGTCCAATTCCGCCCATCCATTTAAAAGTTATGCTCATTATACCGAACGTATTAAAATCTGTGACGTGATTGGAACACATCACGGTATTCTGTAGATTAAACCACTTTAGATTCTGAATCAGTCTTTCCGTATACTTAGAAAAAGTTAGGAAATTTCCTAGGCTATGCAAGGATGTACTCGTTTAATTGATTCGGAGTCTTAGAACCCGAGTTATGCCTTTTGGAAGGCTGCTGTCCCGACGGGACAAAACCTCTGTTTTTGGGTTTAGCGAGTAGTTTGCGATGTCGGGGTAGAAGAGGGTTTGCTTACTGTTTTTTGGACATGATTGTGAGTGTGTGGTCCCTATGTGCAGGTGGTGTAACCCCGGGAGTGCCTTCTACTTCTCGCCAATCTGTTGCCGTGGTTGCGGCAAGTGTATTGGAATGGGTAGCGGGTTGTAGTTGCTAGATTGGTTGAGATTGAATTTGAATACATGATATGTTCACATGCCATGCCTTAATGAATGCCAATGATATGATGAATATGTTTATTATGTTATGATGCCATGTATTAGTGTACAAGTTATTTATGATGTTGGCATGTTTGCATAGATGGCATGATACATGGCCCGGGCGGTGAGAAAATCATAACTAGTCCGGGGAAGGTCGGTGAGAAAGTTATGACTATTCCAGAGAGCCAATGAGTAAGTCCTACATCGTGATTCCACCCACCGCGTTGTATGGAAGCGAGGAGTAGGCACCCTCAATGTTCGGGATGGAAGGGGGGAGAGGGTGCACACTGACGGGTGTGTACTCAACCATACCGGTATGAGTTTCCAGGAGTTATGTGCATCGCATTGCATTGCATTATATGAGGATGTTATATGATGATGATAAATGATGATGTCAATGATATGCTTATGCTATGAATATGAGATGTGTATGATGTCGTATGTGAAAAGTGGTGATGAAGGTATTAGAATGTATTTTCTTGTTCCATTGCAATATACTTGCTGAGTGATGAACTCACGCTTGTGTTTATGTTGTTTTTTCTTAGGTACCATGAAACCGGCATGCGGGAAAGGGAGCTAGTCACACGTCATCACTTAGCATCACGCATATAAACAATGACATGTTCCTTCCATTAAATTGTGATGGTTAATTTGTGTGCTTAGTTTCCTCATTTACTTCGTTTGGCTCATAAGATGGTTGGAATCTTTATTCTAGTCTTATACTACTGCTAGAACCTTTTGTAACACCCCGGCATTTAATATGCCTGAATGCTACCAAACATAAGCTAAACAACATCTAAATACCACAATTAAACAAAAATTCCAGCAAAGGCGCATATGCTAAAAACCAAGATTTCGGCAACATCTCCTTTGTTTTAACATGAATTGAAGGAGCAACAACTGTATCACAAGTTATATCATAATGGAAAGCATCTAAAACAGGAATAACATGTGACATAGCAACAATATAAGTCTAGGATAAAGCATTCAACCACTTCATGAGCTAAACTAATTAAATAATAAGACCGAGCACACGGTTAAGCAATACTCCAAGTTTCATGGCAATACTTTCATTATCATGTCATTGTTTAAATGGGTGATGCTAAGTGATGACGTGTGACTAGCTCCCTTTCCCGCATGTCGGATTCATGGTACCTAAAAGAAAACAACATAAACACAAGCGTGAGTTCATCACTCAGCAAGTATATTGCAATGGTACAAACATAAACAATTACATAGCAATAATATCTCACATCATGTAAACCATCTCATTTATGATCACATATCATCATCATCATCAATATGTATGCAGTGCAATGCGATGCTCATGTCTCCTTGAAAACTCATACCGGTATGGTTGAGTACACACCCGTCGGTGTGCACCCTCTCCCCCCTCCCATCCCGAAGATGGAGGGTGCCTACTCCTCGCTTCCGTTCACCGCGGTGAATGGAATCACGATGTAGGACTTACTCATTGGCTCTCCGGATTAGTCATAACTTTCTCACCGACCTTCCCGGACTAGTTATGACTTTCTCAACGCCCGGGCCATGTAATCATGCCATGTATGCAAATATGCCAACATCATAATTAACTTGTACGATAACACATGGCATCATCATGGATAACTTGTACATTAACACATGGCATCATCACATAATAAACATATTCATCATATCAATGGCAAACATTAAAGCGTGGCATGTGAACATATCATATATTCAAACTTCAATCTCAATCAATCAACAACCTACAATCCGCTACCCATTCCAATACACTTGCCTCAACCACGGCGACGGATTAGCGAGACGTAGCGAGCACTCCCTGGGTCATACCACCTGCACATAGGTACCACACACTCACAATCTTGTCCACAAAACAGTATGCAAACCCTCATCTACCCCGACATTACCAACTACTCGCAAAACCCGAAAACAGCGGTTCTGTCCCGTCGGGATAGCAGCCTTCCAAAAGGCATAACTCGGGTTCTAAGACTCCGAATCAATTAAATGAGTACATCCTCGTGTAGCTTAGGAAATTTCTCAACTATTTCTAGGCATAGGGAAAGACTGATTCGGACTCTAAAGTTGTTTAATCTACAAAATACCGTGATCTGTTCCAATCACATCACAGATTTTAACACGCTCGGTAAAACAGCCATAACTTTCAAACGGCTGGGTGGAATTTAAATGTATTTATATCCACGGAAATATAATGAAATTATCTACAACTTCTTCAACGTCCGTACGACAAGATTCCGACTCTAATTTGGCGAAAAACCGAACCCTAGGTCGACTGCTCATGCTGCCCGAAACAGAGAACGTGGCAACTTCTAGATCTAATCCAATCTACTCAAATCCAGCACCACCAATTGATCTAAAAACTTGATAAACACCCCTAGAACAGTACCTAGCCCAACCCCAAGGATTCCCATGGCCATACCTTCACCCGACGCACGAAAACCCAATAGATCTCCTCCCGGTTCGCGCGATCTCCTTCCTCGCTCCAATCCCGCCGGTTCTCCTCGTCGCGGAGCGCTCCAACGGATGGATCTTTGAGGTGTGGAGGTGGAGAACTCCCCTAGGGGCAGCAAGGGAGGAGGATAGGTGGTGGAGAGGTGGTGGAGCAATGGGGAGCAATGGGGGAGGTGGAGGCGCCACAAGGGGGAGGTGGAGTGTAACACCCCAAAATTTTGCTTTCCTTAAATTCATGTGTGGTTTGGCACTTTGGTGAATTTTTGGAATTTTCTGGAATTTATTTGGATTTATTTGGAATTTATTTGAATTTATTCCATTTTGAAATAATTAAAGAATTTAATTTTGCAAATAAAATTTTGTTGGAAATATTTTATTTGAGTCCAAAATGATCCAAAGTATTTTCCAGAATTTTTTCGAATTTTTCCTGAGTCATTTGCTATTTTTAATGAATTAAATGAATTATCGGAAATTATTTTAAATATTAAATCGCTGGAAATTCAACTCGGTCGAGTATCGTTTCATCCGACCGAAGTCGTAACCCGAGTCGGACTCGAGTCCGACCGAGCCGATTGACTCGATCAAACCAAATTAAAACCCTAATCGATCCCAACCGTTGGATCAAGATCCAACTACCGAGATCCGCCCGTACCGGTTCGAGCCGTATCCGGCCCGGATCCGATCGCGCCGTGCGATCGTGGCCGTTGATCGTGCCACGTGGACGGCTGAGCGTCATCGTCTCCGCCGAGTCCGAGCCGGACTCCTCCGCCGTCGCCGCCGGGTAGGATTAGGGTTCCGTCATGTGCACGCATGCCGAGGGTATTTAAGTACCGGAGGTACCCGAGGACCGCCGTGATCCCGCGCCCTTCGCTCTACTTCACCGAGTCTTAGTCGCCGAGATTCGCCGAATCGCTCGCCGAGCTACAGACACCTCTCCGCGGTTTTGCTCGATTCGCCGCCGTCCGCCGTCTTCCGAGAAGGAGCCCAGATCCGGAATCCGTGACGAGACGCACTGAAGGAGGACTCATCTCGCCGAGCAACCAAACGCCGTCGGGCTCGCCGTCGTTCTCATCTCCGGTGGTCTTGCTCCGCTGCCGCCATCGACCTCGCGAAGCTCGTGGACCGTCCGATCTTGATCGTGCGGTTGAGGTGAGTTCACGTGTTCCAAACCCGATTAGATCTGGACCGCTGATCAAGATCCAACGGTTCACAATCGCCACGCGTCGTAGTAGTGATTATTATAGGATTAGATCTCGACCGTCCGATCTAGATCGAACGCCCACGATCAACGAGTAGATTCAACGCGTTAACCCTGGATCTAATCGCGGCCGAATTTCAAATCAACGGTCGGGATTGGCGCCACGTGTCGGAAGTTGGACCGACGCGGTCGGGCCGGCCCACGCCGCTGGCAGGTAGGACGCCGACACGCCGGCCCGCGTGTCGAGGGCCCGCATGTCACGGCCGACCCAGTTAAGCGCCGACGCCACCCATGACGCCATCAATGGGCCCCACTGCCGCCACCGTGGCCGAGCCCCGACGCCGACGCCGATGACGCTACCCGAGTGGTCCCACATGTCGGGCCGACACGTGAGTCGTGGACCGAGTCCACTGCGGACCCAAGCCGAGCGTGGACCAAGCCCATGGACCGGCTGACGCCACCAACCAATCGAGGCTGCCACGTGTCCATGCCGACGCAATAATTAATTTCCTAAAAGAAAATGATTTATTAATTCGAAATAATGATTTCGTGATTTTGTTTCAAACTTCAAACGCTTATAACTTTTATGCTTTCAACTCCGATTTGAGTGATTCAAATTTCTAAATTTGTATAAAAATGAGATATACCTAAATATGAATTTTATTTAATTTTTGGACTAAAGTTTTTCTCTGCAAAATTATTTAAATGATTATTTAAACTTTAAATAATCATAACTTTTAAGCGCCTTAACTCCAAATTTGATTTATTCCAGTTTCTAAAAATCCAGAAAATTATGTTCTCTCTGTTTATGGATTTTATTTGGAGTTTTGGGATGTTTTTGCCTATTGTTTATTTGTGTTTTGCTATTTGCACGCTTTACGAGTAGACGTTGAAGTGCCTAAGGATTCAAGGAGAAGTATTGACTCAGGATCCAACTCAAGACCAAGAGCAAGTACTTTTTGAAGGCAAGTTGTGCTTTGACCATGTTGATCCTATTTCGAAATCTATTTTGATTTAAACTATTGCATGCTAGATCAATTAGAAAGATACTTTGTTTAAACATGGGGGTTAGATAAATACCAATTTGTCAGATGACACCTTGATTA
The DNA here is from genome assembly GCA_036346355.1 of Rhipidocladum racemiflorum. Taxonomy (NCBI): domain Eukaryota; kingdom Viridiplantae; phylum Streptophyta; class Magnoliopsida; order Poales; family Poaceae; genus Rhipidocladum; species Rhipidocladum racemiflorum. Next base: position 33,332,307 of record CM070585.1, read on the forward strand.
TTTAAGTATGTGCCATGACCCTTGTCACCCTAGTTGTGGTTTACTAGTTGGACATAATCAAATTGCCAACATGGGTTTTAGACCGTTGTAGTATACTGCTTAGACCTGCTACGTGCTCATGACCTGGTTTTGGACAATCAAATATTAATATTGACTTAATGATATATTGAACCTGTTTTGGAAAGGTATCATGTGATGTTGATAGCACGTGGTGCTTGGTAATCAACTGGGGTTTTGATAAACAGTTTTCGACCGGGGCATGTGGCAAGAGTAATCAGGTGGGCCAGTTGTGGCATTGGGGATGTTGATTTGGTTCTTCGGGTAGTCTTGCCCTGGTCACTCTAAGGACTTAACCTTGCAAGCCTTTGAACTGGGTCATACTTGCAACCACATGGTTGGAATGGGACGGCCCTAGTTGACTAAGTCGCTAAGGACTCACTTGTGGAGCCTCAGGGTGTCAATTACACCGTTTGTGTGATTGTACGGGGGAGCGTATCGTGGCCGTGGCCAGATACCCATCTAACGGTGTGTTGGTCCCATACTTCGCCTTGGCTAAGGGAAGGGATGGTGTAGAGCACGAACCGGAGAGGACCACCTGTGTTGTTCGAGGCTTCCGAAAGGCTTTGTTACGGGAACTCGCCTTTGTGGTGTTTGACTGTATCTTGTGGGTAAAGTGCATAACCTCTGCAGAGTGTAGAATCTATTTAAATAGCCGTGTCCGCGGTACTGGACAATGCTCGGGGATTACAGTCAAGGGTTAGACTTTCTGAAAATAACTTGGATTTGAAAGGTTGGTTTGGTTTAGTAATGAAGATGATAGAAATGTGGTTTAGGATGGGGAAAATGTTTATTAAATTTCCTGAAAAGTTATTTATGCTTTACTTATTTCTCGCTTTCGAATCTACTTATATTACTTTTCAAATGTCATTACCGCAAATATACCTTGAGCTATTCCTTTGTACCAAGCCATGCATATAGTATATTAGCCTGCATTCTGTGCATGACTTGCTGAGTACCAAGTACTCACCCTTGCCTCAACACAACACCAGTTGAAGAGGAGATTACGCCAGCTGTGGAGGAGGAACTCCAGGAGGATCCGTCTACTTAGGGAAGCGAGCCCAGTCAGTTGCCTGTGGTATACTGGATGGCGCCACGAAGTTATTTGATTTTCCGCTGCTATTATTTTTCTCTGAATAAGTTTCGCCTTGCGAGGCATACATTTGTAACTTGGCCATAAGGTCGAGTAACCACTTTGGTTATTTAAATAAAGTACTTTGATAATATCGAATGGTATGATTGTGATATTTACCAATGTTAAGACTGTGTGCACTAGCGCGTTCCTGGACTAGTGCTGAATACACAGAGGGTCCGGATTTGCAAATTCGGGGTCCCGACATGGAGGCGCCACAAGGAGGAGGTGGGGAGGTGTGGGGGGCGCCTAGGACTTGCGGGGGCGCAAGGGCAGGGGGGTGGATGCCTATAGGGGCTGGGGGAGGCCCCCAACCAGGTCTCCTACACCTATTAGGACTCAAACTCCATCCCACCAAAGCCCACGACCCTTTCCTTTAGGCCCAAACTCCCCCGGAAAGGCCCAAACTCTCGGAAACGCAAATTAACCTCATAACGTATGGTTTCAACCTCCAATTCCATAATTTATAATGTTTTTGACCTTAACATTCACATTTTGTAATGCCACAATCTCTAATTCCACATTTTATAAAGTCTCGGCATTCTGTAGTGTCACATTCTCCCCCCCTTCAACAAGATTCGACCCCGAATCCGAGACACGCCACTTCGCAAACAACCAAATCAAAGGGAGTTATGGTTCACGCCTCAGAACCCGCTTAGAAGCCCCTACGATTTGCACCAGCCAGCACTCAGAGGCAAGGAGCTAACGATCAAAGACTGACAGCTCTAACGATAACTCACAATCAAAAACTTACGAGAACTTTACTCAGCATTGAAACACAAAGCACTCATACAAGGCCTCGGCATGACCCCAGCGATAGGATAAAATCCCAAACAGACCACGAAAGAAAACGGTCTCATACTCCTCGTTCTAAGCATTCCTTGGCACTGAAGTGACCGATCCCTTTAACTCAGGCTACTCTCCAGAAAAACACGGTACCAACCTCCCTTCTGTGATTCCTTGTACTCAAGACGACGCGAAGCTGGAGAGACACAACGCTCTAAGATTACCACCAGAACGAACAATCTACTTTAACCAGGATCCGTAAAACTCGCGTAACAGAAACAATCGAACGTTCCTCTGCGGTTTGACACAACTCGCTTCTTGCCCAACGACTAAAGCACCAATACACTTCAAAAGGAAAAACGATCACTAGCAACCACCAAGTGGTCCACTCAAAATGTAATCAACCCTACCGAGGAACACCTCAACGACACAATTCTCCACGAAGGTTTGCATTGAGTCATACACAACCTTCCACACAAAGGACCACGATAAAGAGCACAATCATTGAGTGAGCTCAACCATAACATGAACCCAAGTGGCCCTCATCCAACACTCAAACCCCAAAGCGTTAAAACCACTTTGGAAAGGATTCGACAACAACCAGAGAGTATTCATTTTAATTTCCTAAGCCAAAACGCAAAGGAAACACAAATCCCTTCACCACAACCAACACTCGTAATTCTTCATTCTTTTCTTTTCATACTAGAAAGCAAGGGAAATCTCGTTTCATGACATGAATGCACATTCTTCAAGAGCACTCCGGAATAGTCATATCTCCATATATGACTTTCTCACCGACCTGGCTCAACGACTCTTTTATCATTTAACATCTATACACGATGTCTTGTTTACTTTTCACCATTCATTCATCATATAACAACAATACCGAAAAGTCATTCACCAAAAGACTTCTTCCTTGGTATCACATGATTGAAATACACATAACACTGATGGTTGCGCTAAATCATATAGACTATGACGGCAACAACGTTAACAACAAAACACCACATCGTGTGAAAACCCATCATCCATTTAAAACTAACCTTGCAACACCTCGCAAAATCAAACTCAACCCTTTGGAACAGAACATCAACTCCAAAGTCAAACATCTGCACACACAACCGCCATAAATTTTATCAAAAGGGAGGGAAACTCAATCCCAAAAGAAAACTCTTCACTAACCAAATTCACTTATGAAACATTCATAAAAAACCAGACTTGTGAAACATCCGCACAACAGACACATTTTCCAAATGACTCTAACTCTAGCCAAACAGAGTTACACATCAAGGGCTTAACTCAAAAGTTTCCTACACAACCCTTTATGACCATCTGCTTCCTTTTAAAATTAATTCCAAAGATAATTCAAAGGTAACGCGAAAGGGCGCGATCGACTCAAAAACTTTTGGGGTGTAAATCCATACTCATAGCACCAACTAAACAAATTAGCCAAAACCAAATATTTGCACCAATTTCTACGAGTTTTAGGGAAACTCTGAAACACAGCCTATGGAACACCTTGACCGAAAACCCTTCAACCAAAATAGCAAACAACCAAACCAGTCCAAAAGCTTTTGAACACAAGCTTGGCAAAAAAGAACCATTTCTAGTACTCCACTACGCTTTCCATTAAAGACTTCAATAATCACTATTTACTCCTTGAGGAGCCCCAACACAAATCAACCAAAAGCTTCACAACAAATTCTTCCTCTAGTTACCAATCCCAACACTTTTAATTAGGGTTTATGATGCTTATCAAAAAGGCACCCAACCAAGACTATATTGACATGATCCCCATGGATCACCGAATCATAATACTTCTTATTCTAAATTTGAAACATAGTACTTTAACAAATCTTTCAGCAAGATTAAACATATAAATTTCATACCTCCTATATATTCACGTCTCGACAAATTAACCTTATTCAGCTTAAACAACGACTTCAACATGTAAATATTATCTCCACAGGAAGAATTCATAAGTGAGACTCTAAGTTATACTTTTATTGAGGATAAGATCATTTATCATGTTAATTATCCAAAGCTCACTCCATCGCAACATGTTAAAATTTTCCTCTATTTAACCAAGGTTTTCAACAAGTAATCTAAACAATTACCACCACTACTAGGTTATTAATAACAACAAACGGCATAATCATCAACCAACAACATTACTTTTAGCTACCCTATACATAGGTGATAACAAAATTACCATCACACAACATACTCCAATTATTTAAAAAAAATAGATTAAATACTAGCATTAACACTGCCCTTAACAACATCATTAACAATAAGTCTTATGTCTTCTCAATTGATATCAATACTAGCATTGAAAGGACACAACTGCATACTTCCGAATATACTAGCAGTTTGCAACAACATAAATAACAACTCTAATCAACTTCCAAATTAAAGTCACTATGCAACACTATTAAATTTCTCTATTAATCCATTAGATTAGAGCATCTTTAAACAACCAGCAAAGTTTCTTTAACAATAACAGCAGTCTACATCATCTTAATGTTTCAACTATGCAACGGGTTTAAAACTTTAAACATTATCAAGGGTCATAAGCACTTTTAAAGCAAAGCAACAGATTCTAAGCATGTACATTAACCCATTCAATCATTCCCGCTAAGAGTAAACTACAACACTAGTAGTCTATTTATTCTCAAGCTAGAGATAACAACCGCATTGAATTGTTTCAACTCACAGATTAACTTAACAGTACGTCATCCCATAAACCACATTGGTACATGCTACATAACATGCTAAACAACAATTCTTACTAGGGATAAACGATTTCAGTCAAAATACTTTTTACTTTGTTTGCAACATTTTAGTTTTAAAGCTCATCCCAAATTCGTAAGGAAACTTGACTCTCAAAATTGCAATGAGACCAACCCCCAAACTTAGTCATGCAAAAGGAATTTTCCAAAACACTTTTCAATCTCAAAGACTCCCATAAAGGGAAATGGTTGAAAGACAATTTTCTTAAAGGAAACCAAGCGATCAAGTAAACCATTTCAAATACAACCTTAACCTCAAACCCCAAACTTTCACGAAACAAGAAGGGCTTTCAAAGATGATTTTTCAAACCAGTAAAATGACGAAATCAAACATCATTTACTCCTACAAAGCAATAGAACTTCAGCCCTGACAGCCAGGTCTGGCACAACTCCGAAAAAAACTCCTTTAACCTCGGAGAAAGACAAACACAGGAATAAATTGAATGCTTCTTCCCCATAAAGCAATCAACAAACTAGGCATCAAAACTGGAAAGGTGCCCAAAAGAAACGCAACACCAGACTCCTCTTCTTCGTCTTCAACCAAGGAAGACAAAACCACACACCACATACAGAACGATCCGCGAAAATCAATACCAAACACTTTTCTTTTGGTTTCCATCAACTGAAACCAAGGAAACCAACCAAAACCGACCACAGAACGATAAAGAACATCCGAAGGAATCCACTATCAACTCTTCTATTTGTCTCCAGTCAACTACCCGATCTACGATAGAAAAGGGTAAGCACTCTTCTCCTACAGGGGTTAATAGTTCTTCGGTGATGGCGCTAACCGGCCACACCGTCAAACCTCACCCTTACTATGAGCCAAAAAGAGGTGACTGAAACCCTTCGGCACCAAAACCCCACTTTATCACAACAACAAGATCAATTCAATCATTTACCTCATAGACATAGCAACATACATTATCAAATGAAGCATTCAACATCAAAGCTTAAATACAACATTTAAGCGTAAAGAGACGATACCCATACCCTTTCCTACTGTGCATCCAGTGTGTGTCAAATTTTAGATTAGTTATACCACTTTTGCAAGTTTTAATGTTGCTATCCTATGACAAAATTTTAGTTAGGACCTAAGCCATGTTTCTAAGTTATTCCACATCACATTTTAGTTGTACCCTATAGCATGTCACTAAAAATACACATTCCAAGGACCTACAGCCCGCTCTGATACCAACTGTAACACCCCGGCATTTAATATGCCTGAATGCTACCAAACATAAGCTAAACAACATCTAAATACCACAATTAAATAAAAATTCCAGCAAAGGCGCATAAGCTAAAAACCGAGATTTCGGCAACATCTCCTTTGTTTTAACATGAATTGAAGGAGCAACAACAGTATCACAAGTTATATCATAATGGAAAGCATCTAAAACAGGAATAACATGTGACATAGCAACAATATAAGTCTAGGATAAAGCATTCAACCACTTCATGAGCTAAACGAATTAAATAATAAGACCGAGCACACGGTTAAGCAATACTCCAAGTTTCATGGCAATACTTTCATTATCATGTCATTGTTTAAATGGGTGATGCTAAGTGATGACGTGTGACTAGCTCCCTTTCCCGCATGTCGGATTCATGGTACCTAAAAGAAAACAACATAAACACAAGCGTGAGTTCATCACTCAGCAAGTATATTGCAATGGTACAAACATAAACAATTACATAGCAATAATATCTCACATCATGTAAACCATCTCATTCATGGTCACATATCATCATCATCATCAATATGTATGCAGTGCAATGCGATGCTCATGTCTTCTTGGAAACTCATACCGGTATGGTTGAGTACACACCCGTCGGTGTGCACCCTCTCCCCCTTTCCATCCCGAAGATGGAGGGTGCCTACACCTCGCTTCCGTTCACCGCGGTGAATGGAATCACGATGTAGGACTTACTCATTGGCTCTCCGGATTAGTCATAACTTTCTCACCGACCTTCCCGGACTAGTTATGACTTTCTCACCGCCCGGGCCATGTAATCATGCCATGTATGCAAATATGCCAACATCATAATTAACTTGTACGATAACACATGGCATCATCATGGATAACTTGTACATTAACACATGGCATCATCACATAATAAACATATTCATCATATCAATGGCAAACATTAAAGCGTGGCATGTGAACATATCATATATTCAAACTTCAATCTCAATCAATCAACAACCTACAATCCGCTACCCATTCCAATACACTTGCCTCAACCACGGCGACGGATTGGCGAGACGTAGAGGGCACTCCCGGGGTCACACCACATGCACATAGGTACCACACACTCACAATCTTGTCCACAAAACAGTACGCAAACCCTCATCTACCCCGACATTACCAACTACTCGCGAAACCCGAAAACAGCGGTTCTGTCCCGTCGGGACAGCAGCCTTCCAAAAGGCATAACTCGGGTTTTAAGACTCCAAATCAATTAAACGAGTACATCCTCGCGTAGCTTAGGAAATTTCTCAACTTTTTCTAGGTATAGGGAAAGACTGATTCGGACTCTAAAGTTGTTTAATCTACAAAATACCGTGATCTGTTCCAATCACGTCACAGATTTTAACACGCTCGGTAAAACAGCCATAACTTTCAAACGGCTGGGCGGAATTTAAATTTCTTTATATCCACGGAAATATAATGAAATTATCTACAACTTCTTCAACGTCCGTACGACCAGATTCCGACTCTAATTTGGCGAAAAACCGAACCCTAGGTCGACTGCTCATGCTGCCCGAAACAGAGAATGTGGCAACTTCTAGATCTAATCCAATCTACTCAAATCCAGCACCACCAATTGATCTAAAAACTTGATAAACACCCTTAGAACAGTACCTTGCCCAACCCAAGGATTCCCATTGCCATACCTTCACCCGACGCACGAAAACCCAATAGATCCTCCCGGTTCGCGCGATCTCCTTCCTCGCTCCAATCCCGCCGGTTCTCCTCGTCGCGGAGCGCTCCAACAGATGGATCTTTGAGGTGTGGAGGTGGAGAACTCCCCTAGGGGCAGCAAGGGAGGAGGATAGGTGGTGGAGAGGTGGTGGAGCAATGGGGAGCAATGGGGGAGGTGGAGGCGCCACAAGGAGGAGGTGGGGAGGTGTGGGGGGGCGGCTAGGACTTGCGGGGGCGCAAGGGCAGGGGGGTGGACGCCTATAGGAGCTGGGGGAGGCCCCCAACCAGGTCTCCTACTCCTATTAGGACTCAAACTCCATCCCACCAAAGCCCACGACCCTTTCCTTTAGGCCCAAACTCCCCCGGAAAGGCCCAAACTCCCGGAAACGCAAATTAACCTCATAACGTATGGTTTCAACCTCCAATTCCATATTTTATAATGTTTTTGACCTTAACATTCACATTTTGTAATGCCACAATCTCTAATTCCACATTTTATAAAGTCTCGGCATTCCGTAGTGTCACACCTTTATTATTGATGATTTAGATGTCATTCTTTATACCCTGTGATCATATTGTTGTTGCTTCAATTCATGGAAAAACAAAGGAGATGCTGCCGAAATTTTCGGTTTTAGCATTTACTCCTTTGCTGTAATTTACCTTAGTTTATGGTATTTAGATGTTGTTTAGCCTATGTTTGGTAGCATTCTGGCATATTAAATGCCGGGGTGTCACAGTTGGTATCAGAGCGGGCTGTAGGTCCTTGGAATGTGTATTTTTAGTGTCATGCTATAGGGTACAACTAAAAGGTGATGTGGAATAACTTAGAAACATGGCTTAGGTTTCAACTAAAATTTTGTCATAGGATAGCAACATTAAAACTTGCAAAAGTGGTATAACTAATCTAAAATTTGACACACAATGGATGCACAGTAGGAAAGGGTATGGGTATCGTTTTTTATGCTTAAATGTTGTATTTAAGCTATGATATTGAATGCTTCATTTGATAATGCATGTTGCTATGTCTATGAGATAAATGATTGAATTGTTCTTATGGTTGTGATAAAGTGGGGTTTTGGTGCCGAAGGGTTTCGGCCACCTCTCTTATTTCATAGTAAGGGTGAGGTTTGACGATGTGGCCGGTTAGCACCATCACCGAAGAACAATTAACCCCTGTAGGAGAAGAGTGCTTATCCTTTCTATCGTAGATCGGGTAGTTGACTGGAGTCAAATAGAAGAGTTTGGTGGTGGATTCCTTTGTATGTTCTATACTGTTCTGACGGTCGGTTTTGGTTGTTTTTCTTGACATTAGTTGATTCAAATCAAAAGAAAAGTGTTTGGGGTTGGATTTTTCGCGGAGAGTCCCTTTGGTGTTCCTTGGTTTTGTCCTCCTTGGTTGAAGACGAAGAAGAGGAATTTAGCGTTGCGCCTTTTTTAGTCGCCTTTTGGCTTGGACACCGGTTTTTTGGGTTGCCTTGCAAAGAAAAGTATAGTTTTGGTTCTTGTGTGTCTTACTCTGAGTTTAAAAGAAGTTATTGAAGCGTGTGCAAAAAGTTAAGTTGTGTCGATTTATGTTTTGTGCCTTTGTCCGTAAAGGTTTATTTGATCACTTGGTTCCCTCCTGTGGGAGTCTTTGAGATTGAAAAGTGTTTTGGAGACTTCCTTTTGCATGACCAAGTTTGGGTTTATCTCATTGCAATTTTGAGAGTCAAGTTTCCTATGAATTTGGGATGAGTTTTAAAACTAAAATGCTGCAAACAATGTAAGTAGTCTTTTGACTGAAATCGTTTGTCCCTATTAAGAATTTTTGTTTAGCATGTTATGTAGCATGTACCAATGTGGTTTATGGGATGACGTATTGTTAAGTTAATTTGTGAGTTTAAACAATTCAATGCGGTTGTTATCTCTAGCTTGAGAATAAATAGACTACTAGTGTTGTAGTTCACTCTGTAGCGAGAATGATTAAATGGGTTAATGTACATGCTTAGAACCTGTTGCCTTGCTTTAAAAGTGCTTATGATCCTTGTTAATGTTAAAAGTTTAAACCTTGATGCATAGTTAGAACATTAATATGATGTAAATTAATGATATTGTTAAAGAAACCTTGCCGATTGTTTAAAGATGTTCTAATCTAACGGGTTAATAGAGAAATTTAATCATGTTGACTAGTGGCTTTAATTTCAAAGTTGATTAGAGTTGCTATTTATGTTGTTGCAACCTACTAGTATATTTGGAAGTATGCAGTTGTGTCTCTACAATGCTAGTGTTGATGTCAATGGAGAAGACATAAGACTTATTGTTAATAATGTTGTTAAGGGCAGTGTTAATGCTAGTACCGATGTCAATTGGGAAAAAAAACATAGGTCTGGTTGTTGTTTTAAGAACATTGTGCTGATCTAACTTATTAAATCTAATTTAATAGTTGGAGTATGTTGTGTAGTGACAATTTTGTTGCAACCTATGTGTAGGGTAGCTAAAAGCAATGTTGTTGATTGATGATTATGCAAAGAATTGATATTGATGCCTTGGTAGTGTTGTTAATTATTGGAAACCATTGATCCAATATAATAAAAGTGTAAAACGGTGGTATTTTGTCGAGTACATGTTGTGATGGGATGAACAATGGATAATAATCATGATGCAAGATTTTAATCTTAATGAATGCATATCTTAGAATCCTATTTACGAATTTTATCTTGTAGAGATATTACTTATTTGTTGAAGTCATTTTATTGATTGAACAAGCTTCAATTGTCAAGATTTTAACGTATGGATAGTATAAAATTTATAGGGTGACCATGCTCAAGTAGCTGTTGAAGTACTATGTTTGAAATATAGAATATGTTGTTATATGATTTGGTGATCCGTGGGGAGCATGTCAATGTAATCTTGGTTGGGTACCTTTGTGATAAGCATCTTAAACCTTAATTAAAAGTGTTGGGAATGGTAACTAGAGAAAGAAATCGTTATGTAAATTTTGTTAAATCCGGTTGGACTCTCTTGATGAGTAAATAGTGATTTTTGAATGCTTAAATGGTAAGTGTAGTGAAATACAAGTTATGGTGGGATTCATGCTGAGCTGGTGTTTAAAACCCTTTAAACTGGTGTGGTTGTTTGCCATTTTGGTTGAATGCCTTCGGTCAAGGTATTCCTTGTGTTGTGTTTCCGAGTTTCCCTAAAACCCGTAGCTATTGGTGCCAATCTTTGGTTTTGGCTATTTTGTTTAATTTGTGTTATGAGTATGGATTTACACCCAAAAGTTTTTGAGTGGATCGCGCCCCTTCGCATTCGCACTGAATTTCTTTGGAATAAATTTTAAAAGGAAGCAGATGGACATAGCGGGTTGTGTTGGAGATTCTTGGGATTTATTTTGCACCTCTATTAGGCTAGAGTTAGAGTTATTTTTGAAATTGTGTGTAGTGTTTGCAAGTGTTTCACAAGGTGGATTTTATGAATGTTTTATAAGTGATTTTGTTAAGTAAAGTGTTCCCTTTTGGAAATGAGTTTCCCTTTCTCTATGAGAAAATTTGTGGCGGATGTGTGTACAGATTGTTAACTTTGGAGTCGATGTTCTTTTCCAAAAAAAAATGATTTTGGTTAAAATGCGAGGTCTTGCAAGTTTAACTTTCAATTAATGTTGGGTTGTGATGCGACGTGGTGCCTTACTGCTAACTGTGCTGCTGTCATAGTCCATATGAATTTTCACAACCATTGATGTTATTTATGTTTCAATCATGTGATACCGAAGAAGAAGTCGTTTGGTGAATGACTATTCGGTACTGTTGTTACATGATGAATGAATGGTGAAAAGGAAACATGACAACGTTTATGTACAATTAAACATAAAAGAGTCGATGAGCTAGGTCAGTGAGAAAGTCATATATGGATATATGACTAATCCGGAGTGCTCCTGAAAAGTTTGCATTCATGTCATGAATCGAGATGTCTATTTCTTTCTAGTATGAAAAGAAAGAATAAATAACTTATGGTATTTTTGGCTATGGTGTAAGAGGTTTGAGTTTTCCTTGTGATTTGGCTTAGGAAAATAAAATGTGTGCTCTTTGGATGTTGCCAAATTTTTTCCAAAGTGGTTTTTAGCGCTTTGGGGTTCGAGTTGTTGTATGTGGATCAATTGGGTTCATGGTTTATGGTTGAGTATGCGAAATATGTTTATACTTGGGCTTGATTACTAAGTGTTAATATGTGAGGGCGAGACCCTCTTAAGAAAGGAGCCATTTGTGGTTTGGTAAGGCTTTTACGGTCCTAGCTAAGGGCTAGGTGCTGGACATTAGTGGTATAAGGATGGATTATGGCGGAGGTTGATAATGTCTGGGTTCAACTTTTATTAAGAGTATCGATGGGTGGTAGTGAAGATGATAGTAATTCGGTGACAATTGTCGTGTCTTGAGCAATTGTCTTAGCTAGTGGTCTATGGGTATGAGGTTTACTTGGGAGAGGATGGAGTAAAAATGTATCATGATTTGTGACTTGGAAAGGAAGTTGTTCCTTAAATGAGTTATAGCTTTGATGACATTTCTTAGTAATGGTCCTTTCAGTTTAAAGGTCAATTAATTGGAAGAGTTGGGAATCAATGTTTTTCTGGGTTCTTGGGGTTCCTGCTATGACCCTAGTCATTCAATCAGATACCATTAGTGATTTGGTGGTCGAGCGGTGGATAAAGAGTTACGACTCATTTTGATTGTGTCTTGTTGAGTTTAATGAAATGTGGTAGTCAGATTGTTTGCGGTAGTAGTATGAAATGTTTGATGTAAGGTTTTGGGCGTATTTCGTATTTTTGATTGAGCCCTTTAGTGGGTGAAATCGAGGATTTCGGATGGGGAATTGGAAGGAAAGGTGGAATCATGAGAAGCTAGGCATAGTTGTGCTAAGTCAACTCTTTCTTACTAAGTATTGGTTTTGGGAGTTTGTTTGTCGTTTGATTCGGATTGAGTTTTTTGTGTGGTTGCCTTTATTGCACAGAAGTTCTTGTCCCGTAGGGACTTTGTTTTTGTTCTTGGCGTTCTTCAGATTCGAGGTCGAATCCTGTTAAGGGGGAGAGAATGTGACATCATAGGATGTGACAATAGAGATTGTGACGTAACAAAATGCGACAATTTAGAATCCGGCTTTCAGTACGACTTTTTATTGCGTTTTCGGGCCGTTTTCGGGTGTTTTGGGCCTTTCCGGGGAAACTTGGGCCTTGGGGGGGTCTTTTCGGGCCTTAAGTGGAGGCTTCTGGGCCCATGAGGGGAGGAGGCGGCAGCCAACCAGCCCTAGGGCGCCTCAAACCCTCCCCCATGCGCCCCACCTCCTCCTCTCCCTCCCATAGCCGCCACCCTCCCCCTTGTGCACCACCCTCCTCCTCCCTCCTCCCCATTGCACCACCACCCCTCTCCTCTCCTCTCCACCACCCTTGCTGCCCCTAGGGGAGTTCTCCACCTCACCACCCCACAGATCCATCCATTGGAGCGCTCCGCGACGAGAAGATCCGGTGGATTTGGAGCGAGGAAGGAGATCGCGCGAACCAGGAGGAGATCCGTTGGTTCTTCGTTCGTCAGGCGAAGGTATGGCCTGTGACACCACGGAGTGTCATAACCTTATAAAAAGTGAATGTTGAGCACAAAAACATTATGAAATGTGGAATTAAGGTTAAAACCATAGGGTATGGAGGTTAATAGCGTTTCCGGGCCGTTTCCGAGGTTTTGGGCCTTTCCGGGGAAGTTTGGGCCTAAAAGAAGGGATTGTGGGCTTTGGTGGGATGGAGTATGAGTCCATTTAGGACTAGGAGACATGTGTGGACTGGTAAAAGGGGCCTCCCCCTGCCCTCCTTGCGCCCCACCCCCACTTGTGCGCCCCCACCTCCTCCCTTGGCCCTAGCCGCCCCACCTCCTCTCCCTCCCCTTTGGCCGTGCGCCCCCACCCCCTTGCCCCTTTGCTCCCCACCTCTCCACCACCTCCCCATCACCTCTCCTCCACCCCTTGCTGCCCTAGGGTAGCCTCCCCACCCCTGCACCTCGAGGATCCATCCGTTGGAGCGAGGAGCGAGGAGCGATCCGGGAGGAGATCTATTGGGTTTTCATGCGTCGGGCGAAGGTATGACCATGTGACTCCTTGGGGTTGGGTTATGTACTGTTCTAAGGGTCATTATCATGTTTTTAGATCAATTGGTGTTGCTGGAATTGAGTAGATTAGATGAAATCTAGAAGTTGTCACGTTCTCTGTTTTGGACAGCATGAGCAGTCGACCTAGGGTTTGGTTTTTCGCCAATTTAGACTCGGAATTTGGATATACGGCTGTTGAAGAAGTTGTAGATAATTTCAATATATTTCTGTGGGTATAAAGAACGTTAAATTCCGATCAGCCGTTTGAAAGTTATGGCTGTTTTACCGAGCGTGTTAAAATCTGTGACGTGATTGGAACAGATCACGGTATTTTGTAGATTAAACAACTTTAGAGTCCGAATCAGTCTTTCTGTATACTTTGAAAAAGTTAGGGAATTTCCTAAGCTATGCGAGGATGTACTCGTTTAATTGATTCGGAGTCCCAGAACCCAAGTTATGCCTTTTGGAAGGCTGCTGTCCCGACGGGACAGAACCTCTGTTTTTGGGTTTTGCGAGTAGTTGGCAATGTCGGGGTAGATGAGGGTTTGCATACTGTTTTGTGGACATGATTATGAGTGTGTGGTACCTATGTGCAGGTGGTGGGACCCCGGGAGTGCCTTCTACTTCCCGCCAATCCGTTGCCCGTGGTTGAGGCAAGTGTATTGTAATGGATAGCGGTTTGTAGGATTGCTAGTTGAGACTAGATGAACTTGATTATATGACATGATCACTTGCCATGCTTTAAAGGTTTCCTATGATATGATGAGTATGCTATGATGCCATGTGTTAAATGTACAAGTTTATTATGATGTTGGCATATTTGCATACATGGCATGTTACATGGCCCGGGCGGTGAGAAAGTCATAACTAATCCGGGGAAGGTCGGTGAGAAAGTTATGACTAATCCAGAGAGCCAATGAGTAAGTCCTACATCGTGATTCCATCCACCGCGGTGTGGGGAAGCGAGGAGTAGGCACCCTCCATCTTCGGGGTGGAAGGGGGGAGAGGGTGCACACCGACGGTTGTGTACTCAACCATACCGGTATGAGTTTCCAAGGAGACATGAGCATATCATTGCATTGCATACATAATGATGATGATAATGATATGTGATCAAGAATGAGATGGTTTACATGATGTGAGATATTAATGCCATGTAATTGTTCTTGTTGTATTCATTGCAATATGCTTGCTGAGTTTTGAACTCACGCTTGTGTTTTCTTGTTGTTTTAGGTACCATGAGACCGGCATGCGGGGAAGGGAAATAGTCACACGTCCGCACGTAGCTTCACTCATTTTGATTCCACAAGTCATTCAATTAGTTTTGATAATAAACTGCGTGTGATGATTATTGCTTAATGGTTTAGCTTTGCTATTTGAGAGTTTTAATGTTCGTTTGACTCTTGGAGACATTAATTGCTTGAAAATAGACTTATATTGTCGTTAAGTCTTTAATTATTGCTGTTTTAGCTATCTCTCATATTGCCTTATATTGCTTTACTGTGTTGCTCCTTCAAATCATGTTAAAACAAAGGAGATGCTGCCGAAATCTCGGTTTTTAGCATGTGCGCCTTTGCTGGAATTTATGTTTAAATGTGGTATTTAGATGTTGATTAGCTTATGTTTGGTAGCATTCAGGCATATTAAATGCCGGGGTGTTACATGGCCACGGGAATCCTTGGGGTTGGTCTAGGATCTGTTCTAAGGGTCAATATCATGTTTTTAGATCAATTAGTAGTGCTGGAATTGAGTAGATTAGATGAAATATAGAAGTTGCCATGTTCTCTGTTTCGAGCAGCATGAGCTGTCGACCTAGGGTTTTAGTTTTCGCCAATTTAGAATCGGAATTTGGTCGGCCGCCTGTTGAAGAAGTTGTAGGTAATTTCAATACCTTTCAGTGGGTATAAAGAACATCCAATTCCGCCCATCCGTTTAAAAGTTATGCTCGTTTTACTGAACGTAGTAAAATCTGTGACGTGATTGGAACAGATCACGGTATTCTTTAGATTAAACCACTTTAGATTCTGAATCAGTCTTTCTGTATACTTAGAAAAAGTTAGGAAATTCCCTAGGCTACGCGAGGATGTACTCGTTTAATTGATTCGGAGTCTTAGAATCCGAGTTATGCCTTTTAGAAGGCTGCTGTCCCGACGGGACAGAACCTCTGTTTTTGGGTTTAGCGAGTAGTTTGCGATGTCGGGGTAGAAGAGGGTTTGCTTACTATTTTGTGGACATGATTGTGAGTGTGTGGTCCCTATGTGCAGGTGGTGTGACCCCGGGAGTGCCTTCTACTTCTCGCCAATCCATCGCCGTGGTTGAGGCAAGTGTATTGGAATGGGTAGCGGGTTGTAGTTGCTAGATTGGTTGAGATTGAATTTGAATTCATGATATGTTTATTATGTTATGATGCTATGTGTTAGTGTACAAGTTATTTATGATGTTGGCATGTTTGCATACATGGCATGATACATGGCCCGGGTGGTGAGAAAGTCATAACTAGTCCGGGGAAGGTCGGTGAGAAAGTTATGACTATTCCGAAGAGCCAATGAGTAAGTCCTACATCGTGATTCCACCCACCGCGGTGTATGGAAGCGAGGAGTAGGCACCCTCCATCTTCGGGATGGAAGGGGGGAAAGGGTGCACACCGACGGGTGTGTACTCAACCATACCGGTATGAGTTTCCAGGAGTTATGTGCATCGCATTGCATTGCATTATATGAGGATGTTATATGATGATGATAAATGATGATGTCAATGATATGCTTACGCTATGAATATGAAATGTGTATGATGTCGTATGTGAAAAGTGGTGATGAAGGTATTAGAATGTATTTTCTTGTTCCATTGCAATATACTTGCTGAGTGATGAACTCACGCTTGTGTTTATGTTGTTTTTTCTTAGGTACCATGAAACCGGCATGCGGGAAAGGGAGCTAGTCACACGTCATCACTTAGCATCACACATATAAACAATGACATGTTCCTTCCATTAAATTGTGATGGTTAATTTGTGTGCTTGGTTTCCTCATTTACTTCGTTTGGCTCATGAGATGGTTGGAATCTTTATTCTAGTCTTATACTGCTGCTAGAACCTTTATTATTGATGATTTAGATGTCATTCTTTATACTATACCCTGTGATCATATTGTTGTTGCTTCAATTCATGGAAAAACAAAGGAGATGCTACCGAAATTTTCGGTTTTAGCATTTACTCCTTTGCTGTAATTTACCTTAGTTTATGGTATTTAGATGTTGTTTAGCCTATGTTTGGTAGCATTCGGGCATATTAAATGCCGGGGTGTTACATTTCTGCACTGTGTTGCAATACTGTAAAATGTGTTTACATATCAAATTGTGGACTCATTAGATGGGACCCAATGGTTCCTTTGCCACCAAGTCTTCCCTTTAAACGAGATACAGGAACACCAATAGGTTGCTTCTTACCTAGATAGTGCACGCAAAACTCAATAACCTCTTCAGTTCCATAACCTTCAACAATACTACCCGTAGGCTTCGATCTATTCCTCAACTATGACTTTAATATACCCATGAACTTCTCGGACGGATACATGTAATGCATGAATGTGGGTCCAGATATCTTAATCTCTCTAACAAGGTGAACAACGAGGTGAACCATGACATCGAAGAATGATGGGGGAAATGCATTTCAAGCTGACAAAGAGTCTGCACCACCTCACTCTGTAAGTTGCCTAGTGCATCGGGATCAATAACCTTGCTAGAAATCTCATTGAAGAAATAACATAGCTTCGAGATTGCCAACCTGACATCCTTTGGCAGAATATTTCTAATTGCAAAGGGAGCATTTAGGTCATCAAGATATAATAGTCATGGGACTTCATACCAAATACTTCAAATCATCCATGGACACAAGTGTGACACTACGGTATGGTGTAACATTATAAAATGTGAAATTAGAGAATAAAACCTTATGGCTTGAGGTTTACTCGCGTTTTTGGGCCTTATGAAGTGATGTGACCCCACGGAGTGTCGCAACCTTATAAATGGTGCATGATGAGGTCAAAAACATTATGAGATGTGGGATTAAGGTTAAAACCATAGGGTATGGAGGTTAATAGCGTTTCCGGGCCGTTTCCGGGGTTTTGGGCCTTTCCGGAGGAGTTTGGGCCTAAGAGGGGGGGTCATGGGCTTTGGTGGGATGGAGTTTGAGTCCAAATGAGGGGAGGAGTCCTGGTTGGAGGCCACCACCAGCCCCTATTGCGCCCCCATACTGCCCCTTGCGCCCCCATGATGCCCTAGCCGCCCCCACACATCTCCACCTCCTCCTTGTCGCGCCTCCACCTCCCCCCATTGCTCCCCTTTGCTCCCCACCTCTCCACCACCTCTCCTCCACCCCCTTGCTGCCCTAGGGTGGTCTCCCCACCCCTGCACCTTATGGATCCATCCGTTGGAGCGAGGAGCGAGGAGCGAGGAGTTTCGTTGGGATTTCGGTCGTCGGACGAAGGTATGGCCATGGGACTCCTTGGGGTTGGGCTAGGTACTGTTCTAAGGGTGTTTATCATGATTTTAGATCAATTGGTGGTGCTGGACTTGAGTAGATTGCATTAGATCTAGATGTTGCCACATTTCTGTTTCGGGACAGCATGAGCAGTCGACATAGGGTTCAGTTTTTCGCCCATTTATATTTGGAATCTGGTCATACGGACGTTGAATAAATTGTAGGTAATTTAATTATCTTTCCGTGGACATAAAGAACGTTAAATTCCTATCAGCCGTTTGAAAGTTATGACTGTTTTACCGAGCGTGTTAAAATCTGTGACGTGATTGGAACAGATCACGGTATTTTGTAGATTAAACAACTTTAGAGTCCGAATCAGTCTTTCCCTATAACTAGAAAAAGTTGGGAAATTTCCTAAGCTACCCGAGGATGTACTCGTTTAATTGATTTGGAGTCTTAGAACTCAAATTATGGCCGTTGGAAGTCTGCTGTCCCAGCGGGACAGAGCCTCTGTTTTTGGGTTTTGCAAGTAGGGCGCGAAGTCGGGTTAGATGATTGTTGTGTAATGTTTTGTGGGCATGTTTGTGAGTGTGTGATGCCTATGTGCAGGTGGTGTGATCCCGGGAGTGCCCACTACTTCTCATCAATCCGTCGCCGGTGGTTAAGGCAAGTGTATTGGAATGGGTAGCGAGTTGTAGATCGCTAGTTTTGATGAGTTGAAATTGAATTTATGATGCGATAGCATGCCATGCTTTAATGCTTGCTATTGGTATGATGAAAATGATCCATTATGATTCTATGCCATGATTGGTTTAAGTAAATGTGCAAATTATTTTATGATGTTGGCATCTTTGCATTCATGACATGAGACATGGCGAGGGCGGTGAGAAAGTCATAACTAGTCCGGTAAGGTCGGTGAGAAAGTTAAGACTAGTCCGGAACGCCATTGAGTAAGACCTACATCGTGATTCCATCCACGTGGTGAATGGAAGCGAGGAGTAGGCACCCTCCATCTACGGGATGGAAGGGGGGAGAGGGTGCACGCCGACGGGTGTGCACTTAGCTATACCGGTATAAGCTTCCAGGAGATATGAGCATTGTATTGCATCGCATTGCATACATGATGATGATGATATGTGAACAATGATTTTGAGACATGAATATGATGTTGAATATGAGATTATGACTTGACCATGAAGTTGAGCATGGTATGTAGTGATGTTACATTGAATTGTTTTTTTGGCCTATTGCAATATACTTGCTGAGTGATGAACTCACGCTTGTGTTTTATGTTGTTTTTAGGTACTTTGAGACCAGCATGCGGGAAAGGGGTTTAGCTACACTTCTACACGTAGCTCCACATTCATAGTCTATGTTTAATCACTTGGAGACATGATAATAAGATTTTTGCCATGAAACTTGGAGAATTGCTTCACTGTGTGCTCGGTCTTAATATTTGATTCGTTTAGCTCATGAAGTGGTTGAATGCTTTATCCTGGACTTATATTGTTGCTATGTCATATATTATTACTATTTTAGATGCTTTCCATTATGTATAACTTGTGATACTTTGTTGTTGCTCCGAATCACGGAAAAACAAGGGAGATGCTGCCGAAATTTTCGGGATTAGCATTTGTTCCTTTGCTGTAATTTAGCTTAATTCATGGTATTTAGGTGTTGTTAAGTCTATGTTTGGTAGCATTCAGGCATTTTAAATGCCAGGGTGTTACAACAAGCTTTTTAATGTTTGCAGAGTAGCCCAATGAAACTTTAATACCTTATAGACACTTGCAGTGGTCTTCCTTTCCTTCTTGGACAAGGTGTAGCATGCAACGGGGATGTACGAAACTTTTTCATCCTGCTCAATCACTGTAAGCTTGGGCCTAATTCCCATGTAGGCCATATCACGGCGAGCAATCACACCAAATTATCACAAACATTCTTCTCAACATACATGACATAAATACAATGATGAACATCTAAATTCTTCTAGTATGATAAGTTCCAAAATATGGACCTCTTCTTCCAAATGGTCCTGGGATGAACAGATTTACGGTTCTTTCCATACTGAATATCGATATCCTCCATGCGTGAATATACTTGCCTTACACACATAGGCTGCGGGGCCGTATGAACTTCCCTCTTCCCATCAAATTTGTCCTCCTTCTCATGATGTCGATGACTTCGAGGTAGAAACCTATGGTGACCTATGTGCACAGTCTTTTTGAAATTTGGCAACCATAAGCTTTTAGTCTCCTCTTCACAAATTAGATACACTTTGGCTCCCTTCGTGTTGTAGCCCACCAAATTACCAAGGGTCGAAAAATCATTTATGGTGCAAACTGTCATAGCCTGTAGGATGAAGTTCTCTCTTTTGTATGCATCCCACACCACGACCCCCTCATTCCACAATTTTACCAAATCCTCAATCAATGGTGCTAGGTACACATCATATCATTTTTAGGCTATTTGGGTCACGAGATTAGCAACAACATCATGATATACTTTCGCTTCATGCACAAAAAAGAGGGAGATTGTAGATACACAACAAACTGGTCAAATGCTATGACGACTGCTCATATAACCAAACGGATTCATTCCATCAGTTCTCAATCCAAATCTTATGTTTCTCATCTCGGCACCAAGCTCCTCATGTTTCCAATCAATGTTTCTCGATTGGGCCGAATCAGCAGGGTGTCTTAGTTTACCATCTTCCTTTCGAGATTCATAATGCCAATGCAACAATTTCGCCTCTTAACCATATCTTCTTCTGCAATTCTTATGAACTCCTTAACCCCCTCTGAAATTTAGCACTCACACAACTTTTTTGATACATCCATTCTTCATGCTCCATCTACAATTAAACCACAAATAATAAATTAAAAAAAAACTTGAGCGATAGCTAGTTATTTCAAATACTGAGATATTATTTAATTACCTTCACAAAATATATAATTTTACCCATGATACCTTCTTCCCTAGTTAAGATACATGCATATTTAAAATATCAACAATGATATGGACATACCTAATGCAGTAATTAAGTTGCAATTCTTTTGACTCCAATGAAAGAAAATAAGGGTGGAAGCATTAACAAAGTTGAGTAATTGAATGATCTTAAAGAAACATCTAAAACATGGACGATTCGAAACTGCTTATTTATAAATATGTCATTTCAACATATTTATAAACAAGCACCCACGAACGAGAGAATCATAGATTATGCAACCTAAACTCTAACATTGATCATATTAATTATAGCAACAATAATAACTTGTAACACATTCACCAAATCAAAATTGAATTTAATTTTTAGTGAAAAATTGAAGGAATTTGAAGGAATGCTCACCTTTTGGAGAAAACCACAAATGATGGAAAATCTCCTCAATTTAGGGGTTGAACTTTACCCTCTTAACACCCATCCTTCGACCATAGCACTAATGACATGTAACACATTCACTAAATCAAAATCAAATTTCATAATGCAAAATTAAAAGGATTTAAAGGAATGCTCACCTTTTGAAGAAAGCACAAAATGAGGGAAAATCTCCTCAAGCTAGAGCTTTAACGGCCCTCTTAACACACATCCTTAAGGAATTCGTATTTTCTCACCCAAGTCTAAGTTTCAACTATAGTATGTTATGTTTTTTAGGGCGGCCGCAGTTTTTCTTGCCTCTAGAACACTTACAGAGGAGAGTTCATCTCAGGGTATATAAAACTTAGCGATGAACATCATAATCTGTTTTAATATAAAATCGATTGTGATGAAAATACTCAACACAATCGGTTTTAATCTAGAACCGATTATGATGACGGCGCCCCTTATCACTATCGGTTCTTTCATAGAACAAGATTGGCACGTTGATCCTTTGACAATATCACATATTGGAATTAATTCTAATTTGGACATTCAAGCAATGCTATTAAAACCAATATGATAGATCGACAATGCCAAATATTGGCATCACAATTATTCAAACCAGTTACAATATTCATATTATAACAAGACTGTAGAGTACCTAGGCGAAACAAGCCTCCGCTCTCATAGCCTTTCCCAACACTAGTTGCAATATTCATATTATAATAAGACTCTAGAGTACTTAGGCAGAACAAGCCTCCGCTCTCATAGACTTTCCCAATAAAGTTCTCAAACTTAGATAATACAACTTTATTTGACTCAAATACTAGCTTGTAACCATCCCTGCATAGGAGAGAACCACTAACGAGGTTCTTTTTTATTGTTGGCGCATGCTGCACATTCTTCAAGTGGACAATCTTCCCTGAAGTAGGCCTCAGATCCACCATGCCAACACCAAGAATAGAAGCATGCGACCCACTCCCCATTAGGATGGAGAAAGCCCCGGACGCTTGGTAAAAAGAAAACAATGAAACATCAGAACACACGTGAACATTAGCACCAGTATCAACCCACCAATCAGTGGTTTGACATGTTGAAAAAACAACAGGAGAATTACCATACCATCCTGAAGTCGAGGCCTCGCCTATGGTCACGTTGGCATTTTTCTTGCCCTGTTCATTTGTCCTATTTTTGCGATAGCGACAGTCTTTTGCCATATGACCATCCTTTCTGCACACGAAACAGGTGATGTTCTTCATATCCTTTTTCTCAATTTTCTTCTTTTTAAAGCTGGTTATCTTGTTTGGTTTAACTTATCATATGATTTCTTCTCGATGATATTGCCATTATTCTGATTAATCGTGCTTCATGCATCTTTTGCTCCTGCCTTTTCTTCCACATCAAGGGCTACAATGAGATCCTCAACAGAAATCTCTTCCCTCTTGTGCTTTAAGCTAGTGGAAAAATCCCGCCAAGATGAGGGGAGTTTGGCAACAATGCCCACTGCCACAAACTTAGGAGGCAATGCACAGCCCAAGTGCGCAATCTCGCCAACCAGTAGCTGAAAGTCGTGTGCTTGTGCAACAATCGACTTAGCACCATCCATGATAAAATCGAATAATTGCTCACACACGTACAACCATCGACCAGCTTCATCCTCTGCATACTTTTGGTCAAGTGCATCCCACAACTCAGTGGCAAATGTGTAGTTCATATACACATCATAGAGTTGATCTGCCAAAATGGTCAGAAGGCAGCCTAGTGTAGTGTTGTTTGCACTTTCTAACTGCATGTACTGGTTAACCGTAAATGGATGCTGCGGGTGGATCACCCACCAAAGCCCCAATAACATGAGCCAAAACTTAGTTCTTGTCTGCCACCTATAGAAATTTGCACCAGAAAACCTATCAGGTTTCATAGCATCCGAAGCACTAGCCATTGCTGAATCACAAAAATAGCGCAAATAAGGTTTCTAGATTGAGACAAATACAACATAAGACTAGAAATCTAACTTTTACCGAGTGTGGAATGTAATGGCCTACGGGCCATCTGGAAAAACTAAGGTGGCCGACGGTGCATCTTTTTTCCGACGGTAGTTGAAAAACAGACGGCTATTAGAAGATTTACTGATGGGGCTTACCACAAACCGACGGTTGGTGGAAAACACTCAATCATAGTATGAAATCATCGAGAGGGTACAACAATTACTGTGAGCGCAATGCTAACCGTCAGCTATTACAAACAATCACCGAGTGGAAATACATTTAGTGTGTGTATAGGTAACACTCGGTTATTGCAATGATTTGCCGACGGGGTACAAAATTTTAGCGAGGGTACAAATCAAACACTAGGCTATTGCAAAATTCATATGGGGCTGGATGCAGGTGATGTATATATGAGAAATGTAGCTCTCATTGAAATATACAACTTTGTAGTTGACAACTTTTCCATTTAAAGTAATATATTTGACTAAATAATTGATAAAGCATCATGAGAACAAGAGTTAAAAATACTTTTCTTACTTCTAGCAAGAGGACAGTTGAGGTGAGTTGGTTAGGAAGGAGAGGTTGCGTTCAGTAGGTTGTGAGTTTGAATCCTAGGCATGACGTGTTTCTAATTTGAAAATAACAAATGTTTAACTTAAGGGATTGTGGTGCAAATAAGTTGTGAGGTTAATCCCTAGATTTGAATTTTTTTTTTACATTTTTTACACAAAAATCCCACATATAGTTATGAGAAATTACTGGGGGGTTTGTATACCCCGTTGGAAAGAAAAAACCTCTCACACATGTATTTACTGAGTGCTATGAAAACCCTCATTAAACTAATAACCGAGGGTACCGTCGGGAATACCACGAATGGCTACCATGAGTGGCCTAGGGGAACTTACTAACGGTTTACGCTCGGCCATATACATGGCCTACGGTAATTTGCAATGGCTAACATATATTTTTCCACTCGGTGAAAGTTAGAAATGTGCATCTTTTGCTCCTGCCTTTTCTTCCACATCAAGGGCTACAATGAGATCCTCAACAGAAATCTCTTCCCTCTTGTGCTTTAAGCTAGTGAAAAAATCCCATCAAGATGAGGGGAGTTTGGCAACAACGCCCGCTGCCACAAACTTAGGAGGCAATGCACAACCCAAGTGCGCAATCTCGCCAACCAGTAGCTGGAGGTCGTGTGCTTGTGCAACAATCGACTTAGCACCATCCATGATAAAATCGAAGAATTGCTCGCACACGTACAACCATCGACCGGCTTCATCCTCTGCATACTTTTGGTCAAGTGCATCCCACAACTCAGTGGAAAATGTGTAGTTCATATACAAATCATAGAGTTGATCTGCCAAAATGGTCAGAAGGCAGCCTAGTGCAGTGTTGTTCACACTTTCTAACTGCATGTACTGGTTAACCGTAAATGGATACTGCCGGTGGATCACCCACCAAAGCCCCAATAACATGAGCCAAAACTTAGCTCTTGTCTGCCATCTATAGAAATTTGCACCAAAAAACCTCTCAGGTTTCATAGCATCCGAAGCATTAGCCATTGCTGAATCACAAAAATAACGCAAATAAGGTTTCTAGATTGAGACAAATATAACAGACTAGAGATACAGAAAATAGCAAGTAACACATTGTACTTCAAAATATGCTCAAGTATTATAAATTAATGGAGTTGATCGATCACACGAATGACTTACAGTTAGGCTTGCTGAAGAGTAAGAAGTAGTGCAACGCAGATGCGGTCGTGGAAGCAATCGATGATGAGGAAGAAGAAAAGTGGTCGCGCTGAAGCGCTGCTCAGAAACCTTATTGCTGCCCCCATGCAGGTAAACTCTACGGCAATGGCTCGGAGATACCACTCACCCTCTTTCACGGTGCACGCTGTAACACCCCAAAATTTTGCTTTTCTTAAATTCATGTGTGATTTGGCACTTTGGTGAATTTTTGGAATTTTCTGGAATTTATTTGGATTTATTTGGAATTTATTTGAATTTATTCCATTTTGAAATAATTAAAGAATTTAAATTTGCAAATAAATTTTTGTTGGAAATATTTTATTTGAGTCCAAAATGATCCAAAATATTTTCCAGAATTTTTCTGGAATTTTTCTGAGTCATTTGCTATTTTTAATGAATTAAATGAATTATCAAATTATTTTAAATATTAATTACTGGAAAATCCAACTCGGGTCAAGTTCTGTTCATCCGACGGTGTCGGTCTCGTGTCCGACCCGAGACTTTTGACTCGACCGAACCCACTCCTAACCATAATCAATCCCAACCGCTGGATCAAGATCCAACGGCTGAGATCCGTCCGACCTGCACTGAAGCCGTGTCCGACCGACCGTCGCGCCGCGATCGGGGCCGTTGGTTGTGCCACGTGGACGGCCACGATTTCATCGTCTCCGCCCGAGTCCGAGCTGGACTCCGCCGCCGTGTCCGCCGCCGTGGAGAGCTAGGTCTCCGTTTTCTGCACGGACGCCGAGGCTATTTAATGCCCGGCATACCGAGATCGCCATCCCACGCCGGTTCGAAACCCTAGCTCGCGCCGCTAGGATCCCCACCGTCTCGCCGTTATTGCTCGCCGGAGTTGGAAGTCTGCTCCGCCGCGATTAAACGCCGATATTGCTTGCCGTCCGTCGTCCTCCGCCGTCATCAAGCCCGGTCCGATTCCCCAAGACGAGACGCGTTCGAGTACCTCACTCCGCCGGAGCGCCCGAAACGCCGACGGCAAGGTCGCCGCCCGTCTCCGGTCAAGCGGCGCGCCGCGTGCCATCGCCGTCCACGAGCCGTGCACCGTTGGATCGGTCGGACGGCACGTGAGTTCACGTGTTTCCCAAACCCTAGAAACCCGATTAGATCTGGACCGCTGGATCAAGATCCAGCGGTTCACAATCGCCACGTCTTTGTAGCAAAGGCGATTATAGGATTAGATCCGACCGTCCGATCTAGATCGAACGGCCCACGAGCATCGAGTAGTTTCAACGTGTTCAACCCTGGATCCAATCCGCGCCGTTGATTTTCAAACCAACGGACGAGATTGCGCCACGTGTCGGGAAGTTGGACCGACGCGGTCAGCGTCGTACGCGTGTGAGCGCGTGTCCCTGACACGCGGGCCCCGCATGTCAGAGGGCCCACACGTCAGCCGTGTTAGCGTGAGACCCCGCACTGACGGGTGGGTCCCACATGTCAGTCACGTGAGCCGTGGACCGAGTCCACCGTGGACCCGAGCCGAGCGTGGACCAAGCCCATGGACCGGCTGACGTCAGCAGGCCAATCAGGAGCTGCCACGTGTCCATGCTGACGCAATAATTAATTTCCGAAAAAGAAAATGATTTATTAATTCGAAATATTGATTCAAATTTAGATTCAAACTTCAAACGCTTATAACTTGTGCGTTTCAACTCCGATTTGAGCGATTCAAATTTCTAAATTTGTATAAAATTGAGATCTACCTAAATATAAATTTTATTTAATTTTTGGACTAAAGTTTTTCTCTGTAAAATTATTTAATTGATTATTTAAACTTTAAATAATCATAACTTTTATGCTTTAACTCCAAATTTGATTTATTCCAGTTTCTAAAAATCCAGAAAATTATGTTCTCTCTGTTTATGGATTTTATTTGGAGTTTTGGGATCTTTTTGCATAGTGTTTATTTGTGTATTTGCTATTTGCACGCTTTACGAGTAGACGTTGAAGTGCCGGAGGGATTCGAAGGAGAAGTATTGACTCAGGATCCAACTCAAGACCAAGAGCAAGTGCTTTTTGAAGGCAAGTTGTGCTTTGACCATGTTGATCCCATTTTGAAATCTATATTGATTTAAACTATTGCATGCTAGTTCAATTAGAAGGATACTTTGTTTAAACATGGGGGTTAGATAATTACCAATTTGCTATATGACACCTTGATTACCTAAGTATGTGCCATGACCCTTTGTCACCCTAGTTGTGGTTTACTAGTTGGACATTATTAAATTGCCAACATGGGTTTAGATCGTTGTAGTATACTGCTTAGACCTGCTACGTGCTCATGACATGATTTTGGATAATTAAATGTTAATATTGACTTAATGATATATTGAACCTGTTTTGGAAAAGTATCATGTGATGTTGATGGCACGTGGTGCATGGTAATCAACTGGGGTTTGATAAACAGTTTTCGACCGGGGCATGTGGCAAGAGTAATCAGGTGGGCCAGTGTGGCATTGGGAGTGTTGATTTGGTTTTTCGGGTAGTCTTGCCCTGGTCACTCTAAGGACTTAACCTTGCAAGCCTTTGAACTGGGTCATACTTGCAACCACATGGCTGGAATGGGACGGCCCTAGTTGACTAAGTCGCTAAGGACTCACTTGTGGAGCCTCAGGGTGTCAATTACACCTTTTGTTTTATTGTACGGGGAGCGTATCGTGGTCGTGGCCAGTACCCATCTAACGTTGTGTTGGTCCCATACTTCGACTTTGCTAAGGGAATTGATGGTGTAGAGCACGAACCTTAGATGACCACCTGTGTTGTTTGAGGCTTCCGAAAGGCTTTGTTATGATCGCTCATTCGCATACTCTTGTATGGCGATTCACTACCGACGTGGTGAGTGGATTGTATCTTGTGGGTAAAGTGCATAACCTCTGCAGAGTGTAGAATCTATTTGAATAGCCGAGTCCACGATGTTGGACAATGCTCGGAATTACAACAAGGGTTAGATTTTCCGAAAATAACTTGGATTTGAGAAGTTGGGTTGGTTTAACAAAGAAGATGATGGAAATATGGTTTAGGATGGGGAAAAATGTTATTTAAACTTTTTGAAAAGTTATTTATGCTTTACTTGTTTTTACCGCTGAATCTACTTATATTACTTGTCAAATGTCATGTTTACATAAATATACCTTAAGCTATTCCTTTGTACCAAGCCATGCATATAGTATATTAGCTTGCATTCTCAGGCATGACTTGTCGAGTACCAAGTACTCACCCTTGCCTCAACACAATACCAGTTGAAGAGGAGACTACGCCGATTTGAGGAGGAACTCCAAGAGGACCCGTCTACTTAGGGATGCGAGCCCGATCGGTTGCACTGTGGTATCTTTGGATGGCGCCACTAAGTTTATTTGATTTTCCGCTGCTATTATTTCTCTTTTAATAAGTTACGCCTTGCAAGGCATATATTTGTAACTTGGCCATAAGGTCGAGTAACCCTTTGATTATTTAAATAAAGTACTTTGATAGTATCGTTTGGTATGATAGTGAAATATACCGATGTTAAGACTGTGTGCACTATCTCGTACCTGGACTAGTGCTGAATACACAGAGGGACCTGATTTTCCAATTCGGGGTCCCGACAGACGTGGTATCAGAGCCATACTTGACTCAGAGGCTCAACCCTAAGCTAGAATGGTCGTAGTGAGGATAAAACCTATTTTCTAAAGCTAAAAATTTGTGAAGACAAGAAATGACCTCTCGACTTATCCCCTTCTCTCTTTTCTTGCCTCTTGCTGAAATTTTCCCTTACCTCGTCACGATCGAAAAATTCCGAGTTCTTACGAAAAGCACTCTTGTGACAGATGGAGGAAGAGTTCAACTACGTTGATCTAGGAGTTGGTCACGCCGCGGAACTTTGGCACATGCTACAAACTCTCGGAGATTTTGAGAAGCCCCAATACCAAGTGGAAGTGATCAGACAAGCAGGATTGATCAAGGCTTGTGACGTGAGGATTGAGGTACCTGTCAGGAAGAGGGGCCCAGGCAATCGCCCGATACACTGCACTGCTAGAAGATCTACAATGCAGATGGGTATCCAAGAAGTTTCACGACGAGCAATGCGGCACATTACCAGTATCCACGCCAGAGAGTTGGAAAGCACGGTGTTCCGTTATCATCCGCTCAGCGATAACCTTCTTGACCCGAAGACGATTCAGGATGAGAATGCCACGGTTACACAGTTGGCACGATTCGTCGTCGCCCAGGAAGATGTACTAGATAATACAAGCAAGGAGCTACAGAAGGCCCGCAAGGAAATCACGGCGAGAGAAGAACAGATGGCGGGAAGCTCAAGAGTATGTGGCACACCTTCTACGAAGGATTGACGAGTTGGAGATGACTTTGTACGGACTGCACTGCAGCCAAGATTTGAGCTACACGAGCCAGATCCAGAGGAGTCCGATCTCGATGAGGACACCGCTTCTTCGACTACCACAGATGACATAGTCATTTGGACATGGCGATCGTTTCGGCGCCTATGCCGCAAAGACCCGCACCAGGCCGTGGAGGTTTTCTCGATGAGTGAGCTTAGGTTCTATAGTAAGACTCCTTCGCCGAGTCGCGTCATAAAATAAAGAGTCACCCTTTAGGCGTTAGACTCGAGTTAGTTCGATTTGGATTTGCTTTGTTTGTCGAGTGTGCATTATGTGTTGCAAGGCCCTTAGGCATTGTAAGCAGCCATACCAAGTTATTAATAATAAAGATGGACCTTAAAGTTACCCCTTTCGCCCCGCATAAGTTCCATATTACTTGTCTATTCTTGTTTCCCCCTCATCTCTAAACCTAGAGCAATCAACAGATGGTGAACACCCGTGGGAACTTTGGAAGCAATGGGAGTGGATCTCGCCAATGTAAAACCCCAATGATGGAGCACCGACCGCCACCGGATGTGCAGAATTTTGCAGCATTTCTTGTCGCTCGCACTCGATTGATGCATGCTATGATGCAACAAATGCAGCACGTCACCGCTCAGGCCACTTGCTAATCAAGTTAATCAGGACCACGCCGTAATACAAGGTCGCCGAGTTCATGAGGACTCACCCACCCACTTTCTTCGGGAATGCCAATCCGTTGGAGGCCGACGATTGGTTAAGATCAATTGAGAGGAAGCTACACATAGCTCAATGCATAGGGAATGAGAAGGTACTTTACGCTTCTCATCGCTTGGAAGGAACATTGAATGGTGGGAGAACTTCGTACACGCAGAGAACCCTCAAGATATCACTTGGGAGGAGTTCACAATGCATTCGACAAAGATCACGTGCCTGAAGGAATTATGGACCTTAAGAAGGAGGAGTTCAGAGCATCAAGCAAGGTAATCACCGGTGGCCGACTACGAACAAGTTCACACAGCTAGCACGCTACGCACCGAGGATGTAGCGACAGATAAATCCGCATACCTCGTTTCATGAAGGGACTTAACTCAGATTGCAAGTAGGATTGATCACCCACACCTTTCCAGATTTCCAAGAGTTGGTGAATAAGGCGCTTATTCTTGAGGACAAGCGCAAGGAACTGGATGAGAACAGAAGCGCAGGATGCAACAAAGAAGGATCACGTCGAGGAACGCAATACGCTGAGAGTTGCACCAAATCAATTCTTGATTCCAACCACGTAATGCAACAAGGACACCATCCCCAGCACCAAGACCTGCCAATCAAAACTACTGCACCCCACCGCTAGAAACGCTACCCTGTGCAGCCAAAGAAGGAACAAAGGCAGACGCCGCTACAATCGCAACGAGCCAGGACACTTTGCCAACAGCTTGTCCAAAGAAGACAGCAGGAGCGACCCCAGCCGCTTCAATCTAGGAACCACCCCAGCTAGGACGCCAAAGACAGGAGCCACACCCTGCATCGTGGTGAGAGGCCGAGTCAACCATGTCACCGCAGATGCACGCAAAATGCTACAGACGTCGTCTTGGGTAAGTTACTTGTTAACTCAAGACTGCAATGCTTTGTTTGACTCGAGCTTCAGATTCGCTTGTTTCGCAAGGCTTTACCGCTAGAAATGACTTGAGAATTGCAAGACTTAAGTGCATCTTTGTCGGTTCAAACCCTGGTTCGAACTCCGAACGGAAGTAGGATGTTCCGGTGAGAATACTAATAGATGGAATAGAGTTCCTAGCAAACCTTATAATTTTGGAGACCCGGACCTTAGATGTTATATTGGGAATGGATTGGTTATCCAAGCACAAGGCTGTATTGGATTGTGGACGAAGAACTATCTCGATTGAGAGCCCGTGTGGGAAGAAAGTGGAATTTCAAGCCACTGCAGCTAGAGATGGACAGTTGATGGTTAACAGTACCAAGGCAATCAGCATAGAGGATGTCCGGTAGTGAATGAGTACCCGATGTTTTCGAAGACCTACCTGTATGCCGCCAGACAGGACATAGAGTTTGTGATAGAACTTGTACTGCACAAGACCGATAGCAAAGAGACCCTATCGGATGTCTACCGAGGAGTTGGTAGAGATGAAGAAACAAATGGAAGAGTTAATGGATAAAGGATTTATCGCACCAAGTTCGCCACCGTGGGGAGCACCAGTTTTGTTTGTCAAGAAGAAGGACGGAGTTTCAGGATGTGCATTGACTACCGTGCACTCAATGAAGTCACCGTGAAAATAAGTATCCGCTACCCAGGATTGATGATTTGTTTGATCGCTAAGAGGAGCCGGAGTTTTCTCCAAGATTGATCTCGAGATCGGGATACCATCGATTGAAGATCCGATCGTAAGATATTCAAGATCGCATTCTCGTCAAGATATGGACATTACGAGTTTCTGATTATGTCCTTTGGGGTTTAACGAATCGCCGGCTTATTTCATGAATATGATGAATAAGGTGTTCATGGAATATTTGGACAAGTTTGTCGTCGTGTTCATAGACGATATCCTAGTCTACTCCAAGACAGAGGATGAACATGCCGAACACTTAAGGCGAGTTTTGGAAAAGTCGAGGAACAGCAACTTTTCGCCAAGTTCAGCAAGTGTGATTTTTGGAAGGACAAGGTGGAGTTTCTTGGACATGTAATGACCGCAGAAGGAGTCGCCAGTAGATCCAAGCAAAGTAGAAGTCGTGTTACATTGGGAGCACCAAGATCGTGACCGGTCGGAGTTTCCTTGGAATGGCAGGATATTACCGCCGTTTCATCGAAGGCTTTTCGACAATTGCGAAACCTCTTACGCAATTGCTGAAGAAGGAAAAGAAGTTTGCATGGACGCCTAATGTGAGAAAGGATTTCAGAGTCAAGAAGCGATTGACATCACCGGTGTTAGTTCTACCGGATGTTGCTCAAAGCTTCGATATTTATTGTGACGCATCGCGCCAAGGACTTGGATGTGTCTTTGATGCAGAATGGAAAGGTCGCCGCTATGCATCAAGGCGATTGAGGCCGCATGAGGAAAATTATCCGACACATGACCTAGAGTTAGCTGCCGTAGTGCATGCTTTGAAAATATGGCGTCACTATCGATTGGAAAGCAGATGTGAGGTGTATACGGATCATAAGAGCCTTAAGTACATATTCACCCAGTCGGATCTGAATATGAGGCAAAGGAGATGGCTAGAGTTGATCAAGGACTATAATGTTGGAATCCATTACCATCCCGGGAAGGCCAACGTGGTAGCCGATGCTCTGAGTCGGAAAAGCCATACCGTGAGTGCGTTGCTAGCCACAAGTCAGGATGAGTTATGTGAGGATTTTCGAAAGATGAAGATTGAGGTTGTACCTAGCGGATTCTTGGCCGCATTGGAAGTAAAGCCTACCCTAGAGGATCAGATCCGAGAAGGACAGAAGGATGATGACAGGATCCGCAGGATTAAGTCCATCAAGGAGGAAAGCGAGGCAGAGGACTTCAAATTGGATGAACAAGGCACGTTGTGGATGAAGGATCGCATTTGTGTGCCTAACAAAAAGGAGTTAAAGCAACTGATTTTGGAAGAAGCCCATGACTCTAAGTACTCGATTCATCCTGGAAGCGCCAAGATGTATCAGGATCTGAAGGAGAGATTCTGGTGGCCGAGTATGAAACGTGAAGTTGCCGAGCATGTTGCATTGTGCGACGTATGCCAGAGAGTCAAGGCAATGCATCGAAACCAGCGAGAATGCTACAAGCTAAAAATACCTGAGTGGAAGTGGGAGGAAATCGGAATGGATTTCATTACCGGTTTGCCAAAGACTCAAGGAGGTTATGACTCCATATGGGTTATAGTGGATCGCTTGACTAAAGTAGCCCATTTTATCCCCGTGAAGACCACTTACTCGGGAGATAAATTAGCAGAGTTGTACATGATCAGGATTGTTTGTTTGCACGAGTGCCAAGGAGGATTGTATCGGACGAAGGTACCCAATTTACCTCAAGGTTACGGAATAAGTTGCATGAAGCCATGGGGACCCGTTTGAACTTCAAGATGACTTATCATCCACGCACGGATGGGCGGGCCGAAAGAGTCAACCAGATTCGGAGGATATGTTAAGAGCTTGTGCATTGGCTTATGCTACCTCTTGGGATAAAAGTTTGCCGTATGCCGAGTTTAGTTACAACAATAGTTATCGAGGCTAGTTTACAGATGTCACCTTTTGAGGCCTTTGTATGGTCGACCTGTCGGACACCATTGAATTGGAATGAGACCGGTGAGCGCCGTGTCTTTGGGCCTGATATTCTTCAAGAGGTGAAGAAGCGATTGCTATGATTAGGGAAAGGTTGAAGATAGCCCAATCTCGGCGGAAGAGTTATCTTGACAATCGTCGCCGAGATTTGAGTTTTGAACCGTAAGACTTTGTATACCTCGAGTTACGCCTCTCAGGGGAGTTAAGAGGTTCCATGCCAAAGGGAAACTCGCACCCCGTTATGTTGGACCATTTAAGATTTTGAGTCGCAGAGGTGAAGTTGCCTACCAGCTGGAGTTGCCACAGTCGTTGGCAGGAGTGCATGACGTATTCCATGTGTCCCAGTTAAAGAAGTGTCTCCGAGTTCCTGAGGAACAGACACCGCTAGAGTCAATTGAGTTGCAAGAAGATTTGACTTATAAGGAGCACCCTGTGAGGATTCTAGACACAATGGATCGAGAAACTAGAAACAAGTCAACCCGATTCTGTAGAGTTCAGTGGAGCAACCATGAAGAAAGTGAAGCGACTTGGGAGCGCGAAGAGGATTTGAAGAAAGAATTTCCAAACCTATTCCTTTAGTAAGCCCTGAATCTCGGGGACGAGATTCTATTAAGGGGGGGAGGTTTGTAACACCCCAAAATTTTGCTTTTCTTAAATTCATGTGTGATTTGGCACTTTGGTGAATTTTTGGAATTTTCTGGAATTTATTTGGATTTATTTGGAATTTATTTGAATTTATTCCATTTTGAAATAATTAAAGAATTTAAATTTGCAAATAAATTTTTGTTGGAAATATTTTATTTGAGTCCAAAATGATCCAAAATATTTTCCAGAATTTTTAGAATTTTTCGAGTCATTTGCTATTTTTAATGAATTAAATGAATTCTTGGGAATTATTTTAAATATTAATTACTGGAAAATCCAACTCGGGTCAAATCGTTCATCCGATCGAAGTCGGACTCGAGTCCGACCGAGCGATTGACTCGACCGAACCCACTCCTAACCCTAATCAATCCCAACCGTTGGATCAAGATCCAACGGCTGAGATCCGTCCGACCCAGACCCGAGCCGTGTCCGGACCGGACCCGGTCGCGCCGCGCGATCGTGGCCGTTGGTTGTGCCACGTGGGACGGCCACGATTTCATCGTCTCCGCCGAGTCCGAGCTGGACTCCGCCGCCGTCCATGTCCGCCGTGGAGAGCTAGGTCTCCGTTTTTACGCCGACGGACGCCGAGGCTATTTAATGCCCGGCATACCCGAGATCGCCATCCCACGCGGTTCGAAACCCTAGCTCGCGCCGCTAGGATCCCCACCGTCTCGCCGTTATTGCTCGCCGGAGTTGGAAGTCTGTTCGCCGCGATTAAACGCCGATATTCTTTGCCGTCCGCCGTCCTCGCCGTCATCAAGCCCGGTCCGGATTCCCCAAGACGACGCTGCGTTCGAGTACCCCTCACTCCGCCGGAGCGCGCCCGAAACGCCGACGGCAAGGTCGCCGTCCCGTCTCGGTCAAGCCGGCCGCCGCGCGTGCCATCGCCGTCCACGAAGCCGTGCACCGTTGGATCGGTCGGACGGCAGCGGTGAGTTCACGTGTTTCCCAAACCCTAGAAACCCGATTAGATCACGGACCGTTGGATCAAGATCCAGCGGTTCACAATCGCCACGCGTCTTTAGCAAAGGCGATTATAGGATTAGATCTGTACCGTACGATCTAGATCCAACGCCCACGAGCATCGAGTAGTTTCAACGTGTTCAACCCTGGATCCAATCCGCGCCGTTGATTTTCAAACCAACGGACGAGATTGCGCCACGTGTCGGGAAGTTGGACCGACGCGGTCAGCGTCGTACGCGTGTGAGCGCGTGTCCCTGACACGCGGGCCCCGCATGTCAGAGGGCCCACACGTCAGCCGTGTTAGCGTGAGACCCCGCACTGACGGGTGGGTCCCACATGTCAGTCACGTGAGCCGTGGACCGAGTCCACCGTGGACCCGAGCCGAGCGTGGACCAAGCCCATGGACCGGCTGACGTCAGCAGGCCAATCAGGAGCTGCCACGTGTCCATGCTGACGCAATAATTAATTTCCGAAAAAGAAAATGATTTATTAATTCGAAATATTGATTCAAATTTAGATTCAAACTTCAAACGCTTATAACTTTTGCGTTTCAACTCCGATTTGAGCGATTCAAATTTCTAAATTTGTATAAAATTGAGATCTACCTAAATATAAATTTTATTTAATTTTTGGACTAAAGTTTTTCTCTGTAAAATTATTTAATTGATTATTTAAACTTTAAATAATCATAACTTTTGCGTTTTAACTCCAAATTTGACGATTCCAGTTTCTAAAAATCCAGAAAATTATGTTCTCTCTGTTTATGGATTTTATTTGGAGTTTTGGGATCTTTTTGCATAGTGTTTATTTGTGTATTTGCTATTTGCACGCTTTACGAGTAGACGTTGAAGTGCCGGAGGGATTCGAAGGAGAAGTATTGACTCAGGATCCAACTCAAGACCAAGAGCAAGTGCTTTTTGAAGGCAAGTTGTGCTTTGACCATGTTGATCCCATTTTGAAATCTATTTTGATTTAAACTATTGCATGCTAGTTCAATTAGAAGGATACTTTGTTTAAACATGGGGGTTAGATAATTACCAATTTGCTATATGACACCTTGATTACCTAAGTATGTGCCATGACCCTTTGTCACCCTAGTTGTGGTTTACTAGTTGGACATTATTAAATTGCCAACATGGGTTTAGATCGTTGTAGTATACTGCTTAGACCTGCTACGTGCTCATGACATGATTTTGGATAATTAAATGTTAATATTGACTTAATGATATATTGAACCTGTTTTGGAAAAGTATCATGTGATGTTGATGGCACGTGGTGCATGGTAATCAACTGGGGTTTGATAAACGATTTTCGGCCAGGGCATGTGGCAAGAGTAATCAGGTGGGCCGGTGTGGCATTGGGAGTGTTGATTTGGTTTTTCGGGTAGTCTTGCCCTGGTCACTCTAAGGACTTAACCTTGCAAGCCTTTGAACTGGTCATACTTGCAACCACATGGCTGGAATGGGACGGCCCTAGTTGACTAAGTCGCTAAGGACTCACTTGTGGAGCCTCAGGGTGTCGATTACACCTTTTGTGTGATTGTGCGGGGAGCGTATCGTGGGTGGCCAGTACCCATCTAACGGTGTGTTGGTCCCATACTTCGCCTTGGCTAAGGGAAGGGATGGTGTAGAGCACGAACCTGAGAGGACCACCTGTGTTGTTTGAGGCTTCCGAAGGCTTTGTTATGATCGCTCATTCGCATACTCTTGTATGGCGATTCACTACCGACGTGGTGAGTGGATTGTATCTTGTGGGTAAAGTGCATAACCTCTGCAGAGTGTAGAATCTATTTGAATAGCCGAGTCCACGATCTTGGACAATGCTCGGGAATTACAATCAAGGGTTAGATTTTCTCAAAATAACTTGGATTTGAGAAGTTGGGTTGGTTTAACAAAGAAGATGATGGAAATATGGTTTAGGATGGGGAAAAATGTTATTTAAACTTTTGAAAAGTTATTTATGCTTTACTTGTTTTTACCGCTTTGAATCTACTTATATTACTTGTCAAATGTTGTTTACATAAATATACCTTAAGCTATTCCTTTGTACCAAGCCATGCATATAGTATATTAGCTTGCATTCTCATGCATGACTTGTCGAGTACCAAGTACTCACCCTTGCCTCAACACAATACCGCTTGAAGAGGAGACTACGCCGATTTCGGAGGAGGAACTCCAAGAGGACCCGTCTACTTAGGGATGCGAGCCGATCGATTTGCACGTGGTATCTTTGGATGGCGCCCACTGTTTATTTGATTTTCCGCTGCTATTATTTCTCTTTTAATAAGTTCTGCCTTGCAAGGCATATATTTGTAACTTGGCCATAAGGTCGAGTAACCCTTTGATTATTTAAATAAAGTACTTTGATAGTATCGTTTGGTATGATTGTGATATATACCGATGTTAAGACTGTGTGCACTAGCGCGTTCCTGGACTAGTGCTGAATACACAGAGGGTCCGGATTTGCAAATTCGGGGTCCCGACACACGCCGAGGAGGTAGGCTGGCGAGGTTCAATAGCTCAACAATACAGTACTGCTTATGCAGAAAGGAGCAAGAAGAATGGAGGAATTCAGCGTCTCTGGCCTGGACGTCTCCAGATATTTAAATATACGCACACCAGTAACTGATAACATTATGTCAGTTAAATGCGGCAGTTACTAGTAACTGACAGCATAATGTCAATTAACTTACTAGAAGCTGATGACATTTATGACACTTACACTGAATTGAAATATATGTTTAAATCACATTTAAATTGAATGAATAGAGAGATAATTGCAAGATTTAGCAAAACAAAAGGTGAATTCGAAGTGCTAGGAGACACACTACACCGCGGCGCGGTCGCTCGTCGTAAGTCACAAGTCACGCGGGTTTTCATGCAAAAATACGCGAATACGTGCGAGCGTGCATATGTGTGTTTAGCCAGTATTCATCCTATGCTATCCTCATGCCAAGTGTCACATTAATCAAGAGGTAGCAAGGACTCCACCTTTTAAATTGCTTTTCCTCCACTTGGCTAGGCAATATGGTACTAAACCATGCATGCTTTGGAATTAAAGAAAATGGGCCACCCATAGGCCAATTTCTAACAGATACAACCTTTCTAATGTATAGTATCTAGCAAATACCCCACTCAATTAATTTCTTCACTTCTATCTCATTTCCTCTCTCCCCTTTCTACCAATTCGCATCCTCAACTTCCTTGGTTTTCTCAATTGAGTTGTATCTTGCATGAGAAACGGCTCCTCTCTCTCTCTCTCACACACACACACACAGAGTTCATCTTCCACATCAAATTTTATACTGCCTGACATTCTATATAAACTACTTATATCATTGCATTGAGATCGTCCTAAATTGGTGTGGTTAGGACTCAACTAGAACAATATATAATAACTCTTAAAGCAAATAGAATGGGCAGTACGCCTTGGGTGTAGCCACGTCATCACTTTTACGAAAAAACCATCCACAAATTCCGAAATTGCCAGCTCATTTGCAGTTCCGAAAAGTTGCATTTAGAGGTGGAGCCCTTTTGCGAAAAATCCGCATGGTTCTTAAATCCCTGTTTTCATGAAAAAGCCCATAAATAATTTGAAATCTTGTTCTCATTTGTCGTTTCTAAAATTGTGATTTATTTTTTATTTTTCTTAGATTTTTTTAGGCTTTGTCAAAGGAAAAATGACTTCTACAATAGAGGTTGATTTTGCCATCTAAGCACTCTATCAAAATTTATCCAGCACAGCGTAGCACATGGCTCTACTTAGTTATCTTTACATTTTGTGGAATTGAATTGAGTATAGACACTAACTTACGTGGCATTGCTCCTTTTTGATATGGTGTTTGGGGGTTTCTTTTTGCTGTTTTTGTCAGATAGACGTTAGCTGCTTAAATCTCTTTCATCCTTGGAAAGTTCAAAGTGCAAACTAACAGTAACTCCAAGCAATATGCCCTCATACGAAAAAATATCTGACATATTTGCAACTCAATTGTTCAATTGTGCGCTTTTCTTTGTAATTCATATTGCACATATACATATTTATATTTGTTAATTCTTAAACCGCTTTCAATGCTACATACCATAATAGTGCTACAAGGTGGGGTGGGTACTCGCTAATCGCTATCAGAACAATATTGCATTTAATATGTTGTACTTTTTCCGTCTAAGTTTATAGAACATATTTGTTAATAATTTTGTCTATAAATATAGGGTGTATTTGATATTTCAATGCAAATTAGTGTAATGTTTTCTTTATAAATTCTCTATATGCATGTATTGAATATATATAGTGTTTAGAGATAATAATTAGAGATAGTCTAATCATTTTTAATACATTTTTTCTTGGTCTATGTGCTAATAGAAAATATGTCCTATAAACTTGAATAGATGAGTACTTTATATGGACATGGCATGTAATGAAGGAATACGATTTGAATATTTTTCTGTTTGCAATGTTTATATGCTTTGTCAGCACACATCAATACATCATACGGAACTGTGGGAATGAAACGTGTTGTTCAAATCCGTCTGTGATCTCTATGAGAAAATTTGTTGTTATACGCTTGTAGAATAATAAATACTAGAAAAATATAGTTGTATAACAAATCATCTGAACTCAGAAAGTTGGGCCAGACTCATCATCCATCCACAGGAAGGTGCCAAGAAAAACACAGAATTATTTTCAAACTATTGGATTGCACTACAACTTTACGAATTTCTCAATTGGAAGGATCTTACTAAAAACTTATTTTACTTGGAGTTACACAATCTCTTATCTGCAGTGACAACTTGACCTCCATCACACTTATTTTGCATAGGAAATGATTGTTGCACATGATGTTTGTCACCGCAGCTACGCTAGGGCTTGTTAAACCGTACAACTGCCTGAGGTGTCACATTTTCTGATGTTTGGGCTGGCATGAACTGTATTTGGTTATAGTTGTTTTTGTCTGTGCATCACTCTAAAAATTGTTCACTCTAATTTACATGTCATAACGTTAAAAATAAAATAATTTACACATAAAATTTGTAGTTATGTTATATATTGTTCTTTTAAATTTATTTTAGGTGGGCTATATTAAATACTTGAAATGACTGAAAGTTGGATAGAAGGCTCAAAGCAATTTTCAGTCAAAAATCAGTTTATTGTTCGGTCTCTGGATGTCAAACATCGTCACCCAGAAGATTAAGGCAAAGGTAAATAAATGATAATATATCATTATTTTAGACTTGCATTTTCAGTTGAGAAACATGCTCTTAATTTTAAGAGAAATATACTATAGAACACTATACCGTCCGATGCTAATCTAATGGGATAGTCTATCAACATCCGATTAAGTCTCCACACAAATTCTTAACCGTTCAATTTCTACAATCCTTTTCACTAGCTTTTGTCCTTATCTTGTAAGACGTTGTCCCACACCCCAATTATTACCATCACCCAATTGCATCTCTTATTTCTCTCTCCCTCTGCCCTTCCTTCTCTCCCAGTGCTTGAGAGCTTGATCTAAAGCGAGGCGGCCATCGCGTGTGTAGTAAGTGGCGCAACAGAGCAGCAAGGGGCACCATATGTGTGGGGGGGGGACCAACAATGACGGTTGTTGTGCGGGAGCAGCGATGGTGACATCTTGGAACCGCGGCGGTTGCATGCATGGCCTGGGCGGCTTGCAAAAGGGTGGGGTCGATG
The DNA here is from genome assembly GCA_036346355.1 of Rhipidocladum racemiflorum. Classification (NCBI taxonomy): domain Eukaryota; kingdom Viridiplantae; phylum Streptophyta; class Magnoliopsida; order Poales; family Poaceae; genus Rhipidocladum; species Rhipidocladum racemiflorum. The sequence goes on from CM070585.1 coordinate 33,373,597, forward strand.
ACACAATAGACCGCCGATACAACTAGTTAATTAGAGTTTGGAGTGTTCTCCTGTGCTGCCGGATAGATGCGTGCCACTGCGAATCCCATGCCTTCTTTGGGGTGACATTGTTGTTTTCTGGCCCCAATTTGTTGCATCTCTTTGAAGTTCCTCCTTCAACTCCGATGAGAATAGCATGGCTCGGGATACGCAGATGGCCATGAATTTGTGTCAGCGTGATGGGCCCGCCACCTCCTCCTTCGACTCTGTTGCCTCCCTCCCCCTCCTTCTTCACGTTCGACTCTAGATCTGGTGTAGACGGTGCTTCACCTCCAACTTTGGATCTGGTGACAGGAGACGATGGCCTAGCTCAGGTCACACGGATCCATCGGCGACGTGGTGCGAAGAGCTTAGGCGTGGGTCAAGGAAGAGAGAGAGAGAGAGAGAGAGAGAGAGAGAGAGAGAGAGAGAGATGGAGGCTTGGCACAGAGCTCGAGCACAGATTCGGTAGTGGGCAACGTCGTTTGGCTCCATGGCGACAATGGTAGTCGAGGCTAAAGCTAGATAAGAGGGTGTGTTAGTAGTGGATGGTGTCGAGCGGCCCTCGGTAACATGGTAGACCATCGTAGCCAAGTGAGCTCACCCAAACTTCTTGAAAAGTTGTTCAAAATCTATTGGAACTTGTTGAAACTTTTGTTTAAAATTTGTTGGAACTTTTGGTTGAAACTTGTTGAAACTTATTGAAATCTGATTTCCAAAATCTGAAACTTTGGCTTGGAATCTTCTAGAAACTTCCAGAAACACTTGAAACTTATGAAACATGAAAATTTTCGAACATCCTTCTGAAACTTGCTGGAAATATATGAAACTTATTTTTAGATAATGGAAGATTATATCTTCCAGTCTCTGCATCCAAAAATGCAACTTATTACTATACCATTGCAATGGTATATTTTAATTGAGGACGGTAGTGTCCCACACTGTGGGGTTAACCCCATGATCCCTTCTGTTGAAATAAATTCTGCGAGGGTCCATTTCTAAAATGTTACTGTAATGCGATCGCCTTCTAGCTGTAAAATCATTAGAAACATTTTTCATCTATTAGCTCAGCGGGAGGTCTCTGCTATGACAAAACACCAAGACTTTTTGGGGATACATTTTTTTTTTTACAAGGGTTGGCACCATAAGAGGGGTCTGAATTGATATGCTTCCAGACTTCTATCTATGGTGAAAGTATGCGTTAGCTATTCGAGATTTGTATTAGATTGTTGCAGCACCGTATTATTTGGAAAATGGTTAATTTGATAGGCAAAGAGCAGCCAATGGTCAACCTTGTTCTAATTTCCGTGTGGAGGTTAAGCGGTTGTTTCGCACCCTTTTTCACTAGTCCATTTTCGAAATAAAGTCTAAACTTAGTACTTGCTTTTTTATCAAACAAACTACTTTGAAAAGCTTTGCTGGTGACTGACTGAAGGCAATGGTTGATTCTTATTACAGGAACTCCCATCTGCAGGCTTCATATCTGCTCAAGAGGGTTTAACTAAAGAGCTCTTTTACAGTGGATTATACTTATAGTATATTATGGTAATATAAATTAGATCTAACCATTGATTTGATGGGGTATTATGGATTTTTACAAATAAAAATATTACATTTTAAAAGGGTATTAACGTAATTTTAGCGAGTCGTCGAGGTCCTCCAATGCGCGATACACTGACGGAGGGAGGGCTTCCGGTGGGGATAAAGAAATGGGCTTCGAGTGGATGAAAAAATTCATTTACCGTTTTACCCATCCGTTGTATTGAAATTATTTACCATTCTACCCCTTCTCATATTCTACTACACATACTACACATGGTAGTATAACTTAATCTAATCTATTTTTAACCTTTAGATTAAAGGCAATGAACGGTCCATGTTCATTGTTGTGCACTGTAAAAGAGCTCTAACTAAAAACATCAAATTTCGGCCTCGAGCTAAATCATGGGAGATAATCGTCACGGAACAAAGGGATAGATTTGCAACTATTTGCATTTCTGAGTACTCTGCAAAACCTCTACATACCGGTATTGGAGACATTGCTCTGCTTTTTGGTATGAATGAGCAAAAGAAGCCCGCCCCCCACATGTACGAAAGAACAAACAAAGAAATTGCTGTCTCAGGTGGCACCAGTGATAATTTAGAGCAGTGTTTCTATGTTTTTCCTTCTAGTACAAGTTACACAAATCTTAAAGCAAACGAAGGGGTAAGTAATCACCATCTACCCTTCATTCATGCTTTAATAATTGTGCAACTTTTAAAAGGAAAAGCATAGAAGCACTTCTCGATAAGTTAATGGTTGACTGTCTGTCCTTGCCATGCTGAAGACTCCGGTAATACTGCTGGCAAGAATATCGATGTAAACGATATACCTACTGATGCCTGCCCTCCGGATACAAGGGAAGCAGAAATGCAGAATCCTGTTTGATGTACGTGCATTGGTTTGTCTGATGTCCCAATGGTCTGAAAACAATTGGGTTCTTCTTTTAAAAGTTATTCTTTTTTTGGGTATGGTTCATGTAAAACATGATGTCAAAACAGCTGTTTTATTGGTAAATTCCTGGTTGACCTATGGGCCATCAAGGACTTCGCAGAATTATAGCTGCTGCCCATGGATTCAATCTTACTTATAACTGGCTCTAACTTGTCCTGTAATGGCTCTGAAGTCTGAACCCCTTGCGCTGTTCTTTCAGAGCTTGTTTTTTTTCTCCTCTTATCATTTGTGTGTAAGCTTCTGCATGAAGTTTTAAGATGCTGGTACAATTTTACCTTGTGGAAGCTGTTCATTATCTGTTTGTTACTGAAGAAATTTCTGAAATCGCTGAAGTTGTACGGTGCAGTGAACAGCACTTAACAACAGATCCACAGATTCGGTATTAATGGAGCAGAGTAAACTTTTTAGTGTGCTTGGATGCATCGGTGTTTAGAGTTTTAAGACCGATGTCACGCAGCATATGTGCTTGCGCGCTTTTTTTTTTTTTACTTTGCGAGCTGTGATTCATTGCACTCCTTGAAACAGATTTTAAGACCTTTTTATGATTGGATTCAGTGAGTAGCCGGTGGCGAGGCCCTAAACAGCATAGCGCGGATTGGATTTAGTGTAGCTAGCTGACATTGAGTAACAGGACACTTTTATTCGTAATTTTGAGTTATATGTGTGTATATAAATCATTTCTAGAATCAAACTAACGTGAGGAGCGAAGTACATAACACCGCTACGTACTATACTCTAGATCGCTGATATTAATTTCTCTGTCATCTCAATACTAGCGATCATAGATCGCGCGTCTGATTTACAATTACTGCTGTTGTTTCCATTTCTGGTAAGAGCATGGAGACACTTGTTGCTCAATATGCCGTGTTTCAAGTAATTGAAACGCACGATGACCACTAAAACAAAGTTAGCTGTGTAAACTCCATAAATCCTACCTTCCAAGGTCATCTCCGACGGAGAAGCTAGCCTGTAGTCATATGGCTAAGGGTTCATTTGGTTCTAAGAGTTAAAGATAGATGGGATAGTACCATCCGCTCGGTTAGGGATGAAGCTATATAAGTTTATGTTTGGTTGAAGTGATGAGAGATAGATAGGATAAGCTAAATTTTTATTTGGTTAGAGGGATGAGAGTTGGATAGGATGATAGTTGGATGCATGGTGGATAGGATAGAAGTTCAAATTTGGTTGGTGGGATAAAAGTTGAATGGCTCATCCAGCCAATTGATTTGGGTAAGCTCATCCGGCATCTAGGAGAAATATTCCTGAGAGAGTTGGCTATCCTCATCCACCTATCTATCCAACCAAACAGCGGCATGGGTGAAAAAAGATGGAGGGGTCAAAAAGTGCACTAGTGTACACCTCATCTTATCATGGTTTAAGTTCTAGACTTGCGCTGATGTCCACCATTTTTAGAGTACACGTACAGATACGTACATGTTCAGTGGTAAAGTGCGTGGTCGTACTCCGTGAGAATTTTCGCTCGGGGCAAAAATAAACTGTTTCTTTTTGGTAGACATCACATCAGGATGAGCAATTATTAGATTAAATCTCTCTTTATTAGATTGATTCTCTTTACAAATGAGTGTCTTCAATATATAACAAAACTATTTATAGATAGATTTGGATTCACCCAACCAGATAGAGTCCATCCAATTTAAACTAGGAGTCTATCTATTTTATAACACTCCTCCTTAGACGAATACCGTGTAATACACATATCATGTTAAAAACTTCCTCCAAAAACCCAATAGAAAAAAGGATAGAGAAAAGAGTACATTACACTCGCACTTCGTGTTACTCTAGTTACCTTATTAAAAACCTTCATTTGAGAAACTTCAGGAAAACTCACTAAAGGGAAAAAGGAGTACAACTTATAATCTTCACGATAAAATATGATCTTCAGGATCATGCAAAAGGGATCATGGTTCATAGATTTATTCCTCCTAAACTTTGCAAATCCCTAACTTGGGTCATTCCATTGTCATTAATGCACTTTTGAAATATAGAGTTTGGCAAAGATTTTGTGATCAAATCTGCTAGATTTTCACATGACTTTGTTTGCATTATTTTTACTTCACCATTCTTCTGGAGTTCGTGAGGGTAGAAAAATTTAGGACCAATATGCTTCGTTATATTACTCTTTACATAACCCATTTGTATTTGCGCAACACAAGCAGCATTATCTTCATAGATAATGGTAGGGGTATCGATGGTATTAAGACCACATGACTTATGGATATGATTAATTGCTCATCTCAGCTAAACACACTCACGTGAGGCTTCATATAAAGTTATAATCCCTAAGTGATTGGTAGAAGTAATTACTAAGGTCTGCTTAAAAGACCTCTAAGAAATGGCTAAACTACCGCAGAGAAACACGAAACCAGTCTGAAATTTGGCACTATGTGTGAGACCTCAGATCAGCTATCCGAAATCTCCTATGTACTTCCGTACTAGTCCCAGATCAGTAGCTAGTACACACAGTCAACAGTGATACGTCATTGCCGAACATAACGAAATTGTAACATAAATAATAAAGTATGGGCCACATGGCCACTTATTACAATACTCAGTCACGAGACCGGAGACACGACAGCGGAAGCGAAAACGACAAAAGAGCGAAAACCAAACACCACAGGCGACGGCAAGAGACGCGACTAGCTATCTTGGCAATCTTCCTTGAATTCTTCAGTGTAGAACTCACCGTCTTCGGCTGCGTCCTGGTAGTTCTCTGATGATGACAAGATGTGTAGCATGTGAGTACAAAAGTACTCAGCAAGTCGGGGAAAGTATGCATATGTGGGGTTTGCCAAGGAAGGCTTAATAGAGTTCTTTTGCACAAAGCCAAATTTCATCAAACTGTAATTGCTAATAAGTTTCATAAAGCATATTTTAGCAATTCTTTTTAACAATTGAATTATGTAATAATGCAGGGAAGGTTCTATCCACCATCACCAATATAAAGGCTCTACCCGCCAACTTTTAAAAGATTAAGGTTAATCACAAATGACTTTTCTGCCAAGGCATAAAACAGGTTCTTTCCACCTTGTTGGCTCAATCCGCCATCAAACATCCGAGAGTTCTAACCACTCCCGAATCCCAAAACCAACACCGTTAAATTTTAAAACCAAAACCAAAGTCTACCAATATGAAAACATTCTTTGCTTTGCCCTTGACCGTAGGCATGGCTATTCCAATAGTTTTAACTCTGCAGAGGTGTACAACTTTACCCACAAGACATGATCGTATCTTGATGCCATGCAATTAACACACTCCTTTGGTGTGTCGGTAGAAAGATCATGACAAGGCCTTTACAATGTATACACCTAACCCGACCGACCCGCTGAGGTTTCACCGCTGTTAGGGTTCTAGCCACCCAGTACAGAAGCCCCCTCTTGCGCTGTGTGAGAAAAACAGTCTTGCCTCTAGCCGGCACTCACATTCCACCATTTGGTGAGTTTAAGTTAGGTTTCTACAAATTATTTAGCCATGTCGTACCATTATAGACGTGTGGTAGTACGGTTATGCTTAGAATGGACAATCATAAGCGTCGATCCTTAATTGACTTGGGGCGGTACTTGCACAATGTAACTAGTGCTCAATCCGCACCCACCCGACATTCCATTCTGCCCAAGTCCAAACCATTTTTTCCTTTTCTTATTATTTTATAAAAACAGTACCAAAAACTTTATAATCCTTTCCAAATCACACTTTAAATCATCATTTTTGAATAATCCCCCCATGGGTCATTTTCATCAATATTGGTCCAAAGCAAATCTACCGTACTATTCAACAAAGGTCACCATATAAGGTAAACATGGCATAGCAAATGCCCTAGGGTTACAAGTAAACATGGATGTCAATAACAAAGGAGGTATTCACAAATCGGATTAACTATTCACTTATATTTGACATACGATAATAAACAAAGCATGCAAGTTTATAAAATCTTGTAAACACATTTGTAAACATAGGGTCAACATGCGTCAAGGAGACTTGCCTTCGGTCACGGCGATGTCGTCGAACGCTTGAAGTCTGGCGGCGGAGTCGGCGGACTCGGACGACTCCTCGGCTACGCGCAAAACGAGATAACAAATAAAGAACAAGAAAATAAAAAAAAATCCAAAAATTATCAAAGTAGTACTGGCAGGTAGATCTTGAATTTAGATGAATTTAGGAATTTGAACGGAGTCAATCGGAGTTCGTATGCAAAATTTATAAGCGTCCTATTGTGAATTGCTTTCTATTGTGTGAAATTTGAATTGGTTCCTCTCATGAAGTTTAGGTTTGACATATACGTACTTACTTCGAAATGTCGCAAAGAGAGAGCACCGGCTCAACGCCAGAGAGAGAAGAAGGTCATGCTACCCCATCGAGGAAGGTTAGAAAGGCCAGAGGACCGAATAAAGGAGCCACAGGGAGAACGCCGCAAGTGCTCCACTTCAATGCCAAGGGGGTTTGCACGGGTCCTGGCCCGTTTAAGGGGCGCTACTCCTCTTTTCTCGGCCAATTGGTGAGGGAGCGAGTGCCGATCACAATTAAGGACTGGAGGAAGGAAGTAATGGCACGCAGCGTAAGAACCGAGTGGGGACGAAGTTAAGGGAAAATGGATTATACCAGAGGAAGATGAAATCAATGCGAGGCAGTGCGCCTTGAAGAGAATTGGTGTTGCTTTGAGGAATTTCAGTGTGACCATGCATGCCGAGTTCGTGTTGAAAGACCGTACTCCCTTCCAAAGGTATCCATTTGTTACACCCGAGGTTTGGGAGGAGTTCGCAAGGATGAGGAATACGCCAGGCGGAGGAGCCGAGAGAGAAGAATATCGCTATACTGAGGCATAACACACACGCGCACCACCTCGGTTCCGGTGGAGTGCGTGAGGAAGAAGGCGAGTGGGTGCGACTAGCCTCTGAGTGTGCAACCTTCTGGGACAACGATGCCTTACTCCCACATATGCGAGGAGCGGGCACGCGATCGGGTATTAGCGAGGGCGAAGAAAACCTCGACGGCCGATTGTCATTCCAAACCCGCGACCGCCTGGATCGTCACGACCATCGTAAGATATCTAACATAGTACATTGCATATTATATTCCCATTGTATTTTAGTAATAATTTATATTTGCGACTGCAGGAGGAGGTAAGCCTGCGAAAGAGCAAGGAGTATTTGAAAGCCAAGGGTCAAGGGACATCCTGTGTTCGGTAATCGGAAGCCCGATCATAAGAAGTAGTGCTTGCCGCGAGTGCGGGGTATCTGAAGAGGTCCTTCTTTGTAGAGGAGAGCGCGTCGATGCCAGGGCAAGATCATGGGAAGCACGTGAGGCGCGGATCCGTTTGCAGAATGAAGGAGGAGTTGAAGGAGGAGTTAAAGGCTGAGATGATGGCTGAGATGATGGCGATGTTCTCCCGAATCAGATTCCTCAACCATCGCCTATGCTCGCCCTAGCATTGCGCTTCCAATAAGGAATCTGTGCATTCCACACCTCAAGGTAATAAGCTGTTTGAGACTAAAAGGTACATGAGTAAGCTTAACACAGTTATGATGAAGGTGCGATCACTTCTTGCGAGGTCCTGCCAAGTGCCGGCTAGTCCTGATCGACGACGGAATACAGATTGAGGCTGCGGCGGGTTGCATTTCCAAGCAAGGACGATGACACGGTGCATGGTATACCTTTGGGGATGGGCTACATGAGGGTGCGGTGGACTATGTCCACGATGTTTACATGTCTCATGCCCTGGAGTTCCCCCCGAACGAAGATATCACCACTCTCGGGCAAGCACGGATGTCGTTCATCAAGTGGCCCGCGACGGGTGTCGTAGTGCAAGCACCTCCTCCTGCTGCTGCTCTTTGCTGGTACTCTGCTACTACTGCTCACTGCTGGTACTCACTGCTCACTGCTGCTCTGCTACTCGGGTATCGCTATTGTCGCTATCACGCTCTGCTATTGTCGCTACTACTCACTGCTCATCGTGTCGCTCTATCGCTCTGCTCCTCCTACTACTGCTGCTCCTCCTCATCTGCACTCGTGCTGCTCTCATCGCTCCTCCTCCTACTGCTGTTGCTCCTATTCACACTCTGCTGGTACTCTCTGCTTGCTCACAGTACTACTACTGCTGCTCCTGCTCCTGCTGCACATGCTCCTGCCCCTGCTACACAACCTGCACCTACGCCTGCAGCTGCATCTCCTGCACCTACGCCTGCAGCTGCACCTCCTGCACCTACGCCTGCAGTTGCACCTCCTGCACCTACGCCTGCAGCTACAAATGCTGGTGCGCAGGTGGGGCGCAAAAGGACTTCTACCACGATGACGAAAGATACAAAGCAGAGTTCAGAGAGTCCCTTCGTGAAGAAGGCAAAGTTGTCAGAGGGCACAGAGCACCCTGATGATCACAAGCGGTACATACATGGAAAGCCCTTTCTCCCAAGCCAAGAATTGAATTCTTTGGGCTTGTTCACTCGTCACCTACATGGATGGTACATCGATAGGTCACATGAGGCCGAGCCTCGCCACGATTTCATAGTGAAGTATCGGCGGGCCAATTCCACCGCAACGAGGATGGGACCTTCCCGATCGCTTTGAGGATCTGTACTTTATGTACAGCTTGAAAGCCGTCGATATTTCTACCATACGATCCTGGACGCTGTGAGTCTCGCACCATACTCAATCAGATGACTATTTATTGATTTTGTATTATATTTTTTAACAATTGACATGAATTGCAGGATCATGAGGCAGTGAGCCGTGACGGGTCGACACCCTGTCGGGTTTGTCGACCCCGAGATGGTGTCTGCGACCATGGCTAAGTATCAATCGGAGTTCCTTGCAGGATACATCAAGCAGGCATTGCATGAGGAGGCAAGGACTTTATTCTCTTCCCATACCACCAGGAGTATGTACTACTATACAATTCAATTACATGTACACACTTCAACCTTGTATTAACTTATTCTCTTGCATTGTGTACCGTTTAATAAGCAACCATTGGGTTCTACTTGTGGTTGTTCGAGTCAAAACAAGGTCTACACGTTGAACTCACTCGAAAATAGACCGATGGACTATGCGATCGAGCCTGCTTTTGCGAAGTAAGTACATTCCTCTAACCTAACACTTTACATATTGAACTACGTTAGGTATTTTTAACCTCAATGCATGGCATCTCTCCAATGTATAGGGCTTTCATGTCTTACGTTCTTTGAGCGTGGCCGACACAATGATAAACAAGGCACCAAACTCGAGTGGAAGCGCTTCAAGGTACAAGTGTCTATCATAGGATTTTTTTCTTACACCTATTTTTAATTCGTCTCCTAATTTAAGTTTCTTTGTTCACAGTGTCATCAACAAGGGTGCGATGATCTGTGTGGCTTTTACGTGATGCATCACATGCTGAATTTGGTTGGTCGCTCACATGTTTTCCCTAAGGTATAAAGCAGATTATTTGCACTACTGTCTATGTGATATTTGTTTACAAGCATAATACTATCAGCATGTTACAATACCAATTTAAGCCTTAAATATATTAGTGCACTACTATCTATTTTGCAGGACCTTGATATCATCCGGAAGAGCCTAACCAACACTGTCGGGACCCCGAATTTGCAAATCCGGACCCTCTGTGTATTCAGCACTAGTCCAGGAACGCGCTAGTGCACACAGTCTTAACATCGGTATATATCACAATCATACCAAACGATACTCTCAAAGTACTTTATTTAAATAATCAAAGGGTTACTCGACCTTATGGCCAAGTTACAAATATATGCCTTGCAAGGCAGAACTTATTAAAAGAGAAATAATAGCAGCGGAAAATCAAATAAACTTCGTGGCGCCATCCAGTATACCACAGGCAACCAGTGGGCTCGCATCCCTAAGTAGACGGGTCCTCTTGGAGTTCCTCCTCCGAGCTGGCGTAGTCTCCTCTTCAAGCGGTATTGTGTTGAGGCAAGGGTGAGTACTTGGTACTCAAGCAAGTCATGCATGAGAATGCAAGCTAATATACTATATGCATGGCTTGGTACAAAGGAATAGCTTAAGGTATATTTGCGGTAAACAGCATTTGACAAGTAATATAAGTAGATTCGAAAGCAGTAAAAACAAGTAAAGCATAAATAACTTTTCAAAAGTTTAAATAACATTTTTCCCCATCCTAAACCATATTTCCATCATCTTCTTTGTTAAACCAACCCAACTTCTCAAATCCAAGTTATTTTCAGAAAATCTAACCCTTGATTTGTAATTCCCGAGCATTGTCCAAGATCGTGGACTCGGCTACTCAAATAGATTCTACACTCTGCAGAGGTTATGCACTTTACCCACAAGATACAATCCACTCACCACGTCGGTAGTGAATCGCCATACAAGAGTATGCGAATGAGCGATCATAACAAAGCCTTTGGAAGCCTCAAACAACACAGGTGGTCCTCTCCTGTTCGTGCTCTACACCATCCCTTCCCTTAGCCAAGGCGAAGTATGGGACCAACACACCGTTAGATGGGTACCTGGCCACGACCACGATACGCTCCCCGTACAATCACACAAAGGTGTAATCGACACCTGAGGCTCCACAAGTGAGTCCTTAGCGACTTAGTCAACTAGGGCCGTCCCATTCCAGCCATGTGGTTGCAAGTATGACCAGTTCAAAGGCTTGCAAGGTTAAGTCCTTAGAGTGACCAGGGCAAGACTACCCGAAAAACCAAATCAACACTCCCAATGCCACACCGCCCACCTGATTACTCTTGCCACATGCCCCTGGCCGAAATCGTTTATCAAACCCCAGTTGATTACCATGCACCACGTGCCATCAACATCACATGATACTTTTCCAAAACAGGTTCAATATATCATTAAGTCAATATTAACATTTAATTATCCAAAATCATGTCATGAGCACGTGGCAGGTCTAAGCAGTATACTACAACGATCTAAACCCATGTTGGCAATTTAATAATGTCCAACTAGTAAACCACAACTAGGGTGACAAAGGGTCATGGCACATACTTAGGTAATCAAGGTGTCATATAGCAAATTGGTAATTATCTAACCCCCATGTTTAAACAAAGTATCCTTCTAATTGAACTAGCATGCAATAGTTTAAATCAAAATAGATTTCAAAATGGGATCAACATGGTCAAAGCACAACTTGCCTTCAAAAGCACTTGCTCTTGGTCTTGAGTTGGATCCTGAGTCAATACTTCTCCTTCGAATCCCTCCGGCACTTCAACGTCTACTCGTAAAGCGTGCAAATAGCAAATACACAAATAAACACTATGCAAAAAGATCCCAAAACTCCAAATAAAATCCATAAACAGAGAGAACATAATTTTCTGGATTTTTAGAAACTGGAATAAATCAAATTTGGAGTTAAACGCATAAAAGTTATGATTATTTAAAGTTTAAATAATCAATTAAATAATATTACAGAGAAAAACTTTAGTCAAAAAATTAAATAAAATTCATATTTAGGTAGATCTTAATTTTATACAAATTTAGAAATTTGAATCGCTCAAATCGGAGTTGAAACGCAAAAGTTATAAGCGTTTGAAGTTTGAATCTAAATTTGAAATCATTATTCGAATTAATAAATCATTTTTTTTTCGGAAATTAATTATTGCGTCAGCATGGACACGTGGCAGCTCCTGATTGGCCTGCTGACGTCAGCCGGTCCATGGGCTCGGTCCATGCTCAGCTCGGGTCCACGGTGGACTCGGTCCACGGCTCACGTGACTGACATGTGGGCCCACTCGGGTGACGTCATCGCTGACGTCGGGGGCTCATCCGCACGGCCGGAGTGGGACCCATCGTGGCGTCATGGGTGACGTCGGCGCTTAGGTGGGTTAGCCAGCGACATGCGGCCCTCGACACGCGGGCCCCGGCGTGTCGGCGTCCTGCCTGCCAGCGTGGACGGCGCTGACCGCGTCGGTCCAACGTCCCGACACGTGGCGCAATCTCGTCCGTTGGTTTGAAAATCAACGGCGCGGATTAGATCCAGGGTTAACACGTTGAAACTACTCGATGCTCGTGGGCCGTTCGATCTAGATCGGACGGTCCAGATCTAATCCTATAATCGCCTTTGCTCACGACGCGTGGCGATTGTGAACCGTTGGATCTTGATCCAGCGGTCCGGATCTAATCGGGTTTCTAGGGTTTGGGAAACACGTGAACTCACCGTTGCCGTCCGATCTGGATCCAGCGGTGCCGCAGCTTCGAGGGGCGGTGATGGCACGCGGCGGCTTGGCTTGACCGGAGACGGGGCGGCGACCTTGCCGTCGGCGTTTACGCGCGCTCCGGCGAGTGAGGGGTACTCGAGCAGCGTCTCGTCTTGGGAATCCGGATCTGGGCTTGATGACGGCGAGGGCGACGGACGGCGGCAATATCGGCGTTTAATCGCGGCGAATGCACTTCCAACTCCGGCGAGCAATAACGGCGAGACGGTGGGGATCCTAGCGGCGCGAGCTAGGTTTCGGAACCGGCGTGGGATGGCGATCCTCGGGGTATGCCCGGGCATTAAATAACCTCGGCGTCGTGCGTAAAACGGAGACCTAGCTCTCCTGGCGGCGGACACGGCGGCGAGTCCAGCTTCGGACTCGGCGGAGACGATGAAATCGTGGCCGTCCACGTGGCACAACCAACGGCCACGATCGCGGCGCGGCAGGTCGGTCGGACCGCGGCTCAGTGCAGGTCGGACGGATCTCGGCCGTTGGATCTTGATCCAACGGTTGGGATTGATTAGGGTTAGGAGTGGGTTCGGTCGAGTCAATCGCTCGGTCGGACTCGAGTCCGACTTCGGTCGGATGAACGATGCTTGACCCGAGTTGGATTTTCCAAATGAATTAATATTTAAAATAATTCCCAGTAATTCATTTAATTCATTAAAAATAGCAAATGACTCAGAAAAATTCCAGAAAAATTCTGGAAAATATTTTGGATCATTTTGGACTCAAATAAAATATTTCCAACAAAAATTTATTTGCAAATTTAAATTCTTTAATTATTTCAAAATGGAATAAATTCAAATAAATTCCAAATAAATCCAAATAAATTCCAGAAAATTCCAAAAATTCACCAAAGTGCCAAATCACACATGAATTTAAGAAAAGCAAAATTTTGGGGTGTTACAAACACTGATCTCAAGAAATTACGAGACCATTTATGCCAGTGGTACTGGACAGAAGTTATAACAGATGATGGTAGATATAGAGACAATTCAAGCAAATACTAGTCCATAAAGTGTAAACAAAATTTATCTGAATGTGAATGTGATCTGTTACAGATTGTAAACAATATTAATTTGAATGTAATGTGTGTAGATTGTGATGTATATGTTCTGTGATTTTGTGGATTGTGATGAATGTGTCATATTGTCAATGCGAGGCCATTTTCGAACGATGGGCAGTAACATCATCACAATCGGTTCTTACTGGAACCGATTGGGATATGTTTCGTATCGCAATCGGTTTGCATAAAGAACCGATTTTGATAATATTCTTATCCCCATCGGTTTCAATAAAAACCGATTGTGATAATGTAATAATTTGAATCGGTTCTACAAATGAATCGATTGTGATATTATTCTTATCCCCATCGGTTCTACAAATGAACCGATGGTGATAATGTAATCATTTGTATCGGTTCTAAAAAAGAACCGATTGTGATATTATACTTATCGCAATCGGTTCTAAGAGAAAACCGATTGTGATAAGTGTAATATCACAGTCGGTTCCTAAAAAGAACCGACAGTGATAATGTATTATTAGTGTCGGTTAAAAACCGACTGTGATATATCTACCTTATCACTGTCGTTGGACTTTGTATCGCCACCAAAACCGACTGTGATGACTAAAAAGAACCGATTGTGATGTACGGATCTGTAGTAGTGATCATTTCTGAATAATCCCCCCCCATGGGTCATTTTCATCGATATTGGTCCTAATCAAATCTACCGTACTATTCAACAAAGGTCACCATATAAGGTAAACATGGCATAGCAAATGTCCTAGGGTTACAAGTAAACATGGATGTCAATAACAAAGGAGGTATTCACAAATCGGATCAACTATTCACTTATATTTGACATACGATAATAAACATAGCATGCAAGTTTATAAAACCTTGTAAACACATTTGTAAACATAGGGTCAACATGCGTCAAGGAGACTTTCCTTCGGTCGCGGCGAGGTCGTCGAACGCTTGAAGTCCGGCGGCGGACTCGGCGGACTCGGACGGCTCCTCGGCTACGCGCAAAACGAGACAACAAATAATGAACAAGAAAATAAACAAAACCCAAAAATTATCAAAGTAGTACTGGCAGGTAGATCTTGAATTTAGATGAATTTAGGAATTTGAACGGAGTCAATCGGAGTTCGTATGCAAAAGTTATAAGCGTCCGAAGTTTGGAAAATCAGGAAAAAGAATTGATCGATTGCTCACCGGTGAAGAAGAATTTGGCGAACAACGTTGGTTCGGCCAAAGCAACAAAACCCCGAAATTCATCGCCCACACTTGAGGGAACCTAAAATTGATCATGGGTTAATGAGCATGGCGTCCATACGAACACTAGGGAATAATCGGAGTAGAGCTTGACCCACCGGAGAGGGAGAATCGAGGATGAACTCGAAGAACCCAAAAACCCGGCATTCCTCGCGGTTTTCTCGATCTCCCGGCCAATGGATTTGGAGAGGCGGAGAATGGGTGCTACCACTGGGAAGAGGACGTCAACACGGAGATATGGGAGGTGGAAGTGTGCGATTTGATGAAGAAACTGCCGAGTTATTGGCATTAAAGCGCATTTCGGTTTTTGGCCGACGGTTCAAATTTTGGCGAGATCTCGGGTTGAAGATCGTGGGGGATGGAAAGGTCGCGCCGATACGGATTCAACGGATCCGGCCGTGATTGATTTGGAGGTGTGTGGAAGAAGTTATGGGCATTTGAATCATGAAGCCCTAGTATGGAAACTTGAAAACCATTGCTTTGTAATTCCAGCTTAAGGTTGAAGAAGGTAACAGTAGCGCCACGTGGCGTGATCCCATTGGCCGGGAATTACGCGAAAGTGATGCCATAGAGAAAAATTAGCAAAAATAGTCTAGAAATTCCAGAAAAATTCCTAGAACCATTTTGGAATATTTGGAACCCAATAAAATTGGTTTCGCGGAATTTGGATGAAATTTGTGGAATTGAATATTCTGGAGCGAATAGCGGGCATTAAACAAAAGCCTCGCGAGATAAAATAGGGGTGGAGGTCCAAAAATCTTGGGAATCATTCCAAAAATCATTTTGGAATATTTGGGACATAATTGAAGTGATTTCGGGATTTTTGGAGCATTTCGGGAGGCGGGTGAAATTTCGGGTACCGACAGAAATCTGGAAATTCGATTTTCGAACGGAGGGGAATTGGATTCGGATTTTGGGACGGATAAGGATGCCAGGCTAAATTAAACACCAAGAAAACTCTCAGTTTTGAATTTAATTAATTTAAATTAGATTTTTCCAGAACGCAAAACTGAGGATGTTACACTTCGGGGATCAGACAGATATTCAGCATTAGTTTATTCTACCATGTTTAAGTCTTGGTTCTTCCGGTAAAACAAATCAAGATCTTGGGTACCTTGGAGGTATCTGAGTAAAGTCTTAACACCGGCCCAATATCTTTTGGTTGGGGGCTGCATTGTGTCTTGTTAGCAAATTTACTGTGAATGCAATATCAGGCCTTATGCAATTCACAAGATACATAATTGCACCAATAGCACTTAAGTATGGGACTTCAGGTCCTAAAACTTTCTTATTTTTCATTCTTAGTTTAAATGGGTCTTTATCCGCTTCAAAGGATCTTACAACTATGGAGGTATTTAAAGGATGAGATTTATCCATGTTAAATCTTTCTAATACCTTATTGGTATAGGCAGACTGATATACAAAAATTCCTCTTGGGAAATGCTTAAGCAGCAGGCCTAAGAAAAATTTGGTTTTACCCAAATCTTTTATCTCAAACTCCGTTGTGAGGTAAGCACTTGCTTCCTTTATCTCCTCTGTGGTTCCGACGATATTTAGATCATCGACATATACCAAGATGATACAGAATCCATTCTGGGATTTTTTAATGAACACATAAGGATAATCATTATTATTTGAATATCCCTGCTTCAGAAGGAATTCACTAAGTTGGTTGTACCGTATTCTTCCAGACTGTTTTAATACATATAACGATCTTTGCAGTTTGATGCTATACATGTTGCGATTATTAGGATTCAGAACTTTAACTCCTTCAGGGACTCATATAAATACACAGTGACCAATATAAATATGCGGTCATTACAAACATAAACTACATTGTTAAATTTAAGCTTGCTGCCATTAATATTAAATATCAAAATATTATTCCACTCATTACAGGAGAATATGTTTAATCGTAATCGATGTCGGGTCTTTTGCGTGAAACCTTGTGCTACAAGCTTCGCTTTATATCTCACCACCTGGTTGTTTTCATTTCTCTTACAGATAAAAACCAATTTTGACCCTAAGGGAACCCTTTAGGAGATGTTTGGTCAATAGGACTAAAAACTTTCCTCTTATTAGATGAGCGCAATTTTGCCTCAATTACTTTTTTCCATTTGACCCAATCTGAGCTCTTCTGGCACTCTGCCATGAACTTTGGTTCTAGATCCAGTTCAAGAATTTTAGCAATTTTAGAAGCAAAATAAATGTCGACAATTGTAGTATTTCTCTTATATAATTCTCCTTAATCTACATAATTGGTAGATATTTCATCCAGCTCCTCGTGATTTCCCAAAACGATGGAGTCTGGGTGTCCGACTTCTCAGCGTTAGATTGCATGTGCAAAATTACACTAGGATTATCATTCTCAGGATGGTTCACTTCAGGGATATTACCATCTCTAGGATGGCTCACTTCAGGGATTTCCCCACTGTCACAGGTAGTGATCTCATTTGACCGGTTCTTTGTTTATACGGATGTCTATATGAAATTGAGTCTCGTGCACCTGGAGGCCTCCCCCCTCTTCTTATCATGAGGAGCAAGAGTGGGTTCAATATCCTTCAGGGGTAGTTCCACTCTTTTAGGTGCGTTTAATGCAGGTATATGAGATTTTGTCACTCCCTTATAATCAGTGAAGGCATATGTCAGATTATTAGCTATTTGTTACATATTTATTATCCTCTGAATTTCAAGTTTGGTTTCTTTAGTACGTGAATCTAAGAACTGGATGCAATTGACATTCCAATCAATTTCTCGGTATTCTTTAATATGGTATTTGTCTCCCCTTAATGCCGGAAAATTATCTTCATAAAAAATACAATAAGCATACCGAACCATGTATAGATCCCCTATCATAGGCTCAAGGTATTTAATTATTGACGGAGATTCATAACCTACATAAATCCCCAACTTCCGGTGAGGGCCCATGGTGGTACACTGTAATCGAGAGATTGGCACGTATACAACATAGCCGAATTTTCGCAGATGAAAAATACTTGGTTCTTTTCCATGCTATCGAATATCTAAATATGGGATATGTACACGCAACGGAAAGATTGAGATCATACCGCATATTCCGTACGTCTAGAGCCCTATTTCCATGGGGAGAGATAGTAACGGAAGGAGTATCCCCATATCTGGAAGGACTCGATCGTTCTCCCAGAATGAGGAGATTGGCTTGAGTACGCCAGGTAATAAGGAAAGTTAGTTACCCTATGAGGATCTCGGCTCAAGGATCCCCTGATCGGGTATGACTCGGAGTCCACAGCCGGCGATGTCTTCAGAAGATGGTGTACCCAGCTATAAAAGCAGATGGAGGTGCACGGAGAAAGGGAGGAGGGCTTGAAGCAAGGAAGGCGAAGCCCGGAGAGAGCATCTTCAAGACCATAGATGAGAGAATAGGATTAGCTTTAGTCCCCTGTCTCAATTGTAACTAGCACCAGATCCCCCTCGATTTGTACTCCACGTTCATCGACCTAATAGTGAAAGACCACCGGAGTAGAGTATTACTGAACCCGAGGCCCGAACCTATCTAAATCGTGCATTGCCTGTTTTGTTGATCCTGCGATCCCCGAAGGTACCCGTTTACAAATTCACAATCGATTTCATAACCTTCAACAGTTGGTGCGCCAGGTAGGGGCCTTCAACTGTTTTCCAAATCAATCACGACGATGGCAAGCATTTTCCGTGGAGTCGACAACAGTATCAGCAGCGCCATTGACTCCAACATCTTCATCGACGAAGTCCCCACCGTTGGGTCCCAGATCGCGTTTGGAACGATGCTTTACCAATGGGGACCCGAAGGCACGCTCGAGCACCTTGGCTTTGTCGAATCCTACTCTTGGGATGCAAGCCAAGTAGTGTCCTTTCTCGATTTCGATCCTATGGAAGAAAATCTCTTAAAGTGCATCGAAACAGATAGCGACAGCTCTAGCAGCAGCGAGGATAGCAACAACCACAACAGTAGTAATCAAACCGATCACTACGTGTATGTGGATAGGAACGTGTAACACCCCAATTTTTTCTTTTCATGAACTTAAATGAAATTTTACACTTTTGAGAATTTTTGGAATTTTCTGGGATTTATTCGGATTTATTTGGATTTAATTTGAATTTATTCACTTTTGAGATAATTCAATAATTAAAGTTTTTTTTAAAAATTTTGTTGGAAATATTTTATTTGAGTCCAAAATGCCTCAAAGTATTTTTCAGAATTTTTCTGATTATTTTGCTATTTTTCTTGAATTATTTGAATTACTAGAATTATTTTAAATATTAAATCGTTGGAAAACCCAACCGGGTTAGTACTGTTCATCCGACCGAGTCAGACCCGAGTCTCACTCGAGTCCGACCGAGCCGTGTTTGAGTCAGACCCGAGGCAAACCCAAACCCTAATTCCGCGACCGTTGGATCTTGATCCAACGGCCGAGATCAAGCCACGTCACCCACGTGGGGTTCGGATCGAACCCATTCGCACCGACCGGATCTGGGCCGTTAATCGCATACATGTGGACGGCCCGGATGTGGCCACGTCACACTCTCCGTGTCGCGGTCGGAATCCGCCGCCGCCACGGCCGTTCCGCGAAATCCGCGCCACATCCGGACGTCGAGGCCGGTATTTAACGCATGAGTGCGTGCCCAAGGATCGTCTTTGACTTACGCTTCGTTTGCCCTAGCTGCCACCCGTAGAGCTCCTCCGTGCTCACGATTGCTAGCTGTAGCTAATTAGGGTTAGCCTTCGGTTTTGGCAAGTTTCCGCCGCCGTCCGCCGTCCTCCGCCGTGTTGGTGGCCAGATCCGAGACCGTTGCGTCAAGGCGCATCAAGGGGTACCACTCACCTCACCGGAGACGCACGGGAATGCCGTTGGGCTCGTCATCGTCCCCAGCTCTAGTGACTTAACTCCGCCGCGACATCGTCGACGCCACCAAGCTCCAAGAACCGTCCGATCTCCATCCGAGGGCTCAAGTTCGTCCACATCACCCCGTACGAAACCACGTTGCGATATTTAGATCTAATGTCAACCGTTAGATTTAGATCTAACACTTTAGATTAAGCCACGTAGCCCGTAAATGCACCGTGCTAAGGGTTAGATCTCAGCCGTTAGATCTAGATCGTATGGTTAGGGTTAATCCGCGTTGTAGCGTTAGATGCGATATCCACCGTTCAATCGAGATCGAACGATGTAGAACAACCCATGTGTCGCACACCAGGACATGCCACATCACCCCATGACGCGGTGAAACCTGATCTAATCCTAACCGTCTGATTTGAATTGTGCGGTCCAGATCAAGCCATGTTAACCCAAACGTGCGAGATCCAGATCCAATCCCGACCGTCGGATTTCAAACTGATGGCCCAGATTGCGCCACGTGTTCGGAAGCCGAGCCGATGCGGTCCATGCAGGTGTGCCTGGTCGTCGCTGACGTCAGCATGGGCCCGCATGTCAGCGTCTGGTCCGACCGTGCGACGACGTCATCCGTGACGTCATCCGTGACGTCATGCTGACGACACAGTGGGGCCCGCGTGTCAATACCGTTCGGCCGAGCCATGCTGACGTCAGCAAAGACGTCTGCAGTGGGTCCCACGTGTCAGTGACACGTGCACCCGTGGACCGAACCTGAACCGGGTCCACGGTGGACCGGGTCCACGGTGGACCGGGTCCACGGTGGACCGGACCTGAACCGTGGACCGAGTCCATGGACCGGGTGACTCAAGCATGACATCATAATTCGATTTTTTTTAGAAAATTCAAATTCGACGTTGACGCAATGTTGACGTCATAATCGAATTTTTCAATAGAAAAATAAATGAATTAATTCGGTTTATTCTTTTATTTGATTTTTCAAACTTCAAACGCTAATAACTTTTGCATTTTAACTCTGATTTGGGTGATTCCAATTTCTAAATTTTTATAAAATTGAGCTCTACATAATGGTGAATTTTATTTAATTTTTGGACATGAGTTTTCCTCTGTTTATATTTATTTAATTGATTTTTCAAACTTTAAACGGTTATAACTTTTGTGTTTTAACTCAGATTTGGGCGATTCAAATTTCTAAAAATTTATAAAAATGTGCTCTTTCTGTTGATGAGTTTTATTTGAATTTTTGGACACTTTTGTCTACTATTTAATTATTCATTGCTATTTGCACGCGTTACGAGTAGACGTGGAAGTACCCGAAGGCTTCGAAGGTGAAGTTTTGACCCAGGAGCCAGCTCAAGACCAAGAACAAGTACTTTTTGAAGGTAAGTTATGCTTCGACCATATTGATACCACTTTTGAAATTAATTTGATTTAAATTATTGCATGCTAATTTAATTAGAAAATGCTTTAGTTAATTCCAGGAAATTAGATAAATGCCAGCTTTGCAATATGACACCTTGGTTATTTAATTATGTGCCATGAACCCTTGTCACCCTAGTTGTGGATTATTTTTTGGGACATTATTAATTTGCCAACATGGGTAATTAGATCGATGTAATAAAATGATTAGCCCTGCCACGTAGTCACGACATGATTTTGGATAATTACATGTTAATATTGACCTAATGAGATATAGAACCTGTTCTGGAGAAGTCTCATGTGTTATTAATGTTGATTTTGATGGCACGTGGTGCATGGTAAACAACTGGGTTTGATAAATAGATTTAGACCGGGGCATGTGGCAAGAATGATCGGTTGGGCCAGGTGTGGCACCAGGAAGGTTGATTTGGTTCTTCGGGTAGTCTTGCCCTGGTCACCCTAAGGACTCAACCTTGCAAGCCTTTGAACTAAGTCAATCATGCAACCACATGATTGGAGTGGGACAGTCCAAGTTAAGTAGGTTACTAATAACTTGCAGGTGATACCTCGGGGTGTCAACTACATCTTTTGTGTAGCTTGAAGGGGGAGCGTACCAGGGCTACGGCGTGGTACCCATCCAACGGTATGTCGGTCCCATACTTTGCCTCTATTAAGGGAAGGGATGGTGTATGGCAAAAAACCGGAGAGGTTCGCTTGTATAGTTAGCGGTTTCCGAAAGGCTTTGTTACGGTCACTCGCCCTTGCGGCATTTGACCGTATCTTGTGAAAAAATGCATAACCTCTGCAGAGTGAAAAATCTATTCGAATAGCCGTGTCCGCGGCATTGGACATTGCTCGGGGATTGCAGTCAAGGGTTAGACTTTCGTTAAAAGAACTTAGCTTTGAAAAATGCTTGGGTTTGGAATGGTACATTGGACTTAGGTTTGGAAAATGCTTTACCGGTGCAATCGTTGTGAAAGTACTCTATTTACTATTTGTTTTACTGCTTTGCAATCTATTACTGTATTTACATCTGCTGCTCTACCGCAAATGTGCCTGTAGCCAATCCTTTGTAATAAGCCATGCATATAGAATATTAGCTTGCATTATGTGCATGACTTGCTAAGTACTAAGTACTCACCCTTGCCACAATACAAATATCAGTTGAATAAGAGTCTACGCCAGCCTTGGAAGAGGATTTCCAGGGGGAGCCAACGAACTAGGGGCGAGCCCAGTCAGTTGCCTGTGGCATATTGGTTGGCGCCACGCGTTTTGTTACATTCCGCTGCAATTGATTATCTCAATAAGTTTTTGCCCTGCGAGGCGTACCTTTGTAACTTGACCATAAGGTCAAGCAACCAGTTATAATTCCTTTTTAATAAAGTACTTTACTATTTCATTGAGTATGATGGTGATATTTACCGATGTTGAGACTGTGTGCACTAGCGTGATCCTGGACTAGTGCTGAATACACAGAGGGTCTGGATTTGCAAATTTGGGTCCCGACAGAGGTGGTATCAGAGCCATACTGACTGTAGGACTACCCCTTAGTTAGAACGGTCGTAGTGAGGATAAAACCTATTTTCTAAAGTTAAAATTTGACAAGACGATGAATGAAATTTCGACTTATCTCCTTTTCTCTTTTTCATACCCCCTTGCTGAAGTTTTCTTGATATCCCTTGGTTTTAAAACTTTTGAGTTCTTACGTGAGTGTCTTTTGGCAGATGTTGATGTAGAACAACTACGCCGAGCGTGAGGGAGGCTACGCTACTGAGTTGTGGCGTATGCTGCAATTGCTTGGAGGCTTTGAGAGACCGCTCTACTGAGGGACCACCATCATAAGGGCAGGACTGGTCATTGGATGGGACGTCAAGATTACAGTATATGCTCAAGAGAAGACGAAGTTCAATCATCCATTTCACTTCTCCGCTAGGAGGTCTACATTCCAGATTGGGATCCAGGAAGTGTCGCGCCGGGCAATGCGACAGATCACTCGCACCTACTCCAGGGAGTTGGAGGGCACCATGCTTCGTCACCACCCACGCAGAGACAGCCGCCTAGACCGAGAGCCGATAGAAGATGAGGATGCCACAACCACTCATCTAGCGAGGTTCGTTGTCGCTTAGGAGGATGTGACTGATGATATAGTTCAGGAGTTATAGAAGTCCCGCGATGAAGTTGAGGATGTCAAGAAGCAACTGCAAGAAGCTCGAGAGTATCTAGCTCACTCTATCCAGAGGGTTCGCGAGCTGGAGATGGCGCTGTACGGACCTAAACTAGAGCCAGTGTTGGAGTTGCACGACCCAAACCCTGAGGAGGACCCAAAGGAGGCGCCACCTGCGCCACAGCTTGAGTAGCAGCTTGCACCGCAGCCGAAGCCGGAGGAGGATGTTGCTTCGTCAGCCACCGTTGTTGAGGGGCACGATGATTGCTTCACGCCGATGCCGCCGCACCCACCAAAAGGAGGATGTGGAGGTTGGATTGACGAGTAAGTGTTCAGGATTAGAAGTTGAGACTCCTTCGTTCAGTCACGTCTAAGAATAAAGAGTCACCCTTAGAGGCGTTAGACTCTAGTGTTAGTTTGATTTGGATTTTCATTGCTTGTTGAGTGTGCAGTATGTGTTGCAAGGCCCTTAGGCATTGTGAGCAACCATACCAAGTTATTATTGATTAAATAATAAAGTTGGATTTTGAGTTACACCTTCCACCCTGCATAAGTTTTCTCTACTACTTGTCTATGCTTGTTTCCCTCTCGTCCCTAAACCTTGGAACAATCCACAGATGGTGAACACTCGCAGAAAACCTTGGAGGCAACGGAAGTGGTTCTCGCCCGGCTGGAAACCCTAATGATGGAGCACCTGCACCCCAACCAGCACCGCCAGTTAACATGCAGAACTTTGGAGCCTTCCTCGCTGCACAGACCTAGCTGATGCATGCTATGATGCAACAGATGCATCAAGTCACCGCTCAGGCCGCTGCTAACCAAGCAAATCAGGGGCAGCGTCAGAACTCAAGGTTGTCAGAGTTTATGAAGACTCATCCACCCACTTTCTCTGGAAATGCCAATCCATTGGAGGCTGATGACTTGTTAAGGTCAATTGAGAGGAAGCTGCACATTACCCAGTGTGTAGGAAATGAGAGAGTGCTTTAGCCAGGCATTCACCGTTGTATTGGGTAAACTCCCACCTTGACGCCTCGACGAGGAGTCCCTAGAACACACCGCTAACACAAGCGTGTCCAACTCTTCAGCCTCCTAATAGTGCAAGGTTAAATCCCTTCCAATTACCAAGTCAAGGCTATCTCATACTAGCACATGTGGCTGCATTGTTTGACTCAGTGATAGTATCAAGTTCAGTCCTTAGGGTGACTCAGGCGAGATCTTCCAAAACCACTTGCTATGGTCATAGAGGCTGGTCACTAGCGGCCCCTTGGAGCTCCCACTAGCCCACGCCCTCCCTATAGTAAGGCAACCAAACAACAAACCCTTGCTTGTAACCAACAACCAATTCCAAACCACCAAACACCACACATCTCGCCCGTGTCCAAATACTCCTTTTCCTTTATCCATTTTTTCCACACAACCATTTTTCAACCATTAGAAACCAATTTTCGATTTCCCAAACCAAAACCCATTTTCCAAACCGTAATCCAGTCCAATTATCATAATTCTCCAGGAGGAATTGTAGTTGTCTGTATTGTAGCCTCCTGAAGCACTTTCTACGGCAGGACTAAGCATATGCAATTGCTATTTTTTAATACCCATTTGACATTTATTACTATGCCTAGGTTTAACCTAAAGTTTGACAAGGTTCACACCATATTCCACAAACTAGCATCTTTACTAAACATACACACATGCATAATAGTTTTGACAATCGAAAATAGAATTTGCAATTATGGGATCAAAATGGTCAAAGGAGGTGTTGCCTGTTTGCTCTTTGACGAAATCTGTCTCGGGGTTGAAATCGGGGTCATCGGCGGAATTTGACACGTCAACGTCTATGCCAAAGTAATAAAAACCAACAACATCGGATCAAAACAAGACAATTAAGAAGCAAATGCAACAACAGACTAATAGGAAAAGACTAAGATCAAAAAGCTCAAAAGATTCAAAATAAATTTCAGTTCTCAGCTCACACCAGCAGTACCGATGGCTATTGCGTGGTAGTACCGCCCGTAGGCCGGCTGTACCGCCCCACTAGCCCGGTAGTGCTGACGGCCGAGGACCGAAATAGGGTACTCCTTGGAAATTGAGTACCGATGTGTTGCCCGCGGTACTTTCGCTCCTGTGGCAGTTCTGGCCCCAGACACCGGTAGTGCTGGACTTGTAGAGGCCAAAATAACACTCTCTTGAAAATCGCTACCAGAGCGTTATTCACGATACTTCTGCTTATGTGGTAGTACCAGCGCAACCCACCGGTAGTGCTACTCCTCCAGAGGACAAAATAGCTCGCTTTGAAATTTAACTACCCATGCTCTAATCCTGGTACTACCGCGTATGCGGTACTATCATGATCACAATGGCGGTAGTGCCAGCTTTCCAGGGTTAGGTTTTGCAAAAAGTGTGATTTTGCACAAATGGGTTCGGAGGGACTCATTCACGCCGGTCCCGTCGAGTTTCGAGCTCGTTTGTTCAAATTCTCGCCTTTTGACCTTACGAACCCCGAAAATGACACGAAATTGGATTTCGATTTGAAAAGAGTTCAAAGTTGATTTTCTTCGCGGCAATAGAACCTCTACGGCACTAAGTCTTATCTACGCTATCTAATCGAGATTTTGAGCTCGGCACGACTAGTTTTCACTTTTTGGCCTAAAAAATCCTAATTAGTCCCAAACTTCGATTTCTGACTCGATTCGAGTTCAAACTCGATTCTTTTCGCGAGAATTGAACTTGGGCGACATCGGATACAATCGTGTGTTGTTTTCTTGGCTCATGGAGTTAGGGTTTTAAAAGGAACTCCAAGAACACAAGGACATGACTTCTGGGCGATTAAATCTGACAAAATGGCAATTAGGGTTTTCGGATCAAATCGATCGCGCTAACTCAATCCTATGAGCTTATCGTAGGTCTAACAACTTGATGAAACATCGATCTACCAATAGTACTAGATTTTCTAGGGTTAAGCAAGAGAGAAAAGAAAAGTTAAAAGGAGAAGAGAGCTAGGGTTTGGATCAAAACCTAGGGATTGAGATTCAAATCCAAATCCACCGCACTTGGGGCTCCTTGAGGACTTGGTGAAGCTTGTTAGCACCTTGTTCTTGCCTATCCTTGCTTCCAATGACCTCAAATCGGCCAGGAATGGAGCGGAAAGGAGGAGCTCGGTTGGGGTGGAGAAGAGGGAGGAAAAATAGAGGAAGAACAAGAGAGAGAGGGAGAGAGAGAGAGAGGAGGGGAATGAGGAGAGGGGGGGTGAGGTGCTCTCTCCTGGCTCCTTTTGGCTGGAGGGGAGCTGTCGGGACCCTGAATTTGCAAATCCGGACCCTCTGTGTATTCAGCACTAGTCCAGGAACGCGCTAGTGCACACAGTCTTAACATCGGTAAATATCACAATCATACCACTCGATACTAATAAAGTACTTTATTTAAATAGTCAAACTGGTTATCCGACCTTAAGGTCAAGTTACAAATGTATGCCTCGCAGGGCGAAACTTATTAAGAGAGAAATAGTAGCAATGAAAATAAGATAACCGTGGCGCCATCCAAGATACCACAGGCAACTGACCGGGCTCGCTCCTATGTAGACGGTTCCTCTTGGAGCTCCTCCTCCAAAGCCGGTGTAGTCTCCTCTTCAACTGGTGTTGTATTGTGGCAAGGGTGAGTACTTGGTACTCTGCAAGTCATGCATGAATGCAAAGCTAATATACTATATGCATGGCTTGGTACAAAGGAATAGCTCAAGGTATATTTGCAGAAACAGATTTAACAAGTATCATAAATAGATTCGAAAGCAGTAGAAATAAGTAAAGCATAGATAACTTTTCAAGGAGTTTAATAAACATCTTTCCCATCCTAATCCACATTTCCATCAACATCATTATTAATCCAACCCAACCTTTCAAATCCAAGTTATTTTTGAGAAAATCTAACCCTTGATCAGTAATTCCCGGCGATGTCGATCACAGCGGACACGGCTATTCGAATAGATTCTACACTCTGCAGAGGTTATGCACTTTACCCACAAGATACAGTCAAACACCACAAAGGCGAGTTCCCGTAACAAAGTCTTTCGGAAACTTCTAACAATACAAGTGGTCCTCCCCGGTTATTGCACGCTAACCCTTCCCTTAGCTAAGGCGAAGTTTAGGCCAATCAACAGTTAGATGGGTACTGGCCTCGGCCGATGCGCTCCCCGCACAACTTACACAAAGGGTGTAGTTGACCTCCTGAGGTCCCACAGGTACGTTATTAGCAACTTAGTCAACTAGGTCCGTCCCATTACAGACATGTGGTTGCACGTTAGACCCAGTTCAAAGGCTTGCAAGGTGAAGTCCTTAGGGTGACCATGGCAAGACTACCCGAAGAACCAAATCAACATCCCCAGAGCCACAACCGGCCCACTGATTATTCTTACCACATGCCCCGGTCGAAAAACTATTTATCAAACCCCAGTTGATTACCATGCACCACGTGCCATCAACATCACATGATACCTTTCCAAAACAGGTTCAATATATCATTAAGTCAATATTAACATTTGATTGTCCAAAATCATGTCATGAGCACGTAGCAGGTCTAAGCAGTATACTACAACGATCTAATTTCCCATGTTGGCAATTTAATAATGTCCAACTAGTAAACCACAACTAGGGTGACAAGGGTCATGGCACATATTTAAGTAATCAAGGTGTCATACAGCAAATTGGTATTTATCTAATTCCCCATATTTAAATAAAGTATTTTCTAATTGAACTAGCATGCAATAGGTTAAATCAAAATAGATTTCAAAATAGGATCAACATGGTCAAAGCACAACTTGCCTTCAAAAAGTACTTGCTCTTGGTCTTGAGTTGGATCCTGAGTCAATACTTCTCCTTCGAATCCTTCCGGCACTTCAACGTCTACTCGTAAAGCGTGCAAATAGCAAATACACCAATAAACAATAGGCAAAAAGTATCCAAACATCCAAATAAAATCCATAAACAGAGAGAACACAATTTTATGAATTTTTAGAAACTGAAATCGTCAAATTTGGAGTTAAAACACAAAAGTTATGATTATTTAAAGTTTAAATAATCAATTAAATAATTTTACAGAGAAAAACTTTAGTCCAAAAATTAAATAAAATTCATATTTAGGTAGATCTCAATTTTATACAAATTTAGAAATTTGAATCACTCAAATCGGAGTTGAAACGCAAAAGTTATAAGCGTTTGAAGTTTGAAACAAAATCTGAAATCATTATTTCGAATTAATAAATCATTTTCTTTTTTTCGGAAATTAATTATTGCGTCAGCCTGGACACGTGTCAGTCTCTGATTGGTCCGCTGACGTCATCACCGAACGGATCCCATGATGATGTCATGCTGACGTCAGCATGACACGTGGCACCACTCAGGTGTTGCCACGTGTCCGGTCCATGGACTGGGTCCACGGGCGGCACGGGTCCACGGTGGATCCGGTCCATAGCGCACGGTCGCTGACATGCGGGTCCCGCATGTCGGCGACACGCACGCACGCACCGGCTTGGCCACTGGCACGCGGGCCCGGCGTGTCAGCGGCTCACGTGCGCACGCACGGAGCGGCTCCATGCGTGTACGTGGCACGCGGCGATTGGCTCGGGTTCGATGCGATCTGACCGTTCGTTCAAATTTCAACGGCTTGGATCAATCCCACGTTGCGGCGAGCACCGGGGACGTGGCATGATCCGGGCTAAGACACGTGGGTGCATCCTCACCCTCGAATCCCGATCGGACGGCGGCTAACAAAACCCTCGCGTTAAACGCGATCCAATCCGAACCGTTAATTCTAGATCTAACGGCCCAAAGTGCATCTAAGCCTCTACGGGAAAAAGGAAAACGTGGCCTCACCTCGAGCGTCAGATGGAGATCGGACGGTGGACAGGCTTCGCGTGGTCGCGGCGGCGCTAGTTGACGAGGTCTGGCCGGACTTGAGGACGACGACACTCGGGACGACGCCACGGAGCAAATCCGGCGAAGGGAGGGGTCGAGGTTGGTGCGTCTCGGTCCGGGTATCATGGATCGGGGCTTGGGTGCGGCGGAGGTGGCTCAACGGCGGCGGTAGCTGACCAAAACCCGCGGCGGCGCAAAGCAACTTCAGCGAGGAATCGCGGCCACGGCGGAACGCGGCAGGAGGTGGCGGCTGGGGCAAATTGTGCGCAGGGCAAGGGCGAACCTCGGGGCTGCTCCCGGGCATTAAATAGCCCCGGCGTTTGCGCGGAAATCGGAACCCTAGCCGTGTCCCGCTCGGTCACGGCGGAGCTCTCCGGCTCGGATTCGGACGAGGACGACGACCGGATGCCGTCCACGTGTCCCGCATCGGACGGTCCACGCGCTCACGCGACGCGGCGCACGCACGGCCGTTGGATCTAGATCCAACGGTCGGGGTCTAGGGTTAGAGTTGGGTTCGGGCGACGCGGTTCGACCGAATCAAAAGGCTCGGTCGGGTTCGGGTCGGACTCGAGTCCGACTCGGGCCCGAGGAACAGTAAAACCCGGTCCGGAATTTTCCAGCGATTAAATATTTAAAATAATTCCCAGTAATTCATTTAATTCATTAAAAATATCAAAAGACTCAGAAAAATTCCAGAAAAATTCTGGAAAATACTTTGGATCATTTTGGACTCAAATAAAATATTTCCAACAAAATTTTATTTGCAAAGTTTAATTCTTTAATTATTTCCAAATGGAATAAATTCAAATAAATTCCAAATAAATCAAAATAAATTCCAGAAAATTCCAAAAATTCAACAAAGTGCCAAATCACACATGAATTTAAGACAGGCAAAATTTTGGGGTGTTACAAACCTCCCCCCCTTAACAGAATCTCGTCCCCGAGATTCAGGGCTTACTACAGAATAGGCTTGGAAACTCTTTCTTCAAATCCTCTTCACGCTCCCAAGTTGCTTCACTCTCCGCGTGGTTGCTCCACTGAACTCTACAGAAACGGGTTGACTTGTTCCTCGTCTCTCGATCCATTGTGTCTAGAATCTTCACGGGATGCTCCTTGTAAGTCAAATCTTCTTGCAACTCAATTGACTCTAGCGGTGTCTGTTCCTCAGGTACTCGGAGACACTTCTTCAACTGGGACACATGGAATACGTCATGTACTCACCGCTAACGGCATCGCGGTAGCTCTAGCTGGTAAGCAACTTCACCTCTGCGGCTCAAAATCTTAAATGGTCCAACATAACGGGGTGCGAGTTTCCCTTTGGCATGGAACCTCTTAACTCCTCTGAGCGGCGTGACTCTGAGATACACGAAATCTTCTGGTTCAAAATTTAGGTCCCGCGACGGTTGTCGGCCATAACTCTTACTGGCCGTGATTGGGCGATCTTCAACCTTTCCCTAATCATGGCAATCTGCTCTTGACCTCTTGAAGAATATCAGGCCCGAAGACACGGCGCTCGCCGGTCTCATTCCAATTCAATGGCGTCAAGCGAGGTCGACCATCTGATTGCCTCAAATGGTGACATCGTAAACTAGCCTGGTAACTATTGTTGTAATCGAACTCGGCATACGGCAAACTCTTATCCCAAGAGGTAGCACAAGCCAATGCACACGCTCTTAACATATCTTCGAGAATCTGTTGACTCTTTCGGTCTGTCCATCCGTCTGTGGATGATAGGTCAGATCTTGAAGTTCAAACGGGTTCCCATGGCTTCATGTAACTTATTCCGTAACCTTGAGGTAAATTGGGTACCTGCATGCGATACAATCCTCTTTGGCACTCCGTGCAAGCAGACGATCCTGATCATGTACAATTACGCTAATTTATCTCCCGAGTAAGTGGTCTCCACGGGATAAAATGGGCTACTTTGGTCAAGCGATCCACTATAACCCATATGGAGTCATAACCTCCTTGAGTCTTAGGCAAGCGGTAATGAAATCCATTCCGATTTCCTCCCACTTCCACTCTGGTATTTTCAATGGCCGCAGCAATCATGCCGGTCTCGATGCATTGCCTTGACTCTGGCATACGTCGCACAATGCAACATGCTCGGCAACTTCACGCTTCATGCTCGGCCACCAGAATCTTTCCTTCAAATCCTGATACATCTTGGCACTTCCTGGGTGAATTGAATACTTGGAGTCATGGGCTTCTTCAAAAATCAGTTGCTTTAATTCCTTCTTGTTGGGCACACAAATCCGATCCTTCATCCATAACGTGCCTTGCTCATCCAACTTGAAGTCCTCTGCCTTGCCTTCTTCCTTGATGGACTTAATCCTGCGGATCGTGTCATCATCCTTCTGTCCTTCCCGGATCTGGTCCTCTAGGGTAGGCTTCACTTCCAATGCGGCCAAGAATCCGCTGGGTACCACCTCAATCTTCATTCTCTGAAAATCCTCACATAACTCATCCTGACTTGTGGCTAGCAACTTACTCACGGTATGGCTTTTCCGACTCAAGGCATCGGCAACTACGTTGGCCTTCCCGGGATGGTAATGGATTCCAACATTGTAGTCCTTGATCAACTCTAACCATCTCCTCTGCCTCATATTCAGATCATTTGGGTGAATATGTATTTAAGGCTCTTATGATCCGTATACACTTCACATCTGTTCCGATCAGATAGTAACGCCATATCTTCAAGGCATGCACTACGGCAACTAACTCTAGGTCATCGTCGGATAATTTTCCTCATGCGGCCTCAAGCGCCTTGATGTATAGCGGCGACCTTTCCATTCTGCATCAGCACACATCCAAGTCCTTGGCGCGATGCGTCACAATAAATATCAAAGCTTTGATTAACATCCGGTAGAACTAACACCGGTGCTGATGTCAATCGCTTCTTCAGCTCCTGAAATCCTGTCTCACATTCTGACGTCCATGCAAACTTCTTCTCCTTTTTCAGCAATTGCGTAAGAGGTTTCGCAATTGTCGAAAAGCCTTCAATGAAACGGCGATAGTATCCTGCCATTCCAAGGAAACTCCGGATCTGGAGTCACGAGTCTTGTTTGCTCCCAGTGTAACACAGCTTCTACTTTACTTGGATCAACGGCAACTCCTTCTGCGGTCATTACATGTCCGAGGAATTCTACCTTGTCCTTCCAAAAATCACACTTGCTGAACTTGGCGAAGAGTTGCTGTTCCCTCAGCTTTTCCAAAACTCGCCTCAAGTGTTCGGCATGTTCATCCTCTGTCTTGGAGTAGATTAGGATATCATCTATGAACACGACAACAAACTTGTCCAAATACTCCATGAACACCTTATTCATCATATTCATGAAATATCTTTGGCGCATTAAATCGATCCAAAGGACATAATCAGAACTCGTAATGTCCATATCTTGACGAGAATCTTTGTCTTTGGAATATCCTCGATCGGATCTTCAATCGATGGTATCCCGATCTTAGGTCAATCTTGGAGAAAACTCCGCTCCTCTCGGTGATCAAACAAATCATCAATCCTGGGTAGCGGGTACTTATTCTTCACGGTGACTTCATTGAGTGCACGGTAGTCAATGCACATCCTGAAACTCCCGTCCTTCTTCTTGACAAACAAAACTGGTGCTCCCCACGGCGACGAACTCGGTCTGATAAATCCTTTCTCCATTAACTCTTCTAGCTGTTTCTTCATCTCTACCAACTCCTCGGTGGACATCCGATAGGGTCTCTTTGCTATCGGTGCTATACCAGGTACAAGCTCTATCACAAACTTTATGTCCCTGTCTGGCGGCATACCAGGTAGATCTTCGGGAAAAACATCTGGGTACTCATTCACTACTGAGACATCCTCTATGCTGATTGTCTTGGTACTGTTAACCATCATCTGTCCATCTCTAACTGCAGTGGCTTGAAATTCCACTTTCCTTCCACACGGGCTCTCAACTGAGATAGTCCTTCTTCCACAATCCAATACGGCCTTGTGCTTGGATAACCAATCCATTCCCAAAATAACATCTAAGTTCTGGGTCTCCAAAATAATAAGGTTCGCTAGGAACTCCATTCCATCTATTAGTATTCTCACCCCGGAACATCCTACTTTCGTTCGGAGTTCGGAACCAGGGGTTTGAACTAAAAGCATGCATTTAAGCCTTGCAATCCCCAAATCGTTTTTAGCAGCAAAGCCTTGCGAAACAAACGAATGCGAAGCTCCAGAGTCAAACAAAACTATTGCAGGTACTGAGTTAACAAGTAACTTACCCAGTACGACGTCCGTAGCATTCTGCAGTGCATCTGCGGTGACATGGTTGACTCGGCCTCTCACCACTGTCTGGGATGTGGTTCCTGGTGCTGGCGTCCTAGCTGGGGTGGTTCCTAGATTGAAGCGAACTGGGGTCACTCTGCTTTGTCTTCTTTGGGCAGCTGTTGGCAAAGTGTGTCCGGCTCGTTGCGATTGTAGCGGCGTCTCACTGTTCCTTCTTTATTTGCACGAGCGGCGTTTCTAACGGGGCTGGGTCCGTAGTTCTGATTGACGGGTCTTGGTGCCGTGACGGTGTCCTTGTAGCATTCTGTGGTGGAATCAAAACTGATTTGGTGCGACTCTCGAGGCGTTGTTGCATTCAGCGTGATCCTGTTTGTTGCATCCTGCGCTTCTGTTCTCATCCAGTTCCTTGCGCTTGTCCTCAAGAATAAGCGCCTTATTCACCAACTCTTGAAAATCTGGAAAGGTGTGGGTGATCAGTCCTACTTGTAGTCCTGAGTTAAGTCCCTTCATGAAGCGAGACTGTCTGGTTTTATCTGTCGCTACATCCTCAGGTGCGTAGCGTGCTAGCTGTGTGAACTTGTTCAGGTAGTCGGCCACCGGTGATTACCTTGCTTGATGCTCTGAACTCCTCCTTCTTAAGGTCCATGATTCCTTCAGGCACGTGATATCTTGACGGAATGCAGTGTGAACTCTTCCCAAGTGATGTCCTGAGGGTTCTCTTGCGTGGCACGAAGTTCTCCCACCATTCAAGTATGTTCCTTCCAACTGATGAGAAGCGTAAAGTACCTTCTCATTTCCCATGCATTGAGCGATGTGTAGCTTCCTCTCAATTGATCTTAACCAATCATCGGCCTCCAATGGATTGGCATTCCCAGAGAAAGTGGGTGGGTGAGTCCTCATGAACTCTGACAGTCTTGTATTCTGGCGTTGTCCCTGATTGACTTGATTAGCGATGGCACGAGCGGTGGCGTTTTGCATCTGTTGCATCATAGCATGCATCAACTGAGTCTGAGCAGCGAGAAAAGCTCCGAAATTCTGCATATCCAATGGCGGTGCTGGTGCTCCATCATTGGGGTTTTCTGCTGGGCAAGAACCACTCCCATTGCCTCCAAGGTTTCCGCGGGTGTTCACCATCTGTCGATTTACTCTAGGTTTTAGAGATGACAGGGAACAAGAATAGACAAGTAATATGGAACTTATGCGGGGCGAAGGGTGTAGCTTTAAGGTCTAACTTTATTATTTTAATCAATAGTAACTTGGTATGGTTGCTTACAATGCCTAGGGGCCTTGCAACACATACTGCACACTCAGCAAACAAGGAAAATCCAAATCGAACTAACACTGGAGTCTATCGCCTAAAGGTGACTCTTTATTCTATGACGCGACTCGGCGAAGGAGTCTCACTATAGAACCTACGCTCACTCATCGAGAAAACCTCCACGGCCTGGGTACGGATGCTGCGGCATAGGCGCGAAACGATTGCCATGTCCAAAGCAATCAGTGTCATCTGTGGTAGTCGAAGAAGCGATGTCCTCATCGAGATCGACTCCTCCGGATCTGGCTCGTGTAGCTCGAGTACTGGCTCTGGTTCTGGTCCGTACAAAGCCATCTCCAACTCGTCAATTCTTCGCAGAAGGTGTGACACATACTCTTGAGCTTCCCGCCATCTGTTCTTCTCTGTTGTGATCTCCTTGCGGGCCTTCTCAGCTCCTTGCTTGTATCATCGAGTACATCCTCCTGGCGACAACAAGTCGTGCCAAGCTGTGTAACCATGGCATCCTCATCCTGAATCGCCTTGGTCAAGAAGGTTATCGCTGCGTGGATGATAACGGAACACCATGCTCTCCAACTCTCTGGCGTGAATACGGGTAATGTGCCGCATTGCTCGTCGTGATACTTCTTGGATACCCATCTGCATTGTAGACCTCTGGCGGTCTGCGGTGTATCGAGCGATTGCTTGGGCCCTTCTTCCTAGCAGTACCTCAATCTTCACGTCACAAGCCTTGATCAATCACCTTGTCGATCACTTACACTTGGTATTGCGGCTTTTCAAAATCTCCGAGAGTCTCAGAGCATACGCCAAAGTTCTCGGCGTGACCAACCTCCAGTCGACGTAGTTGAACTCTCCCTCCATCTGTCACAAGAGTGCTCACGTAAGAACTCGAAATTTTTAAATCGTGACAAGGTAAGGAAAAATTCAGCAAGAGACAAGGAAAGAGAGAAGGGGATGAGTCGAGATGTCATTTCTTGTCTTGACAAACTTTTAGCTTTAGAAAATAGGTTTTATCCTCACTACGACCATTCTAGCTAGGGTTGAGCCTACGGTAAGTATGGCTCTGATACCACCTCTGTCGGGACCCCGAATTTGCAAATCCGAACCCTCTGTGTATTCAGCACTAGTCCAGGAACGCGCTAGTGCACACAGTCTTAACATCGGTAAATATCACAATCATACCACTCGATACTAATAAAGTACTTTATTTAAATAGTCAAACTGGTTACTCGACCTTAAGGTCAAGTTACAAATGTATGATTTCGCAGGCTAAACTTATTAAGAGAGAAATAGTAGCAGCGGAAAAATAAGATAACCCATTGGCGCCATCCAAGATACCACAGAAACTGACTGGGCTCGCTCCTATGTAGACGGTTCCTCTTGCGGCTCCTCCTTCAAAGTGGTGTAGTCTCCTCTTCAACTGGTGTTGTATTGTGGCAAGGGTGAGTACTTGGTACTCAAAGAAGTCATGCACACGTAATGCAGGCTAATATACTATATGCATGGCTTGGTACAAAGGAATAGCTCAAGGTATATTTGCGAGAAAACAGCATTTAACAAGTATCATAAATAGATTCAAAGCAAGAGAAATAAGTAAAGCATAGATAACTTTTCAAGGAGTTTAATAAACATCTTTCCCATCCTAATCCACATTTCCATCAACATCATTATTAATCCAACCCAACCTTTCAAATCCAAGTTATTTTTGAGAAAATCTAACCCTTGACTGTAATTCCCGAGCAATGTCCAATACCGCGGACACGGCTATTCGAATAGATTCTACACTCTGCAGAGGTTATGCACTTTACCCACAAGATACAGTCAAACACCACAAAGGCGAGTTCCCGTAACAAAGTCTTTCGGAAACTTTTAACAATACAAGTGGTCCTCCCCGGTTATTGCACACTAACCCTTCCCTTAGCTAAGGCGAAGTTTAGGCCAATCAACCGTTAGATGGGTACCTGGCCTCAGCCCCGGTACGCTCCCCCGTACAACTTACACAAAGGGTGTAGTTGACCTCCTGAGGTCCCACAGGTACGTTATTAGCAACTTAGTCAACTAGGTCCGTCCCATTACAGACATGTGGTTGCACGTTAGACCCAGTTCAAAGGCTTGCAAGGTGAAGTCCTTAGGGTGACCAGGCAAGACTACCCGAAGAACCAAATCAACATCCCCAATGCCACAACTGGCCCACCTGATTATTCTTACCACATGCCCCGGTCGAAAAACTATTTATCAAACCCCAGTTGATTACCATGCACCACGTGCCATCAACATCACATGATACCTTTCCAAAACAGGTTCAATATATCATTAAGTCAATATTAACATTTGATTGTCCAAAATCATGTCATGAGCACGTAGTGTGTCTAAGCGATACTACAACGATCTAATTTCCCATGTTGGCAATTTAATAATGTCCAACTAGTAAACCACAACTAGGGTGACAAGGGTCATGGCACATATTTAAGTAATCAAGGTGTCATACAGCAAATTGGTATTTATCTAATTCCCCATATTTAAATAAAGTATTTTCTAATTGAACTAGCATGCAATAGGTTAAATCAAAATAGATTTCAAAATAGGATCAACATGGTCAAAGCACAACTTGCCTTCAAAAAGTACTTGCTCTTGGTCTTGAGTTGGATCCTGAGTCAATACTTCTCCTTCGAATCCTTCCGGCACTTCAACGTCTACTCGTAAAGCGTGCAAATAGCAAATACACCAATAAACAATAGGCAAAAAGCATCCAAACATCCAAATAAAATCCATAAACAGAGAGAACACAATTTTATGAATTTTTAGAAACTGAAATCGTCAAATTTGGAGTTAAAACACAAAAGTTATGATTATTTAAAGTTTAAATAATCAATTAAATAATTTTACAGAGAAAAACTTTAGTCCAAAAATTAAATAAAATTCATATTTAGGTAGGTCTCAATTTTATACAAATTTAGAAATTTGAATCACTCAAATCGGAGTTGAAACGCAAAAGTTATAAGCGTTTGAAGTTTGAAACAAAATCTGAAATCATTATTTCGAATTAATAAATCATTTTCTTTTTTTTCGGAAATTAATTATTGCGTCAGCCTGGACACGTGTCAGTCTCTGATTGGTCCGCTGACGTCATCACCGAACGGATCCCATGATGATGTCATGCTGACGTCAGCATGACACGTGGCACCACTCGAGTCTTTGCCACGTGTCGGCCCATGGATCGGGTCCACGGGCGACGCAGGTCCACGGTGGATCCGGTCCATAGCGCCGCGATTCTTGACATGCGGGTCCCGCATGTTGGCGACACGCTGCCTGCCTGCCGGCTCGGCGGCGGCGGCGGGCCCGGCGTGTCAGCGGCTCACGTGCGCACGCACGGAGCGGCTCCATGCGTGTACGTGGCACGCGGCGATTGGCTCGGGTTCGATGCGATCTGACCGTTTGTTCAAATTTCAACGGCTTGGATCAATCCCATGTTGCGGCGAGCACCCGGGACGTGGCATGATCCGGGCTAAGACACGTGGGTGCATCCTCACCCTCGAATCCCGATCGGACGGCGGCTAACAAAACCCTCGCGTTAAACGCGATCCAATCCGAACCGTTAATTCTAAATCTAACGGCCCAAAGTGCATCTAAGCCTCTACGGGAAAAAGGAAAACGTGGCCTCACCTCGAGCGTCAGATGGAGATCGGACGGCGGACAGGCTTCGCGTGGTCGCGGCGGCGCTAGTTGACGAGGTCTGGCCGGACTTGAGGACGACGACACTCGGGACGGTGCCACGGAGCAGATCCGGTGAAGGGAGGGGTCGAGGTCGGTGCGTCTCGGTCCGGGGATCACGGATCGGGGCTTGGGTGCGGCGGAGGTGGCTCAACGGCGGCGGTAGCTGACCAAAACCCGCGGCGGCGCAAAGCAACTTCAGCGAGGAATCGCGGCCACGGCGGAACGCGGCAGGAGGTGGCGGCTGGGGCAAATTGTGCGCAGGGCAAGGGCGAACCTCGGGGCTGCTCCCGGGCATTAAATAGCCCCGGCGTTTGCGCGGAAATCGGAACCCTAGCCGTGTCCCGCTCGGTCACGGCGGAGCTCTCCGGCTCGGATTCGGACGAGGACGACGACCGGATGCCGTCCACGTGTCCCGCATCGGACGGTCCACGCAGCGCGCCACGCGACGCGGCCAAGACGCCGCGGCCGTTGGATCTAGATCCAACGGTCGGGGTCTAGGGTTAGAGTTGGGTTCGGGCGACGCGGTTCGACCGAATCAAAAGGCTCGGTTGGGTTCGGGTTGGACTCGAGTCCGACTCGGGCCCGAGGAACAGTAAAACCCGGTCCGGAATTTTCCAGCGATTAAATATTTAAAATAATTCCCAGTAATTCATTTAATTCATTAAAAATATCAAAAGACTCAGAAAAATTTCAGAAAAATTCTGGAAAATACTTTGGATCATTTTGGACTCAAATAAAATATTTCCAACAAAATTTTATTTGCAAAGTTTAATTCTTTAATTATTTCCAAATAGAATAAATTCAAATAAATTCCAAATAAATCAAAATAAATTCCAGAAAATTCCAAAAATTCAACAAAGTGCCAAATCACACATGAATTTAAGACAGGCAAAATTTTGGGGTGTTACAGGAGCCGGCAAAGCGGAGTGGGCGGTGACGTGTGCAACAGGGGTGACGACTCGTCTCTGACCCGACGGCCGGTAGTACCGCCTAGGGTGGCCAATACTGTCGCTCGGCTGGTAGTACCGTGCAATAGCCTATAGTACTGCCGCCCAACGGTTGAAAGTTTTGGGTTTTCGTGGCTTTCGCTTCGGCGCTAGACCATTTGGCTTGGTGTCTTTTGGAATAGGTTCGGGGGACCCTAATGAAGGTTTTGGAGCTTAGGTTGAAGTTCTAACTTAGCCGGATCGAAGCTTCGACCAAAAGAGAAACTTGGGACTTTGAACAAAGAAAAACGATCGAACGAAACGACAAAAGGGATTCGAAATTAGTCAACTCCAAATTAAGATCCAGAAATGAATCAAAGCACTAATAAACACTTAATTAGCTTTATTAAGCTTAATTACAAGAACCCGGGTGTTACATATGACTAATTAAATAAGATTAAATGAATATTGTAGACCATTTGTCTAAGATTTAAATTAAGAACCATCAATTGAAAGCAAACCCAAGGAAAGGCCTGAGTGCGGCCGTGACCCTAACCACCATCATTGTCGAACGCAAAAGTATCCAAGCGACTGTCATCTTTCTCTCATCCTCTGAACAAATATCAACAAACAATGTTGAGTGCACGTACATACTCGCAAGACTTTAGTGTATGGAAATAATTATGCATGCATGGTTATTTCAATGGAAGAAAGCTTCTACTCTAGGTTAAATTTTCATCATGAAGCAAAATTTATTTGTAATCATGCAGTTTGATAAATGACGACCGTATTGAAAAGAGCATTTGATAAGAATCTACATACAATATGTAACTTATTTGAGTGATTATTCATGACCAATCCAACAAATATATTGCAACCAATTTATCACCATGCTAGTAGTCGAATATATTGCAACCAATTCATCACCATACCAGTAATCAAATATATTGCAACTAAATCATTACCATACCAGTAATCCAATTTTTCATACCAATAATCCAATTCCCCGTACCAACACATTTTTTTGAAAGTGTTTACAAAACGCAAAAACGAAAGCTATACTTGACATTATTTTCCAAGCTGCTCTTGACCGTGAGCATAGCTAATCAATTAGTTTTAAATATCTGCAGAGTGTACACTTTACCCAAATGACATATTCTAGCAATCATTTCAACCATGTCACGCGATACACAAGGAATTTTTTACTATCGTAGCCTCCGCGGTAAATTTTTTTCCAGGTCTAGCCGTTTGCCGAACAAAATTACAAAAATAACCCTGTAACAGTACAATACCGTGGGTTGCGACCGGGAGAAATTTTTTTTATTTTTTTATTTCGAATTCCGCGGTCGTGGCCGCTATAAAAATTTTTTAAAAAAAATTCAAATTTTTTCTGCGATTCCAAACCGTTGGATATTAAAGAATTATTTTTTTCAGCTTTTTTAATTTGCCGCTCATGGCCTCCGCGGGAATATTTGTTTTATTTTTTTTTTCTTTTTTTGCAGCTCACGGCTACCGGGATATTAAAGAATTATTTTTTTTGGCTTTATTAATTTCCTTGCAAATGTTGTAACAGTACGAACATGCTCCCTACTCTGTCGCAGAACTGCAATGTTGTTCTTCGTTCCAAAAGACATTTTGCTGGGTGTAGATATTACTAAGAAAAATTTTGCGATGTATTATATTGATAATATATAATGTACATTAAAAATTAGATCTAATAATATTGTTTTGTTAATGGTATTTCTACTATTTTATTAAGTATAAATAAATAATAGCTAATTTTATTTATTGGATAAAAGTAATAAATTGTTTGAATTTAGCGTACACAAAAGAGCTCATTAGCAAAAGGCATATCGCTGACCGTGCCACTTATGTCTAAAGTTTCGTGTTGTTTTCTACTCCCATATAAATGCCATAAACAAGGATTACTGAATCTTATCAGAGTATCCGAAAGGCACCGAGAAAATTCTCCCAAAACCGCTAGATTCCAAATGACAAACAATATAGTAGTAACAGTGCCAAGCATTGTTATTAATACCGGTACATACCATTTTGGCACCTAAATCGGTACATATTAGCCCTATCCACCGTAACAGTGATTAATACCGGTAAATACCAGTCATGTTGGTGGAATTGATAATATGGTCTATTAAACTATATGTTATATTTGATAGTACTACTATATGTTTATAGTAATATTAAGTGAACTTTGGTGTACATATAATTGAACATGTGTATACTTATAAATATATAATATTATAGTAAACTCGAAATGGTACATGGTAACTTTAGACATAGGTGGCACAGTCAGCTATATGCCTTTTGCTAATGAGCTCTTTTGTGTACGCTAAATTCAAACAATTTATTACTTTTATCCAATAAATAAAATTAGCTAGTATTTATTTATACTTAATAAGATAGTAAAAATACCATTAACAAAATAATATTATTAGATCTAATTTTTACGGTACATTATATACTATCAATATAATACATCGCAAAATTTTTCTTACTAATATCTACACCCAGCAAAATGTCTTTTGGAAGGAAGAACAACATTGCAGTTCTGCGACAGAGTAGGAAGCATGTTCATACTGTTACAACATTTGCAAGGAAATTAAAAAAGCCAAAAAAATAATTCTTTAATATCCCGGTGTAACACCCCAGCTTCTACTAAGCCCAGAATGTCACCAAACATAGACCATAACACATTTAATACCATAATTTAAAGTAAATTACAGCAAGTAATCATTTAGAATAATTGAAAGTTTTGACAGCATCTCCTTTGTTTTTGCATGAAACTTAACAACATAATCATCATAACAAAAAGTAGGATAAACAAGACCTTCACACGCAGCGATAATGATAATCAATCAGCAATTAAAACATCAATAGGCATCGCTAGCAAAAGAATAAGCATCAATTTAAGTCTAGGAAGATATAACAAGTCACTCCATAGCCCCACATGATACACATGGGGGAAACAACCAAATATTAAGACCATAAACTAAAGATTATTGCAATGTCTCCAAAACAGGTGAATTAGCTAGATTATGAT
Organism: Rhipidocladum racemiflorum; assembly: GCA_036346355.1. Classification (NCBI taxonomy): domain Eukaryota; kingdom Viridiplantae; phylum Streptophyta; class Magnoliopsida; order Poales; family Poaceae; genus Rhipidocladum; species Rhipidocladum racemiflorum. The sequence continues at coordinate 33,416,175 of CM070585.1, forward strand.
GCTACGTGGAGGAGTGTAGCTAAATCCCTTTCCCGTGCGCCGATTTCATGGTACCTAAAGAAACAAACAACGAAAAACACAAGCGTGTTTTCAAAACTCAGCAAGGTGTAATATAATGAATCGACAAGGATCCAAAACAACAAACCATCATACCAGTCTCCACAGTTATACCACAACACATCATACTTGACATTATATACACTCTTTAAAACATCATGATAATCATTTCATGAACACCTCATGAGTACTCTCATCATTAATTCATAAACTTCTTCATTCATGTATATCATTCATGCAATGCAATGCACATGTCTCCTGGAATTCTCATACCGGTATGGTTGAGTGCACACCCATCGGCATGCACCCTTTTCCCCCTTCCATCCCGAAGATGGAGGGTGCCTATCACTCGCTTCCATTCACCGCAGTGGATGGAATCACGATGTAGGTCTTACTCAAAAGTTTAGCCCCGGACTAGTCATAACAATTCTCACCGACCCTACCGGAATAGTTATGACTTATCTCACCGGCCGGCCATGAAAGTATGTCATGCATGCAAAATGGACAGCCATGTATACACAAATAGAAGTATTGCATAGCAACACATGGCATCTCAACATGTAGGACCGTATTCGACCATCGACGGTGCCCATTCACAACATAGCATGTAAATCACTTATCCTCATCAAGCATTTTAATCATAGCATGAAGACATCATATCATCGACAATATTTAAAACATGGCATAAGGACATCATAACAATTATAACATGTAGTTCATGGCAAGACATCATGTTATCTATCCCAAACACTATCAAGCAATTCTAGCAACACATATAATGTTCAATCCACACAACACACTTGCCTTCAACCGCGGGCAACGGAGTGACGAGAGGTTGAGGGCACTCCCGGAGGCACACCACCTGCAAACACGTACCACACACTTAATTCAACTCCTCAAAAGAGTACCCACTACACCTAATACGCTATATACTCCAAAACCCCAAAATCACAGATTCTGCCCCGTTCTGGACAGCGGCTTCGAAAAAACATAACTTGAGTTCTAGAACTCCAAATTGCATAAACGAGTACATCCTCGCGTAGCTTAGGAAATTTCCCAACTTTTTCTAGTTATAGGTAAAGATTGATTCGGACTCTAAAGTTGTTTAATCTAACGTTGAACACGAACTGTCTCAATCTCGTCACAGATTTTACAGCGCTCGGTAAAACAGCCATAATTTCCAAACGGCTGGGCGGAATTTCAATTTCTTTATGTCCACGGAAAGACAATGAAATTATCTATAACTTCTTAGAAGTCCGTACGGCCAGACTCCAACTCTAAATTGGCGAAAAAGCCTGCCCTAGCTCGGGTCCCCAATCTGCCCGAACAGAACGTGAATGCAACTCAAGATTTCATCAACTCTAGCCCAACACAGCACCTCCCTTGATCTAAAAACATGGTAATCACCCTCTAAAGCAGCAAAAGATCTACCCCACAGCAACCCCCCATTACCTTCTTGGAGAATCACAACTCGACGGTCGTTCCTTAGCGCGAAAGCCACCCGATCTCCTCCCACGCGAAGTTGCCGCCGGTTCTCCTCGTCGCGGATCCTTCCACCGGCGAGGACAACTCCGTGGCGAGGCGTGGCAGCGTGGGCGTCGCAGCAAAGGCCACCGGAAGGGGTGTGGGGTGGAGGATGAGGAGGCGCAAGGGAGAGGCTTGGGGAGAGGTGGAGGTGAGGGAGAGGGAGGTCTAGAGAGGAGAGATGGGAGAGGAGGATGGGGGGGTGCGGCGCATGGGGTGGGGAGAGGCTAGGGCAGCAGGGTTTGTCCCCCCTCCTCACCCCCTCATGGGCCAAGGAAATCCCACCACTCGGCCCACCAAGTCCCTCAAGGCCCAAAACGTCCCGGAGAGGCCCGGAAACCCGAAAAACAGGCCGAAACGAGCTAAAACGTGAAAACTCAGGGCTCTAAATATGAAATTTCACATAATATCTCATTTAAGACGTCTTATCATATTTTATCATCACATAATTTCAAATCCCGACATTTCGTGGTGTCACATTCTACCCCCCTTCAACAGGATTCGGCCTCGAATCCAAGACACACCACTATGCAACCAGCAAAACAGAAGGTAACTAGGTATCGCAACCCATACCTGAGGTAAATAGTTCGGGATACTTCTCGCGCATGCGAGACTCCAGCTCCCAAGTTGCTTCCCTCTCAGACTGGTGCGACCACAAAATTTTAACAAATTTGAGCGTCTTGTTCTTCAGCACTCGCTCTGAGTTCTCCAGGATTCTCACAGGTCTGGACTCAAAAGTGAGGTTCTGATCAACCGCCAATGGTTCTAACGGAACCACCAACTCCGGATCGTGCAAGTACTTCCTCAGCATCGATACATGAAACACATTGTGAACTCCTTGCATCGAATCCGGTAGCTCCAAGCGGTAAGCCAACTTGCCGACTCGAGCCAAAATAGGGAATGGCCCAACATATCTTGGGCTAAGCTTCCCTTTGGTACCAAAGCGTACCACACCCTTGGTTGGAGACACTCGCAAAAGCACACTGTCACCCACCTCAAACTCTAAATCCCGCCTTCTCACATCAGCATAACTTTTCTGCCTGCTCTGCGCGGCGAGAAGGTTCTGTCGCACCTCTGCCACACGGTCCACTGTCTGCTGCACCCAGTCTGGACCAAGAACGGCTCTCTCTCCCACTGCGTCCCAACAAAGTGGCGATCGGCACTTCCGGCCATAAAGTACCTCATAAGGAGCAGCCCGGATGCTGGAATGGTAGCTGTTATTATAAGCAAACTCTGCAAGAGGCAAATGATCTTCCCAACTACCTTTCCAAGCCAACACACAGGCCCTGAGCATGTCCTCCAAAGTCTGGATGGTACGCTCAGACTGCCCATCCGTCTGAGGGTGAAAGGCGATCGAGGCGAAGCTGCACTCCAAAGCACTCTGCAAACTCTCCCTAACTTGGAGACAAACTTCGCATCCCGATCAGAAATAATGGTCTTGGGCACACCATGCAGTCTCACTATCTCCCGCACATAGATGGGAGCCAACTCGCTCATTGAGTTGGTAGTGCGAGATAGGAATGAAATGCGCGGACTTGCCGAGACGATCCACCACAACCCAAACAGCATCCTTCCTCGTGGAGAACGAGGTAAACCAACCACAAAATCCATGGAGATGTCATCCCATGGCCACACAGGATCTACAACGGCCGCAACAGATCGGCGGGACGCTTTATGCTCGGCTTTGATCTTCGGACAGATCCCACAAGACGCCACATACTTGGCAATATCCACTCTCATCCTTTTCCACCGAAGTTCTTCTTCAAGTCCCTGTACATCTTGGTCTCCCGGGATGGACCGTGTACGGGTGCGATGAGCCTCTTTCGAATATCCTCTCTCACTTGGGATTTCGAGGCACGCCTAAACGACCCTGAAACCTCAAAGCTCCCACATCATCAACGGCAAAGTCTCCGGACTTGCCATCCTCAAGCGTTCCTCACCTGTTTGGAGCAACCGATCATCTTTGTTGTGCCTCCGCGCACGCCGGGGATCGCTGACTCAAGAATCAATTGAGTTTCAGCTTGCACGGTCCCCCATAAGCGATGGAGACTCCCAAACGCTCAAAATCAGCAACAAGACAATCCACAACAGGGGGCATTGTCTTGCGACTGGGAGCGTCGGCCACCACATTTGCCTTTCCCGGATGATACTGGATTGTGAGATCATAATCTTTTATCAATTCTAGCCATCTCCTCTGTCTCAAGTTCAAATCTTTCTGAGTAAAGATGTACTTGAGACTCTTGTGATCAGTGAAAATGTCACAAGACTCACCATACAGGTAATGCCTCCATATTTTCAATGCAAACACAACAGCGGCTAACTCAAGATCATGAGTGGGGTAATTCTGCTCATGCTTTTTCAACTGTCTCGACGCATAAGCAATCACTTTGCCTTCTTGCATGAGCACACAACCCAATCCCAGACGAGAAGCGTCAGAATAGACAGTGAAACGCCTCCCGGGCTCGGGAAGGGTAAGAACAGGAGCAGTCACTAACTTCTCCTTCAAAGTGCAGAAACTGCGCTCACAATCTGCAGTCCACTGAAATTTCATCTCCTTTTGAGTCAACTGTGAAAGCGGCTTAGCAATGATGGAGAAATCCTGCACAAAGCGCCGATAATAGCCAGCCAACCCAAGGAAACTTCGCACCTCTTTAACGTTGGAAGGTCTCTTCCAATCCAGAATTGCTGAGACTTTGCTAGGATCTACTGATATGCCATCTGGATTGATGATGTGGCCAAGAAAACCCACCTCTGAAATCCGTAACTCGCATTTCTTCAACTTAGCAAAGAAGTGATGCTCTCTCAATGTACTCGGTACAAGCCTCAAATCTTTGCTCATGTTCTTCTTCGATTTAGAGTAAATCGTAATGTCATCGATGAACACTACCACAAACTCATCAAGATCTTGGTGTAACATACTGTTCATCGCCTCCATAAAAGCAGTAGGGGCATTAGTTAGTCCAAAAGACATAACTTTAAATTCATAGTGCCCATACCTAGTGGAGAAAGCGATCTTCTCAATATCTTGTTCCTCACACGAATCTGATTATAACCAGATCAAGATCAATCTTGGAGAACACCTTTGCTCCCTTCAGTTGGTCAAATAGATCCTCAATGCGGGGCAACGGATACTTGTTCTTGACTGTCACTTGATTGAGAGCACGATAGTCGATGCACATGCGCCAACTACCATCCTTCTTTGAAACAAAAAGGACGGGTGCTCCCCATGGCGACACACTGCGCCGAATAAAACCCTTGGCCAACAAATCCTCCAACTGCTTCTTCAACTTGTCTTGAAAAGGACGAGCCAAGCAGTATGGAAAGATAGAAATGGGTCGAGTGCCTGGAACAAGATCAATACGGAACTCCACACGCCTCACAGGAGGTAAACCAGGCAACTCGTCGGGGAATACATCAACAAACTCCTTCACTACAGGAATCTCCGCAATGGAAACTGAAGAAGATGGATTTTCTGACAAAGCCATGAGGAAACCCAAATGCCTCAAACGGCGACTAGAAAACATACTAGTCAAAGCAAAGACAGAGCTGGAAGGTATACCACCCTGAAAGGTCAACTCCACCCCCGACGGGGCCTGTGAAATGCTTGTCCTCCGAAAACAGCAGATATTGGCACGGTACTGATGCAACCAGTCCATGCCCAAAATGACATCAAAGGGAGCTAACTGAATCACCATGAGATTGGCAAAGAAAACCTCATCATCAATAGCAACGGTGCAACCCGGACAAACCAAAGAACTAGCAATCAAACCCCGGGAGAACCGACCCGGCCTGGACTCAATCCGCTGAACTCCCGACTTTGCTCTACTAGCAAACTCGACGACACAAAAGAATAGGATGCTCCGTAATCAAACAAAACAAGGGCATCAACTGAATCCACAAGTAGAGTACACGAAACCACCTCGGGATGCCCGGTGACTCGGTATCGGCAAGGCGTACACTCCAGGTGGCACCGAGGCATCGGGGCCCCGACACGCTACCGGTGTCCCAACAAGGCCGAGGAGGCGGAAGTAGCCGGGAGGAGCCGACGGCGGCGGGCACCAATAAGCGGTGGTGGCGTCCACGCAAAGGGTGGTCGAGACACGAGCAGCCATCATGTGCACCGATCCTCGGAAGATGCGGGAGTGGGAGGAGAAGGCACCGTCTCCCACTTGATGATGCTACCGATTCATCCGGCAGACTCGTCCCATGTGGCCGGGCTTGCCACGATGGTTGCAACTCCCACCCAACCACACTCAAGCACGGTGCTCACCACCGCACTTGAAGCACATCATGCCTGTAGGGCACAAAGCAAACACTCCGCTCGCGAGGAAGACGATCGGGCGGCTTCTTAGCCCCCGAGGAAGATCCTGTCCTCCTTGAACTTCTTGAAGGTGGGTCATTGAGAAGACTCACCCTCCACCAAAGTCCTCTTCGGCCCCCACCTGGGCCGCGAGGACCCTGAACCACCCGGGTTTTGCTTATCCCGGAGAGCTCCAACTCGAGCTCCATGCCCTTCGCCGCTCCACCACGGGCAGAAGTCACGAGGACGCGCCCCATGACAACTCTGAACTCCTGGTTGAGGCCCCTACGGAACCTCCTTGCCTTCTCCCTGTCATCCGCTGCAACAGCTGGCACGAAACGCACCACGCTGTTGAACTCCGCCTCATACTCCGTTACCGACTTCTTTCCCTGGGAAAGAGTCGTCAGAGTATGCTCCATCCTCTCGAGGAAGGACTCGGGGTAGTACTTGGCTCGGAAACGAGCCACAAAATCCTCCCAAGTGGTCGGCCCAAGAGCGGGGGCTCTAGCGGCAAGAACCCCCTCCCACCAAATGTCAGCTTGGCCCTTCAGCTGAAAGGCCACAAAGCGAGCCCTCTGGACCGAGGTCAACTCTAGGACCCCAAACTGCCTCTCCATGTACCGCAGCCAATCTGCGGACTGGACCGGCGTCCCCGCTCCGTCAAAAGTGTCAAGACGGAGGGACATCCACTCTCGTAGACTCATCCTCGGCTCCGGCGCAGCGGGGCCAACAACAGGGCCACCGCAGGGGGGCACAATCGGGGCCAACTGCAGGGGAGGCACAACAGCGGGGCTGCCCTGCAATCGCTGGCGCGCAGCTCTGAATCTCCCTCTGCAGAGCCTGAACTAGATCGTCATTGGCGGCAGTGCACCCCGCCCCGATCAGGCTGGAAGCTCCTCCCGAGCTGGCCCATGAGCATTGAGCGAACGCTACCCTCGGCGACAGACTCCGCAACTCCTCGAGAGCCTCGCCCACGACCTCGACGGCCCACGGCCCACGGCCTCTACCCCTCGGCATGGCTGCTACAGTCACACAAGCAAGCATATTCACAATCATAATCACAACATCAACATAATCAAAACTTTCAACAAATAAACAGCGCGATAAAGGAAATCGAAATCCATAAACCCATCCTACTGTGCATCCAAGTGTGTCAGATTTTAATTTAGTCATACCAGTCTTGCAATTTTTTTTTAAGGTTACTATCCTATAACAAAGTTTTAGTTACAACCTAAGCCATGTTTCTAGATTATCCCACTTCAAAGTTTTAGTTGAACCTATGTATGACACTAAACACATAATCCAAGGACCTAATGCCCGCTCTGATACCAACTGTAACACCCCAGCTTCTACTAAGCCCAGAATGTCACCAAACATAGACCATAACACATTTAATACCATAATTTAAAGTAAATTACAGCAAGTAATCATTTAGAATAATTGAAAGTTTTGACAGCATCTCCTTTGTTTTTGCATGAAACTTAACAACATAATCATCATAACAAAAAGTAGGATAAACAAGACCTTCACACGCAGCGATAATGATAATCAATCAGCAATTAAAACATCAATAGGCATCGCTAGCAAAAGAATAAGCATCAATTTAAGTCTAGGAAGATATAACAAGTCACTCCATAGCCCCACATGATACACATGGGGGAAACAACCAAATATTAAGACCATAAACTAAAGATTATTGCAATGTCTCCAAAACAGGTGAATTAGCTAGATTATGATGCTACGTGGAGGAGTGTGGCTAAATCCCTTTCCCGTGCGCCGATTTCATGGTACCTAAAGAAACAAACAACGAAAAACACAAGCGTGAGTTCAAAACTCAGCAAGGTGTAATATAATGAATCGACAAGGATCCAAAACAACAAACCATCATACCAGTCTCCACAGTTATACCACAACACATCATACTTGACATTATATACACTCTTTAAAACATCATGATAATCATTTCATGAACACCTCATGAGTACTCTCATCATTAATTCATAAACTTCTTCATTCATGTATATCATTCATGCAATGCAATGCACATGTCTCCTGGAATTCTCATACCGGTATGGTTGAGTGCACACCCGTCGGCATGCACCCTTTTCCCCCTTCCATCCCGAAGATGGAGGGTGCCTATCACTCGCTTCCATTCACCGCGGTGGATGGAATCACGATGTAGGTCTTACTCAAAAGTTTAGCCCCGGACTAGTCATAACAGTTCTCACCGACCCTACCGGAATAGTTATGACTTATCTCACCGGCCGGCCATGAAAGTATGTCATGCATGCAAAATGGACAGCCATGTATACACAAATAGAAGTATTGCATAGCAACACATGGCATCTCAACATGTAGGACCGTATTCGACCATCGACGGTGCCCATTCACAACATAGCATGTAAATCACTTATCCTCATCAAGCATTTTAATCATAGCATGAAGACATCATATCATCGACAATATTTAAAACATGGCATAAGGACATCATAACAATTATAACATGTAGTTCATGGCAAGACAGCATGTTATCTATCCCAAACAATATCAAGCAATTCTAGCAACACATATAATGTTCAATCCACACAACACACTTGCCTTCAACCGCGGGCAACGGAGTGACGAGAGGTTGAGGGCACTCCCGGAGGCACACCACCTGCAAACACGTGCCACACACTTAATTCAACTCCTCAAAACAGTACCCACTACACCTAATACGCTATATACTCCAAAACCCCGAAATCACAGATTCTGCCCCGTTCTGGACAGCGGCTTCGAAAAAACATAACTTGAGTTCTAGAACTCCAAATTGCATAAACGAGTACATCCTCGCGTAGCTTAGGAAATTTCCCAACTTTTTCTAGTTATAGGTAAAGATTGATTTGGACTCTAAAGTTGTTTAATCTAACGTTGAACACGAACTGTCTCAATCTCGTCACAGATTTGACAGCGCTCGGTAAAACAGCCATAATTTCCAAACGGCTGGGCGGAATTTCAATTTCTTTATGTCCACGGAAAGATAATGAAATTATATATAACTTCTTAGAAGTCCGTACGGCCAGATTCCAACTCTAAATTGGCGAAAAAGCCTGCCCTAGCTCGGGTCCCCAATCTGCCCGAACAGAACGTGAATGCAACTCAAGATTTCATCAACTCTAGCCCAACACAGCACCTCCCTTGATCTAAAAACATGGTAATCACCCTCTAAAGCAGCAAAAGATCTACCCCACAGCAACCCCCTATTACCTTCTTGGAGAATCACAACTCGACGGTCGTTCCTTAGCGCGAAAGCCACCCGATCTCCTCCCACGCGAAGTTGCCGCCGGTTCTCCTCGTCGCGGATCCTTCCACCGGCGAGGACAACTCCGTGGCGAGGCGTGGCAGCGTGGGCGTCGCAGCAAAGGCCACCGGAAGGGGTGTGGGGTGGAGGATGAGGAGGCGCAAGGGAGAGGCTTGGGGAGAGGTGGAGGTGAGGGAGAGGGAGGGCTAGAGAGGAGAGATGGGAGAGGAGGATGGGGGGGTGCGGCGCATGGGGTGGGGAGAGGCTAGGGCAGCAGGGTTTGTCCCCCCTCCTCACCCCCTCATGGGCCAAGGAAATCCCACCACTCGGCCCACCAAGTCCCTCAAGGCCCAAAACGTCCCGGAGAGGCCCGGAAACCCGAAAAACAGGCCGAAACGCGCTAAAACGTGAAAACTCAGGGCTCTAAATATGAAATTTCACATAATATCTCATTTAAGACGTCTTATCATATTTTATCATCACATAATTTCAAATCCCGATATTTCGTGGTGTCACACCCGGTAGCCGTGAGCTGCAAAAAATGAAAAGAAAAAGAAAACAAGTATTCCTGCGGTGGCCATGAGCGGCAAATTAAAAAAGCCAAAAAAAATAATTCTTAATTCGAATTTTTTTTTAAAAAAAATTTATAACGGTCAGGGACCGCAGAATTTGAAATAAAAAAATTTTCTCACGGTTGTAACCCGCGGTATTGTATTGTTACAGGGCTATTTTTGCAATTTTGTTCAGCAAACAGCTAGATCTGGAAAAAAATTTACTGCGGAGGCTATGAAAGAAAAAAATTCATACACAAGTATCCGTTTTGCTAGATTATGATGAAACTTTTCGACTAGCTAAAGCCCAACCTTGCATTAGCAAGTGTATGTCCACCCTTGCTATAGTGACAGAAATCACTCACTGTACATTTTAGTACTCTCGATGGTTTCACATCCCATCACTTTCGTTCTCCCCATAGCAAGGCATACCTGTATCGGGTTGCTTTGGTCCCAACGCCTTGGTGAAGGAGCACCCTTGAACGACACCAGTCCGTTGGTTCATCCATCCTACTTCGGCCTATCAAAATACAAGGTTAAACTAATTTACTAAGTCAAGGCTACCCTATAACTAGCACATGTGGTTGCACAATTTGACTCAGTTGATAGTATCAAGTTCGGTCCTTAGGTCGACTCAGGTGAGAATCTCCCCTATCTACGTGCAAGTACATCCCTCGCATGACACAAGTCCATCCTTTCTACTGTACAAGTACGTCCCTTGTACGCTACAAGTCAATCCCTTGTACATTCAGTTATATCATAACTCGCCCATGTCTAAACCATAAATTTTATTTTCATTTTTACCAACATATCAGTATCCTTTACTGCCATATTCAACATTTTTAAATTTTATAAAGACTCAAGTCTATCATTCTACCCTCATCTAAAGCATGGCTAAGCATACGCATTTAGTATTCGAATATACCCATGCTTCATTTCGTAGAATGAATAATCCTAGCCTAGGTTTCAACAAAGTTCTCATGTCAATGTAATTAAGGAAATCCCACAATTTAGGACTACAACTACCATTTCCCACAATATAGCAACTTTACGGAAATTACAAGCATGCATAATAGTTTGATAAAAACAAAATAGACATCGTAAAATACGGGATCAATATGGTCAAAGGAGGGTGCTTGCTTGTTTGTTCAATAAACCATCTTAGCCTCAAATGTCTCCATAGCATTGTGATTCACACAATTCACTTGATAAAGAACTCAACACATAAGCAATCAATTCCGAAATCATTATCTTCGGCACAAACAACCTACATACAAGCATTACACAATAGGTCATGCATATGAAAATTATGCTTATGAGAGCTACATAATGGACATGACGGTTATGCATGTGAGATAGATGCAAGACCTAGCTTCTAACTATAACTTCATTTTTATTGAACATTATAGGAAATGTGGGCTAGGAGGGAGCCTTACCACATCAAGAGAATAATTGCTCTCGTGGTGGAGCTCGATTCAATGAAGGGATAAAAAATAACGCCATGAAGATGATCTTCGGAGCTTTCCCCGGTATCGACTTCAAATTCTCCTCCTCGCTCGCGGGGACAATGCCTTCGCTTCTTTGAGCTTGTAATGGCGTTGCCTTCTCCTCCTCAAGTTAGCAACAGGACATGCGCAACACGCTCTTCAACTTGGAGGTGATTTTCATGGAGAAGAATGGAATGAGCTCCAAGCTGCCAAAAAATTTAGAACTTGTGGAGGAGAATGGAGAGGTAGAGGGGAGTGTTCTTGCTCTCTTCTTGCTAAACATTTTGGTTGGGGAGGAGCAAATGAGCGAGTGTGCGGAGGAGAAACCAAGGTGGGATGGTTTATATAGTTGCCAATTTTCTCTCTTATATGTGGGGTAATGTCAGGATCCGAATTTGTAAATCCAGACCCTCTGTGTATTCAGCACTAGTCCAGGATCAAGCTAGTGCACATAGTCTCAATATCGGTATATATCACAATCAAACTCAACAAATTAGTAAAGTGCTTTATTAAAAGAGAAATATAACTGGTTGCTCGACCTTATGGTCAAGTTACAAAATTTTGCCTCGCAGGGCTAAAGTCTTACTCGAATAAATTTGCAGCGGAATATAAAGAAAACGCGTGGCGCCAACCAATATGCCACAGGAAACTGACTGGGCTCGCCCCTAGTTCGTTGGAACTCCTCCTCCAGAGCTGGCGTCGATTCTTCTTCAACTGGTGTTTGTATTGTGGCAAGGGTGAGTACCTAGTACTCAGCAAGTCATGCACAGAATGCAAGCTAATATTCTACATGCATGGCTTATTACAAATGATAGGCTAACCGGTTCATTTGCAGTAAAGCAACAGATGTAAATACAGTAATAGATTGCAAAGCGGTAAAACAATAATAAAGATAATAACTTTTGCAATAATTGCACAAGTAAGCATTTCACATCCTACATCCAATTTTTCAGTTCCAACCCAACCATTTTCCAAAACAAAGTTATTTTCATGAAAGTATAACCCTTGACTGTAATTCCCGAGCAATATCTAATGTCGCGGACACGGCTATTCGAATAGAATTTACACTCTGTAGAGATTATAAACTTTACCCACAAGATACAGCCAAACACCACAAAGGCGAGTGTCCGTAACAAAACCTTTCCAATGCCTATCTAAACACAGTACTACTCGCTGTGGTTTCAACACTGGTGGGACTGGTTACCACATCCAGGCCCCCCTCTTGCGCCATGTGAGCCAACCCATGCGAGGACTGGTTACCACTACCCGGGCCTCACACCAGCACAATAGTACTAAAGTTTGGAATCAATAAATTATTCAGCTAGGTCTGTCCCACTCCAGACTTGTGGTTGTATGATTGACTCAGTTTAAAGGCTTGCAAGGTTAAGTCCTTAGTTGACTAGGGCAAGACTACCCGAAGAACCAAAACGACTTTCCCGATACCAATCCTGGCCCACCTAATCAGACTTGCCACTTGCCCCAGTATAAAGCATTTTATCAAACTCTAGTTGATTACCATGCACCACGTGCAATCAACATCATCATCAACACATGACACTTCATCAAAGCATGTTCCATATCTCATTAAGCCATCATTATTATTTGATTATCCAAAATCATGTCATGACTACGTGGCAAGGCTAAGTACACTACAACGGTCTAATTAACCCACGTTCGCAAAACTATTAATGTCCAACGAAATAATCCAACTAGGGTGACAAAGGTTCAGGGCATGCAATTAATTATGTCAAGGTGGCATACAACAAAGTTGGCATTTAACTAATTCCCACAAGTAAATAAAACATTTTCTAATTAAATTAGCATGCAATAAATTGAACCAAAATAAATTGAATCAAAGCATAACTTGCCTTCGAAAAGCACTTGTTCTTGGTCTTCAGCTGGCTCCTAGGTCAAAACTTCACCTTCGAAGCCTTCGGGCACCTCGACGTCTACTCGTAACGGATAAATAAACGCCGAATAAATAAAAATAGAGAAAAACTCATGTCCAAAAATTAAATAAAATTCACCATCAAGTAGAGCTCAATTTTGTAAAAATTTAGAAATTGGAATCACCCAAATCGGAGTTAAAACGCAAAAGTTATAAGCGTTTAAAGTTTGAAAAATCAAATAAAAAGAATAAACCGAATTAATACATTTATTTTTCTATTGAAAAATCCGAATTATTATGTCAACTGACGTTAGTGTGGAAATTGAATTTCCACCGAATTATTTTTCTAAAGAAAAATCAAATTTTGACGTCAGGCTTGCATCATCCGATCCATGAACCCAGTCCACGACTCGGGCTCATTCCAGCATGGACCAGGTCCATGGTGACAGTGTCACTGACACGTGGGACCCACTGCTGACGTCATCGCTGACGTCAGCAGGGCTTGGCCGAATGGCACTGACATGCGGGCCCCACCGTGACGTCATCATGACATCACGGATTAAGTCATGGTGCGGTTGGGATTGACGCTGACACGCGGGCTCGTGCTGACGTCATGTGTGACGTCAGCGACGACCGGGCTGACCTGCGTGGACCGCGTCGCTTCGGCTCCAGACCACGTGGCACGATCTAGGCCGTTGGTTTGAAATCCAACGGTTCGGATCAGATCTAATCCCGCACATTGTGGGTTAACGCGGTTGATCTGGACCGTACGATTTAGATCGGACGGTCCATATCCGATCGGGTTTTCACCGCATCAAGGGGGTGACGTGGCATGTCCCAGCGCTCGACATGTGGCACAATCTACACCGTTCGATCTCGATCGAACGGTTGAGATCGCATGTAACGCTACAACTCGAATCAAACCTAACCGTACAATCTAGATCTAACGGTGTCGGGACCCCGAATTTGCAAATCCGGACCCTCTGTGTATTCAGCACTAGTCCAGGAACGCGCTAGTGCACACAGTCTTAACATCGGTATATATCACAATCATACCAAACGATACTATCAAAGTACTTTATTTAAATAATCAAAGGGTTACTCGACCTTATGGCCAAGTTACAAATATATGCCTTGCAAGGCGAAACTTATTAAAAGAGAAATAATAGCAGCGGAAAATCAAATAAACTTCGTGGCGCCATCCAGTATACCACAGGCAACTGACTGGGCTCGCATCCCTAAGTAGACGGGTCCTCTTGGAACTCCTCTTCCGAAACTGGCGTAGTCTCCTCTTCAACTGGTATTGTGTTGAGGCAAGGGTGAGTACTTGGTACTCAGCAAGTCATGCACAGAATGCAAGCTAATATACTATATGCATGGCTTGGTACAAAGGAATAGCTCAAGGTATATTTGCAGTAAACAGCATTTGACAAGTAATATAAGTAGATTCGAAAGCAGTAGAAATAAGTAAAGCGTAAATAACTTTTCAAGAAGTTTTAATAAACATTTTCCCCATCCTAAACCACATTTTCATCATCCTCATTAGTAAACCAATCCAACCTTTCAAATCCAAGTTATTTTCAGAAAATCTAACCCTTGACTGTAATTCCCGAGCATTGTCCAGTACCGTGGACTCGGCTATTTAAATACACAAATGAACACTATGCAAAAAGATCCCAAAACTCCAAATAAAATCCATAAACAGAGAGAACATAATTTTCTGGATTTTTAGAAACTGGAATCGTCAAATTTGGAGTTAAAACGCAAAAGTTATGATTATTTAAAGTTTAAATAATCAATTAAATAATTTTACAGAGAAAAACTTTAGTCCAAAAATTAAATAAAATTCATATTTAGGTAGATCTTAATTTTATACAAATTTAGAAATTTGAATCACTCAAATCGGAGTTGAAACGCAAAAGTTATAAGCGTTTGAAGTTTGAATCTAAATTTGAAATCATTATTCGAATTAATAAATCATTTTCTTTTTCGGAAATCAATTATTGCGTCAGCATGGACACGTGGCAGCTCCTGATTGGCTTGCTGACGTCAGCCGGTCCATGGGCTCGGTCCACGCTCGGCTCGGGTCCACGGTGGACTCGGTCCACGGCTCCACGTGAGACTGACATGTGGGCCCACTCGGGTGACGCTATCGCCGACGCTGGGCTCACCACGGCGCCGACAGGCAGTGGGACCCATCGTGACGTCATGGGTGACGCCGGCGCTTGGCTGGGTTAGCCATCGACATGCGGGCCCTCTCGACACGCGGCCTCAAGCGTGTCGGTCATTGCCACACGACGCTGCGTGGGCGCCGCGACCGCCGGTCCAACTTCCCGACACGTGGCGCAATCTCGGCCGTTGGTTTGAAAATCAACGGCGCGGATTGGATCCAGGGTTAACGCGTTGAAACTACTCGATGCTCATGGGCCGCTCGATCTAGATCGGACGGTCCGTATCTAATCCTATAATCGCATCGCTACAAGACGTGGCGATTGTGAACCGCTGATCTTGATCCAACGGTCCAGATCTAATCGGGTTTGGAACACGTGATCTCACCTCAACCGCTCGATTCGATCTCGACGGTCCTCCGAGCTCGCGACGGCGATGGTTTCACTGGCGGCGCTGGCTTGACGGAGCCGAGACGATGACCACGGCTTACGGCGCCACTGGCTTCTCCGGCGAGATGAAACCTCCTTCGGTGCGCCTCGTCGCGGGGACTCCGGATCTGGGCTCCTTCGGCGGAAGACGACTGACGACGGCGAAACGGCGCAAACCGCAGCGGAGGGAAGAGACAACTCCGGCGAGCGATTGCGGCTCAACGGGCGGCGGCTCAGCGAGATGGCTCGGGAAACGGGTGCGCAAGGATGAGGGCAACCTCGGGGACGCCTCACGCTTTAAATAGCCTCGGCGTTCGTGCCTAGACGGAAACCTAATTTGCTACGGCGGAGTGCGGGCGGCGAGTCCGGCTCGGACTCGGCGAAGACGACGAAATCGTGGCCGCCCACGTGGCACGACGATCGACGGCCACGATCGACGGGCGCGATCGGATCCGGCCGATACGGCTCGAACCGCACGGTGATCTCACCGCTGGATCTTGATCCAACGGTTGGGATTGATTAGGGTTAGGAGTGGGTTTGGTCGAGTCACGTGGCTCGGTCGGACTCGAACTCGAGTCCGACTCGGGCTCGGTCGGATGAACAAGAATCGACCCGGCCGGTCCTTTCCAGCCAATTAATATTTAAAATAATTCCCGATAATTCATTTAATTCATTAAAAATAGCAAAAGACTCGAGAAAAATTCCGAAAATTCTGGAAAATATTTTGGATCATTTTGGACTCAAATAAAATATTTCCAATAAAATTTTATTTGCAAAATTAAATTCTTTAATTATTTCAAAATGGAATAAATTCAAATAAATTCCAGATAAATCCAAATAAATTCCAGAAAATTCCAAAAATTCACCAAAGTGCCAAATCACACATGAATTTAAGAAAAGCAAAATTTTGGGATGTTACAAACCTCCCCCCCTTAATAGAATCTCGTCCCCGAGATTCATGGCTTACTAAAGGAATAGGTTTGGAAATTCTTTCTTCAAATCCTCTTCGCGCTCCCAAGTCGCTTCACTTTCTTCATGGTTGCTCCACAGAACTATACAGAATCGGGTTGACATGTTTATAGTTTAACGATCCATTGTGTCTAGAATACTCACAGGGTGCTCCTTATAAGTCAAGTCCTCATGCAACTCAATTGACTCTAGCGGTGTCTGCTCCTCAGAACTCGGAGACACTTCTTTAATCGGGACACATGGAATACGTCATGCACTCCTCGCCAACGATCGTGGCAACTCCGGTGGTAGGCAACTTCACCTCTGCGACTCAAAATCTTAAATGGTCCAACATAACGGGGTGCGAGTTTCCCTTTGGCATGGAACCTCTTAACTCCCCTGAGAGGCGTAACTCTGAGGTATACAAAGTCTTCTGGTTCAAAACTCAAATCCCGGCGACGATTGTCAAGATAACTCTTCTGTCGAGATTGGGCTATCTTCAACCTTTCCCTAATTATGGCGACCGCTTCTTCACCTCTTGAAGAATATCAGGCCCAAAGACACGGCGCCACGGCCTCATTCCAATTCAATGGCGTCCGACAGGTCGACCATACAAAGGCCTCAAAAGGTGACATCTCAGAACTAGCCTCGATAACTATTGTTGTAACTAAACTCGGCATACGGCAAACTCTTATCCCAAGAGGTAGCATAAGCCAATGCACAAGCTCTTAACATATCTTCCGTAATCTGGTTGACTCTTTCTGGTCTGTCCATCCGTCTGTGGATGATAAGTCATCTTGAAGTTCAAACGGGTCCCCAGGCTTCATGCAACTTATTCCGTAATCTTGAGGTAAATTGGGTACCTCGGTCCGATACAATCCTCTTTGGCACTCCGTGCAAACAAACAATCCTCGATCATGTATAACTCTGCTAATTTATCTCCCGAATAAGTGGTCTTCACGGGATAAAATGGGCTACTTTAGTCAAGCGATCCACTACAACCCATATGGAGTCATAACCTCCTTGAGTCTTCGGCAAACCGTAATGAAGTCCATTCCGATTTCCTCCCACTTCCACTCGTATTTTCAGCGGTGTAGCAATCCTGCTGGTTTCGATGCATTGCCTTGACTCTCTGGCATACGCCGCACAATGCAACATGCTCGGCAACTTCACGCTTCATACTCGGCCACCGTAATCTCTCCTTCGATCTCGATACATCTTGGCGCTTCAGGATGAATCGAGTACTTGAGTCATGGGCTTCTTCCGTAATCGCTTGCTTTAACTCCTTTTGTTAGGCACACAAATGCGATCCTTCATCCACAACGTGCCTTGCTCATCCAACTTGAAGTCCTCTGCCTTGCCTTCCTCCTTGATGGACTTAATCCTGCGGATCTTGTCATCATCCTTCGCCCTTCTCGGATCTGATCCTCTAAGGTAGGCTTTACTTCTAATGCGCCAAGAATCCGCTTAGGTACAACCTCAATCTTCATCTTCGAAAATCCTTACATAACTCATCCCGACTTGTGGCTAGCAACGCACTCACGGTATGGCTTTTCCGACTCAAGGCATCGGCTACTCGCTGGCCTTCCCGGATGGTAATGAATTCCAACATTATAGTCCTTGATCAATTCTAGCCATCTCCTTTGCCTCATATTCAGATCCGATTGGGTGAATATGTACTTAAGGCTCTTATGATCCGTATATACTTCACATCTGTTTCCAATCGATAGTGACGCCATATCTTCAAGGCATGCACTACTACGGCCTAACTCTAGGTCATGTGTCGGATAATTTTCCTCATGCGGCCTCAATCGCCTTGATGCATACGCGACGACCTTTCCATTCTGCATCAAGACACATCCAAGTCCTTGGCGCGATGCGTCACAATAAATATCGAAGCTTTGAGCAACATCCGCATACTAACACCGTGCCGATGTCAATCGCTTCTTCACCTCTGAAATCCTTTCTCACATTCTCAAGCGCCCATGCAAACTTCTTTTTCCTTCTTCAAAGAATTGCGTAAGGGGTTTCGCAATCGTCGAAAAACCTTCGATGAAACGGCGGTAGTATCCTGCCATTCCAAGGAAACTCCGACCGGGTCACAGTCTTTGGTTGTTCCCAATGTAACACCGCTTCTACTTTGCTTGGATCCACTGGCGACTCCTTCTGCGGTCATTACATGTCCAAGAAACTCCACTTTGTCCTTCCAAAAGTCACACTTGCTGAACTTGGCGAAAAGTTGTCGTTCCTCGCCTTTTCCAAAACTCGCCTTAAGTGTTCGGCATGTTCATCCTCTGTCTTGGAGTAGATTAGGATATCGTCTATGAACACGACGACAAACTTGTCCAAATATTCCATGAACACCTTATTCATCATATTCATGAAATAAGTGGCGCATTCGTCACCCCAAAGGACATAATCAGAACTCGTAATGTCCATATCTTGACGAATGCGATCTTCGAATATCTTACGATCGGATCTTCAATCGATGGTATCCCGATCTCGCATCAATCTTGGAGAAAACTCCGGCTCCTCTTAATCGATCAAACAAATCATCAATCCTGGTAGCGGATACTTATTCTTCACGGTGACTTCATTGAGTGCACGGTAGTCAATGCACATCCTGAAACTCCCGCCCTTCTTCTTGACAAACAAAACTGGTGCTCCTACTACGATTTAACTTGGTCTCGATAAATCCTTTATCCATTAGCTCTTCCAATTGTTTCTTCATCTCTACCAACTCCTCGGTAGACATCCGATAGGGTCTCTTTGCTATCGGTCTTTGTACCCGGTACAAGCTCTATCACAAACTCTATGTCCCTCGTCAGCGGCATACTGTAGATCCTCGGGAAAACATCGGGTACTCATTCACTCTTACATCCTCTATGCTGATTGCCTTGGTACTGTTAACCATCAATCGTCCATCTCTAATCGCAGTGGCTTGAAATTCCACTTTCTTCCCACACGGGCTCTCGACTGAGATAGTCCTTCGTCCACAATCCAATACAGCCTTGTGCTTGGATAACCAATCCATTCCCAATATAACATCTAAGGTCTGGGTCTCCAAAATTATAAGGTTTGCTAGGAACTCTATTCCATCTATTAGTATTCTCACCCCGGAACATCCTACTTCCGTTCGGAGTTCGGAACCAGGGGTTTGAACTAAAAGCATGCACTTAAGTCTTGCAATCCTTAAGTCATTTCTAGTAGCAAAGCCTTGCGAAACAAACGAATGCGAAGCTCCAGAGTCAAACAAAATCAAGGTGCAGTCGAGTTAACAAGTAACTTACCCAAGATAACGTCCGTAGCATTCTGCAGGTGCATCTGCGGTGACATGGTTGACTCGGCCTCTCACCACGGCCTGCAGGGTGTGGCTCTCGTGTTTGGCGCCCTAGCTGGGTGGTTCCTAGATTGAAGCGAACTGGGTCGCCTCGCTGTCTTCTTTGGGCAATCATGGCAAAGTGTCACGGCTCGTTGCGGTTATATGACGTCTCACTGTTCCTTCTTTGTTGCCAGGGTAGCGTTTCTAGCGAAGTGGGGTTTGGTAGTTCGATTGGCGAGTCTTGGTCTTGAGGATGGTGTCCTTGTTGCATTCTCGTGGTTGGAATCGAAGAATTGATTTGGTGCAACTCTCAAGCGCTATGCGCTTCTGGCGTGATCCTTGCTGTTGCATCCTGCGCTTCCTGTTCTCATCCAGTTCCTTGCGCTTGTCCTCAAGAATAAGCGCCTTATTCACCAACTCTTGGAAATCTGGAAAGGTGTGGGTGATCAACCCTACTTGCAATCCTGAGTTAAGTCCCTTCATGAAACGAGACTGTCTGGATTTATCCGTCGCTACATCCTCAAAGCGTAGCGTGCTAGCTGTGTGAACTTGTTCGGTAGTCGGCCACCGGGCCGATTACCTTGCTTCAGTGCTCTGAACTCCTCCTTCTTAAGGTCCATAATTCCTTCAGGCACGTGATACTGTCGGAATGCAGCTGTGAACTCCTCCCAAGTGATATCTTGAGGGTTCTCCTGCGTGGCACAGAAGTTCTCCCACCATTCGGCGGCTGTTCCTTCCAGCTGATGAGAAGCGTAGAGTACCTTCTCATTCCCTATGCATTGAGCTATATGTAGCTTCCTCTCGATTGATCTTAACCAATCATCGGCCTCCAATGGATTGGCATTTCCAGAGAAAGTGGGTGGGTGAGTCCTCATGAACTCTGACAGCCTTGTATTCTGGCGTGGTCCCTGATTAACTTGATTAGCAAAGGATCAAGTGATGACGTGCTGCATTTGTTGCATCATAGCATGCATCAACTGAGTCTGAGCAGCAAGAAATGCTCCAAAATTCTGCACATCCAGTGGCGGTGCTGGTGCTCCATCATTGGGGTTTTCTGCTGGGCGAGATCCACTCCCATTGCTTCCAAAGTTTCCACGGGTGTTCACCATCTGTCGATTTGCTCTAGGTTTAGAGATGAGAGGGAAACAAGAATAGACAAGTAATATGGAACTTATGCGGGCGAAAGGGGTAACTTTAAGGTCCATCTTTATTATTAATAACTTGGTATGGCTGCCATAATGCCTAAGGGCCTTGCAACACATAATGCACACTCAAGAAACAAAGCAAATCCAAATCGAACTAACTCGAGTCTAACGCCTAAAGGGTGACTCTTTATTCTATGACTCGACTCGTGAAGGAATCTCACTATAGAACCTATGTTCACTCATCGAGAAAACCTCCACGGCACTGGTACGGTGCCGTGGCATAGGCGCCGAAACGATCGCCATGACCCGCAATCGTGTCCTCTGTGGTAGTCGAAGAAGCGGTGTCCTCATCGAGATCTCGACTCCTCCGATCTGGCTCGTGTAGCTCGAGCATCGCTCTGAGTCCGCCCATACAAAGTCATCTCCAACTCGTCAATCCTTCGTAGAAGGTGTGCCACATACTCTTGAGCTTCCCGCCATCTATTCTTCTCTCGCCGTGATCTCCTTGGCGGGCCTTCGTAGCTCCTTGCTTGTATTATCTAGTACATCCTCCTGGCGACGACAAATCGTGCCAAGCGTGTAACCGTGGCATCCTCATCCTGAATCTCCTTCGGTCAAGAAGGTTATCGCTGCGCGGATGATAACGGAACACCGTGCTTTCCAACTCTCTGGCGTAGATACTGGTAATGTGCCGCATTGCTCGTCGTGAAACTTCTTGGATACCCATCTGCATTGTAGACCTTCTAGCAGTGCAGTGTGTCGGGCGATTGCCTGGGCCATTTTTCCTAGCAGGTACCTCAATCCTCACGTCACAAGCCTTGATCAATCCTGCTTGCCTGATCACTTCCACTTGGTATTGGGGCTTCTCAAAATCTCCGAGAGTTTGTAGCATATGCCAAAGTTCCGCGGCGTGACCAACTCCCAGATCAACGTAGTTGAACTCTTCCTCCATCTGTCACAAGAGTGCTTTACGTAAGAACTCGGAATTTTCGAATTGTGACAAGGTAAGGGAAAATTCCAGCAAGAGACAAGAAAAGAGTGAAGGGGATAAGTCAAGATGTCATTTCTTATCTTCACAAATTTTTAGCTTTAGAAAATAGGTTTTATCCTCACTACGACCATTCTAACTTAGGGTTGAGCTCACAATCAAGTATGGCTCGATACCACCTCTGTCGGGACCCCGAATTTGCAAATCCGGACCCTCATGTATTCAGCACTAGTCCAGAACGCGCTCGTGCACACAGTCTTAACATCGGTATATATCACAATCATACCAAACGATACTATCAAAGTACTTTATTTAAATAATCAAAGGGTTACTCGACCTTATGGCCAAGTTACAAATATATGCCTTGCAAGGCGAAACTTATTAAAAGAGAAATAATAGCAATGAAAATCAAATAAACTTAGTGGCGCCATCCAAGATACCACAGCAACCGATCGGGCTCGCATCCCTAAGTAGACGGGTCCTCTTGGAACTCCTCTTCCGAACCGCGTAGTCTCCTCTTCAACTGGTATTGTGTTGAGGCAAGGGTGAGTACTTGGTACTCGGAAGTCATGCACAGAATGCAAGCTAATATACTATATGCATGGCTTAGTACAAAGGAATAGCTCAGGGTATATTTGCAGAAATGACTTTTGACAAGTAATATAAGTAGATTCAAAGCAGTAGAAATAAGTAAAGCATAAATAACTTTTCAAGAAGTTTAATAAACATTCTTCCCATCCTAAACCATATTTCCATCATCTTCCTTGTTAAACCAACCCATCTTTTCAAAACCAAGTTATTTTCGTAAAATCTAACCCTTGACTGTAATTCCGAGCATTGTCCAAAGACTGTGGACTCGGCTATTCAAATAGATTCTACACTCTGCAGAGGTTATGCACTTTACCCACAAGATACAATCAAACACCACAAAGGCGAGTTCCCAGTAACAAAGCCTTTCTAAGCCTCAAACAACACAGGTGGTCCTCTCCGGTACGTGCTCTACACCATCCCTTCCCTTAGCCAAGGCGAAGTATGGGACCAACACACCGTTAGATGGGTACCTGGCCACAGCCACGATACGCCCCCCCGTACAATCACACAAACGGTGTAACTGACACCCTGAGGCTCCACAAGTGAGTCCTTAGCGACTTAGTCAACTAGGGCCGTCCCATTCCAGCCATGTGGTTGCAAGTATGACCCAGTTCAAAGGCTTGCAAGGTTAAGTCCTTAGAGTGACCAGGGCAAGACTACCCGAAAAACCAAATCAACACTCCCAATGCCACACCGCCCACCTGATTACTCTTGCCACATGCCCCTGGCCGAAAATCGTTTTATCAAACCCCGCTTGATTACCATGCACCACGTGCCATCAACATCACATGATACTTTTCCAAAACAGGTTCAATATATCATTAAGTCAATATTAGCATTTGATTATCCAAAATCATGTCATGAGCACGTAGCGTGTCTAAGCGATACTACAACGATCTAAACCCATGTTGGCAATTTAATAATGTCCAACTAGTAAACCACAACTAGGGTGACAAAGGGTCATGGCACATACTTAAGTAATCAAGGTGTCATATATCAAATTGGTATTTATCTAACCCCTGTGTTTAAACAAAGTATCTTTCTAATTGAACTAGCATGCAATAGTTTAAATCAAAATAGATTTCAAATAGGATCAATATGGTCAAAGCACAACTTGCCTTCAAAAAGTACTTGCTCTTGGTCTTGAGTTGGATCCTGAGTCAACACTTCTCCTTCGAATCCTTCCCACTTCAACGTCTACTCGTAAAGCGTGCAAATAGCAAATACACAAATGAACACTATGCAAAAGATCCCAAAACTCCAAATAAAATCCATAAACAGAGAGAACATAATTTTCTGGATTTTTAGAAACTGGAATCGTTCAAATCGGAGTTAAAATGCAAAAGTTATGATTTATTAAAGTTTAAATAATCAATTAAATAATATTACAGAGAAAAACTTTAGTCCAAAAATTAAATAAAATTTATATTTAGGTAGATCTTAATTTTATACAAATTTAGAAATTTGAATCACTCAAATCGGAGTTGAAACGCAAAAGTTATAAGCGTTTGAAGTTTGAATCTAAATTTGAAATCATTATTCGAATTAATAAATCATTTTCTTTTCTAAATCAATTATTGCGTCAGCATGGACACGTGGCAGCTCCTGATTGGCTTGCTGACGTCAGCCGGTCCATGGGCTCGGTCCACGCTCGGCTCGGGTCCACGGTGGACTCGGTCCACGGCTCCACGTGAGACTGACATGTGGGCCCACTCGGGTGACGTCATCGCTGACGTCAGCGGGGCTCACCACTGCCAGGTGGGACCCACCGTGGCGTCATGGGTGACGCGTCGGCGCTTGGCTGGGTTAGCCAGCGACATGCGGGCCCTCGACACGCGGGCCTCGCGTGTCGGCGTCACACGCAGCGTCGCGTGGGCCACCGACGCGTCGGTCCAACTTCCCGACACGTGGCGCAATCTCGGCCGTTGGTTTGAAAATCAACGGCGCGGATTGGATCCAGGGTTAACGCGTTGAAACTACTCGATGCTCATGGGCCGTTCGATCTAGATCGGACGGTCCAGATCTAATCCTATAATCGCACTGCTACGGCACGTGGCGATTGTGAACCGTTGGATCTTGATCCAACGGTCCAGATCTAATCGGGTTTGGAACACGTGATCTCACCTCAACCGTTCGATCTGGATCTGACGGTCCTCCGAGCTCGCGGACGGCGATGGTTTCACGGCGGCGCTGGCTTGACGGAGCTGGAGACGATGACCACAGCTACGGCGCCACGGGGCTTCTCCGGCGAGATGAAACCTCCCTTCGGGTGCGTCTCGTCGCGGGGACTCCGGATCTGGGCTCCTTCTCGGCGGAAGACGACGGACGACGGCGGAAAACGGCGCAAACCGCAGCGGAGGGAAGAGACAACTCCGGCGAGCGATTGCGGCTCAACGGCGGCGGCTCAGGCGAGATGGCTCGGGGAAACGGGTGCGCAAGGATGAGGGCAACCTCGGGGGACGTCTCACGCTTTAAATAGCCTCGGCGTTCGTGCCCTAGACGGAAACCTAATTTGCTACGGCGGCGGGCGCGGCGGCGGAGTCCGGCTCGGACTCGGCGAAGACGACGAATCGTGGCCGCCCACGTGGCACGATCGGCGGCCACGATCGCACGGCGCGATCGGATCCGGGCCGGATACGGCTCGAACCGTCTGGTGATCTCGGTAGTTGGATCTTGATCCAACGGTTGGGATTGATTAGGGTTAGGAGTGGGTTTGGTCGAGTCACGTGGCTCGGTCGGACTCGAACTCGAGTCCGACTCGGGCTCGATCGGATGAACAAGAATCAATCGGCCGGTCCTTTTCCAATAATTAATATTTAAAATAATTCCCGATAATTCATTTAATTCATTAAAAATAGCAAAAGACTCGAAAAATTCTAAAAATTCGGAAAATATTTTGGATCATTTTGGACTCAAATAAAATATTTCCAATAAAATTTTATTTGCAAAATTAAATTCTTTAATTATTTCAAAATGGAATAAATTCAAATAAATTCCAAATAAATCCAAATAAATTCCAGAAAATTCCAAAAATTCACCAAAGTGCCAAATCACACATGAATTTAAGAAAAGCAAAATTTTGGGATGTTACAAACGGCTGAGATCTAATCTAGCATAGTGCGGTCAAGGGAGCTACATGGCTTAATCTGAGGCGTTGGATCTAGATCCAATGATTGAGATTAGATCTAAAAACCGTAACGTGGATTTCGTACGGGTGACACGGACGAACCTTGGCCTTTGGATCTTGATCGGACGATTCACGAAGTTCGCGAGGTCGATGATGTCCACGGCGGAGATAGGTCACCGAAGCTGGGGACGACGACATGGCCAACGGCGTTTGGGCGCATCTCCGG
The DNA here is from genome assembly GCA_036346355.1 of Rhipidocladum racemiflorum. NCBI lineage: Eukaryota > Viridiplantae > Streptophyta > Magnoliopsida > Poales > Poaceae > Rhipidocladum > Rhipidocladum racemiflorum. Next base: position 33,442,206 of record CM070585.1, read on the forward strand.
CGATGTGAATGGTACTCCCAGGCATGCTTCATCGCGATGATCTCGGATTTGGGCTTCAACACGGCGAACGGCGGCGGACGGCGGCGGAAACTCACCAAAGCCAAAAGCTGACCCTAGTTAACTACGGCGAGCAATCGAGGGCGCGATGGAGCTCTACAGGCGGCGGCTAGGGCAAAAACTGCGCAAAGTGAAGGCGATCCTCGGGCGCGCACCCACGCATTAAATACCGGCTCGGATGTCGAGATACGTGCGGATTCCGCGATGAGGCCGGTACGGGGCGGCGGAGTCCGGCTGTGACACCACGGAGTGACGTAACCTTATATAATGTGACTGTTGAGGTCAAAAACATTATGAAATGTGAAATTAAGGTTAAAACCATAAGGTATGGAGGTTAATAGCGTTTCCGGGCCGTTTCCGGGAGTTTGGGCCTTTCCGGGGTGTTTTGGGCCTAAGAAAAGGGGTCGTGGGCTTTGGTGGGATGGAGTTTGAGTCCAATTGGGAGTAGGAGTCCTGGTTGGGGGCCTCCCCCTGCCCCTTATTGCGCCCCCACCCCTGCCCTTGCGCCCCCACAAGCCCTAGCTGCCCGCCCACACCTCCCCACCTCCTCCTTGTGGCGCCTCCACCTCCCCCATTGCTCCCTATTGCTCCACCACCTCTACACCACCTCTCCACCTCCCTTGCTTCCCCTAGGGGAGTTCTCCACCTCAACACCTTGAAGATCCATCCGTTGGTGCGCTTCGCGACGAGGAGATCCGACGGAATTGCAGCGAGGAAAGAGATCGCGCGAACCAGGAGGAGATCCGTTGGGTTTCGTGCGTCTGGAGAAGGTATGGCCACGGGGATCCTTGGGGTTGGTCTAGGATCTATTCTAAGGGTCAATACCATGTTTTTAGATCAATTGGTGGTGCTGGAATTGAGTAGATTAGATGGATTCTTGAGTTTGCCACGTTCTCTGTTTCGGGCAGCATGAGCAGTCGACCTAGGGTTTGGGTTTTCGCCAATTTAGATTCGGAATTTGGTCGTACGGCTGTTGAAGAAGTTGTAGGTAATTTCAATACCTTTCAGTGGGTACAAAGAACGTCCAATTCCGCCCAGCCATTTGAATGTTATGCTCATTTTACCGAATGTATTAAAATATGTGACGTGATTGGAGCAGATCACGGTATTTTGTAGATTAAACAACTTTAGAGTCCGAATCAGTTTTTCCATATACTTAGAAAAAGTTAGGAAATTTCCTAAGCTACGCGAGGATGTACTCGTTTATTCAATTCGGAGTCTTAGAACCCGAGTTATGCCTTTTGGAAGGCTGCTGTCCCGATGGGACAGAACCTCTGTTTTTGGGTTTATCGAGTAGTTTGCGATGTCGGGTTAGAAGAGGGTTTGCCTACTGTTTTGTGGACATGTTTGTGAGTGTGTGGTACCTATGTGCAGGTGGTGTGACCCCGGGAGTGCCTTCTACTTCTCGCCAATCCGACGCCCGTGGTTGAGGCAAGTGTATTGGAATGGGTAGCGGGTTGTAGTTGCTAGATTGGTCGAGATTGAATTTGAATACATGATATGTTCACATGCCATGCCTTAATGATTGCCAATGATATGATGAATGTGTTTATTATGTTATGATGCCATGTGTTAGTGTACAAATTATTTATGATGTTGGCATGTTTGCATACATGGCATGTTACATGGCCCGGGCAGTGAGAAAGTCATATCTAATCCGGGGAAGGTCGGTGAGAAAGTTATGACTATTCCGGAGAGCCAATGAGTAAGTCCTACATCGTGATTCCATCCACCGCGGTGAACGGAAGCGAGGAGTAGGCACCCTCCATCTTCGGGATGGAAGGGGGGAGAGGGTGCACACCGACGGGTGTGTACTCAACCATACCGGTATGAGTTTCTAGGAGATATGTGCATCGCATTGCATTGCATTATATGAGGATGTATATGATGATGATATATGATGATGTCAATGATATGCTTACGCTATGAATATGAGATGTGTATGATGTTGTATGTGAAAAGTGTTGATGAAGGTATTAGATTGTATTTTCTTGTTCCATTGCAATATACTTGCTGAGTGTTGAACTCACGCTTGTGTTTATGTTGTTTTTCTTAGGTACCATGAAACCGGCATGCGGGAAAGGGAGCTAGTCACACGTCATCACTTAGCATCACACATATAAACAATGATGTAACACCCCAAAATTTTGCTTGTCTTCAATTCATGTGTGATTTGGCACTTTGTTGAATTTTTGGAATTTTCTGGAATTTATTTTGATTTATTTGGAATTTATTTGAATTTATTCCATTTGGAAATAATTAAAGAATTAAACTTTGCAAATAAAATTTTGTTGGAAATATTTTATTTGAGTCCAAAATGATCCAAAGTATTTTCCAGAATTTTTCTGGAATTTTTCTGAGTCTTTTGATATTTTTAATGAATTAAATGAATTACTGGGAATTATTTTAAATATTTAATCGCTGGAAAATTCCGGACCGGTTTTATTGTTCCTCGGGCCGAAGTCGGACTCGAGTCCGACCGAACCCGATCGAGCCTTTTGATTCGGTCGAACCGCGTCGCCCGAACCCAACTCTAACCCTAGACCCCGACCGTTGGATCTAGATCCAACGGCCGTGCGTGCGCCGCGTCGCGTGAGTGCGTGGACCGTCCGATGCGGGACACGTGGATGGCATCCGGTCGTCGTCCTCGTCCAGAATCCGGCCGAGAGCTCGCCAGTGACCGAGCGGGACACGGCTAGGGTTCCGATTTCCGCGCAAACGCCGGGGCTATTTAATGCCCGGGAGCAGCCCCGAGGTTCGCCCTTGCCCTGCGCACAATTTGCCCCAGCCGCCACCTCCTGCCGCGTTCCGCCGTGGCCGCGATTCCTCGCTGAAGTTGCTTTGCGCCGCCGCGGGTTTTGGTCAGCTACCGCCGCCGTTGAGCCACCTCCGCCGCACCCAAGCCCCGATCCGTGATCCCCGGACCGAGACGCACCGACCTCGACCCCTCCCTTCGCCGGATCTGCTCCGTGGCGCCGTCCCGAGTGTCGTCGTCCTCAAGTCCGGCCAGACCTCGTCAACTAGCGCCGCCGCGACCACGCGAAGCCTGTCCGCCGTCCGATCTCCATCCGACGCTCGAGGTGAGGCCACGTTTTCCTTTTTCCCGTAGAGGCTTAGATGCACTCTGGGCCGTTAGATCTAGAATTAACGGTTCGGATTGGCTCGCGTTTAACGCGAGGGTTTTGTTAGCCGCCGTCCGATCGGGATTCGAGGGTGAGGATGCACCCACGTGTCTTAGCCCGGATCATGCCACGTCCCCGGTGTTCGCCGCAACGTGGGATTGATCCAAGCCGTTGAAATTTGAACGAACGGTCAGATCGCATCGAACCCGAGCCAATCGCCGCGTGCCACGTACACGCATGGAGCCGCTCCGTGCGTGCGCACGTGAGCCGCTGACACGCCGGGCCCGCGTGCGGGCCGAGCCGGCGTCGTCAGTGTCGCCGACATGCGGGACCCGCATGTCAGCGACCGTGCGCTATGGACCAGATTCACCGTGGACCTGCGTCGCCTGCGTGGACCCGATCCATGGGACCGACACGCGGGCAAAGACTGAGTAGTGCCACGTGTCATGCTGACGTCAGCATGACATCATCATGGGATCCGTTCGGTGATGACGTCAGCGGACCAATCAGAGACTGACATGTGTCCAGGCTGACGCAATAATTAATTTCCGAAAAAAAGAAAATGATTTATTAATTCGAAATAATGATTTCAGATTTTGTTTCAAACTTCAAACGCTTATAACTTTTGCGTTTCAATTCCGATTTGAGTGATTCAAATTTCTAAATTTGTATAAAATTGAGACCTACCTAAATATGAATTTTATTTAATTTTTGGACTAAAGTTTTTCTCTGTAAAATTATTTAATTGATTATTTAAACTTTAAATAATCATAACTTTTGTGTTTTAACTCCAAATTTGACGATTTCAGTTTCTAAAAATTCATAAAATTGTGTTCTCTCTGTTTATGGATTTTATTTGGATGTTTGGATACTTTTTGCCTATTGTTTATTGGTGTATTTGCTATTTGCACGCTTTACGAGTAGACGTTGAAGTGCCGGAAGGATTCGAAGGAGAAGTATTGACTCAAGATCCAACTCAAGACCAAGAGCAAGTACTTTTTGAAGGCAAGTTGTGCTTTGACCATGTTGATCCTATTTTGAAATCTATTTTGATTTAACCTATTGCATGCTAGTTCAATTAGAAAATACTTTATTTAAATATGGGGAATTAGATAAATACCAATTTGCTGTATGACACCTTGATTACTTAAATATGTGCCATGACCCCTTGTCACCCTAGTTGTGGTTTACTAGTTGGACATTATTGAATTGCCAACATGGGAAATTAGATCGTTGTAGTATACTGCTTAGACCTGCTACGTGCTCATGACATGATTTTGGACAATCAAATGTTAATATTGACTTAATGATATATTGAACCTGTTTTGGAAAGGTATCATGTGATGTTGATGGCACGTGGTGCATGGTAATCAACTGGGGTTTGATAAATAGTTTTTCGACCGGGGCATGTGGTAAGAATAATCAGGTGGGCCAGTTGTGGCATTGGGGATGTTGATTTGGTTCTTCGGGTAGTCTTGCCCTGGTCACCCTAAGGACTTCACCTTGCAAGCCTTTGAACTGGGTCTAACGTGCAACCACATGTCTGTAATGGGACGGACCTAGTTGACTAAGTTGCTAATAACGTACCTGTGGGACCTCAGGAGGTCAACTACACCCTTTGTGTAAGTTGTACGGGGAGCGTCTGGCCGAGGCCAGTACCCATCTAACTGATTGATTGGCCTAAACTTCGCCTTAGCTAAGGGAAGGGTTAGTGTGCAATAACCGGGGAGGACCACTTGTATTGTTAGAAGTTTCCGAAAGACTTTGTTACAAGAACTCGCCTTTGTGGTGTTTGACTGTATCTTGTGGGTAAAGTGCATAACCTCTGCAGAGTGTAGAATCTATTCGAATAGCCGTGTCATGATCTTGGACATCGCCGAATTACAGTCAAGGGTTAGATTTTCTCAAAAATAACTTGGATTTGAAAGGTTGGGTTGGATTAATAATGATGTTGATGGAAATGTGGATTAGGATGGGAAAGATGTTTATTAAACTCCTTGAAAAGTTATCTATGCTTTACTTATTTCTACTGCTTTCAAATCTATTTATGATACTTGTTAAATCTTTGTTTCGCAAATATACCTTGAGCTATTCCTTTGTACCAAGCCATGCATATAGTATATTAGCCTGCATTCTGTGCATGACTTGCTGAGTACCAAGTACTCACCCTTGCCACAATACAACACCAGTTGAAGAGGAGACTACACCAGCTTTGGAGGAGGAGCTCCACGAGGAACCGTCTACTTAGGGAGCGAGCCCAGTCAGTTGTCTGTTGTATACTGGATGGCGCCACGAAGTTATCTTATTTTTCCGCTGCTACTATTTCTCTCTTAATAAGTTTCGCCCTGCGAGGCATACATTTGTAACTTGACCTTAAGGTCGAGTAACTAGTTTGACTATTTAAATAAAGTACTTTATTAGTATCGAGTGGTATGATTGTGATATTTACCGATGTTAAGACTGTGTGCACTAGCGCGTTCCTGGACTAGTGCTGAATACACAGAGGGTCTGGATTTGCAAATTGGGGGTCCCGACAAATGACATGTTCCTTCCTTTAAATTGTGATGGTTAATTTGTGTGCTTGGTTTCCTCATTTACTTCGTTTGGCTCATGAGATGGTTGGAATCTTTATTCTAGTCTTATACTGCTGCTAGAACCTTTATTATTGATGATTTAGATGTCATTCTTTATACTATACCCTGTGATCATTTTGTTGTTGCTTCAATTCATGGAAAAACAAAGGAGATGCTGCCGAAATTTTCGGTATTAGCATTTACTTCTTTGCTGTAATTTACCTTAGTTTATGGTATTTAGATGTTGTTTAGCCTATGTTTGGTAGCATTTGGGCATATTAAATGCCGGGGTGTTACACCGGCTCGGACACACATAGGCGACATGGCGCGATCCACGCCGTCCACATGGCTCGATCCAATGGTTCGCGTCACGCGCATACGCTTGCACACGCACGGCCATCAGATCCCGATCCAACAGCTCAACATGCATGCACACGTGGCTCAATCCTGACTGTTGGATCTTGATCCAACGGCTGGTGCGAACGTGGTTCGGTCAGGCTCGGGTCTAGCTCAGTCGGACTCGAGTCAGACCCGAGTCTAATTCGGGTTGGATGAATAGTGAAACCCATTAGGGTTTTCCAACGATTTAAAATTAAAAAAATTCTAGTAATTCAAATAATTCAATAAAAATAGTAAAATAATCAGCAAAATTCTAGAAAAATTCTGGAAAATACTTTGAGACATTTTAGACTCAAATAAAATATTTCCAATAAAATTTTATTTAAAACTTTAATTATTTAATTATCTCAAAAAGGAATAAATTCAAATTAAATCAAAATAAGTCCTAGAAAATTCCAAAAATTCTCAAAAATGCCAAATAGCATTTAATTTCATGAAAAGCAAAAATTGGGGTGTTACAAACCTCCCCCCTTAACAGAATCTCGACCCCGAGATTCAGGGCTAACTAAGGAATAGGTTCGAAAATTCTTTCTTCAAGTCCTCTTTGCGCTCCCACGTTGCTTCACCTTTCGAATGATTGCTCCACTGCACTCTGCAGAAGTGGGTCGACTTGTTTCGAGTCTCTCGATCCATTTTGTCCAGAATCTTCACGGGGTGTTCCTTGTAAGTCAAATCTTCTTGCAGCTCTATTGACTATAGCGGCGTCTATTCATCTGGCACTCGGAGACACTTCTTCAATTGTGTGAAATCATGTGCTAAAAAATTGGCTTAGAATTGAATTTGCAAATGTGCTGGTGCATGTGCTTGACAATTTGACAAGAAGCAGTAAGTTTCGCTTTTGCGCCGGACCAAGATCTCAAGAAACAGTAAGTCTCCCATGTACGACGAACAAAGTTTTTGGGTCTGTCGTGAACGTGTTTTTGAGCTCTTGAGTCGAACTCAATCTTCCAAGAAACCAGTAAGTTTTGCATGTATTGATCTAGTGTTCCTCAAAGTTTTGTTGATAAATCTTTTGAAGATCTTGTTTAATCTTGAAGTTTTGATTAGATTGATTCTCGTCAAGTTCTGGATCAGCAAACTTGCGAAGCTTATAACTTTTGATCCGTAAGTCCGATCGAGCTGATTCTTTTTGGGTTCGATTCGTACTAGAATCTAGTTTCTTGTGTCCAAATTTTGAGATCGATCCGACGATTGGATCTCCGGGAATTCGCATTTTACCGAACCTCTGTCATTCTATTTTTGTCGAAAACGAGGCAATTATTTGGTTCTGTTATGGGGTGAACTTTTAATAGATCAAGAATTTGGTTTTAGCTTCCGCACAATCATTCACCCCCCCTCTGATTGCTATATTCGTATACTTCGATCCTACAAGTGGTATCAGAGCAAGGTTTCTCTAATCTATCTTAACCGGTGATTAGATCAATGGATCGTTATTCGACAAAACCATGTGTGTTCGATGGTGTTGATTTTCAGTTTTGGAAGGCCAAGATGGAGGCGTTCATCCAAGCACAGGGCTTCACAATTTGGGAGAAGGTCTACAAGCCATATGAAGTCCCTGCAAACGACAACGTCAACGACACCAATCGCACACATGTTGAAGCAAATAGCAAGGCGCGCAACTTGATCATCCAAGGCTTGGGACGCAGCGACTTTGATCGTGTGGTTCATCTTCGATCCGCATATGAGGTATGGAAATCTCTTTGTGATTACCATGAGGGTTCTAACACTGTCAAAGAGGTTCGCCAAGATATTTACAAAAAAGAATACATGCGTTTTGAGATGAAACCTAGTGAATCTGTAGATGACTTCTTTGCACGTTTTAATAAAATTCTTAGCAATCTACGTGCTGTTGGAGTTAGCTACACTGATGCTGAAAATGCTCGACAATTGCTTAGTGCTTTGGACATGTCAGTGTGGGAGATGAAAGTAACATCTGTACAAGAATCTACTACCATGAGCACACTCACATTAGATGTTCTTTACTCTAAGTTGAAAACTCATGAGTTGGATGTTCTTGCCAGGAAGGGTAACATTAAATCAATTGCTTTGATCTCTAACCCTAACATGTCAAATGCAAATTCTTCTTCTAGCTTTGCCTTGTCTTCCATGTCCTCTTTAACAGATGAGCAACTTGAAGATTTTCCTGAAGAAGATCTGGCACTACTCTCTTCTCGCTTTAACAAAGCTTTGCAGAATGTGAGAATGAGAAAGAGAGGTGGTCCTCCAAGATGCTATGAGTGTGGTGACCTCAACCATATTCGCACAAATTCTCCTAAGCTTGCAGGAAAAACATCAAAGGAGGAGAAGGACAACGACAGAAGGAATGAGAAGAAAAGGTTCTTGTCAAATGATAGGAAGAAGAAGAGCTTCATCAACCGCAAGGTGGTTCACCGAGTTCTTTTCGCTCTTGAACAAGTCAATTTGAGCGATGTGGACTCGGAGAGCAGCGAAGATGATGCAACTCCAAGCAAGCATGATTTGATAGGATTATGTCTCATGGCAAGCAGCAAGGATAGCTTCACCGAGGACGACCACGACAGCGACTTCAATGAGGTAGATCCTTCCTATGATGAATTATTCAATGCTGTTGCCCGTCTTGAAAAATTGCTTGACAAACGTGATAGAAAAATTAAGAAACATGATATTCTTGTGGAGTCATTGAATGCTGAAATTACTAGACTTAAGACTTTGATTCCTGATGATGATACATGCAAATCATGTGACTTAATTTACAATGAGCTCACCTTCCTTAGGAAAGAACACGCTCTTCTGTTGCATCTAAATGAGAAAAATGAGAAACATGTTAAACATGCTAGCTGTTCCACTGATGATTTGCATGGTTCAACTTCTTGTTCTAAATGCTCAACTCTTGAATTAAAATTAAAAGATGCAAATGCTAGGGTTTCTCAATTGACTGATAATCTGCTTACTCATGAGGTTCTTTGATGCTCTACTTGTCGTAAACAGAAAGGGAAGGTCAATATTCCTTGCAATAATTGTTTAACTCTTGCTAAGAAAGTTGATTACTTGCAAAATTCTTTGGAACATTTCACTAATGGCAAGAAAAAGTTGAACATGATTTTGGATCAATCTAAGGTTAGCACAAATAAGAGAGGTTTAGGTTTTGATCCTTATGCCACATATGAAACTAAACCTCGCACTGTTGTTCAGGCTCCTTGCAAAATTGAGTTATCTAATGAGCCTAAGAAAATTGCTTTTCAATCTGCTGGTTTTTTATCTTCTACTATGATGAATGCAAAATGTGCCTTTACTGTTAAAGCTAAACATCATGTCAAGTACACTTGCACTCATTGTGGTAGAGATGGACACTTAGTAGATTTTTGCTTTAGACTAGCCAAACAACAAAAGAAGGAAAGAACTAAGGCTAGGTCAAATTTCAGCAAAGCATATTTTTATGCGCCTAGAGTGATGCAAACACCTTTTGTTGGTAAGAACACGGGAAAAGACAAATCTATCTTTGTGCATAAGAATGCTCGTGTTGTGCCTACTGTTGTGCGTCGTGTGTCTCAGTACTGGATTCCTAAACATCTTATTTCTAACCCCAGTACCGAGACCTCGACACTTTCTGCTTCTATGTAGGCTTCTCACGCGAGGAAGGAGAACATGTGGCTAGTGAATTATGCTTGCTTCATATGTTCAGTGATAAGTTTTGGTTCTTCTTCACTCGTGCATCTCATGCTAAAAGTGTTGCTTTTGAATATACTTCTTCCACTTCTGTTTTCGCAAAAGGCACTAGTCGAAATGATGCAGGTACAGGTGCATCTGTTCAGGGGGAGAGTGTCTTTGTTCATAAAGATGATGATGCTGTTGAGGATGAGATAATTGGAGGTTTACATGAGAGACTCTTCCCACGTGCTTCACATCAACAAACGGTCAAGTGAATTTTCAGGTATCTCCATGGTACTCAAGATTTTGGCATTTGGCTTTTTGCTTCCTTATGCATTAGTTTAAGAGCTTATTCTGATGTTGACTTTGGAAGATGTTGAATTGATTTGGTTCGTGCCACCTCTTGAGTAATCCCCTTTCTTGAGCATATTGATATTGGATTTCACTTTCTTAGAGATCATGTTGAAAAAGAAAATATTGTGCTTCACCATGTGGATACTGAACATCAATTGGCAGACATCTTTTCAAAACCTTTGTCTTCTTCTCGTTTTGCTTTTATTCGGGGAGAACTTGGGATTGTACATCCAATGGGTTTGTTTTGAGGGGGAGTTTCCTTGCCAAGTTCTTTCACTTGATGAGCTCACTTTATCATATTTCTTTATATGTTATGTAATTGGGCTAATATATGATAATCTAATTGTCTCACTTGAACTAAAAATGACATTGCAGAATTCCCTGGACTGATTGCCTATAGCTAAATACTCTGTGATATCTTACTCTTCTAGGCTTGTTATTGAATCTTCTTGACAAATTTGGGCTATGAAGCAAGTGTGTTTTCAGCTTTACTCTTTCAAAAGACCTTTTAATCTCCTTGCATGTTTACAATCAAAGAAAAATGAAAAGAAAAGGGAATCAATAAAAAAGGGTTGTTAAAAGCAAAAGCCTCAAGTTATGAGCTTCAGGAATGCTTTCCCTAAAAGATAAGATGTATGCTTCAAGCATGCCATGCCATTCCCGGGAATTCGCATTTTACCGAACCTCTGTCATTCTATTTTTGTCGAAAACGAGGCAATTATTTGGTTCTGTTTTGGGGTGAGCTTTTAATAGATCAAGAATTTGGTTTTAGCTTCCGCACAATCATTCACCCCCCCTCTGATTGCTATATTCGTATACTTCGATCCTACAAGTTGCGACACGTGGAACACATCATGCACTCCCGCTATGGATTGTGGCAACTCTAGTTGATAAGAAACTTCTCCTCGGCGACTCAGGATCTTGAACGGACCAACATATCTTGGCGCAAGCTTCCCTTTGGAGTGGAACCTCTTAACTCCCTTGAGCGGTGTAACTCTGAGATATACGAAATCTTTCGGTTCAAAACTTAGATCACAGCGATGGTTATCGGCGTAGCTCTTTTGTCTTGACTGAGCTATCTTCAGTCTTTCCCAGATCATGGCAATCTGCTCTTCGGCTTCTTGAAGAATATCTGGTCCGAAGACATGGCATTCACCTATCTCATTTCATTTCAACGGTGTTCGACATGGCCGACCATACAGTGCCTCAAAAGGTGACATCCGTAGACTGGCTTGCTAACCATTATTGTAGCTGAACTCAGCGTACGGCAAACTCTTATCCCAAGAGGTAGCATAAGCCAGTGCACAAGCTCTTAGCATATCCTCTAGAATCTGATTAACTCTTTCAGTCTGTCCATCCGTCTGTGGATGATATGTTGTACTGAAGTTCAAACGGGTCCCCATGACTTCATGTAACTTATTCCAGAATCTTGAGGTAAATTGGGTACCTCTGTCCGATACAATCTTCTTTGGTACTCCGTGCAGACAGACGATCCTGGTCATGTACAATTTCGCTAACTTATCTCCCGAGTAAGTGGTCTTTACAGGGATGAAATGAGCGACCTTAGTCAAGCGATCCACCATAACCCATATGGAGTCATACTCTCCTTGGGTTTTAGGTAAACCGGTAATGAAATCCATTCCGATTTCCTCCCACTTCCACTCAGGTATTTTTAGCGACTGCAGCAATTTTGCTGGCCTCTAGTGCATTGCCTTGACTCTCTGACATATGTCACACAACGTGACATGTTTGGCCACCTCGCGATTCATGCTCGGCCACCAGAATCTTTCATTCAGGTCTTGATACATCTTGGCACTTCCTGGATGGATGGAATACTTGGAATCATGGGCTTTTTCCAGAATCAGCTGCTTCAGGTCCTTCTTATTCGGTACACAAATACGATCCTTTATCCACAGCGTGCCTTGCTCATCCAGCTTGAAGTCTTTAGCCTTTCCTTCAACCATCTTGGCCTTAATTCTCTTGGTCTTTGTAACACCCCAAAATTTTGCTTTCCTTAAATTCATGTGTGGTTTGGCACTTTGGTGAATTTTTGGAATTTTCTGGAATTTGTTTAGATTTATTTGGAATTTATTTGAATTTATTCCATTTTGAAATAAATAAAGAATTTAATTTTGCAAATAAAATTTTGTTGGAAATATTTTATTTGAGTCCAAAATGATTCAAAGTATTTTCCAGAATTTTTCTGGAATTTTTCTGAGTCTTTTGCTATTTTTAATGAATTAAATGAATTACTGGAAATTATTTTAAATATTAAATCGCTGGAAATTCAACTCGGTCGAGTATCGCTCATCCGATCGAAGTCGGAACCCGAGTCGAACTTCGAGTCCGACCGAGCCGATTGACTCGATCAAACCAAATTAAACCCTAATCGATCCCAACCGCTGGATCAAGATCCAATACCGAGATCCGCCAGACGGCTCGAGCCAGATCCGCCCGATCCGATCGCCGCGGCGATCGTGGCCGCTGATCGTGCCACGTGGACGGCTGGCGTCATCGTCTCCGCCGAGTCCGGAAGCCGGACTCCTCCGCCGCCGCCGTGGACGATAAGGGTTCCGACCCTTGCACCCATGCCGAGGGTATTTAAGTACCGCGCGGTAACCCGACGCCCGACGTGATCCCGCGCCCGTTCTGCTCTACTTCACCGAGTCTTAGTCGCCGTCGAGTCGCCGAATCGCTCGCCGAGCTACAGCACCTCTCCGCCGCGGTTTTGCTCGATTCCGCCGCCCGCCGCCTTCCGCCGAAGGAGCCCAGATCCGAATCCCCGTGACGCAGACGCACCCGAAGGAGGACTCATCTCGCCGAGCAACCCCAAACGCCGTCGGGCTCGCTGCCGTTTCTCATCTCCGGTGGTCTTGCTCCGCCGGCGTCGCCATCGACCTCGCGAGCTCAGGACCGTCCGATCTTGATCGTGCGGTTGAGGTGAGTTCACGTGTTCCAAACCCGACAGATTCGGGACCGTTGGATCAAGATCCAACGGTTCACAATCGCCACGCGTCGTAGTAGTGATTATTATAAGATTAGATCCGACCGTCCGATCTAGATCGAACGGCCCACGATCAACGAGTGGATTCAACGCGTTAACCCTGGATCTAATCGCGACCGTCGAATTTCAAATCAACGGTCGGGATTGCGCCACGTGTCGGGAAGTTGGACCGACGCGGTCAGCGCCGTCCACGCGCGCGTGCGTGTGACGCTGACACGCGGGGCCCGCGTGTCAGAGGGCCCGCATGTCAGCGGCTGACCCAGCCAAGCGCTGACGTCACCCATGACGTCATCGGTGGGTCCCACCTGTCAGCACCGTGGGCTGAGCCCCGCTGACGTCACCCGAGTGGGCCCACATGTCAGCGACACGTGAGCCGTGGACCGAGTCCATGGACCCAAGCGGCGTGGACCAAGCCCATGGACCGTACCGACGCCACCAACCAATCAGCGGCTGCCACGTGTCCATGCTGACGCAATAATTAATTTCCGAAAAAGAAAATGATTTATTAATTCGAAATAATGATTTCAGATTTTGTTTCAAACTTCAAACGCTTATAACTTTTGCGTTTCAACTCCGATTTGAGTGATTCAAATTTCTAAATTTGTATAAAAATGAGATCTACCTAAATATGAATTTTATTTAATTTTTGGACTAAAGTTTTTCTCTGCAAAATTATTTAAATGATTATTTAAACTTTAAATAATCATAACTTTTATGCCTTAACTCCAAATTTGATTTATTCCAGCTTCTAAAAATCCAGAAAATTATGTTCTCTCTGTTTATGGATTTTATTTGGAGTTTTGGGATGTTTTGGCCTATTGTTTATTTGTGTTTTGCTATTTGCACGCTTTTACGAGTAGACGTTGAAGTGCCTAAGGATTCAAGGAGAAGTATTGACTCAGGATCCAACTCAAGACCAAGAGCAAGTACTTTTTGAAGGCAAGTTGTGCTTTGACCATGTTGATCCTATTTCGAAATCTATTTTGATTTAAACTATTGCATGCTAGATCAATTAGAAAGATACTTTGTTTAAACATGGGGGTTAGATAAATACCAATTTGCTGTATAACACCTTGATTATTTAAGTATGTGCCATGACCCTTGTCACCCTAGTTGTGGTTTACTAGTTGGACATAATCAAATTGCCAACATGGGTTTTAGACCGTTGTAGTATACTGCTTAGACCTGCTACGTGCTCATGACCTGGTTTTGGACAATCAAATGTTAATATTGACTTAATGATATATTGAACCTGTTTTGGAAAGGTATCATGTGATGTTGATAGCACGTGGTGCTTGGTAATCAACTGGGGTTTGATAAACAGTTTTCGACCGGGGCATGTGGCAAGAGTAATCAGGTGGGCCAGTTGTGGCACTGGGGATGTTGATTTGGTTCTTCGGGTAGTCTTGCCCTGGTCACTCTAAGGACTTAACCTTGCAAGCCTTTGAACTGGGTCATACTTGCAACCACATGGTCGAATGGGACGGCCCTAGTTGACTAAGTCGCTAAGGACTCACTTGTGGAGCCTCAGGGTGTCAATTACACCGTTTGTGTGATTGTACGGGGGAGCGTATCGTGGCCGTGGCCAGATACCCATCTAACGGTGTGTTGGTCCCATACTTCGCCTTGACTAAGGGAAGGGATGGTGTAGAGCACGAACCGGAGAGGACCACCTGTGTTGTTTGAGGCTTCCAAAGGCTTTGTTACTGAACTCGCCTTTGTGGTGTTTGACTGTATCTTGTGGATAAAGTGCATAACCTCTGCAGAGTTTAGAATCTATTCGAATAGCCGTGTCCATGATCTTTGGACAATGCTCGGGATTACAATAAGGGTTAGACTTTCTGAAAATAACTTGGATTTGAAAGGTTGGTTTGGTTTAGTAATGAAGATGATAGAAATGTGGTTTAGGATGGGGAAAATGTTTATTAAATTTCCTGAAAAGTTATTTATGCTTTACTTATTTCTACTGCTTTCGAATCTACTTATATTACTTTTCAAATGTCAAGTTTGCAAATATACCTTGAGCTATTCCTTTGTACCAAGCCATGCATATAGTATATTAGCCTGCATTCTGTGCATGACTTGCTGAGTACCAAGTACTCACCCTTGCCTCAACACAACACCAGTTGAAGAGGAGATTACGCCAGCTTCGGAGGAGGAATTCCAAGAGGATCCGTCTACTTAGGGAAGCGAGCCCACTGCCATTACTGGTATATCTTGGATGGCGCCACGAAGTTATTTGATTTTCCGCTGCTATTATTTTTCTCTGAATAAGTTTCGCCTTGCGAGGCATACATTTGTAACTTGGCCATAAGGTCGAGTAACCACTTTGGTTATTTAAATAAAGTACTTTGATAATATCGAATGGTATGATTGTGATATTTACCAATGTTAAGACTGTGTGCACTAGCGCGTTCCTGGACTAGTGCTGAATACACAGAGGGTCCGGATTTGCAAATTCGGGGTCCCGACAGAGGTGGTATCAGAGCCATACTTGACTGTAGGCTCAACCCTAGCTAGAATGGTCGTAGTGAGGATAAAACCTATTTTCTAAAGCTAAAAATTTGTGAAGACAAGAAATGACATCTCGACTTATCCCCTTCTCTCTTTTCTTGTCTCTTGCTGAAATTTTCCCTTACCTTGTCACAATTTAAAAATTCCGAGTTCTTACGTAAAGCACTCTTGTGACAGATGGAGGAAGAGTTCAACTACGTTGATCTGGGAGTTGGTCACGCTGCAGAACTTTGGCATATGCTACGGACTCTCGGAGATTTTGAGAAGCCCCAATACCAAGTGGAAGTGATCAGACAAGCGGGATTGATCAAGGCTTGTGACGTGAGGATTGAGGTACCGCTAGGAAAAAGGGCCCAGGCAATCGCTCGATACACTGACCGCCAGAGATCTACAATGCGGATGGGTATCCAAGAAGTATCACGACGAGCAATGCGGCACATTACCCGTATCTACGCCAGAGAATTGAGAGCACGGTGTTCGTTATCATCCGCGCAGCGATAACCTTCTTGACCCGGCGATTCAGGATGAGGATGCCACGATTACACGCTTGGCACGATTTGTCGCCGCCAGGAGGATGTACTAGATAATACAAGCAAGGAGCTACAGAAGGCTCACAAGGAGATCACGACAGAGAAGAACAGATGGCGGGAAGCTCAAGAGTATGTGGCACACCTTCTACGAAGGATTGACGAGTTGGAGATGACCTTGTACGGACTGCACCCGAGCCGATGCACGAGCTACACGAGCCAGATCCGTAAGAGTCGATCTCGATGAGGACATCGCTTCTTCGACTACCACAGAGGACACGATCATTTGGACATGGCGATCAAGTTTCGTGCCTATGCCACAAAGACCCGCATCGTGCCGTGGAGGTTTTCTCGATGAGTGAACATAGGTTCTATAGTGAGACTCCTTCGCCGAGTCGCGTCATAGAAGAAAGAGTCACCCTTTTAGGCGTTAGACTCCAGAATTAGTTCGATTTGGATTTGCTTTGTTTGCTGAGTGTGCAGTATGTGTTGCAAGGCCCTTAGGCATTGTAAGCAGCCATACCAAGTTATTAATAATAAAGTTGGACCTTAAAGTTACACCTTTCGCCCCGCATAAGTTCCATATTACTCGTCTATTCTTGTCTCCCCCTCATCTCTAAACCTAGAGCAAATCGACAGATGGTGAACACCCGTGGGAACTTTGGAAGCAATGGGAGTGGTTCTCGCCCAGCAGAAAACCCCAATGATGGAGCACCAGCACCGCCACTGGATATGCAGAATTTCGGAGCTTTTCTTGCTGCCCAGACTCAGTTGATGCATGCTATGATGCAACAAATGCAGCACGTCACTGCTCAGGCCACTGCTAATCAAGTTAATCATGGACAACGCCAGAATACAAGACTATCAGAGTTCATGAGAACTCACCCACCCACTTTCTCTGTAAATTCCAATCAATTAGAGTCCGATGATTGGTTAAGATCAATCGAGAGGAAGCTACACATATCTCAATGCATAGGAAATGAGAAGGTACTTCACGCTTCTCATCACCGGAAGGAACAAATTACGAATGGTGGGAGAACTTCGTATACGCAAGAGAACCCTCAAGATATCACTTGGGAAGAGTTCACACCGCATTCCGACAAGATCACGTGCCTGAAGGAATCATGGACCTTAAGAAGGAGGAGTTCAGAGCATCAAGCAAGGTAATCACCAAAGGTCGACTACGAACAAGTTCACACAACTAGCACGCCACGCACTGAGGATGTAGCGACAGATAAATACTGCATACCTCGTTTTATGAAGGGACTTAACTCAGATTGCAAGTAGGGTTGATCACCCACACCTTTCCATTTCCAAGAGTTGGTGAATAAGGCGCTTATTCTTGAGGACAAGCGCAAGGAACTGGATGAGAACAGAAGCGCAGGATGCAACAAAGAAGGATCACGCCAGGAACGCAATACCGAGAGTTGCACCAAATCAATTCTTCAGATTCCAACCACACGAATGCAACAAGGACACCATCCTCAAAGACCAAGACCTGTCAATCGTAACTACCAAACCCCAGCCCCGCTAGAAACACTACTCCGTGCAAACAAGAAGGAACAGTGAGACGCCGCTACAATCGCAACGAGCCCGGACACTTTGCCAACAGCTTGTCCCAAGAAGACAGCAGAGTGACCCCAGTCGCTTCAACCTAGGAACCACCCAGCTAGGACACCGGACCAGAGCCACACCCTGCATCGTGGTGAGAGGCCGAGTCAACCATGTCACCGCAGATGCATCGCAAAATGCTACGGACATCGTCTTTGGGTAAGTTACTTGTTAACTCAAGACTGCAACAGCTTTGTTTGACTCTGGAGCTTCAGATTCGCTTGTTTCGCAAGGCTTTGCTACTAGAAATGATTTGAGAATTGCAAGACTTAAGTGCATGCTTTTAGTTCAAACCCCTGGTTCCGAACTCCGAACGAAAGTAGGATGTTCCGGTGAGAATCTTGATAGGTGGAATAGAGTTCCTAGCAAACCTTATAATTTTGGAGACCTGCACCTTAGACGTCATATTGGGAATGGATTGGTTATCCAAGCACAAGGCCGTATTGGACTGTGGACGAAGGACTATCTCGCTGAGAGCCCGTGTGGGAAGAAAGTGGAATTTCAAGCCACTGCAGCTAGAGATGGTCGCTTGATGGTTAACAGCACCAAGGCAATCAGCATAGAGGATGTCTCAAGAGTGAATGAGTACCCGATGTTTTTCCCGAAGATCTACCCGGTATGCCGCCAGACAGTGACATAGAGTTTGTAATAGAGCTTGTACTGCACAAGACCGATAGCAAAGAGACCCTATCGGATGTCCACCGAGGAGTTGGTAGAAATGAAGAAACAGCTAGAAGAGTTAATGGAGAAAGGATTTATCAGACCGAGTTCGTCGCCGTGGGGAGCACCGGTTTTGTTTGTCAAGAAGAAGGATGGGAGTTTCAGGATGTGCATTGACTACCGTGCACTCAATGAAGTCACCGTGAAGAATAAGTATCCGCTACCCAGGATTGATGATTTGTTTGATCAGTTGAGAGGAGCCGGAGTTTTCTCCAAGATTGATCTGAGATCGGATACCATCGATTGAAGATCCGATCGTAAGATATTCAAGATCGCATTCTCGTCAAGATATGGACATTACGAGTTTACGATTATGTCCTTTGGGCTGACGAATGCGCCAGCTTATTTCATGAATATGATGAATAAGGTGTTCATGGAATATTTGGACAAGTTTGTCGTCGTGTTCATAGACGATATCCTAATCTACTCCAAGACAGAGGATGAACATGCCGAACACTTAAGGCGAGTTTTGGAAAAGGCGAGGAACAAAGCAACTTTTCGCCAAGTTCAGCAAGTGTGATTTTTGGAAGGACAAGGTGGAGTTTCTTGGACATGTAATGACCGCAGAAGGAGTCGCCGTAGATCCAAGCAAAGTAGAAGTTGTGTTACATTGGGAGCGTAGAAGATCGTGACCTATTCTGAGTTTCCTTGGAATGGCAGGATACTACCGCCGTTTCATCGAAGGCTTCTCGACAATTGCGAAACCTCTTACGCAACTGCTGAAGAAGGAAAAGAAGTTTGCATGGACGCCAGAATGTGAGAAAGGATTTCAGGAGCTGAAGAAGCGATTGACGTCAGCACCGGTGTTAGTTCTACCGGATGTTGCTCAAAGCTTCGATATTTATTGTGACGCATCGCGCCAAGGACTTGGATGTGTGCTAATGCAGAATGGAAAGGTCGTCGCTTATGCATCAAGGCAGTTGAGGCCGCATGAGGAAAATTATCCGACACATGACCTAGAGTTAGCTGCCGTAGTGCATGCTTTGAAGATATGTCGTCACTATCTGATTGGAAACAGATGTGAAGTATATACGGATCATAAGAGCCTTAAGTACATATTCACCCAGCCGGATCTGAATATGAGGCAAAGGAGATGGTTGGAGTTGATCAAGGACTACAATGTTGGAATCCATTACCATCCCGGGAAGGCCAACGTAGTAGCCGATGCCCTGAGTCGGAAAAGCCATACCGTGAGTACGTTGCTAGCCACAAGTCAGGATGAGTTA
This sequence comes from Rhipidocladum racemiflorum, assembly GCA_036346355.1. Classification (NCBI taxonomy): domain Eukaryota; kingdom Viridiplantae; phylum Streptophyta; class Magnoliopsida; order Poales; family Poaceae; genus Rhipidocladum; species Rhipidocladum racemiflorum. Next base: position 33,461,940 of record CM070585.1, read on the forward strand.
TGTGAGGATTTTCAGAAAATGAAGATTGAGGTAGTACCTAGGGGATTCTTGGCCGCATTAGAAGTAAAGCCTACCCTAGAGGATCAGATCCGAGAAGGACAGAAGGATGATGACAAGATCCGCAGGATTAAGTCCATCAAGGAGGAAGGCAAGGCAGAGGACTTCAAGTTGGATGAGCAAGGCACGTTGTGGATGAAGGATCGCATTTGTGTGCCTAACAAAAAGGAGTTAAAGCAACTGATTCTGGAAGAAGCCCATGACTCCAAGTACTCAATACATCCTGGAAGCGCCAAGATGTATCAGGATCTGAAGGAGAGATTCTGGTGGCCGAGTATGAAACGTGAAGTTGCCGAGCATGTTGTATTGTGCGACGTATGCCAGAGAGTCAAGGCAATGCATCAGAGACCGGCAGGATTGCTACAACCGCTGAAAATACCTGAGTGGAAGTGGGAGGAAATCGAATGGATTTCATTACCGGTTTGCCGAAGACTCAAGGAGGTTATGACTCCATATGGGTTATAGTGGATCGCTTGACTAAAGTAGCCCATTTTATCCCGTGAAGACCACTTACTCGGAGATAAATTAGCGTAATTGTACATGATCGGGATTGTCTGTTTGCACGGAGTGCCCAAGAGGATAAATGTCGGACAGAGGTACCCAATTTACCTCAAGGTTCGGAATAGGTTGCATGAAGCCATGGGAACCCGTTTAAACTTCAAGATAGCCTTATCATCCGCAGACGGATGGGACAGGCCGAAAGAGTCAACCAGATTCGGAGGATATGTTGAGAGCTTGTGCATTAGCTTATGCTACCTCTTGGGATAAGAGTTTGCCGTATGCCGAGTTCGATTACAACAATAGTTACCAAGCTAGTTTACGATGTCACCTTTTGAGGCATTGTATGGTCGACCACTGTCGGACGCCATTGAATTGGAATGAGACCGTGGCCGTGTCTTTGGGCCTGATATTCTTCAAGAGGTCAAGAGCGGTCGCCATGATTAGGGAAAGGTTGAAGATAGCCCAATCTCGACAGAAGAGTTATCTTGACAATCGTCGCCGAGATTTGAGTTTTGAACCGTAAGACTTTGTTTACCTCGAGTTACGCCTCTCAGGAGTTAAGAGGTTCCATGCCAAAGGGAAACTCGCACCCGTTATGTTGGACCATTTAAGATTTTGAGTCGCAGAGGCGGTTGCTTATCACCGGAGTTGCCACGATCGTTGGCAGGAGTGCATGATGTATTCCATGTGTCCCGATTGAAGAAGTGTCTCCGAGTTCCCGAGAGCAGACACCGCTAGAGTTAATTGAGTTGCAAAAGGACTTGACTTATAAGGAGCATCCCGTGAGGATTCGGACACAATGGATCGAGAAACTAGAAACAAGTCAACCCGCTTTTGTAGAGTTCGGTGGAGCAACCATGAAGAAAGCGACTTGGGAGCTGTGAAGAGGATTTGAAGAAAGAGTTTCCAAACCTATTCCTTTAGTAAGCCCTGAATCTCGGGGACGAGATTCTATTAAGGGGGGGAGGTTTGTAACACCCCAAAATTTTGCTTTCCTTAAATTCATGTGTGGTTTGGCACTTTGGTGAATTTTTGGAATTTTCTGGAATTTGTTTGGATTTATTTGGAATTTATTTGAATTTATTCCATTTTGAAATAAATAAAGAATTTAATTTTGCAAATAAAATTTTGTTGGAAATATTTTATTTGAGTCCAAAATGATTCAAAGTATTTTCCAGAATTTTTCTGGAATTTTTCTGAGTCTTTTGCTATTTTTAATGAATTAAATGAATTACTGGAAATTATTTTAAATATTAAATCGCTGGAAATTCAACTCGGGTCGAGTACTGTTCATCCGACCGAGTCGGAACCCGAGTTGGACTCGAGTCCGACCCGAGCCAGTTGACTCGATCAAACCAGCTCAAAACCCTAACCGATCCCAACCGTTGGATCAAGATCCAACGGCTGAGATCAGCCCGTACCGGTTCGAGCCGTATCCGGCCCGGATCCGATCGCGCCGTGCGATCGTGGCCGTTGATCGTGCCACGTGGATGGCTGAGCGTCATCGTCTCCGCCGAGTTCGAGCCGGACTCCTCCGCCGCGTCGCCGCCGTGTAGGATTAGGGTTCCGTCCCGTGCACGCATGCCGAGGGTATTTAAGTACCGGGAGGTACCCCGAGGACCGCCGTGATCCCGCGCCCTTTCTGCTCTACTTCACCGAGTCTTAGTCGCCGTAGATTCGCCGGAATCGCTCGCCGGAGCTACAGCACCTCTCCGCTGCGGTTTTGCTCGATTCCGCCGCCGTCCGCCGTCTTCCGCCGAGAAGGAGCCCAGATCCGGAATCCCCGTGACGAGACGCACCCGAAGGGAGGACTCATCTCGCCGGAGCAACCCCGAAACGCCGTCGGGCTCGTCGTCGTTCTCATCTCCGGTGGTCTTGCTCCGCCGCGTCGCCATCGACCTCGCGAGCTCTGTGGACCGTCCGATCTTGATCGTGCGGTTGAGGTGAGTTCACGTGTTCCAAACCCGATTAGATCTGGACCGTTGGATCAAGATCCAACGGTTCACAATCGCCACGTGCCGTAGTAGTGATTATTATAAGATTAGATCTGGACCGTCCGATCTAGATCGAACGGCCCACGATCAACGAGTAGATTCAACGCGTTAACCCTGGATCTAATCGCGGCCGTCGAATTTCAAATCAACGGTCGGGATTGCGCCACGTGTCGGGAAGTTGGACCGACGCGGTCGGGCTGGCCCACGCTGGCAGGTAGACGCCGACACGCGAGGCCCGCGTGTCGAGGGCCCGCATGTCGTGGCCGACCCAGCCTAAGCGCCGACGTCACCCATGACGTCATCGCGGGTCCCACCGCCAAGACTGGTGGCCGAGCCTCGCCGACGTCAGCGATGACGTCACCCGAGTGGTCCCACATGTCAGCGACACGTAGAGTCGTGGACCGAGTCCACGGTGGACCCAAGCCGAGCGTGGACCAAGCCCATGGACCGGCTGACGTCAGCCAACCAATCAGAGGCTGCCACGTGTCCATGCTGACGCAATAATTAATTTCCGAAAAAGAAAATGATTTATTAATTCGAAATAATGATTTCAGATTTTGTTTCAAACTTCAAACGCTTATAACTTTTGCGTTTCAACTCCGATTTGAGTGATTCAAATTTCTAAATTTGTATAAAAATGAGATCTACCTAAATATGAATTTTATTTAATTTTTGGACTAAAGTTTTTCTCTGCAAAATTATTTAAATGATTATTTAAACTTTAAATAATCATAACTTTTGCGTCTTAACTCCAAATTTGACGATTCCAGTTTCTAAAAATTCAGAAAATTATGTTCTCTCTGTTTATGGATTTTATTTGGAGTTTTGGGATGTTTTGGCCTATTGTTTATTTGTGTTTTGCTATTTGCACGCTTTACGAGTAGACGTTGAAGTGCCGGAAGGATTCGAAGGAGAAGTATTGACTCAGGATCCAACTCAAGACCAAGAGCAAGTACTTTTTGAAGGCAAGTTGTGCTTTGACCATGTTGATCCTATTTCGAAATCTATTTTGATTTAAACTATTGCATGCTAGATCAATTAGAAAGATACTTTGTTTAAACATGGGGGTTAGATAAATACCAATTTGCTGTATGACACCTTGATTATTTAAGTATGTGCCATGACCCTTGTCACCCTAGTTGTGGTTTACTAGTTGGACATAATCAAATTGCCAACATGGGTTTTAGACCGTTGTAGTATCGCTTAGACCTGCTACGTGCTCATGACCTGGTTTTGGACAATCAAATGTTAATATTGACTTAATGATATATTGAACCTGTTTTGGAAAGGTATCATGTGATGTTGATAGCACGTGGTGCTTGGTAATCAACTGGGGTTTTGATAAACGATTTCGGCCAGGGGCATGTGGCAAGAGTAATCAGGTGGGCAGTTGTGGCATTGGGGATGTTGATTTGGTTCTTCGGTAGTCTTGCCCTGGTCACTCTAAGGACTTAACCTTGCAAGCCTTTGAACTGGTCATACTTGCAACCACATGGTGGAATGGGATGGCCCTAGTTGACTAAGTCGCTAAGGACTCACTTGTGGAGCCTCAGGGTGTCAATTACACCGCTTGTGTGATTGTATGCGGGGAGCGTATCGTGGCCGTGGGCCGATACCCATCTAACGGTGTGTTGGTCCCATACTTCGCCTTGACTAAGGGAAGGGATGGTGTAGAAACCTGAACCTGAGAGGACCACCTGTGTTGTTTGAGGCTTCCGAAAGGCTTTGTTACGGGAACTCGCCTTTGTGGTGTTTGACTGTATCTTGTGGGTAAAGTGCATAACCTCTGCAGAGTTTAGAATCTATTCGAATAGCCGTGTCCACGGTACTGGACAATGCTCGGGGATTACAGTCAAGGGTTAGACTTTCTGAAAATAACTTGGATTTGAAAGGTTGGTTTGGTTTAGTAATGAAGATGATAGAAATGTGGTTTAGGATGGGGAAAATGTTTATTAAATTTCCTGAAAAGTTATTTATGCTTTACTTATTTCTACTGCTTTCGAATCTACTTATATTACTTTTCAAATGTCACATCGCAAATATACCTTGAGCTATTCCTTTGTACCAAGCCATGCATATGGTATATTAGCCTGCATTCTGTGCATGACTTGCTGAGTACCAAGTACTCACCCTTGCCTCAACACAACACCAGTTGAAGAGGAGATTACGCCAGCTTCGGAGGAGGAATTCCAAGAGGATCCGTCTACTTAGGGATGCGAGCCCGATCGGTTACTGTGGTATACTGGATGGCGCCACGGTTATTTGATTTTCCGCCGCTATTATTTTTCTCTGAATAAGTTTCGCCTTGCAGGCATACATTTGTAACTTGGCCATAAGGTCGAGTAACCACTTTGGTTATTTAAATAAAGTACTTTGATAATATCGAATGGTATGATTGTGATATTTACCAATGTTAAGACTGTGTGCACTAAGCGCTGCTCCTGGACTAGTGCTGAATACACAGAGGGTCCGTATTTGCAAATTCGGGGTCCCGACAGAGGTGGTATCAGAGCCATACTTGACCGTAGGCTCAACCCTAGCTAGAATGGTCGTAGTGAGGATAAAACCTATTTTCTAAAGCTAAAAATTTGTGAAGACAAGAAATGACATCTCGACTTATCCCCTTCTCTCTTTTCTTGTCTCTTGCTGAAATTTTCCCTTACCTTGTCACAATTTAAAAATTCCGAGTTCTTACGTAAAGCACTCTTGTGACAGATGGAGGAAGAGTTCAACCACGTTGATCCGGGAGTTGGTCACGCGAGAACTTTGGCATATGCTACTGCACTCTCGGAGATTTTGAGAAGCCCCAATACCAAGTGGAAGTGATCGACAAGCGGGATTGATCAAGGCTTGTGACGTGAGGATTGAGGTACTGCTAGGAAAAAGGGCCCAGGCAATCGCTCGATACACCGCAGACCGCCAGAGATCTACAATGCATGGGTATCCAAGAAGTATCACGATGAGCAATGCGGCACATTACCCGTATCTACGCCAGAGAATTGAGAGCACGGTGTTCCGTTATCATCCGCGCAGCGATAACCTTCTTGACCCGGCGATTCGTGATGAGGATGCCACGATTACACAGCTTGGCACGATTTGTCGTCGCCAGGAGGATGTACTAGATAATACAAGCAAGGAGCTGCGAAGGCCCGCAAGGAGATCACGACAGAGAAGAACAGATGGTGGGAAGCTCAAGAGTATGTGGCACACCTTCTACGAAGGATTGACGAGTTGGAGATGACCTTGTACGGACCAGACCCGAGCCAAGATTTGAGCTACACGAGCCGATCCGTAAGAGTCGATCTCGATGAGGACACCGCTTCTTCGACTACCACAGAGGACACGATCATTTGGACATGGCTATCGTTACGCCTATGCCACAAAGACCCGTACTGTGCCGTGGAGGTTTTCTCGATGAGTGAACATAGGTTCTATAGTGAGACTCCTTCGCCGAGTCACATCATAGAAGAAAGAGTCACCCTTTTAGGCGTTAGACTCGTAATTAGTTCGATTTGGATTTGCTTTGTTTGCTGAGTGTGCAGTATGTGTTGCAAGGCCCTTAGGCATTGTAAGCAGCCATACCAAGTTATTAATAATAAAGTTGGACCTTAAAGTTACACCTTTCGCCCCGCATAAGTTCCATATTACTCGTCTATTCTTGTCTCCCCCTCATCTCTAAACCTAGAGCAAATCGACAGATGGTGAACACCCGTGGGAACTTTGGAAGCAATGGGAGTGGTTCTCGCCCAGCAGAAAACCCCAATGATGGAGCACCAGCACCACCACTGGATATGCAGAATTTCGGAGCTTTTCTTGCTGCCCAAACTCAGTTGATGCATGCTATGATGCAACAAATGCAGCACGTCACTGCTCAGGCCACTGCTAATCAAGTTAATCATGGACAACGCCAGAATACAAGACTATCAGAGTTCATGAGAACTCACCCACCCACTTTCTCTGGAAATGCCAATCCATTGGAGGCCGATGATTGGTTAAGATCAATCGAGAGGAAGCTACACATAGCTCAATGCATAGGAAATGAGAAGGTACTCTACGCTTCTCATCAGCTGGAAGGAACAGCCACCGAATGGTGGGAGAACTTCGTACACGCAAGAGAACCCTCAAGATATCACTTGGGAAGAGTTCACAAAGCATTCCGACAAGATCACGTGCCTGAAGGAATCATGGACCTTAAGAAGGAGGAGTTCAGAGCACTCAAGCAAGGTAATCACCGATGGTCGACTACTCCGAACAAGTTCACACAGCTAGCACGCTACGCACTGAGGATGTAGCGACAGATAAATACTGAGCAGTCTCATTTTATGAAGGGACTTAACTCAGATTGCAAGTAGGGTTGATCACCCACACCTTTCCATTTCCAAGAGTTGGTGAATAAGGCGCTTATTCTTGAGGACAAGCGCAAGGAACTGGATGAGAACAGAAGCGCAGGATGCAACAAAGAAGGATCACGCCAGGAACGCAATAAATACGCTGAGAGTTGCACCAAATCAATTCTTGATTCCAACCACGAGAATGCAACAAGGACACCATCCTCAGCACCAAGACCTGTCAATCGTAACTACCAAACCCCAGCCCCGCTAGAAACACTACTCGAGCGTGCAACAAGAAGGAAGTGAGACGCTGCTACAGCAAGCAACGAGCCCGACACTTTGCCAACAGCTTGTCCCAAGAAGACAGCAGGAGTGACCCCGATTCGCTTCAACCTAGGAACCACCCCAGCTAGGACACCAAAGACTGTGAGCCACACCCTGCATCGTGGTGAGAGGCCGAGTCAACCATGTCACCGCAGATGCACCGCAAAATGCTACTGACGTCAGTCTTGGGTAAGTTACTTGTTAACTCAAGACTGCACAGCTTTGTTTGACTCGAGCTTCGCATTCGTTTGTTTCGCAAGGCTTTGCTACTAGAAATGATTTGAGAATTGCAAGACTTAAGTGCATGCTTTTAGTTCAAACCCCTGGTTCCGAACTCCGAACGAAAGTAGGATGTTCCGGGGTGAGAATACTGATAGGTGGAATAGAGTTCCTAGCAAACCTTATAATTTTGGAGACCCAGACCTTAGACGTCATATTGGGAATGGATTGGTTATCCAAGCACAAGGCCGTATTGGACTGTGGACGAAGGACTATCTCAGTTGAGAGCCCGTGTGGGAAGAAAGTGGAATTTCAAGCCACCGCAGCTTAGAGATGGTCGCTTGATGGTTAACATTACCAAGGCAATCAGCATAGAGGATGTCTCAAAGAGTGAATGAGTACCCGATGTTTTTCCCGAAGATCTACCTCGGTATGCCGCTGCAGTGACATAGAGTTTGTAATAGAGCTTGTACCTGCACAAGACCGATAGCAAAGAGACCCTATCGGATGTCCACCGAGGAGTTGGTAGAAATGAAGAAACAAATAGAAGAGTTAATGGAGAAAGGATTTATCGACCGAGTTCGTCGCCGTGGGGAGCACCGCTTTGTTTGTCAAGAAGAAGGATGGGAGTTTCGTGGATGTGCATTGACTACCGTGCACTCAATGAAGTCACCGTGAAGAATAAGTATCCGCTACCCAGGATTGATGGTTTGTTTGATCAGTTGAGAGGAGCCGGAGTTTTCTCCAAGATTGATCTGAGATCGGGATACCATCGATTGAAGATCCGATCGTAAGATATTCAAGATCGCATTCTCGTCAAGATATGGACATTACGAGTTTACGCTATGTCCTTTGGGTCGATTTAATGCGCCACTTATTTCATGAATATGATGAATAAGGTGTTCATGGAATATTTGGACAAGTTTGTCGTCGTGTTCATAGACGATATCCTAATCTACTCCAAGACAGAGGATGAACATGCCGAACACTTAAGGCGAGTTTTGGAAAAGCCGAGGAACAGAACTTTTCGCCAAGTTCGGCAAGTGTGATTTTTGGAAGGACAAGGTGGAGTTTCTTGGACATGTAATGACCGCAGAAGGAGTCGCCAGTAGATCCAAGCAAAGTAGAAGTTGTGTTACATTGGGAGCGTACCAAGATCGTGACCCAGATTCGAGTTTCCTTGGAATGGCAGGATACTACCGCTGCTTTCATCGAAGGCTTCTCGACAATTGCGAAACCTCTTACGCAATCTGAAGAAGGAAAAGAAGTTTGCATGGACGCCAGAATGTGAGAAAGGATTTCAGAGTCAAGAAGCGATTGACGCCAAGACGGTGTTAGTTCTACCGGATGTTGCTCAAAGCTTCGATATTTATTGTGACGACGCGCCAAGGACTTGGATGTGTGCTAATGCAGAATGGAAAGGTCGCCGCTTATGCATCAAGGCGCTTGAGGCCGCATGAGGAAAATTATCCGACACATGACCTAGAGTTAGTCCGTAGTGCATGCTTTGAAGATATGTCGTCACTATCGATTGGAAACAGATGTGAAGTATATACGGATCATAAGAGCCTTAAGTACATATTCACCCAAATGATCTCGAATATGAGGCAAAGGAGATGGTTGGAGTTGATCAAGGACTACAATGTTGGAATCCATTACCATCCCTGAAGGCCAACGTAGTAGCCGATGCCCCGAGTCGGAAAAGCCATACCGTGAGTACGTTGCTAGCCACAAGTCGGGATGAGTTATGTGAGGATTTTCGTAAAATGAAGATTGAGGTAGTACCTAGGGATTCTTGGCCGCATTAGAAGTAAAGCCTACCCTAGAGGATCGATCCGAGAAGGACAGAAGGATGATGACAAGATCCGCAGGATTAAGTCCATCAAGGAGGAAGGCAAGGCAGAGGACTTCAAGTTGGATGAGCAAGGCACGTTGTGGATGAAGGATCGCATTTGTGTGCCTAACAAAAAGGAGTTAAAGCAATCGATTCGAAGAAGCCCATGACTCAAGTACTCAATACATCCTGAAGCGCCAAGATGTATCAGATCTGAAGGAGAGATTCTGGTGGCCGAGTATGAAACGTGAAGTTGCCGAGCATGTTGCATTGTGCGACGTATGCCAGAGAGTCAAGGCAATGCATCAGAGACCGGCAGGATTGCTACAACCGCTGAAAATACCTGAGTGGAAGTGGGAGGAAATCGGAATGGATTTCATTACCGGTTTGCCGAAGACTCAAGGAGGTTATGACTCCATATGGGTTATAGTGGATCGCTTGACTAAAGTAGCCCATTTTATCCCCGTGAAGACCACTTACTCGGGAGATAAATTAGCAGAATTGTACATGATCAGGATTGTCTGTTTGCACGGAGTGCCCAAGAGGATCGTATCGGACAGAGGTACCCAATTTACCTCAAGGTTCTGGAATAGGTTGCATGAAGCCATGGGAACCCGTTTAAACTTCAGTACAGCTTATCATCCGCAGACGGATGGACAGACCGAAAGAGTCAACCAGATTCTGGAGGATATGTTGAGAGCTTGTGCATTAGCTTATGCTACCTCTTGGGATAAGAGTTTGCCGTATGCCGAGTTCAGTTACAACAATAGTTACCAAGCTAGTTTACAGATGTCACCTTTTGAGGCACTGTATGGTCGACCCTGTCGGACGCCATTGAATTGGAATGAGACCGGCGAGCGCTGTGTCTTTGGGCCTGATATTCTTCAAGAGGCTGAAGAGCAGATCGCCATGATTAGGGAAAGGTTGAAGATAGCCCAATCTCGACAGAAGAGTTATGCTGACAATCGTCGCCGAGATTTGAGTTTTGAACCAGAAGACTTTGTTTACCTCAGAGTTACGCCTCTCAGGGGAGTTAAGAGGTTCCATGCCAAAGGGAAACTCGCACCTGCTATGTTGGACCATTTAAGATTTTGAGTCGCAGAGGCGGTTGCTTATCACCGGAGTTGCCACAATGCGTTGGCGGGAGTGCATGATGTATTCCATGTGTCCTAGCTTGAAGAAGTGTCTCCGAGTTCCCGAGAAATGCAGACCGCTAGAGTTAATTGAGTTGCAAAAGGACTTGACTTATAAGGAGCATCCCGTGAGGATTCTCGACACAATGGATCGAGAAACTAGAAACAAGTCAACCCGCTTTTGTAGAGTTCAAAGGAGCAACCATGAAGAAAGCGGCGACTTGGGAGCGAAGAGGATTTGAAGAAAGAGTTTCCAAACCTATTCCTTTAGTAAGCCCTGAATCTCGGGGACGAGATTCTATTAAGGGGGGGAGGTTTGTAACACCCCAAAATTTTGCTTTCCTTAAATTCATGTGTGGTTTGGCACTTTGGTGAATTTTTGGAATTTTCTGGAATTTGTTTGGATTTATTTGGAATTTATTTGAATTTATTCCATTTTGAAATAAATAAAGAATTTAATTTTGCAAATAAAATTTTGTTGGAAATATTTTATTTGAGTCCAAAATGATTCAAAGTATTTTCCGTAATTTTTCTCGAATTTTTCTCGAGTCTTTTGCTATTTTTAATGAATTAAATGAATTATCGGAAATTATTTTAAATATTAAATCGCTGGAAATTCAACTCGGTCGAGTATCGTTCATCCGACCGAAGTCGAACCCGAAGTCGGACTCGAGTCCGACCGAGCCGCTTGACTCGATCAAACCAAATTAAACCCTAATCGATCCCAACCGTTGGATCAAGATCCAACGGCCGAGATCCGCCAGACGGCTCGAGCCGTGATCCGCCCGGATCCGATCGCGCCTGCGGCGATCGTGGGCGTTGATCGTGCCACGTGGGCGGCTGAGCGTCATCGTCTCCGCCGAGTCCGGCCGGACTCCTCCGCCGTCGCCGCCGTGTAGGATTAGGGTTCCGCCCTGCACGCATGCCGAGGGTATTTAAGTACCGGAGGTACCCGAGGACCGCCGTGATCCCGCGCTCTTTCGCTCTACTTCACCGAGTCTTAGTCGCCGTAGATTCGCCGGAATCGCTCGCCGAGCTACAAGCACCTCTCTCCGCGGTTTTGCTCGATTCGCCGGCCCGTCGCCTTCCGCCGAGAAGGAGCCCAGATCCGAATCCCCGTGACGAGACGCACCGAAGGGAGGACTCATCTCGCCGAGCAACCCCAAACGCCGCCGGGCTCGCTGTCGTTCTCATCTCCGGTGGTCTTGCTCCGCTGCCGCCATCGACCTCGCGAAGCTCGTGGACCGTCCGATCTTGATCGCGGCGGTTGAGGTGAGTTCACGTGTTCCAAACCCGATTAGATGCGGACCGCTGGATCAAGATCCAACGGTTCACAATCGCCACGCGCCGTAGTAGTGATTATTATAAGATTAGATCTCGACCGTCCGATCTAGATCGAACGCCCACGATCAACGAGTAGATTCAACGCGTTAACCCTGGATCTAATCGCGCCGCCGAATTTCAAATCAACGGTCGGGATTGCGCGCCACGTGTCGGGAAGTTGGACCGACGCGGCCGCTGGCCCACGCCGCGTGCAGGTGACGCCGACACGCTGGGCCCGCGTGTCGAGGGCCCGCATGTCACGGGCCGACCCAGCCAGCGCCGACGTCACCCATGACGTCATCGTGGTCCCACTGTCGCCACCGTGGTCGAGCCCCACGACGCCGGCCGATGACGCTACCCGAGTGGGCCCACATGTCAGCGACACGTAGAGTCGTGGACCGAGTCCACGGTGGACCCAAGCCGAGCGTGGACCAAGCCCATGGACCGGCTGACGTCAGCCAACCAATCAGAGGCTGCCACGTGTCCATGCTGACGCAATAATTAATTTAACAAAAAGAAAATGATTTATTAATTCGAAATAATGATTTCTGATTTTGTTTCAAACTTCAAACGCTTATAACTTTTATGCTTCAACTCCGATTTGAGTGATTCAAATTTCTAAATTTGTATAAAAATGAGATCTACCTAAATATGAATTTTATTTAATTTTTGGACTAAATTTTTTCTCTGCAAAATTATTTAAATGATTATTTAAACTTTAAATAATCATAACTTTTGCGCCTTAACTCCAAATTTGATTTATTCCAGTTTCTAAAAATCCAGAAAATTATGTTCTCTCTGTTTATGGATTTTATTTGGAGTTTTGGGATGTTTTGGCCTATTGTTTATTTGTGTTTTGCTATTTGCACGCTTTACGAGTAGACGTTGAAGTGCTTGGGAAGGATTCGAAGAGAAGTATTGACTCAGATCCAACTCAAGACCAAGAGCAAGTACTTTTTGAAGGCAAGTTGTGCTTTGACCATGTTGATCCTATTTCGAAATCTATTTTGATTTAAACTATTGCATGCTAGATCAATTAGAAAGATACTTTGTTTAAACATGGGGTTAGATAAATACCAATTTGTTGTATGACACCTTGATTATTTAAGTATGTGCCATGACCCTTGTCACCCTAGTTGTGGTTTACTAGTTGGACATAATCAAATTGCCAACATGGGTTTTAGACCGTTGTAGTATATCGCTTAGACTCGCTACGTGCTCATGACCTGGTTTTGGACAATCAAATGTTAATATTGACTTAATGATATATTGAACCTGTTTTGGAAAGGTATCATGTGATGTTGATAGCACGTGGTGCTTGGTAATCAAGCGGGGTTTTGATAAACGATTTTCGGCCACGGGCATGTGGCAAGAGTAATCAGTGGGCCAGTTGTGGCATTGGGGATGTTGATTTGGTTCTTCGGGTAGTCTTGCCCTGGTCACTCTAAGGACTTAACCTTGCAAGCCTTTGAACTGGTCATACTTGCAACCACATGGCTGGAATGGGACGGCCCTAGTTGACTAAGTCGCTAAGGACTCACTTGTGGAGCCTCAGGTGTCAATTACACCGCTTGTGTGATTGTGCGGGGAGCGTATCGTGGCCGTGGCCGATACCCATCTAACGGTGTGTTGGTCCCATACTTCGCCTTGGCTAAGGGAAGGGATGGTGTAGAGCACGAACCTGAGAGGACCACCTGTGTTGTTTGAGGCTTCCAAAGGCTTTGTTACTGAACTCGCCTTTGTGGTGTTTGACTGTATCTTGTGGGTAAAGTGCATAACCTCTGCAGAGTTTAGAATCTATTCGAATAGCCGTGTCCGCTGATCTTGGACAATGCTCGGGATTACAAATAAGGGTTAGACTTTCTGAAAATAACTTGGATTTGAAAGGTTGGTTTGGTTTAGTAATGAAGATGATAGAAATGTGGTTTAGGATGGGGAAAATGTTTATTAAATTTCCTAAAAGTTATTTATGCTTTACTTATTTCTACCGCTTTGAATCTACTTATATTACTTTTCAAATGTCATTTCGCAAATATACCTTGAGCTATTCCTTTGTACCAAGCCATGCATATGGTATATTAGCCTGCATTCTGCATGACTTGCCGAGTACCAAGTACTCACCCTTGCCTCAACACAACACCGCTTGAAGAGGAGATTACGCCACCGGAGGAGGAATTCCAAGAGGATCCGTCTACTTAGGGAAGCGAGCCCAGTCAGTTGCCTGTGGTATACTGGATGGCGCCACGAAGTTATTTGATTTTCCGCTGCTATTATTTTTCTCTGAATAAGTTTCGCTTTGCGAGGCATACATTTGTAACTTGGCCATGAGGTCGAGTAACCACTTTGGTTATTTAAATAAAGTACTTTGATAATATCGAATGGTATGATTGTGATATTTACCAATGTTAAGACTGTGTGCACTAGCGCGTTCCTGGACTAGTGCTGAATACACAGAGGGTCCGGATTTGCAAATTCGGGGTCCCGACAGTCTTGTCATTATCCTTCTGTCCTTCTCTGATTTGATCCTCTAAGGTAGGCTTCACTTCCAGGGCGGCTAAGAATCCTTCTGGTACTACTTCTAGCTTCATCTTCTGAAATTCCTTACATAACTCATCCCGACTTCCTGCTATCAACATATTCATGGTATGTCTTTCTCGACTAAAAGCATCAGCCACCACATTACCCTTCCCGGGATGGTAATGGATTCCGACGTTGTAGTCCTTGATCAACTCTAACCATCTACTTTGCCTCATGTTCAGATCCAATTGGGTGAATATGTACTTAAGACTCTTATGGTCCGTGTAAACTTCGCATCTGTTCCCAATCAGGTAGTGACGCCACAACTTCAAGGCATGCACTACGACTGCTAACTCTAGGTCATGCGTCGGATAGTTCTCTTCATGCGGCCTCAACTGCCATGATGCATACGTAACGACCTTTCTGTTATGCATCAGCACGCATCCATGTCCCTAGCGTGATGCATCACAATAGATATCAAAGCCTTGATTAACATCCGGTAGAACTAACACCGGTGCTGATGTTAATCGCTTCTTCAGCTCTTGAAAACCCTTCTCGCAGTCAGGTGTCCAGGTAAACTTCTTCTCCTTTTTCAACAATTGCGTGAGAGGTCTCGCAAATGTCGAGAATCCTTCAATGAACCGGCTGTAATAACCTGCCATTCCCATAAATCTACGGATCTGGGTCACTGTCTTCGGTTGTTCCCAATGTAACACAGCTTCTACATTACTTGGATCAACTGTGACTCCTTCTGCTGTCATTACATGCCCAAGGAACAACACCATGTCCTTCCAGAAATCGCACTTGCTGAACTTGGCGAAGAGTTGTTGTTCTCTTAGCTTCTCCAACACTAACCTCAGGTGTTCTGCATGCTCTTCTCTTGTCTTGGAGTAGACAAGTATGTCATCTATGAATACAACGACAAACTTGTCCAGATATTCCATGAAAACCTTATTCATCATATTCATGAAATATGCAGGTGCATTCGTCAGACCAAAGGACATAACTGTAAACTCGTAATGTTCGTATCTCGACGAGAATGCGGTCTTTGGAATATCCTCCGATCGGATCTTCAACTGATGGTATCCCGACCTCAGGTCAATCTTGGAGAAAACCCCAGCTCCTCTCAATTGATCAAACAGATCATCAATCCTGGGTAGCGGATACTTGTTCTTCACGGTGACTTCATTGAGTGCACGATAATCTACACACATCCGGAAACTCCCATCCTTCTTCTTAACGAACAAAACAGGTGCTCCCCATGGCGACGAGCTAGGTCTGATGAATCCTTTTTTCATTAGCTCCTCGAGCTGCTTTTTCATCTCTACCAACTCTTCGGTGGATATCCGATATGGTCTCTTTGCTATCGGTGCTGTTCCCGGTACTAACTCAATTACAAACTCTATATCTCTGTCCGGTGGCATACCAGGTAGATCCTCAGGAAATATATCTGGGTACTCATTGACCACTGGCACATCCTCAATGCTGATGGCTTCCACGTTGTTGACCATCAATTGTCCATCACTAACGGCGGTCGCTTGAAACTCCACTTTTCTCCCACAAGGGCTCTCAACTGTTATGACTCTTCGTCCACAGTCTAACACGGCCTTGTGCCTGGATAACCAATCCATTCCCAAGATAACATCTAGAGTCTGGGTTTCTAGTACTATTAAGTGTGCTAGGAACTCCATTCCATCTATAAGTATCCTTACCCCAGAACATCCTACATTAGATCAGAGTTCTGATCCCGGGGATTTGACTAATAGTACATGCCTACGGTTTACCATTTTCAACCAGTTGTTCACAGCAAAAATTCAAGAAATTAACGAATGCGAAGCTCCAGAATCAAACAAAACTGTTGCAGGTACTGAGTTAACCAGTAACTTACCCAGTACGACGTCCGTAGCATTCTGCAGTTCATCAGCGGTGACATGGTTAACACGGCCTCTCACCACAGTCTGAGATGCGGTTCCTGGTGGTGCAGCTCCACGGCCTGCTCCTGGTGCGGTTGTCCTGGCTGGAGTCGTCCCAAGGTTGAAGCGAACTGGCGTTACTCTAGCTGCCTTCTTGGGACAAACGTTGGCGAAGTGTCCTGGCTCGTTGCAGTGATAACAACATCTCACTATACCCGACTGACTCCCTGTGGCTGTGTTTCCTGCTGGTGCTGGAGTCTGGAAATTCTGGTTTGCAGGCCTTGGTCTTGGCGACGATGTCCTTGCCGCATTCCTCAGCTGAAACCTGAAGAACTGACTCGGTGCAACCCTCAAACACTGCGCTCCCTGGTGTGCTCCCTGCTGTGCCATACTGCTCTTCCTGTTGTCTTCTAGCTCCTTGCGCTAATCCTCCAGGATAAGTGCCTTGTTCATCAATTCTTGGAAATCAGGAAATGTGTGGGTGATCAGCCCCACCTGTAGTCCTGAGTTCAGTCCCTTCATGAAGTGAGACTGTCTATCCTTATCTGTCTCCACATCTTCAGGTGCGTAGAGAGCAAGCTGGGTGAACTTGTTGAGATAATCAGCCACTGACTGGCTGCCTTGCTTTAAAGCTCTGAACTCTTCCTTCTTGAGGTCCATGATTCCTTCTGGTACGTGATACTGGTGAAATGCAGCTGTAAACTCCTCCCAGGTGATCTCCTCAGGTTCTCCTGTAGCACAAGATTCTCCCACCATTCAGCTGCAGTTCCTTCTAGCTGATGAGATGCGTAAAGCACTCTCTCATTCCTCACACACTGGGTAATGTGCAGCTTCCTCTCAATTGACCTTAACCAGTCATCAGCCTCCAAGGGATTGGCGTTTCCAGAGAAAGTGGGCGAATGAGTCCTCATGAATTCTAAAAGCCTGGAATTCTGTTGTTGTCCCTAATTAGCTTGATTGGCAGCGGCCTGAGCAGTGACTTTCTGCATTTGTTGCATCATCGCATGCATCAACTGAGTCTGTGTAGCAAGGAAAGCTCCAAAGTTCTGCATGTCAACTAGCAGTGCTGTGTCGAGACCCGAATTTGCAAATTCGGACGCTCTGTGTATTCAGCACTAGTCCAGGAACGCGCTAGTGCACACAGTCTCAACATTGGTAAATATCACAATCATACTCAACGAAATAATAAAGTACCCTTAATAGTTAACCAACCTTAGGGTCAAGTTACAAATATACGCCATGCAGGGTGAAACTTATTAAAGAGAAATAACGGCAGCGGAAAAATAAGATAACTTCGTGGCGCCATCCAGTATACCACAGGCAACTGACTGGGCTCGCTCCCTAGTTAGACGGTTCCTCTGGGAGCTCCTCCTCCAAAGCTAGTGTAGACTCCTCTTCAACTGGTGTTGTATTGTGGCAAGGGTGAGTACTTGGTACTCAGCAAGTCATGCATAGAATACAACTAATATACTACATGCATGGCTTAGTACAAAGGAATAGCTCAGGGTATATTTGCAGTAAAACAGCATTTGACAAGTAACATAAGTAGTTCCGAAAGCAGTAGAAACAAGTATAAGATCAATAACTTTTTTAGAAGTTTAATAAACATCTTTCCCAATCCTAATCCACATTTCCATCAACGTCATTATTAAACCAGACCAAACCTTCCAAGTTCAAGTTATTTTCAAGAAAGTCTAACCCTTGACTGTAATTCCCAAGCGATGTCCAATACCGCGGACACGGCTATTCGAATAGATTTTACACTCTGCAGAGGTTATGCACTTTACCCACAAGATACAGTCAAACACCACAAAGGCGAGTGTCCGTAACAAAGTCTTTCGGAAACTTCTAACAGCACAAGTGTCCTCTCCGGTGTTGCACGCTAACCCTTCCCTTAGCGAAGGCGAAGTTTAGGCCAAACCATCGTTAGATGGGTACCTGGCCGCAGCCCCGGTACGCTCCCCCGTACAACTACACAAAAGGTATAGTTGACACCCCGAGGTCCCACAGGTACGTTATTAGCAACTTAATCAACTAGGTCCGTCCCATTACGGACATGTGGTTGCACGTTTGACTCTGTTCAAAGGCTTGCAAGGTTAAGTCCTTAGGGTGACCAGGGCAAGACTACCCGAAGAACCAAAACAACGTTCCCGATGCCACAACTGGCCCACCCGATCAATCTTGCCACATGCCCCGGTCAAAATCTATTTATCAAACCCCTAGTTGATTACCATGCACCACGTGCCATCAACAATCATAACACATGATACTTCTTCCAAAAACAGGTGCAGTATCTCATTAAGTCAAAATTAGCATTTGATTGTCCAAAGCATTTCACGTGGCAAGGCTAAGCATACTACATCGGTCTAACTACCCATGTTGGCAATGTAGTAATGTCCAACTAATTACTCACAACTAGGGTGACAAGGGGTCATGGCACATATTTAATTAACCAAGGTGTCATACAACAATTTGGCATTTATCTATTTCCCCGGAATTAAATAAAGTATTTTCTAATTAAACTAGCATGCAATAGCTTAAACCAAATTAATTTGAAATTGGGATCAACATGGTCAAAGCACAACTTGCCTTCAAAGAGTACTTGTTCTTGGTCCTGAGCTGGCTCCTGGGTCAACACTTCACCTTCGAAGCCTCGGGCACTTCAACGTCTACTCGTAACGCGTGTAAATAGCAATAAATAAATAAACAGTAGACAAAAAGTGTCCAAATATCCAAATAAAGTTCATAAACAGAGAGAGCATAATTTTATAAATTTTTAGAAACTGGAATCGTCAAATTCGGAGTTTAAATGCAAAAGTTATAACCGTTTAAAGTTTAAAGAAAGCATTAATTAAATAAAAACAGAGAAATAATCATAATAAAAAATTAATTAAAATTCATATTTGAGTAGGTCTCATTTTTATGAAAATTTAGAAATTTGAATCACTCAAATCGGAGTTGAAACGCAAAAGTTATAAGCGTTTGAAGTTTGAATCCATTTTTGAAATCCATAATTCGAATTAATAAATCATTTTCTTTTTTCGGAAATTGAATTATTGCGTCAGCAGTGACACGTGGACCAATCGGGAGCCGCCACGTCGCCTCGGGTCCATGGACCCGGCGCATGGCGCGGCTCGGTCCACCGTGGACCTGGCGCACGGCTCACATGTCTCACTGACAGGTGGGCCCGCCCTGTCAGCGGCCCGGACTAACGCCAACGCGGGCGTGACTTACACTGGGCCCCACTGATACGTGGGCCCCGCGTGTCAGAGATACGCACCCACGCGTGGGCGCTGACCGCGACGGTCGGCCTCCTGGCCACGTGGCTAGATCTCGGCCGTTGATTTGAAAATCAACGGCCCAGATTGGATCTGGGTTCACGCGTAGGAAAACTACTCGGCTGATCTGGACCGTTCGATCTTGATCGGACGGTCAAGATCCAATCTAACGTTTACAACGCGGCTAACCCTAACCGTTCGATCTAGATCTAACGGCTGAGATCTATCCTACCTCAGTGCGGTTTAGGCTACGTGGCACAATCTAAACCGTTGGATCTAGATCCAATGGTTGGAAATAGATCTCGGAATTTCAACATGGAAACTCACCGAGGGTGACGTGGCGCGATCTGGGCCCTTGGATCTGGATCGGACGGTGGAGGGAGCTCGAACGACGGCGACGGCGCGCGGCGCAGCAAGGTCACCGGAGACGGGGATGGCGACACGCCCGACGGCGTTGCGGGGCCTCTCCGGCGAAGTGAGTGGTACTCACCGACGCGGCTTGACCTCGCGGTTCCGGATTTGGGCTCAACGGCGGCGGAATCAACGAATAACCGCGGCGGAGCGCTAAACCAACTACGGCGAGCGATTGCAGCGCAACCACGGCGGCTTGAGCTCGGCGGGCTAGGGCTACGGGTGCGCATGGAAGTCGGCAACACGACAGCGGCGGCGGCGCATTAAATAGGGCCCTCGGCGTCCGTGAAAACCGCGGAAACCGAGGCCCACCCAGCTGCGCCGGCGGAATCCGAATTGGATTTGGATTGGGTGACGTGGCTCAACGCGAGCCGTTGGATCAAGATCCAACGGTGCGGGGGTTTGGGCTTGGGTCCGGCTCGGGCGACCTGGCTGGCTCGGTCGGGCTCGGGTTCGGGCGACGTGGCTCAATCGTGGCCATTGGATTTCGATCCAACGGTCACGCGCGTTAGGGTTTGGCGACTGGGTTTGACCGGAACGGCTGGCTCGGGTCGGACTCGAGTCTAACTCGGAGTCGGGTCCGGTCGGATGAACAGTACAAACCAACTCGCATTTTCCAGCGATTGAATATTCAAAATAATTCTCAGAAATTCATTTAATTCATTAAAAATAGCAAAACACTTAGAAAAATTCTGGAAAATTTTTTGGAACATTTTGGACTCAAATAAAATATTTCCAACAAAATTTTATTTGCAAAGTTAAGTTCTTTAATTATTTCAAAAGGGAATAAATTCAAATAAATTCCAAATAAATCCAAATAAATTCCAAAAAATTCCAAAAATTCACAAAAATGCCAAACCACATTTGAATTTAAGAAAAACAAAATTTTGGGGTGTTACATGCTGGCTGGGGTGCAGGGGCTCCATCATTGAGGTTTCCAGCTGGGCGTGAACCACTTCCGTTCCCTCCAAGGTTTCCACGAGTGTTCACCATCTATCGATTGCTCCAAGATTTAGAGACGAGAAGGAAACAAGAATAGACATGTAGTAGAGATACTTATGAGGGGTGAAAGGTGTAACTCAAAACCCAACTTTATTATTTATTCAATAATAACTTGGTATGGTTGCTTACAATGCCTAAGGGCCTTGCAACACATACTGCACACTCAGCAAGCAATGAAAATCCAAATTGAACTAACACACTAGAGTCTAACGCCTCTAAGGGTGACTCTTTATTCTTAGACGCGACTCGACGAAGGAGTCTCAACTTCTAATCCTGACGATCACTCCTCGAGCCAACCACCACAGGAACTCCCCGATGGGTACACTGGCAGGTGAGACGGCATTGGTGCAAAGTGGTCACCATGCCCTACCACAACTGTGGTCGACGACGCAACGTCCTCCTCTGGCTGTGGCTGCTGCCCTGGATGTGCCGTAGGTGGTGCCTCCTCTGGGTCTGGGTCGTGCAGCTCCAACACTGGCTCTGGTTCAGGTCCATACAGTGCCATCTCCAGCTCACGAACCCTCTGAATCGAGTGGGCTATATACTCTCAATGGCTTCTTGCAGTTGCTTCTTGACATCCTCGACTTCATCACGAGCCTTCTGTAACTCCTGAACTGTATCATCGATCACATCATCCTGAGTGACGACAAACATCGCTAGATGGGTGATCGTGGCATCCGCATGCTCTATCGGCTCTCGGTCAAGGCGGTTGTCTCGACGTGGGTAGTGATGAAACACGGTGCCTTCCAACTCCCTGTAGTAGATGCGAGCGATCTGCCGCATCGCTAGACGTGACGTCTCCTGGATCCCGGCCTTAAACGAAGATCTCCTCACTGTGAAGTAGAGTGGACGACTCGTCTTCGTCTTCTCTCGGGCATACACAGTGATTTTGACACGCCATACTTGGACCAATCCTGCCTGCACTATGGTGATCCCTTGGTAGAGCGGTCTCTCAAAACCTCCAAGTACCTACAGCATATGTCATAACTCAGCGGCGTAGCCTCCCTCAGGCTCAGCGTAGTTGTTGATCATCTTCATCTATCAAAGACAATCACGTAAGAACGCAACATTTTAAAATCAAAGTGGAGAGATAAAAAGAATTCAACAAGGGGCATGAACAAGAGAGAATGGGATAAGTCGAGAGTTCATTCATTATCTTGGCAAATTTCATTTTTTAGAAAATAGTGTTATCCTCACTACGGCCATTCTAGCTTAGGGTGAGCCTACAGTCAGTATGGCTCTGATACCACCTCTGTCGGGACCCGAATTTGTAAATCCGAACCATCTGTATATTCAGCACTAGTTCAGGATCAAGCTAGTGCACACAGTCCCAACATCAGTATATATCACAATCATACTCAACAAATTAGTAAAGTGCTTTATTAAAAGGGAAATATAACTGGTTGCTCGACCTTATGGTCAAGTTACAAAATTTCGCCTCGCAGGGCTAAAGTCTTACTCGAATAAATTTGCAGCGGAATATAAAGAAAACGCGTGGCGTCAACCAATATGCCACAGGAAACTGACTGGGCTAGCCCCTAGTTCGTAGGCTCCTCCTAGAACTCCTCCTCCAGAGCTGGCGTCGATTCTTCTTCAACTGGTGTTTGTATTGTGGCAAGGGTGAGTACCTGGTACTCAGCAAGTCATGCACAGAATGCAAGCTAATATTCTACATGCATGGCTTATTACAAAGGATAGGCTAATCGGTTCATTTGCAGTAAAGCAGCTGATGTAAATACAGTAATAGATTGCAAAGAGGTGAAAACAATAATAAAGATAATAACTTTCGCAATAATTGCACAAGTAAGCATTTCACATCCTACATCCAATTTTTCAGTTCCAACCCAACCATTTTCCAAAACCAAGTTATTTTCATGAAAGTCTAACCCTTGACTGTAATTCCCGAGCAATGTCCAATGCCGCGGACACGGCTATTCGAATAGATTTTACACTCTGTAGAGGTTATACACTTTACCCATAAGATGCAACAAAACACCACAAAGGCGAGTGTCTGTAACAAAGCCTTTCCAATGCCTATCTAAACCCAGTACTACTCGCTGAGGTTTCAACACTGGTGGGACTGGTTACGACATCCAGAGCCCGCCTCTTGCGCCATGTGAGCCAACCCATGCGAGGAATAGTTACCACTACTCGGGCCTCACACCACCACAATAGTACTAAAGTTTGGAATCAACAAATTATTCAGCTAGGTCTATCACACTCTAGACTTGTGGTTGTATGATTGACTCAGCTCAAAGGCTTGCAAGGTTAAGTCCTTAGTTGACAGGGCAAGACTACCCGAAGAACCAAAACGACTTTCCCGATACCAATCTTGGCCCACCTGATCAAACTTGCCACTTGCCCCAGTCTAAAGCATTTTATCAAACTCCAGTTGATTACCATGCACCACGTGCGATCAACATCATCATCAACACATGACACTTCATCTAAGCATGTTCCATATCTCATTAAGCCATCATTATTATTTGATTATCCAAAATCATGTCATGACTACGTGGCAAGGCTAAGCATACTACAACGGTCTAATTAACCCACGTTGGCAAAACTATTAATGTCCAACTAAATAATCCAACTCGGGTGACAAAGGTTCACGGCATGCAATTAATTATGTCAAGGTGGCATACAACAAAATTGGCATTTAACTAATTCCCACAAGTAATTAAAACATTTTCTAATTAAATTAGCATGCAATAAATTGAACCAAAATAATTTTTGAAAGTGGGAACGATATGATCAAAGCATAACTTGCCTTCGAAATGCACCTTTTCTTGGTCTTCAGCTGGCTCATGGGTCAAAACTTCACCTTTAAAGCCTTTGGGCACCTCGACGTCTACTTGTAACAGACAAATAAATGCCGAATAAATAAAAACAGAGAAAATCTCATGTCTAAAAATTAAATAAAATTCACCACTAAATATAGCTCAATATTATAAATTTTAGAAATTGGAATCGTCTCAATTGGAGTTAAAACGCAAAAGTTATATTCGTTTAAAGTTTGAAAAATCAATTAAATAAATAAAAATAGTGGAAAACTCATGTCCAAAAATTAAATAAAATTCACCATCAAGTAGAGCTCAATTTTGTAAAAATTTAGAAATTGGAATCACCCAAATCGGAGTTAAAACGCAAAAGTTATAAGCGTTTAAAGTTTGAAAAATCAAATAAAAAGAATAAACCGAATTAATACATTTATTTTTCTATTGAAAAATCCGAATTATGATGTCAGCTGACGTCAGTGTGGAAATTGAATTTCCACCGAATTATTTTTCTAAAGAAAAATCAAATTATGATGTCATGCTTGCGTAATCCGGTCCATGGACCCGTTCCACGACTCAGGCTCGGTCCACCGTGGACCTGGTCCACTTGAACAGTGTCACTGACACGTGGGACCCATTGCTGACGTCATCGCTGACACGCGGGCCCCACCGTGACGTCATCATGACGTCACGAATGACGTCATGGTGCGGTTGTGACAGACGCTGACACGCGAGCTCCTGCTGACGTCACGCGTGACGTCAGCGACGACCGGGCAGACCCGTGTGGACCGCGTCGCTTCGGCTCCCGGCCACGTGACACGATCTGGGCTGTTGGTTTGAAATCCAACGGTCCGGATCAGATCTAATCCCGCACGTTGCTGGTTAACGCGGTTGATCTGGACCGTACGATTTAGATCGGACGGTCCAGATCCGATCAGGTTTTCACCGCATCATGGGGGTGACGTGGCATGTCCCGGTGCTCGACACATGGCACAATTCATCATCCAATTTATATGACTCTCCAATCCAATTATTAATCAACCACCGAGTACTAATATATTCATCACATAAGACCCATCTAACTATCACTTAAATATTAAATCTAACTGCACATGTGTTGCTTTAAATGGTACATAGCCACCGATTGACAATTAATATTCCACTCCCACGGTTGAATGATTCATATAGAGCAAAGCAATAATTGTTTGTACTACCTACTAGTTTAAGACTTAATGGATAGCTATCTACATCAACATACTAAATTTCAATACGACACTGCCTGCTCCGGCCTCCATCCGACTGTGATGAGCCGCTACCACACGCTGGCCTTCGGCTTCCTCCCCTCCGGATCCGGTCGTGCTGGATGCCAACGCCGCCTTGGCCTTCGGCTCCTCGACACCATCGCCTCGAAGTGCCGAGGTTGAGCCGTCGAGCCGCTGGCCGCTGCGCCACGCTGGCGCGTCGGCTGGCTGCCGCCGTCGCGCCGCGCTCGCCTCCACGTTGGGCTACCCGACCGCCTCCCATGCCGCGCGGGCCTCAGTTGCCTCCGATGCTGCCTTGCTACCGAGCACTAGCACCGGCTGCTGTCGTTGCCATGCCAAGGGCCATGTCGGACCCCGGAATAACACCTTCGAAATCCTCTGTGTATTCTGTACTAGTCTAGGAAATGCTAGTACACACAGTAGAAATGAAACCATAGCATATCCAGCGTTCTTTATTAATAATAAATATTCAAGGTTACATAGGAAATGGCGAGCATGCCAACAAATAAATAAACGAATAAATAATGCAGCGGAAATGAAGATCAAAAGATAGAGCCCAATTAATTTGCCATAGGCAATCGACTGGGGACGCGGCCTAGTCCAACTGTTCCTCACCATCGTGATACTCCTCCTCTGAAGTGATAAATTAAGCAAGGGTGAGTACATACGTACTTAGCAAACCACACCGGAAATGCAATATAAATGTATGGGTAATCAAAGGATGGCAATATGGTTTATTTAAGCATAAAGCAACAGCTTAATAACATTTTCAATAATTTTAAAAGGCATACTTTATTCCAAAAATAATCAAGATCTATACAATTTAACTCAGGAATCTCTCCTGGAATTGGCTAAGTTTTTCCCAAGATGGACTCCCTCCATCCAACATCATTTCTGAAAACCAATTTTTAATTTACCAAAGTCTAATCTGAGAATGGCTTGCTCGGCATGCCCATAACCGCGGGCGCGGGTAATCGATTAGTTTGACACTCTGCAGAGGTTGTACAACTTTACCCACAAGACATAATATTTCCCTTTATGTCAACACACTTCCTTTGGTGAGTGACAGAGAAAATTATGACAAGGCCCCAAAATTAAAATTCATACATGTAGTCATGCCCGCTAAGGTTTCACCGCTAAAAGACTCCCTCTATTCAGAAGCCCCCTCTTGCGCCAGAGTGGCAGCATCTCGCTTTCACCACACCACTACCCCCATATGGCATGACTGTCCATGAAATGATTTAATAAGGATATCCAGGTCTGTCCCATTCCAGACTCGTGGTAGTACGGTTAGGCTTTACATTCAGCGAGACTCAGACCGGTCCTTAATTGACTAGGCGAGACTGTCCACAAACCCAGAACCATGACCTCACCACTTTCCAACCAATTCTCGCCCGGTCTAAGTCATTTTCATTTTAACCATACTATCTCCACATTATCACTATTATTGATCATCATAAGTTTCCATTTGAACGTGTCATCATTTTGGCATAAAATTCCCCAAAACTTCCTAAGTTCAGTTCTAAGCATTTCTAAGCAATGTCTAAATATTACCATAGTCATAATTCATATTTTTACTAAGGTTACAAGGGAATCGGAATTCAAATGTCAAAGGTCGTATGTCAAAATTGGATGTAGCTATCATTTGAAACTAGGTCGAAAATCAATGTCTATAATAATTAAGCATGCAATAATTGTAAATACAACATACAAGTTCATAAAACTGGGAGCAACATGGTCAAGGGGGTGTGACTTGCCTGGTTCCACGCGTTGCTGCTCGAAATCGTCGTTCGGGAACTCCTCAGACTCTTCGTAATCTACGCGTAAAAAGCACCCAAATTCAAATAAAGATCCAAACGAATTCAAATAAACACAACTTGAATTTCAAACTAGCACTAAACTAAAGTTTGAGGTTTTTAATGAATTTAGGAAGAAGAACGGAGCCAAACGGAGTTCGAACGGGCGAAAACGGGCTCCCGGAAGTTTAAAAACAAATAAAACGGACTTTTCTGGAATTTTAAATCATTTTTTTAAAGAAAATCCGAATTTCCGCGTTATGCTGACGTCAGCGGCATTATTCGGATTTTTGAAATCTTTTTTTTTTAACTGACGGGTGGGGCCGTCGGCCCGTGGACCAAGTCCACGCGCGGCCGGAGGGAGGAGGGGCGAGGCGGGGCGGCGCACCGGCGGCGGCGCGACGGGGCAAAGCTGGAGGTGGGGACGGCGGAGCGGAAGGAGGCCGGAGGGAGGCGGGCACGCTCGGAGACGGGGCGGCCGGAGCCGAAGACGGAGGCGGCGGTGCGCTGCGCTCGGGGAGGAGGAGAGCGGAGGGAGAGAGAGAGAGAGGAGAGGCATAGAGAGAGGGGGCCCTCAAGGGGGGTTTTATAGGGGGGTGTTCGCGCTAAAAACGTGAGGCAGGGTTCTTAGCCTCGAACATACGAGACAAACGCCGGGTTTGCAGAACGTGCCTGTCGGGACCCCGAATTTGCAAATCCGGACCCTCTGTGTATTCAGCACTAGTCCAGGAACGCGCTAGTGCACACAGTCTTAACATCGGTAAATATCACAATCATACCACTCGATACCAATAAAGTACTTTATTTAAATAATCAAACTGGTTACTTGACCTTATGGTCAAGTTACAAATATATGCCTCGCAAGGCGAAGCTTATTCAGAGAAAAATAATAGCAGTGGAAAAATCAAATAACTTCGTGGCGCCATCCAAGATACCACGTGCAACCGACCGGCTCGCTTCCCTAAGTAGACGGATCTTCTTTGAGTTCCTCCTCCAAAGCTTGTGCAGCCTCCTCTTCAACTGGTGTTGTATTGTGGCAAGGGTGAGTACTTGGTACTCAGAAGTCATGCATGTAATGCAAGCTAATATACTATATGCATGGCTTGGTACAAAGGAATAGCTCAAGGTATATTTGCAAAGGAACGACATTTGAAAAGTAATGTAAGTAGATTCGAAAGCAGAGGAATAAGTAAAGCATAAGTAACTATTCAAGAATGTTTGGTAAACATCTTTCCCATCCTAAACCACATTTCCATCAACTTCATTATTAATCTAGCCCAACCTTTCAAACCAAAGTTATTTTTGAGAAAATCTAACCCTTGATCAGTAATTCCCGAGCGATGTCCAATACCGCGGACACGGCTATTCGAATAGATTCTAAACTCTGCAGAGGTTATGCACTTTACCCACAAGATACACTCAAACACCACAAAGGCGAGTTCCTCAGTAACAAAGTCTTTTGGAAACTTCTAACAATACAAGTGGTCCTCCCGGTTATTGCGCACTAACCCTTCCCTTCACTAAGGCGAAGTCTAGGCCAATCAACCGTTAGATGGGTACTGGCCTCACCCCTGTGACGCTCCCCGCATAACTTACACAAAGGGTGTAGTTGACCTCCGAGGTCCCACAGTGCGTTATTAGTAACTTAGTCAACTAGGTCCGTCCCATTACAGACATGTGGTTGCACGTTAGACCCAGTTCAAAGGCTTGCAAGGTTAAGTCCTTAGGGTGACCAGGGCAAGACTACCCAAGAACCAAATCAACACTCCCAATGCCACAACTGGCCCACCTGATTACTCTTGCCACATGCCCCTGGCCGAAATCATTTATCAAACCCCTAGTTGATTACCATGCACCACGTGCCATCAACATCACATGATGCCTTTCCAAAACAGGTTCAATATATCATTAAGTCAATATTAACATTTGATTATCCAAAATCATGTTATGAGCACGAAAGTGTGCTCTAAGCAGCTTTACTACAACGGTCTAATCCCATGTTGGCGATTTAATAATGTCCAACTAGTAATCCACAACTAGGGTGACAAGGGATCATGGCACATACTTAAATAATCAAGGTGTCATACAAAGAAATTGGTATTTATCTAACCCCCATGTTTAAACAAAGTATTTTTCTAATTGAACTAGCATGCAATAGTTTAAATCAAAATAGATTTCGAAATAGGATCAACATGGTCAAAGCACAACTTGCCTTCAAAAAGTACTTGTTCTTGGTCTTGAGTTGGATCCTGAGTCAATACTTCTCCTTCGAATCCCTCCGGCACTTCAACGTCTACTCGTAAAGCGTGCAAATAGCAAATACACGAATAAACAATAGGCAAAAGTGTCCAAACATCCAAATAAAATCCATAAACAGAGAGAACATAATTTTATGAGTTTTTAGAAACTGGAATCGTCAAATTTGGAGTTAAGACGCAAAAGTTATGATTATTTAAAGTTTAAATAATCAATTAAATAATTTTGCAGGGAAAAACTTTAGTCCAAAAATTAATTAAAATTCATATTTAGGTAGGTCTCAATTTTATACAAATTTAGAAATTTGAATCACTCAAATCGGAGTTGAAACGCAAAAGTTATAAGCGTTTGAAGTTTGAAACAAAATCTGAAATCATTATTTCGAATTAATAAATCATTTTCTTTTTCGAAAATTAATTATTGCGTCAGCATGGACACGTGGCAGCACTGGATTGGTCTGCTGATGTCAGCCGGTCCATGGACTCGGTCCACGCTCGGCTCGGGTCTACCGTGGACCCGGTCCACGGCTCACGTGTCGCTGACATGTGGGCCCACTCGGGTGACATCATCGCCGTCGGCGGGGCTCACCACTTGCGGTCGACAGTGGGACCTACCGATGACGCCATGGGTGACGCCACGGTGCGATCGGCCGACACGCTGGCCCCGCGTGTCATCGCCCACGCGCCGCGTGGCGGCGGTCGGCTCCCTGGACACGTGGCACGATCGTAATCGTTGGTTTGAAAACCGACGGCTAGGATTGATTTGGGCCTCCAGCGCTTGGGCGCCGCAGGTTGATCTGGGCCGTTGGATCTTGATCTAACGGTCCAGATCCAATCTAGCCTGGTGCAGCTCCCGCTACGTGGCACGACCTAAGCCGTTGGATCTAGATCCAACGGTTGAGATTAGATCTAGGATTTTCAACGGGGAACTCACCGAGGGTGACGTGGCGCGATCAGAGCCCTTGGATCTTGATCGGACGGTTGGTGGAGCTTGGGTCGGCGATGGCTTCACGGCGAAGTCGTGGCTGCCGGCGCTGAGGACGGCGACCACACGAACGGCGTTTGGGACGTGCTCCGGCGAGGTGAAGGGTCTCTTCGGGTGCGCCTGGCTTCGTGGGTTCCGGATCTGGGGTCAATGGCGGCAGGGGACGGCGGACGGCGGCGGAATCAAGCAAAACCACAGCGGAGGGATGCTATGACTCCGGCGAGCGATTCCGGCGGATCTACGGCGGCTAAGGCTCGGTGAGGTAGGGCAGAGAGTGCGCGGTGTCACGGCGGTCCTCGGGGTACCACCCGGTATTTAAATGCCCTCGGCATGCGCGCACGGGACGGAACCCTAATCCTACACGGCGGCGACGCGGCGGAGGAGTCCGGCTCGGACTCGGCGGGGACGATGACGCACGGCCGTCCACGTGGCATGATCAACGGCCACGATCGCGTGGACGTGATCGGATCCGTGCCGGATTCGACCGAAGCGGTACGGGAAGATCCTGACCGTTGGATCTTGATCGAACGGTTGGGATCGATTAGGTTTTGGAGTTGGTTTGGTCGAGTCACGTGGCTCGGGTCGGACTCGAACTCGAGTCTGACTCGGGCTCGGTCGGATGAACAGTACTTGACCCGACTTGAATTTCCAACGATTTAATATTTAAAATAATTCCCAGTAATTCATTTAATTCATTAAAAATAGCAAAATACTCGGAAAAATTCCAGAAAAATTCTGGAAAATATTTTGGAACATTTTGGACTCAAATAAAATATTTCCAACAAAATTTTATTTGCAAAATTAAATTCTTTAATTATTTCAAAATGGAATAAATTCAAATAAATTCCAAATAAATCCAAATAAATTCCAGAAAATTCCAAAAATTCACCAAAGTGCCAAATCACACATGAATTTAAGAAAAGCAAAATTTTGGGGTGTTACAAACCTCCCCCCTTAATAGAATCTCGTCCCCGAGATTCAGGGCTAACTAAGGAATAGGTTTGGAAACTCTTTCCTCAATTCCTCTTCGCGCTCCCAAGTCGCTTCGCTTTCTTCATGGTTGCTCCACTGAACTCTACAGAAACGGGTTGACTTGTTTCTAGTTTCTCTATCCATTGTGTCTAGAATCCTCACGGGATGCTCCTCATAAGTCAAATCCTCTTGCAACTCAATTGACTCTAGCGGTGTCTGTTCCTCAGGAACTCGGAGACACTTCTTCAACTGGGACACATGGAATACATCATGCACTCCTGTTAACGACTGTGGCAACTCCAGTTGATAAGCAACTTCACCTCTGCGGCTCAAAATCTTAAATGGTCCAACATAACGGGGTGCGAGTTTCCCTTTTGCATGGAACCTCTTAACTCCCCTGAGAGGCGTAACTCTGAGGTATACAAAGTCGTCTGGTTCAAAACTCAAATCCCTGCGACGATTGTCAGCATAACTCTTCTGTCGAGATTGGGCGATCTTCAACCTTTCCCTAATCATGGCGACCGCTTCTTCAAACCTCCTGAAGAATATCAGGCCCAAAGACACGGCGCCACGGCCTCATTCCAATTCAATGGCGTCCGACATGGTCGCCCATACAAAGGCCTCAAAAGGTGACATCTCAGAACTAGCCTCGATAACTATTGTTGTAATCGAACTCAAAGATACGGCAAACTCTTATCCCAAGAGGTAGCATAAGCTAATGCACAAGCTCTCAACATATCCTCCAGACCGTTGACTCTTTCTGGTCTGTCCATCCGTCTGTGGATGATAAGTCATCTTGAAGTTCAAACGGGTTCCCATGGCTTCATGCAACTTATTCCAGAACCTTGAGGTAAATTGGGTACCTCTGTCCGATACAATCCTCTTTGGCACTCCGTGCAAACAGACAATCCTGATCATGTACAATTCCGCTAATTTATCTCCCGAGTAAGTGGTCTTCACGGGGATAAAATGGGCTACTTTAGTCAAGCGATCCACTATAACCCATATGGAGTCATAACCTCCTTGAGTCTTAGGCAAACCGCTAATGAAATCCATTCCGATTTCCTCCCACTTCCACTCAGGTATTTTCAAGCCAGTAGCAATCCTGCTGGTCTCGATGCATTGCCTTGACTCTCGGCATACGTCGCACAATGCAACATGCTCGGCAACTTCACGTTTCATACTCGGCCACCAGAATCTCTCCTTCAGATCCTGATACATCTTGGCGCTTCCAGGATGAATCGAGTACTTGGAGTCATGGGCTTCTTCTAGAATCAACTGCTTCAGCTCCTTTTTGTTAGGCACACAAATGCGATCCTTCATCCACAACGTGCCTTGCTCATCCAACTTGAAGTCCTTTGCCTTGCCTTCTTCCTTGATGGACTTGATCCTGAGGATCTTGTCATCATCCCTCTGTCCTTCTCGGATCTGATCCTCTAGGGTAGGCTTTACTTCTAATGCGGCCAAGAATCCGCTAGGTACAACCTCAATCTTCATTTTCTGAAGATCCTCACATAACTCATCCTGAATTGTGGCTAGCAACGTACTCACGGTATGGCTTTTCCGACTCAGAGCATCGGCTACTACGTTGGCCTTCCCGGGGTGGTAATGGATCCCAACATTATAGTCCTTGATCAACTCTAACCATCTCCTCTGCCTCATATTCAGATCCGACTGGGTGAATATGTACTTAAGGCTCTTATGATCCGTATATACTTCACATCTGTTTCCGATCAGATAGTGACGCCATATCTTCAAGGCATGCACTACGGCAGCTAACTCTAGGTCATGTGTCGGATAATTTTCCTCATGCGGCCTCAACTGCCTTGATGCATAAGCGACGACCTTTCCATTCTGCATCAGCACACATCCAATTCCTTGGCGCGATGCGTCACAATAAATATCGAAGCTTTGAGCAACATCCGGTAGAACTAACACCGGTGCTGATGTCAATCGCTTCTTCAGCTCCTGAAATCCTTTCTCACATTCAGGCGTCCAGGCAAACTTCTTTTCCTTCTTCAGCAATTGCGTAAGAGGTTTCGCAATTGTCGAGAAGCCTTCGATGAAACGGCGGTAGTATCCTGCCATTCCAAGGAAACTCCGAATCTGGGTCACGCCTTTGGCTGCTCCCAATGTAACACAGCTTCTACTTTGCTTGGATCTACTGGCGACTCCTTCATGCGGTCATTACATGTCCAAGAAACTCCACCTTGTCCTTCCAAAAATCACACTTGCTGAACTTGGCGAAAAGTTGTTGTTCCTCGGCTTTTCCAAAACTCGCCTTAAGTGTTCGGCATGTTCATCCTCCTGTCTTGGAGTAGATTAGGATATCATCTATGAACACGACGACAAACTTGTCCAAATATTCCATGAACACCTTATTCATCATATTCATGAAATAGGTTGGCGCATTAAATCGATCAAAGGACATAATCAGAACTCGTAATGTCCATATCTTGACGAGAATGCGATCTTCGAATATCTTCTGATCGGATCTTCAATCGATGGTATCCCGATCTAAGATCAATTTTGGAGAAAACTCCGGCTCCTCTCGGTGATCAAACAAATCATCAATCCGGTAGCGGATACTTATTCTTTACGGTGACTTCATTGAGTGCACGGTAGTCGATGCACATCCTGAAACTTCCGTCCTTCTTCTTGACAAACAAAACTGGTGCTCCCCACGGCGACGAACTCGGTCTGATAAATCCTTTCTCCATTAACTCTTCTAGCTGTTTCTTCATCTCAACCAACTCCTCGGTGGACATCCGATAGGGTCTCTTTGCTATCGGTCTTTGTGCAGTACAAGCTCTATCACAAACTCTATGTCGCTGTCTGGCGGCATACCGTAGATCTTCGTGAAAACATCTGGGTACTCATTCACTACTGAGACATCCTCTATGCTGATTGCCTTGGTACTG
Source organism: Rhipidocladum racemiflorum (assembly GCA_036346355.1). NCBI lineage: Eukaryota > Viridiplantae > Streptophyta > Magnoliopsida > Poales > Poaceae > Rhipidocladum > Rhipidocladum racemiflorum. Next base: position 33,495,745 of record CM070585.1, read on the forward strand.
TTAACCACCAACTGTCCATCTCTAACTGCAGTGGCTTGAAATTCCACTTTCTTCCCACACGGGCTCTCAACTGAGATAGTCCTTCGTCCACAATCCAATACAGCCTTGTGCTTGGATAACCAATCCATTCCCAAAATAACGTCTAAGGTCTGGGTCTCCAAAATAATAAGGTTTGCTAGGAACTCTATTCCATCTATTAGTATTCTCACCCCGGAACATCCTACTTTCGTTCGGAGTTCGGAACCAGGGGTTTGAACCAAAAGCATGCATCTAAGTCTTGCAATCCTCAAATCATTTCTAGTAGCAAAGCTTTGCGAAACAAACGAATGCGAAGCTCCAGAATCAAACAAAACTGTTGCAGGTACTGAGTTAACAAGTAACTTACCCGATCACGACGTCCGTAGCATTCTCGTAGTGCATCTGTGGTGACATGGTTGACTCGGCCTCTCACCACGGTGCAGGGTGTGGCTCTGGTCTTTGGCGTCCTAGCTGGGGTGGTTCCTAGATTGAAGCGAATCGGGGTCACTCCTGCTGTCTTCTTTGGACAATCATTGGCAAAGTGTCACGGCTCGTTGCGCTTGTAGCAGCGTCTCATCGTTTCCTTGCCGATCGCTCGAGCAGCGTTTCTAGCAGGGGCCGGGTCCGTAGTTCGATTGGCAGTCTTGGTGCTGGGGATGGTGTCCTTGTCGATTCGTGGTTGAAATCAAGAATTGATTTGGTGCAACTCTCAGCGCCGCTGCGTTCCTGGCGTGATCCTTCTTTGTTGCATCCTGCGCTTCTGTTCTCATCCGGTTCCTTGCGCTTGTCCTCAAGAATAAGCGCCTTATTCACCAGCTCTTGGAAATCTGGAAAGGTGTGGGTGATCAATCCTACTTGCAATCCCGAGTTAAGTCCCTTCATAAAAGCGAGACTCGCCTGGCTTTATCCGTCGCTACATCCTCAAAAGCGTAACGTGCTAGCCGGGTGAACTTGTTCGTAGTCGACCATCGGGTGATTACCTTGCTTCGTGCTCAACTCCTCCTTCTTAAGGTCCATGATTCCCTCAGGCACGTGATAATCTTTGTCGGAATGCTTGTGAACTCTTCCCAAGTGATATCTTGAGGGTTCTCTTGCGTGGCACGAAGTTCTCCCACCATTCGCTTTGTCCCTTCCGGTGATGAGAAGCGTAGAGTACCTTCTCATTTCCTATGCATTGAGCTATGTGTAGCTTCCTCTCGATTGATCTTAACCAATCATCGGCCTCCAATGGGTTGGCATTCCCGAGAGAAAGTGGGTGGGTGAGTTCTCATGAACTCGACACCTTGTATTCTGGCGTGGTCCTGATTTACTTGATTAGCAAGGCCTGAGCAAAGGACGTGTTGCATTTGTTGCATCATAGAATGCATCAATCGAGTGCAGGCAGCAAGAAAAGCTCAAATTCTGCACATCCAGTGGCGGTGCTGGTGCTCCCTCATTGGGGTTTTCTACTGGGCGAGAACCGCTTCCATTGCCTCCAAAGTTTCCACGGGTATTCACCATCTGTCGATTTGCTCTAGGTTTAGAGATGAGAGGGAAACAAGAATAGACAAGTAATATGGAACTTATGCGGGGCGAAAGGTGTACTTTAAGGTCCAACTTTATTATTGATATTAATAACTTGGTATGGTTGCTTACAATGCCTAAGGGCCTTGCAACACATACTGCACACTCAGCAAACAAATGAAAATCCAAATCGAACTAACACTGGAGTCTGACGCCTAAAGGGTGACTCTTTATTCTATGACGCGACTCGGCGAAGGAGTCTCACTATAGAACCTATGCTCACTCATCGAGAAAACCTCCACGGCCTGGGTACGGATGCTGCGGCATAGGCGCGAAACGATTGCCATGTCCAGCAACTGTGTCCTCTATGGTAGTCGAAGAAGCAGTGTCCTCATCGAGATCTGACTCCTCTGGATCTGGCTCGTGTAGCTCGAATCTTGGCTCTGGAGTGCAGTCCGTACAAAGTCATCTCCATCTCGTCAATCCTTCGCAGAAGGTGTGCCACATACTCTTGAGCTTCCCGCCATCCTGCTTTTTCTCTGTCGTGATCTCCTTGCGGGCCTTCAGAGCTCCTTGCTTGTATTATCTAGTACATCCTCTTGGGCAACAACAAATCGTGCCAACTGTGTAACCGTGGCATCCTCATCCTGAATCGCCTTCGGGTCAAGAAGGTTATCGCTGCGCGGATGATAACGGAACACCGTGCTCTCCAATTCTCTGGCGTAGATACGGGTAATGTGCCGCATTGCTCGTCGTGATACTTCTTGGATACCCATCTGCATTGTAGATCTCCGGCAAGGCAAAGTGTATCGGGCGATTGCCTGGGCCCTTCTTCCTAGCAGGTACCTCAATCTTTACGTCACAAGCCTTGATCAATCCCGCTTGTCTGATCACTTCTACTTGGTATTGGGGCTTCTCAAAACCTCCGAGAATTTGTAGCATATGCCAAAGTTCCGCGGCGTGACCAACTCCTAGATCAACGTAGTTGAACTCTTCCTCCATCTGTCACAAGAGTGCTTTGCGTAAGAACTCGGAATTTTTAAAGTGTGACAAGGTAAGGGAAAATTTCAGCAAGAGACAAGAAAAGAGAGAAGGGGATAAGTCGAGATGTCATTTCTTATTTTGACAAATTTTTAGCTTTTAGAAAATAGGTTTTATCCTCACTACGACCATTCTAGCTAGGGTTGAGCCTACAATCCAACTGGCTCGATACCACCTCTGTCGGGACCCCGAATTTGCAAATCTGGACCCTCTGTGTATTCAGCACTAGTCCAGGAACGCGCTAGTGCACACAGTCTTAACATCGGTAAATATCACAATCATACCACTCGATACCAATAAAGTACTTTATTTAAATAATCAAACTGGTTACTTGACCTTATGGTCAAGTTACAAATATATGCCTACTTGCGAAGCTTATTCAGAGAAAAATAATAGCAGCGGAAAAATCAAATAACTTCGTGGCGCCATCCAGTATACCACAGGCAACTGACTGGGCTCGCTTCCCTAAGTAGACGGATCTTCTTGGAGTTCCTCCTCCAAAGCTTGTGCAGCCTCCTCTTCAACTGGTGTTGTATTGTGGCAAGGGTGAGTACTTGGTACTCAGCAAGTCATGCACAGAATGCAAGCTAATATACTATATGCATGGCTTGGTACAAAGGAATAGCTCAAGGTATATTTGCAGTGAACAGCATTTGAAAAGTAATGTAAGTAGATTCGAAAGCAGTAGGAATAAGTAAAGCATAAGTAACTATTCAAGAATGTTTGGTAAACATCTTTCCCATCCTAAACCACATTTCCATCAACTTCATTATTAATCTAGCCCAACCTTTCAAACCAAAGTTATTTTTGAGAAAATCTAACCCTTGACTGTAATTCCCGAGCGATGTCCAATACCGCGGACACGGCTATTCGAATAGATTCTAAACTCTGCAGAGGTTATGCACTTTACCCACAAGATACAGTCAAACACCACAAAGGCGAGTTCCCGTAACAAAGTCTTTTGGAAACTTCTAACAATACAAGTGGTCCTCCCCGGTTATTGCGCACTAACCCTTCCCTTCGCTAAGGCGAAGTCTAGGCCAATCAACCGTTAGATGGGTACCTGGCCTCACCCGATGCACGCTCCCCGCACAACTTACACAAAGGGTGTAGTTGACCTCCTGAGGTCCCACAGTGCGTTATTAGTAACTTAGTCAACTAGGTCCGTCCCATTACAGACATGTGGTTGCACGTTAGACCCAGTTCAAAGGCTTGCAAGGTTAAGTCCTTAGGGTGACCAGGGCAAGACTACCCGAAGAACCAAATCAACACTCCCAATGCCACAACCGCCCACCTGATTACTCTTGCCACATGCCCCTGGCCGAAATCGTTTATCAAACCCCTAGTTGATTACCATGCACCACGTGCCATCAACATCACATGATGCCTTTCCAAAACAGGTTCAATATATCATTAAGTCAATATTAACATTTGATTATCCAAAATCATGTTATGAGCACGTAGTGTGCTCTAAGCAGTTTACTACAACGGTCTAATCCCATGTTGGCGATTTAATAATGTCCAACTAGTAATCCACAACTAGGGTGACAAGGGATCATGGCACATACTTAAATAATCAAGGTGTCATACAGCAAATTGGTATTTATCTAACCCCCATGTTTAAACAAAGTATTTTTCTAATTGAACTAGCATGCAATAGTTTAAATCAAAATAGATTTCGAAATAGGATCAACATGGTCAAAGCACAACTTGCCTTCAAAAAGTACTTGTTCTTGGTCTTGAGTTGGATCCTGAGTCAATACTTCTCCTTCGAATCCCTCCGGCACTTCAACGTCTACTCGTAAAGCGTGCAAATAGCAAATACACGAATAAACAATAGGCAAAAAGTGTCCAAACATCCAAATAAAATCCATAAACAGAGAGAACATAATTTTATGAGTTTTTAGAAACTGGAATCGTCAAATTTGGAGTTAAGATTTAAAAGTTATGATTATTTAAAGTTTAAATAATCAATTAAATAATTTTGCAGGGAAAAACTTTAGTCCAAAAATTAATTAAAATTCATATTTAGGTAGGTCTCAATTTTATACAAATTTAGAAATTTGAATCACTCAAATCGGAGTTGAAACGCAAAAGTTATAAGCGTTTGAAGTTTGAAACAAAATCAAATCATTATTTCGAATTAATAAATCATTTTCTTTTTCGAAATTAATTATTGCATCAGCATGGACACGTGGCAGCACTGGATTGGTCTGCTGGCGTCGGCCGGTCCATGGACTCGGTCCACGCCGGCTCGGGTCTACCGTGGACCGGCCCACGGCTCACGTGTCGCCGACATGTGGGCCCGCTCGAGTAGCGTCATCGGCCCGGCGTCGGCGGGCTCGGCCACGCAGTCGGAGTGGGACCTACCGATGGCGTCATGGGTGGCGTCCGCGGTGCGATCGGCCGACACGCGGGCCCGCGTGTCGATGCTGCGCACGCCCGCGTGGCGCGGCCGGTTCGGCTCCCTGGACACGTGGCACGATCGTAACTGTTGGTTTGAAAACCGACGGCTAGGATTGGATTTGGGACTCCTGTGCTTGGGCGCTCGTGTTGATCTGGGCCGTTGGATCTTGACCTAACGGTCGAGATCCAATCTATACTGGTGCAGCTCCCGCTACGTGGCAAGACCTACGCCGTTGGATCTATATCCAACGGTTGAGATTAGATCTAGGATTTTCAACGGAACTCACCGAGGGTAACGTGGCGCGATCCGAGCCCTTGGATCTTGATCGGACGGTTGGTGGAGCTTCGGTCGGCGATGGCTTCACGGGCGAAGTCGTGGCTGCCGATCTTGAGGGCAGCGACCACGAGCAGCGTTTGGGGCGTGCTCGGCGAGGTGAAGGGTCTCTTCGGTGCGCCCGCCGTGGGTTCGGATCCGGGGTCAATGGCGGCAGGGGACGGCGGACGGCGGCGGAATCAAGCAAAACCACAGCGGAGGGATGCTATGACTCCGGCGAGCGATTCCGGCGGATCTACGGCGGCTAAGGCTCGGTGAGGTAGGGCAGAGAGTGCGCGGTGTCACGGCGGTCCTCGGGGTACCACCCGGTATTTAAATGCCCTCGGCATGCGCGCACGGGACGGAACCCTAATCCTACACGGCGGCGACGCGGCGGAGGAGTCCGGCTCGGACTCGGCGGGGACGATGACGCACGGCCGTCCACGTGGCACGATCAACGGCCACGATCGCGTGGACGTGATCGGATCCGTGCCGGATTCGACCGAAGCGGTACGGGAAGATCCTGACCGTTGGATCTTGATCCAACGGTTGGGATCGATTAGGTTTTGGAGTTGGTTTGGTCGAGTCACGTGGCTCGGGTCGGACTCGAACTCGAGTCTGACTCGGGCTCGGTCGGATGAACAGTACTTGACCCGACTTGAATTTCCAACGATTTAATATTTAAAATAATTCCCAGTAATTCATTTAATTCATTAAAAATAGCAAAATACTCGGAAAAATTCCAGAAAAATTCTGGAAAATATTTTGGAACATTTTGGACTCAAATAAAATATTTCCAACAAAATTTTATTTGCAAAATTAAATTCTTTAATTATTTCAAAATGGAATAAATTCAAATAAATTCCAAATAAATCCAAATAAATTCCAGAAAATTCCAAAAATTCACCAAAGTGCCAAATCACACATGAATTTAAGAAAAGCAAAATTTTGGGGTGTTACAGTGCCAGTCAATTTGACCTAAAATTGACAAGGTGGAGTTTGTAATTTGATTAAAGCCGATAAACAAAGATTTATCGGCTTTTAATAATCGGTGAAGACCGATTAGGAAATAACTAGATCAACCAGCTACGGTTAATCCGGATACAAGGTAAAATCGGCTTTGAGAAGGCGATGCGCAGCAAAACAAAGCACATCGAACCTGGTGAAATCGGCTAAAACCAACAATCGGCGATGCGCAGCTATGTTGATTCCGTCGACTTGCAAGGAGGTCTATGAAACTAAAAGACGATGTAAAAAGGGCTTGTAAAAAGTAGATGTGTTGTGTTGGATTGATTCCTTTTTTTCGCTTGACGCCCACCTCCTTTTATAATATGCCCGGCCGATCCGAGTTGTACATGGTTACGTTATTAATCCGTATCGGCCTCTGATCCGGTTTCCTTGTTAGGAACGGAGTTTCCTTCTGATTCGGCCACCTGATCTCTTTCCGTACGAACGTTTCTATCTGATTTCAAACGGATTCCACTATACCGAATTCTGGTGCAAACATATGCCCCGCGTTTTTGGAAGATAACTTGTTTATTTTTCAAAAAGAGTCCATCGGCTTTTCATCTGTATCGACTTTATAGAAAAATCCTCCTTGGGAACCACCCTGTTAACCGTGCCGTAAAATCTCGGTGCGCTTTAAATGCGCAACTGCTCCCGCCCGTTTATATTCTTTTACCGTGCTATAAATATGGGGGCCCCCAACAGTCATTTTCATCCCTTGAGGCTCTCGCATCTTCGTTGATCGGCTTCTTCCGCTGTCCTGGTCTTCCTGAGCGGTTCCTCGCTTTTCTTCGTCTCCTCCTCCTTCTCAGTCGGCTGAAATGGATGCCTCACAGGTACTTATTCCCATCGAAAATAGTGATCATCAGTATTTTTTAGGCCCTATAGGAACTGTAGAAGCCGATACTGTCATTGGGGATGAGATTCCTAGGCTTCCTTTATCGGCTCCTGGCTACAACATTAAGGAATGGACTAAAAGCTTTAGGGCTTGGCTGACAGCTCTCAAAGGCTGGAGGTCTTGGTATATTAGAGTATCGGCCCAAAAGAAGGCGGAGTGGGAAGGAATGGGCATTGCTGAGTGTATTCCCATGTCTTTAGCTACCTCAGAACCCAATGAATCCTTGGTGGCTGCTGCTTGCTATTTCTGGTCGGACTCCTTTAACGCCTTCTTCTTCCCGATTGGTCCTATCGGCCCAACCCTCCTCGATATGGTCGAGTTGTGTTGCCTTAGGCCTGATGGAGACCAAATATCGGCTTTCAGCGGGAAACCTCAGTACAAATTGACTCGAAAAATGGGGGAAGGTTGGTCTAGATATATACAAAACAATAACAAGGTCACTGGTCCCGTATCGGATGAAGAACATGTCGCTTTCCTTAACCTATGGCTAGACCGATTCCTTTTCTGCGGCGCTTCCTTAGGCCCAACCCAAGTTTACCAATTTATGGCGGAGCAACTGGTTATGGGCCGTCGGCTAGCTTTAGGGAAATCCTTGTTGGGGGCTGTGTACCACATGATGCATATTATCCGGAGTCGGCTTTTTACTGGTAACGGTTCCTATGTCGTGGCAACGTTGGTGGTCCACTTTGGTTTATCCAGATCTGGCTTTATTGTGTTTTTGGCTGCCTTATTATCCCAGATCCATCGGAAGAATCGGCTTTCCCAACGGAAGATTTTCCTGAGGGTGCAACCCCTAGATTTCAACCTAGCCGATCTCCGGGTGAAAAATTCATGATGTGTTCATCCGATGAACCCAAAATCTCCCCGGCCGGTTTTCATAAGTACTTATCCTTCTTCTTGAATCTCAACCAAGCCACCTTCAACCGTCGAGACTTCTTTTCGTATAGCCAACTAGCTGATCTCCCATGGCCTTCTTTCCTCCGTCTAAATTCTGATAGCTCTTTAATGCCCCAGTCCACTCTTGATCTGCTCCCTTTGCTGATTTCTCCTTGCATCCTTCATGTCGGCTTGAGTACCCGTAATAGAACCTTTCAGCCGACCTATGAGTTCTACCACCCTTCTGTATATGCACGCCAGCTGGGTTTTGGACAAACAATCCCTTGTCTCCCCTTATTCAACATGATCAAGCCACGCAACAAAGTCACTAATGTTCTTTGCTGGCGGAGCTCATTATTGAACTAGCCGATGAGCTCCATGTGGTGGACTTGCCTTTCCTCGTGCTGAACACACGTCGATCGGGCCAATTTACCTCATGGTGGGCTTCCATAGCTGAGGCGCTCTTGCGGAGGTGCACTATTCACGAGGTCTTATCCTCCTTCCTCCCTGGCTTTCAAGAGCCGACGGAGACCGCCGCCGGGTCTAGCTCGAGTTCAGGCTATGCTAATTCATCTTTAGAGGTATTTTATTTTGATGTTTTGTTGAAAATAAGCTTTTCATCGACTTAACCATATTTTTTGTCCTTCAGACTAGCAAGAAGTCGACTCCGGCTCAGACCGCATCGGCCGACGACCGTTCGAAACGTCAAAGGCCGTCGGCCCCCCTTGCTGGTCTATCCTTCGGCACGTTGGGGGTCAACAGCCCATCATTATCGGATCTTGCCGAGCAGCATACTAAGAGTATGTCCAGTACGTTTTTGCTCAAATTTCTTCTGTCGGCGAAGCCCCATGCTTGCTGTCGGCTAACCCCATGCTTGCCATTTTCAGAAAAAAAGAAGAGCCGTAGAGTCGTCATCAAGCGATCTCCAAAACCTGCTGGCCGTGATGCAGCGTCATCCCCAGCTGGATCGGCTACTGCGGTTAGCTTCGATCCTTAATTTGATTTTTGCCTTGGTTTTTGCTTATATTTTGATGCAAAGTATTTCTCAGGAAACCCCTTCCGTCCAGTTGTTGGAAGCTACAGCCGATGCTGAGAAGACCCAGACAGATGTGCCTGTCTTGTCGGCTCCGGCTCCTGTACCGTCACCCGCTTCCCCAACCCCAAAACCTGTTTCTGACCCAGTACCGTCAACGGACCCAGCCGACCTTTTAGGTTTTTCTCTGGACGAGCTCGAGGACCCCGAGGTTCTGGCTACCGACGACTACCCGGCCGACATTCAACGCATAATTGCTGCCTCTGCGCCCGGCGTCATTTCAGAATCGCTGAACTGGTATGCAAGAGCGTCTTAATCATCTCTTCAATGAAGTAATGCAGCCGGAGGCAGCCCTCCTGTCCAACACCCAGCCCCTGAGGAACGCCATGGCAGCTGTTCAAGCCGATCTTCCTCCCGCTGCCATGAACGCACTGTTGGAAGTCTGCCATCTAGACGCTCGTTGGCTAGACGTGGAGTTGGTTAAATTAAGGGTTGAACAAAGGAAAGCCCAGCAAGCCGACCAACAGATCCTGGACAAGCTAATAGCGGACGCTAAACTCCAGAAAAATGCCTTCGACCAGGGTGCTGTTGCGCTCAAATCGGCTAAGAGCAGAGCTCAAGAGCTGGAATCGACTAAGAAGAATCTTGAAGAGCAGCTGGCCCTCGTCACAAAAGAGCTTGTAGAATGTCAGGTTAACATCACTGACTCGACGTCCTTGTTAGCAGCTCAGAGGCGGCAAATTGGTGAAGTCTTTGCTCAGGTTAAAAACCAATCAGCCAAGATAGTCCAAGTCCCGGGTGATGCGCTAGCCGATGAACAACTGATCGACAGCGTCCAAACTACTATTGGTAGGGCGGCAGCAGCACTCTCAGCTTTGGGGGCTCACTTGCCTGGTTCTGGTCTCCACTGACGTGAGAACAAAGCATCGACTTCCTTTTAACGAACTGATCTGTAGTACTGGCTGTGTAGCCGATTTTTGTAAACTGTTTAATTCGTGATGGATGATGGACGTTTGCTTAACTGACTCGGTCGGCTGTATGACCGATTTTATATGCATGTGTTTTTGTAATCGATCCTGATGTTTTTCCTCCTGTAGTTAGGACCCGACCCATATGCTTGGGTGATATGCCTTTAGATATTTTCCATTGATCGCTTTAGGTAGGACGAACCCGTCTAAGGACTCCAGTATATACGAATTCCCGCCAATCGGTCGATTGATCTTATAAGGCCCTTCCCATGTTGGAGACCATTTGCCGAATCGATTATCCTTAGACCCGATTGGCAACACGGTTTTCCATACCAAATCGGCTTGATTGAACGATTTTAAAATCACCTTTTTATTATACGACCTGGCAACCCTCTCTTTATTCCTTTTAAGCCGATCTAGCGTAATCAGCCTTAATTCAGCTAAATCATCTAGATTGTCAAACATTGCCTGTTCGTATTCATCGGCTGACAAATTATTTTGCTTAAATAGCCTTACCGAGCCGATGTTGATCTCTACGGGCAAAACGGCTTCTTGTCCATATACCAGCTGAAAAGGTGATAATTTAGTTGATCCGTGATGGGACAGCCGATAAGCCCACAAAGCTTCCGATAGCGTTGAATGCCAATTTCTTGGTTTCTCCTCGATTTTCTTTTTTATTAATTTTATTAATGTCTTGTTTGATGACTCGGCCTGTCCATTGGCCTGAGCGTAATAAGGAGAAGAGTTGAGTAATTTTATCCCAAGACTTTCCGCAAAACCTTTGAATTCGTTAGACATGAACACAGTCCCTTGATCAGTAGTAATCGTCTGTGGAATTCCAAACCGATGGATGATGTGTTCATTTACAAAGTCGATCAGCTCTTTGCTAGTAACTTTCTTAAGTGGTATAGCCTCAACCCATTTTGAGAAATAGTCCGTGGCTGCAAGGATGAATTTATGTCCTTTACTGGATGACGGAAATATCTGGCCGATTATATCTATGCCCCATCCTCTAAACGGCCATGGTTTGATGATCGGGTGTAAAGCCGATGCTGGTGCCGTTTGTATGTTACCAAACTTTTGGCATGTTTGGCATCCTTTATAGTATTTGAAACAGTCTTCTAACATTCTCGGCCAAAAATACCCCGTTCGTCTCAGTATCCATTTCATTTTATGGGCCGATTGGTGTGATCCGCAAATCCCTTCATGGACTTCTCCCATTGCTATTTTGGCTTCTTCATTTCCTAGGCACCTTAGCAATAAACCTTCTATGGTTCGAAAGTATAATACACCCTCCAGTAGAACATATTTGAGTGCGCTGCGCCTGACCTTCTGCTCAGTCGGGTTAGATGGATCTGATAAATAATCCCTTATTTCTTTTCTCCAGTCGACAGGATGAACACACAAGATCGGCCAAACATTTAGCTCGATTGGTTCCTATCGGCTTTCAATCCTATACCCTGATGCACATTGTGCCAACCGGTTTGCTTTGTCATTGGCTTCTCTGGGGATATGTTCTATAGAGAATGTAGTAAATGTCCCAATAATCTGGAGGCACTGATGTAAGTACTGGTTTAGTGCACCATCGTTGCATCGGTATTCCCTTTTGACTTGTTGTACAATTAACATCGAGTCCCCGAAAGCTTCGACGTCTTTTACTCCGACGCTGTCTAGCAATTGTAGCCCTCTTAGTAATGCTTCATACTCTGCTTGATTATTTGAACATCGGCTATTTAACCGATACATGAAATCGTACTCCTGTTTTCTAGGTGAAATCAATATTACGCCGATGCCTTCGCCCTCCTGGCAAACGGACCCATCGAAATACAACTGCCAAGGAGTTACATTGACCGTTCCTGTTAATGTTTCACTTCCTGCGATAAAATCGGCTACAGCCTGCCCTTTCACAGATTTAGCCGATTCATATGTCAAATCGAACTCAGTCAAGGCGTATGCCCATTTACCAAGCCGACCTCGCAAAATCGGTGCAGATAGTATGTACTTGATTATATCGGTTTTGCAGACTATGACACATCTTGATGCCAGCATATAATGCCTTAATTTAGTGCAAGCAAAATACAAAGATAGGCACAATTTCTCTACTAGGGGATACCTGGTTTCTGCATCTAAAAGGCGTCGGCTTAGATAAAATATCGCTCGTTCTTTCCTATCGGCTTCCTGTGTTAAGACTGCTCCTATTGTGTCTCCTTCAGCCGATATATATAGTCTGAAAGGTATACCATGTTTTGGTGCGGTCAATACTGGTGGACTCATCAGATAACCCTTTATGTCGTCGAAGGGCTTTTGTTGATCGGTTCCCCATTTGAACTCTTGGTTGTCTTTAATTTTCAGCAGTGGTGTGAAGGCCCGAATGCCTACGACAAGTTCGAGATGAAACGTCGCAAGTAGTTGATTTTCCCAATCAATACTTGCAACTCCTTTTTGCTTGTCGGCGGTCTAGTATCGGCTATAACTTTTACTTTGGCTTGGTTTACTTCAATTCCTCCTTCATGCACTGTAAACCCAAGAAATTGTCCGGTAGATACTCGAAACACATTTGAGAGGGTTCATTTTTAACCCATGTAACCTTGTGCTTTCGAACATCTTTTCCAGATCGGCTAAATGTTGCCAGTCTTCTTTGGATTTTACCACCACGTCGTCAATGTATATTTCCACAGTATTGCCGATTAAATCATGGAAAATATGGTTCATAGCACGCTGATAAGTAGCACCGGCATTTTTTAAACCGAAGGTCATAACTTTCCACTCATACAGCCCTAAAGCCCCCGGACATCTGAAAGCCGTTTTGGATATATCGGCTTCGGCCATGAATATCTGATTGTATCCGGCGTTTCCGTCCAAAAAAATTATGATTTTATTTCCGGAAGCAGCATCAATAAGCATATCGGCTATAGGCATCGGGTATTCATCTTTTGGTGTGGCTTTGTTCAAATCTCAAAAATCGACACATACCCTAAGTTTGCCATTTTTCTTTTTTACAGGGACGATGTTTGAGACCCATTCAGCGTATCGGCAAGGCCGGATAAACTTTGCCTCTAGCAATCGTCCTACTTCTTCCTTTATAGCGTCATACAACGTAGGATTAAATCGCCTAGTGTACTGTTTGAATGGCCGATACCCAGGTTTTATGGGTAGCCGATGTTCAACTAGCTGTCGGCTTAAACCTGGCATCTCGTAATACTCCCACGCAAAGCAATCTTTATATTTTTTGAGTATTTCGACCAACTTTGCTTTATAACTGGGTTCTAATTTAGCACTTACAAACGTTGGTCTTTTGCAATCACCTTCCCCAATATCGATCTCTTCGAGCAAATCGGCAGAAGTAAATCCTAACCCTTTTCTTTCTTCTTCAAAATCCTCAACAGCTTCTTCGTATTCTTCTTGCCGATAGTTTCTTGCCTTTTCCTGCAGCTTTGCTAGTGTCTTGGACTCCATCTTCTTACTACTTCGTCTGTCCGATCAAACGTATTGGGTTTGACGCTGATCGGCTTGAATCCTGACTTCTCGACGCAGATAAAATCGCAATTGTCCAAGGCTTTTCCTGATATACATTCGGCTTCTTCGTGTGGCCAATTGGTATCAGGGCTAGCCATGGCGATATGAGCCGATGTGTCGGCCGGTACAACTTCTACTGTATCATCGTTCCACTGCACCAATTTCTGATGCATAGTTGATGGTATACAGCAATTGGCATGGATCGATCCGCCTAAGGAGCACATCAGAATTGCCTTTGGCTTCTATCACGAAAAATGCGATCGGCAAAGTTTTATTACCGATCGATTCGACACCATTACGCCTTTAGCCTCAGTTGTGTCTCCCGTGAAGTCATTTAGCACCATATTGGTCTTGATTAAGTCTTCATCGGCTTTACCCAATTTTCTGAAAGTACTTAACGGCATCAGATTAACTGTCGCCCCACCATCGACCAACATACGAGATATCGGTCGGCCATTAATATACCCTTTTAGATATAACGGTTTTAGATGCCGATGCATGTCTTGTGGCTTTTCGAACACAGCGTCTGGTGCTCCGAGGCACAATTGGGCGAACACTTCTTCAGCCGATTCTTCGGTTTTGAACTCGGCAGGTAGAGTGAATACCATGTTTATATACATTGGTGGTGTATCATCTCGGATCATCGGAGAACCGGATTCGACCGATTGATCTGAATCACTATCGATCTGTTCCTTCTTTCTCCACTCTTTTTTCAAAACCGGTATTGGCCTTAACTTATTGAACATCCGATCCCTCTCGCTCTCTTTTTCGGCTTCCCTTTCTTCTTGTGTCCTTAATCGCTGAAGCCGCCTGCGTTGTGACTTGCTGAGGCCTGAGGGGCACCACCTAGGTTTAGGTTCTATCGGCTTCCTTATCTTTCCAACTAAATTGCTCATTTCGCTGTCAGATTCCATTCTACTTGTGTTATGAGAAGCCGATAATTCCTGATTTCGGGAGGACTCGCCTTGCTCTGTCGACAACCTTTCACAGATCGGCCTCCTGCTTCTCACTTCTAGTCGATCGTGTATCGGTCTAGACAACCTGTCTTTTACAGATTGGTTTGGCCGATATGCAGACGAGTGTTGCATAGGACAAGATACAACTGTTGGTAAGGTCATCCCTCTCTCCCAACAAAACTGCCAAAAGGGACATTGCCGATGTTTCTCTTCTTCAGTAGTTGGTCGATGTGGCATATTTGGTCGCCAATAATAGTTGTCTGTCTTTTGATCCGGTTGATGAAAACTCTGGTGTTGTCGAGTGTTACACCTTCGACTTATCCTCTCATACTTCCCCAAGAGTTGTGAGAAAGTCGGCTTTGGTTTGAAATCAATTTTTCTTGGAGCCCTCTCAGCCCGATACCATTTTCCGATTTCCAAGTCTCCTCTTGGTTTTACCGTCCTTGAGTTCTGTCCATTTTTATCGGCTTCTATTTGTATGGAGCCGATAGTAATCTGCACTGTTTCATGTCCTTTTGATTGTGCTTCAAATCCTTTAGTCGGCTTAACATCTTTCATAGGTCCCTTCCCTTTTTGTGAGCACTGCACCATGTTGACCTGGAAAGGATTCATATCTATTTGCATAGCCGATTCTTCCGCAAACTTTAACCTGCCATCGGCGATGGCCGATTGAATCTGCTGTTGAAAAATATTGCAATCGTTAGTGTTATGTGAAAATGAATGGTGCCATTTGCAGTACCTTGGCTTTTTAATTTCTTCGGCTGACGGGATGACGTGCCCTTCTGGTAATCTTATGAGTTTTTCTTGTAACAATAAATCAAATATTTTGTCACACTTTGAAACATCATATGAATACTTGACTTCCGCCCTATTTTTCGTTGGCTTGAGCAGAGAGCATACGAGTGGCTTTTTAGAACCCTTGGTCCACTCGGCTATGTTTACCTCTGCTTCGTCCTCAGAGGTGTCGCTTGAATTGTAATCTACCATGTTTACTTTGGCCTTTTCATTGCCGTTCGGCTTAAATCTATCTTCAAACCCTTTGCTCTCTGCATATCGGCTTTCATGTGCCGATACGCGATGGAGTAAGTGGCCTAAATCGGGAAACTCTTGGCCCGATAGCTTCTCTTTTAATGGCGGGATTAGCCATTGGAATGCTAAATCGGCTAATTGATCATCGGGTAATGTTACACTGAAGCATCTATTCCGTACGCCTCTAAACCTTCTGATATAATCGGAAACCGATTCGCCGCATATACGTCGGACTGAACTAAGATCAAATCCTAAGCTCCATAGTCCCCTAAAAAGTATTCATGGAATCGGCTTTCAAATCGTTCCACACATGAACTGAATTTGGGGGTAGATTAGTGAACCAAGTGAATGCAAAGACGCAGACAATGATAGAGGAAAGCAGTCTAATTTTTAGTCCATCTGTCAGGCGACCTCTCCACACCGAGCCATAAACCGTCCGATATGCTCAATCGTGGTGACAGAATCATCACCTGAGAATTTGGCAAAGTCTGGTATTCGAAAGTTGTGCGGGTATGGCATTCGATCTATGTAATCGGGATACGGCTTCCTGTAGCCGATCACTCTTCCTCTGGGTTGTAAGCGGCTCCCTCAAAACGTTGGCAATTTGTTCTGCCCAATTGACATTGTCGGCTTGTGGTGCAACCGGACATTGCCAATTCTCATTGTTCGTGCCCTGCCCCCCGAGTGCAAACTCGGGTCTTTGTCCAAACCGCGTCGCAGGAGGTCTTGGCACTTGGTTATAATCATGATTAAAACCCAATGCATCGGGTATGGGCGCGAATGGCTCAACGTATGGTATCACCCTATGCGGCGCTTGTTTCATCATTGCGGCTCCCCGTGATTGTGGAACCTGATCTGTTTCGATCGGCTGATAATCCGATAAACCGGTGCTGGTGGATGGTCCGTTCAACGGGTTTGGTGCGCTTATTTTAGCCCCATCTGTGTGCCCGTGGTAGTGCGTAAATCCATCTCTCTGTATGCTTGGTTTCAGAACGGTGGGCTGAGTCGGCATTATAACGGGTGTTTGAGCCGACACTTTTACTGCATTGGTGTTAGGTGCTATGGAGTATACTGGGTACGTAGGGACGGTTTGTGGTGGATCTAGCAGGCTTCCAGACACAGCCAATTCCTGAGCAGTTGTCTTCACACAATTTTCTATCATTGGCTTCAATGTGGATACTAGAGCCGATGACTGGTTAATTAATGCATGATGAACACGGGTGCATATCGGCTTACCGATTCGGATGATGAATCCCCGATAGGATTGATGTTGGGGAGTGCAGCCCTTTGGGTGACGCCACGGCGAGTTTCCTGAAAACATCGCAACATTATTTCTTCCAAAGCCGCCTTTCGGTCTTCGATTTTTTTTCGCTGCTCAGGGGTTAAATCGGCCATCTGAGGCGCGATTATAGCATCGGTGTTGATATCGGTGGTGACCGCAGGCTTGTCGGTTGATGACATTTTTGATTTTCTTGGTCCCACCGGGCGTGCCAAAATATGTTCGCGCTAAAAACGTGAGGCAGGGTTCTTAGCCTCGAACATACGAGACAAACGCCGGGTTTGCAGAGCGTGCCAGTCAATTTGACCTGAAATTGACAAGGTGGAGTTTGTAATTTGATTAAAGCCGATAAACAAAGATTTATCGGCTTTTCGCTAGTCGGCTGAAGACCGATTAGGAAATAACTAGATCAACCAGCTACGGTTAATCCGGATACAAGGTAAAATCGGCTTTGAGAAGGCGATGCGCAGCAAAACAAAGCAGATCGAACCTGGTGAAATCGGCTAAAACCAACAATCGGCGATGCGCAGCTATGTTGATTCCGTCGACTTGCAAGGAGGTCTATGAAACTAAAAGACGATGTAAAAAGGGCTTGTAAAAAGTAGATGTGTTGTGTTGGATTGATTCCTTTTTTTCGCTTGACGCCCACCTCCTTTTATAATATGCCCGGTCGATCCGAGTTGTACATGGTTACGTTATTAATCCGTATCGGCCTCTGATCCGGTTTCCTTGTTAGGAACGGAGTTTCCTTCTGATTCGGCCACCTGATCTCTTTCCGTACGAACGTTTCTATCTGATTTCAAACGGATTCCACTATACCGAATTCTGGTGCAAACAGGAGGCGAGACGGCGCGGCGGCTCAACGGCCGTGCGAGAAGGACGGCGGCGGTTGCGGCTGCGGCTGGCGCGGCGCGGAGGAAGCGGCGGCCGTTGGCGGCGCGGGCGTGGGCGTGGGAAGGAGCAAGGAGCCGGGCGTCACAGGCCACGCCGCGTTTCTCCTTGGCTTCAGCGCCGCTGCGCCACATCGCCGTGCACCGGCGTCGCCCTGGCCGCCAGTTCTTGCGCATCGCCTCGGATACCATGCGGCCGGCCACGCCTTGCCTCGGCCTCCAGTAACCGCCAAGCACCTCCCTCCTCCTTTGTGTCAATAATCAGTAGTACTACTATTACTACTTCTCCCCATTCCTTTCCAATTTCTTCAAACAAACTTGCATGTGGAATTGGTTTGTGAAAATGGAATGCTTTTGTGATGAGGTTTCTGATGATATAGCATGCATCGGTCAAATCTTTGGTTTTGAGGATGAATGGAAGGAGAGAAGTTGGAGGGAAAAAGATGTGTTCTTGTGCTCTTCTCAGTTCTTGGTTCTTGTGTTGCCGAGGAGTGAGAAATGGCAGCGAGAAGGAATGGGGGTGGAGACGTGCTGCCTTGGGGAAATGGAGGGGGTAGTGTGCTGGCACTGGCAGTAAAAGAGGGATGGAAGTTAAGAAAAATGGTAAAGGAGTAAGTGAATGAGAATGGTTGGTGGATGGCTTGTGTCGATATAAATGAGGAACTGACATTTTAATTCTTTGTCTTATCTTTATATGTTTGCTGTTATTTTGGTATTGATAGCAGGAATTAAATAATGGAGGAACGGATAGTCAGTATGAACTATAATTTGTTTTTGATTTATCGGTTTCTAACGCGAAATTTTATATCTAAAATAAATACAACGCATGTATTTCATTTACCGATGCCATTTTAAACAATCAACCAGCTATAGAAAATTATATTGAATCAGGGTGTTACAGTAGCAATTACCTTCCCTCATTATCAAATTTTTTAAATAATATATTTTTTAAACTGAATTGCATTTTTAATACTCGAAAAATAAAAATTGCAAAAATAATACGTGGTCGCCATACCGTGTGGCGAATACTCTATTTTTGTTGAACCGTGTGGCGAATACCCTATTTTCGCCGAACGTGTGGCGAAAATATGCTAATTGCGCAATTAAAGCCAGTTAACCAGTACCATATGGCGAAAATTTAGAAATCGCCGAACGGTACGGCGAAAACAAGGAAATAGCCGAACGGTACGGCGAAAACAAGGAAATCGCCGAACGGTATGGCGAAAATGTATTGTCGCCAAGCCATATGGCGAAAATATACAAATTATACATCAACTATATAAAATATGGCTCGAAAAATCATAAAATAATTATACCATATTCATATGGTGTTGGATGTTCCATTTGAGCAAAAATATGTAGGAATCAATTAAGTTGAATAAACTAAATAACGTTAAGAAATTTGAAATGCATGAAATACTTAAGCCCTTTCGGCAGCTTGTAAAATATCACGTTTAAATGTAATTTTTTGCACGAATACTGCAGATTTGCTCTTTGATATATGGAGTACCATATTATGGAAAATTATTTTATTTACGCCTTTCTTTCCTACAAAAATAAACTGCCACAATAACCCTAAGTACTGTTGTCAACGCTAACTTTTAAGCCTTTTCAGCAGCCTGTAAAATGTCACGTTTGAATGTAATTTTTTGCAAGAATACTGCAGATTTTCTCTTTTATATATGGAGTACCATATTATGGAAAATTATTTCATTTACGCCTTTCTTTCCTACAAAAATAAACTGCCACAATAACCCTAAATACTATTGTCAACACTAACTTTTAAGCCTTTTCGGCAGCCTGTAAAATGTCACGTTTGAATGTAATTTTTTGCAAGAATACTGCAGATTTGCTCTTTTATATATGGAGTACCATATTATAGAAAATTATTTCATTTACGCCTTTCTTTCCTACAAAAATATACTTCCACAATAACCCTAAGTATTATTGTCAACGCTAACTTTAAGCCTTTTCGGCAGCCTGTAAAATGTCACGTTTGAATGTAATTTTTTGCAAGAATACTGCAGATTTGCTCTTTTATATATGGAGTACCATATTATGGAAAATTATTTCATTTACGCCTTTCTTTCCTACAAAAATATACTGCCACAATAACCCTAAGTACTATTGTCAACGCTAACTTTAAGCCTTTTCGGCAGCCTGTAAAATGTCACGTTTGAATGTAATTTTTTGCAAGAATACTGCAGATTTGCTCTTTTATATATGGAGTACCATATTATGGAAAATTATTTCATTTACGCCTTTCTTTCCTACAAAAATATACTGCCACAATAACCCTAAGTACTATTGTCAACGCTAACTTTTTAGCTGAAAAAGCAATAATCACACGAGGTTGCTATGACAAAAGCTGAAAAAGCAGTAATGACACGAGATTGCTTTGAGAAAAGCTGATAGAAATAGATGGTAAAATATAATATGAGAAAGTACACAAAAAGGACAATAACAAAATAATGTTGTCATGGACGGACATCCGAAGTGTTTAAATCATTACAAGCATTGTGAAAAGCATGTAGATGCAGCCAGCAATCTTAGTACGCAAACTCAACCTTAGTAGGGCAGATACAACGGATATTACAACAGTGACGACATTGCTAGGAGAAGTGCCAATAACACTGATTGTAATGGTGGAACAAGTGATCGTTCCGCCTATGTTCGTAGAGTGGGAATGATGCCATACATTTTCTACATATTACATCACCCGTCAATCTTGTGCGATTTGTTCTCGGACACCGCTCAATCTCTCTTATGAAAGAGCTCCATAGGCGTGCACAGTGCTCCCAGCTGCTGACCGATGGGTAGCCTATGCCATACGTCTCTGGGGTGTAAGAAGTAACTTGTTTGTGTGCATTCTGTGGAGTCCTGCCCTCCCATATGGGCATGTCATCCTGATTTCCGGTGCCCCCTATGTTAATACCACCCGGGTTCCCGGATGGTCTTTGTAATGCGTCAAGGATTTGTTGCGTACTGCGGACCTCGGCCGGCTGCTTCCCCTTATCCCGTACCATTCGAGAGGACGAACCCTCTTGCCCTTCCGGAGACTTGCCGAGATGCCTCCTCTGTTTCGGCTCGCACTCCACTATATGGTCCAGGAGGTGTGTGTTGGGCTTCTGGTTGTACAACCGAAAACGTGACCTGCAGTCAATGCAGTATGCCCGCTATGGTGGTTAAAGAATATCGTATGCATACTCGGGGTCTGGCTTTTCTGGGAGGTAGTAGCACCACGGCGAGGGTTGCTCTCCCCAGTTATCAAATACGGGAAGTTTGAGATGTGGGTGGTACGTCTCCGGGTCCACCCAGTTGAAGTACCAGCACCATGCATCCTCGGACAAAGGGCACCGGTAGAATCTTTTGTCCGCTAGATCCTCGTCGCCAGTATCAACCACTGCCTGGAGGCCGTGGTCGCACAGTTTGGGGCTTTAGGGTGGCCCCTGAGGAGGATGTTCCTGCCTTGGCTTGAGCCATTTTGCAAGCTTGTTTTTGAAGTCCTGTATGCGATGAACTGGTTTAAAATGTGTACTTTGTGGCTGAAACATGAGCATGTCGCCATGAAACTCACCGATTGGTTGGTCCCTTGCCGACCGGCCCTTAACTCCGGTCGATCTAGGTAGGGGACATATCCCGGTGGCCTGTCCCACCGTGTGAAGTTCTCAGGCAAAGTGGGGTAGGCGTCATGGCAGTTGTAGAGAAATTCGTAGTCACGTCGTTCCGGCCCATCGATCCATTGGAAGAAGCAACAACGGTCCTCGTCCTAAAAAAACAAAGAAAGATGCATGAAATGGTAGTGTTACTGTCGGGACCCCGAATTTGCAAATCCGGACCCTCTGTGTATTCAGCACAAGTCCAGGAACGCGCTAGTGCACACAGTCTTAACATCGGTAAATATCACAATCATACCATTCGATACTATCAAAGTACTTTATTTAAATAACCAACTGGTTACTCGACCTTATGGTCAAGTTACAATATACGCCTCACAGGGCGAAACTTATTAAGAGAGAAATAGTAGCAGCGGAAAAATCAAAGAAGGTAACACATCGTGGCGCCATCCAGTATACCACAGTAACCGATCGGCTCGCTCCTAAGTAGACGGATCCCCTTGGAGCTCCTCCTCCAAAGCTGGTGTATTCTCCTCTTCAAGCTGGTGTTGTAGGGTGGCAAGGGTGAGTACTTGGTACTCGGCAAGTCATGCAGAATGCAGGCTAATATACTATATGCATGGCTTGGTACAAAGGAATAGCTCAAGGTATATTTGCAAAGAAACAGATTTGACAAGTAATATAAGTAGATTCGAAAGCGGTAGAAACAAGTAAAGCATAAATAACTTTTCAAGAAGTTTAACAACCATCTTCCCATCCTAAACCACATTTCCATCAACATCATTATTAATCCAACCCAACTTTTCAAACCAAGTTATTTTTGAGAAAATCTAACCCTTGATCAGTAATTCGGCGATGTCCAATCTGCGGACACGGCTATTCGAATAGATTATATACTCTGCAGAGGTTATGCACTTTACCCACAAGATACAGTCAAACACCACAAAGGCGAATTCCCGTAACAAAGTCTTTCGGAAACTTCTAACCATACAAGTGGTCCTCCCCGGTTATTGCACACTAACCCTTCCCTTAGCTAAGGCGAAGTCTAGGCCAATCAACCGTTAGATGGGTACTGGCCTCGGCCAGACGCTCCCCGTACAACTTACACAAAGGGTGTAGTTGACCTCCTGAGGTCCCACAGGTACGTTATTAGCAACTTAGTCAACTAGGCCCGTCCCATTATAGACATGTGGTTGCACGTTAGACCCAGTTCAAAGGCTTGCAAGGTTAAGTCCTTAGGGCGACCAGGGCAAGACTACCCGAAGAACCAAATCAACATCCCCAATGCCACAACTGGCCCACCTGATTACTCTTGCCACATGCCCCGGTCGAAATCAGCTTATCAAACCCCAGTTGATTACCATGCACCACGTGCCATCAACATCACATGATACCTTTCCAAAACAGGTTCAATATATCATTAAGTCAATATTAGCATTTGATTATCCAAAATCATGTCATGAGCACGTAGCAGGTCTAAGCAGTTTACTGCAACGGTCTAAAACCCATGTTGGCGATCTAATAATGTCCAACTAGTAATCCACAACTAGGGTGACAAAGGGGTCATGGCACATACTTAAATAATCAAGGTGTCATACAGTAGATTGGTGTTTATCTAATCCCCCATATTTAAATAAAGTATTTTCTATTTGAACTTAGCATGCAATAGTTTAAATCAAAATAGATTTCAAAATAGGATCAACATGGTCAAAGCACAACTTGCCTTCAAAAAGTACTTGTTCTTGGTCTTGAGTTGGATCCTGAGTTAATACTTCTCCTTCGAATCCTTCCGGCACTTCAACGTCTACTCGTAAAGCGTGCAAATAGCAAATACACGAATAAACAATAGGCAAAAAGTGTCCAAACATCCAAATAAAATCCATAAACAGAGAGAACATAATTTTATGAGTTTTTAGAAACTGGAATCGTCAAATTTGGAGTTAAGGCATAAAAGTTATGATTATTTAAAGTTTAAATAATCAATTAAATAATTTTGCAGAGAAAAACTTTAGTCCAAAAATTAAATAAAATTCATATTTAGGTAGATCTCAATTTTATACAAATTTAGAAATTTGAATCACTCAAATCGGAGTTGAAACGCAAAAGTTATAAGCGTTTGAAGTTTGAAACAAAATCTGAAATCATTATTTCGAATTAATAAATCATTTTCTTTTTCGGAAATTAATTATTGCGTCAGCCTGGACACGTGGCAGCCTCTGATTGGTTGGCTGACGTCAGCCGGTCCATGGACTCGGTCCACGCTCGGCTCGGGTCTACCGTGGACCCGGTCCACGGCTCACGTGAGACTGACAGGTGGGTCCCCCTCGGGTGACGTCATCGCTGACGTCAGCGGGGCTCAGCCCACGGTGCTGACAGGTGGGTCCCTCCGATGACGTCATGGGTGACGTCACGGTGCGGTCGCTGACACGCGGGCCCCGCGTGTCAGTGACCCACGCGCACGCCCGCGTGGCGCGGCGGTTCGGCTCCCTGGACACGTGGCACGATCGTAGCCGTTGGTTTGAAAACCGACGGCTAGGATTGGATTTGGGCCTCAAGTGCTTGGGGCGCACGGGTTGATCTGGGCCGTTGGATCTTGATCTAACGGTCCAGATCCAATCTAGCCTGGTGCAGTTCCCGCTACGTGGCATGACCTAAGCCGTTGGATCTAGATCCAACGGTTGAGATTAGATCTAGGATTTTCAACGGGGAACTCACCGAGGGTGACGTGGCGCGATCTGAGCCCTTGGATCTTGATCGGACGGTTGGTGGAGCTCGGGTCGGCGATGGCTTCAAGCGGCGCTAGCTTGGCCGGAGATGAAGACGATGACCACGGTCTCGGCGTTCCGGGCACGCGCCGGCGAGATGAAAGGTCTCTTCGGGTGCGTCTCATCCTGGGGGTCCTAGATCTGTGCTCGGTGGCGGCGGAGGACGGCGGGCGGCGGCGAATCGGCTTAATCGCGGCGAACAGGATTCTAACTCCGGCGAGCTCAGACGGCAAACGGCGATCGCCGGCGAGATGGCTCGGGACACGGTACGCACGGAAGAGGGCAACCTCGGGGCGTGACCCGGGCTTTAAATAGCCTCGGCGTTCGTGCCCGAGACGGAAACCTAGTTCTCCACGGCGGCGGGCGCGGCGGCGGAGTCCGGCTCGGACTCGGGCAGAGACGACGACGGACAGCCGTCCACGTGGCACGATCAACGGCCACGATGCGCACGCGGGATCGGATCCGGGCCGGATTCGACCGAAGCAGTACGGGGAAATCCTGACCGTTGGATCTTGATCCAACGGTTGGGATCGATTAGGTTTTGGAGTTGGTTCGGTCGAGTCACGTGGCTCGGGTCGGACTTGAACTCGAGTCTGACCCGGGCTCGGTCGGATGAATAGTACAAACCCACTCGCATTTTCCAGCGATTTAATAATTAAAATAATTCCCAGTAATTCATTTAATTCATTAAAAATAGCAAAAGACTCAGAAAAATTCTGGAAAATACTTTGGTTCATTTTGGGCTCAAATAAAATATTTCCAACAAAATTTTATTTGCATAGTTTAATTCTTTAATTATTTCAAAATGGAATAAATTCAAATAAATTCCAAATAAATTCCAGAAAATTCCAAAAATTCACCAAAGTGCCAAATCACACATGAATTTAAGAAAAGCAAAATTTTGGGGTGTTACAAACCTCCCCCCTTAATAGAATCTCGTCCCCGAGATTCAGGGCTCACTACAGAATAGGTTTGCAAACTCTTTCTTCAAATCCTCTTCGCGCTCCCAAGTCGCTTCGCTCTCTGCATGGTTGCTCCACTGAACTCTACAGAAATGGGTTGACTTGTTTCTAGTTTCTCGATCCATTGTGTCCAGAATCCTCACGGGATGCTCCTTATAAGTCAAATCCTCTTGCAACTCAATTAACTCTAGCGGTGTCTGTTCCTCAGGAACTCGGAGACACTTCTTCAATAGGACACATGGAATACGTCATGCACTCCACGCTAACGATCGCGGCAACTCGGTGATAAGCAACTTCGCCTCTGCGGCTCAAAATCTTAAATGGTCCAACATAACGGGGTGCGAGTTTCCCTTTGGCATGGAACCTCTTAACTCCCCTGAGAGGCGTAACTCTGAGGTATACAAAGTCTTCTGATTCAAAACTCAAGTCTCGGCGACGGTTGTCAGCATAACTCTTTTGTCGTGATTGGGCTATCTTCAACCTTTCCCTAATCATGGCGATCTGCTCTTCAGCCTTTTGAAGAATATCAGGCCCGAAGACACGGCGCTCGCCGGTCTCATTCCAATTCAATGGCGTCCGACAGGGTCGACCATACAGTGCCTCAAAAGGTGACATCTGTAAACTAGCCTGATAACTATTGTTGTAACTGAACTCGGCATACAAAGAAACTCTTATCCCAAGAGGTAGCATAAGCCAATGCACAAGCTCTTAACATATCCTCCGTAATCTGGTTGACTCTTCGGTCTGTCCATCCGTCATGCGGATGATAAGGCTATCTTGAAGTTCAAACGGGTTCCCATGGCTTCATGCAACTTATTCCAAAACCTTGAGGTAAATTGGGTACCTCTGTCCGATACAATCCTCTTTGGCACACCGTGCAAACAGACGATCCTGATCATGTACAATTCTGCCAACTTATCTCCCGAGTAAGTGGTCTTCACGGGGATAAAATGGGCTACTTTAGTCAAGCGATCCACTATAACCCATATGGAGTCATAACCTCCTTGAGTTTTAGGCAAACCGGTAATGAAATCCATTCCGATTTCCTCCCACTTCCACTCAGGTATTTTCAGCGGTTGTAGCAATCCTGCTGGTCTCTGATGCATTGCCTTGACTCTCTGGCATATGTCGCACAATGCAACATGCTCATCAACTTCACTTTTCATACTCGGCCACCTGAATCTCTCCTTGAGATCCTGATACATCTTGGCGCTTCAATGATTAATTGTGTTCTTGTATTGATGGGCTTCTTCCAAAATCAGTTGCTTTAACTCCTTCTTGTTAGGCACACAAATGCGATCCTTCATCCACAACGTGCCTTGCCCATCCAACTTGAAGTCCTCTGCCTTGCCTTCCTCCTTGATGGACTTAATCCTGCGGATCTTGTCATCATCCTTCTGTCCTTCTCGGATCTGGTCCTCTAGAGTAGGCTTTACTTCTAATGCGGCCAAGAATCCGCTAGGTACCACCTCAATCTTCATTTTCTGAAAATCCTCACATAACTCATCCTGACTTGTGGCTAACATCGTACTCACGGTATGGCTTTTCCGACTCAGAGCATCGGCTACTACGTTGGCCTTCCCGGGATGGTAATGGATTCCAACATTGTAATCCTTGATCAACTCTAACCATCTCCTTTGCCTCATATTCAGATCCGACTGGGTGAATATGTACTTAAGGCTCTTATGATCCGTATATACTTCACATCTGTTTCCAATCAGATAGTGACGCCATATCTTCAAGGCTTGCACTACGGCAGCTAACTCTAGGTCATGTGTCGGATAATTTTCCTCATGCGGCCTCAACTGCCTTGATGCATAAGCGACGACCTTTCCATTCTTCATCAGCACACATCCAAGTCCTTGGCGCGATGCGTCACAATAAATATCAAAGCTTTGATTAACATCCGGTAGAACTAAAACCGTTGCTGATGTCAATCGATTCTTCACTCCTGAAATCCTTTCTCACATTCCGCGTCCATGCAAACTTCTTTTCCTTCTTCAAAGAATTGCGTAAGAGGTTTCGAAATTCTCTAGAAGCCTTCGATGCAACGGCGGTAGAATCCAGCCATTCCAAGGAAACTCAGAATCTGGGTCACGCCTTGGTGCTCCCAATGTAACACGACTTCTACTTTGCTTGGGTCTACGGCGACTCCTTCTGCGGTCATTACATGTCCAAGAAACTCCACCTTGTCCTTCCAAAAATCACACTTACCTGAACTTGGCGAAGAGTTCTTTGTTCCCTCGGGTTTTCCAAAACTCGCCTTAAGTGTCGGCATGTTCATCCTCCGTTTTGGAGTAGATTAGAATATCATCTATTAACACGACGACAAACTTGTCCAAGTATTCCATGAACACCTTATTCATCATATTCATGAAATATGCTGGCGCATTCGTCAGGCCAAAAGACATAATCAGAACTCGTAATGTCCATATCTTGACGAGAATGCGATCTTCGGGATATCTTACGATCGGATCTTCAATCGATGGTATCCGATCTCAGATCAATCTTGGAGAAAACTCCGGCTCCTCTCGGTGATCAAACAAATCATCAATCCTGGGTAGCGGATACTTATTCTTCACGGTGATTTCATTGAGTGCACGGTAGTCAATGCACATCCTGAAACTCCCGTCCTTTTACTTGACAAACAAAACTGGTGCTCCCCACGGCGACGAACTCGGCCTCGATAAATCATTTCTCCATTAACTCTTCTAGCTGTTTCTTCATCTCAACCAACTCCTCGGTGGACATCCGATAGGGTCTCTTTGCTATCGGTCTTTGTGCAGTACAAGCTCTATCACAAACTCTATGTCCCCTGTCTGCAAAGATACTGTAGATCTTCGGGAAAAACATCTGGGTACTCATTCACTAGGGAGACATCCTCTATGCTGATTGTCTTGGTACTGTTAACCATCAGCTGTCCTTCTCTAACGGCAGTAGCTTGAAATTCCACTTTCTTTCCACAAGGGCTCTCAACTGAGATAGTCCTTCGTCCACAATCCAATACGGCCTTGTGCTTGGATAACCAATCCATTCCCAAAATAACGTCTAAGGTCTGGGTCTCCAAAATTATAAGGTTTGCTAGGAACTCTATTCCATCTATTAGTATTCTCACCCCGGAACATCCTACTTTCGTTCGGAGTTCGGAACCAGGGGTTTGAACTAAAAGCATGCATCTAAGTCTTGCAATCCTCAAATCATTTCTAGTAGCAAAGCCTTGCGAAACAAACGAATGCGAAGCTCGAGTCAAACAAAATCACAGCAGTGCGAGTTAACAAGTAACTTACCCGATTTACGTCCATAGCATTCTGCAGTGCATTTGCGGTGACATGGTTGACTCGGCCTCTCACCCACGATGCAGGGTGTGGCTCCTGCTTTGGGGTCCTAGCTGGGGTGGTTCCTAGATTGAAGCGAATCGGGGTCACTCCTGCTGTCTTCTTTGGACAAGCTGTTGGCAAAGTGTCCTGGCTCGTTCTTGATTGTAGCGGCGTCTCACTATTCCTTCTTGCCGATCGCTCGAGTAGTGTTTCTAGCGAAGTGGGTCTGCAGTAGTTCGATTGATGTGTCTTGGTGCCGTGACGGTGTCCTTGTTGCATTTTGTGGCTGGAATCAAGAATTGATTTGGTGCAACTCTCGGTATTGCGTTCCTGGCGTGATCCTTCTTTGTTGCATCCTGCGCTTCTGTTCTCATCCAGTTCCTTGCGCTTGTCCTCAAGATTAAGTGCCTTATTCACCAACTCTTGGAAATCTGGAAAGGTGTGGGTGATCAATCCTACTTGCAATCCCGAGTTAAGTCCCTTCATAAAAGCGAGGTTGCGGCTTTATCTGTCGCTACATCCTCAGTGCGTGGCGTGCTAGGCTGTGTGAACTTGTTCGTAGTCGACCCTTTGGTTGATTACCTTGCTTCGATCTCTGAACTCCTCCTTCTTAAGGTCCATGATTCCTTTAGGCACGTGATCTGTCGAATGCGTTTGTGAATTCTTCCCAAGTGATATCTTGAGGGTTCTCTTGCGTGGCACGTAAATTCTCCCACCATTCGCGGTTGTTCCTTCCAAGCGATGAGAAGCGTAGAGTACCTTCTCATTTCCTATGCATTGAGCTATGTGTAGCTTCCTCTCAATTGACCTTAACCAATCATCGGCCTCCAATGGATTGGCATTCCCGAGAAAGTGGGTGGGTGAGTCCTCATGAACTCGGCGAGTCTTGTATTCTGGCGTGGTCACGATTAACTTGATTAGCGGTGGATCAGCGATGGCGTGTTGCATTTGTTGCATCATAGCATGCATCAACCGAGTCTGGGCAGCGAGAAAAGCTCCAAATTCTGCACATCCGATGGCGGTGCTTTGGTGCTCCCTCATTGGGGTTTTCTGTGGCGAGAACCACTTCCATTGCTTCCAAAGTTTCCACGGTGTTCACCATCTGCCGATTTGCTCTAGGTTTAGAGATGAGAGGGAAACAAGAATAGACAAGTAATATGGAACTTATGCGGGGCGAAAGGTGTAACGTTAAGGTCCAACTTTATTATTAATAACTTGGTATGGTTGCTTACAATGCCTAAGGGCCTTGCAACACATCTTGCACACTCAGCAAACAAAGAAAATCCAAATCACACTCACATTGGAGTCTAACGCCTAAAGGGTGACTCTTTATTCTATGACGCGACTCGGTGAAGGAGTCTCACTATAGAACCTACGCTCACTCGTCGAGAAAACCCCCACGGCACTGGATGCGGGTCTTTGCGGCATAGGCGAAAGCGATTGCCATGTCCCGCAATCGCGTGTCATCTGTGGTAGTCGAAGAAGCGATGTCCTCATCGAGATCGACTCCTCGGATCTGGCTCGTGTAGCTCAATCTTGGCTCTCGGCTGCAGTCCGTACAAAGTCATCTCCAACTCGTCAATCCTTCGCGAAGGTGTGACACATACTCTTGAGCTTCCCGCCATCTGTTCTTCTCCGTCGTGATCTCCTTGCGGGCCTTCAGAGCTCCTTGCTTGTATCATCTAGTACACCCTCCTGGCGACAACAAATTGTGCCAAGCTGTGTAACCATGGCATCCTCATCCTGAATCGCCTTCGGTCAAGAAGGTTATTCTTTGCTTGTGGTGATAACGGAACACCGTGCTCTCCAACTCTGGCGTGAATACGGGTAATGTGCCGCATTGCTCGTCGTGATACTTCTTGGATACCCATCTGCATTGTAGACCTCTGGCGGTCTGTGTATCGAGCGATTGCCTGGGCCCTTCTTCCTAGCAGTACCTCAATCTTTACGTCACAAGCCTTGATCAATCCCGCTTGTCCGATCACTTCTACTTGGTATTGGGGCTTCTCAAAATCTCCGAGAGTTTGTAGCATGTGCCAAAGTTCATGGCGTGACCAATTCCCAGATCAACGTAGTTGAACTCTTCCTCCATCTGTCACAAGAGTGCTTACGTAAGAACTCGGAATTTTTAAATTGTGACAAGGTAAGGAAAAATTTCAGCAAGAGACAAGAAAAGAGAGAAGGGGATAAGTCGAGATGTCATTTCTTATCTTGACAAATTTTTAGCTTTTAGAAAATAGGTTTTATCCTCACTACGACCATTCTAGCTAGGGTTGAGCCTACAGTCAACCTGGCTCTGATACAACCTCTGTCGGGACCCCGAATTTGCAAATCCGGACCCTCTGTGTATTCAGCACTAGTCCAGGAACGCGCTAGTGCACACAGTCTTAACATCGGTAAATATCACAATCATACCATTCGATACTATCAAAGTACTTTATTTAAATAACCAACTGGTTACTCGACCTTATGGTCAAGTTACAATATACGCCTCACAGGGCGAAACTTATTAAGAGAGAAATAGTAGCAGCGGAAAAATCAAAGAAGGTAACATCGTGGCGCCATCCAGTATACCACAGGCAACTGACTGGGCTCGCTCCCTAAGTAGACGGATCCCCTTGGAGCTCCTCCTCCAAAGCTGGTGTATTCTCCTCTTCAACTGGTGTTGTAGGGTGGCAAGGGTGAGTACTTGGTACTCAGCAAGTCATGCATGTAATGCAAAGCTAATATACTATATGCATGGCTTGGTACAAAGGAATAGCTCAAGGTATATTTGCGATAAAGCATTTGACAAGTAATATAAGTAGATTCAAAGCAGTAGAAACAAGTAAAGCATAAATAACTTTTCAAGAAGTTTAACAACCATCTTCCCATCCTAAACCACATTTCCATCAACATCATTATTAATCCAACCCAACTTTTCAAACCAAGTTATTTTTGAGAAAATCTAACCCTTGACTGTAATTCCCGAGCGATGTCCAATACCGTGGACACGGCTATTCGAATAGATTCTATACTCTGCAGAGGTTATGCACTTTACCCACAAGATACGGTCAAACACCACAAAGGCGAAGTTCCAGTAACAAAGTCTTTGGAAACTTCTAACCATACAAGTGGTCCTCCCGATTATTGCACACTAACCCTTCCCTTAGCTAAGGCGAAGTCTAGGCCAATCAACCGTTAGATGGGTACTGGCCTCGGCCAGACGCTCCCCGTACAACTTACACAAAGGGTGTAGTTGACCTCCTGAGGTCCCACAGTGCGTTATTAGCAACTTAGTCAACTAGGCCCGTCCCATTACGACATGTGGTTGCACGTTAGACCAGTTCAAAGGCTTGCAAGGTTAAGTCCTTAGGGTGACCAGGGCAAGACTACCCAAGAACCAAATCAACATCCCCAATGCCACAACTGGCCCACTGATTACTCTTGCCACATGCCCTGGCCGAAATCGTTTTATCAAACCCCGCTTGATTACCATGCACCACGTGCCATCAACATCACATGATACCTTTCCAAAACAGGTTCAATATATCATTAAGTCAATATTAGCATTTGATTATCCAAAATCATGTCATGAGCACGTAGCAGTCTAAGCGATTTCTTTGCAACGGTCTAAAACCCATGTTGGCGATCTAATAATGTCCAACTAGTAATCCACAACTAGGGTGACAAAGGGGTCATGGCACATACTTAAATAATCAAGGTGTCATACAGTAGATTGGTGTTTATCTAATCCCCCATATTTAAATAAAGTATTTTCTATTTGAACTTAGCATGCAATAGGTTAAATCAAAATAGATTTCAAAATAGGATCAACATGGTCAAAGCACAACTTGCCTTCAAAAAGTACTTGTTCTTGGTCTTGAGTTGGATCTGAGTTAATACTTCTCCTTCGAATCCTTGCGGCACTTCAACGTCTACTCGTAAAGCGTGCAAATAGCAAATACACGAATAAACAATAGGCAAAAAGTGTCCAAACATCCAAATAAAATCCATAAACAGAGAGAACATAATTTTATGAGTTTTTAGAAACTGGAATCGTCAAATTTGGAGTTAAGGCGCTTAAAGTTATGATTATTTAAAGTTTAAATAATCAATTAAATAATTTTGCAGAGAAAAACTTTAGTCCAAAAATTAAATAAAATTTATATTTAGGTAGATCTCAATTTTATACAAATTTAGAAATTTGAATCACTCAAATCGGAGTTGAAACGCAAAAGTTATAAGCGTTTGAAGTTTGAAACAAAATCTGAAATCATTATTTCGAATTAATAAATCATTTTCTTTTTCGGAAATTAATTATTGCGTCAGCCTGGACACGTGGCAGCCTCTGATTGGTTGGCTGACGTCAGCCGGTCCATGGACTCGGTCCACGCTCGGCTCGGGTCTACCGTGGACCCGGTCCATGGCTCACGTGAGACTAACAGGTGGGTCCCCCTCGGGTGACGTCATCGCTGACGTCAGCGGGACTCAGCCCACGGCGCTGACAGGTGGGTCCCTCCGATGACGTCATGGGTGACGTCACGGTGCGGTCGCTGACACGCGGGCTCCGCATGTCAGTGACCCACGCGCACGCCCGCGTGGCGCGGCGGTTCGGCTCCCTGGACACGTGGCACGATCGTAGCCGTTGGTTTGAAAACCGACGGCTAGGATTGGATTTGGGCATCAAGTGCTTGGGGCGCACGGGTTGATCTGGGCCGTTGGATCTTGATCTAACGGTCCAGATCCAATCTAGCCTGGTGCAGTTCCCGCTACGTGGCATGACCTAAGCCGTTGGATCTAGATCCAACGGTTGAGATTAGATCTAGGATTTTTGTAGGATCGAAGTATACGAATATAGCAATCAGAGGGGGGTGAATGATTGTGCGGAAGCTAAAACCAAATTCTTGACCTATTAAAAGTTCACCCCTAAAACAGAACCAAATAATTGCCTCGTTTTCGACAAAAACAGAATGACAGAGGTTCGGTAAAATGCGAATTCTCAGAGATCCAACCGTTAGATTGATCTGAAATTTGGACACAAGAAACTAGATTCCAATACGAATCGAACCCAAAAAGAATCAGCTCGATCGGACTTACGGATCAAAAGTTATGAGCTTCGCAAGCTTGCTGATCCAGAACTTGACGAGAATCAATCTAATCAAAACTTCAAGATTAAACAAGAACGACAAAAGATTGATCAACTAGACTTTGAGAAATACTAGATCAATACCCTAGAGAGGTTTTTGATGGATCAAATCAAGATAAAACTTAAAGAACAAAAACCAATCTAGAACTAGAACAAGCATGCAAACAAGAACCAAAAAGAGAACGTTGAAGCAATGCGGGAACTAGAAGAATTGATCTTTATTTATTTTGTCTAAAGTACTCTCATCAAAAGAGTACAAACCCTAAAACCAAGCTCAAGGCTTGATGCGCTTAGCTCTGCTTGGTGTCTTTCAACAGGAGACCCCCCACCTATTTAAAGCACCAACCCACAAAGAGTTCTGAATACGATTCCTATTCCCTAGAAGGAATCCGTATCCAACACAACTCTACTTGGCCCAACCTGGCCGAGTACAACTCTTGCACGCATATGGAAACCCTACCATACTCACGTGACTAACACTTTGCACGCGTATGGCCACCTGCCATACTCACGTGACTAACACTTTGCACGCGAATGACCTCCTGCCATTCTCATGTGACTAACCATTCTTCATGTGCACCATTCTCTTAGCCCGAACGTCCCGCATGACATCCTTGACCACCAAGACCTCAGTTCCTCCTGAACCTAGTCCCGAACCTCAGTTCCTCCATGAACCTAGTTCGGTCCGTCATCGACCACATTCGTCTTGAGCAATACCGCACATGAACAAACCACAAAACAAATCCGAGCACAAGTCCACGACTTGACTCAATGTCAATCCATGCAACTACTCACATGAGCATTGCATAAAGTCCACTTCAAAAGAAGCATCATGAAATCATCACAAATTTCATAATCTCAAATTCAAATTATTTCAATTCTGCTCAAAACCCTAATTCAAGCAAACGCATTCTGACGGACAAGGAAATATGGTCCGCGTACACATGAAAAATCACTCAAAACCATTCACAACGTACAGACAAAATCGGTCCGTT
Source organism: Rhipidocladum racemiflorum (assembly GCA_036346355.1). Lineage (NCBI taxonomy): Eukaryota > Viridiplantae > Streptophyta > Magnoliopsida > Poales > Poaceae > Rhipidocladum > Rhipidocladum racemiflorum. The sequence goes on from CM070585.1 coordinate 33,530,260, forward strand.
GTACAAGTTAAAGTTTCGGTTCCAAGAAGAAATTATTCTGGCGAAAACACGTTCACGACGAACAAACAAAATCTGTCCGTCGTACATGCAATCAAACCTCAAAAAGCCATTCACGATCGACCAAAGAAGTTTGTCCGCCGTACATGCAAAACTTCTTGGTTTCTTGGAAGATTGAGTTCGACTCTTGAGCTCAAAAACACGTTCATTTACAGACCCAAAAACTTTGTCCGTCGTACATGCACAACTTACTGGTTTTTGAGGAAAATTGAGTTTGGCTTAATGAGTTCAAAAGCATGTCCACGACAGACCAACAAAGTTTGTCCGTCGTAGATAGGAAACTTACTGTTTCTTGAGATCTTGGTCCGGCGCAAAAGCGAAACTTACTGCTTCTTGTCAAATTGACAAAACACATGAACAAACATATTTACAAATTCAATTCTAAGCCAATTTTTCAGCACATGATTTCACAATCTCCCCCTTCATGAAAACATTGGCAACACCACTTAGAATTGAACATTTGGCATTCACTTTACAAAAGATTTTGAAATCCAAAGGATCAAGGACCAAAAAGAAAACACAGAATTCCCCCTTTGACCAAAATGCAAAACAAAATCTCCCCCTGAGAAGGAAAATGTGTGTGAATGTGCAATGTGCCCAAAAATTCCAAAAATCTCCAAACTTCTCCAAAAAATCTCAAAAATCCAAAAACAATTCCCCCTTTTTCTTAAACTCTTCAATGATTTCCAAAATTCTCCCCCTTTGATAATGGATTCATTAAGAGTAAAAGAGAGAACAGGTTCAAAATTTTTCCAGTAGCAAAGATTTCACAAGGAGAAACAAGGGAGTGCCAAGATAGGAAAAGATGAGCTCATTCGATCATATAACCTTATATATCACATAATATGCAAAATACATGATCTTGAAGTGATTTTAACAAGTTAGGGAATGACATGCATCTCAATCTGAATTCAGTCAACTATAGCCAAGTACTAAGCAAAACCTTTAGTAGAAAAACAAAGGCTCAAAATTGAAGCAACTAACAACTCTGGGCGAGCAAGTAGTTTCAACTCCAATCTAGTAGACCAATTTAATCTTTAAAACAGTAAACTGCATGTGGCATGCTTGAAGCATACTTCTTTTATTTCTTTGGAGTGGCATGCTTGAAGCATACATCTTGTCTTTTGAGGGAATGGCATGTTTGAAGCATACATCTTATCTTTTAGGGAAAGCATCCTGAAGCACATAACTTGAGGTTTTTGCTTTTAACAACCCCTTTTTTAACTGATTCCCTTTTCCTTTATTTTTGATTGTAAACATGCAAGGAGATTAAAAGGTCTTTTGAAAGAGTAAAGCTGAAACACACTTGCTTCATAGCCCAAATTTGTCAAGAAGATTCAATAACAAGCCTAGAAGAGTAAGATATCACAGAGTATTTAGCTATAGGCAATCAGTCCAGGGAATTCCACAATGTCATTTTTAGTTCAAGTGAGACAATTAGATTATCATATATTAGCTCAATTTCATAACATATAAAGAAATATGATAAAGTGAGCTCATTAAGTGAAAGAACTTGGCAAGGAAACTCCCCCTCAAAACAAACCCATTGGATGAACAATCCCAAGTTCTCCCCGAATAAAAGCAAAACGAGAAGAAGACAAAGGTTTTGTGAAAATGTCTGCCAATTGATGTTCAGTATCCACATGATGAAGCACAATGTTGCCTTTTTCAACATGATCTCTAAGAAAGTGAAATCTGATGTCAATATGTTTTGTTCTTGAATGTTGCACAGGGTTCTTAGCAATGCAAATTGCACTAGTGTTATCACACAGAAGAGGAACACTATCCAAAATAACCCCATAATCTTTAAGTGTAGCTACTATCCAAAGAATTTGAGAACAACAACTAGCAGCAGCCACATATTCAGATTCAAATGCTTGATTGTGCAATGAAGATTGCTTTCTAGATGACCATGCAATGAGAGAATTTCCCAAGAAGTGACATGAACCGAAGTGCTTTTCCTATCAATTCTACATCCTCCAAAATCAGCATCGAAAAAGATCTCAAACTAATGCATGAGGAAGCAGAAAGCCAAATGCCAAAATCTTGAGTTCCATGAAGATACCTGAAAATCCTTTTGTGACTTGTCGATGTGAAGCACGTGGGAAAGCTTGAAAACGAGCACACAAGCATACAGCAAATTGTATATCCGGCCTTGATGCAGTGAGGTACAAAAGTGAACCTATCATGCTTCTATATTCCTTTTGATCAACCTGCTCACCATCTTCATCGTGGTCAAGTGCGCAAGTGCTCTCCATGGGTGTCATGATCGGCTTGTCGCTTTCCATTCCAAAGCGATGTAGCAAGTCTTTCGTGTATTTGCTTTGATGTACAAAAGTACCATCCTTCGTTTGCTTGATTTGAAGTCCCAAAAAGTATGTCAACTCACCCATCATACTCATCTCAAACTCCTTCCTCATTGTTTCTGAAAACTCAGACACTAAAACATGAGATGAACCACCAAAGATAATATCATCAACATAAATCTGAACGAATAGTTGATCATTGCCTTGCTTGAGTAAAAAGAGAGTTTTGTCAACCTTTCCCATTAAAAAGCCTTTGTCAAGTAAAAAGGTTTTTAGCCTATCATACCATGCTCTAGGGGCTTGTTTCAAACCATACAAAGCTTTTGATAGTTTGAACACATGATTTGGAAACTTTGGATTTTCAAAACCAGGTGGTTGCTTGACATAAACCTCCTCATTTATGTAGCCATTAAGAAAAGCACTTTTCACATCCATTTGATACAATTTGAAACCTTTGGATGCAGCAAAAGCTAAAAGGATTCTAATGGCTTCAATTCTAGCAACAGGAGCAAATGTTTCATCAAAATCTAAGCCTTCAATTTGAGTGTAACCTTGAGCAACCAATCTAGCCTTGTTTCTAACAACAACACCATCCTCACTTTGTTTATTTTTGAAAACCCATCTAGTTCCAATAACATTAAAATCAGAAGGTGGTGAGACAAGTTTCCAAACTTTATTTCGTTCAAAATTCTCTAATTCTTCATGCATGGCATTGATCCAAGATTCGTCAGATAATGCATGAGATATATCTTTGGGTTCAAAAGAAGCAACTAAAGCAGAATGAGTATGAGTGTCAGAATGAATAAACCTGGATCGAGTGACTCTCTCATTTGGGTCTCCAATCATTTGTTCAGATGGATGCATTTTTTGAATGTGCAAGGGAGCATTGGCTTTTGAGACTTCTCCTTCTCCTTCTTCATTTTCAGCATGTACAGATGATGTTGTAGCTTGAGGATGGTTAGCTGTAGGTGATGTAGTTGTAGGTGCCATAGGTGCTACATCTTGTTGTGCATTAGGATGAGTCAAGACCTTATCTTCAACATCATCATCATCTTCAAAGATTTTCTCCCCACGAATGTATGCGCCAGACTGCATCACTTGGACTAGTGCCTGGACTAGCCTCATCAAAAGTAACTTCACAAGTTTCCACAATTTTGTTAGTCTCCAAAACAAGCACCACGATAGCCATGAGTATGAAGCAGGATATCCAAGAAAAATGCCATCAGTTGATCTAGCTTCAAATTTATCAAGATTTACAGATTTCAAGAAAAAACAAATGCATCCAAAAACTTCGAAAGTGAGAAGCAGAAGGTCTATGTCCAAACCGAAGCTCATGTGGAGTCTTACCCAATTTTGATCTCAAAAACACACGGTTTGAAACATAACAAGCAGTTGAAATAGCTTCAGCCCAAAAATTTCTAGGAGAGAGATGTTCATCTAACATGGTTCTAGCCATCTCAACTAACGTTCTGTTTTTTCTTTCGACTACACCATTTTGTTGAGGCACTCTAGGAGATGAAAATTGATGATCAATTCCTTTTCAGCACAAAAGAGATCAAAGGAAGCATTTTTGAATTCAGTTCCATTATCACTTCTAATAGCTTTGAGAGCTCCTGGATGGTCAACAGAAAGCCTAAGAACAAGACTTCTAAAATGACTAAAAGCCTCATCCTTAGATGCCATAAAATACACCCAAGAGTATCTAGAAAAATCATCAACAATCACAAGCACATACCGTTTGCCTCCAAAGGATTGAACTAGAGATGGTCCAACTGTATCAAGATGTAGAAGCTGTCCTGGAGCGTTTGTCATCATCATGGTAAGAGGTGGATGTGAACCTGCAACCATCTTACCATGTCTACAAGAAGAACATACTAGATTGCTATCACCCTTAAGCTTAGGCAGGCCACGTATAAGATCTAAACCACTTACACGAGTAAGATGATCAAAACCAACATGACCAAGTCTACGATGCCAAAAGAATAAATCTTTAGAAACATTGGCAATTAGACACCTATGCTTAGAAGAAGGTGATGCATCAAAATCAGCTTCAAAGACTCTTCCAAAACGAGAAATTTTGAACACAAGATCACCTGAAGCATCTAGCACTTTGCATTCATTTTTCTTAAAGCTTATCTCAAGATCTTCATCAAGCATTTGTGAGACAGAAAGCAAGTTATATTTCAAATTTTCAACAAGAGCCACATCTTTGAACATAAACTTGTCACTTACCTTTATTGTACCTTTTGCCACAACAGAAGAGGAAGAAGCATCTCCAAAAGTAACATTTTCAGCACGAGATGCACGAGTGAGGGAGGAGAACCAATTCTTATCACCGGACATGTGGCGTGAGCATCCGGAATCCACTAGCCATATGTTCTCCTTCCTTGCGCGAGAAGCCTCATTGAAGTCGCTGTAACACCCCAAAATTTTGCTTTTCTTGAATTCATGTGTGATTTGGCACTTTGGTGAATTTTTGGAATTTTCTGGAATTTATTTGGATTTAATTGGAATTTATTTGAATTTATTCCATTTTGTAATAATTAAAGAATTTAATTTTGCAAATAAAATTTTGTTGGAAATATTTTATTTGAGTCCCAAATACCCTAAAATATTTTCCAGAATTTTTCTGGAATTTTTCTGAGTATTTTGCTATTTTTAATGAATTAAATGAATTACTGGGAATTATTTTAAATATTAAATCGCTGGAAAATCAACTCGGGTCGAGTATCGTTTCATCCGATCGAAGTCGAACCCGAGTCGGACTCGAGTCCGACCGAGCCGATTGACTCGATCTAACCACTCAAAACCCTAATCAATCCCAACCGTTGGATCAAGATCCAACGGTGAGATCCGCCTGCGTCTTGCTCGAGCCGTATCCGGCCGGATCCGATCGCGCCGTGCGATCGTGGCCGTTGATCGTGCCACGTGGGCGGTATCGCGTCGTCGTCTCCGCCGAGACCGAACCGGACTCCCGCCGCGCGCCGCCGTGTAAAACTAGGTTTCCGTCTCGAACACGAGCAGCGGGGCTATTTAAAGCGTGAGACGTCCCCGAGGTTGCCCTCATCTTTGCGCACCCGTTCCCCGAGCCATCTACTTTGAGCGCCGTCGTTTGCCGTGCGAGCTCGCCGTGAGTTGGAGGAAGTGACCGCCGCGGTTTTGCTCGATTCGCCGCCGTCCGTCGTCTTCCGTAGAAGGAGCCAGATCCGGAACCACCGTGACGAGACGCACGAAGGAAGGATTCATCTCGCCGGGCGCGCCCGAAGCGCCGTCGGCAAGGTCGTCGTCCTCCGCCCGGTGAGCAGCGCCGCCGCCATAAGCCATCGCCGGACGCGAGCTCCTCGGCCGTCCGATCAAGATCCAACGCTGCGTGATCACGCCACGTCGGCGCCGCGGTGAGATTGCGTTACGATTTCCAGATCTAATCTCGACCACCGGATCTAGATCCAGCGGTCCGAAATCAATGCGTTAACCCAAACGCGTCAACATCGGATCTAATCGCGCCGTTGAATTTCAAACCAGCGGCGGGATTGCGCCACGTGTCGGGAAGATGGATCGGCGGTCGGCGCCGTCGCAGCGCGTGCGTGTAGACGACCGACCAGCGGGGCGCGTGTCGAGGGCCCGCATGTCGATGGCTAATCCAGCCAGCGCCGACGTCACCCATGACGTCCGCAGTGGGTCCCACATGTCGATCTGCGGCCGAGCCCGGCGACGTCGGCGATGACGCGTCACCCGAGTGGGCCCACATGTCGGCGACACGTAGAGTCGTGGGCCGAGTCCACGGGACCCGAGCCAAGCGTGGACCAAGTCCATGGACCGGTGGCGTCCAGCCAACCAATCAGATGCTGCCACGTGTCCATGCCGACGCAATAATTAATTTCCGAAAAGAAAATGATTTATTAATTCGAAATAATGATTTGATTTTGATTCAAACTTCAAACGCTTATAACTTTTATGCGTTTCAACTCCGATTTGAGTGATTCAAATTTCTAAATTTGTATAAAATTAAGATCTACCTAAATATAAATTTTATTTAATTTTTGGACTAAAGTTTTTCTCTGTAATATTATTTAATTGATTATTTAAACTTTAATAAATCATAACTTTTGCATTTTAACTCCGATTTGAACGATTCCAGTTCCTAAAAATCCAGAAAATTATGTTCTCTCTGTTTATGGATTTTATTTGGAGTTTTGGGATGTTTTTGCCTAGTGTTTATTTGTGTATTTGCTATTTGCACGCTTTACGAGTAGACGTTGAAGTGCCGGAAGGATTCGAAGGAGAAGTGTTGACTCAGGATCCAACTCAAGACCAAGAGCAAGTACTTTTTGAAGGCAAGTTGTGCTTTGACCATGTTGATCCTATTTCAAAATCTATTTTGATTTTAAACTATTGCATGCTAGTTCCAAGAAGAAAAATACTTTGTTTAAACACAGGGGTTAGATAAATACCAATTTGCTATATGACACCTTGATTACTTAAGTATGTGCCATGACCCTTTGTCACCCTAGTTGTGGATTACTAGTTGGACATTATTAAATTGCCAACATGGGTTTAGACCATTTGTAGTATCTTTGCTTAGACACACTACGTGCTCATAACATGATTTTGGATAATTAAATGTTAATATTGACTTAATGATATATTGAACCTATTTTGGAAAAGTATCATGTGATGTTGATGGCACGTGGTGCATGGTAATCAAGCGGGGTTTGATAAGCGATTTCGGCCAGGGCATGTGGCAAGAGTAATCAGGTGGGCCGATTGTGGCATTGGGAGTGTTGATTTGGTTCTTCGGGTAGTCTTGCCTGGTCACTCTAAGGACTTAACCTTGCAAGCCTTTGAACTGGGTCATACTTGCAACCACATGGCTGGAATGGGACGGCCCTAGTTGACTAAGTCGCTAAGGACTCACTTGTGGAGCCTCAGGATGTCAATTACACCGTTTGTGTGATTGTACGGGGGAGCGTATCGTGGCTGTGGCCAGATACCCATCTAACGGTGTGTTGGTCCCATACTTCGCCTTGGCTAAGGGAAGGGATGGTGTAGAGCACGAACCGGAGAGGACCACCTGTGTTGTTTGAGGCTTCCGAAAGGCTTTGTTACGGGAACTCGCCTTTGTGGTGTTTGACTGTATCTTGTGGGTAAAGTGCATAACCTCTGCAGAGTGTAGAATCTATTTAAATAGCCGAGTCCACGGTACTGGACAATGCTCGGGAATTACAGTCAAGGGTTAGACTTTCTGAAAATAACTTGGATTTGAAAGGTTTGGTCTGGTTTAAGAATAAAGATGATGGTAATGTGGTTTAGGATGGGGAAAATGTTTATTAAAACTTCTTGAAAAGTTATTTACGCTTTACTTATTTCTACTGCTTTCGAATTTACTTATATTACTTGTCAAATCTTTGTTTCTTTGCAAATATACCTTGAGCTATTCCTTTGTACCAAGCCATGCATATAGTATATTAGCTTGCATTCTGTGCATGACTTGCTGAGTACCAAGTACTCACCCTTGCCTCAACACAATACCAGTTGAAGAGGAGACTACACCAGCTTTGGAGGAGGAACTCCAAGAAGATCCGTCTATTTAGGGACGCGAGCCCGATCGATTTGCTGTGGTATCTTTGGATGGCGCCACGAAGTTATCTTATTTTCCGCTGCTATTATTTTTCTCTGAATAAGTTTCGCCTTGCGAGGCATACATTTGTAACTTGACCATAAGGTCAAGTAACCAGTTTGGTTATTTAAATAAAGTACTTTATTGGTATCGAGTGGTATGATTGTGATATTTACCGATGTTAAGACTGTGTGCACTAGCGCGTTCCTGGACTAGTGCTGAATACACAGAGGGTCCGGATTTGCAAATTCGGGGTCCCGACAGTCGCTGTCGTGGTCGTCCTCGGTGAAGCTATCCTTGCTGCTTGCCATGAGACATAATCCTATCAAATCATGCTTGCTTGGAGTTGCATCATCTTCGCTGCTCTCCGAGTCCACATCGCTCAAATTGACTTGTTCAAGAGCGGAAAGAACTCGGTGAACCACCTTGCGGTTGATGAAGCTCTTCTTCTTCCTATCATTTGAAGAGAACCTTTTCTTCTCATTCCTTCTGTCGTTGTCCTTCTCCTCCTTTGATGTTTTTCCTGCAAGCTTAGGACAATTTGTGCGAATATGGTTGAGGTCACCACACTCATAGCATCTTGGAGGACCACCTCTCTTTCTCATTCTCACATTCTGCAAAGCTTTGTTAAAGCGAGAAGAGAGTAGTGCCAGATCTTCTTCAGGAAACTTGTAACACCCCAAAATTTTGCTTTTCTTAAATTCATGTGTGATTTGGCACTTTGGTGAATTTTTGGAATTTTCTGGAATTTATTTGGATTTATTTGGAATTTATTTGAATTTATTCCATTTTGAAATAATTAAAGAATTTAAATTTGCAAATAAATTTTTGTTGGAAATATTTTATTTGAGTCCAAAATGATCCAAAATATTTTCCAGAATTTTTCTGGAATTTTTCTGAGTCATTTGCTATTTTTAATGAATTAAATGAATTACTGGGAATTATTTTAAATATTAATTACCGAAAATCCAACTCGGGTCAAGTATCTTGTTCATCCGACCGAAGTCGGACTCGAGTCCGACCGAGCCGATTGACTCGACCGAACCCACTCCTAACCACTAATCAATCCCAACCGTTGGATCAAGATCCAACGGCCGAGATCCGTCCGACCAGACCGAGCCGTGTCCGGACGGACCGTCGCGCCAGCGCGATCGTGGGCCGTTGGTTGTGCCACGTGGACGGCCACGATTTCATCGTCTCCGCCGAGTCCGGAGCTGGACTCCGCCGCCGTGTCCGCGCCGTGGAGAGCTAGGTCTCCGTTTTACGCACGGACACCGAGGCTATTTAATGCCCGGCATACCGAGATCGCCATCCCACGCCGGTTCGAAACCTAGCTCGCGCCGCTAGGATCCCCACCGCCGCCGTTATTGCTCGCCGGAGTTGGAAGTCTGCTCCGCCGCGATTAAACGCCGATATTCTTGCCGTCCGTCGCCCTCGCCGTCATCAAGCCCGGATCCGGATTCCCCAAGGCGAGGCGGCGTTGAGTACCCTCACTCCGCCGAGCGCGCCCGAAACGCCGACGGCAAGGTCGCTGCCCCGTCTCCGGTCAAGCCAGCGCCGCGCGTGCCATCGCCGTCCACGAGCCGTGCGCGTTGGATCCAGATCGGACGGCAGCGGTGAGTTCACGTGTTTCCCAAACCCTAGAAACCCGACAGATGCGGGACCGTTGGATCAAGATCCAGCGGTTCACAATCGCCACGCGTCTTTATGCAAAGGCGATTATAGGATTAGATCTGGACCGTCCGATCTAGATCGAGCGGCCCACGAGCATCGAGTAGTTTCAACGTGTTAACCACTGGATCTAATCCGCGCCGTTGATTTTCAAACCAACGGACGAGATTGCGCCACGTGTCGGGAAGTTGGACCGACGCGGTCGGCGCCGCAGCAGCGTGCGTGTGGCGCCGACACGCGAGGCCCGCGTGTCGGGAAGGGCCCGCGTGTCGATGGCTAACCCAGCCAGCGGCGTCACCCATGGCGTCACGGTGGAGTCCCACCCGGCCGCCGTGGGATGAGCCCGGCCCGGCGTCGGCGATGACGTCACCCGAGTGAGCCCACATGTCGATCCACGTGAGCCGTGGACCGAGTCCACCGTGGACCGCCGAGCATGGACCGAGCCCATGGACCGGCTGGCGTCAAGGCCAATCGAGAGCTGCCACGTGTCCATGCGACGCAATAATTAATGTCCGAACCAGAAAATGATTTATTAAGTCGACATATTGATTCAAATTTAGATTCAAACTTCAAACGCTTATAACTTTTGCGTTTCAACTCCGATTTGAGCGATTCAAATTTCTAAATTTGTATAAAATTGAGATCTACCTAAATATAAATTTTATTTAATTTTTGGACTAAAGTTTTTCTCTGTAAAATTATTTAATTGATTATTTAAACTTTAAATAATCATAACTTTATGCTTTAACTCCAAATTTGATTTATTCCAGTTTCTAAAAATCCAGAAAATTATGTTCTCTCTGTTTATGGATTTTATTTGGAGTTTTGGGATCTTTTTGCATAGTGTTTATTTGTGTATTTGCTATTTGCACGCTTTACGAGTAGACGTTGAAGTCTGAGGGATTCGAAGGAGAAGTATTGACTCAGGATCCAACTCAAGACCAAGAGCAAGTGCTTTTGAAGGCAAGTTGTGCTTTGACCATATTGATCCTATTTCAAATCTATTTTGATTTAAACTATTGCATGCTAGTTCAATTAGAAAGATACTTTGTTTAAACATGGGGTTAGATAAATACCAATTTGCTATATGACACCTTGATTACTTAAGTATGTGCCATGACCTTTGTCACCCTAGTTGTGGTTTACTAGTTGGACATTACTAAATTGCCAACATGGGTTTAGATCGTTGTAGTATCTTTGCTTAGACACCTTTCGTGCTCATGACATGATTTTGGATAATCAAATGTTAATATTGACTTAATGATATATTGAACCTGTTTTGGAAAAGTATCATGTGATGTTGATGGCACGTGGTGCATGGTAATCAAGCGGGGTTTGATAAACGATTTTGACCAGGGCATGTGGCAAGAGTAATCAGGTGGGCAGTGTGGCATTGGGAGTGTTGATTTGGTTTTGCGGGTAGTCTTGCCCTGGTCACTCTAAGGACTTAACCTTGCAAGCCTTTGAACTGGGTCATACTTGCAACCACATGGCTGGAATGGGACGGCCCTAGTTGACTAAGTCGCTAAGGACTCACTTGTGGAGCCTCAGGGTGTCGATTACACCGTTTGTGTGATTGTGCGGGGAGCGTATCGTGGTGTGGCCGGTACCCATCTAACGGTGTGTTGGTCCCATACTTCGCCTTGGCTAAGGGAAGGGATGGTGTAGAGCACGTCTTAGAGGACCACTGTGTTGTTTGAGGCTTCCGAAGGCTTTGTTATGATCGCTCATTCGCATACTCTTGTATGGCGATTCACTACCGACGTGGTGAGTGGATTGTATCTTGTGGGTAAAGTGCATAACCTCTGCAGAGTGTAGAATCTATTTGAATAGCCGAGTCCACAGATCTTTGGACAATGCTCGAATTACAGTCAAGGGTTAGATTTTCTAAAATAACTTGGATTTGAGAAGTTGGGTTGGTTTAACAAAGAAGATGATGGAAATATGGTTTAGGATGGGGAAAAATGTTATTTAAACTTTTGAAAAGTTATTTATGCTTTACTTGTTTTTACTTGCTTTGAATCTACTTATATTACTTGTCAAATCTTTGTTTACATAAATATACCTTAAGCTATTCCTTTGTACCAAGCCATGCATATAGTATATTAGCTTGCATTACATGCATGACTTGCTGAGTACCAAGTACTCACCCTTGCCTCAACACAATACCGCTTGAAGGGGAGACTACGCCGATTCGGAGGAGGAACTCCAAGAGGACCCGTCTACTTAGGGATGCGAGCCCGATCGGTTGCACTGTGGTATCTTTGGATGGCGCCACGAAGTTTATTTGATTTTTCCGCTGCAGTTATTTCTCTTTTAATAAGTTTCGCCTTGCAAGGCATATATTTGTAACTTGGCCATAAGGTCGAGTAACCCTTTGATTATTTAAATAAAGTACTTTGATAGTATCGTTTGGTATGATTGTGATATTTACCGATGTTAAGACTGTGTGCACTAGCGCGTTCTGGACTAGTGCCGAATACACGTAGGGTCCGGATTTGCAAATTCGGGTCCCGACAGAGGTGGTATCGAGCCATACTTGACTGTAGGCTCAACCCAAAGCTAGAATGGTCGTAGTGAGGATAAAACCTATTTTCTAAAGCTAAAAATTTGTGAAGACAAGAAATGACCTCTCGACTTATCCCCTTCTCTCTTTTCTTGCCTCTTGCTGAAATTTTCCCTTACCTCGTCACGATCGAAAAATTCCGAGTTCTTACGAAAAGCACTCTTGTGACAGATGGAGGAAGAGTTCAACTACGTTGATCTAGGAGTTGGTCACGCCATGAACTTTGGCACATGCTACAAACTCTCGGAGATTTTGAGAAGCCCCAATACCAAGTGGAAGTGATCGGACAAGCGAGGATTGATCAAGGCTTGTGACGTGAGGATTGAGGTACTGCCAGGAAGAGGGGCCAGGCAATCGCCGATACAACTGCCGCTAGAAGATCTACAATGCAGATGGGTATCCAAGAAGTTTCACGACGAACAATGCGGCACATTACCAGTATCCACGCCAGAGAGTTGGAAAGCACGGTGTTCCGTTACCATCCGCGCCAGCGATAACCTTCTTGACCAAGGCGATTCGGGATGAGGATGCCACGATTACACGGTTGGCACGATTTGTCGTCGCCAGGAGGATGTACTAGATAATACAAGCAAGGAGCTCTGAAGGCCCGCAAGGAGATCACGACAGAGAAGAACGAGATGGCGGGAAGCTCAAGAGTATGTGGCACACCTTCTACGAAGGATTGACGAGTTGGAGATGACTTTGTACGGACTGCACTCCGAGCCCAGATTGAGCTACACGAGCCGATCCAGAGGAGTCGATCTCGATGAGGACACCGCTTCTTCGACTACCACAGATGACATAGTCATTTGGACATGGCGATCGTTTCGCGCCTATGCCGCGACATCCGCACTCCATGCCGTGGAGGTTTTCTCGATGAGTGAGCATAGGTTCTATAGTGAGACTCCTTCACGAGTCGCGTCATAGAATAAAGAGTTACCCTTTAGGCGTTATATTCCAGAGTTAGTTCGATTTGGATTTGCTTTGGTTGTTGAGTGTGCATTATGTGTTGCAAGGCCCTTAGGCATTGTAAGCAGCCATACCAAGTTATTAATAATAAAGATGGACCTTAAAGTTACCCCTTTCGCCCGCATAAGTTCCATATTACTTGTCTATTCTTGTTTCCCTCTCATCTCTAAACCTAGAGCAAATCGATAGATGGTAACCACCCGTGGAAACTTTGGAAGCAATGGGAGTGGATCTCGCCCAGCAGAAAACCCCAATGATGGAGCACCAAAGACCGCCATCGATATGCAGAATTTCGAGCATTTCTTGCTGCTCGCACTCCGTTGATGCATGCTATGATGCAACAAATGCAGCACGTCACTGCTCAGGCCACTGCTAATCAAGTTAATCAGGGACCACGCCAGAATACAAGGCTGTCAGAGTTCATGAGGACTCACCCACCCACTTTCTCTGGGAATGCCAATCCGTTGGAGGCCGACGATTGGTTAAGATCAATTGAGAGGAAGCTACACATAGCTCAATGCATAGGGAATGAGAAGGTACTTTACGCTTCTCATCGCTTGGAAGGAACAAATTGAATGGTGGGAGAACTTCATGCCACGCAGAGAACCCTCAAGATATCACTTGGGAGGAGTTCACAATGCATTCCGGCAAGATCACGTGCCTGAAGGAATTATGGACCTTAAGAAGGAGGAGTTCAGAGCATCAAGCAAGGTAATCACCAAGGTCGACTACCCGAACAAGTTCACACAGCTAGCACGCTACGCACTGAGGATGTAGCGACAGACAAATCCAGGCAGTCTCGTTTCATGAAGGGACTTAACTCAGATTGCAAGTAGGATTGATCACCCACACCTTTCCAGATTTCCAAGAGTTGGTGAATAAGGCGCTTATTCTTGAGGACAAGCGCAAGGAACTGGATGAGAACAGAAGCGCAGGATGCAACGAGCAAGGATCACGTCGAGGGAACGCATAAATACCGAGAGTTGCACCAAATCAATTCTTGATTCCAACCACGAGAATGCAACAAGGACACCATCCCCAGCACCAAGACCTGCCAATCAAAACTACTGCACCCACTTCGCTAGAAACGCTACCCAGGCAGCCAAAGAAGGAACGGTGAGACGCTGCTACAATCGCAACGAGCCAGGACACTTTGCCAACAGCTTGTCCAAAGAAGACAGCGAGGAGCGACCCGATTCGCTTCAATCTAGGAACCACCCCAGCTAGGACGCCAAAGACAGAGCCACACCCTGCATCGTGGTGAGAGGCCGAGTCAACCATGTCACCGCAGATGCACCGCAAAATGCTACTGACGTCGTCTTGGGTAAGTTACTTGTTAACTCGATACACCTGCAATGATTTTGTTTGACTCGAGCTTCGCATTCGTTTGTTTCGCAAGGCTTTGCTACTAGAAATGACTTGAGAATGGCAAGACTTAAGTGCATGCTTTGTTAGTTCAAACCCCTGGTTCCGAACTCCGAACGGAAGTAGGATGTTCCGGTGAGAATACTAATAGATGGAATAGAGTTCCTAGCAAACCTTATAATTTTGGAGACCTGCACCTTAGATGTTATATTGGGAATGGATTGGTTATCCAAACACAAGGTCGTATTGGATTGTGGACGAAGAACTATCTCGATTGAGAGCCCGTGTGGGAAGAAAGTGGAATTTCAAGCCACTGCAGCTAGAGATGGACAGTTGATGGTTAACAAGTACCAAGGCAATCAGCATAGAGGATGTTCCGTAGTGAGTGAGTACCCGATGTTTTCCCGAAGATCTACAGTATGCCGCGACAGGACATAGAGTTTGTGATAGAACTTGTACTGCACAAAGACCGATAGCAAAGAGACCCTATCGGATGTCCACCGAGGAGTTGGTAGAAATGAAGAAACAAATAGAAGAGTTAATGGAGAAAGGATTTATCGAGACCAAGTTCGTCACCGTGGGGAGCACCAGTTTTGTTTGTCAAGAAGAAGGACGGAGTTTCGGGATGTGCATTGACTACCGTGCACTCAATGAAGTCACCGAGAAAAATAAGTATCCGCTACCAGGATTGATGATTTGTTTGATCGATTAAGAGGAGCCGGAGTTTTCTCCAAGATTGATCTGAGATCGGGATACCATCGATTGAAGATCCGATCGTAAGATATTCAAGATCGCATTCTCGTCAAGATATGGACATTACGAGTTTACTGATTATGTCCTTTGGGTAACGAATGCGCCCGGCTTATTTCATGAATATGATGAATAAGGTGTTCATGGAATATTTGGACAAGTTTGTCGTCGTGTTCATAGACGATATCCTAGTCTACTCCAAGACAGGAGGATGAACATGCCGAACACTTAAGGCGAGTTTTGGAAAAGGCGAGGAACAGCAACTTTTCGCCAAGTTCAGCAAGTGTGATTTTTGGAAGGACAAGGTGGAGTTTCTTGGACATGTAATGACCGAGAAGGAGTCGCCGTAGGTCCAAGCAAAGTAGAAGCTGTGTTACATTGGGAGCGGCCAAGGCGTGACCCAGTCGGAGTTTCCTTGGAATGGCGGGATATTACCGCCCGTTTCATCGAAGGCTTTTCGACAATTGCGAAACCTCTTACGCAATTCTTTGAAGAAGGAAAAGAAGTTTGCATGGGCGCTTGAGAATGTGAGGAAGGATTTCAGGAGCTGAAGAAGCGATTGACATCGGCACGGTGTTAGTTCTACCGATGTTGCTCAAAGCTTCGATATTTATTGTGACGCATCGCGCCAAGGACTTGGATGTGTCTTGTCTGCGAATGGAAAGGTCGCCGCTTATGCATCAAGGCGATTGAGGCCGCATGAGGAAAATTATCCGACACATGACCTAGAGTTAGCCGTAGTGCATGCTTTGAAAATATGGCGTCACTATCTCGATTGGAAACAGATGTGAGGTGTATACGGATCATAAGAGCCTTAAGTACATATTCACCCGATCGGATCTGAATATGAGGCAAAGGAGATGGCTAGAGTTGATCAAGGACTATAATGTTGGAATCCATTACCATCCGGGAAGGCCAACGTAGTAGCCGATGCTCTGAGTCGGAAAAGCCATCACCGTGAGTGCGTTGCTAGCCACAAGTCGAGGATGAGTTATGTGAGGATTTTCGAAAGATGAAGATTGAGGTTGTACCTAGCGGATTCTTGGCGCATTGGAAGTAAAGCCTACCCTAGAGGATCGATCCGAGAAGGACAGAAGGATGATGACAGATCCGCGAGGATTAAGTCCATCAAGGAGGAAGGCGAGGCAGAGGACTTCAAATTGGATGAACAAGGCACGTTGTGGATGAAGGATCGCATTTGTGTGCCTAACAAAAGGAGTTAAAGCAACTGATTTTGGAAGAAGCCCATGACTCTAAGTACTCGATTCATCACTGGAAGCGCCAAGATGTATCAGGATCTCAAGGAGAGATTCTCGTGGCCGAGTATGAAACGTGAAGTTACCGAGCATGTTGCATTGTGCGGCGTATGCCCGAGAGTCAAGGCAATGCATCGAAACCAGCGAGAATGCTACAGCTAAAAATACCGAGTGGAAGTGGGAGGAAATCGGAATGGATTTCATTACCGGTTTGCCAAAGACTCAAGGAGGTTATGACTCCATATGGGTTATAGTGGATCGCTTGACTAAAGTAGCCCATTTTATCCCGTGAAGACCACTTACTCGGGAGATAAATTAGCGAGTTGTACATGATCAGGATTGTTTGTTTGCACGGAGTGCCAAGGAGGATTGTATCGGACAGAGGTACCCAATTTACCTCAAGGTTACGGAATAAGTTGCATGAAGCCATGGGGACCCGTTTGAACTTCAAGATGACTTATCATCCAGACGGATGGCGGGGCCAGAAAGAGTCAACCAGATTCTGGAGGATATGTTAAGAGCTTGTGCATTGGCTTATGCTCCTCTTGGGATAAAAGTTTGCCGTATGCCGAGTTTAGTTACAACAATAGTTATCGAGGCTAGTTCTGAGATGTCACCTTTTGAGGCCTTTGTATGGTCGACCACTGTCGGACACCATTGAATTGGAATGAGACCGTGGCGCCGTGTCTTTGGGCCTGATATTCTTCAAGAGGTCAAGAAGCGATTGCTATGATTAGGAAAGGTTGAAGATAGCCCAATCTCGACGAGAAGAGTTATCTTGACAATCGTCGCCGAGATTTGAGTTTTGAACCGAAGACTTTGTATACCTCGAGTTACGCCTCTCGGGGGAGTTAAGAGGTTCCATGCCAAAGGGAAACTCGCACCCGTTATGTTGGACCATTTAAGATTTTGAGTCGCAGAGGTGAAGTTGCCTACACGGTGGAGTTGCCCACGATCGTTGGCGAGGAGTGCATGACGTATTCCATGTGTCCCAGCTTAAAGAAGTGTCTCCGAGTTCCCGAGGAATGCACACCGCTAGAGTCAATTGAGTTGCAAGAAGATTTGACTTATAAGGAGCACCCTGTGAGGATTCTAGACACAATGGATCGAGAAACTAGAAACAAGTCAACCCGATTCTCAGAGTTCAAAGGAGCAACCATGAAGAAAGTGAAGCGACTTGGGAGCGCGAAGAGGATTTGAAGAAAGAATTTCCAAACCTATTCCTTTAGTAAGCCCCTGAATCTCGGGACGAGATTCTATTAAGGGGGGGAGGTTTGTAACACCCCAAAATTTTGCTTTTCTTAAATTCATGTGTGATTTGGCACTTTGGTGAATTTTTGGAATTTTCTGGAATTTATTTGGATTTATTTGGAATTTATTTGAATTTATTCCATTTTGAAATAATTAAAGAATTTAAATTTGCAAATAAATTTTTGTTGGAAATATTTTATTTGAGTCCAAAATGATCCAAAATATTTTCCAGAATTTTTCTGGAATTTTTCTGAGTCATTTGCTATTTTTAATGAATTAAATGAATTACTGGGAATTATTTTAAATATTAATTCTCTGGAAAATCCAACTCGGGTCAAGTACTTTTCATCCGACCGAGTCGGACTCGAGTCCGACCCGAGCCAGTTGACTCGACCGAACCCACTCCTAACCCTAATCAATCCCAACCGTTGGATCAAGATCCAACGGCTGAGATCCGTCCGACCCAGACCCGAGCCGTGTCCGGACCGGACCCGGTCGCGCCGCGCGATCGTGGCCGTTGGTTGTGCCACGTGGACGGCCACGATTTCATCGTCTCCGCCCGAGTCCGAGCTGGACTCCGCCGCCGTGTCCGCCGCCGTGGAGAGCTAGGTCTCCGTTTTCTGCACGGACGCCGAGGCTATTTAATGCCCGGGGCATACCCCGAGGATCGCCATCCCACGCCGGTTCCGAAACCCTAGCTCGCGCCGCTAGGATCCCCACCGTCTCGCCGTTATTGCTCGCCGGAGTTGGAAGTCTGTTCCGCCGCGATTAAACGCCGATATTGCTGCCGCCTGGCCGCCCTCCGCCGTCATCAAGCCCAGATCCGGATTCCCCAAGACGAGACGCGTTCGGGAGTACCCCTCACTCCGCCGGAGCGCGCCAGAAACGCCGACGGCAAGGTCGTCGTCCCCGTCTCCGGTCAAGCCAGCGCCGCCGCGTGCCATCGCCGTCCCTGAGCTTCGTGCACCGTTGGATCCAGATCGGACGGCAACGGTGAGTTCACGTGTTTCCCAAACCCTAGAAACCCGATTAGATCCGGACCGTTGGATCAAGATCCAACGGTTCACAATCGCCACGTCTTTATGCCGGCGGCGATTATAGGATTAGATCTGGACCGTCCGATCTAGATCGAACGGCCCACGAGCATCGAGTAGTTTCAACGTGTTAACCCTGGATCTAATCCGCGCCGTTGATTTTCAAACCAACGGACGAGATTGCGCCACGTGTCGGGAAGTTGGACCGACGCGGCCGCCCACGCCTGGCAGCGTGTGACGCTGACACGCGGGGCCCGCGTGTCAGAGGGCCCGCATGTCAGTGGCTAACCCAGCCAAGCGCTGACGTCACCCATGACGTCACAGTGGGTCCCACCTGTCAGCGCCGTGGGCTGAGCCCCGCTGACGTCAGCGATGACGTCACCCGAGTGGGCCCACATGTCAGTCACGTGAGCCGTGGACCGAGTCCACCGTGGACCCGAGCTGAGCATGGACCGAGCCCATGGATCGTACCGACGCCAAGAGGCCAATCAGGAGCTGCCACGTGTCCATGCTGACGCAATAATTAATTTCCGAAAAAGAAAATGATTTATTAATTCGAAATATTGATTCAAATTTAGATTCAAACTTCAAACGCTTATAACTTTTGCGTTTCAACTCCGATTTGAGCGATTCAAATTTCTAAATTTGTATAAAATTGAGATCTACCTAAATATAAATTTTATTTAATTTTTGGACTAAAGTTTTTCTCTGTAAAATTATTTAATTGATTATTTAAACTTTAAATAATCATAACTTTTGCGTTTTAACTCCAAATTTGACGATTCCAGTTTCTAAAAATCCAGAAAATTATGTTCTCTCTGTTTATGGATTTTATTTGGAGTTTTGGGATCTTTTTGCATAGTGTTTATTTGTGTATTTGCTATTTGCACGCTTTACGAGTAGACGTTGAAGTGCCGGAGGGATTCGAAGGAGAAGTATTGACTCAGGATCCAACTCAAGACCAAGAGCAAGTGCTTTTTGAAGGCAAGTTGTGCTTTGACCATATTGATCCTATTTCGAAATCTATTTTGATTTAAACTATTGCATGCTAGTTCAATTAGAAAGATACTTTGTTTAAACATGGGGGTTAGATAAATACCAATTTGCTATATGACACCTTGATTACTTAAGTATGTGCCATGACCTTTGTCACCCTAGTTGTGGTTTACTAGTTGGACATTACTAAATTGCCAACATGGGTTTAGATCGTTGTAGTATAACGCTTAGACTCACTTTCGTGCTCATGACATGATTTTGGATAATCAAATGTTAATATTGACTTAATGATATATTGAACCTGTTTTGGAAAAGTATCATGTGATGTTGATGGCACGTGGTGCATGGTAATCAAGCTGGGGTTTGATAAACGCTTTTGACCAGGGCATGTGGCAAGAGTAATCAGGTGGGCGGTGTGGCATTGGGAGTGTTGATTTGGTTTTTCTGTAGTCTTGCCCTGGTCACTCTAAGGACTTAACCTTGCAAGCCTTTGAACTGGGTCATACTTGCAACCACATGGCTGGAATGGGACGGCCCTAGTTGACTAAGTCGCTAAGGACTCACTTGTGGAGCCTCAGTGGTGTCGATTACACCGCTTGTGTGATTGTACCGAGCGTATCGTGGTCGTGGGCCAGGTACCCATCTAACGGTGTGTTGGTCCCATACTTCGCCTTGGCTAAGGGAAGGGATGGTGTAGAGCACGTCTGGAGAGGACCACCTGTGTTGTTTGAGGCTTCCGAAGGCTTTGTTATGATCGCTCATTCGCATACTCTTGTATGGCGATTCACTACCGACGTGGTGATTGGATTGTATCTTTTGTGTAAAGTTAATAAACTCTTCAGAGTGTAGAATCTATTTGAATAGCCGAGTCCACTGTGATCGACAATGCTCGGGAATTACAGTCAAGGGTTAGATTTTCTGAAAATAACTTGGATTTGAGAAGTTGGGTTGGTTTAACAAAGAAGATGATGGAAATATGGTTTAGGATGGGGAAAAATGTTATTTAAACTTTTTGAAAAGTTATTTATGCTTTACTTGTTTTTACTGCTTTCGAATCTACTTATATTACTTGTCAAATGCTGTTTACCGCAAATATACCTTAAGCTATTCCTTTGTACCAAGCCATGCATATAGTATATTAGCTTGCATTCTGTGCATGACTTGCTGAGTACCAAGTACTCACCCTTGCCTCAACACAATACCAGTTGAAGAGGAGACTACGCCAGTTTCGGAGGAGGAACTCCAAGAGGACCCGTCTACTTAGGGATGCGAGCCCAGTCAGTTGCCTGTGGTATACTGGATGGCGCCACGAAGTTTATTTGATTTTCCGCTGCTATTATTTCTCTTTTAATAAGTTCTGCCTTGCAAGGCATATATTTGTAACTTGGCCATAAGGTCGAGTAACCCTTTGATTATTTAAATAAAGTACTTTGATAGTATCGTTTGGTATGATTGTGATATATACCGATGTTAAGACTGTGTGCACTAGCGCGTTCCTGGACTAGTGCTGAATACACAGAGGGTCCGGATTTGCAAATTCGGGGTCCCGACAAAACTCTTCAAGTTGCTCATCTGTTAAAGAAGACATGGAAGACAAGGCAAAGCTAGAAGAAGAATTTGCATTTGACATGTTAGGGTTAGAGATCAAAGCAATTGATTTAATGTTACCCTTCCTGGCAAGAACATCCAACTCATGAGTTTTCAACTTAGAGTAAAGAACATCTAATGTGAGTGTGCTCATGGTAGTAGATTCTTGTATAGATGTTACTTTCATCTCCCACACTGACATGTCCAAAGCACTAAGCAATTGTCGAGCATTTTCAGCATTAGTGTAGCTAACTCCAACAGCACGTAGATTGCTAAGAATTTTATTGAAACGTGCAAAGAAGTCATCTACAGATTCACTAGGTTTCATCTCAAAACGCATGTATTCTTTTTTGTAAATATCTTGGCGAACCTCTTTGACAGTGTTAGAACCCTCATGGTAATCACAAAGAGATTTCCATACCTCATATGCGGATCGAAGATGAACCACACGATCAAAGTCGCTGCGTCCCAAGCCTTGGATGATTAAGTTGCGCGCCTTGCTATTTGCTTCAACATGTGTGCGATTGGTGTCGTTGACGTTGTCGCTATGGGGACTTCATATGGCTTGTAGACCTTCTCCCAAATTGTGAAGCCACATGCTTAGATGAACGCCTCCATCTTGGCCTTCCAAAACTGAAAATCAACACCATCGAACACACATGGTTTTGTCGAATAACGATCCATTGATCTAATCACCGGTTAAGATAGATTAGAGAAACCTTGCTCTGATACCACTTGTAGGATCGAAGTATACGAATATAGCAATCAGAGGGGGGGTGAATGATTGTGCGGAAGCTAAAACCAAATTCTTGACCTATTAAAAGTTCACCCCTAAAACAGAACCAAATAATTGCCTCGTTTTCGACAAAAACAGAATGACAGAGGTTCGGTAAAACGTGAATTCTCAGAGATCCAACCGTTAGATTGATCTGAAATATGGACACAAGAAACTAGATTCCAATACGAATCGAACCCAAAAAGAATTAGCTCGATCGGACTTACGGATCAAAAGTTATGAGCTTCGCAAGCTTGCTGATCCAGAACTTGACGAGAATCAATCTAATCAAAACTTCAAGATTAAACAAGAACGACAAAAGATTGATCAACTAGACTTTGAGAAACACTAGATCAATACCCTAGAGAGGTTTTTGATGGATCAAATCAAGATAAAACTTAAAGAACAAAAACCAATCTAGAACTAGAACAAGCATGCAAACAAGAACCAAAAAGAGAACGTTGAAGCAATGCGGGAACTAGAAGAATTGATCTTTATTTTCTTTTGTCTAAAGTACTCTCATCAAAAGAGTACAAACCCTAAAACCAAGCTCAAGGCTTGATGCGCTTAGCTCTGCTTGGTGTCTTTCAACAGGAGACCCCCCACCTATTTAAAGCACCAACCCACAAAGAGTTCTGAATACGATTCCTATTCCCTAGAAGGAATCCGTATCCAACACAACTCTACTTGGCCCAACCTGGCCGAGTACAACTCTTGCACGCATATGGCAACCCTACCATACTCACGTGACTAACACTTTGCACGCGTATAGCCACCTGCCATACTCACGTGACTAACACTTTGCACGCGAACGACCTCCTGCCATTCTCATGTGACTAACCATTCTTCATGTGCACCATTCTCTTAGCCCGAACGTCTCGCATGACATCCTTGACCACCAAGACCTCAGTTCCTCCTGAACCTAGTCCCGAACCTCAGTTCCTCCATGAACCTAGTTCCGGTCCCGTCATCGACCACATTCGTCTTCGAGCAATACCTGCACATGAACAAACCACAAAACAAATCCGAGCACAAGTCCACGACTTGACTCAATGTCAATCCATGCAACTACTCACATGAGCATTGCATAAAGTCCACTTCAAAAGAAGCATCATGAAATCATCACAAATTTCATAATCTCAAATTCAACTTATTTCAATTCTCGCTCAAAACCCTAATTCAAAGAAAACGCATTTACGACGGACAAGGAAATATGGTCCGCGTACACATGAAAAATCACTCAAAACCATTCACAACGGACAGACAAAATTGGTCCGTTGTACAAGTGAAAGTTTCGGTTCAAGAAGAAATCATTCGCGAAACATCGTTCACGACGGACAAACAAAATCGGTCCGTCAGACATGCGAAATCAAACCTCAAAGCCATTCACGATCGACCAAAGAAGTTTGTCCGCCGTACATGCAAAACTTATCGGTTTCTTGGAAGATTGAGTTCGACTCTTGAGCTCAAAAACACGTTCATTTACAGCACCCAAAAACTTTGTCCGTCGTACATGCACAACTTACTGGTTTTTGAGGAAAATTGAGTTTGGCTTAATGAGTTCAAAAGCATGTCCACGACAGACCAACAAAGTTTGTCCGTCGTAGATAGGAAACTTACTGTTTCTTGAGATCTTGGTCCGGCGCAAAAGCGAAACTTACTACTTCTTGTCAAATTGACAAAACACATGAACAAACATATTTGCAAATTCAATTCTAAGCCAATTTTTCAGCACATGATTTCACAATTTTCAACGGGGAACTCACCGAGGGTGACGTGGCGCGATCTGAGCCCTTGGATCTTGATCGGACGGTTGGTGGAGCTCGGGGTCGGCGATGGCTTCACGGCGGCGCTAGCTTGGCCGGAGATGAAGACGATGACCACGGTCTCGGCGTTCCGGGCGCGCTCCGGCGAGATGAAAGGTATCTTCGGGTGCATCTCGTCCTGGGGGTCCTAGATCTGTGCTCGGTGGCGGCGGAGGACGGCGGACGGCGGCGGAATCGGCTTTTAACCGCGGCGAAACAGGATTCTAACTCCGGCGAGCTCAGACGGCAAACGGCGACGGCAGGGCGAGATGGCTCGGGGACACGGGTGCGCACGGAAGAGGGCAACCTCGGGGCGTGACCCGGGCTTTAAATAGCCTCGGCGTTCGTGCCCGAGACGGAAACCTAGTTCTCCACGGCGGCGGGCGCGGCGGCGGAGTCCGGCTCGGACTCGGGCGGAGACGACGACGGACAGCCGTCCACGTGGCACGATCAACGGCCACGATGCGCGCGCGGGATCGGATCCGGGCCGGATTCGACCGAAGCGGTACGGGGAAATCCTGACCGTTGGATCTTGATCCAACGGTTGGGATCGATTAGGTTTTGGAGTTGGTTCGGTCGAGTCACGTGGCTCGTGTCGGACTTGAACTCGAGTCTGACTCGGGCTCGGTCGGATGAATAGTACAAACCCACTCGCATTTTCCAGCGATTTAATAATTAAAATAATTCCCAGTAATTCATTTAATTCATTAAAAATAGCAAAAGACTCAGAAAAATTCCAGAAAATTCTGGAAAATACTTTGGTTCATTTTGGGCTCAAATAAAATATTTCCAACAAAATTTTATTTGCATAGTTTAATTCTTTAATTATTTCAAAATGGAATAAATTCAAATAAATTCCAAATAAATCCAAATAAATTCCAGAAAATTCCAAAAATTCACCAAAGTGCCAAATCACACATGAATTTAAGAAAAGCAAAATTTTGGGGTGTTACAGTTACCCTAATTTGTATGGACATCATTTGGTTTACCCCGAAGCCGCTGCACAATGAGTGAGCGCAGCGTCAGATGTCCGTCGCGTGAAGATCGCGTAACCTTCGCTACCAGGTTGCAGTCACATTTCGGGCGTGGCAGCTCCGGCAGAACTGGGGCATCAACGCTACTCTCATCCGGGTATTGGGGGGTTAACCTTCGCTTGCTGAAGAGGCGACGGTAGAACGACATCGTGGCCTACGGTGTTTGTGGGGAAAACATGCTAAAGTTTATTGTAGTTCTTGCAGTGTGATGCACACATCCCTCCCTCAGGCGGTTTATAAAGAGCTGGCGAGGGGGTAGCCAAAGGAGAGTCTAGCGGACTTCAGAGTAGTTCAAATCCGCGAGCATCGGATGCTTCTACAGCTTCCCATGACATGAGTCTGGCTATGCCCACAGCTTTAGACAGGGAATCTCTGTCATAGTCGGCTTTTAGCAGCATTATGCAGCTGAAATGACAAAAGCTGGAAAACTTGATATGACAAAAGCTGGAAAACTTGATATGACAAAAGCTGAAAAAGCAATAATGACACGAGGTTGATATGACTAAAGCTGACAGAAATATATAATGGACCACGTATATGAGAAAGTAAACAAAATAGATGGTAAAACATAATAGGAGAGAGTACCCAAAAAGGACGCACATCCTAATCCTGATCACTCCTCAGTGGTGGATCCTGACCCCTACCCCTACCCCTAGCGCGAACTCTCCTTTGCCGACGCGCTGAAGGGGGTGCATCGTCGAGAGGTCGTGTGCGAAACACCCGCGACGGTCCCACCTGGCCGTAGTCTGAAGGGCTGTTCCGATCCACCGAGCGACGCACGCGGGGAGGCAACGTGTCTGGAGGAGGCTGCGTGAACTGCGTGGCTGGAGGAGGCAGCGTGTAATACGTGGTTGGAGGATGCTGCGTGAACTGAGCCCCTGCGAAGAACTGATTGGTCCAGTAGTCAGGGACGACGTGCCCTGACTGGGTGTCCGAAGTAGAGGCATGTCCTAGGAGGCCTACAGTACAGACATTAATATTTAATTATAGTGAGAAGATTAGATTTGAAACGAGATCAACTGAATTTTTATCGGCTTACCGGGTGTGGGGACCATGGTAGGCCCGCGTGCTGGCGCCTGCCAACTGGATCCTCCAACCGTGCCTAGAGCTGGAGGCACCTGGGTGTGGAAGCTGGACCCTGGCTGTAGTGGTGGTTGAGAAGGTGGTGTCGAGGAGCTGAGCCCGGGTGGTGGCCTGGACGAGGTGCCAACCGAAATAGTCGGGGCTGGGACCTGCCAAGCAGCTCCAATATCCACGATCCGTCGGGACTGCACCTCCACACGCCTCATAGCCTCTGATAGCTGGTCCGGTGTGAAAATGGTCCCCTGCTGCAGCCTAGTCAGAAAGTCAGTGGCATGCTGGTGCAAGTCCCTCGCCTCGTCCACCTATCACGTACAAACAAACGATAAACATAACGACATGGCATTGAAATTACAATTGCATTAATGATTAAAAACACAACGAGACTTACCATCTCGTGCAGTGCCACTCCTGCGTGGCTCGAGTACAAGTCTGCGACGCTAGGAGCAAACACCTGGGTCGGCTGCTCCTCGCGTAGGAGACGAGTACGTGTCCGACGCACATACCAGGACAAGTACTCCTGGTAGGAGGAGGAGTCGTAGGGCGTGACCTCCTCGACAACGTCCTCCAGCGCCCCCTCCCACAGCGCAAGCCACAGCGCCATCCTCTGCAGCAAGGTCACCATGGACATCTGGGGTCTCTGGGTGGAGTACCTGCATAAAAGACCTCATTATTACAAATATATCGTAAGCACTTAGCATACCTGTAGTGGCGAGTAACTCACGAGTGCACTTTCGCTGGCACGCGTTCCCCCAAAGGAACAGGGACCACCTGGCGTAGTCCGAACTGCCTGAGGACTCAGTGCGGCGCGTAGTCCTCTACGAAGACGTCGAAGACGAGCTTCCTCCTCGTCATCCAGTAAGCCTGGTCCCTGTAGCACAGCAGCATAGCCCCCCGCAGCTCTCTCTCCTACACGCTCGCCGCTGCAAGGGTCCCAGACGACCTACCCCTCCCTCAGGTGGTCGAAGGCCTCCGGGAAGGAGAGGTATGCCGCACGTGCCTGGACACCTGCCCACTATGGCTGCAATAGAGTAGAAATAACTGTAAGCACATGGCATTGAAATTACAATTCCATTAATGAGTAAGAACATGTACCCGTCGCCTGGTCCAGTGCGAGCCCATCGTCGGTCAGTCCAGCGCATCACCGTCGTACATGTCGGGGGTGTAGTGTCGAGGGTCGACATGGGGTCGACCCACAGAGAAGCGCTTGAATGACCAAAGCTGAAGAAGAAGTGGCATCCCGGTAAGATTGGGGTTCCTGCCTTTCTTCACGCACGCGTCACAAAGGGTGCGGTACGTGGAAGCAAGAACCGCCGAACCCCAGGATACCTGCGGTACGTCGTCAGGCTCCGCGTCTGCAATAGCCCGTGCATAGGCTATCCAACGCACGTCCACGGTGTCGCCGTGACTCGACGTGAACATCATCCAGCCGAACAATCAAAGCAGATAGGCCTCAAGGTGCCTAGCAACCTTGTAGTCGGTGGGCTAGGAAAAGCTGGAGTAATATAGTAATATGTACAATCACTAACCTCGAACTACGATAACCACCTCCTCGATGGCCCGTGCTTCTGGCCTATCGGTATCTGTGGGTCGACATCCGCAACCCCGGCGAAGCGCGTCTCCAAGTCCACGTCCCACCCAACAGGAGTCACCGAGGGTCCGATCGGTGCCCCGGCGATCGGCAATCCAGTGAGCATGGCGACGTTCTGCAGCGTCACCGTCACCTCCCCGAAAGGAAGGTGAAAAGTGTGCGTCTCCGGCCTCCAGCGGTCGACCAAACACGCTATCAGCAAGCTGTCGAACGGAAAACGCCGCGACCGCTGCAGGTCGTCACCCTCGGCCTGGGGGTCGTGCTCACCGGGGTCGGCAGCTGAACCCTCCACCATGCAGACTAGCGGAAGCAGCCCTGCACGTGCCAGCCTAACGAGGAAGAACAGAGTTGAATCTATTGAATGTTATGAACACTAATTGTACGAACAATGTAACATGTACAAGTACTGCAACTAACCTGGTGTGGAAGCGAGGGTCAACACACCATGCCTTATTAGGCACACGAATCTGCAGTAAGGCCAACTTGTCATTGCCCTGTGTCGTGTGGATGTGCGCACGGTGCCGCGCATCCAATACAGGGTCCAGAAGTGAGTCGACCTACTCCATCCCTGCATATAGAAATGTTTCAACATAAATAATACTACACAACGTATGGCAAATACGACATATATGAATAAAAGTACACAACGTATATGAATAAAAGACATGAGGGTTGAACATAAATAAAAGTACACAACATGTGAGAAACACAACATATATGAATAAAAGACATCCAATCGCGTCAATATTACAATACATATATGAATAAAAGACATAAGGGGTGAACATAAATAAAAGTACACAATATGTGAGAAACACAACATATATGAATAAAATGAAGGATCATTGTTTTTTGATCCATGTGTTTTTGATGATGAGTATTTGAATATTCAAAAAGATTTGAATTTGGTTTGAAGATTTGAAAAGATCAGAAATCAGTTTGGTTATCCAAAAAAAAGATTTGAATTTACGAACAAGTTTTGGTTCGTGTTTTGAAACTGTATTGTTAGGAATATTTGATGCAATTCACTCATGAGAATGGTTACATGGATTAATTTGAGTCAAGTCGTGGATTTGGACTCGGAAATTGTTTGTGTGTTTTTTTCACGTGCAGGTGTTGCTTGAGGTCGAACGTGGTCGGTGACGGGACCGAGACTAAGTTCAGGGAGGAACTGAGGTCGTGAGGGTCGAGGATGTCATGCGAGATGTTCGGACTAGAGAACAGTGCACGTGAGATCGAGATCGTTGCAGCGTAGCGGCAGGCGGGTCGTACGCGTGTTTACGAAATTTTTAAATGCATATGTAGATACAGTATATATGCATGTGTGTGCATGCATACAAATGCATGCATGCGAGTGTGTGTGTGTGTCTGCATGCTTGTGCGTGTGTGAATGCATTTACATGCATGTGTGAATATGCATTTAATGCATGTGTGTGTGGTGTGTGTGTGCATGCATGTGTGAATGCATTTACATGCATGTGTGAATGCATTTACATGCATGTGTGAATGCATTTAATGCATGTGTGTGTGGTGTGTGTGTGCATGCATCGTGTGCATGTGTGTGTGCATGCAAACGTGTGCGTGGTGTTGTGTGTGTCTGCATGCATGTGTGAATGCATTAAATGAAATTGTGCGTGAGTGCCCTGAGAGATCGGCCAGGAGTCCGAGAGGAGTTTGAGAGGAGTTCGGCTCGGCTGGTTGCTGTCCGAATTTGGCTTGGAGACTGATTAGCGATCCGAATACAAGATGGAATAGGTGGCTGTGGAGTCCTTTAAATAGAGGTTGTAAGGGCTTAGAAAATAAAGCAATCAATCAAGCAAACAATTGTTCAATCAAGCACAAGGTGCAAAGAAGAGCTTGTATGCTCTATTAGTTTGTTTAGGGTTTTCTAATCATTAAAGATTAGAAGATTTTTGGTGTCATCTTGTTGAAGATGGCTTTGGAATAAAAAGATAAGTTTATGCAATATTCTCTTTTTTTTCGCTTTGATTCTTGATTAGAAGGATTGTTCGATTTTTGATAGAACTAGTTTTGATTTATGTTCGACTTGTCTCGCTAATTAATCTAGGGTTTTGATCTCTACGATATTAGATATTCTTCCGCTATTTAGGGGTCTTTAATTTTCCGAAAGAAATAGTTGAATTTTATTCGGCATCTATTCACCCCCCCCTCTAGTTGCCTACTCGGTCCTACAAATATATGAATAAAAGACACAACATATATGAATAAAAGACATCCAATCGCGTCAATATTACAATAAAAGACATCCAATGTGCATATAATTACATATTTCAATACATAGCCACCACCACGTTCAGAACCTACACCCTACGTGCACTGGTTTGCCTTGTGGCCATACTCGCCGCACTCAGAACACCTCCTAAGAGGGCCACCCACTTCAGATTCATCCATGTCGTTGCGAATGCGCCTAGTCTGTGGATGACCAGACTGCCCTTCCACACACCTCCGCAAGGTTGGATCTGGCAAACAGATGTGCTCATCTCTGTTAATCGCAGTGAAATCACCATGTGCACGAAAACCACGAAACTCACCAGACCAGGTATGGACAACATGATCCTTCAAGTAGAAAGGGGACATGTATTGCGACGTATTCATCCCAATTTGCCCACAAGCAGCCATCACGTGTGAGCAAGGAATATGGAGAAGTCTTGGCTTATTGCAGGTGCATTCACACCATCCAGATGCCCCTTGGCCTAGATTAACCTCGTGCGTAATAATCGCTGTATCCGTTCCCAATCCCCTTTTGCACCGAAGAGTCACCTCGAAGCGGTATTCAGTGACCCCGTAGCTACGCACCATATGTTGCTGAGCTTTCATGGTTCGTTCCTCCATGTAGGTCATCATCAGTGAACAATACGGCGTTTGCAATGTCGAGGCATGAAGTACCACTTCCGCATGCCTTTTCTGGAAGTAGGCAACGATGCCGTGCAACATGCCTTCAAGGATGGCCACAAGCGGTAGCGGACGGAGGCTTCGGATGACCCAATTGTAAACCTCGGCTATGTTCGTTGTCATCACGCCAAACCTATTCAACGCATAACAGTTTAGAACAACAGCCCCATTTGTTCAGCGGTGATTTGATATTTTAATGTACCATACTAACCTGGCGCCTCCAGTGTTATGGAGCAATGCCCACTTCTCTAGTGGCTCAGCCTCTATCCAGTGCGAGAAACACTTAATGTTCCTTGACGTTCATCTCCTCATATTAGGAGGATCGAGCTCCCCAAGGGGTGTTAGCCTTTTTTGCAAGTTAGGCCATGAAAATGGTTCATGCACCACCTGTTCTGCAAGTCAGGCCATGAAAATGGTTCATCTCGGTCCTCCTGTAGAGTCTTAATTGCCGAAAGGATACCTCTGTGACGATCATGAATGATGCACATACTGGGCCGATCACCAACTACCCCCACCTTCAGATGTCTGAAAAACCACAGCCAGCTATCCCGACTCTCACCCTCAACAAAAGCAAAGGCCAATAGAAGTATGTGGTTGTTCGCATCAACTGCAATGGCTGTTAGAATCTGCCCCTTGTATTTTCCAGTCAAAAATGTGCCATCAACACAAAGCAATGGACGATAGTACCTGAATGACGCAATGCAAGGCCCCAATGAAAAGAAAGCACGACGAAATGTACAGATCCCATTTGCATCTGTTTCGCTTTCTTTGAAAGCGATGTATGTGCCAGGATTGGTTTGCTTCAATACTTCAATCACACGAGGTAGGTTGCAATACAAAGCCTCGTATGTGCCAAACCTATTCTCTAATGCTTTCTGCTTCGCACGGCAGGCCATGGAGTAGCTTATCTGATACTTAAATGTTCGTAACATTGCTTTCTGAAGATACGAACACTCGATATCCCGCTTCTCAATGATTTCATTAAACATCACGCTAGCTATAACATCCTTAGTTTCGCCTGTTGGAAAAATCTAATTTAAATTAATTAAAGTAAAAATTTGGAGTTTCCTTGGTGATTAATTTAACCGGGCATCCTTTCCCATCCAAAATCGGAATTTAATTCCCTTAGTTCAAAATCGAATTTCGGTTCCAGTCTGCAGAAATTTCACTCGAGTCCAAAAATGCTCCAAAAATCCCGAAATCACTTCAATTAGGTCCCAAATATTCCAAAATGATTTTTGGAATGATTCCCAAGATTTTTGGAAGCTCTTTGGTATTTTATCTCGCGCGGCTTTCGTTTAATGCCCGCTATTCGCTCGAAAATATTCAAATCCACAAATTTCATCCAAATTCTACGAAACCAATTTTATTGGGTTCCAAATATTCCAAAATGGTTCTAGGAATTTTTCCGGAATTTTTAGACCATTTTTGCTAATTTTTCTTTAGGGTGTCACCATTACGTAACTCTTGGCCAATAGGAGCTTGACACGTGGCGCTACAGTACCCTTCTTCTACCTTGGGATGGCAATGTATAGAGCAAGAGCTTCAAGCTTCATCCATGGCTTCCCTCTCCCTTAATTGCTCATAACTCCTTCAATAATGCTCCAAATCAATCACAGCCGGATCCGTTGAATCCGTAACGGTGCGACCTTTCCATTCCCGGTGGTCATTAACCTCAAAGCTCGCTGGAATTTGAATAGTAACTCAAAAACTGAAATGTGCTTTATAACAATTATACTTAAGTATGGTTTAATGAAATTTGGCTTTGTGCAAAAGAACCCTATTAAGCTTCGTTTGGAAAGCCCCACATATACATACTTTTCCCGACTTGCTGAGTAATTTTGTACTCACGTGCTACACATCTTGTCATCATCAGAGAACTACCAGGATGCAGCTGAAGACGGTGAGTTCTACACCGAAGAATTCGAGGAAGATTGCCAAGATAGCTAGTCGCGTATCCAGTCTCGTGACCGAGTATTGTAATAAGTGGCCATGTGGCCCATACTTTATGTTACAATTTCGTTATGTGCGGCAATGACGTATCACTGTTAACTGTGTGTACTAGCTACTGATCTGGGAATAGTACAGAAATACACAGGAGATTTCGGATAGCTGATCCGGGGTCTCACAGCGGTGGTATCAGAGCCTGGACGACTGTAGGACGTGACCTAGTAGAATGGCAAAGCCTTAAGGACTAGTATTTTTATAAAAACAAACTTACAAAAGTTTAAGTTCCTTTGCTTCTATCTCCCCTATCTTAGTGTCTTGAGCTTATATTACCTATTGTTTAAAATTTGTTTACTAATCCCAACTTGTTTCAAAATTTGTAGATGACTGCTGTCACTACTTTTGCCGCGCAGGCTGGAGGCTTCTGTGAGGAGCTGTCGCTGATGCTTCAGGAGTTGGGGTTTTCCCATCGTCTTGAGTATCGCTACTCGTTTGTACCCAGCCGTGACCAGGACGTGTGGCATGTCCTCTTGCTGGTTTTCGTGAGGAGCCGAGTCCGAGCAGAGGACTGACCGTTCTACTTTACGGCCGAAAGGTTGATTCTGGCGCATGCCCTTCAGGATGCTGCCAGAAAGGCTATCCTCCAGTTGGGGGAAAGCTACCGCGCTCGGTTTGAGGACTCCCCGTACCGCCTTTTTCCCCGCTTCCAGGTCGGGATGATTTGCGGCTTGATTTGGGAGTCTCGAGGCGAGGCCGACCGATTGTGCACATGGGGTCCCTTATCCAGGCTTAGGATGAGGCCTATGTGCGGATCACCGGCGAGCTGCAGGATTTACGCCGGGCGTTGACTGCAGTGAGAGAAGAGAACCGTCAGCTCCTGGGGGAGAGGAGAGCCGCACGTTTTCTTCCACCACCATTGCCTGTTCCGGAGGACCCGCCTACCCGCAACGTGACGATTGACACTCCGCCAGCCAAGCGTCATCAAGGACTGAATCTTCGTACCATCTTGTGCAAGTCAGTTCAGCGCCAGTCACCTTTGGGGGGGTCTCTGAGCTTCTTGGCCGCCCCTAGAGGTGCAGGACCTTCTTCTTCAGCTACCCCTTCCCGCAGCCAGAGCGAGGAGGAGGAGGAGGACCCATCCTCGCGTGTCTACGAGAGTGACGCGAGCGTCTAGATGTTCTAGTCTAGAGGGCCTTTATTTTGTTTCGATTAGAACGTTGAATAAGTGCTTGTTGGATTGTATCGTGCTCTTAGGCATTTGTGATACAGCCATCCCTATAAAACTATTTTCTTTTAATTGGAATTCAGTTGGTTTTCCCTTCTGTCGTGTGCTTTTGTCGTTGTGGATGTTGCTAGTCCCCTGTTTCTTATATTTGCTCTTCCTTTCTTCCTTGTGCTTTCCTCGTTAGTAGTTTCAGATGGAGAACCCAGGTCGTGGTCGTGGAAGAGGAAGAGGCCGTGGTAGAGGCCGTGGATGCGGTCGTGGACAGGTACACTTTCAGGAGGAGGAGTTTGTGGAGCCACAGCAGCAGCAGGGACACGAGCATGTCCAACACCCGGCAGCCCAGCAAGAGCCGATACCACCTCCACCCCCAGCTCATCCACCCAATATGGAATAGATGATGGCAATGCAACTGCAACTTCTTCAGGCATTAGCCCAGAATGTTCTGAACCAACCGCAGGCTACACCAGCTCAGGACGCAGCAAAGCCACCCCAATCCAAGTTTGGGGAGTTTATGAGGATGAGACCTCCCACCTTTGCGGGAGCAGTGAATCCGCTAGAAGTGGATGACTGGCTGAAGGAAGTGGAAAGGAAACTCCACCTGGCTCAATGTGATGACCTTGAGAGTGTGCGATTTGCTTCGCACCAGCTGAAGGGCACCGCAGCTAACTGGTGGGAAAATTACTGCGCCGCACATGCTGATCCTCAGAATATCACTTGGGATGAATTTGTTGAAACTTTTTGGGCTACCCATATTCCTAAGGGAATTATGGAGATGAAGAGGCGTGAGTTCCACAAGCTGCAACAAGGGAACTTATCTGTGTCGGAGTATCCGAATTGTTTTACCCAGCTTTCACGCTATACGGCTGCTGATGTCGCAACTGATGAGGCCAAGATTTGGCGTTTTATGGAGGGCCTTGACCCTAACCTGAAGATCCAACTGGTCTCGAATGACTTTTCGTCGTTACAGCATATGGTGAACAAGGCGCTGATTCAGGAGGATGCTCAGCGCCAGCTGTTTGAATCGTGAAAGAGAAAAATGATGTTCCTGAGCCAGCGAGGTGCTAGCAGCTCTAGGCCCCGTACGTTTCAGTAGCAGCCCAGCAGGCCAGCAGCCCCCAACGCACCAAGGACCCCAATGTCCACCCCTCGCCTAGTTGGTCAAGCCCCTGCCGGCAATGCAGGAGCCCAAGCTTAGAAGAACAATACTGCAATGGCAGGAGTTCAGTGCTTCAACTGCAGAGAGATGGGACACTCTGCCAACAATTGCCCGTAGAAGCGTCAGCCCATTACCCTAGTGAGATTTAACTTGGGAGCTAAACCAGCTCGTGCTCCAGCACCGGCTCAAGGAAGAGGTACGCCGCAGACCCCGCGCACGCCGAGGACTGCTAGAAGAGGGCGCGTGAACCACATCACTGCTGAGGAGGCTCAAGATGCGCCAGATGTGGTTTATGGTAAGTTCTTCGTCAACTCAGTACTTGCTTCAGTTCTGTTCGATTCTGGTGCAACACATTCCTTCATATCAGAATACTTGGTTAAAAAGCATGATTGGGATAAAGTTCAATTAAGGAACCTTTTATTAGTTCAATCCCCTAGTAAAGAATTAAGAACAACCGTTGTTTGCCCGAAAATGGATATAGTAATAAAAGGGGTAAAGTTCCTAGCGAACTTAATACTATTGGATACTAAGGGTATAGAAGTAATCCTTGGAATGGATTGGTTAACCAAATACAAGGGTCAGATAGATTGTGCTAGTAGAGCTATCTCTCTTACCAGCCCTGAGGGGATTAGAGTGGAGTTCTTGTCTAATCTTTCCTCTAAGGGGGGTAGTACCCTGAACCGTCTGAAAGGGACGTCTTTGGAAAATGTGCCGATAGTCAATGCGTACCCGGATGTGTTTCCAGAAGATTTGCCTGGTATGCCACCAGACCGGGAAGTCGAGTTTGTGATTGAGCTTGTACCTGGTACGGCTCCAATCTCAAAGAGACCTTACCGGCTACCTTCCAATGAGTTGGTAGAGATGAAGAAGCAGATTGAGGAACTACAGGAAAAAGGATTCATCAGGCCCAGTTCGTCGCCCTGGGGATCGCCCGTAATCTTCGTCACCAAGAAGGATGGTAGTCTAAGGATGTGCATAGACTACAGGTCTTTGAATGAGGTTACCATAAAGAACAAGTATCCTTTACCTCGGATAGACGACTTGTTTGATCAGTTGAAAGGAGCTCAAGTATTCTCCAAGATAGATTTGAGGTCTGGATATCATCAACTGAAGATAAGGAAAGAAGATATTCTGAAGACTGCTTTCACTACCCGGTATGGACTGTACGAGTTTACAGTAATGTCCTTCGGATTAACAAATGCCCCTTCTTATTTCATGAATCTGATGAATAAGGTGTTCATGAAATATTTAGACAAGTTTGTGGTAGTCTTCATCAACAACATCCTTGTCTATTCCAAGAGCAGAAAAGAACATGAAGACCATCTGAGGATAGTTTTGGAAACATTAAGGGAACATCAGTTGTATGCTAAGTTTAGCAAATGTGACTTTTGGTTGAAGGAAGTTTCTTTCCTAGGGCACATCATTTCTGCTGGAGGAGTAGGAGTGGATCCGGCAAAAGTAAGAGATGTGTTGGAGTGGACGCAGTCCAAGTCAGTCCCGGACATCCGAAGTTTTCTTGGATTAGCTGGTTATTATCGAAGATTCATTGAAGGTTTCTCGAAGATAGCCAGACCTCTCACCCAACTATTGAAGAAAGAGAAGAAGTTTGAGTGGACTAAATCTTGTGAGCAGAGTTTTCAGGAATTGAAGAAGAGGTTAACTTCAGCACCAGTGCTTGTCCTGCCGGATATTCATAAGGACTCTGAAGTTTACTGTGATGCTTCAAAACAAGGACTTGGATGTGTTTTGATGCAAGAAGGAAAAGTTATAGCCTATGCTTCAAGACAACTGCGACCTCATGAAGAAAACTATCCAACTCATGACTTGGAGTTAGCTGCAGTGGTATATGCACTCAAGATTTGGAGGCATTATTTGATTGGGAATAGATGTGAGATTTATACGGATCACAAGAGTTTGAAGTATATCTTCACCTAGTCCGATCTCAACCTGAGGCAGAGAAGGTGGTTAGAGCTAGTGAAAGACTATAATGTTGGAATTCATTACCACCCTGGAAAGGCTAATGTGGTTGCGGATGCATTATGCAGGAAGAGCTATTGCAACAATGTTATGGTACAAGAAAATCAACCAGCGCTTCATGAAGAATTCCAACGCTTTAACTTGGAATTGGTGAGTGAAGGTTGTATTTTCAATGTTGAGGTAAAATCAACCCTAGAAGACCAGATCAGAGAGGCTCAAAAGAATGATAAGGGTATTGTAGACCTAAAAGATGGCTTGAAGAAAGGGAAACACCCCGGATTTTCGGAAGATGAAAAATGTACAGTTTGGTTCGGGAAGAGAATAGTAGTCCCCCACCAGGAAGAAATCAAGGATGTGGTCTTGAAAGAAGCTCATGATTCAGTATATTCCATTCATCCGGGAGGTACCAAGATGTGTGCAGACTTGAAAGAAAAGTATTGGTGGTCCAATATGAAGAAAGAAGTGGCTAAATTTGTAGCTCGTTGTGATGTTTGCCAGTTGGTGAAAGCAGAGCATCAGAGATCAGCCGGTTTGTTGCAGCCTTTGCAGGTTCCGGTTTGGAAATGGGAAGAAATTGGAATGGACTTTATAACTGGACTCCCCAAAACCAAATCCGGTTATGATTCCATTTGGGTTATTGTGGACAGATTGACCAAAGTGGCCCACGTTATCCCGGTGAAGACCACTTATTATGGGGATAAACTCGCAGAGTTATACATGGCTAGAATAGTGTGCTTGCATGGTGTGCCGAAGAAGATTGTCTCTGATCGAGGTTCCCAGTTTACCTCAAGGTTCTGGTAGAAATTGCATGAGGTTTTGGGCACGAATTTGAACTTCAGTACTGCTTACCATCCCCAGACCGATGGTCAGACGGAAAGAATAAATCAAATCCTAGAAGATATGTTGAGAACCTGTGCTTTGACTTACAAAGGTTCTTGGGATCAGAATTTGCCCTATGCGGAGTTTTGTATAATAACAGTTATCAGGCAAGTTTGAAGATGGCACCATTTGAGGCTCTGTACGGAAGGAAATGCAGAACCCCCTTGTATTGGAAAGAGACCGATGGTGGACAAATCATTGGACCTGATATTCTGAAAGAAGCCGAAGAGCAAGTCCGGCAAATCCGCGCGAATCTGAAAATAGCCCAGTCTAGGCAAAAAAGCTATGCGGATAATCGTCGCCAGGAATTAAGCTTCGCACCTGGTGATCATGTGTATCTGAAAGTTTCACCTCTGAAGGGTATGCGCCGATTTAGAGTTAGTGGGAAGTTAGCGCCCCGCTACATCGGACCATTCCCAGTGGTTGCCCGAAGAGGAGAGGTGGCTTATAAGTTGGAGTTGCCTCCACAGCTGTCAGGAGTCCATGATGTCTTTCATGTGTCTCAGTTGAAGAAATGTCTCAGAGTACTCGAGCATCAGATGCCACTGGAAGAAATGGAGCTAAAAGAAGACCTATCGAATCTAGAGTATCCAGTCAGGATTTTGGATGAAGCTGAGCGTCGAACCCGAAGTCGTGTGATAAAATTTTGCAAGGTTCAATGGAGCAATCATTCTGAGAAGGAAGCTACCTAGGAGCGAGAAGAAGATCTGCGAGCAGAGTTTCCCGATCTCTTTCTTTCTCCGTCTGAATCTCGGGGACGAGATTCTCTCTAAGGGGGGTAGGTTTGTAACATCCTCAGTTTCGCTTTCTGGGAAAAATATAATTTAAATTAATTAAATTAAAAAATTGGAGTTTCCTTGGTGTTTATGTTAACCTGGCATCCTTTCCCATCCAAAATCGAAATTTAATTCCCTTCCGTTCGAAAAATCGAATTTCTCGGTTCCCGCCGGTACCCGAAATTTCACCCGAGTCCAAACATGTTCCAAAAATCCCAAAATCACTTCAATTAGGTCCCAAATATTCCAAAATCATTTTTGGAATGATTCCCAAGATTTTTGGAAGCTCTCTGGTATTTTATCGCGCGCGGCTTTTGTATAATGCCCGCTATTCGCTCCAAAATATTCAACTCCACAAATTTCATCCAAATTCCGCGAAACCAATTTTATTGGGTTCCAAATATTACAAAATGGTTCTAGGAATTTTTCCGGAATTTTTAGACCATTTTTGCTAATTTTTCTTTAGGGCGTCACCTTTACTTATAGGAGCTTGACACGTGGTGCTACAGTACCCTTCTTCTACCTTGGGATGGCAATGTACAGAGCAAGAGCTTCAAGCTTCATCCATGGCTTCCCTCTCCCTTAATTGCTCATAACTCCTTCAATAATGCTCCAAATCAATCACGGCCGGATCCGTTGAATCCGTAACGGCGCGACCTTTCCATTCCCGATGGTCATTAACATCAGAGCTATTACAGCCGCATTCAAGTTACAGTGTTTGACAAGAACATTTTCTAGTCTGCATGTGTGCTCGTCCACTCTTGATGCAATCCAATATGTCTCACACTTCGGCTTGTATACATGTACTCGAAATTCACAACCATCGATTACGCACTTCACTGTTTACTTATCTGGGCTAGACAGGACAACCCGAAACTCTCTTTGCAGCGATAGTGCCCATAAGCTCACTGCCAACTTCAATTCAGAATTGTTCGGGAACATTTGATTCAACCGAATGGCACCAGTACCATACAATGGGAATCATGGCCCCACAAAGCTTCCATACCAGCTTTGTTCTGCCTGTTCCATTCATCGGGGATGGGTACCTCATTGAGCCAAGATTACCATGCATTTCATCATCTTCCTCCCGTTCGTCATCTTCGCCGATGGTATCAACAGGGTCCAACATTTCAGCTTCCTCTTCTGTCGCCATACGGTCCACCCAATCCAATTGATCCACAAGTTGATCGATATCCTCCCCTTCATTAGCCCGGCCTTCTGCGCTTGCTGCATCCATGTGATCATCCCCCGCTGCTGCCTCAGCCGACACCACTGGCTGAACTTGTTCAGCTGTAGCCGATGTGCTGCTCTCGCTCACACCAGTAGTACTCACCTCTTCCCTAGGGCAAGCTTGCACCAGCATCACACATTCGAGGCTAGATCTCTTGCACCACCTTAACCATTTCTGCCACAACTGTGTTCGATCTACTGTCTTCAACTCCCACACAGCCGGGTCACCCTTGCTACGCGTGAATACGATTTGGATGGTAACAGAATAAACACTTGGATTCAGGGAAATAAATTGGGTCAACCAAAGTTTTATATCACGAATGCTAACAGTATCGGGGGACAAGTGCTCGGCCATGGTGACCGCAAAGCTGCTTAAATCCATTCCATTCTGCCCAATTTTTACTTCACCATCGCCATAATATACCCTAAATTTCACTGGTTCCGACATGACTGCGACGGCATAGACAAAATAAATTTTTTCATCCCTACTTAAAATGTAAAATCATAACCGTAAATTCAACAACGCTAATTAACTATCGCGCTATCGATACTATAATATTATAATATTATAATATTATAGCGCATGTATAACATGGATATTTGCTACTAATATGCAATGTTAAAAAAAAATCACCCGACTAACCTATTAACTGGCCGATTAGCTTGTGATCGAAACCCTAAAGATTTCATTTCTTTCTTTACTGTGAAACAAATAGGCATATCGATTAATCGGGATAAATCGGGTCTAATCGGGCCTAATCT
Source organism: Rhipidocladum racemiflorum (assembly GCA_036346355.1). Classification (NCBI taxonomy): domain Eukaryota; kingdom Viridiplantae; phylum Streptophyta; class Magnoliopsida; order Poales; family Poaceae; genus Rhipidocladum; species Rhipidocladum racemiflorum. The sequence continues at coordinate 33,570,835 of CM070585.1, forward strand.
CGATTTTTTTAGTATTTTAGTAATTACATCGATATATTGCCCTAGCTAACCAACCGATTTTTGATTGACCGATTAGTTTAGCTAATCCTCCGACTAGACGATTAATCTCTAATCCTAGGTCGACCGATCAGCTATCGATTAATTATTTATTCAACGTTGCTATTATGTAAATTGATTACTGCAAATTTAACAACTTTTTAATATCGAAACTAATATCACTACTCTAAATTAAACAACTAGAATCGCTACTCTAAATCATCTCCTCTATTTTGCACTACTTTACATCGCTACTCCAAAATGCACTACTTAAGTTTACTGCTCTAAATTGCACTACTCTATATCCTGCTCTAAACTGCACTACTCTATATCGCTGCTCAAAATTAAACTACTCTATATCGCTACTCAAAATTGAAGAACACGAAATTAAGCAAAGTTGCGATGTTACCTCCTTCTTCTTTTCCTCCTCTTTCTCCTTCTTCTTCTTCTCCTTCCTCTCCTCCTCTTCCTTCTTTTTCTTCTTCTTCTCCTCCTTCTCCTTCTTCTTCTCCTCCTCCTTCTCCTCCTCCTCCTTCTTCCTCTCTCTCTCTCTCTCCCTCTCCTTCCTTTCCCTCTCCTTCCTCTCGCTCTCTCCCTCGGTGGCGCCTCCCTTCTTCTGTTTTCGGGCGAGAGCGGCAGCCAGATCAGATCGATCTCGATCTGGCTTCGGCCAAGTTTTTACCGAGCAAAAACGGGCTTTATAGGCATTTTACCGAGCAGTTGGTGTGCGGATCGGATCCAGAGGCGATGTGGCGCGTTGTGGGGGCGACACGTGGCAGCGGGGTGGCCTGGCCCAAGTGGGGCGCTGGCCTGGTGCACGGGATGGGCCGGCCCACTTCCAAAAACCGGATTTTCCAATCTTTTTCGAATAAAAACAATTCCACAAATTCCAATAAATCATTTAGAGCAATAAAAATACCCGAAAATTCTAGAAAAATTCTAGAAAATATTTTGAGATATTTTGAACTCAAATAAAATATTTTTAAAAAAAATTTATATAAACTTTTCGAAATAATCAATTAATTTCAATAAAAGGCTTAATACAAATCGATTCCAAATAAATCATTTGAGGCAATAAAAATACCCGAAAAATTCTAGAAAAATTCTAGAAAATATTTTGAGATATTGTAAACTCAAATAAAATATTTTCAGCAAAAATTTATATAAATTTTCCAAATAATTTATTAATTTTAACAAAAGGGCTTAATACAAAATGATTCCGAATAAATCCAATAAATAGCAAACGAGCTCCGAAAAATCTCAAAAATTACAAAAGAACTTCTTGAATCACAAGGAATCCAAATAAAAATTAAATAAATTTTATTTGAGGTTTAGAATAATTAAATTAAATTGTTTTAGCTTTTAGAAAAATTCAAATCAAGTTTTATAAACGCGAGAAAATCAACTAAAAATTTTGAAAGCTAAACTAAACCAAAAATTTTTGAAAATCCAAATTTTGGGATGTTACAAATCTCCCCCTTATCAATCTCATCCTAGATTCAGTATCGACTATAGAATTAGGTTCAGGACTCAACTCTTGAGCTTCTTCGACTTCCAAACAATCGCACCGGACAGGGGTCGCTTCTGAACAAACGCTTGGTAACATCCGAAAATTTGTAGGCTGCTCCTTGCGGATGAGATCCTCTTGCAACTCCACTAACTTTAATTGTGTCTGCTTCTCTGGCACAAGAAGGCACTTCTTCTGCGGAAAATCTTGATACCTTCTTTGTCGGAAAATCTTGAACATCTCATGCACTCATGCTGACGTTTCTGGCAACTCCATTGATAGGCTCCTTGCTTCTGTTCCTGAACACTTGATTTTTGCTTCTCGTAGAAATTGGACAGACTGTATCTGACAACAAAGCTTACTTGCAATTACGCGGTCTTCAACAGGACTTGGATAGCATTCCGGTTGGTCTGGCACTATCTTTGTCGGCTTGATTCTTCATCATTGACTGAAACTCTGTATCAACTGAATACTCCTTCACAATTCACTTTCTGACGCAAGTGTCTAGGTAGGCGAGGGACTAGGGTTGAAGTGAACAAGTATGACACCTTTTCTCCTAGGACAACTATTAGCATAGTGTCCCGGCTCATTGCATCTGAAGCAACGCTTGACTGATGTCTGTTGGCTTCTTCCGTGAGGACTTTTCACTGGGTGGTGTTATGGAAACTCTGACCATCAGGGCGAAGCACAGGTGAAGGTGTCTCGAACAAAGTCTGAGTAGTATGGCAGCTGAGTTGTTGAGAGGCACTCCTCATTCGCTGTTGTAGTGGTCCTTCTTGGTTAGACTTCTGATGCTTGCGGTGGTCTTCCAATTCCTTGCATTCATCTTCTGGATCAGGGGTCTTGTTAACCAATTCCTCTTGCTTCAACTGGCTCCTTAAGCAAGTTGCTTCCATAGCCTTACCATTCACTTTCTGTGTTATAATCTTTACTGATGTAATTTTCTGGGATGATCATGGCTTTCGAAATTGCTTGATCTTTCTGTGGGCATTCCTTAACAAAATGATCTAACTCGCCACAGTTGTAACATGAACGTTTGGGTCATCGTGTCGGGTTGGTGGGGCATTCTCTAGGTCAATGACTTCATTTATCACACAAGAAACAATTCCATGGTGACCAAGTACTACTGATTTCCTGAGGTAGATGGATAGGGTTGACATGTTTCTTCTTCATTTCTTCACGTGGCATAGCTGGTGCGGATGACAATCCTTCTCTTTTTGCTAACTCTTGAGCAATGACAGCTCGAAAATTCTCGCGCTAATGCCGAGTCACAGCGGTCACTACTGAATCCAGGGAACATTGAGATGGGTAGTGATCACAGTCTTCGCAAAGATAGCATGTGATGTTGCACATAGGACATTCTCCGGGTAAATGGCTTCCTTCACAGCTGGAACAATTGATTACCTGCTCATCAATAGTGTGTCCTATTTCTCCACATCGGATGCATGCACGATCTTCTGATTTGTTTGGTTGACAACACTTCAAAGAACAACATCTCGGTATGGTATTAGGTGCAGGGGTTGTACTCTTCTCTGAACTTGCGGTAGTCACACTATCTTCTGATGACGCAACAAACTAACGAAGGGTAGTGACAAATTCCAATCAAGTGATAATATGTCCATCCTCAGAGGTGATGTAGAAACCTTTCCTCCAGACTAATGCATCTCCTTTTAACTGGCAAGTAGCATAGGGGACCTTCTCTTCATCTTCACATTACACCAAAGCTAGCTTCTCTTCTATGACACGAAGCCATATTTCTGCGTCTTTGAGAGTGGCTAATCCATCAAACGTGGGTGGTTACAAGCTGATCCAAGTGTCGAATTGTCACGGTTGGTGTAGGGGACAGCTGTTGGTCACAGTCTGCTTTAACACTGACACCGGTAGCGGCAACTGTACTGACTTGAACTGCCTCAAAGTCACTGTTGTAGTTGGTCCTTTACATTTGTTGATCACTCCAAGGTTTAGGTAAGAGGGAAAAAAGCATAGATGAAGTTCAAGAATCCTAGTGCAGGGGAGCAGGTTTAACCCAAGAACTTATAAAAACAACTAAAAACTAGGTATGGTTGCTTATCCAAGCCTAAAAACTTTGCAACACATACTGCACACTCAGCAAACAAGAAAGAACCAAATTCCTAAGCACACAATAATCTAGCGTCTAAAAGGGTAACACTCCTATCTTAAGAGACGCGACTCTCACACATGAGTCTCAACTTACTACTAAGCATTGGTTCTTCAAGCTTCTGGAAGACTTCATCGATCCACTTCTCTTCGAGCTCGACGATCTTCAGGGTTGACGGCGACATCCAATACTTTCTCCTTAAGTGTGAAACATCGTTAACTATTTGGAACAACTCAGGTAAGATTTCCATTTAAATCGAAGGGAAAGATAGAACTTTCAGCAAAGAGGAAAGAATGGAAGAATAAGATAAGTCAAGAATATATTATTCTTTCAAGTTAAATTTTCTCTTTAGAAAATAATTTTGAAGCTCCTAAAGACGGCCAATCTATCTAGGGTCAAGACCTACAGTCAGTATGGCTCTGATACCACCTTTGTCGGGACCCGAATATGCAAATCCGGACCCTCTGTGTATTCAGCACTAGTCCAGGATCACGCTAGTGCACACAGTCTCAACATAGATGAATATCACAATCATACACAGCGGAATAATAAAAATAACCCAATTATAAAATATAAACTATTGTACGACCTTAAGGTCAACCTTACACTTGCGAAGCCTTGACGGCTTCAACTCCAAATAAGCAGCAGCGGAACGAAGAACATCGGTGAATCCCATCAATACGCCACAGGCAACTGACAGGGTTCAACTCCTAGATAATCGCCTTCTCACGGAACTTCTTCTTCTTCGACGATGTAGACTTTTGCTCACTGGTGATTGTTTGTTTGCAAGGGGTGAGTACATAAAGCACTCAGCAAGTCATGCACAGAATGCAAGTCTAATAACTATATGCATGGCTTATTCCAAATGACAGGCTAAGGCGAAGTCTAGGCCAATCAACCGTTAGATGGGTACCTGGCCTCAGCCCCGGTACGCTCCCCCGTACAACTTACACAAAGGGTGTAGTTGACCTCCTGAGGTCCCACAGGTACGTTATTAGCAACTTAGTCAACTAGGTCCGTCCCATTACAGACATGTGGTTGCACGTTAGACCCAGTTCAAAGGCTTGCAAGGTTAAGTCCTTAGGGTGACCAGGGCAAGACTACCCGAAGAACCAACACAACGCTCCTTGCCACAACCGCCCACCTGATCATTCTTGCCACATGCCCCGGTCGAAAACTATTTATCAAACCCCAGTTGATTACCATGCACCACGTGCCATTAACATCACAACACATGATACCTTTTCCAAAACAGGTTCAATATATCATTAAGTCCATATTAACATTTGATTGTCCAAAAATCATGTCATGAGCACGTAGCAGGTCTAAGCCATATACTACAACGGTCTAAAATCCCATGTTGGCAATTTAATAATGTCCAACTAATAATCCACAACTAGGGTGACAAGGGGTCATGGCACATATTTAAGTAATCAAGGTGTCATACAGCAAATTGGCATTTATCTAATTTCCCATATTTAAATAAAGTATTTTCTAATTGAACTAGCATGCAATAAGTTAAATCAAAATAGGTTTCAAAATAGGGTCAATATGATCAAAGCATAACTTGCCTGGCCCTTGCAAACTTTACTGTCTTTTACTCTTTATCCTTGATCCTTGGTCCTCGATCTTCAACTTCCACTTTCTCGATCCTCAGCTCGCTCGAACGACTTCCGGACAACACGTCTAACGATAAAGAAACACAAATACAACAAAACTCAAAAGACGATTCAAATAAACTCCAAATTAAGAACGAACAAAGATTGGGCACAAATTGGGATAAAATTAGGAACTTGAAAGGATTGGATCAAAGATTGGACAAGAGAGGACGGGCTTTCGGAAAAACACCGAAAAGGGAAAGATTAATAACTGGGAAAGAAAGAATAATATTCCGAAGAATATTTCTTCCGAAGTTATTATCTTGATTAGACAGATAGCGAAATATGGGCTCTCGATCTATATATCGGGTCCATAAGAATATGTTAGTTCACAATGAACTAAACTGAAGCTCAAGGTTGACTTTTGTTGACCGAACGAAACACGGTCAAACAAAAGAGAGACGGATAGATCGGGCACAGGGGTATGACAGATGGCCATTGGTCTATTGACCAAGTCCACGAACGAAGTCTAGGTTAAAGGTGGATTAGGTTTTCAGGGATAAGACAAGACAAGTGTCTTACCACGATTGAAACAACGGAAAAGATTGCAAAGATATCAACGCGGTTCACGATAAACTTAGTTCATCGAACCAGTCTTAGGTTAGGGTTTTGATTCGGCTTTGAAGATGATATGACGATGAGACTAGGCTCACATCATGATGATGGCACAGGTGAAGGCATCGCAATAGGGTTTGTGCAAGAATGCACGCATGCGATGACAACGAGGCGAAGAGAGCCAAGCATTAACGATGGAACGTTAACGGCGAAACGTTAACGACGGAGCGTTAACGGTGGAACGTTAAAGGCAAAACGTTAACGGAGGAACGTTAACGACGGAGCGTTAACGACAGAGCGTTAACGGAGGAACGTTAACAGCGGAGGTCAAACAATGATAGGATACTCATGAAGCGAAGTAGCGACCGTCGGTATAACGACATGGCCGCGGCAAAACGCTACCAAGGACGGCTAACCGGTGTGCGAACCGGCGGCACGGGATAGGTTGAAAAATAACGATTTAAGGCAGGTATCGGCTCCGACGGCAAACGGAGGCCAAAAGAACCTTAATGATGGACCAAAACAGTAAGGGTGACCCACCGGACACGACAACACGGCCGGAGCGAACCAAAATAGCCGGCGTCAAAAGGCGAGAATGTCTACTGCGTAGAACGCGGCGAGACGATCGCAACGGTATAGGCGGATTTTGCGGCGTCCCTCCGGATTAATCACAAACTGGCGATTATCGGGTTTCGGATCAAAACTTTGGACGGCCATAACTTCTAGAATAATGATCGGAACTTAACGAAATTTGACCAAGAGCTAGATGGGACCAAGAGGCACACCGTGACGCAGGTGGCTCGAAGAAATACCTTCTGGAACAGCGGGGGACGCGCGAGGAAGTTTGCCGCTGTCTGAAACGCAGTCTGTTCACAGTCTGATCGAGAGTTTATTTTTCTGCGCCAAATCCAGATGGACAAACCATGAGGAAAGATGTGCATCACGTAGAGGACATCCCCAGGAGTCTACACAAAAAATTTCACGGTCAAACTCGAAAAATTGAGGGAGTTATGGCCTCGGCAAGATTCGAGATTGAAACGGCCATAACTTTTGATACCTTGGGCCAAATTGGCTGAATTTTGGACAACAAGCAGATGGTACCTTGTGGCACACCATGGCGAAGACGGATCTCAAAAAGAGTTGACGAGCTGCCCGGGACGCGGCTCCAAAGTTCGGCCGTTGTCGGGCGACGTTCGGACGACATTGGATGGTTTTGGAATTTTAGAAAATTCATCTGAGGTCTAGGGGACGTGTGGGAGGTCTACAGGGGTTAGGGGTGGCGGCTAGGTTAAGCACAAAAAATTTGGACACGTTAGGAGCAAAAACGGGCCTTATAGGCATTTTACCGAGCAGTTAGTGTGCGGATCGGATCCGGAGGCGACGTGGCGCGTTGTGGGGGCGACACGTGGCAGCGGGGTGGCCTGGCCCAAGTGGGGCGCTGGCCTGGTGCACGGGATGGGCCGGCCCACTTCCAAAAACCGGATTTTCCAATCTTTTTCGAATAAAAACAATTCCACAAATTCCAATAAATCATTTAGAGCAATAAAAATACCCGAAAAATTCTAGAAAAATTCTAGAAAATATTTTGAGATATTTTGAACTCATATAAAATATTTTAAAAAAAATTATATAAACTTTTCGAAATAATCAATTAATTTCAATAAAAGGCTTAATACAAATCGATTCCAAATAAATCATTTGAGGCAATAAAAATACCCGAAAAATTCTAGAAAATATTTTGAGATATTGTAAACTCAAATAAAATATTTTCAGCAAAAATTTATATAAATTTTCCAAATAATTTATTAATTTTAACAAAAGGGCTTAATACAAAATGATTCCGAATAAATCCAATAAATAGCAAACGAGCTCCGAAAAATCTCAAAAATTACAGAAGAACTTCTTGAAGCACAAGGAATCCAAATAAAATTAAATAAATTTTATTTGAGGTTTAGAATAATTAAATTAAATTGTTTTAGCTTTTAGAAAAATTCAAATCAAGTTTTATAAACGCGAGAAAATCAACTAAAAATTTTGAAAGCTAAACTAAACCAAAATTTTTTGAAAATCCAAATTTTGGGATGTTACAGGTACGGCGACCACGTATTATTTTTGCAATTTTTATTTTTCGAGTATTAAAAACGCAATTCAGTTTAAAAAATGTATTATTTAAAAAAAATTCCCTCATTATCTATCTACATCAGCGGCTTAGGGTAAAGTATTTATCACATATTTTGTTTTCTCGTTACGTGCTTTGTGTTAAGGGCGAAAAGTATTTTATTTGTCTGAATTTTTAGGGTGTATTTTTATTTGACATATAAATCAAAGAGATATTGAAAATAGTTAAACTACTTTTAATTATTATCTGTAAACACTATATTTAATACATGTATGTGAAAAATATCAACTAAATCTAGATATTTATTATAGGTATGAAAAGAATATCACACTAATTTATACTCACTCTGTCCCACAAAGAGTGCATTTCTAGAATTTTTAAGACAGATTAGTGTGCAAGGTAAATGACTAATGTGCCCCTTATTACTCCATACACAAGCATGGTAGTGCTTCGGTTTCCACAAGCACTTAAATGAGCATGCATACACTTACAGCTGGGCCCTACAGACTAAAGATGCATTCTTTGTAGGACAAAATTTAAACACTAGAAATGCACTCTTTGTGGGACAGAAGGAGTACCGAGGAAGAGGCCGGCGGCGAGCAGGCATGAGTCAATCGGGGAAAGCAATGGTGAGGAAATCAAGGGGATAAACGGCGTCAATTAGAAACGGGAAAGATATAGTGTGTCGGCGAAGTAAAAAAATGAAGCGTACTAGTCATGCGCTGATCATGAAAATTACCAAGTCATATCATAAGATATTGCTTATTTTACAACTCAAACGCATTAATTTGTGATCAAAGTACATAAATCCCTTGCACCAAACTGCAAAGCGACCGATCGAGGGCTCCAGATTGAGGCCCAAGGATTATTGCGTACTTCAGTTTTTAAAATAAACAGAGAGATAATATATATATATATATATATATATATATATATATATATATATATATATATATATATATATATATATATATAATGATAAGAAAGTAAAGACGAATCAAACGCGATGCTTTTTTTTTCCGTCGTTGATATCCTTCAGTTTTTTATTGTCCTCGCGATGCTTTGTTGCCTCGTTGATATCCTTCAGTTATTTTTAGCGGCCTCGGGCTGCTTTTGTGCTTCCTTGATGACATCGGCTAATGTCTTGTGGATGCCCTGCAATGAACGCGTTACATCTGAGCAATGTATCCCATGATTCCAATACGCTAAGAAAACAAAGGGAGGACAAGTTATTAAGCCCCATTTGAGTCATAGAAAATTCTGTACGGATTTTAGAGGAGGCATATTCTTCCTAACCTAATGTTTTTTTCGCTAAAGATGCGTTTTGTTTCTAGGTTCGGAGGTGGGTTAGGACTTCCAAGTCGCCAAACATTACTGAGGTAATTTGGTTAAATCCGTACGTTGTGTCCCACAAACGACACAGTTACCGTAGCACTATCTCTAAGAGCATCTGCAAGTGAGGCCTTAAATATAGCCCTAATTTGAATTATAGGGCTTTTAGGGAAAAGATCAACTCCAGCAAAAACCCTAAATTGTTAACATTTAGCAAATTGTTTTAGGACCCCTGGGCGAGTAGCTATAGTTAGCAACTCTGTGATTCAATCATATCTAATTAGATGGTAGTTGAGTTTTAGGGTCTAATTGCTGGAGTGAACATTTTTTGGAACTTTAAATCTAATTAGTTGGGGTCCTATATTAAAGTTTAGGACTCCTTTTTTGGAATCACTCCTTGAGATGCTCTGCATCTCAAAAAGAAAGTAAAAAAAAAATAGAAGCTTTCCACAGCTAGCAATCTACAACGACAGTGGACAAATCCTATAATAATACTAAATAATTGATCCTCGCTAACTGTAGTTATAGCTAATTCTCTTTTCTTTGGTTCATACCATTGTTATTATTTCAAACTTTTTGGGTGAGCAATGAGTGGCACATATGGTTATTTAATGCTATTGTTTCGTTTAGCTAATAAAGCCCAATAATATCAACTCTCTTACGCGGGGAAGTTTTGCCGCTCGGCCAGCCAGTCCACGTGGCGTGTGTCTATTTGCAAATAAACCTTCCACTTTTAAAAAATTACAGATAGATCCCTATAAAGTCATAAAAAGATCCTTTGTGATTTTTTGTGAGTGCAAGAAAAATGATTCCAAAAAGCATTTAGGTTCCTCGGTTCATTACTTTACGAACCCCCCCTCCTCCGCGATAAATACAAATCTCGAACAAGCCTTTTTCTAATTTTTCGAAGTAGCGGTTAGGTCCAAAAAAATAAAAAACAGGTCATCGTTCCTTACGTCCAGGTCTTTTCTCCGTTTTTCCCGAAAACATATTTTCGTCAACAGAGATATGTGTACAGCTATATCTTTAAACTTTTTTTTGCAACTCGATCTCTAATATTTTTCGAAACGTGTATTATAACCCGGTGAACGCATAGGCTGTTAAACTCGGTAACTATAATTTTTTTTGCAACTCGATCTCTAATCTTTTCCAAAACATGTATTATTACTCGGTGAACGCATAGGATGTTAAACTCGACATCTAAATTTTTTTGGCAACTCGAAATCTAATATTTTTCGGGACGATCTCTACTTTTCTCCAAAACATGTATTATTACCCGGGGAACGCATAGGATGTTAAACTCGGTATTTATAATTTTTTTTGCAACTCGATCTCTAATATTTTTCAAAACATGTATTATTATCCGGTTAACGCATAGGTTGTTAAACTCGGCATCTATAATTTTTGTCAACTCGAAATCTAATATTTTTCAGAACATGTATTATTCATTTTTTTTCAAAACATGTATTATTACCCAATGAACGCATAGGGTGTTAAACTCGGCATCTATAATTTTTTTTTTGCAACTCGATCTCTAATTTTTCAAAACATGTATTATTACCCGTGAACACATAAAATGTTAAATTCGGCATCTATAATTTTTTTTACAACTTGAAATCTAATATTTTTCGGAACTATCTCTTATATCTTCCAAAACATTTATTATTACCCGGTGAACGCATAGGGTGTTAAACTCGACATCTATAATTTTTTTGCAACTCGATCTCTAATATTTTCCAAAATATGTATTATTACTCGGTTAACCATAGGGTGTTAAACTCGGGATCTATAATTTTTTTGTCAACTCGAATTCTAATATTTTTCAGAACATGTATTATTCATTTTTTTCGAAAAAAAGACCCGTTGTTACACAGATTCGTCGATGGTTCCTACCTAGCGTATTGTTTTTTTAAAAAAATAAGAGAACAAAAAACGCTTAGATCTTCTTATCTTTTTTCAGGAAAAAAAACTTAGATCAAATTTCGTACAGCGTGGCAACGCGCGCAACCTTACCTAGTAACACCATTATGCCTGGAAGTTTTGGAGGCCAGCCAGGCCTCCACGTCCTGTGCTTAGCGATTTTGCAAAAAAAGTCCCTCCATTTTCTCTAAGTTATGGATAGGTCCCTGTAGATTACAAAGAGGTCCATAGCAATTTTTTGTGAGGGTCAAAAAAAGTTTTCCAAATAGCGTTTAGGTCCCTCGCTCATTACTTTACATAAAAAACTCCTGTTAAATACAAATATCGAACAAGTCCTTTTCTAATTTTTCAGAGTAGCGTTCAGATCTAAAAAAATAACAAATAGGTCCTTGTCCCTTATGTCTAGGTTCTTTCGCCGTTTTTCCCAGAAAAAATATTTTCGTCAACAGAAATATGTGTGCAGCTCTATCTATAGACTTTTTTTTCAACTCGATATCTAATCTCTAAACTTTTTTTCTAACTCGATCTCTAATATTTTTGAAAACATGTATTATTACTCAATGGACGTATAAAGTGTTAAACTCAACAAAAGAAGGTCGGCATCTCTAATATTTTTCAAAACATGTATTATTACCCGGTTAACACATATAGTATTAAACTCGACAAAAGGAGGTTGACTGGGTAATAATAGAATGTTAACCAAATTTGTCAAAAGAAAGATGTGTACAACTCTATCTCTCTAATTGTTTTTTAACTCGATTTCTAATATTTTTTAAAATATTAGAGTTGTATCTCTATAGTTATTTTTTCAACTCGATCTATAATATTTTTCGAAACATGTATTATTCACCAGTGAACGTATAGAGTGTTAAACTTAGCAAAAGAAGATTGTATTATTACTCGGTGAACGCATAGTGTTAAACTCGATAGAAGAAGGTTGGCATCTCTAATATTTTTTGGAACATGTATTATTACTCGGTTAACGCATAGAGTGTTAAACTCATCAAAAGGAGGTTGATCGGGTAATAATAGAGTGTTAACCAAATTCGTCAAAAGAAAGATGTGTGCAACTCTATATCTCTATTTGTTTTGTAACTCGATTTCCAATATTTTTTGGAATATTAGAGCTATATCTCTATAGTTATTTTTGCAAATCGATCTATAGTATTTTTTGAATCATGTATTATTCCCCGGTGAACGTATAAAGTATTAAACTCGGCAAAATAAGATCCTTTCTTTGTTTTTCCCGAGAAAATATATCTATTATGCCTGGAAGATTACGTTTAGTTAATTTTTTGCCAAAAAAAAATGGACCCGTGATTACACCGATTCGTAGACGGCTTTTACCCATCCAATTTTTTAGAGATCACTCCGAAAAAATAAAACAATGGTTACGCAAATTCATATAAGATTCCTACCCATCTAATTTTTTTAAGATCGCTCCGAAAAAAATATGTTAAATTTCTCCTGCAGCATTTTTTTAGAAAAAAAAAACAAAGCAAATTTTAAACGGTGCGGCGTATGCCACACATTCTACCTAGCTAGGTACAAGGTCAGCCAAAAAGGCAACCACCCAAAAAAACCCACTTCTTGCAGCCATCACATTATCATTTTCCTTGATAAAAAATTATATTTCTATAAATTCTCGCAGCAACGCGCAGGTACCATCTAGTTAATTAAAGAAGGCCAAACAGCTAGAAACCTAGCTCTATAAAACAGACAGCGGGGAGAGAGAATATTTTGCAAGTGCACATGTTTCTGTTGAGATATAATAAGGCTCAATTCAAATATGTTTGAACTCAATTTTATTGTGGACTAATTTAAATCTATCTCTTGTTAACTTTCACTATAAACATGCCATCCATCTCTACAAAAGAATCAATCCAATAAAGAGAAAATAATTTTGCCTCTATATTATGTGTGCTCCCTGTTATTGTTTTTGCTATTCGTTTGAACGCACTGTGATTAATACGGACGTTATCGTTTTACAACAGTTTCAACATATTCTACATTTATGAATTCTTTATGTTTTCTTTATGTCCACATGTACTTACAGTAATAAAAAAGGTGCATATGCACCAAGTTATTTGCAAATTTGACTTTCTCAGAGTGAGTAAGATTTTACTCCTTCCATCCGAATTTATAGAACGTATTTTCTTTTGGCATATAGAAAAAGATATTAATAATGATTAAAGTATTCCTAATTATTATCTCCAAACACAATATTCAATATATATATGCAGAGAATACAAAGTAAAGTTAGATGTTTATTATGAATAATATAAAGAGAATATCATATTAATTTTATATTTTAATATGAAATATGTTCTATATTTATTTATAAGTTCATTTAAAATATATATCCCTTATAAACTTGAAGAGAGGGAATTTGCTGTCAGGATGTACCAGTAGTTCAGCAATTGGCGGTTTCGGAACAGCGTGCTCCATGCCCCAGGTCAACTTCACTTTGTATTTCTTGTGAGCATTCTGCACGTACAAATTAAAATAGCAACTAGTTGTTAGTACAAGATATATAGTTAGACCAAGCTTAATTAATAAAATTGATTGAAAAAAATTTCGTTCACCTTGTCAGAGCGAACATCAATGGTCGCGATCAATGACACCTCTTGCACATTGAAGCTCACTATGTCAGAATGTTTCTTCTTATACTCTTCTTGCAATTTGGCCATCCAGCCGATCAATTCTGAATCATCTAGTACATCGCAAAACTATTTTAGTTTGAACATCGTGATAGAGAAAAGTAGTCTGGCATATTTGCGGTTGATTACACAGGGTACATATAAAGGCTAATGCCATAAAAATCTTGCCATATCTAATTTATGGAAACAAATCACCAAAGAAAGAGAGAGAGAGATAAGCACGGCGGGCCAAGCGAGATACGCGTGTACTTATATACGATAGGTACGTACATGGACGTCTGTTTAACATCCCCTAGTTGGAACATCGGCAACTCGGACGTTCATACTGATCTAAACTCGATGAAGACGAAGGTGGCAGCCACTTGGTGAAGATGTCGGCGTACTGGAATGGTATTGGCACATGAAGAGAAAAATAGCCCACCTGCATGATGACTGACCGACACACCGAGAAAGTGATGAAGATGGCCAAGGTCCCTCATAGAGGATTCCCGCTGAAGTGAAAAATAGTCCAATGGAGAAGAGTGTTCGAGGAGGCAGTTAGGACAATGTCACCCACGTAGAGGAGCAACTAGACGGTGTCGTTTCCACGGTGGTAGACAAAAAAAAAGCGAGGAGTAGGAATTAGTTTGTTTGAACGCTCGGTTTCGAATCCGACCGGTTTTCGTTTTTTTAAATCTATTTTGAATTTTTTTTGTTCAAATGCTTGGTTTCGAAACTTTTCGGTTTTTAATGATTTTCGTTCGGTTTTTGCGAAAAATCGATGCCGCCAAGATCTTGATTTATAATTCGAAAACGGTTTGATTAACCCTGAGTAGAGGTGATGGGCAACAAAGAGCCATTGACAAATAGTAGATGGAGTAGAAGAGGAAGGAAGTTGGGAAACAAGAGGTTACCAGCATACGTCATGTGAGACATTGCGCTGGAATCCATGTAAGTACCATTCCTGATTTGCCGGTGAAGCGAGGGACATCCTCGTGGAGGCATTGGCCAAGGATTGCTGATCCCAGGAACTGGAGTTGGACAGAGGGGACCATGGCGCGAACTGGTTCGGCTGCTGTGCGAATGGCTGCAGCGCGTACGGCTGCTACACGTGGCTGACCGCCAGGGCATGTGGTTGCGGCGAGTCTTGGGCGTGTCGGCTGCTGCTATGAATTGGGAGGCCGCGCGCGGACCAAGCAGCCTGGGAGCTCTTAGAGCATCTTTATAATAGTTTTCAAAACTTATTCTCAAAATTATTTTTTAGAAACAAATGAAAAAATTATCGTTCCAACAGTTACCCTATCGGAATCCCAATATCTCTGCACGCCCAAAAACTCCGGCCGAAGTGGCCATATATTAGACGCTCGTGTGCTTTCCCAATCACTATTTTTTTTAGGGCGGGGGGGGGGGGGGGGAGGGATGGGAACTGTTGAAAAATAGTTTTTTTTAAAAGCCCAAACTTTAGGAAGCTCCCAATCCAGAGTTATTAGGAGTCAAATTATAAGAAACTGTTGGAGATGCTCTTAGAGCATTCCCAAAATCATTTTTTAGAAACAAATAAAAAAATTACCGCTCCAATAGTTACCCTATCAGAATCCCAATATCTCTGCACACCCAAAAACTCGGGCCGAAGTGGCCAGATATTGAACGCTCATGTGCTTTCCCAATCACTATTTTAGGGGGAAAATGGGAACTGTTGGAGAAAAGCCTTTTTTTTAAGGCTCAAAAATTTTAGGAAGCTCCCAATCCAGAGTTATTGGGAGTCAAATTATAGAAAACTGTTGGAGATGCTCTTATGACTGCAAAATTTCAAGAGAAAGCGCAACTTGATGAGCAGGAGAAAAAAAGATCAAAAGCTACCGGATGGGAAAATTTTGAGGTTTTTTTTAAAAAAAGGCGTAGATGAAAATTTGTCTTGTTTGTAAAGAGGTGCTTGTATATAGATATTTGTAGATAAATAAACCACATCATATATGTAGAGGCGGAGCAGGGCGGTCCAACGCCCATACGATGCGCCCCCGTCCAATGCCCTCTGCTGGCCGTTGGACAAGGATCCGACGGCCAGAAACAGATCTAGTACTAAATTTTGTTATTTTTGTATATCTGCGTATAAATTCGGTAAATTTTTTTAAAAATATTAATATTATCTAATACACACCAGATTGAACATATATTATTTTTATATTTTTTATGAAAGTTTTTGTTTCAGTTTATACTTTAGAACACTTTTTAAATAAAAAATATTAAGCTAAACAATATAAAAATAATATATATTGAATATGATGCACATTAGATAATATTAATATTTTTTTTAAAAATTTCGAATTTATACAGATGTATACAAAAATAACAAAATTTCGTACAAGATCTGTTCCTAACCGCTGGATTCAGTAGAGGGCATTGGACGGGGGTGCGTCCTATGGGCGTTGGACCGCCCCTGCTCCGTATGTAGAGTACGTTCAGTTCTTGATTCCGAAAATGAAAGAGCTAAATACGGGTTGTGGCGCATGGTGAAAAATTGAAAACTACCGTAGACGTTATTGGAGTACTTTAACTACTTGAACTGAATTTGTTCTTTTTTTGCGAGAAAAACAGAGTTTGTTCCTGATTGTCAGATAAACCATATCGGACGGCCTAAATTAAATTTGTTTTCAACATTACCCTCGAAATCTGACGAAATTCAACAACAAAAAGATGAATTTGTTTTCCTCGGAAATAAAAAAAAGATGCACTGTTGGGCGATACGAGCAAAGATTACGGATATCATACTCAACCATGCACACCAAAAGAGAACCACCACACCAAAATGAAACTAGTCCTGATCCTGTACATATATAATTTCTGCTAAAGAAAATAAAGAAACAACTGGATACAGTTTGGACAAATTAAGTAATCCTAATTTAGCAATCATCTACCTATTAAATCTATCTAAAAATATTAAATTTATTCTCGGGAGACATTACCATCAGACGGGATATTATTTGTCTTGCGGCTCTTGCCTTTAGGTTCTCCTCTCTCTTTGCTATTGTTCGACGGTACCGGTTCTGAAAAAGACAAACAATGGTACTGTACTAATATGTAGTAAATATAATATGTAGTAAAATGGTACTGGAGTATGTACTCCCGGTTTCATCCACAGTTTGCGCAATGTTCTAAAAGTTTTATCTTCCGATTCCTAATTTAGGCAGAATAAGGAATAGTCCGAAAATTAAGAAAACTGGGCATATATATGAGTCCTCTTTTTTCCCCTAGCAGTTTCTGCAGGTAGATGATATGTAGTATTAGCTAGCCAGAAACAAACAATTCATCATGCACGCACGTTCGATTCTTGAATTTCCCAATGATGTAGCAGGCTTTTTCGTGGCACCAGCGGCACCTGCTTGCAGAAAATAGCCAGGAAGAGAAAAAAAAGGTTAATCCAGAGAGATTGTAAGCGTGCACGCATGGTTATATATCTACTTATTAATCTGACTAAATGTGAGCTTCAGTACCTGACATTGTGCATGCAGAGATGTTCTTTCTCCTCCTGCGTTTGAGTAGCTAGCGATATGTCTAGTTAAGGGAGTGCCCTAGCTATCCGGTGCCCTTGATCCTGTATGAGCGATATGTATATAAATAGCGTGCGCACAGATCGGCCGGTATGGAAATTAATGGGAGACCCGCGGCAGGTGAGGCCAACAAACGCAATTACTATTCCAGCTAACCCTATGTACTATACTATGTAAGATTGATCTGACGCCTTGTACAATCGTACGTATGGGAAACGAGTACAGTTGGCATGCATGGATACGTACGTATGGATCGCCACCATGGTCATGTATACTTCTGTGTTCTCACGTAGATGTCGTTTTGAGAATGTACGTGATCAAACTTAAAAACTTTGACAATCAATATACATAACAGTATTACTATTTATTGCATGACAATGACTATATATCATTTTTTTTTATAATTTCTAGCTAGTAACATATAATTAGAAAAAGTTATAGTCAAGAATATGTGTTTGAGAGAACTGAGTTCTCAATTGGTAGCGTTGCACTACGGTAACGCTTCGATCACGTTTAAAAATGAAAATCGGGCACGCGACACTCAATTCGTGTGTCGTTCTGTCTATGTGTATGATATGCGGGATCATCTGTGTGTATGACTCTAGGCCAGAGTGTCAAATATTAAAACGCGAATTTTAAAGAGTGTCGTTGGCGCCAATCCCCCCGTTTAAAATCCTATTCAATGTCGGTGCTCATCAATTTAAAACGGGTACATATGTATGCGCATTTAGTGGGATGACACGTATCCTTAGTTTGTATAGAGAATACACATACCTATATATATGGGGTGTGTATGGATTGTGTTTGTCTGTCAAATGTACCTCATGGAAGGCTTATTTTTTGAATGATCTTGTTCACAAAAATAAGGTTTGCATGTACATTTAATGAAGTCTTTCTTTTTGTATCCCTATTTATTCTCTCTCAATCATGTACATTTATTCATTACCACCTACACAAAGTAGATCTTTCATCTTTCAAGATAATTAAATGAATGCATCTAAGTCATTTTCTCACATACATTTTTTTAATTTTACTGTAATCTTAATTTTTGTGCCAAGTTAAAATACGTCTTATAAAAATAAACAGAGGTATGTATTTAAGGCTATGTTAATACCTAAAGCGACGTGTAAAAAAGCAGGGCAGAGTTGCTCCATGCCATAGTACCGATGGACCCGTCTTTCATTGCACCGGCATCGTCCGGCCGGCCTCATCTTAAGCCCTATTTGGAAGCAAAGTTTTTTAATACTATGGTAATACAAAACCATGGCATGGAAATTGTTTTGGCATAAATACCATGGTTTCACCTACCACAATTGAAACCATAGTTTTTCTTAGAACTACAAACTATTTGGCTATAAAGTCTTTTGCATGATGAAGTGATGCCAAAAGCTCAAAACTCCACTATGAGTAGAGTTTTCAATACTCCAAAAATATCATGGTATTGGCAATACCATAATTTTCAAAACAGTTTTTTTTTGTTGCTTCCAAACACCTTAAGCCCAAAGATACCATACTATTCTTCAAAACCATGATTTTGCCTAAAAATTATGAAAATACTGTTGCCAAACAGGCCTTAATGGTCAGATATCGGAGGGGTATACTGGAGTTTCGACGTACCGGCTTCAATTGCCCATACAAAACCATTGGCTGCTGCGTGCTCATTAATTGTCCCTCGCCCGGTCGTTCCAATCCTGGCGTACAGAACCCAAGACGACGACTTACGGGAGAGATAAATATGGTGTGGCTGTACCAACTAGATCGGCAAATTAAGATAGTGTAAACTGAGGCTGAGTGCATGGTCTGTATGTGTCTACTGCAGAGAACACACCTGCTGTATTAATAGTGTGCTATGTCAGAATAGAAAGGAGGAAGCTTTGAATCATCTGTTCTTTGTTCGCCAATTCAGCAATGCATGTTGAGCTTATTATTTGGGTTGGGACAATTCGACGGATGCTAAACATAGAGTGGAGAGTACAAGTTCATCCTTCAATTCCATATTCTCTATGAAAATTTTTATTATGGCTGCTTGTATATTGGGACGCAAAGAAATGACAAAGTGTTAGTATACATCGCTAAGTATTACTAAATAGGTAGGATAGCGCACTATATACGTTGTGTCGGCTGCGTGCAATTATTTTTTTTATAATAGAGATGAGCGTATTTGAGAGAGAAGTACCTTGTAGTGCGAAAGCACATTTCGTACCCCAATTTGCTTTGCATTGAATAGCAGTAGGCAAATAGATATCTAACTAAAACAAAACAATAGAGCAATGTAGCACGAACATGACAACAAAAACCTGTAGTCCTTAATCTGGTGGGTATCAGCAAATAATACGAACTCTGTAGCGTTAGATTTCTCTCAGGAGACGCGTCAGATTAACTCCAAGAAAAGTGATTTTATATTTGTATAGAACAATGAGTGAGCTAATATATCAGCAGCGCCTAGCCAGTTACTTGAGCTTGCATGACCAAACACAATTAAATGGAACCAACCTTACTACACCGCCATTTGCCTTGCATGCAGTTTGCACTACTACGGAAAGGGCCTTTAGTACCGGTTTAAAAGAGCCTTTAGTACCGGTTTTTGAACCGGTACAGGCCATCCGGGACTGATGCTCAAGGGCATCAGTCCCGGTTCCCTCACCCGGTACTAATAGAGTATCAGTACCGGTTAGTAGTCACACGTGGCAGCGTATCGTGAGACCCTGTGGACCTTATCAGTACCGGTTGGTGTCTCCAACCGGTTCTGATGAGGCCCTCATCACTACCGGTTGTTTTATCTAACCGGTACTGATGGGTTGTATATAATATATATGTAAATATGTGTGTGTCCAATACTGGCTATTATATATAATATATGTGTGTGTGTGTGTTAAATCACAACGAATTAAAACACATATAATCAATCATGCACATTTGCCTGATAATGAAATCACTGTACATTCATTAACAAATTTAATTACATATAATGTACTACAATATGTACACAACTTTAATTACAACTCCAGTATTTCTTTTCCTTCTGTTCATTGGGATTTTTTACGTGCATCGCTCTTGCTAGCCGTAGATGTCGAGAATGACAGTTCACCGGTCCTTATCGAAGGGCCCCACCTGTTAAAATTTGGTTCGTGGAACTTGCCTTTTGGATTTACAACCTCATCGTAAATGAAGCCAACGAGTTGTTCTTGAATTGCTCTCACTCGCGCCGGCGAGAGTTCCGAACCTTGTTCCGCCAAATATTGAGGCACCTACCGTTAAGTCATTAACAAATCAATCCTTGAATTTGTACAAGATGTAAGGAGTAATATACATCGTTAAAGATAGTAATTATATTTACTCACCCCCTTGTCGCCTTTTAGCATGCGGTCAGCGGCTCCGGTTTGGGTGTGCAACTCACATACATAGTAACCGCATAAATTGTTGCCCGCCGACTGACTCAAGATCTGTGGTTGAAAAAGTTGAAAGCGTGAAATGAATGCAAGGAAATTAACTTAACTAACCAAAAAGCTAGCATTATGATATACGTACTTGAGAGGCTGTTGTAATTTCAAATTTCTCCTTGAATGCGCCCCTATTTTTAGCACGAAACTGTGCGAATGCACTACACATGTGATTACCAATTGTACATGATTAGAATTTGTTTCAAATGGAAGGAAATAGAAGTAATACAATAATGAAAGGAACAAGAATTAATACCGGTCGAGCAAATCGATAAAGGTTTGATACGTTTGAACTGGTTTCCTTCTCGAGTCCATAATTGTGATCCGACTATGATCTAGCTCGATCATAATAAGAATCCAGTGAAAACTGTACATATGTCAACATAGATAACTAATTAGTTCTAACATAGTGTTATGAAAAAGGAGTAGAACAAGGTGGTACGAAAACACATACTCATGTGCGTAGGGTAGATATATCCTTGACTTATATTGATGTCCCATTAGCGATTTGTATACGTTAGTCTGTGTTTCGCTTGGGCTGTATCTAACGGTTGTCTCGTTGATAACTACTGGGTCCATGAATCCTATGTCAAAAATTTGATACCTTCGGCATCTTTGTATCTCCATGCTACACAAGAAGAAATTAGTTAGGCTTGCAAGGTCCGTACTCTACAAGGGCACGCACGATGGTTTTTTTGTAAATAAGACACTTACAGAGTCCAGCAACCCACCAAGGACGCTACCGAGGGCGCCTCGTCTGTATAGATGATACATGACATGCCATTCGATAAAAATTCACCGTCACCGTGAAAAATCTTGATCCTTGTACTTGACAAAGAAACAATCAGAGACCATGCTTGGTCGTGTCCAAGTACCATTCATGGAATTGCCGCATCTTTGTCGTTAGCTGGAGCAGCTCCTCACGCCTGACCAATGATCCACCCAATGTAAATGGCCATCTTACTTGGGCATACTCAATCTTTGCTGTGCCTAATATTTGATTTGGGTCAAGGCCAGTTTCATCACAGAATTGTAGCATCGCCTTAGCCTTCTCCTTCTCCTCAGCTGTCATCTTCTTGTGGCATTCCTTTCGCAATGTGCGCTCGTAGTTTGATTGGCGAGGCATTTCTTTTTGATCCTTCAAATTTGTAATAGCCCGCAAGCCTTTATGAAATTCTTTCATGCCAAGTTGAACCTTCTTCTTTGGTGACTTGGGTCTAAAAAATTCAGTTACCTCACCTTGTACAATCTTATTGGTCTCCTCGTCGGTCATATCGTACGCCAGCTTCGAAAGTGGACGCAACTTCTTGGATTGGGTGGAGGACCTCGTCTTCTTGGGAGCTGCTGGCTGAGCTGGCTTGTTTCCTTTGGTCGGCGCCTTCTTGGGAGGAGACGGTCTTCTTGTGGGGCTTAAGTGCATGGGAGGTGGTGTAGAAGTCGGTGCATTCTTGGGAGGAGACGGGCTTCTCGTAGGGCATATGTGCGCGGGAGGTGGTGTAGTAGTCGGCGCCTTCTTGGGAGGAGATGGGCTTCTCCTAGGGCTTTTGTGCACAGGAGGTGGTGTAGGAGTCGGGCTTCTTCTTAGGCTTGGGTGTGCGGGAAGTGGTGTAGGAGTCGGGCTTCTTCGCAGAGAGGACACATCCATGTTATCTCGAAAAATTATGTGCCGTTTGCGCCATAGGATGAAAGTGTGTACCACCTCTCCTAGCTTCGTACTCCCGTCACCTCCGGGAATTTTGAGCTCAAGGTCTTCGTACCCTGGGCAAACCTCCTCCACCGAGACCTTGGAGTAGTTTGACGGTATCTGTTGGCCATGGATGAGCTGCCCCGGCTCCACTGGGTGAACCATGCCATGCGCCGCCTTCAAGGAGAGGTTTCGCGCGCCCGACATGCAGCTCACAAGGTGTCTGCTGCCTGATGTCATCTACGGGATACTTGTCCAAGTCCGCTTCGGGCAGCCCACCGGAAGCGCAGCTGCTCCGCTGCCCGGTGGGGCTAATGATGTTAGGATTGCTGGGAGGTTCCTGGCATGTCTCCCGCTGTTGGCTCTGGGCTAACTGTTCCTCTATTTGAGTCATGCGTTCTTCAAGCGCACTAAGTTGTTGTGCATGTCGAGCCTTGCTTCTCATTCGACTCCTATAGGTCTCGGCGTCCTGAGCGAAACCAACCTTCCACGGGACGACGCCAACGCCTCGTGTACATCCAGGGTGCTCCGGGTTTTGTAGAGCCCTTGTTAGCTCGTCATTCTCCCTGTTTGGCACGAAGCTACCTTGGGAAGTCTCCTTGATGGACTGCACAAGCCTTCTGGCCACATCTCTCAGCACCTCCCCAAACACCGCATTGCCGTTATCATCGAGGCCACCGCTGTGAGCATAGAACCAATGCTTTGCTCTGTCAGGCCATTCCATTGTTGCGAGTGTGACACCCTTCGCTAGCAAGTCATGCTCCCTCTTCTCCCATTTGGGTATTGCTTGGCGGTAACCACCAGGGCCGAGTCGGTGGTGGTAATTCTTCTTCTCAGGCATTCAGCTTGTTCTTCTCACTCAAACTTTGACCTTCCTCCGAAGTCTTGTAGTTCACGAACGCTTCCCAGTGATCTTGCAACTTCGGGAACTTGTTGAAGTCGGGAGTTCGATTCTCCTTGATATACTCTATGTTCAACTTCTTTTTATAAGTTTGGAATGCCATGGCCATCTTCTTGAGAGTGTAACTCTTCACCTTCTCTTCGGTCCCTTGGGGGAAGGTGAATGTCTCTCTGACATCATTCCAAAGCATGTTTTTCGTATCTTCAGGAACCTGATCCCATTTTGCTATGCTAATGGGCACGTGGTCCCTAACGTGGACGCCGCATGCCGAATTGAACGCCCAATCACCGCCAAGGGTTTCGAGGTTGGCCGCTCGTTGACTTCGTGACAACATATCTTGCCTTCGGCTTCTTGGTTGGACCTCGCTGTCGTGATTGCCCGCTTGGTTGATCGATCTGAAAGCATGGTACAATCATGAACGGGTCAAAATGTTGGCTTAGCATGATAGTGAAATCGACAATCATTAACGTGATTGATTGTTACCTCTGCGGCCTCATCGTGCTCTGCGGCCTCATCGTGCTCTGTGGCCTCATAACCACCATCTCCCGCAATCAAATTTGTCATAAATTCTTCTTGATCAAATCCTTCGCCGTCCATCGTTGTTTCTTAGGCTAGAAGAAGGCACTGAAAATTAACGGCGTGGAAGACGGCGAGGAACAAATGCTGATTAGACCAACTCTACTTATACATTTCACATTTCACATATACTGACACATCTCACATATACATAACATTTGACATATAATTACTCATCTGACACATCTCACATATACATAACATTTTACATATAATTCGGTAAACAAAAGTTATTTTTCTTTTTGCTTGGATGGTATATTGCTTCGTAGAAATTCGGTAAACAAAAAAGTGTTTTCGGGATTACAATTGCCGGTTTATCACATTCCTGAAATTGACCACATGGAAAAGAACAGATATTGACAATTGAGAATATATCTCTGGAGTAACCATTTCTTCACCAATGTAATCAATGATACATAAATCGACGGTCTCTAGATCATTTACTGCAACTGGAACTTACATCATTTTGCATACAAGGCCTGACATTGCAAATATATTACAACTGCAACATATACCAAAAAGTTTCGATTCTATACAGGTGCCAATTCAAATATATTACATTTTGCAGTCATATTCACATGAACAGGTGCCAATTGGGTAAGGTTACTACAGTTTTCACCCTTGGCGGGAACGTTGCAATCTGGCAAATTGACAATGTAATGGTCTAATTGCTCTAATTGCTGAAACAATACTAGCTAATGTCTAATTGATCAGTACAACATCATGTTAGCATTCATTCAATATTTACATGAACAAGATCACAACCGAAATAGAAATGAAATACTACACATTTTCCTCCAATTAGCAAATCCAACATGAATCTACACCATACATGTACACCAGAGAGAAGGGAGGACAAGGAGCAAGGGCTGCAGCGAGCTATAACCTCCATGGGTCTGAGGGAAGAAGCGGCGAGGGGGAGTGGTCGGGGGGGGGGGGGCGAGCTCCGGGAGGGCTTCCGCCGCCAGACAAAGCTCGTGGCGGCGGCGGCGCGCGAGGAGGAGGAAATGGGATAAAATCGGGCGGGAGGAGCACCAAAGTGGGGAAGAAATGGCGGCAGGGAGGTTTATAGGGGCACCATCAGTCCCGGTTGGTGTAACCAACCGATTGATATACACATCGATCGGTTGGATACACCAACCGGACCGATCATTCCACATATGACTCAAGAAGGAAAACCTAGGAGTTATCGCATCTGGTTGGTGTATCCAACCTGCAGATCGATTAGATCACATCAAGATCGTTAAATACACCAACCGGTACTGATTAGAATTAAATTCAAAATCTCTTTAGAATAAAATGAAAGAAAAATCAATTATTGCTTCTTTGCTTAATAAAAAATAATAAATTATACTTATTCGGTTATTCCACACTAAAATGATTTTTTTTAAAAAAAATAAGATTACTAGTCATTTATAAATTCCTTTTATAGTTTCTACAATTCAACAATAATATTGAAAATCTATATATTCTTTAGAATATTAGTTTATAAATTAAAATTTAAAAATAAAATAAGGTTATTAATATAAATTAAAAATATAAAAAATAAAGTAATTTTTGCACTCTTATAATTCCAATGCAAATTTTCACCTTGTTACATAAATTCAATTATTGCTTCTTTGCTTAATAAATAATAATAAATCATTATTATTCCACACTAAAATGATTTACAAAAAATAAAATAAGGTTATTAATACACAACTAGTATGTTAGTAGTCTATTACACCAAAAGAAAGCAAAGTGATCCATCACAATAGACAATTTAGTAGCATGGGAACACAGTAGACAAGATTTGACATGAAAAAAGAAAACTAAGCATCCATCAGTGATAGACTATAACTTGTAACAACGGACTATACAACAAGGTTGGACTTATTTGCTAACATACTTTGTTTTTACAAGCGATCCTTCATTATGATCGCGGCGTACGTAAGGAGAGTCCTCTGTATCATTCAAGT
This sequence comes from Rhipidocladum racemiflorum, assembly GCA_036346355.1. Lineage (NCBI taxonomy): Eukaryota > Viridiplantae > Streptophyta > Magnoliopsida > Poales > Poaceae > Rhipidocladum > Rhipidocladum racemiflorum. Next base: position 33,596,827 of record CM070585.1, read on the forward strand.
CACTAACACTACTACAGATCCGTACATCACAATCGGTTCTTTTTGGTCATCACAGTCGGTTTTGGTGGCGATATAAAGTCCAACGACAGTGATAAGGTAGATATATCACAGTCGGTTTTTAACCGACACATAATACATTATCACTGTCGGTTCTTTTTAGGAACCGACTGTGATATTACACTTATCACAATCGGTTTTTTCTTAGAACCGATTGCGATAAGTATAATATCACAATCGGTTCGTTTTTAGAACCGATACAAATGATTACATTATCACAATCGGTTCATTTGTAGAACCGATACAAACGATTACATTATCGCAATCGGTTCATTTGTAGAACCGATGGGGATAAGAATAATATCACAATCGGTTCATTTGTAGACCCGATTCAAATTATTACATTATCACCATCGGTTCATTTGTAGAACCGATGGGGATAAGAATAATATCACAATCGGTTCATTTGTAGAACCGATTCAAATTATTACATTATCACAATCGGTTCTTTATGCAAACCGATTGCGATTTAAACATATCCCAATCGGTTCCAAAGAAGAACCGATTGTGATGATGTTATCGCCCATCGTCCAAAATGGCCTCGCATTGACAATATGACACATTCATCACAATCCACAAAATCACGTAACATATACATCACAATCTACACACATTACATTCAAATTAATATTGTTTACAATCAGTAATGCATCACATTCACATTTAGATAAATTTTGTTTACACTTTATGGACTAGTATTTGCTTGAATTGTCTCTATATCTACCATCATCTGTTATAACTTCGGCCCAGACTAATCGGCATAAATGGTCTCGTAATTTCTTGAGATCAGTGTTGGTTAGGCTCTTCCGGATGATATCAAGGTCCTGCAAAATAGATAGTAGTGCACTAATATATTTAAGGCTTAAATTGGTATTGTAACATGCTGATAGTATTATGCTTGTAAACAAATATCACATAGACAGTAGTGCAAATAATCTGCTTTATACCTTAGGGAAAACATGTGAGCGACCAAACAAATTCAAAGCATGTGATGCATCACGTAAAAGCCACACAGATCATCGCACCCTTGTTGATGACACTGTGAACAAAGAAACTTAAATTAGGAGACGAATTAAAAATAGGTGTAAGAAAAAATCCTATGATAGACACTTGTACCTTGAAGCGCTTCCACTCGAGTTTGGTGCCTTGTTTATCATTGTGTCGGCCACGCTCAAAGCAACGTAAGACATGAAAGCCCTATACATTGGAGAGATGCCATGCATTGAGGTTAAAAATACCTAACGTAGTTCAATATGTAAAGTGTTAGGTTAGAGGAATGTACTTACTTCGCAAAAGCAGGGTCGATCGCATAGTCCATCGGTCTATTTTCGAGTGAGTTCAACGTGTAGACCTTGTTTTGACTCGGAACAACCACAAGTAGAACCCAATGGTTGCTTATTAAACGGTACACAATGCAAGAGAATAAGTTAATACAAGGTTGAAGTGTGTACATGTAATTGAATTGTATAGTAGTACATACTCCTGGTGGTATGGGAAGAGAATGAAGTCCTTTTTTGCCTCCTCATGCAATGCCTGCTTGATGTATCCTGCAAGGAACTCCGATTGATACTTAGCCATGGTCGCAGACACCATCTCGGGGTCGACAAACCCGATAGGGTGTCGACCCGTCACGGCTCGCTGCCTCATGATCCTGCAATTCATGTCAATTGTTAAAAAATATAATACAAAATCAATAAATAGTCATCTGATTGAATATGGTGCGAGACTCACAGCGTCCAGGATCGTATGGTAGAAATATCGACGGCTTTCAAGCTGTACATAAAGTACAGATCCTCAAAATCGATCGAAAGGTCCCATCCTCGTTGCGGTGGAATTGGCCCGCTCGATACTTCACTATGAAATCGTGGCGAGGCTCGGCCTCATGTGACCTATCGATGTACCATCCATGTAGGTGACGAGTGAACAAGCCCAAAGAATTCAATTCTTGGCTTGGGAGAAAGGGCTTTCCATGTATGTACCGCTTGTGATCATCAGGGTGCTCTGTGCCCTCTGACAAATTTTCATTCTTCACGGAGGGACTCTCTCAACTCGCTTTGTATCTTTCGTCATCGTGGTAGAAGTCCTTTGCGCCCCACCGCGCACCAAAGATTTGTAGCTGCAGCGTAGGTGCAGGAGGTGCAGCTGCAGCGAGGTGCAGGTTGTGTAGCAGGCGAGGAGCATGTGCAGCAGAGCAGGAGCAGCAGAGTAGGAGGAGCAGGAGCAAAGCAGCAGCAGCAGGAGTAGTACCAGGAGCAAAGCAGCAGAGTACCAGCAGAGTGCAGGAGCAAAGCAGCAGTAGTACGAGGAGCAGAATGTGAGCAGCACGAGAGCAGAACGAGGAGCAAGCAGAGTAGGAGGAGCAAAGAGCGATACAGAGCAAAGACCAAGAGCGCACAAGACTAGCAAAGAGCGTGAGTAGTAGCAAGAATAGCAAGAGTGAGCGAGTGAGCAGAGTGCACAGAGTAGCAGAGCAGAGCAGCAGAGCAGCAGCTTGTACCAAAGCAGAGCGTATGGTAGCAGAGTACCAGCAGTGAGCGGCAAAGCAGGAGGAGGTGCTTGCACTACGACACCGATCGCGGGCCACTTGATGAACGACATCCGTGCTTGCCCGAGAGTGGTGATATCTTCGTTCGGGGAACTCCAGGGCATGAGACATGTAAACATCGTGGACATAGTCCACTGCACCCTCATGTAGCCCATCCCCAAAGGTATACCATGCACCGTGTCATCCTCCTTGCTTGGAAATGCAACCCGCGTGCAGCCTCAATCAGATTCCGTCAGCCGATCAAGACTAGCCGGCACTTGGCGTACTGCAAGAAGTGATCGAGATCTTCATCATAACTGTGTTAAGCTTACTCATGTACCTTTTGGTCTCAAACAGTCATTACCTTGAGGTGTGGAATGCACAGTTCCTTATTGGAAGCGCAATGCTAGGGCGTAGCATAGGCGATGGTTGAGGAATCGATTCGGGAGAACATCGCCATCATCTCACCATCATCTCACCTTTAACTCCTCCTTCATCTCGCAAACGGATCCGCGCCTCACGTGCTTCCCATGATCTTGCCCTGGCACTGACGCGCTCTCCTCTACAAAGAAGGACCTCTTCGTATACCCCGCACTGCGGCAAGCACTCCGCCCCTTATGATCGGGCTTCCCGATTGCCGAACAGGATGTCCCGTGACCCTTGGCTTTCAAATGCTCCTTGCTCTTTCTGTGCTTACCTCCTCCTGCAGTCGCAAATATAAATTATTACTAAAATACAATGGGAATATAATATGCAATGTACTATGTTAGATATCTTACGATGGTCGTGACGATCCGTGCGGTCGCGGGGTTTGGAATGACAATCGACCGTCGAGGTTTTCTTCGCCCTCGCTAATACCCGATGCGTGCCGCTCCTCGCATATGTGGGAGTAAGGCATCGTTGTCCCAGAGGTTGCACACTCAGAGGCTAGTCGCACCCACTCTGCCTTCTTCCCTACGTACCCACCGGAACCGAGGTGGTGCGCGTGTGTGTTACGCCTCTGTATAGCGATATTCTTCTCTCTCAGCTCCTCCGCCTCGGGCGTACTCCTCATCCTTGCGAACTCATCCCAAACCTCGGGTGTAACAAATGGATACCTTTGGAAGGGAGTACGGTCTTTCAACATGAACTCGGCATGCATGGTCACCCTAAAATGCCTCAAAGCCACACCCATTCTCTTCAAGGCGTACCGTCTCGCATTGATTTCATCTTCCTCTGGTATAATCCATTTTCCCTTAACTTCGTCCCACAGTCGGTTCTTCTGCTCGTCGCTTACTTCCTTCCTCCAGTCCTTAATTGTGATCGGCACTCGCTCCCTCACCAATTGGCCGATAAAAGAGGAGTAGCGCCCCTTAAACGGGCCAGGACCCGTGCAAACCCCCCTGGCATTGAAGTGGAGCACTTGCGGCGTTCTCCCTGTGGCTCATTTATTCGGTCCTCTGGCCTTTCTAACCTTCCTCGATGGGGTAGCAGGACCTTCTTCTCTCTCTGGCGTTGAGTCGGTGCTCTCTCTTTGCGACATTTCGAAGTAAATACGTATATTGTCAAACCTAAACTTCATGAGAGGAAGCAATTCAAATTTCACATAATAGAAAGCAATTCACATGTCTATCTGTAGACGACTAAGTACGTACGTACCAACGATGACTCCTAATCTCTAATTAGGTTAGGTCCTAATCCCATTCGAGGATATGTGGTTCGAGCAAGTTCCTAAGCTGTTGTACAACTCTAGAGAAAATTTCAACAAAGATCTTCCCATTTGTTCTCCAAAACACGCCTCGACAACAGGTCAAGAGGGTGTGTATTCGAAGAACACTAGGAGATGTCGCCAAACTTTCTCTAGAGTTTGTACAACAAACTTAGGAACTTGCCCTGAGCCACATATCCTCGAACTATCCAAAAACGTGGACAATTCGAGATCGCTTATTTATAAATATGCCATTTGAGCATACTTATAAACAAGCACCCTCGAACGAGAGACGCATAGGTTACGCAACTAAACTCGATAATAAAGTGCGATAATATAGCATGTGTTACAAGTTTCAAATTGCAATGATGGATTGCTCTCGATTGCTATAGAAGGGTTGCTAAATTAATTAGCCGTCCAACTTCTAGATGGCCAATATATCACCGGCTATTACATCTAAAAATTTAAGGATTACACAACCCTAGAACAAAGATCGCTTCTAGCACGTAAAACAACAAGTACAAAGATAATATCGTAATGAATATAGCACTAATCTAACCCTACCACAATGCATTAAGAGCAAGTGCCACCAAATTGTCACTAAGAGCATAAAGGAATAAGCACAAAGATCGCTCGACCCTAGAACAATGCATTAAGAGCAAGTGGCACCAAATTGTCACTAAGAGCAAAGGTTGTTCTAGGTCTAGCAAGTTCCTTTAATGATCGATTAATCAAGCCTCATTCAAAAGCAATCATCATCGAGCTATTTACAACCAATTACAGCCCACATCCAAATGCATCTTACAAAGGCGCCAAACCGAGTCGGCAATGGGGGAGGAGCCGATGGGGGACGCGCCGATGGGGGGACGAGCCGGAGGGGGAGGCGCCGGGGGGGGAGGACCCAAAGGGGGAGGCGCCGGGGGGGAGGCGCCCACGGGGTACCCGCCAATGGGGGAGGAGCCGGGGAGGCGCCACGGGTAGGCGCTTCGGTCGGGAGGTGGTCGAGCTAGGGTGTGGGAGGAGCCGGAGGGGGAGGCGCCCACGGGGTACCCGCCGATGGGGGAGGCGCCGGGGGGGAGGAGGCGGAGGGGGAGGCGCCGGTGCGGGAGGTGGTGGAGCTAGGGTTGTGGAATGAATTGAAACGAAATCAGTGCGCGCCGAAATGAACTGAGTGTGCGCGCCGAAATGAAAATGCTCTGGGTTTTATCACGGTCGTTTCTATAGAAAAACCGATCGCAATTATACTGAGTATCTGTGTCGGGTTCTATAGAAAAACCGATCGCAATTATACTGAGTATCTGTGTCGGTTCTATAGAAAAACCGATCGCAATATGTGGAGTATCTGTGTCGGTTCTTTAAAAGAACCGATCGCAATTATACTATCTGTGCCGGTTTCCTAAAGAACCGATTGTGATAACTATGATCCAATTTCTAATTTTTTTTAAAACAGAATCTTCATTCAAAAGAGTCGAAAAGTCAAATCTTTTTCAAATTTGCTATACTATAAGATCCATTTGACATCTATATTCTACAAAATGCCACATTATACAGGGAATTCTTACAACATAATTTATTTAAAATACAACACTTCTTGATGATCTACACGCATGTAATGTGTTCCATGTGTGCCGTCGTCACCGCTAAGACATGCCCCATCTGCAAACGGAGGTGTTTCATCAAATTGGTTGTACTCTTCTTCATCTACGACATTTTCAACTCCAACAATCCTCCTCTTGCCATGAAGTACGACGTGCAACCTCGGATTGGCCGGATCACACACGTAGAAAACTTGAGTTGCTTGCTTTGCGAGGACGAACGGTTCATCTCTCAGAGGCCGCCTATTCAGATCAACAAGTGTAAAACCTGTCTTGTCGACCTTAACTCCGTGAGGAAGTCTCACCCACTTACATCTAACAATGGAACTTGGTATATTCCGTAGTCGAGCTCCCATATTTCTTCGATCATCCCGTAGTAACAGCTTCATTGCGATTGACGATCCTCTAATTGAGTGATCATCTGACAAAGCATCTATGCTCACACCAACTGCTTTGCACTATACTCTTTGCATCTTGACTTTCAAGATAAAATATGTAGCCATTAATATCGTAACCTTGCCATGTCTCAGATATTAAATCTTGGTCCATCAGCCAACCAATTGACATCCTCGGTACTAACGGAGACCTTCACCTTTTCTTTGAACCATGTGAGGAATCGATCGTTGTGTTCTCGTGTGATGGAAAGCTCATCCATAAGTGGATTCTCTTCCCGTAATATCAACTTGTGCTGTTGGATGTATGGATGAACTTCATACTGTGTTGCAAGACTGTGAAATGCGCTTTACAGTACATATCAAATTGTGGACTCATTAGATTTGACCCAATGGTTCCTTTGCCACCAAGTCTGCCCTCATGACGAGATATAGGAACACCAATCGGTTGTCTTTTACCTAGGTAGTCCACGCAGAACTCAATAACCTCTTCAGTCCCATAACCTTCAATAATACCACCCTCAGGCTTCGACCTATTCCTCACGTATGACTTTAATATACCCATGTACCTCTCGAACGGATACATGTAACGCAGGAATGCGGGTCCACAAATCTTAATCTCTCTAACAAGGTGAACAACGAGGTGGACCATGACGTCGAAGAACGACTGGGGGAAATGCAACTAAAGCAGACAAACAGTCTGCACAAACTCACTATGTAAGTTGTCCAAGATATCGGGATCAATAACCTTGCATGAAATCGCATTGAAGAAATAGCATAGCTTCGTGATTGCCAACCTGACGTCATCTGGTAGGATATTTCTGATTGCAACAGGGAGCATTTGGGTCATCAAGACATGACAGTCATGGGACTTCATACCGATCAACTTCAAACCATCCATAGACACAAGCTTCTTAATGTTTGCGGAGTAGCCCGATGGAACTTTAATATCATGGAGACACTTGCAGAGGTCTTCTTTCTCTTTCTTGGATAAGGTGTAGCATGCAGCGGGGATGTACGGCCCTTTTCCATCCTCCTCCATCACTGCAAGCTTGGGCCTGATCCCCATGTAGGTCATATCGCGGCGAGCATTCACACCATCCTTGGTCTTCCTGTATGTTCAGCAGATGCCTACCAAATTATCACAAACATTTTTCTCAACGTGCATGACATCAATACATTGACGGACATCTAACTCCTTCCAATATGGTAAGTCCCAAAATATCGACCTCTTTTTCCAAATGGTCCTAGGACGAACAGATTTACGGCTCTTACCATACTGAACATCGATATCCTCTACGCGTGAATATACTTGCCTTCCAGGTCATAGGTCATGCGGGCTGCACGAACTTCCCTCTTTCCATCAAATTTGTCATCCATCTTACGATATCGATGACTTCGGTAGAAACCTACGGTGACCCATGTACACCGCTTTCCTCGAACCGGCAGCCACAAGCTATCGGTGTCCTCTTCACAAATTGGACAAGCTTTGGCTCCTTCGTGCTATAGCCCGCCAAATTACCAAAGGCTGGAAAATCATTTATGGTGCAAAATATCATAGCCCGTAGGGCTAAGTTCTCTCTTTGTATGCATCCCACACCTCAACCCCACATTCCACAATTTTACCAAATTCTCAATTAGTGGTGATAGGTACACATCAATATCATTACCCGGCTGTTTGGGTCCTGAGATTAGCAACGACATCATGATATACTTCCGCTTCATGCATAACCAAGGAGGCAAATTGTAGATACACAACAAAACTGGCCAAGAACTGTGTCGACTGCTCATATTACCAAACGGATTCATACCATCCGTACTCAATCCAAATCTTATGTTCCTCATCTCGGCACCAAACTCCTCATGTTCCCAATTAATGTTTCTCCATTGAGCCGAATCAGCGGGATGTCTCAACTTGCCATCTTCCTTTCGAGATTCATAATGCCAACGCAACAATTTTGCCTCTTTAGGATTTGCAAATAACCGCTCTAAACGGGGAATGATGGGCAAATACCACAACACCTTGGCTGGTGCCCCTTTTTTCACATCTTCACCATGGTCAATTCGGTTCTTACGCTTCTTGTCATTACGCTTCTCATTTTATTTGTATCGGGGTACACCACAAACAGGACAAATGCGCAGTTCCTTATGGACGTTGCGGTATAGCATGCAATCATTTGGACATGCATGTATCCTTTCTATTTCCATTCCCATGGGACATAATAGCTTCTTCGCTTCATAAATACTTGTTGGCAACTCGTTTCCCTCTGGAAGCATATCCGAAAGAAGTATTAAAAGTGCATTGAAACTTGTATCTGTCCAACGGTGTTTTGCCTTCAGTTCAAACAATGCAAGGACCGAACCCAACTTGGTGTATTCCCCTTTGCAACCTGAAAACAATGGTTTGGCATCGCTATCCATCAAGCTTTTAAATTTTTCGAACTCTCTTTCCGTAATTTCCCTCCACATCCCGCAACATTTGATCTAAATTATCCTCATCAAACATATCACGCCTCCAACTCCTGATCGGCTTCCAAAGATATCTTCGTTGCATATCACAGGGTACTACCTGCCTCCCCATGATGGATCCAACACGTGTAATTCCTCACGGCCATGTCGAATCAAATGGCTTTCAATTTGAGATGAGTTGTTAAATCTCCCGAGATTGGTGCAATCAATACAAGGACAATATATGAACTTTACACCCTCATAACCATATCTTCTTCTCGCAATTCTTATGAACTCCTTAACTCCCTCTCAAATTCAGACTCACACGGCTTTTGTGATACATCCATTCTTCACGGTCCATCTACAAGTAAACCGCAAACAATAAATTAATAATGCCCTAATCAATGAAATAAAAGAAGGGTTGAACCCGAAAACAAAGTTTTTGTTGAATGATCTTAAAGAAACGTATATCCAGAGACCGACTAAGCACGCACGCACTCAACGATGACTCCTAATCTCTAAGTAGGTTAGGTCCTAATCCCATTCGAGGATATGTGGTTCGAGCAAGTTCCTAATTAAGATGTTGTACAAACTTTAGAGAAAATTTTCGCAAAGATCTTCTCGCTGTTCTCCAAATACACGTGTCGACAACATGTCAAGAGGATGTGTATTCGGAGAACACTGGCCAGGGAGATGCTGCCGAAACTTTCACTACACTTTGTACAACAGCTTAGGAACTTGCCCGAGCCACATATCCTCGAACTGTCCAAAAACGTGGATACTGAGATCGCTTATTTATAAATATGCCATTTTAGCATACTTATAAACAAGCACCCTCGAACGGGAGACGCATAGGTTACGTAGCCTAATTAACTATTATATATAATTGATCATATTAATAATATTAAAACAATTAATTTAAGTCCTACTGCAATATTGAAGAGATTTCTAAGAATTAATGCTGGTCACCTTTCGAGGAAAACCACAAACGAGGGGAAATCTAGCTCCTGATCAAGCTAGCACGGGTTTCAATTAACAGAGACCTTCAATGCACCGATCTCCTCCACCATACACTCTGCTAATGAGACCAAATCAAAATCGAATAATGTACGTTAATACAACATTGAAGGGATTCGAAGGAATCGGGCCCACCTGTTGAATAAAGCCACGTAAGATAGGTGGAAAATAGAGAAATCGCCTAGCGAACTAACTCGACGAGAGTTAATAAGTTCATTCCCGAGTCCGCACGGTACATATAAAACCTAGCGAGCCTCATCACAATCGGTTCTATAGAAGAACCGCTTGTGATTAATTAGTTATCACCATCGCTATATGTAAAACCGATCGTGATAATTTGATTCTCAACATCGCCGGTTTCTTTATAGAACCAACACAGATAATATATCGCTGTCGATTCTCAAAAGGAACCGATCAGAAGCAAGTCAACATCACAGTCGGTTCTTGATAAGAACCGACACGGATATCCATTCGCCCCCTCGTCTTCCCCGCCATTTTGACGTTCAAACAATACTTAACTCCTTTCGTTCTCTGCATCCTGGTCACATCGGTACAAGTCTTCCATATAGCTCCTTAATTTCGTTCTCTGCATCTTCGACCGGCAATGGCAGCGCCACCACCATCTCCGGCAAGTTCTGACGACTCCGTGAAGTCGCCTCTCTTCCATCCTCCTCCACCGTCCTCACCGCCGCCGGTAGCGCCGCCTCAGCCTCCGGCGCCTCACTCCGGCGTGGCGCCAGCGCCCCACCTGTCTCCCGTCATCCCTCCCGGCGCCTCACCCCATCCGGGCGCCTCCAAAGGCAGCAGGAATAAGCGCCCCAGAGATGACGACGATGACGACGAGGAGGAGGACGACGATGACTACGAGGGGGACGACGACGACGAGGAGGACGACGACGAGGGGGACGACGACGACGACGAGGAGGAGGAGGAGGAGGAGAAGGAGGAGGAGGAGGAGGAGAAGGTGGAGGAGTACTACGCGCCGATCACCATAGGGACCAGCGCGTCGTCTAGATCAGGTTCATCATCGGAGGATGAACCATCACTAGTCCGCGTAGTCTCCAGCGACTCGGGTGACTCGGGTCACTCGGATGACTCGGTTGACTCGGGTTACTCGGGCTAGAGCCGCGAGTAGTAAATTTAATATATTAGGTGTAATGCAGTCCCCCTTTATATGTTTACTAATTATAAACAATGGATGTGGTGATATATTGTAATGAAATACAGCTTGTTTAATATATTAGGGTTGTTGGCCTAGTGCAGATGAAGTCTATTCGGCTGCCTTTACACTCTATTTTGAATCTCTTTTATATTTTTGTGCATTGTATCTTTCTAATGTTCTGTTGTTCCAAGTCAAAATGTTTCATGTCCTATTGATAAAAAAAACAAGTATAATGTGTGGAATGGTATATATATTATTATTATCTGCTGCATGCATGCTACTATAATGTTATATATAATTTGCATCACTACATGTGTCTATATAAATTATCTGAGAGTTGAACCGCGAGTTGGAATTCTAACAGATTGGTACTGTTCATCGTCCGAAAATACAAGTTTTGCACAAATATTAAAGCATGAATGAAGGGTACAAGAGGTCTGTGTTGGGATTCTAGCAGAGCGGCCTGTGTTGGAGTTTGTTTTTTTCTTCTTCCCTGAAGGGGAAATGTGTGAGTGGAGGATCTCACAAAAACTATGTTTCTAATGAACTGTTCTTGGTTGCACCTAATGGTGTTGCCAAAAAATCATCACAATCGGTTCTGGAAAAGAACTGATTGTGATAACCCCTATGCTCATCACAATCGGTTTCTTCCCAAAACCGATTATGATAATACCTTCTCATTACAATCGGTTCTGGAAAAGAACTGATTGTGATAACCCCTGTGCTCAGGACAATCGGTTTCTTCCCAAAACCGATTGTGATAATACCTACTCATTACAATCGGTTCTAGATAAAAACCGATTGTGATAAAAAAATTATTATCACAATCGGTTCTTATCTAGAACCGATTGGGATTATTATCGTATCACAATCGGTTCTCTCTCAGAACCGATTGTGATAACCTGTTACCAAGATTTCCAAATGGAATATGCTTATCACAATCGGTTCTGAAGTCAAAAGTTTAGAACCGACACAGATGAAGCGATAGTAATGTGTCATTTTGTAGTAGTGTAATGTCTACGTCCACTGTGAAAGGAGGCAGCTCATCGAATTGATTATACTCTTCTTCGTCCGTGACGCCCTCAACTCCGACAATCCTTCTCTTACCTGAAAGAACCACGTGGCGCCTTGGTTGATCGCTACTGCTAGTCTTCTCATTTTGATATATGTTTTCGGTAGATTTGTCATGCTGCCTCTTCCTTTTAGTAGGCTTGTCCTTCTGCTTTTTCTGTTTGCTGTCCATGTCCATCACATAGAATACTTGTGTCACATCATTAGCGAGCACGAATGGTTCATCCCTATAGGCCACTTGCTTGAGGTCCACAGTTGTCATACCATACTCATCGATCTCCACGGCTGCCAGTTTGACCCATTGGCACCAAAACAGAGGGACTTTTAAAGGTCCGTACTCGAGCTCCCAAATCTCCTGTATGAAACCATAATAGGTATCCATCTTTCCATTTTTGTCCAAGGCATCTATACGGACGCCGCTGTTTTGGTTGGTGCTCTTGCTATTCTGGGCTGTTGTGTAAAATGTGTACCCATTTATCTCATACCCTTGGAATGATATGACTGTTGTGGATGGTCCCCGAGCCAAGAGTTTCAACAGTTCATCATCTGTCTGGTTGCCCAACAGTTGCTTTTGTAACCAACCGCCGAAATGATCCATTTGCTCGACTACGATCCACTTATCTGACTTCTCTGGGTATTGGGCGCGTAGACTCATCTCGTAATCATACATATATGGAGCCACTACAGTTGCTTGTTTCAATACTGTGAAATGTGCTTGTTTAAATGAAAGTAGATTGTCGCTATAGGATTCTTTTCTCCCTAAAGTCCCTTTTCCCCGTAGCCTCCCCTCATGGCGTGATACAGGAATGCCAATCGGATTCAGATCATCAATGTAATTAACACAAAACTCAATCACCTCCTCTGTGCCGACACCCTGCGCAATGCAGCCTTCTGGACGAGACCGGTTACGAACATACATCTTTAGGATGCCCATGTACCTCTCGAAAGGGAACATATTGTGGAGGAACACGGGTCCGAGAATTTGTATCTATTTAACAATGTGGACCATGAGATGGACCATAATATCAAAGAATGATGGAGGGAAGATCATCTCAAGGCTAACCAGACTATTGACCATGTCGTCATGCAGATTACATAACTTATTCGGCTCGATGACCTTCTGCGACACCGCGTTGAAGAACGAGCACAACTTTATGATTGTCCCTCGCACTCAGTCCCAGAGAATACCTCGCACCGCCACTGGGAGCAACTGTGTCATCAACACGTGACAATCATGGGATTTTATGTGTACGATTTTATTCTCTTTTGTGTTTATGAGTCTCCTTATGTTCGAGGAGTATCCAGAAGGGACCTTCACACTATTCAAGAACTTAATCATATTTTTTTTCTCTTCCTTGCTTAGAGTGTAGCTCGCGGGGTGGAGGTAATGCTATCCTTCCGCTCTCATTTCCGGATGTAGGTCGTTCCTGATTCCCAGCAGCTGTAGGTCCTTTCGTGCTTGAAGTGTATCTTTTGATTTGCCATACATATCTAGGAAGCCTAGCAGGTTCACGCAGACATTCTTTGTGATATGCATGAAGTCCAGTGAGTGGCGAACCTCTAAGTCTTTCCAGTAAGGTAAGTCCCAAAATATTGACTTCTTCTTCAAAATGGGCTTTGTGTGATCTTGTTTTGTCAGGACAGGTTTGCTACCTGGGCTTTTTCCAAATACTACTTTCAGATCGTTTACCAAAGAAAATTCAAGAGCCCCACTGCGATGCGGGGGCTTCTTACGTTTCTCTTCCGTCCCATCAAAATTCTCACCCTTCCTCCTTAACGGGTCCTTCATGTGGAGGAATCTACGGTGGCCCATGTACACAACCTTTCGAGAGTTTTTTAGGTACTTGCTGTTCGTTTCCTCTAAGCAGTGGATGCAGGCTTTATATCCTTTGATGGATAGGCCCGACAGGTTACCAAGTGCAGGCCAGTCGTTGATGGTTACAAATAGCAATGCACGTAAAATGAAGTGCTCTCTTTTGTACTCATCCCATACACGTACACCATCGTTCCACAATGTTAGCAGATCTTCAACCAACGGTTTGAGGTACACATCGATGTCGTTTCCAGGTTGCTTCGGGCCTTGGATAAGCAACGGCATCATAATGTACTTTCGCTTCATACACAGCCAAGGAGGAAGGTTGTAGATACACATAGTCATGGGCCAAGTGTCGTGGATCACGCTCATCTCGCCATACGGGTTCATCCCATCCAGACTCAACCCAAACCTTATGTTCCTTGCATCCTCAAAGAAAGTCCGGTATGTTCTATTGACTTTCCTCCACCGGGAGCCATCAGCCAGGTGTCTTAGCCTTCCGTCCTCCTTACGGTCTTCTTTGTGCCAAGCATCATCAGGGCATGCGCTTTGTTCGCAAATAAACGCTTCAACCGTGGTATTATAGGGAAATACCACACCACCTTAGCAGGGGGCCTCTTCTTCTTACGCTGCCCCTCTACCTCACCTGGGTTATCACGCCTGGTCTTATACCGCGAAGTTTTGCACACCGGACAAGCATCCAAATCCTCGTACTCATTGCGATAAAGGATACAATCGTTACGACATGCATGTATCTTCTGTACCTCCAACCCCAAAGGGCAGATAACTTGTTTGGCATTGTACGTAGTTTCGGGCAGTGTGTTCCCCTCTGGAAGTATCTTCTTGATGAGGCATAACAACTTGTCGAATCCCTTATCAGATAATCCATTGGTCGCCTTCCATTGCATCAGTTCTAGTGTAGTACGCAACTTTTTATGGCCCTGTTGGCAGTTTGGGTACAACAGTGTTTTGTGGTCCTCCCATAGGCGTTGAAACTTTTCGTAATGTCTTTCATCGATGTATTCTTCGTCTCCATCAAGCAGCATCTGGTCTAGGTCATCATTGCCAAACTCCCCAATTGTATCTTCGCAAGAGCCAGGTTGGCCAGCGTCTAAGATATTGTTCGCCTCTTCTTGTTCACCGTCTTCTTGTATAATCTCTTCTTCACCATGCTTGGTCCAACAGGTATAGTTTGTCATGAAACCTCTTGTGAGCAAATGGAAGTGAAGGTGGTTGGAGTTTGCCCACTCCTTCTCATTCTTGCAGTCTATGCATGGACAACATATGTAGCCTGACGTCGTGTATGCATCGGCCAAGACAAAGAAAATCTTGCAAACCCCGCAAGAACTCCGGAGCGTCGGTCCATGTACATCCATCGCCGGTCCATCTACATTATATTACATCAAGGTAACTTTTAGCTCATTTTCCGATAATGAATTGTTCAACATTTCCCAAAATCCAAATCAAGACAACTATATTTTTAAAATGATTTTATTTCATAATATACATTAAAGGCACTATATTTCATTACATATTTTTCCATAAAATGATTATTTGCTCCGGTATTCATACTCGACAAGTTTTTGCAACCTACTAAAATAATTAATCAATGAAATTCTAGATTCAAAATTCTTCATCAATCGATGGAACCAAAACCTAAATATTAATGCAAGCATAATTTCACGACAGCTTTGCTCAAATTTTCAAAACTTTTTTTGAAAACTTTTTCACAAAATTTTTTAAAACTTTTCTCGAATCTTGAACTCATTTTATATTTTCTGTAAAACCATTTATATTTTTTATATTGTTTTAATTCGCAAATGAATTTAAAATTCTTCTTTTTCCACATAACTATTGCAATTTGAAGATCCTAAACGCTATGATTTTCATGCACCATTCTTAATTTCCCCAACTATATATGCACCATCCTACATCGAACGATGGAACTAAAACGTAAATTTGAGCTAGATCCACACCTTAAATGCGAGCTATATTATAATCCAAGCAAATTTAAGCTTAGTTACCTTGGTTGCGAGTAAATTTTTGCATCTTACTTGAAAAGATCGAGCTAGAACTTTACATTTGTAATCTTTCATCGATTAATGGAAAAGATCAATTTTGCTTCATAATTCAAGCAAAGAAGAGGCTCTATTTAACACAAATGTAGTGAGGAATGATGTTACTAACCTTAGTTACCTTGGTTGCGAGTAAAATGACCAAAAATTTAAAATTTGGGCAGCACCTCCCCTTCCTTGGAGCTCTTGCTCGAACTCCTGTTCTTCTCGCCGGCTGATCAAATGATCTTGGTCTGGCAGAGAGCGGGAGGAGGAAGAAGTTTAAATTGCGACAGAGTACCGGTTGATAAAGACAAGCCGCATCGAGATAGTTTCACATCAGTACCGGTTCGTGCCTTGCACCGGTACTAATATCCACTTGCAACTGTAGCCGTTGCTACTAGATAGTACCGGTTCGGAATACAAACCGGTAATGATGTGACTATCAGTACCGGTTGGTACCTTTAACCGGTACTGACCACCCCCGAGCGTATGTTCATCCAAACGAATGCCTCTTCGAGTTGAGACAGAGTACATGCGTCATCCAAACACCCCCGAGGCGTATGTTCAATTGAAAAATTAGAATGCGTATGTTCATCAAATAAAGCAGCTAATATTTAATATTATCCACTATTAAAAATGTTCACATATATAGTGACATTACATAGTGGATAACATTACATAATTAAAAAGTTTAATTATTTCACGGTCACTGCATTTAAATTACTCCTTGTCGCCACTCCGCTGGGGCTACCGCCATCGCTTATCATCGCCATCACATCTTTGCCGCTGCCGTCGTCGGTGGCGGCAGGGTGAACGTCGTCCTCGGAGGAGGAGGAGGATGAGCTCCCCCAGCGGATGACGGTGATGTTCTCCTCCTCTTCTTCCTCCTCCTCGTCGTCGTCCTTCTCCTCCTCGTTGTCGTCGTCATCCTCCTCGTCGTCATCGTCGTCCTCATCGTCGTCGTCCTCCTCGTCGTCGTCGGCGGCGCGCTTTCTTTTTTTGGTGGCGGCGGGAGGTGCCTGGGGTGGAGGCGGCACTGGGGACAATGGCTCAGAGTCGGAGGAGTCAGAGGAGCTGGCGGGAGACACAGGCTCTGCCATGATCGGAAGAGGAAGATCGAGACTGGTCTCTGTCAATGCAGGTTCTCCATCTCGCTCACTCTGTTTATACTTCGCCAAGATCGGAAGACGAAGAGAACAGATGAACACGAAGAGGCGACGTGCGGGATTGAGGCGACGCGCGGGAGACTGTGCGTTGAATACACCAATCGGCGCTTATCAGTACCGGTTGGTTACACTAACTGGTGCTGATGTGGTATCATCAGTACCGGTTGGTTACACCAACCCGTACTAAGAAGCCAAGGAGCAGAGCAGGCTGCTTAGTACCGGTTCATGTAACAAACCGGTTCTATCAGTACCGGTTGGTTACATGAACCGGTACTAAGCAGCCTGCTCTGCTCCTTGGCTTCTTAGTACGGGTTGGTGTAACCAACCGGTACTAATGGTCCCCCCGGACTTGTAGACCGTTGAACTGGGACTGATGTAAATGTCAGTCCCAGTTCATGCATGACCGGTACTGATGGGCCGGTATGGAAGGTCAGATTTGTAGTAGTGTGAGCACCACCACCACTACGTATCACCGACCTGAGTTGGTCGACTTTTTTTTTAAGTAATACTTTTTTAAAATGTATTGTAGTATTAATACGCGAAAAACAAAAATTACAAAAATAACACATATTCGCCAAACGGTATGGCGAAATAGCTATTTTTGCCGAACGGTATGGAAAAATAGCTATTTTCGCCAAACGGTGTGGCGACAAATGCCTAATTACATAGTTAACTGCTAGGCGATAAATTCCATGGGAAACGAGGGTATTATCGCCGAACCGTTTGGCGAAAATAGCTATTTCGCCATACCGTTCGGCGAAAATAGAATTATAGCCGTACGGTACGGTGAAAATAGAATTATAGCCGTACGGTACGGCGAAAATATAGTTTTCGCCATACGGTACGACGAAAATATAGTTTTCGCCATACGGTACGACGAAAATAGCTATTATCGCCATACGGTACGGTGAAAATACCTTCTTCCCCTAAACTCTAACGGCCAACTGTTAACTGTGTAATTAAGCAGTGGTCGCTGCACTGTTTGGCGAAAATAGTTATTTCGCCGTACCGTTTGGCAAAAATAGCTATTTCGTCATACCGTTTGACGAATATGTGTTATTTTTGTAAATTTTATTTTCCGCGTATTAATACCACAATTTATTCTAAAAAAGTATTATTTAAAAAAAATTCCTGAGTTGTTCTTTTCCATGAAGCACGTGGTAGATACAAGGGCTTCTATAGCTATATCAACGCGGTGACAATAATATGTGTTAGACTACATCAGCTGCATACCCGATTCGTATAAGATATGCGATACGCCATTTTCTGAAAACGCTGATGTTGCTCTCATCAGCAGTAAAATATATATATACAGATATATAGTAAAATTATCTGATTTATATGGCAAGACTTATATCAATATGTTGCTCTAATTAGCAGTAAATTACCGGTGAAAACTATTTTTGAATCGAAGCTACCAATAAAAAATTATCTCTAAACCAAAGAAAAAATATTCATGTACAAACAAGGAGAACAAATTTATTAGTTGGGTTGGCCACAAAGAAAATATATTCATATTTTTTCCTTGTTTGTATATATATATGAAGCCTTTTTCGTATTCTTGGAAGTATGTATTTCCACCTCTAGTATACCACTTAAACAAATGCGTTATACACCTTTATCACTTTCAGTATACTCCAATAATAATTATAAGATACTACAATGTGACATTGTTGAAAAATTCATATATATATATATATATATATATATATATATATATATATATATATATATATATATATATATGAAGCCTTTTCCGTACTCTTGGGAGTATGTACTCCCACCTCCAGTATACCACTTAAACAAATGCGTTATACTCTTTTATCACTTTCAGTATACTCCAATAATAATTCTAAGATACTACAATGCGATATTGTTGAAAAAAATTCATCGGAGCCATTTATTTCTAGGTATATACCGTTTTTCATGTATAAAAAGAGTATATAAACAAATTATGCTATAAAGTGTGGGTTTTGAAGAAATTTTTCGTGAAACTCATTTTGAAGTATCTTATAATCAGTATTAGAGTATACTCAAAATGATAAAGAAGTATAATAATATCATTTAAGCAGTATATTGAGAGTGGGAGTACATACTCCCAGGAGTATGAAACTATTTTCCTATATATTATATATATATATATATATATATATATATATATATATATATATATATATATATATCGCTGTAAATTATAAGAACTCTGTAGCGTTAGATTTCTCTGTGGAGACGCACCAGATCATCTTCAAGAAAAGTGAGTTTATATCTGTATCAGAATAATGCGTGAACAAATATAACAGCAGCGCCTAGCCAATTACTTGAGCTTGCATGACCAAACATTTACAATTAAATGGAACCAACCTTACTTCACCGCCATTCGCCTTGCAGTTTGACCACCACCACCACAACGTATCATCGACCTGAATTGTTCGTTTCCATGAGGCACGTGCAGATACAAGGGCTTCTATAGCTATATCTCAACGCATAATAATCTGTGGTAGACTACGTTGGCAGGATACACGATACGTACAGGGGTGGAACCGGAGAGAAAGTACCCAAGGTTCACCACTTAAATATATATATATCAATAACTTGTATTATCCTATAATTTAGCGGGTGGTTTTTCGTAAAGTAATAAGCCAGGGACCTGAATGCAATTTAGAAACAATTTTCTTGTTATCACAAAAAAATCACGAAGGACCTCTCTGTAATTTTTAAGGACCTATTCGTAATAAAATGAAACGGAGTTTTTTTTTCAAATTGCCCAAGGGGGTGAGGTGGCACCATGGTCGGCTTCAAATTCTAGGCCTTATAAGGCTTGTCCTATAATTTAGCGGACGGTTTTCCGTAAAGTAACAAACCAGGGACCTGAACACAATTTAGAAACAATTTTCTTGTTATCATAAAAAATCACGAAGGACCTATCTGTAATTTGTAAGGACCTATTCGTAATAAAATGAAAGGGAGTGTTTTTTTACAAATTGCCAAAGGGGGTGAGGTGGCAACATGGTTGGCCTCCAATTCTAGGCCTTATAAGGCTAGTTATTATTAATTAATACTAGTTACATGCCCGTGCATTGCTACGAAAAACAAAATTGATAACGAAAAATAAAGATTAGAAAATAAAAAAATTATTTCACAAGATCAAACATCTATCTTTAACGCTTCGTTTCTTGCGAAAGCTGGCTAATTAAAGCAACGCTTCGTTTTTTGCGTAGGGCAATTAAGCAGGGCAATTAAACAGAGCAATTAATGACGTGGGTAGAACTCACCACTGTCACCAACTGTTGCTTTATAATAGTAAAGATATATAATATGCGTGAACAAATATAACAGCAGCACCTAGCCAGTTACTTGAGCTTGCATGACCAAACATGTACAATTAAATGGAACCAACCTTACTTCACCGCCATTCGCCTTGCAGTTTGACCACCACCACCACAACGTATCATCGACCTGAATTGTTCGTTTCCATGAGGCACGTGCAGATACAAGGGCTTCTATAGCTATATCTCAACGCGGTGACAATAATCTGTGGTAGACTACGTTGGCTGGATACCCGATACGTATAAGATATGCGATACCGCGATACCAGCGATACGCTATTTTCCAAAAACGCTGATGTTGCTCTCATCAATAGTAAAAAATATGTATACGAATAGTAAAATTATCTGATTTATATGACGAGACTTATATTAATATATTGCTCTCATTAGCAGTAAACTACTAGTGAAAACCATTTCTGAATCGAAGCTACCAAAAAAAGTTACGGTTAAAACAAAGAGAAAATATTCATGTACAAACAAAGAGAACACATTTCTTAGTTGGGTTGGCCACATAGACATGCTTCTCGTAGTTACGACCAGCGCGTCGCTGCTATATATATATATATATATATATATATATATATATATATATATATATATATATATAGGAAGCCTCTTTTTTACTCCCGGGAGTAATTACTCCCTATGCCGTATATCACAACTTAAGGAGTATCTCGCACAACGGAGAGTATGTACGTGTAGTATGTAAGTATATAAGATCATCTAATTGGTATTTACATTTTTTCAGAGGTGGTATGTACACTTTTTAGATATACTCCTTTTTATATACGTATATGAAGGTATTTGCAAAATAGGCTAAAAACTATGTACTCTCTTGCAATTTTTTCATGTGGATCTCATTGGAATATCTCATAATTAGTATATGAGTTTATCCAAAGTGATAAAGGAGTATTTCAAGTTCGTTTGGGTGGTATTTCAGATATGGGAGTAATTACTCCCGGGAGTACAAAGTATTTTTCCTATATATATATATATATATATATATATATATATATATATATATATATATATATATATATATATATATATATATATATATATATATATATATATGTCTGTCTGTGTGTGTATGTGTGCGTGTGTGTGTAAACGCTGTAAAATATCTTATTGTACACTTGGGCCATTTAACTCAGTCCGATCGAACCATGCAACGCATTAATCAGCGCAACGGACTGCCCAATTACATGGTCAAACCAACTAGTTAATGTGTTCCGTAGAGTGGATATGAATATCTTTTTTCTTTGTTTAGCCATAACATTATATTAGCAGCTCCGATTCGCAAAAGGTTTGCACCAGTGGCTTACCGATGTCGAGAGGAACAAAATGATATAAGTCATACTATAAACAGTCATTTTTTGTTGCCCAGTGACAGATTTTACTAGATGTAGAGATGTATATTTCTATTCATATGTATAGCTTTTACTATTATGTAAGGGAGCAATAGGGTGTGTTGACTGTACAGTAATAAAAGGTTATAGTATATGGATGGTAAAAGCTATAAAGATAAATAATAAAATCCATATCAGAATTAACAGATCTATGTCAGAATTGTCTGCTGCGTGCTCATTAATTGTCCCTCGCCCGTCTTCATCGTCGTCCCAATCCTGACGTACAGAACCGAAGACGAAGACTTAGGGAGTTCAGTGCACCAACCAGATCGGTAAATTAGCTGAGGCTGAGTGGTGTGTATGTGTCTACTGCAGAGAACACACCTGCAGTATTAATTATGTGCTATGTCAAAATAGAAAGGAGGAAGCTTTGAATCATCTGTTCTTTGATCTCCAATTCAGCAATGCTTGTTGAGCTTATTAATTGGGTTGGGACAATTCGACAGTTCAACCTTCAATTCCATGTTCTCTATGGAAATTTTTATTATGGCTGCTTGGTATAATGACAAAGTGTTTTGAGTATACATATTGCCAAGTATTACTAACTAGGTAGGATAACGCATTAAAGACGACGACTTACGGGAGAGATAAATATGGTGTGGCTGTACCAACCAGATCGGCAAATTAAGATAGTGTAAACTGAGGCTGAGTGCATGGTCTGTATGTGTCTACTGCAGAGAACACACCTGCTGTATTAATAGTGTGCTATGTCAGAATAGAAAGGAGGAAGCTTTGAATCATCTGTTCTTTGTTCGCCAATTCAGCAATGCATGTTGAGCTTATTATTTGGGTTGGGACAATTGGACGG
The DNA here is from genome assembly GCA_036346355.1 of Rhipidocladum racemiflorum. Taxonomy (NCBI): domain Eukaryota; kingdom Viridiplantae; phylum Streptophyta; class Magnoliopsida; order Poales; family Poaceae; genus Rhipidocladum; species Rhipidocladum racemiflorum. The sequence goes on from CM070585.1 coordinate 33,619,359, forward strand.
ATGCTAAACATAGAGTGGAGAGGACAAGTTCATCCTTCAATTCCATATTCTCTATGAAAATTTTTATTATGGCTGCTTGTATATTGGGACGCAAAGAAATGACAAAGTGTTTTGAGTATACATCGCTAAATATTACTAATTAGGTAGGATAGCGCACTACCACTACTATGGAGAGGGACATCAGTGGCGGTTCGTAAGAGACATCAGTGGCGGTTTTTGAACCGTCACAGATTAAGCGCCACTGATAATCGGAGATTTTCAGTGGCGTTTAGAAAACCGCCACTGATAATACTCATTAGTGGCGGTTGGAGAGAAAAACCGCCACTGATAATGATAATATCAGTGGCGGTTCCATCTAAAAAGAGCCACTGATAATTCCACATCAGTGACGGTTCCAACTAAAAACCGCCATTGATAATTCCATACCAGTGGCGGTTCCAATTAAAACCGCCGCTGATAATGCTATTAGCAGTGGCGGTTTTTAATTGGAACCACCACTGGTATGGCATTATCAGTGGCGGTTTTTAGTTGGAACCGCCACTGATAACCCCGTCCGACAATAAAAAAAACCTGCATTTCTGGCTAGCCTCAGGAAAGTGCTAGCCATGCCCTCTAAAACAGCACACAAATGAACTACAGATATAGTAACAAGTAACAACTTAATTGACAATAAGAGTATAATACTAGATTTTGAACCAAAAGGATAACAAAAATAGATATGATCATGTGCAAAGACTATTGGCAACAAATTAGCCGGCAACACTTCAGAATTTCTCCACAGGCCGCACAGACTACAGCCATTCTATTATTCAGATTTTCCAAAGTACAATCAAGGAAAGTTGCTAGACTAAACTGTCATCGAGGCAAAGTTGCCATTTAGAAGCATAATTGTGAAAGTAAAATGGCTTATCACAGGGCACTGTCTATGATATAATAAGAAGTACCTCAGTAGAAAATAAAAATGATCAGTGTCTTCTTACATTCACTGGTCCCTTGCAGTCTAGATTAATTTTAGCTGTAAGACATAATAATATAAAATTTATGCTTTCTGCATGAGTAAGGCAAGGGCAGATCATAGTCCATATACACATATGAGGCCAGTTGCCACTGTTCTTCTATACATGGAAACCGATTTTGTGACTGCTCTCAATCTTCTCAAATAGATTAGCCAGGTAATCTTTTAATGCAAATGTGTTTCCTTTAACTAACATCCTACAACAAACAAGAATCCATTCACATGTCTCACTATAGTGGAAGGTCACTACTACAATGAAGAACATATACATCTCAAAAGTAATTAGCATAGCAAATGTGTAGTAAGGACACAAAGATAAATAAGATAAAATTAGAAACATGACAATGGCAGTAAAAATTGTGCGAGAAATCAAATAGATGTAATATTGAGCTTTGTCTTACTTCAGCAAGTGAGTACAGCGTGTATCAAGCAAATGTTCTTACTGCATTGAATTTCTATTTGGATTACTGTTTCCCCAGTAGACAACACTCAATAAGAAGGAATATGGCAAATATGGAATATATGCTAAAGCAATTAACATCAAAATACACCAAGAGATCACCTAATTGGAACCGCCACTGGTATGGAATTATCAGTGGCGGTTTTTAGTTGGAACCGCCACTGATGTGGAATTATTGTGTCGGCTGCGTGCAATTTTTTTTAATAATAAAGATGAGCATGTTTGAGAGAGAAGTACCTTATAGTACGAAGCACATTTTTGTACCCCGATTTGCTTTAGATTGAACAGCAGTAGGCAAATAGTTATCTAACTATAACAAAACAATAGAGCAATGTAGCACGAGCATGACAACAAAAGCCTGTAGTCCTTAATCTGGTGGGTATCTGATTTATATGGTGAGGCCTATATCAATACGTTGTTCTAATTAGCAGTAAACTACTGACGAAAACCATTTTTGAATCCAAGCTATCGATAAAAAGTTATCTCTAAATTAAGGATCATTTGGAGGTATATTCTTGTTTGTGATGAGTATTTGACTTAATTTGAGCTTGGGTTGCCTCAGGTTTTAGTTTGATTTAAGTTTGGATTTGTAATGATTTCATTTGAAAGCATTTTGATTTGTGTCGACTTGTTAGATTGCGCCGGACTAAATTTTTGTGAAGCTCACATTTGCGCCGGACCAAGGGAACCAAGTAACAGAGAGTTTCCAAATTTTGTGAAGCTCACATTTGCACCGAACCAAGAGAACCAAGTAACAGAGAGCTAACAGAGAGTTTCGCGTTTGCGCCGGACCAAAAAGGTTTGCAAACAGAAAGTTTCACGTTTGCGCCGGACCAAAGGGTGAAAAATCATGTTTGCGCCGGACCAAGTGGTTTTGCAAACAGAGAAAATCACGTTTGCGCCGGACAAACCTTGATAGCCGGCAGTAATTCGCAATTTTGGAGGTCTAGCCGTGCTCAAAAAATTATTTGGTCTACATAAAAGTTGTAGAGAATTTCGAGACACATCTTTGCATGTTGACAAGTTTTTCATTTGAGCAACACAATAATTCATAAAAAATTGGGAAGTGTTCGGCTGTGTTAGAAACACGGCTTTTCAGAAGTTGGTCCGCCATAGATGCCTTGTGCTCTGTTGAGCTTTGACAAAAATTGTATATTATTCTTGAGCAATGCTATGTGATGTGTTTTCCTTGTCTGTGATGGATGCAGGGCTCTATATGGTGCTCATGGTGAGGCGAAGGGAGGTCAGAACTAGGCAAGGGTCGCCGGAAGATGGCCGGAGATCGCCGGAAGATGGCCGGAGATGGAACCAGTGCAGTCTATGGAGGCAAGGAGACAAAGTGTCTGCTAATCTTAAGGCTTTTTAGGTCTAGTAGACCAAAGAGTTGTTGGTATTTAGAGCTAAACTAGTGGTCAAGTTAGCTTCTGTGGGAGGGTTGTTGGACTGATTACTTAAAGATGCTTTGAGAAAGCATGTGTAAGATAGGATCAGTGTAACCCATGTGTGTGGAAGTGTTGGATCAAATCTTAGCCCTTGGAAGTTAGCTTAGGATTGAAGCAAGACATCCAAGGATGGAAATTGATCCTAGAACACTATAAATAGAGGGGTAGGGGTGGCCTCCCCCTCTGAGAGATTTTGTGGTGTGAAGTTTTTGGTGCTCTTTTGAGCTTTGTCCACATGAAGTGAGGCTTTCTAAAAACTTACAAAGAAAAGAAATATAAAAACATTCTCTCCACTCTAAATTTAAATTCCGCAAGTTGGATTTGCCTCCCTTCCTACTTGCTTCTGGGTTTTTATTGCCAACGATGAGAGATTGATTTGATGAGTCTTCACTTAGATCATATGTCAATCCTCTAGGCAATCCTTGTTTTGAGTTTTGCGAGAAACCGGTCTTTTATGCCTCCATTGATGAATACTTGTTTGATCGTGTTTTGATGAGTTTCCTTGTGACCTCTAGCTTGCTGTGACCTTTGGGAATGTATTCAAGTTTATTTTGATCTTCAAAATCCCACGAGCAAGCTTAGATCACAGATTTGCTCTTTTTCAGTTTCACCCAGAAGAGAGTTTTGCTCCAGGATCTTTACTCTTTGCAAGAGGGGTTTCAGTTGGATGTTATTTGTTCAGTAGGTGAGGAAAATTTTATTTTGGGATCATTCACCCCCCTCTCTGATCGCCATTTCGATATTTCGCTAAACCAAAGAAAAAATATTCATATACAAACAAAGAAAACACATTTATTAGTTGGGTTGGTCACAAAGAAAAAATATCATTTTCATATATACGAAGCCTTTCCCGTATTCTTGGGAGTATGTACTCCTACCTCCAGTATTCCACTTAAACGAATGTGTTATACTCCTTTATCACTTTATGTATACTCCAATAATAATTTTAAGATTCTACAATGCGACATTGTTGTAAAAAATTCATCAAAGCCATTTTTTTTGGCTATATACCCTTTTCCATATGTAACAAGAGTATATAAACAAATTGTGCTATAAAAGGTGGATTTTGATGAAATTTTTTTGTGGAATTCACTTTGGAGTATCTTATAATCAGTATTAGAGTATATTTAAAAGGATAAAGAGGTATATTAATATCATTTAAGCGGTATACTGAGAGTGGGAGTACATACTCCCAGGAGTATTGAATCATTTTCATATATATATATATATATATATATATATATATACACATATATACATCTGTATATATATACATATCTATTATATACAGATGTATATATTTATATACGTGTATATCTATATATTGCTTTATATTATAAGAACTCTGTAGCGTTAGATTTCTCTGTGGAGACGCACCAGATCATCTTCAAGAAAAGTGAGTTTATATCTGTATCAGTATAACTAGGTCAATAAACGTGGCGTACGCCGCGTGCGCGATCGAAAAACAAATTTATGTTTTTTTTAAAAAAAACAATGGACCATGAAATCATTTTTTTCAGGTTCCGGAGAAAAAATGGCCTATGGAAACATTTTTTCCGAGAAAAACGGAGAAAGGACCTAGACGTAAGAAATAGGGACCCATTTGCTATTTTTTTTGGACCCGTGCGCTATCCCAAAAAATTAGAAAAGGGCTCGCTCGCGATTTATATTTAACAGGAGTTTTTTCCCGTAAATTAACGAACGAAGGACCTAAACGCAATTTCGGCTTGATTTTCTTGCCCTTACGAAAAATCGCAAAGGACCAATTTATAAATTGCAAGGACCTAACTACGATTTGAAGGAATGGATGGGCTTTTTCACAAAATCGCATGGAGGATAGGTAGACTCTGAGGGAGCTGGAAATCTCCTAGTTGTAATTGAGTTATAATAAGGCATATAGTTTGAATGGCCTTGTTTTGAAATATAAAGCTTACATGTAAATTTAATAAGTTTTTTTTTTACTATACTTCTATTTATTCTCTCTCAACCATATGCATTTATACATTAACGCCGACACAAAGTATTTTCTCTCATCATCCAAGACAATTAAGAGAGGTATATAAATCATTTTTTATACTTTTTCAATTTCATCACGATATTAAACTATATGTAAAATTAAAATATGTGGAAGCATCTCCGATGTGCTTGATCTTCCCGGGGTATATTACGCGCGGCAACGCTGCATGAGCGTCCAAGTCGCTGCCAAGCCTTCCTGCGAGAGTGTCACGCGCGTCCAAGCCATAGCCCGCTCGTCACTGCCTCGCCTTCCCACGCGCGGCCGAGCGAGCGAGCAAGCGAGGCGATCCCTGCTGGACGAAAGCAATCGGACGGAGCGGAAAAACAGCGATGACCTGGCCGGTGACACTACGGTATGGTGTGACATTATAAAATGTGAAATTAGAGAATAAAACCTTACAGCTTGAGGTTTACTCGCGTTTTTGGCCTTATGAAGTGTTGTGACACCACGGAGTGTCGTAACCTTATAAATGGTGCATGATGAGGTCAAAAACATTATGAAATATAGAATTAGAGGTTAAAACCATATGGTATGAGGTTTAATTGCGTTTCCGGGCCGTTTCCGGGAGTTTGGGCCTTTCCGGGGGAGTTTGGGCCAAGAAGAAGGGGTTGTGGGCTTTGGTGGGATGGAGTATGAGTCCATTTAGGACTAGGTTTCCTGTTTGGACTGGTAAATAGGGCTTCCCCCTGCCCTTGCTTGCGCCCCCACCTGCCCTAGTGCGCCCCCACCCTCCCCCTCCATGCCCTAGCCGCCACCCCCCACCTCCCCCTCTCCCTTGCATGCGCCCCCACCTCCCCCTTGCCCCCTTTGCTCCCCACCTCTCCACCACCTCTCCTCCACCCCCTTGCTGCCCTAGGGTAGCCTCCCCATCCCTGCACCTCGAAGATCCATCCGTTGGAGCGAGGAGCAAGGAGCAAGGAGCGAGGAGCGATCCGAGAGGAGTTTTGTTGGGTTTTCGGTCGTCGGGCGAAGGTATGGCCATGGGAAACCTTGGGGTTGATCTAGGTACTGTTCTTAGGGTAATTATCATGTTTTTAGATCAATTGGTGGTGCTAGAATTGAGTAGATTAGATGAAATCTAGAAGTTGCCACGTTCTCTGTTTTTGACAGCATGAGCAGTCGACTTAAGGTTTGGTTTTTTGCCAATTTAGAGTCCGAATGTGGATGTCCGCCTGTTGAAGAAGTTGTAGGTAATTTCAATATTTTCTGTGGGTATAAAGAACGCGAAATTCTGATCAGCCGTTTGAAAGTTATGGCTGTTTTACCGAGCGTGTTAAAATCTGTGACGTGATTGGAACATATCACGGTATTTTGTAGATTAAACAACTTTAGAGTCCGAATCAGTCTTTCCCTATACCTAGAAAAAGTTGGGAAATTTCCTAAGCTACGTGAGGATGTACTCGTTTAATTGATTCGGAGTCCCAGAACCCATGTTATGCCTTTTGGAAGGCTGCTGTCCCGACGGGACAGAACCTCTGTTTTTAGGTTTTGCGAGTAGTTGGCAATGTCAGGGTAGATGAGGGTTTACGTACTGTTTTGTGGACATGATTATGAGTGTGTGGTACCTATGTGCAGGTGGTGTGACCCCGGGAGTGCCTTCTACTTCCTGCCAATCCGTTGCTCGTGGTTGAGGCAAGTGTATTGTAATGGATAGCGATTTATAGGTTGCTTGTTGAGAATAGATGAAATTGACTATATGATATGATCACTTGCCATGCTTTAATGATTGCCAATGATATGATGAGCATGTTTATTATGTTATGATGCCATGTGTTAATGTACAAGTAAATATGATGTTGGCATAATTGCATACATGGCATGTTACATGTCCCGGACGGTGAGAAAGTCATAACTAGTCCGGGGAAGGTCGGTGAGAAAGTTATGACTATTCCGGAGAGCCAATGAGTAAGTCCTACATCGTGATTCTATTCACCGCGGTGAACAGAAGCGAGGAGTAGGCACCATCCATCTTCGGGATGGAAGGGGGGAGAGGGTGCACACCGACGGGTGTGTACTCAACCATACCGGTATGAGTTTCCAAGGAGACATGAGCATAGCATTGCATTGAATACATAATGATGATGATAATGATATGTGATCAAGAATGAGATGGTTTACATGATGTGAGATATTAATGCCATGTGGTTGTTCTTGTTGTACCATTGCAATATGCTTGCTGAGTTTCGAACTCACGCTTGTGTTTTCTTGTTGTTTTAGGTACCATGAGACCGGCATGCGGGGAAGGGAAATAGGCACACTTCCACACGTAGCTTCACTCATTTGATTCCACAAGCCATTTAATTAGTCTTTGATAATAAATTGCGTGTGGTGATTATTGCTTTAAGGTTTAGCTTTGCTAAATGAGAGCCTTATTGTTCGTTTGGCTCTTGGAGACATTAAATGTTTGAAACTAGACTTATATTGTTGCTAGGTCGTTAATTATTGCTGTTTTTAGTTGTCTCTCATATTCCATATATTGCTATACTGTTGTTGCTCCTTCAAATCATGTTAAAACAAAGGAGATGCTGCCGAAATCTCGGGTTTTAGCATTTACTCCTTTGCTGTAATTTACCTTAATTCATGGTATTTAGATGTTGTTTAGCTTATGTTTTGTAGCATTCAGGCATATTAGATGCCGGGGTGTTACATGGCCAGTGCGAGCTCACGCAAAATCTCTCCGCTTTAATAGATACTAGTAAGATTTGCGTGCTCCGCCGCGCCGTGCAAAATTTGATTCAAATTTTTATTTCTAAAAAAGGTAGGAATATCCAAGCATTTTTTTGTTCGCTTTGGTTTTTTTGGGAAAAAAATACGCTAGGTAAAAACTGTCGACGAATCTGCGAAACAACAGGCTTTTTTTTAAAAAAAGAATAATACATGTTCTGAAAAAAAATTGATTTTGAGTTGCAAAAAAAACTATAGACGCCGAGTTTAACACCCTATGCGTTCAATGGGTAATAATACATGTTTTGGAAAATATTAGAGATCGACTAGCAAAAAAATATTTAAATGCCGAGTTTAACACCCTATACGTTCACCAGGTAATAATACACGTGTTGGAAAATATTAGAGATTGTTCTGGACAATATTAGATCTCGAGTTCCCAAAAAAATTATAGATGCCGAGTTTAACACCTTATGTGTTCACCGGGTTATAATACATGTTTCAGAAAATATAAGAGATCGAGTTTCAAAAAAAAAATTATAGATGCCGAGTTTAACACTCTATGTGTTAACCGGGTAATACATGTTCTGAAAAATATCAGAGATGCCAATATTCTTTTGTCGAGTTTAACCCTTTATGCGTTCACCGAGTAATAATACATGCTTTGAAAAATATTAGAGATCGAGTTGGAGAAAAAAGTCTAGAGATAGAGTTGTACACAAATTTCTGCTGACAAAAACATTTTTTCCGAGAAAAACAGAGAAAGGACCTGGACGTAAGAAACAAGGACCTGTTTGTTATTTTTTTGGACCCATTCGCTATACCGAAAAATTAGAAAAGGGCGTGTTCGATATTTGTATTTAGCGGGATGTTTTCCGTAAAGTAACAAACCAGGGACCTGAACGCAATTTAGAAATAATTTTCTTGTTATAACAAAAAATCACGAAGGACCTATCTGTAATTTGTAAGGACCTATTCGTAATAAAATGAAAGGGAGGTTTTTTTTGCAAATTGCCAAAGGGGGTGAGGTGGCACCATGGTTGGCCTCCAATTCTAAGCCTTATAAGGCTAGTTAATATTAATATTAATATATATAATATGCGTGAACAAATATAACAGCAACACCTAGCCAGTTACTTGAGCTTACATGACCAAACATGTACAATTAAATGGAACCAACCTTAGTTCACCGCCATTCGCCTTGCAGTTTGACCACCACTACCACAACGTATCATCGACCTGAATTGTTCGTTTCCATGAGGCACGTGCAGATACAAGGGCTTCTATAGCTATATCTCAACGCGGTGACAATAATCTGTGGTAGACTACGTTGGCTGGATACCCGATACGTACAGGGGTGGAACTGAAGAGAAAATACCCAGGGTTCACCACTTCAATATATATATATATATATATATATATATATATATATATATCAATAACTTGTATTGTCCTATAATTTGTCTTCTGGGGTCACGGAATTGAATAAGAGGGTTCACATATACTATATATAGGCTAACATGTTGTAACGTCTGTGTTCTACAATTAAGTTTAATGAAGCTAATTAAGTATTAATTAGTGTTCTGATTTATTGTCGGTGTATTCTACACCAGGGTGCCACTCCACCGCAGTAAAGGTAATCGCCCGGCGGACAGGTGGCGTTCAGGCCACGCCGCTGGCGGTCAGTAAAGGTGATCGTCCAACGGACAGGTGGCGCCCAGGCCACGCCGCTGGCGGTCAGTAAAGGTGATCGTCCAACGGACAGGTGGCGCTCAGGCCACGCCGCTGGCGGTCAGCATGGTGATCGCCCAGCGGACAGGTGGTGTTCAGGCCGCGCTGCTGGCGGTCAGTAAAGGTGATCGTCCAACGGACAGGTGGCGCCCAGGCTACGCCGCTGGCGGTCAGCATGGTGATCGCCTAGCGGACATGTAGCATCCAGGCCACGTCGCTGGCGGTCAGCATGGTGATCGCCCAGCGGACAGGTGGCGTCCAGGCCACGCCGCTGGCGCTCAGTTCCCAAGGCCACCTAGCGGTCTGTTCCACCGCACAGAGGGTCAAGGGCATTTAATGCGTGTCGTGCGCATTAAGTGGAGGTAATGAAGGCCACAGTGTGACGGTGCGTGTTCCCAACGCACGCATTTATTACGAGTGATGTCATGGTGAAATCCCCCCTGGCGAGGCGTGCGGAGTCGACATGCACACGGGTCCCGAGGCCGGGGCAAAGTCGGTTGTGTTAGAAGCGTTGGGTGCAACTCAAGAATAGTGACAGGTGCATTAAATGCGGTATGGCAGTGTAATAAGAGGGGTACACTGATGTAAGTCCCCCATGCGCCCCAGCCAGCCCAAGAATAAAAGGGAGGCGGGGTGCATGGGAGAATGGGTTCGAAGATCTTTTCGGTTGGATGATTTTAGCCTCCGCCAAGAACACAAGCAAGAACACTCGGACAGGACTAGGGCTATTACTCTCAGGAGGGCCCGAACCTGGATAAACCTCAGCGTCTCATTGCAAGCTTCACCGCTGATCCCTTTCCTCCATCTCTCGAGCGATATTCACGAAAGCCCCCCGTTCGAACTTCGTATGCACCCGAGCCGGAGGTGTCTGTTGGCTTTTACGGTGACAGTGGCGCGCCAGGTAGGGGGCTCAGTGGCTAGATTGCCCTTCTTCTTCCAACTTCTTGCGAAGCTTGCAAGAAGCTTTGACGGTCGTCAGCATGGCGGCTTCACGCTCCAAGCACGACGACCTACCTGAGGAGAGTAGCGCTCACAGCCGATCCCGGCGCTCGGCCAGGGCGTCGGACCTCCCGGGTCCCTCCGTCCAGGGAGGGACATGTGGTGCTTCCGCGCAAGGAGGGCAGCCCGTCCGACGGCGCCTGTTGATGGGAGACGACACCCCGGCGTGGAATCTTCATGCGGCCCGGCTACTCCTCGAACACCCTCCAGTTACGCTAGGGGCGAAACCCTGGCCGCTCCATGGCTGCGGGACATCGCCCGCCTAGTGAATGCCGCCCAGCAGCAGGTAGAGGCGGCAACTCAGCCGGGGGCTTCCAGCGTCGGGCGGCAGGACATGCGCGCGACCGATGCGCAAGTTTCCAGCCGCCCTGTCAGAGTTTTTCCTGGCCACGAGGGCCGGGACAAAGGGAAGGGTGCACATGTTGTAGCCCCCTCGGGTACAGGGGGACGTGCACATGCTCCCACTCCTTCTCACGGTTCCCCCAAGTCGGCGGGGGGCCATGAGGATCTGAGGGCCCGCCTAGACGAAAGGAGGTTCCAGCGCGATGCTGACTTGGGCAATGCCCTTAGGGGGCATCGTGTGCACGTGCAACATCGCATTGGCCAACCGATGTCTAGCGGTCGGGGGGAGACCTCGCTCCCTGACTCTAGGGAGAGTGTACACTCGCACTCCTCGACCCCATCTCGGGGCCAAGGGGCGGGCGAGCGACGCTGCTCCCCTACAACGTTGGATGCCAGGTGTTTTCCCTCCGCCTACGCCAAGCTGCGTGGCCTGAGAAGTTCGCCCCACGTCCATCGAGAAGTATGACGGTACCACCAACCCGTAGGAGTTCCTGCAGATCTATACTACGGTGGTGCGCACCGTGGGAGGGTCTGAAAAGATCGTGGCCATCTACCTCCCGACATCGCTGACGGGCTCTGCCCGCTCCTGGCTGCTGAACCTCCCGCGAGGCTCCGTGCACTCGTGGGAGGAACGGTGCGACCTTTTTGTCGCCAACTTTCAGGGCTCCTACACTCAGCCGGGTGTGGAGGACGACCTCCACGCCCTGGAACATACAAAGGGGTAGTCCTTGAGAGAGTTTATCCGGCGGTTCAGCCACTGCCGTAACACGATCCCTTGGGTTTCCGAGCAATCGGTAATCATCGCATTCCGGAGGGGGGTTCAGGATCAGAAGAAGCGGGAGAAGATGGCTACCCGCACCATATCAACCACCTCCGAGCTATTCTCCTTGGCGCATAAATGCGCCAGGGTGGCAGAGGCCCGGGAGCGTGCGGCGGGGCTGTCCGGCCACAGCGAGGCTGGAACCTCAAAAGCTTCCGATCACAAGAAGAAGAAGAAGCGCAAAGAGGCCAGCGCCGGAGAGATCCTAGTCGCTGAGCCGGAGGCCAAGCCCCAGAGGCGCGACCGTCGGGACAGGAGGGGTGATCGCCGAGACCCGCGCGGCGACCGCGGGGACCGCTGTTCGCCCCGCCGAGAAGACGATGGGGGCAGACCTTACTGCCCCATCCACAGGACCAATGGACATGATCTGGCGGATTGCCAGGTCGTGTCCAAGCTAGTGGAGCAGCGGCTTAAGGAACGTCGCGAAGACGACCACGATGACGCTTGTGAAGACCCTGCTCTGTTGGCCTTTCAGCAAGCGGAGCACACGGTGGCATTCATTCATGGTGGCTCCGCCACCTACTCTTCAAACTCGGAGTACAAGCGAGAGTTGAGGGAGGTGTGCGCCACCGTACCAACCCCCGCGGCGAGCAGGCCACTAAAATGGTCAGAGGAGCCGATCACTTTCAGTCGAGCCGACCACCCGGAGAGCACCTCTGGCCTCGGGCGAGTGCTTGTTGATGGAGGAAGCTCCATCAACCTTATGTCAGTCGGGGCATTCAGGGCACTCCAAATTCCCTATGAGGAGTTGCGCCCGGCCCCTCTCTTCTATGGAGTTTCCCCTGGGGTAGGCTTGACGCCCCTGGGACAAGTCTGGCTGCCTGTCACCTTCGAAAGTGTGGAAAACTTCCGGACAGAGAGAATCAACTTCGAGATCGCCGACTTCGACCTCCCCTACAACGCTTTGCTTGGCCGACCGGCTCTGGTCAAGTTCATGGCAGCCACGCATTATGCCTACAAGATGGTGAAGATCCCTGGGCCTGGAGGCCCAATTACTATGAAGGTGGATCGGCTGGAAGCCCTGCGCCTCAGCAAGCAGGTGCAGGACCTGGACGGCACCACCTGCTCGGCCCGAGGTGAGGACGACTGCCCAGAGCTCCCCCCTGTCAAGGCCCGCACCTCACCTGGTCCCTCGGGTGAGGTGAAGGCGGTCCCCGTGGGCGAGGACGGTTCTGGGAAGGTCATGAAGATCGGTGCCAACCTCAGCACCAAATAGGAAGACACGCTCATCACCTTCCTCCGGTCTAACCTAGATGTGTTTGCCTGGGAACCATCTGAAATGACTGGGGTCCCTAGGGAGGTGATTGAGCACCGATTGGCAACGCTCCCTGGAGTGCACCCAGTCCGGCAGAAAGTCCGGAGGCAGGCACCAGAGCGGCAAGATGCCATACGGGATGAGGTAGAGAAACCGCTGCAGGCAAGGATTGTACGGGAGGCCGCCTACCCCGAGTGGCTGGCCAACCCTGTGCTCGTGAAGAAGTCGAACGGGAAGTGGCGGATGTGCATCGACTTCACCGACCTCAACAAAGCCTGCCCCAAGGACCCATACCCTCTGCCGCGAATAGACATTGTCGTCGACTCCACAGCAGGGTGCGAGGTCTTGTGCTTCCTGGACGCCTACTCCGGCTACCACCAGATCAGCATGGCGCGGGAAGACGAAGAAAAAACTGCTTTTGTGACCCCTCTAGGCGTGTACTGTTATATCCGAATGCCATATGGGCTGAAGAACGCTGGTTCAACCTACTAGCGAGCTATGCACACTGTATTTCGGTCACAGATTGGAAGAAATCTCGAAGTGTACGTTGATGACTTGGTAGTGAAGACCAAAAAGAATGCTGGGCTTGTTGAAGATCTAGAGGAGACTTTCTCCCACCTCCGGCAGTATCGCTTGAAGCTGAATCCTGAGAAGTGTGTGTTCGGTGTGTCGTCTGGAAAGCTGCTTGGGTTCCTCATTTCCAGTCGTGGAATCGAGGTCAACCCGGAAAAGATCGCAGCCATCGAACGCATGCTACCACCCACACGGCTCAAGCAAGTGCAGTGCTTAGCTGGTCGCCTGGCCTCTCTCGGCCGGTTCATAGCCCAGCTAGGGGAAAGGAGCCTCCCCTTCTTCAAGCTGTTAAAGAAGACTAACTTTTTCGAATGGACTACAGAAGCGCAACAAGCACTCGAAGATTTAAAGAAGTACCTCTCCTCCCCTCCAGTACTAGTGGCCCCGAGCCAGGTGAGCCGCTACTGTTATATGTAGCGGCCAGCCCGGCGGTCGTGAGCGCGGCACTGGTGGCAGAGCGGGAAGGCATCCAGTGGCCGGTTTACTATGTCAGGAAGGTGTTACATGATGCAGAAACAAGGTACCCGCAGGCCCAGAAGATGGTGTATGCCGTGTTGGTGGCGTCTAGGAAGTTGCGGCATTATTTCCAAGGAAGGGAGATCATGGTGGTTTCCGCCTATCCCCTGCGTGAGATTCTTCACAATCGTGAAGCGGAGGGCCGCATTGCCAAGTGGTCCGTTGAGCTGGGCGAGTTTGGAAAGGAAGATTGTGCAGCGCGGATTGTTTTGCGTTTTACGTGGCATAGATGATTTTTCCTGCAAAAACCTATAACTAGAAAGTTGTAGACAACGTCGAGACCTAGCTTCTGTAATTTTTTCTGAATTTTTCGGCTGTCTGTCTGAGAGTTATCTCTGTTGGAAGATAATGAACAGAATCTGGAAACAGATTTCGTCCACTGTGTTGGACGGTTGTTTAGGCATATTTAACAGCAGAATTGAAATTTTTAACCTTCATGAAAGTTGTAGATCTCGTCAATATCTAGCTACTGTAATTTTTATGTATTTTTATAAACAGTAGAAAAAAAGATACGAAATTGGGAAGAGAGGGTGCTGCTGTTCGATCCGGACAGATCGGGGTTTTTGGCGTTTAAATGGGATCGGGGAGTAGGAAGCGTGTGTTTGAATTGTGTGATGAATTGTGATGTCTCTATGTACTGAAATAATGTTTGTTCAGGTGATGCCACTGCTGGGCGTAACTAGGTTCATCGCCCACGTCGGTAAAGGCAAGTGGAAGTAGTTGTATTGTTAAGCTATACATTGTTGTTTGCTTCGCCTTCCTTATAAACTCCAATTACAGCAATCATACATGGTTTAATCACTTGCTTTGAGGTAAGGTGAAGAAGGATGTTGTTTACCGGATGAATTGTCTAAACATTTCATCTCTATGATATTTGTTTTCTATCCATGCTATATGATGATATGCAAACATGTGGACTCGATGGGAGGAGTTATGAATGAATTCATGCATGAAGCATTAATCGCATAATCATGCATTGGAAGTTTGTCGACGCCAACAAGGCGCGATCAAGAGTACAACACCGTGTGTTCCTGAGAAAGGGCACGGTGAGGAGGAACATGGCATAAGCATGTGCATCAATCATATGCATTTTACTGAAGTGGTGTGGACTCTTTGATGTGGTATTGTATATGAGGAATGTGGACTCTTTGATGTGGTATTGTATATGAGGAATGTGGACTCTTTGATGTGGTATTGTATATGAGGAATGTGGAATGATAGATATATGGTGGATGTTTTATTTGTATTAGTTGTTCCGCTTGCTGAGATTACCCAATCTCACTACTTGTTGTTTTGATGTTTTCAGGTAGCACACGTGAGTCGTAAGCATGAAGGGTGGGCTAGCAACACAATAAATTTTTTGTTGTCATCACGACTCACATGATCTAGTGTTTTAAATAATTCATTAGTTGGATGCAATTTTATTTCATTTAGACCTATTGTTGTTCCCTTTAAACTTGTTCTCGTTTATGGTTGTCCTCTTTGGAGCTGTTTTACGTTTATGTTTGTTTTCTGGTTGATTTAGACTTGTTATCTCTAGTATTGATGCTTTTATGTTATTCCTGTTTGTAATGTTTATTATGAATCTTGTTGTCGCTTCCGTTTTGTCCTAATTTTAGGGAGATGTCATTAAATTTTCTTGTACGACAGTTTAGATTTATGGGGTGTTACAGTTGGTATCAGAGCAGGCTGTAGGTCCTTGGAATGTGTATTTTTAGTGTCATACTATAGGATACAACTAAAATGTGATGTGGAATAACTTAGAAACATGGCCTAGGTTTTAACTAAAATTTTGTCATTTGGATAGCAACATTAAAATTTGTGTAAGTGGAATCACTAATTTAAAATCTGACACACATGGATGCACAGTAGGAAAGGGGTATGGGTACCGTTGCTTTCCGTTTAAATATTGTATCTAAGCTTTGATGTTGAATGCTACTTTTGATAATGTATAATGCTATATTTATGATGGATTTGATTGAGTTGCTTCATTTGTGATGAAGTGGGGTTGTGGTGCCGAAGGGTTTCAGTCACCTCTTTTTGTTCTTAGTAAGGGTGTGGTTTGACGGTGTGGCCAGTTAACGCCATCACCGAAGAATTATTAAACCCTGTAGGAGGAGTGCTTACCCTTTCTGTCGTGGATCGGGTAGTGGACTGGAGTCAAATAGAAGAGATTGGTGGTAGATTCCTTCGGATGTTCTTTATCGTTCTGACGGTCGGTCTTGGTTGGTTTTCTTGGTTTTAGTTGATTGAAATAAGAAGAAAAGTGTTTGGAATTTGGATTTTCGCGGAGTGTGCCTTCGGTGTTTCTTGGTTTTGTCTTCTTTGGGTGAAGACAAAGAAGGGGAGTTTTGTGTTGCGCGTCTTTGGTCGCCTTTTGACTTTGACACCTGTTTAGTTGGTTGCCTTGCAAAGAAAGGTATAGCTTTTGGTTCTTGTGTGTCTTGCTCTGAGTTTAAAAGAAGTTATTGAAGCGTGTGTAAAAAGTTAAGTTGTGTCGATTTATGTTTTGTGCCTTTGTTCGTAAAGGTTTACTTGATCGCTTAGTTCCCTCCTGTGGGAGTCTTTAAGATTGAAATGTGTCTTGGAGTCATGTCCTATTGCAAATTTGAGAGTCAAGCCTCTTTGTGAGTTTTGGTTGAGTATTAAAAGAAAAAAAAATGCTGCAAATAAAGTAAGTATTCGTTAACTGAAATTACTTGTTAAAAGTGGAAATTGTTGTTTAGCATGTTATGTAGTATGTAACAATGTGGTTTATAGAAATGATGTACTCCTTAGTTAATTTGCGAGTTGAATCAATTAAGTGTAATTGTTACCTTTAGCTTAAGATTAAATGAACCTCTAGTGATGTAGAGTACCCCGTAGTGGGGATGATTAAATGTGTTAATGTACATGCTTATAATCTGTTGCTTTGCTTTAAAAGTGCTTATGACCCCCGATAATGTTTAAGGTTTTAAACCCTGATGCATGGTTAGAACATTAAGATGAGGTAGACAGCGGTTATTGTTAAAGAAACTTTGCTGGTTGTTTAAAGATGTTCTAATCTAACGGATTAATAGAGAAAATTTAATTGTGTTGACTAGCGACTTTAATTTGGAAGTTGATTAGAATTGCTATTTACGTTGTTGCAACCTACTAGTATGTTGTGTGGTGGTAATTTTGTTATCACCTATGTATAGGGTAGCCAAAAGTAATGTTGATGGTTGATGTTTATGCCCATTTGTTGTTATTGATGACTTGGTAGGGTTGTTAATTGTTGGAAATCATTGATCCAATAGAGAAGTGTAAAACTGTGGAATTATGTCGAGTTCATGTTGTGATGGGATGAACATTGGATAACAATCATGATGCAAGATTTTAACCTTAATGAATGCATGTCTTAGAATCCTGTTTACGAATTTTATCTTGTAGAGATAATACTTATTGGTTGAAGTCATTCTATTGATTGAACAAGTTTTAATTATCAAGATGTTGATGTATAGATGGTATAAAATTGATACGTTGATCATGCTTAAGTATATGTTGAAGTACTATGTTTGAAATATAGAATACATTGATATATGATGTGTTGTCTGTGGGGATCATGATGAGGTAGTATAGAATGGAAGACGTTTTGTTAATCATCATAAACTGTATTTATAAATGTTGGGAAAGGTAACTAGAGAAAGAATTGGTTATGTAGCTTTTGGTTGAATTATATTGAGGCTTCTCGATGAGTAAATAGTGTATATTGAATGCTTAAATGGTAAGTATAGTGGAATACTAGATATGGTGGCTTTCATCCTGAGCCTGTGTCTAAAACCTTTTGGACTGGTTTGGTTGGTTGCTATTTTGGTTGAATACTTTTTGTCGAAGTGTTTCTTCTGTTGTGTTTCAGAGTTTCCCTAAAACTCGTAGTGATTAATGCCAACCTTTGGATTTGGCTAACTTGTTTAGTTTGCACTATGAGTATGGATTTACACCCAAAAGTCTTTGAGTGGATCGCGCCCCTTCGCGTTCGCACTGCATTATCTTTGGAATTAATTTTTAAGGAAGCAGATGGACATAGTGGGTTGTGTTGGAAACTCTTGAGATTTAATTTGTAACTCTTTTTTACTAGAGTTGGATTTATTTGCATGATGTGTGTGACGTTTGCGAGTGCTTCAAAAAGGTGGATTATATGAGTGTTTCATAAGTGAATTTGGTTAGTGAAGAGTTCTCTTTTGGGAATGAATTTCCCTTTCTTTCGAGAAAAAAAAAATTGTGGCGGTTGTTTGTGCAGATGTTTGATTTTGGAGTCGATGTTCTTTTCCAAAATGTTGATTTTGGTTAAAATGCGATGTTTTGCAAGTTTAGCTTTCTATCATTGGTGGGTTTTGATACGATGTGGTGCCTTACTGTTAACTATGCTGCCGACATAGTTTATATGAATTAGCGCAATCCTCGGTGTTATTTGAGTTTTATTCATGTGTTACAGAGGAAGAAGTCGTCTTGTAAATGACTATTCGATTGTGTTGTTACATGATGAATGAATGGTGAATATTAAACATGACATTGTCTATAGATGTTAAATGATAAAAGAGTCGTTGAGCCAGGTCGGTGAGAAAGTCATATATGGATATATGACTAATCTGGAGAGTGGTTGGAATAAGGAGTGCGAGACCATTTTCTTTCATGGTCTATTTGGGAATTGAAGTGAAGGTGGAACCGTGAAAGGTTGCACTCTGTTGAGCTAAATCAACATTTTCTCGCTAGTGTTGGTTTTGAGAACTTGCTTGTCGTTTATTCCGGTTTGAGTCTTTGTGTGAATGTTTTGTGTTGCAAAGAAGTCTTTTGTCCCTTGGGGACTTTGTTGTTGATTTTGGTGTGTCTTAGATTCGGGGACGAATCCTTTTAAGGTGGGGAGATTGTGATGCCCTAGAATTTGAGAGCGATCCTATGGTTTTCTTTCTTGGTTGTTCCGGAAAGAAAGAGGGTTTTGTCGGGGAATGAAATAATTGAAGATTATGCAGCAATTTAATATTAAAAATTGGAGTTTTGGGCTAGTTTCCGCTGGGCTGAGGCAACCTGGGCCTAGGCCGGGAATTCCTTTTTCCCCCTCTCCTCCCCATGCCTTGGTGGGGCGGCCCCCCTCCCCTTTAAGTGGCGCCTCCCCCAAACCCTAAGGCGCCCCTTCCTCCCCTAGCAGCCACACCCCCTCCTCTTCCTCCCCTGCGTGGTGGCTCAAGATCCACCGCGAAACGCGAAGGAGAAAACGAGAAGAGGATCCGTGGAGGCGAGGAGGACGAACAGATTTCCGTTACGGGGATCGTCGCGTGTTCTTCGTGGGTTCGCAAGGGGGAACTCAAGGTAAAATTCCCAATCTTTTACCCCTGTTCTACCTAGGGATTAGGAGTGTATTAGATCTGGTGGTGAGTGGTTTGGATGGATCTTGATGGGGGAGAAGGGTAGATGTTCACGTGGTGCTGTTTTTGGAAGGGAAGATTGTGCAGCGCGGATTGTTTCGCGTTTTACGTGGCATAGATGATTTTTCCTGCAAAAACCTATAACTAGAAAGTTGTAGACAACGTCGAGACCTAGCTTCTGTAATTTTTTCTGAATTTTTCGGCCGTCTGTCTGAGAGTTATCTCTGTTGGAAGATGACGAACAGAATCTGGAAACAGATTTCGTCCACTGTGTTGGACGGTTGTTTAGGCATATTTAACAGCAGAATTGAAATTTTTAACCTTCATGAAAGTTGTAGATCTCGTCAATATCTAGCTACTGTAATTTTTATGTATTTTTATAAATAGTAGAAAAAAAGATACGAAATTGGGAAGAGAGGGTGCTGCTGTTCGATCCGGACAGATCGGGGTTTTTGGCGTTTAAATGGGATCGGAGAGTAGGAAGCGTGTGTTTGAATTGTGTGATGAATTGTGATGTCTCTATGTACTGAAATAATGTTTGTTCAGGTGATGCCACTGCTGGGCGTAACTAGGTTCATCGCCCACGTCGGTAAAGGCAAGTGGAAGTAGTTGTATTGTTAAGCTATACATTGTTGTTTGCTTCGCCTTCCTTATAAACTCCAATTACAGCAATCATACATGGTTTAATCACTTGCTTTGAGGTAAGGTGAAGAAGGATGTTGTTTACCGGATGAATTGTCTAAACATTTCATCTCTATGATATTTGTTTTCTATCCATGCTATATGATGATATGCAAACATGTGGACTCAGTGGGAGGAGTTATGAATGAATTCATGCATGAAGCATTAACTGCATAATCATGCATTGGAAGTTTGTCGACGCCAGCGTGCGCGACCATACCGGTACAACACCGTGTGTTCCTGAGAAAGGGCACGGTGAGGAGGAACATGGCATAAGCATGTGCATCAATCATATGCATTTTACTGAAGTGGTGTGGACTCTTTGATGTGGTATTGTATATGAGGAATGTGGACTCTTTGACGTGGTATTGTATATGAGGAATGTGGACTCTTTGATGTGGTATTGTATATGAGGAATGTGGAATGATAGATATATGGTGGATGTTTTATTTGTATTAGTTGTTCCGCTTGCTGAGATTACCCAATCTCACTACTTGTTGTTTTGATGTTTTTAGGTAGCACACGTGAGTCGTAAGCATGAAGGGTGGGCTAGCAACACAATAAATTTTTTGTTGTCATCACGACTCACATGATCTAGTGTTTTAAATAATTCATTAGTTGGATGCAATTTTATTTCATTTAGACCTATTGTTGTTCCCTTTAAACTTGTTCTCGTTTATGGTTGTCCTCTTTGGAGCTGTTTTACGTTTATGTTTATTTTCTGGTTGATTTAGACTTGTTATCTCTAGTATTGATGCTTTTATGTTATTCCTGTTTGTAATGTTTATTATGAATCTTGTTGTCGCTTCCGTTTTGTCCTAATTTTAGGGGAGATGCTGTCGAAATTTTCTTGTACGACAGTTTAGATTTATGGGGTGTTACACTTCGTTGTCGAATGGACCCCTGCAAAGTCTGAAGCTAAAGAAACCCCCGCGCCCTCCCCCTTGACACTTTACTTCGACGGCTCCTTCAGGCTTGAAGGCGCGGGGGCTGGGGTCCTCCTAGTTTCCCCAACCGGAGACCTCCTCAAGTACGTGGTCATCCTGGACTTTAAGGCCACCAACAACGTTGCTGAGTATGAAGGCTTGCTGGCGGGACTTCGCGCCGCCGCAGCCATCGGTGTTCGGCGCCTGCAAGTCAAGGGCGACTCGCTGCTAGTCATCAACCAAGTGAGAAAGGAGTTCTCCTGCTCTGATCCTGTCATGGCGGAGTACCTAGCAGAGGTCAGAAAGATGGAGCGACACCTCGACGGGCTGGGGTATACCCATATCTCCCGGCGCGACAACTACTTGGCGGATGGGCTCGCACAGCTCACCTCGACAAGATCCCCTGTTCCGGTCAGAGTCTTTGAAGAAAGGCTTCTGCGACCGTCCATCGCAGCCCCCGTTCCTGGTGGGGACGATGGTGACGCTGCTTCAGCCCTTGTTCCGGAAGGGAAAGTAATACCGACGGAAATGTCTGGCCAGGCGGAGTACCCGGGCGATCACCGAGTGGTCGCCACACTTGACCGGGAAGGCACATGGATGGACCCGATCCTAGCCTACCTGCGGGATCAAGTGTGCCCCAACGATGATGCGTCAGTGGAGAAGATAGCACGATAGGCCAAGTGCTATACCCTGGTGGGTGGGGACCTGTACTGCCGGGGTAGAAACGGAATTCTTCTGAAGTGCATCACTTGGGAAGAGGGGAGCAGTTTGCTCTCTGATATCCATGGAGGCGTGTGCGGGAGCCACATGTCAAGTCGAACGATGGTTGGGAAATCTTTTCGCCAAGGGTTCTATTGGCCAACCGCCCTCCAGGATGCTTGCGAGCTGGTGAGGAAGTGCGAGGCGTGCCAGTACCACGCCAAGCAAATCCACCGACCAGCCCAGGCTCTGTAAACCATCCCGCTCTCATGGCCCTTTGCGGTCTGGGGGTTGGATATCCTGGGCCCGTTCCCGCGGGCCACAGGGGGCTACACCCATCTATTCGTCGCCATTAACAAGTTTACCAAGTGCGTGGAAGCCGAAGCAGTAAGGGCGATTACTGCCGCCGCCGCAATCAAGTTCATGAAGGGAATCTTCAGCCGCTTCGGGGTCGTCAACCGCATCATCACCGACAATGGCACATAGTTCACCAACGCTGCCTTCTTGGGTTTCTATGAAGAAATGGGCATAAAGGTTTGTTTTGCCTCGGTGGCCCACCCAAGGAGTAATGGCCAAGTTGAACGGGCCAATGCGCTGGTGCTGAAGGGCCTTAAAACCAGGGCGTTTGATCGACTCCATAAGCGCGGAGCGCGGTGGACTGAAGAGCTCCCGGCTGTTTTGTGGTCGCTTCGCACCACCCCGAGCCGGGCCACCGGTGAAACTCCTTTCTTCCTGGTCTAAAGTGCGGAAGCTGTCTTGCCCTCAGAGCTGGCCTTGGGGTCACCACGCATCGCGGTGTTCATGGAGGAAGGCCAGGAGGATCTGCGCCGAGAGGAAGCCAATCTCTTGGAAGAGATGTGAGACCATGCGGCCCTGCGCACTGCTCGGTACCAGCAAAGTCTCAAGCGGTACCACGCCGCCCGGGTCAGCGAGAGAACACTGGCAGTGGGTGACCTGGTCTTGCGCAGAATTCAGACGCATGCCGGGTTGCCCAAACTGTCTCCCCAGTGCGAGGGCCCCTTCAAGGTGGTCTCAGTCTCTCGCCCCGGGGCGGTCAGGATGGCCACTGAAGACGGGGAGGAGTTGGCGAATTCCAAAAACATAGAGCTTCTGCGCAAATTCTATCCCTAAAATGGCTGTAAGTGCAGAGCTGTGTGCCCCGACCAGCCGGAGTGAGTTTTTCTCTCCTTGGCTGGTCGGGGGAAGCCTCTGATTAAATCAAGTGTTTGGTTTTCGTTCAAAGCAGCTACCGCCTTTGTTCTCTTTTTTTCTGGTTTGCGCCCTGGTGGGCCGCGTCCGTGTGGTCGCCCTTAGTATCTTGCGACTCCCCGAAACCTCGACGGTAAAAGTGGAACCCCTGGGTGAGTGCGGCGAGCAGGGATGGGTGATCGGGCGGCTAGTTTGGCACGGTTCTCAACACGATCGTGACGCTCCGGTCGTCCCCGTGAGAAACGGCGACTTAAACACCGCTACCGAAAGCCTACTATCCTGCCACGCCTCACCATGGGTTCGGTCCCGAGAGACCGCGAGAATAGTTTATTTCACAAGGTCCTAAGGTCCTGAGGAGGCGGTGTTCTGGCGCGAGGGTCTCTAGCCCTGCATCCCGACTAACCTTTAAAAGTGTACGGTTGCCAGCAAAGTGGGGCGTGCGGACAGACATTCAAGCATAAGACGTGTAAAGGGGAGCCCGTGCATTTATAAGTAAGGACTAACTTGCAGGAGTTTTTCTTACAGACAAAGACAAAACAAAAGACAAAAAGCTAAGTCGAGGGCCTTCACTCCTCGCCCGCCGTGGCTTTCGCGGCCTCCTGGTCCTCTGCCGGACCGCCGTCAGCCCAAGAGCCACATCCTCGGCCACCGCTTCCAGCGCCGGATTGACAATCTCGAGCTGCCCGGTGACCTGTTCGGCGGCATCGTGGACCTGCACCTCTGCGCGGGCCCAGTCCACTTCCACCCCCGAATGGCGACCAGGGGGTCGAAGTTCGCATCCCGGCTGGCGCAGCACGCTAGCACGTAGTTCGCCGTGGCCGCCGCGACTGCGCGCGCTTCTTCGCTGGACCGGGTGGCTAAGGCGGCGGGCATCAGAGTGAGGAAGTCGGCGATACGGCCCATGTAGAAGGTGTAGTGTCGTGCCCACTGCTCAATAGGGGGTAGCTGCTCCAGCCCCAGCGGCGCCAAGCTGGCCACCATCCGGTCAAAGGCGGGGCGCAGCATGGAGGTGGTCTCGGCCTCTGCACGGAGCCGATCAGTCCTCTCCGCGTCGCGCTCCCTGGTGAGCGCCTCGACGCAGAGTGCTCCTTGCGCCCTCTCCTGCTGCAACTCCTGCTCCAACCGCACCGCCTGGCTGCGCCAGTCCTGCGCCTCCTTGCGGAGGCGGTTGATCTCCATGGCGGCCTCCCTCAGCTTCTCCTTGCTCGTCGCGAGGCGGCTGCTCACGCTGGAGTGAAGCTCGCTGAGGGCGGCCAGCAGGGCGTCCGCGTCCGCCGAGGGAACTAAAGCGGTGGGGGCCTCCAAGGTGGGCTGCAAGCCCAACTCACCCTTGGTCGGCGCGGTGATCGCCCCCGTGGCGGCTACTGGGCGGTCACCCTCATTGCCCTGAGGTTCCCCCACCACAACTGGCGCTGTCGCGGGGCGCTGCGGTCCCCTGATCGCCTCCAGCTGGGGCGCTTGAAGTAGCCGCCCTAAAGAAGACAAAAAGGAGGTAAGCCTTCCAGATTAAAAGAACTTCACAGTTTTTATGCTTTGGTTTAAGTACCCGGCAGGAAGTCTCCTGAAGCACAGCGCAGCCTGCGGGAGGTTCAGCACCCCCCGCGGTGCCAACGGCGGCGGCGGTAGGTCCTGCATAACCGGCGCAGGCAGAAGAACTGGGGCTGGAGGCTCAACCTACAGCGGCGGAGGAAGGATCGCTGCCAGCGGCGGCGGCGGATCGACCTGCGCCGGCGGCGGCGGAGGAAGGATCGCTGCCGGCAACGGTGGAGGAAGGATCGGTGCTGACGAATTGACCTGCACCGGCGGCGGCGGAGGAAGGATCGGTGCTGACGAATCGACCTGCACCGGCGGCGGCGGAGGAAGGATGGGTGCCGGCGGAGCTATGGTCGGAGTAGCGTCAACATCAACCACCTCGACGGGAGCAGTTGAAGTTGCAGCTGCGGCTGCCGTAGAGCTCCCCGCCCCGGTGGAGCCCTATGGGGCGGCCGAGGTCGCTGCGTCCCCTGACGAGGCGCAAACCCTCTTGGGGCTGGCGCCAGGGGCGTCGTCGTCGGCTGAGCATTTGCCCCTTCCCTGGTCGCCAGCACCAGGAGGGTCCCGGATCGTCAAGGCCCTTGGGCGTGGCGTGTTCACCAGTCCCGTGGCGTCCATAACGGGCATGGCACGGGTGATCGCCACGCGCTCCCAGGGCTCCATGCGGCAAAGCGGGAGTGCACCCACCGGGAAAGGCGGAACGACGCTGGGGGCGCCCAATTGCCCCATCCAAGTGTCGACTTTCGAAGGGGATAAGCCCCCTGCATCTGTTAGCAAGTAAAAAAGGAAGAAGAATGTCTTCAACTCGGCAACAGTTGCCAAAATCACCAAAAAGGGGAGACAAGAAGCCTACCTCTGGAAACTATCCGGGTTACGTCATCAAGGCCCGTGTACTGCTAGGTCGGGCGGGCACAGCGGCGCAGGGGGCTGATCCTCCGAGATATGAAGTCTCGGAGAACCATACCTCCCGTCAGGCCCGCTGTCCGCAGCTGGTCCACGCGAGCCAGCATCGTCCGGAGCTCGGGCGATTCGTCGACCTACGCTCCCCAGATGGGGTTGCTGACCGCCGGCCCGGTCGGCAACTCTAGGACCTCTATGCTGCTGTTGTCCGCGACATAGAGCCACTCGTTGCGCCAGGTCTTCCAGTTGGACCTGAGATCCAACTGGATGTAGCGCGATGCCGCGCCGTCTCGGAGGCGAAAGTGGTAGCATCCCGACAGGATGGAAGGATCCCTGGCCGCGCGCAGGGCGTAGAAAAAGCGAAAAAGAGGAAGATTGGAGGCCACTCCCATGAACATTTCGCAGAAGTAGGCGAAGACGACAAGGAGGATGATGGAGTTGGGAGGAACATGAATGTTGTGGATAGAGTAGAAGTTGAGGACGGAAATGTAGAAGTCAGAAACCGACGGGAGAAGGCCCGCTAGCATCGCCCAGCCGAAGAAGATCACTTCTCCCGGGCGACAGCCGGGCGCTGTGGTCCCGGCACGGACGTTGAGGGAGCCGCCGGACATATACCGGGAAAACCTCGCAGTGTCTCTTTCCTCGACGGTCGACGGCGGAAGCAAAGGTGCCGGAGGTGCCATCCGAGCAAAGGAGGCGATGTGCAAGAAGGAGGCAGTTCGCAAGAAGGACGGTTGAAGGTTTAGCAGATGGATGAGACTGAAAGAAAGAAACCGCTCCACCCGTGCCCACTTATGTATAGGCGCACAGAGAGGTGATCTGGCAGGAAACCCGAAGCTTGCGGTGGCTCGAAAGCGGGAAGCCCAAAAGGCTGTCGAAGCGTGGGCATGTTCCCCAAAGGTCCGGCGTCGGTTACGAGGCGGGGGTGGTTGCATGTTCCGCCTTAATACCCAGAAACGGCTGTGGGCATTTAGAGCTGCGGCGTTACGTGGGCATTTATGATGGACCCACCCGGGAGACCGAACCGTTTTCCAAAAAGGGTCAAAAGCGTTCCCGGGTGGGCCTGGGGGCAACTTTCGGTGTATTCTACACGAGGGTACCCACTCCACCGTAGTAAAGGTAATAGCCCGGCGGACAGGTGGCGTTCAGGCCACGCCGCTGGCGGTCAGTAAAGGTGATCGTCCAACGGACACGTGGCGCCCAGGCCACGCCGCTGGCGGTCAGCATGGTGATCGCCCAACGGACAGGTGGCCTTCAGGCCACGCGGTGCGATCGATAAGGTGATCGTCCCAATGACAGTGGCGCCCAGGCCACGCCGCTGGCGGTCAGCATGGTGATCGCCCAGTGTCGGGACCTCGAATTTGCAAATCCGGACCCTCTGTGTATTCAGCACTAGTCCAGGAACGCGCTAGTGCACACAGTCTTAACATTGGTAAATATCACAATCATACCAATCGATATTATCAAAGTACTTTATTTAAATAACCAAACTGGTTACTCGACCTTATGGCCAAGTTACAAATATATGCCTCGCAAGGCGAAACTTATTCAGAGAAAAAGAATAGCAATGAAAATCAAATAGCTTCGTGGCGCCATCCAAGATACCACAGCAACCGATCGGGCTCGCATCCCTAAGTAGACGGATCCTCTTGGAATTCCTCCTCCGGCCGGGCGTAGTCTCCTCTTCAACTGGTGTTGTGTTGAGGCAAGGGTGAGTACTTGGTACTCAGCAAGTCATGCACGTAATGCAAAGCTAATATACTATATGCATGGCTTGGTACAAAGGAATAGCTCAAGGTATATTTGCAGAAACAGCATTTGAAAAGTAATATAAGTAGATTCGAAGCGGTAGAAATAAGTAAAGCATAAATAACTTTTCAGAAATTTAATAAACAGTTTCCCCATCCTAAACCACAATTCTCTCCACTGCATTATTAACCCAACCCAACTTTTCAAACCAAAGTGATTTTTGAGAAAATCTAACCCTTGATCAGTAATTCCGAGCGATGTCCAATACCGCGGACACGGCTATTCAAATAGATTCTAAACTCTGCAGAGGTTATGCACTTTACCCACAAGATACAGTCAAACACCACAAAGGCGAGTTCCCGTAACAAAGTCTTTCGAAACCTCTAACAATACAAGTGGTCCTCCCGGTTATTGCGCACTAACCCTTCCCTTCGCTAAGGCGAAGTCTAGGCCAATCAACCGTTAGATGGGTACTGGCCTCACTGCAGACGCCTCCCCGCATAACTTACACAAAGGGTGTAGTTGACCTCCCGAGGTCCCATAGGTGCGTTATTAGCAACTTAGTCAACTAGGTCCGTCCCATTACGGACATGTGGTTGCACGTTAGACCCAGTTCAAAGGCTTGCAAGGTTAAGTCCTTAGGGTGACCAGGGCAAGACTACCCAAGAACCAAATCAACATCCCCAATGCCACAACCGGCCCACTGATTACTCTTGCCACATGCCCTGGCCGAAATCGTTTATCAAACCCCGCTTGATTACCATGCACCACGTGCCATCAACATCACATGATACTTTTCCAAAACAGGTTCAATATATCATTAAGTCAATATTAACATTTGATTGTCCAAAATCATGTCATGAGCACGAGTGTGTCTAAGCAAAGATACTACAACGGTCTAAACCCAGGTTGGCAATTTAATAATGTACAACTAGTAATCCACAACTAGGGTGACAAGGGACATGTCACAGACATAAATAATAAAGGTGTCATAAAGAAAATAGGTAATTATCTAACCCCCAGCTTTAAACCAAGTATTTTTCTAATTGAACTAGCATGCAGTAGTTTAAATCAAAATAGGTTTCAAAATGGGATCAATATGGTCAAAGCATAACTTGCCTTCAAAAAGTACTTGCTCTTGGTCTTGAGTTGGATCCTGAGTCAATACTTCTCCTTCGAATCCTTCCGGCACTTCAACGTCTACTCGTAAAGCGTGCAAATAGCAAATACCCAAATAAACAATAGGCAAAAAGTGTCCAAACATCCAAATAAAATCCATAAACAGAAAGAACATAATTTTATGGATTTTTAGAAACTGGAATCGTCAAATTTGGAGTTAAGACGCAAAAGTTATGATTATTTAAAGTTTAAATAATCAATTAAATAATTTTACAGAGGAAAACTTTAGTCCAAAAATTAAATAAAATTCATATTTAGGTAGATCTCAATTTTATACAAATTTAGAAATTTGAATCACTCAAATCGGAGTTGAAACGCAAAAGTTATAAGCGTTTGAAGTTTTGAAATTCAAATCAATTATTAAACCGATTTATTAAATCATTTTCCTTTTCGGAAAATCATTTATTGCGTCAGCAGGGACACGTGGCAGCCTCGATTGGTTGGTCGACGTCACCGGTCCATGGACTTGGTCCACGCTTGGCTCGGGTCCATCGTGGACTCGGTCCACGATTCTACGTGTCGGCCCGACATGTGGGCCCACTCGGGTAGCGTCATCGGCCCGGCGTCGGCGAGGCTCGACCACGGTCTTGGCAAGTGGGACCCACCGATGACGTCATGGGTGACGTCGGCGCTTAGCTGAATCGGCCCGTGACATGCGGGCTCGACACGCTGCGGGCCCAGCGTGTCGGCGTCTACGCTGCCAGCGTGGGCGGCGGCCGCGTCGGTCCAACTTCCCGACACGTGGCGCCAATCTCGGCCGTTGATTTGGAATTCAACGGCGCGATTAGATCCAGGGTTAACGTGTTGAATCTACACGATGATCGTGGGCCATTCGAACTAGATCGGACGGTCCAGATCTAATCCTATAATAATCACTACTACGGCACGTGGCGATTGTGAACCGTTGGATCTTGATCCAACGGTCCAGATCTACTCGGGTTTGGACCACTTGAACTCACCTCAACCGCACGATCTAGATCGGACGGCGCACAGATTTCGCGTGGGCGATGGGGACGCGGCGGAGCTGCAGCCATCGGAGACGGAGACGACGACGAGCCCGACGGCGCTCCGGTCGTTCGGCGAAGTGAGTGGTCTCTTCGTGCGCGCTGGCCGGGGTTCGGTTACGGGCTCCTTCTCGGAAGACGACGGACGGCGGCGAGACGAGGCAAAAACAGCGGCGGAGTGGCGCTCAACTACGGCGAGCTCGCACGCGAACCAAGCGGCGGCTCGGGCGAGATGGCTCGAGAAACGGGTGCGCAGGATGAGGGCAACCTCGGGCGTGACCAGGGCTTTAAATAGCCTCGGCGTTCGTGCGAGGCGAAACCTAATTCTACGGCGGCGGCGCGGCGCGAGTCCGGCTTCGGTCTCGGCGGACGACGACGCCTGGCCGCCCACGTGGCACGATCAACGGCCACGATCGCGACGGGCGCGATCGGATCCGGGCGGATACGGCTCGAACGTGCACGCGGATCTCGGCCGTTGAATCTTGATCCAACGGTTGGGATTGATTAGGGTTGGGAGCTGGTTTGGTCGAGTCAAGCGGCTCGGTCGGACTCGAGTCCGACTCGGTTCCGACTTCGATCGGATGAAACGATTTCGACCGAGTTGAATTTCCAGCGATTTAATATTTAAAATAATTCCCGATAATTCATTTAATTCATTAAAAATAGCAAATGACTCGTAAAAATTCCAGAAAAATTCTGAAAATATTTTGGATTATTTTGGACTCAAATAAAATATTTCCAACAAAATTTTATTTGCAAAATTAAATTCTTTAATTATTTCAAAATGGAATAAATTCAAATAAATTCCAAATAAATCCAAATAAATTCCAAAGAAATTCCAAAAATTCACCAAAGTGCCAAATCACACATGAATTCAATAAAAGCAAAAATTTTGGGGTGTTACAAACCTCCCCTTAATAGAATCTCGTCCCGAGATTCAGGGCTTACTAAAGGAATAGGTTTGGAAATTCTTTCTTCAAATCCTCTTCAGCTCCCTAAGTCGCTTCGCTTTCTTCATGGTTGCTCCATCGAACTCTACAGAAGCGGGTTGACTTGTTTCTAGTTTCTCGATCCATTGTGTCCGTAATCCTCACGGGATGCTCCTTATAAGTCAAGTCCTCTTGCAACTCAATTAACTCTAGCGGTGCCTGTTCCTCGTGAACTCGGAGGCACTTCTTCAATCAGGACACATGGAATACATCATGCACTCCTCGCCAACGATCGTGGCAACTCCGGTGATAAGCAACCGCCTCTGCGACTCAAAATCTTAAATGGTCCAACATAGCAGGTGCGAGTTTCCCTTTGGCATGGAACCTCTTAACTCCCCGAGAGGCGTAACTCGAGGTATACAAAGTCTTACGGTTCAAAACGCCAAATCTCGCGACGATTGTCGGCATAACTCTTCTGTCGAGATTGGGCTATCTTCAACCTTTCCCTAATCATGGCGATCCGCTCTTGACCTCTTGAAGAATATCAGGCCCAAAGACACAGCCTTTCGCCGGTCTCATTCCAATTCAATGGCGTCCGACAGAGTCGACCATACTGATGCCTCAAAAGGTGACATCTGTAAACTAGCCTGATAACTATTGTTGTAACTGAACTCGGCATACGGTAAACTCTTATCCCAAGAAGTAGCATAAGCTAATGCACAAGCTCTCAACATATCCTCCAGAATCTGGTTGACTCTTTCGATGGTCTGTCCGTCTGTGGATGATAAGGTCAGATCAAGTTCAAACGGGTTCCCATGGCTTCATGCAACTTATTCCGAGAACCTTGAGGTAAATTGGGTACCTCTGTCCGATACAATCCTCTTTGGCACTCCTTGCAAACAGACAATCTGATCATGTATAATTACGCTAATTTATCTCCGAGTAAGTGGTCTTCACGGAGATAAAATGGCCTACTTTAGTCAAGCGATCCACTATAACCCATATGGAGTCATAACCTCCTTGAGTCTTTGGCAAACCGGTAATGAAATCCATTCCGATTTCCTCCCACTTCCACTCAGGTATTTTCAGCGGTTGTAGCAATCCTGCTGGTCTCTGATGCATTGCCTTGACTCTCTGGCATACGTCGCACAATGCAACATGCTCGGCAACTTCACGTTTCATACTCGGCCACTGAATCTCTCATTCAGATCCTGATACATCTTGGCGCTTCCAGGATGAATTGAGTACTTAGAGTCATGGGCTTCTTCCAGAATCAGTTGCTTTAACTCCTTTTTGTTAGGCACACAAATGCGATCCTTCATCCACAACGTGCCTTGCTCATCCATCTTGAAGTCCTCTGCCTTGCCTTCCTCCTTGATGGACTTAATCCTGCGGATCTTGTCATCATCCTTCTGTCCTTCTCGGATCTGATCCTCTAGGGTAGGCTTTACTTCTAATGCGGCCAAGAATCCCCTAGGTACTACCTCAATCTTCATTTTCTGAAAATCCTCACATAACTCATCCTGACTTGTGGCTAGCAACGTACTCACGGTATGGCTTTTCCGACTCAGGGCATCGGCTACTACGTTGGCCTTCCCGGGGTGGTAATGGATTCCAACATTATAGTCTTTGATCAACTCTAACCATCTCCTCTGCCTCATATTCAGATCCGACTGGGTGAATATGTACTTAAGGCTCTTATGATCCGTATATACTTCACATCTGTTTCCAATCGATAGTGACGCCATATCTTCAAAGCATGCACTACGGCTAACTCTAAGTCATGTGTCGGATAATTTTCCTCATGCGGCCTCAATCGCCTTGATGCATAAGCGGCGACCTTTCCGTTACGCATCGGCACACATCCAAGTCCTTGGCGCGATCGTCACAATAAATATCGAAGCTTTGAGCAACATCCGGTAGAACTAACACCGTGCCGACGTCAATCGCTTCTTCAGCTCCTGAAATCCTTTCTCACATTCTCAAGCGTCCATGCAAACTTCTTTTCCTTCTTCAAAGCTATGCGTAAGAGGTTTCGCAATTGTCGAAGCCTTCGATGAAACGGCGGTAGTATCCTGCCATTCCAAGGAAACTCCGAATCTGGGTCACAGTCTTCGGCTGCTCCCAATGTAACACAGCTTCTACTTTGCTTGGATCTACGGCGACTCCTTCTGCGGTCATTACATGTCCAAGAAACTCCACCTTGTCCTTCCAAAAATCACACTTGCTGAACTTGGCGAAAAGTTGCTGTTCCTCGCCTTTTCCAAAACTAGCCTTATGTGTTCGTCATTTTCATCCTCTGTCTTTGATTAGTTTAGGTTATCGTCTATGATCACGAAGACAAACTTGTCCTAATGTTCAATGAACACCTTATTCATCATATTCTTGAAATAATTTGGCGCATTAAATCGACCCAAAGGACATAATCAGAACTCGTAATGTCCATATCTTGACGAGAATGCGATCTTGAATATCTTACGATCGGATCTTCAACTGATGGTATCCCAATCTCGCATCAATCTTGGAGAAAACTCCGGCTCCTCTCAACCGATCAAACAAATCATCAATCCTGGGTAGCGGATACTTATTCTTCACGGTGACTTCATTGAGTGCACGGTAGTCAATGCACATCCTGAAACTCCCGTCCTTCTTCTTGACAAACAAAAGCGGTGCTCCCCACGGCGACGAACTCGGTGCTGATAAATCCTTTCTCCATTAACTCTTCTAGCTATTTCTTCATCTCAACCAACTCCTCGATGGACATCCGATAGGGTCTCTTTGCTATCGGTCTTTGTACTGTACAAGCTCTATCACAAACTCTATGTCCCTGTCTTCGGCATACCGTAGATCTTCGGGAAAAACATCGGGTACTCATTCACTCTTTGGGACATCCTCTATGCTGATTGCCTTGGTACTGTTAACCATCAATCGTCCATCTCTAATCGCCGTGGCTTGAAATTCCACTTTCTTTCCGCACGGGCTCTCAACTGAGATAGTCCTTCGTCCACAATCCAATACGGCCTTGTGCTTGGATAACCAATCCATTCCCAATATGATGTCTAAGGTCTGGGTTTCCAAAATTATAAGGTTTGCTAGGAACTCTATTCCACCTATCAAGATTCTCACCCTAACATCCTACTTTCGTTCGGAGTTCTGGAACTGTGGGTTTGAACTAAAAGCATGCACTTAAGTCTTGCAATCCTCAAATCATTTCTAGTAGCAAAGCCTTGCGAAACAAACGAATCTGAAGCTCGAGTCAAACAAAATCAAGCAGTGTATCGAGTTAACAAGTAACTTACCCAAGACGACGTCAGTAGCATTCTGCGGTGCATCTGCGGTGACATGGTTGACTCGGCCTCTCACCACGGTGCAGGGTGTGGCTCCTGGTCTTTGGCGTCCTAGCTGGGGTGGTTCCTAGGTTGAAGCGAATCGGGTCACTCTGCTGTCTTCTTTGGACAAGCTGTTGGCAAAGTGTCTGGCTCGTTGCGCTTGTAGCGGCGTCTCAGCATTCCTTCTTTGATCGCTCGAGTAGTGTTTCTAGCGGGGTGGGTGCAGTAGTTCGATTGGCAGGTCTTGGTCTTTGAGGATGGTGTCCTTGTTGCATTCTCGTGGTTGGAATCAAGAATTGATTTGGTGCAACTCTCAGCGTGCGTTCCTGGCGTGATCCTTCTTTGTTGCATCCTGCGCTTCTGTTCTCATCCGGTTCCTTGCGCTTGTCCTCAAGAATAAGCGCCTTATTCACCAACTCTTGGAAATCTGGAAAGGTGTGGGTGATCAATGCTACTTGCAATCCTGAGTTAAGTCCCTTCATAAAACGAGACTGCGGATTTATCTGTCGCTACATCCTCAGTGCGTGGCGTGCTAGGCTGTGGGAACTTGTTCATAGTCGGCCACCGGCTGATTACCTTGCTTGATGCTCTGAACTCCTCCTTCTTAAGGTCCATGATTCCTTCAGGCACGTGATCTTGTCGGAATGCGGCTATGAACTCTTCCCAAGTGATATCTTGAGGGTTCTCTTGCGTGGCACAGTTCTCCCACCATTCGTAATTTGTTCCTTCCGGTGATGAGAAGCGTAAGAGTACCTTCTCATTTCCTATGCATTGAGCTATGTGTAGCTTCCTCTCGATTGATCTTAACCAATCATCGGCCTCCAATGGATTGGCATTCCCAGAGAAAGTGGGTGGGTGGGTTCTCATGAACTCTGATAGTCTCGTATTCTGGCGTGGTCCCTGATTAACTTGATTAGCAGTGGCCTGAGCGGTGACGTGTTGCATTTGTTGCATCATAGCATGCATTAATCGAGTGCAGGCAGCAAGAAAAGCTCCGAAATTCTGCATATCCAGTGGCGGTGCTGGTGCTCCATCATTGGGGTTTTCTGCTGGGCGAGAACCACTCCCATTGCTTCCAAGGTTTCCACGGGTGTTCACCATCTGTCGGTTTGCTCTAGGTTTAGAGATGAGAGGGAAACAAGAATAGACAAGTAACATGGAACTTATGCGGGGCGAAAGGGGTAACTTTAAGGTCCAACTTTATTATTAATAACTTGGTATGGCTGCTTACAATGCCTAAGGGCCTTGCAACACATACTGCACACTCAGCAAACAAAGCAAATCCAAATCGAACTAATTCTGGAGTCTAACGCCTAAAGGGTGACTCTTTCTTCTATGACGCGACTCGGCGAAGGAGTCTCACTATAGAACCTATGCTCACTCATCGAGAAAACCTCCACGGCCTGGGTACGGGTGCTGTGGCATAGGCGAAACAATCGCCATGTCCAGAATCGTGTCCTCTATGGTAGTCGAAGAAGCGATGTCCTCATCGAGATCGACTCCTCCGATCCGCTCGTGTAGCTCGAATCTTGGCTCTGGAGTGCAGTCCGTACAAGGTCATCTCCAACTCGTCAATCCTTCGTAGAAGGTGTGCCACATACTCTTGAGCTTCCCGCCATCTGTTCTTCTCTGTCGTGATCTCCTTGCGGGCCTTCTGTAGCTCCTTGCTTGTATTATCTAGTACATCCTCCTGGGCGACGACAAATCGTGCCAACTGGGTAACCGTGGCATCCTCATCCTGAATCGCCTTCGGGTCAAGAAGGTTATCGCTGCGCGGATGGTAGCAGAACACCGTACTCTCAATTCTCTGGCGTAGATACGGGTAATGTGCCGCATTGCTCGTCGTGATACTTCTTGGATACCCATCTGCATTGTAGATCTCCTGGCGGTCAGTTGTATCGAGCGATTGCACTGGCCCTTTTTCCTAGCAGGTACCTCAATCCTCACGTCACAAGCCTTGATCAATCCCGCTTGTCTGATCACTTCCACTTGGTATTGGGGCTTCTCAAAATCTCCGAGAGTCTGTAGCATATGCCAAAGTTCTGCAGCATGACCAACTCCCAGATCAACGTAGTTGAACTCTTCCTCCATCTGTCACAAGAGTGCTTTACGTACGAACTCGGAATTTTTAAATTGTGACAAGGTAAGGGAAAATTTCAGCAAGAGACAAGAAAAGAGAGAAGGGGATAAGTCGAGATGTCATTTCTTATCTTGACAATTTTTTTAGCTTTTAGAAAATAGGTTTTATCCTCACTACGACCATTCTAGCTAGGGTTGAGCCTACAGTCAAGTATGGCTCTGATACCACCTCTGTCGGGACCAAGAATTTGCAAATCCGACCCTCAGTGTATTCAGCACTAGTCCAGAACGCGCTTAGTGCACACAGTCTTAACATTGGTAAATATCACAATCACACCAATCGATATTATCAAAGTACTTTATTTAAATAACTAAATCGGTTACTCGACCTTATGGCCAAGTTACAAATATATGCCTGCATAGGCGAAACTTATTCAGAGAAAAAGAATAGCAATGAAAATCAAATAGCTTAGTGGCGCCATCCAGTATACCACAGGCAACCGATCGGGCTCGCATCCCTAAGTAGACGGATCCTCTTGGAATTCCTCCTCCGGCCGGGCGTAGTCTCCTCTTCAACTGGTGTTGTGTTGAGGCAAGGGTGAGTACTTGGTACTCACAAGTCATGCACGAATGCAAAGCTAATATACTATATGCATGGCTTGGTACAAAGGAATAGCTCAAGGTATATTTGCGAAAAGATTTGAAAAGTAATATAAGTAGATTCGAAAGCAGTAGAAATAAGTAAAGCATAAATAACTTTTCAGGAAATTTAATAAACATTTTCCCCATCCTAAACCACATTTCTATCATCTTCATTATTAAACCAACCCAACTTTTCAAACCAAAGTTATTTTTGAGAAAATCTAACCCTTGACTGTAATTCCCGAGCGATGTCCAATACCGCGGACACGGCTATTCGAATAGATTCTAAACTCTGCAGAGGTTATGCACTTTACCCACAAGATACAGTCAAACACCACAAAGGCGAGTTCCCATAACAAAGTCTTTCGGAAACCTCTAACAATACAAGTGGTCCTCCCCGGTTATTGCGCACTAACCCTTCCCTTCGCTAAGGCGAAGTCTAGGCCAATCAACCGTTAGATGGGTACCTGGCCTCAGCCCCGGTACGCTCCCCGTACAACTTACACAAAGGGTGTAGTTGACCTCCTGAGGTCCCACAGGTACGTTATTAGCAACTTAGTCAACTAGGTCCGTCCCATTACAGACATGTGGTTGCACGTTAGACCCAGTTCAAAGGCTTGCAAGGTTAAGTCCTTAGGGTGACCAGGGCAAGACTACCCGAAGAACCAAATCAACATCCCCAATGCCACAACTGGCCCACCTGATTACTCTTGCCACATGCCCCGGTCGAAAACTGTTTATCAAACCCCAGTTGATTACCATGCACCACGTGCCATCAACATCACATGATACTTTTCCAAAACAGGTTCAATATATCATTAAGTCAATATTAACATTTGATTGTCCAAAATCATGTCATGAGCACGTAGCAGGTCTAAGCAGTATACTACAACGGTCTAAACCCAGGTTGGCAATTTAATAATGTCCAACTAGTAATCCACAACTAGGGTGACAAGGGTCATGGCACATACTTAAATAATCAAGGTGTCATACAACAAATTGGTACTTATCTAACCCCCATGTTTAAACCAAGTATTTTTCTAATTGAACTAGCATGCAATAGTTTAAATCAAAATAGGTTTCAAAATGGGATCAATATGGTCAAAGCATAACTTGCCTTCAAAAAGTACTTGCTCTTGGTCTTGAGTTGGATCCTGAGTCAATACTTCTCCTTCGAATCCTTCCGGCACTTCAACGTCTACTCGTAAAGCGTGCAAATAGCAAATACCCAAATAAACAATAGGCAAAAAGTGTCCAAACATCCAAATAAAATCCATAAACAGAAAGAACATAATTTTTATGGATTTTTAGAAACTGGAATCACAAATTTGGAGTTAAGGCGCTTAAAAGTTATGATTATTTAAAGTTTAAATAATCAATTAAATAATTTTACAGAGGAAAACTTTAGTCCAAAAATTAAATAAAATTCATATTTAGGTAGATCTCAATTTTATACAAATTTAGAAATTTGAATCACTCAAATCGGAGTTGAAACGCAAAAGTTATAAGCGTTTGAAGTTTTGAAATTCAAATCAATTATTAAACCGATTTATTAAATCATTTTCTTTTTCGGAAAATCATTTATTGCGTCAGCAGGGACACGTGGCAGCCTCTGATTGGTTGGCTGACGTCAGCCGGTCCATGGACTTGGTCCACGCTTGGCTCGGGTCCATCGTGGACTCGGTCCACGATTCTACGTGTCGCTGACATGTGGGCCCACTCGGGTGACGTCATCGCTGACGTCAGCGGGGCTCAGCCCACGGTGCTGACAGGTGGGACCCACCGATGACGTCATGGGTGACGTCAGCGCTTGGCTGGGTCAGCCGCTGACATGCGGGCCCTCTGACACGCGGGCCCCGTTTGTCAGCGTCTACACTGCCAGCGTGGGCCAGCGGCCGCGTCGGTCCAACTTCCCGACACGTGGCGCAATCTCGACCGTTGATTTGGAATTCAACGGCGCGATTAGATCCAGGGTTAACGTGTTGAATCTACTCGATGATCGTGGGCGTTCGATCTAGATCGGACGGTCGAGATCTAATCCTATAATAATCACTACCACGGCGCGTGGCGATTGTGAACCGTTGGATCTTGATCCAACGGTCGCATCTAATCGGGTTTGGAACACGTGAACTCACCTCAACCGCACGATCAAGATCGGACGGCGCCTGAGTTCGCGAGGGCGATGGCGGCGCCGGAGCTGCAGCCACCGGATACGGAGAAGACGACTAGCCCGACGGCGCTCCGGGGTCGTTCCGGCGAAGTGATTGGTCTCTTCGCGTGCGCATGGCTTCGGGGGTTCCGGTTCTGGGCTCCTTCTCGGCGGAAGACGACGGACGGCGGTGAGACGAGGCAAAAACGCGGCGGAGTGGCGCTCAACTACGGCGAGCTCGCACGGGCAAACGGCGGTGGCTCAGGCGAGATGGCTCGGGGAAACGGGTGCGCAAGGATGAGGGCAACCTCGGGGCGTGACCAGGGCTTTAAATAGCCTCGGCGTTCGTGCCCGAGACGGAAACCTAATTCTACACGGCGGCGCGGCGGCGAGTCCGGCTCGGTCTCGGCGGAGACGACGACGCCGCCCACGTGGCACGATCAACGGCCACGATCGCGACGGCGCGATCGGATCCGGGCCGGATACGGCTCGAACCGGTACGGGCGGATCTCAGCCGTTGAATCTTGATCCAACGGTTGGGATTGATTAGGGTTGGGAGCTGGTTTGGTCGAGTCAACTGGCTCGGGTCGGACTCGAGTCCGACTCGGGTTCCGACTCGGTCGGATGAACGATGCTCGACCGAGTTGAATTTCCAGCGATTTAATATTTAAAATAATTCCCAGTAATTCATTTAATTCATTAAAAATAGCAAATGACT
Source organism: Rhipidocladum racemiflorum (assembly GCA_036346355.1). Taxonomy (NCBI): domain Eukaryota; kingdom Viridiplantae; phylum Streptophyta; class Magnoliopsida; order Poales; family Poaceae; genus Rhipidocladum; species Rhipidocladum racemiflorum. Next base: position 33,658,303 of record CM070585.1, read on the forward strand.
CAGAAAAATTCCAGAAAAATTCTGGAAAATATTTTGGATTATTTTGGACTCAAATAAAATATTTCCAACAAAATTTTATTTGCAAAATTAAATTCTTTAATTATTTCAAAATGGAATAAATTCAAATAAATTCCAAATAAATCCAAATAAATTCCAGCAAATTCCAAAAATTCACCAAAGTGCCAAATCACACATGAATTCAATAAAAGCAAAAATTTTGGGGTGTTACAAACCTCCCCCCCTTAATAGAATCTCGTCCCCGAGATTCAGGGCTTACTAAAGGAATAGGTTTGTGTCGACGATTGGAGAACGGGCTCCCGTCGAGCTTACTTGTTGAATGGGGGATCAACAGAGCCCCGTCGTACGGATCGAAGAGGGCGTTCGAGCGATGCGAGGTCGGGAGAAGAAGAAAAAAGGGGGACACGGTGTTTTTATCCTGGTTCGGGCCTCTCACCGTCGAGATAATAGCCCTACTCCAGTGTATTGTGTTCTATCTTGGTGTCCCTCCTGTTCTGAGATCTTGAGGGGTTTAAATACTACGACTAGAGGTACATAGAAGGTAACTACCTCCTGGGATTGCGCCGCGCAATCGAACTTACGATCTACTGCCCTTGACCCGGGCGTTATTTGAATTTCGGGTATGATTTCCCTTGATCTCCGGCTGATTGGTTGCCACCTTCCTTCCTCGCGGCATTGACCGGGCACTCCGACCAAAACACCCGAGCAGGTCGCGGCCTCTCTGAGCATGCTTGCTCGTGGGGGTGTGTTTGGTGCTTCATGCGAGCCTTGGTGCGAATGCGCATGCTCGGAGGAGAAGGAGGGATGCTCGTTTCGTTCTCCCGAGCATCTTCTTTTAGTGTTGCTTGGTCGGCGGGTTTAGCTTTTCACGGGGGTACCGTGGTCTTTTGTCAGATAGCCAATCCCCGACAGCTAGCCCCCGAGGTTCAAGTGGGGAACCCTCGGGCTTCCCCTTGAGCCTAAGAAGACTTGAGGGGGGATTGAATTTCCTTTGGTCGTGGCTCACGACCATTTTTCGTCGGGAGACGAACTTCTTTACCCGCCGCGTGCTTGCTCCGCGTGGGCGCGTCGTTTGGTTGTTCTGCGGTTCCTTCTCTGAGAAGCCTCCTTGTAACGGTACGGCGGTTTCTCGAAAAGCGCGCTTTCTCCAGCCAGGTGTCGCTACGTGATAGGCGGCGATTTTAACCTGCCCCTTCGCTGTCTTTTTAACCCTTTCTACCGGGAGAGGTCGGAGTCACGTTGTCTCTTTGCTCGTCTTCGGCCAAAAATCTTCCAAGAGCCCTAGCGCCCAAGAACCCTTTTCGTTCCCCTTCCTTCTTCGGCCATGGCGCGTTTCAAGGTTAGCCAGATGACCCGAAGGAGGCTCCAGGTGCTCACGGATGAGGGGTACGTCGACCAGAGCTCGGGTCGAGTGCCGAGATGATGCGGCGCCGGCACCGCGGGAGACGGAGATCGTCTCCTGCGAGTTGTACGCCATCAACGGGCTTCGTCTGCCCGAGAGCGACTTCCTCGCCTCCGTGCTTGCCTTCTGCGGGTGTGAGATCTCTCATCTCCACCCTAACTCTATCCTTTCTCTCGCAATCTTCTCCCATCTTTGCGAGGCTTACGTGGGTGTAATGCCCACGGCTAGCCTCTTCTTTCACTTCTATTCCCCCTTCCGCACCGGCCGGGATGGCTCCGCCGGTTGCGTTTATCTTCGCCTCCGGCCCAGCCGACCATACGAGTCCCCCTTCGTTGCTCACGAAGGACTCGGTGTCGGGTTGGGCCGACCTCTGGTTCTACCGTAAGAAGGCGGAGGGTCCCGATTGGTCTATATTGGGGAGGGCGCTCGCCCATCGAGACGGGCGCCGCCGTGCAACCCGAGGAAGAGCGGGTGCTCCGGACGATCGGTGAGCTCGCCCAGATGGGGCTCACTGGTCGGGATATCGCCCGGGACTTCACCTTCAACCGGGTGTCCCCCCTGAGGCGCCGCGAGCATCCCTTCTTCGAGGTGACCGGGTGGCATGACTTCACTCGCGAGGACAACGCAGGTATGTTCCTGGACCTCTTTCCCGAGCATCGCTGCTTTCTGGTGATCGGTGCTATGCATATATATACATATATCTTTTGTCTTAGTCTTTGGTTGCGACGCAGCTCCGAGGACGGACTGGGTTGACGAGAGGGTCGCCGAGATGTTCGGCGCCCCAAAGGAGAAGGAGCTGACGCCCAATCGTCAGGTCCCCAAGAACATCTTTGACCGTGGCGACGCGGTAAGTACATCTTTCTGCTTCCGCTCGGGGGCATGTTTTCCGAGCTCATTCCTCCCGATTTACATTTGCGAGAAGGTCGCCCTTGAGCTTGCGGTGTCGAAGCGCCGCAGTCAGCCAAGAAGCCGATCGCCAGGGCTCCCGCAAGAGGACGGCGAGTCAAGGCCGTCAAGTATCCGCCTCGCCTCCCCGCGCCAAGCGGTCGAGGCGCCGAGCTTCGACCAGGACCCCCACGCCGCACCTTGAGTACGCCGACCGCCAGGAGGTAAGCGAACTCCGAATTTGGTTTGATGACTTCAAACGGAGGAGGCCGGAGCTGATGAGCCGACTGGAACAGCTCGCCGAGCAGGCGAGGAAGGCCGAGGAGGAGGCCAGGTCCCTCCCGACCAAGGAGCGGCTGGAGAGGCAGATCAAGGCCCTCCAGGACCAGCTTACTCGGGTGGTCGATGACCCCGAGGAGGAGGAGGAAGAGGAGGCCACCTACGCTCTGGTCAGAAGGAGCAGGAGGTCGACCTCTCAAACAGCCTCGACGCCGAAGAGGTCGACATGGACGACGCCGACCCGGCGATGGCATCGTGCGATGGACGCCGCGGAGGAGCGCGTCGTGGTCGTGGCCGAGGCCTACGAGGCCGCCGCGGGCAGGTCGCCCGTGGCCCGAAGCGAGGAGGCCGAGGAGGATGGCGCTGCTCGCCGGGCAGAAGGTAGGTTCCTGCTTCATTCTCTCATTCTGTTCTTGTCTTGTGATTTTCTTCGGGCTAACCCCACCCTGTTTGGCGTGGGCGTGATAGCTCGGATGTCGTTTTTGGACTTCCGCCAGATGGCTGAGGAGATTATCGACTCTGCAGTTGACGCCGAGCTCGACCGCGTTGTCGACCAAGTGATGGCCGAGATGGGGGAGGAGCCGGCGCCGGCTACGGACCCAGCGGAGCCCGAGCTTCCCTCGGCGGGACCCGTGCTTTCTTCAGCGGACGCGGAACCTATTCCGGCCGCGGAGGAGCAGGAGCCGCAGGGGACTGAGGACCAAGACGCCTTGGCCTTGGTCCCTTGCGAAGAGACGACTGCGGGCGAGGCTCAGGCGCCGAGCCCCGAGGAAGGGAGCTTGGTCGCTGCCGACCAACGACCTTTGGCCGTGAGCCAAGGAGAGGAGGAGGTCGTCCCCGACCTATCTCCTTCGGCCTTGGGGCTCCTTGCGTCCGCGGGCACGGAGGTGCAAGGGGCGGAGGTGATCGTCCTTGATCAAACGCCTCCGGCCGCGGAGCATCGGTCGCCTCCGACTATGGAGGGACAAGAGGCGGAGGTGATCGCCCTTGATCCAATGCCTCCGGTCGCAGAGCATTGGTCGCCTCCGGCTGCAGAGGGACAAGAGGCGGAGGTGGTCGTTAACGACCAACTGCCTCGGCCAAGCGAGCAAGGAGTGGCGGCGCTTCGTGGTTGGCGTACTGACCCCGAGCGGTGCGGACTGTGGAAGGCGCCACGAGCCGCTTGCCGTGGAAGAGGATCACCTCGGGCGACCGGTTGGTTGAAGGTGGTGACGCCCGTTGCTCTCTGAGAGCACCGGTGCTCAGGAGGAGCAAGACCGACGCCCGGTCGTGATGACTTGGTCAATCCCTTCTTTCGGGCTGGCGCGACCGACCGCCAGCGGCTTCAGGACAAGCTGGTCAGCCGGGCTCTTCTGGTAAGTTTCATGTTCCTTCTTTTTTCCTGTGATCGACCTTCTGGGAGTCTGCTCAGCTTTTTCCCTTCTCTTTTCTCTTTCTGCCCGAAGTTTGCCGCGAAGGCTATGGAGGATATCGACGCTACCTCGGTCTCCGCAGAAGAGTACTGGTCGTACCACCGCGAGCAAGACGCCAAGATCGCCGATCTTGAGCGTCGGGTTTCCGAGGTGCGCGAGGCCGACCTGAAGCAGCTGGAATCGGCGAGGAGCCTCATCGCCGGGCTCCGGGACCAGCTCTTCCAGAGCGAGACGGCGAAGAGCACTTGCCGAGCTTGACGAGGAGCTGGGGAAGTTGCGGCTGGAGGTCCCCGACCTGCGCGCCGAACTCCAACGAGCTCGGGAGCGCGAAGAGGCCCAGCTCAAGGAGGTGCAGCGCCTTCGGGACAGCGCGGCTGAAGGTCGTGCCGCTCGGCGGAAAGTTTTGGACTTGGAGGCGGAGGTCGACTCCCTTAAGGAGGAGCTTGCTGCCCTTCAGGTCGAGCGTAGGACTTAGCTCCCTTTTTTTTTATTTTTATTTTTAGCTTGTGTAACCCTGTAAAAAAAAACAACGCTTCGGTTTAAATGAGCAAACCCGCAGGTGTTTGGTCCTTGCCTGTTTTTCTTGAGTTTGCCTTCAACATATGCCCATATGATCCCGGTTCTGCAGAAAAAGGAAACAAGTTCCTGCATAGAGCATATATCATAGATACGAGCAAAGAAAACAAGTTCCTGCATAGATCATATATCATAGATACGAGCAAAGGATCCTTGGTAAGAAGGGACGGAACGTTCCTATCATACGGAGCCATGGACAAAGGTCGTGCCCTTACTGTTGCGAGCACGAGTTTGTTCATGGGAAAATTTAAGGGTCGCTTTGGTCGTGACGATTTTTTGAATGATATAAGTAGGTCGGTTGCGTCGAGAAGAAATGCGAGCACAGAGTAGACGAACTTTAAACCAACATCACGTAGAGCTACCATACCCGAATGGTCACTGAACCGGGCTTAGAGTGGATGCTCGCGCCCGACCACGCATACAGTGAAAAGCTACTGTGGAAAGTGAACGATTGGGCGAGCATCCGGCCGGGGGCCAAGGGAAATGGTGCGCACATACTTGTCGGATAAGTTCGTCTGCAATGCTGCTAGACGACGATGCTCGTTCGACAAAGCGAGGACGAAACACGAGAAAGAGGGAAACGTTTTATTGGAAAGAACGCAAGGGGCGCGAGATAGAGTACTCGTCTAAACGTAGAATTTACGTGATTGATCGATGTTCCAGTCTTTGGTGAGCTCCCGACCATCTGGCATCGCGAGGCGAACAGCCCCTGGGCGTGCTGTAGACACGACCGTGTAGGGTCCTTCCCACCTTGGGGTTAGCTTGTTGGCCTTCGACAGGTCTTGAACTCTTCGTAAGACCATGTCGCCGACTTGCAGGACCCTAGGTCGGACTGTCTTGGCCGCGTGCCTACGAAGAGCCTGTAGGTAAACCGCAGACCGGAGCAACGCCCGTTCGCGTGTCGCTTCGACGAGGTCCAGGTCGACGAGGCGCTCAACTTCTTGATCGACGGAATCGATCAGTTGCACCCTTGGGGAACCCAAAGACGATTTCGGCAGTGAATGGCCTCCGCACCGTAGACGAAGTCGGAAGGCGTTTACTTTGTGGCTCGACCGGGTCGTGCGAGACAGACCAAGAAACGGCGGGAAGCTCATCCACCCATCGGCCGCTAGGCCGGGTTGAGGGTCTTAAAGACCCTCTTTTATGCCCTGGACTAGCTGCCCATTTGCTCGCTCATTGCTCCGTTACTCGTGGATGCGCCACGCAGGCGAAAGCAGACCTTGGTCCCGACCTCCTCGCGATAACTTTGGAACAGTTCACGGTGAATCGGGTCCCGTTGTTCAGTGATAAGACGGTTGGGTATCCCGAACCGAGTTACCACATTATCGCGGAGGAATCTCTTGGCCGCTCGGGCCGAGATGGTCGAGACGGGCTCGGCCTCTATCCACTTAGTGAAAGTGTCGATGGCCACGAGCAAATACTTGCAGCCTTTCGACCTCGGGGAAGGGTCCAAGGACATCGAGCCCCAGTGTTGAGAACGGCCACGAGAGTGGTATGGTTTGCGTGGCATATGCCGGTTGACGGACTTTTCGAGCATGAAACTGGCATGCCGGCAGTCGCTACGATTGACCGTAAGGCGTCTGGCCAAGGCCGTGGGCCAGTAGTATCCTAGTCGGAAGGCCTTGCTCACAAGCGTTCTGAAAGACGAGTGAGCTCCGCACATTCCTTCATGGATATCACGAAGAAGGTACTGCCTTCCTCCTGAGAGACGCATCTGGAAAGGATCCCTAATGCGCCTTTCCGGTATAGGTCGCTTCGATCACCAGACTTGAGAAGATCGCCTTATTAGCCGAACGCTCGGCTTCTTCCTCGGGCAATGTCCCATGCGCAAGATATTGGATGAATGGCGTCATCCAATTCGCACTTTGCTCGAGGAAGGAGACCCTACCGCGGTCTCTGGTGCCTCCTCTTCTGAGGGAATGGAGGGCTTATGTAGGTGCTCGACAAGCACCCCCACCGAGCGGTGGTCCGAGAGGAACCGACCTTAGACATTTGGTCGGCCAGGAATTATCCTTCCTGGGATGTAGATTACTTCAAATTCTTGAAGTATTTCTCCATCTTCCTTACTTCAGCCAGTCTGGCGCCATTGAGGTATCGAACACCGATACTCCTTGTTGACCTGGTTTACGACCAACCGTGAATCGCCCTTCACAATGAGCCGTTGGACTCCTAGCGATTTACATGCTCAAGTCCCGCCAAAAGGCCTTCAGACTCCGCGCGTTGTTAGTCGCGGCGAAATGTAGTTGGATGGCGATCATAGCTGTTCTCCATCCGGGAGACCAAGATGACGCCAGCCCCGAGCGCCGTATGCTCGGGATCCATCGAATACAGAGTCCAGGAGTTTTCCCTTGAATCCTTGGTTCAGCTGGCTGGTGGAGCCTGAGCCGAACATTCTGCCACGACATCAGCCAAGTCTTGTGATTTTATCGCCGTGCTGGCTGAGAACACCAGCTCGAACTCGGCGAGCTCCATTGGCAACTTGGATATGCGACCACCGGGCGCCCTGATTTTTCAGATCTCCCCGAGTGGGAAGCCTGGCCGGCACTACGATCTTGTGCGCTTGAAAGTAGTGACGCAACTTCCGGAGGCCATCAAGAATGAGTACAGAGTTTCGGACCTCGGGTAACGCTCCTTTGGTCCATGAAGTACTTCACGACGTAATAGATAGGTCATTGGTACCATCTCTCTCTACTGCCAACACCGAGCTTACCGCTTGCGGGGTTGCCGCCAGGTATAATAGCAATTCTTCCCTGGCAGTAGGTGTGACGAGGACGGGCGGTTGGGAGAGGTACTGTTTTAGCTCTTTGAACGCGATCAGCTTCCTCCGTCCACGTAAAGCCATCATGCTTGCGGAGGGCTTTAAAGAAAGGTAGTCCTCGCTTCCCAAATGAGACGAACCGGCTTAAGGCGGCCATTCTTCCGGTCAGAGCTTGTACTTCCTTTACGCATGTGGGCGACCTCATGTTCTCAATGGCTTCGATTTTCTCCTGGTTAGCCCCAACGCCATTTGGCCCGACCATATAGCCGAGCACCTTGCCAGCCTTTACGCCGAATACGCATTTCTCTGGATTTAGCTTTATTCGATGCTTATTGAGGTTACAAAAAGTTTCTTCCAAGTCGACAACGTGACCAAGTACTCTTGCTTTTGACAACTATGTCGCCGACATAGACCTCCAAATTTCGACCTATTTGGTCTGCGTGAAAGTCTTCTGCATGAGGCGTTGAAAGGTTGCTCCCGCATTTCTCGCATCGAAAGACATGGTCGAGCAGCGTAAGGTACCGAACGGGTGATGAAGGAAGTCTTCTCCTCGTCTTCGCGCGACAGTTGATCGATGATATCCTGAATAGGCGTCTAGGAAGCTCATGGTTCAGGACCTTCGCCGCGTCCACCAATTGGTCTATGCGAGGCAATGGGTAGTTGTCTTTTGGGCACGCCGCGTTCAAACTCCGTGTGGTCGACGCACATGCGCCACTTGCCTCCTTTCTTCCCCGACTAATCGATTGGCTAGCCACTCGGAGTGCTCGATCTCTCCGATGAAGCCAGCTTTTAGGAGTTTATCAAGTTCCTCCCTGATGATTGCCTGCTTTTCCGGGAAAAGCGTCTAAGTTTCTGTCTCACTGGTTTTTTGTCGCTGAACTGCTAGCTTTGTGCTCGACCACCTCCCTTGGGACCCGGGCATGTCGGATGGTTCCCGAGCGAACACATCCGACCTTGCCCTGAGGAAGGTGACGAGCTCGAGTTCCTATTTGGGATCTAAGGAAGATCCCAAATGAATGACCTTGGCCGGTTCCGACTCGTTGAGCGGAACAGCCTTGGTCTCTCCTCCAGCCGAGGGCAAGTTTAGGCCGGAATGCTTCGGCTCTTGGTCGGGACCGCGAGTGGGTAATCGACCGACCATATCTAAGGCTCTTTCGCCGCAATTGAGTGCGGACTTGTGGTTCCCTTTGATGGTTATAACTCCGTTCGGTCCGGAATCTTCGTGCACCGATACGCTGCGTGAGAGGCGGCCATGAACTTGGCCAAGGCCGCCTGCCGAGGATGGCGTTGTAGGCCGACTCAAAGTCCACCACCTCGAAGGTGATTAGCTCCGTTCAAGTTACTTGGGCCGCCAAAACTTACTGGCAGGGACGACTGTCCCAGGTTTGATCGAGGTGCCGGAACTATCCCGAAGAAGGGCACGGCCACACTCTTGATTTTGGAACGAGGAATCTGCATCTCGTCCAAAACCTTGGCTGAAATAAGGTCCAAAGAGCTCCTGAGTCTATGAGGACCCGACCGACGGCAGTATTGCCGATGGTGGGGTTCACGACCATCGGAAGCCTCTGGGTTTGGTCATCCCAAGGGGACAATCGTCCTTGGAGAAGGTCGAGGATACCTCCGACCATTTCAACCGTGACCGAGGCTTACCCTGGGTAACATGGTGCACTTCCCTTGCGGCCTCCTTTAAGTCCCGGCGGGACTTGTAGGCGGAGGAGCCCCCGAAAATGACCGCTATGTGATTCCTTGGTTCTTGGTATTCCATGTCATCCTCACTTTCCTCGGCGGGCTGTTTTCCTTTGTCATTTTCACCCTGCTCTGGAAGCGTTGGCATGGGCCCCTGCCCAGAAATCGCTTCCAGCGGTAGGTCCACGCTCGGCAATTCCAGAGGTCGTGCCTGCGTCGCTGAGTGAAGCGGATGAGAGGTCGCCTGCCGGTCCGCTTGGTCGCCTGGTCGCCTCGCCTCGAGGCCTGTGTGGTTGTCCTCTTCCCGAGCATTAAGCCCCGTGACTGGCCGGGTTGCTCGGGTTGTTGTTGTTCCACCGCGGCTACCATGGTCAAGCGAGGGTCGCTTTTTCTTCTTTTCTTGATTTTCTTGTCTACTGCACTCGAGCCCTTTTGCTAGCTGAGGTCTCTAAGCCAGGTTGAGGCGGCAGCTTCCCTTCGTCCAGCATCTTCTTCCATTGGACGGCCTCATCTGCGTTGGCGTATCGATCGACCATTCGGAAGAGCTCGTTCGCCGTTAGATCCGGTGGATCTCCGTGTCCTGCGTGAAGCGCCGCCTCGCACCCGAACTTGAAAGCCCTGACGACCGCCTCGTCCGATATGTTCGGATCGAAGTTCCGACCTGGATAAACCTCTGGGCGAATTGTCGCAGGTTTCCCTGTCTGTCAGATCAGCGCTCCAGGTCGCGCTCCTTTCCCGGGCGGATGTAACAGCTCTGGAAATTTGCTCGGAGCGCGGCGCTGAGCTGCCCCCAGGACCGTATGGAGCCTTCCTTCTGATTAAAAAGCCACGTACGAGCGGCTCCGTCCAGAACCGTCGGCAGGTAATTTGCCATCACCCCCTCATCGCCTCCGGCGGCAAGGATGGCGGTGGTATATATCGAGAGAAATTCGTCCGGGTTCTGGGTCCCGTTGAACCTTTCGATATGGCCGGGCTTGAATCTGTTCGGCCATGCGACGTTCCGGAGGGAGCTCGTGAAGGCCTGGCAACCGAAGCTCGGGATTTCGCGGTGAAATCCTCGGTCATAGCGGCCTCCACGCGGGTCTTCCACCCAACGCCCCGTGCGCGGGCCGAGTCGGGAGAAAACCTCATGCGACGGTCGTGCTGACGACCGCTTGGTCGTGGAGCGTTCAGAGTGCTCGTAATCTGGGCGATTATACGGATATCGCTCCGGTCGCTCTGCGGATCGCTCCGGCCTTTCCGGATCAGGTTAGCGATCCGGGCGATCTCCGAACATGGCTCCGAGATTCACCTCTGTGCGAGCGCACGGGGGAGCGTTTGTGATGGTCCCGGGAAACACTCCGGGCATCCCGGTCACGAGGAGGGTCCGAGACTTTTAGCTCGGCGGCAAGCCTTTCCAAATCTTCGGCTACGACCCTGCCCACGGCCTCTAAGTCTGCTGTTTCGGGAAACTACGCAGTCACGCACGATCGCCGCTAAGGCTCAGAATCGCTCCGCTTCCGTGAATCAAGCGGTGGCGAAGCTTTGGCGGCGCCCGGCGCGATCGGGAGTTCGGTACCCACAAGAGTTCCTTTCCGTGGAAGCGTGCCCCCCCTTTGCCTGGCGGCGAATGCTCGCGAGGGTCTTTCCCAAGGACGCCTCCAGGTGGAGTCTGGCCGCCTCGTAGGGGTCGTGCTTGGCAGCGTCCGAGGATCCTTCTCCGGGCTCCGCACGGCTTCCGGCCACGTTGACCCGACGAGAGCGGGATGAGAGCGATGGGGACATCATTGTATCCCCTTGAGATGTAGTCTCTCTGGCCGAGCTCTAGGTCGTCCGTATGTCCAGCCGTCGTAGAGCTCATCGCAGCCATCCTCGGGGTCCCCGAGGGTAATGTCTGGGGATGGAGGCCCCGCCCTCGCATTCCCGTGTCCGGAAGGGCTCAGACTGCGGTGACCGATAGGATCGGTCACCCTGGCCGCGTCGTCGGCGGCGTAGTATACGTCGTCATCTTCAACGTGGTCGAAAACACAAAGGTCCCGAGTGTCTCCCGAGTTCGGCATCCTCGAGGATCTTGATCCGCACGGGAATCAAACTGTCGTCCCCACGGACGGCGCCAGCTGTCGACGATTGGAGAACGGGCTCCCGTCGAGCTTACTTGTTGAATGGGGGATCAACAGAGCCCCGTCGTACGGATCGAAGAGGGCGTTCGAGCGATGCGAGGTCGGGAGAAGAAGAAAAAGGGGGACACGGTGTTTTTATCCTGGTTCGGGCCTCTCACCGTCGAGATAATAGCCCTACTCCAGTGTATTGTGTTCTATCTTGGTGTCCCTCCCCTGTTACAGATCTTCAGGGGGGTTTAAATACTACGACTAGAGGTACATAGAAGGTAACTACCTCCTGGGATTGCGCCGCGCAATCGTACTTACGATCTACTGCCCTTGACCCGGGCGTTATTTGAATTTCGGGTATGATTTCCCTTGATCTCCGGCTGATTGGTTGCCACCTTCCTTCCTCGCGGCATTGGCCGGCACTCCGACCAAAACACCCGAAAGGTGTCGCGGCCTCTACGAGCATGCTTGCTCGTTTGGGGGTGTGTTTGGTGCTTCATGAGCGCAGTGCGAATGCGCATGCTCGGAGGAGAAGGAGGGATGCTCGTTTCGTTCTCCCGAGCATCTTCTTTTAGTGTTGCTTGGTCGGCGGGTTTAGCTTTTCACGGGGGTACCGTGGTCTTTTGTCAGATAGCCAATCCCCGACAGTTTGGAAATTCTTTCTTCAAATCCTCTTCGCGCTCCCAAGTCGCTTCGCTTTCTTCATGGTTGCTCCACTGAACTCTACAGAAACGGGTTGACTTGTTTCTAGTTTCTCGATCCATTGTGTCCAGAATCCTCACGGGATGCTCCTTATAAGTCAAGTCCTCTTGCAACTCAATTAACTCTAGCGGTGCCTGTTCCTCAGGAACTCGGAGGCACTTCTTCAACTGGGACACATGGAATACATCATGCACTCCTGCCAACGACTGTGGCAACTCCAGCTGATAAGCAACTTCGCCTCTGCGACTCAAAATCTTAAATGGTCCAACATAACGGGGTGCGAGTTTCCCTTTGGCATGGAACCTCTTAACTCCCCTGAGAGGCGTAACTCTGAGGTATACAAAGTCTTCTGGTTCAAAACCCAAAATTTTGCTTTTCTTAAATTCATGTGTGATTTGGCACTTTGGTGAATTTTTGGAATTTTCTGGAATTTATTTGGATTTATTTGGAATTTATTTGAATTTATTCCATTTTGAAATAATTAAAGAATTTAATTTTGCAAATAAAATTTTGTTGGAAATATTTTATTTGAGTCCAAAATGTTCCAAAATATTTTCCAGAATTTTTCTGGAATTTTTCCGAGTATTTTGCTATTTTTAACGAATTAAATGAATTACTGGGAATTATTTTAAATATTAAATCGCTGGAAATTCAAGTCGGGTCAAGTATCGTTTCATCCGATCGAGCCCGAGTCGACTCGAGTTCGAGTCCGACCTGAGCCACGTGACTCGACCAAACCAACTCCAAACTCCTAATCGATCCCAACCGCTGGATCAAGATCCAACGGCCAGGATCTTCCCGCATCGCTTTGGCCGAATCCAAGACGGATCCGATCACGCCCACGCGATCGTGGCCGTTGATCGTGCCACGTGGACGGCCGCGGCGTCATCGCCCTCGCCGAAGTTCGAGCCGGACTCCTCCGCCGCCGCCGCTGTAGGATTAGGGTTCCGCCTCCGGCGCGCATGCCGAGGGCATTTAAATACCGGTGGTACCGAGGACCGCCGTGACACCGCGCACTCTCTGCCCTACCTCACCGAGCCTTAGCCGCCGTAGATCCGCCGGACCGCTCGCCGGAGTCATAGCATCCTCCGCTGTGGTTTTGCTTGATTCCGCCGCCGTCCGTCCCCTACCGCCATTGACCCCAGATCCGAACTCCACGGCCAGCGCACCCAAAGAGACCCTTCACCTCGCCGAGCACGCCCCAAACGCCGTTCGTGTGGTCGCTGTCCTCGCCACGGCAGCCACGACTTCGCCGTGAAGCCATCGCCGACCCGAAGCTCCACTCAACCGTCCGATCAAGATCCAAGGGCTCGAGATCGCGCCACGTTACCCTCGGTGAGTTTCCCGCTGAAAATCCTAGATCTAATCTCAACCGCTGGATCTAGATCCAACGGCTTAGGTCGTGCCACGTGGCGAGCTGCACCAGTTAGATTGATCTCGACCGTTAGATCAAGATCCAACGGCCCAGATCAACCCGCGCGCGCCCAAGCACCGAGGCCCAAATCAATCCTAACCGCGGTTTTCAAACCAACGGCCGCGATCGTGCCACGTGTCCAGGGAGTTTAACCGCCGCGCCACGCGGCGTACAGGTTACATCGACACGCCGGCCCGCGTGTCAGCCGCGACCGTGGACGCCACCCATGACGCCATCGGTAGGTCCCACTGCCAAGACTGCGGGTCGAGCCTCACGACGCCGCCGATGACGCCACCGAGCGGGCCCACATGTCGGGCCGACACGTGAGCCGTGGACCGGGTCCACGGTAGACCCGAGCCGAGCGTGGACCGAGTTCATGGACCGGCTGACGTCAGCAGACCAATCCAGTGCTGCCACGTGTCCATGCTGACGCAATAATTAATTTCCAAAAAAAGAAAATGATTTATTAATTCGAAATAATGATTTCAGATTTTGTTTCAAACTTCAAACGCTTATAACTTTTGCGTTTCAACTCCGATTTGAGTGATTCAAATTTCTAAATTTGTATAAAATTGAGACCTACCTAAATATGAATTTTAATTAATTTTTGGACTAAAGTTTTTCTCTGCAAAATTATTTAATTGATTATTTAAACTTTAAATAATCATAACTTTTAAGCCTTAACTCCAAATTTGACGATTCCAGTTTCTAAAAACTCATAAAATTATGTTCTCTCTGTTTATGGATTTTATTTGGATGTTTGGACACTTTTTGCCTATTGTTTATTCGTGTATTTGCTATTTGCACGCTTTACGAGTAGACGTTGAAGTGCCGGAGGGATTCGAAGGAGAAGTATTGACTCAGGACCCAACTCAAGACCAAGAACAAGTACTTTTTGAAGGCAAGTTGTGCTTTGACCATGTTGATCCTATTTCAAATCTATTTTGATTTAAACTATTGCATGCTAGTTCAATTAGAAAAATACTTTGTTTAAACATGGGGTTAGATAAATACCAATTTGTCGTATGACACCTTGATTATTTAAGTATGTGCCATGATCCCTTGTCACCCTAGTTGTGGATTACTAGTTGGACATTATTAAATCGCCAACATGGGATTAGACCGTTGTAGTAAATTGCTTAGACTCACACGTGCTCATAACATGATTTTGGATAATCAAATGTTAATATTGACTTAATGATATATTGAACCTGTTTTGGAAAGGCATCATGTGATGTTGATGGCACGTGGTGCATGGTAATCAACTAGGGTTTGATAAACAGCTTCGGCCAGGGCATGTGGCAAGAGTAATCAGGTGGGCCAGTTGTGGCATTGGGAGTGTTGATTTGGTTCTTGGGTAGTCTTGCCCTGGTCACCCTAAGGACTTAACCTTGCAAGCCTTTGAACTGGGTCTAACGTGCAACCACATGTCTCAGAATGGGACGGACCTAGTTGACTAAGTTACTAATAACGCACTGTGGGACCTCGTGAGGTCAACTACACCCTTTGTGTAAGTTGTACGGGGGAGCGTACCGGGGCTGAGGCCAGGTACCCATCTAACGGTTGATTGGCCTAGACTTCGCCTTAGCGAAGGGAAGGGTTAGTGCGCAATAACCGGGGAGGACCACTTGTATTGTTAGAAGTTTCCAAAAGACTTTGTTACGGGAACTCGCCTTTGTGGTGTTTGACTGTATCTTGTGGGTAAAGTGCATAACCTCTGCAGAGTTTAGAATCTATTCGAATAGCCGTGTCCGCGGTATTGGACATCGCTCGGGAATTATAGTCAAGGGTTAGATTTTCTCAAAAATAACTTTGGTTTGAAAGGTTGGGCTAGATTAATAATGAAGTTGATGGAAATGTGGTTTAGGATGGGAAAGATGTTTACCAAACTTCTTGAATAGTTACTTATGCTTTACTTATTTCTACTGCTTTCGAATCTACTTACATTACTTTTCAAATGCTGTTTTCTGCAAATATACCTTGAGCTATTCCTTTGTACCAAGCCATGCATATAGTATATTAGCTTGCATTCTGTGCATGACTTGCTGAGTACCAAGTACTCACCCTTGCCTCAACACAACACCAGTTGAAGAGGAAACTACACCAGCTTTGGAGGAGGAACTCAAAGAAGATCCGTCTACTTAGGGAAGCGAGCCCAGTCAGTTGCCTGTGGTATACTGGATGGCGCCACGAAGTTATTTGATTTTTCCGCTGCTATTATTTTTCTCTGAATAAGCTTCGCCTTGCGAGGCATATATTTGTAACTTGACCATAAGGTCAAGTAACCAGTTTGATTATTTAAATAAAGTACTTTATTGGTATCGAGTGGTATGATTGTGATATTTACCGATGTTAAGACTGTGTGCACTAGCGCGTTCCTGGACTAGTGCTGAATACACAGAGGGTCCGGATTTCCGTTATCATCCGCGCAGCGACAACCTTCTTGACCCGAAGGCGATTCAGGATGAGGATGCCACGGTTACACAGTTGGCACGATTTGTTGTCGCCCAAGAGGATGTACTCGATAATACAAGCAAGGAGCTACAGAAGGCCCGCAAGGAGATCACGACAGAGAAAAACAGATGGCGGGAAGCTCAAGAGTATGTGGCACACCTTCTGCGAAGGATTGACGAGTTGGAGATGACTTTGTACGGACCAGACCCAGAGCCAGTACTCGAGCTACACGAGCCAGATCCAGACGAGTCAGATCTCGATGAGGACACTGCTTCTTCGACTACCATAGAGGACACAGTTGCTGGACATGGCAATCGTTTCGCGCCTATGCCGCAGCATCCGTACCCAGGCCGTGGAGGTTTTCTCGATGAGTGAGCATAGGTTCTATAGTGGGACTCCTTCGCCGAGTCGCGTCATAGAATAAAGAGTCACCCTTTAGGCGTCCGACTCCAGTGTTAGTTCGATTTGGATTTTCATTTGTTTGCTGAGTGTGCAGTATGCGTTGCAAGGCCCTTAGGCATTGTAAGCAACCATACCAAGTTATTAATATCAATAATAAAGTTGGACCTTAAAGTACACCTTTCGCCCCGCATAAGTTCCATATTACTTGTCTATTCTTGTTTCCCTCTCATCTCTAAACCTAGAGCAAATCGACAGATGGTGAATACCCGTGGAAACTTTGGAGGCAATGGAAGCGGTTCTCGCCCAGTAGAAAACCCCAATGAGGGAGCACCAGCACCGCCACTGGATGTGCAGAATTTTGGAGCTTTTCTTGCTGCCTGCACTCGATTGATGCATGCTATGATGCAACAAATGCAACACGCCACCGCTCAGGCCACGCTAATCAAGTAAATCGTGACCACGCCAGAATACAAGGTCGTCGAGTTCATGAGAACTCACCCACCCACTTTCTCTGGGAATGCCAACCCATTGGAGGCCGATGATTGGTTAAGATCAATCGAGAGGAAGCTACACATAGCTCAATGCATAGGAAATGAGAAGGTACTCTACGCTTCTCATCAGCTGGAAGGGACAGCCGCCGAATGGTGGGAGAACTTCTGTCGGGACCCCGAATTTGCAAATCCGGACCCTCTGTGTATTCAGCACTAGTCCAGGAACGCGCTAGTGCACACAGTCTTAACATCGGTAAATATCACAATCATACCAAACGATACCAATAAAGTACTTTATTTAAATAACCAAATTGGTTACTCGACCTTATGGCCAAGTTACAAAATGTATGCCTCGCAAGGCGAAACTTATTCAGAGAAAAATAATAGCAGCGGAAAATAAGATAACTTCGTGGCGCCATCCAAAGATACCACAGTGCAACTGATCGCTCGCGTCCCTAAGTAGACGGATCTTCTTGGAGTTCCTCCTCCAAAGCTGGTGTAGTCTCCTCTTCAACTGGTATTGTGTTGAGGCAAGGGTGAGTACTTGGTACTCAGCAAGTCATGCACAGAATGCAAGCTAATATACTATATGCATGGCTTGGTACAAAGGAATAGCTCAAGGTATATTTGCAGTAAACAGCATTCGAAAAGTAATATAAGTAGATTCGAAAGCAGTAAAAACAGGTAAAGCATAAATAACTTTTCCAGAAGTTTAATAAACACTTTTTCCCATCCTAAACCACATTACCATCATCTTTATTCTTAAACCAGACCAACCTTTCAAATCCAAGTTATTTTCAGAAAATCTAACCCTTGATCAGAATTCCCGAGCAAAGGTCCAAAGATCGTGGACTCCTGGCTATTTAAATAGATTCTACACTCTGCAGAGGTTATGCACTTTACCCACAAGATACAATCAAACACCACAAAGGCGAGTTCCTCAGAATAAAGCCTTTCTAAGCCTCAAACAACACAGTGGTCCTCTCCTGGTTCGTGCTCTACACCATCCCTTCCCTTAGCCAAGGCGAAGTATGGGACCAACACACCGTTAGATGGGTATCTCGCCACAGCCACGATACGCCTCCCCGCATAATCACACAAACGGTGTAATCGACACCCGAGGCTCCACAAGTGAGTCCTTAGCGACTTAGTCAACTAGGGCCGTCCCATTCCAGCCATGTGGTTGCAAGTATGACCCAGTTCAAAGGCTTGCAAGGTTAAGTCCTTAGAGTGACCAGGGCAAGACTACCCGAAGAACCAAATCAACATTCCTAACGCCACAATCGCCCACCTGATTACTCTTGCCACATGCCCTGGCCGAAATCGCTTATCAAACCCCGCTTGATTACCATGCACCACGTGCCATCAACATCACATGATACTTTTCTAAAACAGGTTCAATATATCATTAAGTCAATATTAACATTTGATTGTCCAAAATCATGTTATGAGCACGAGTGCATCTAAGCAAGATACTACATGGCCTAAACCCATGTTGGCAAGTTAATAATGTCCAACTAGTAAACCACAACTAGGGTGACAAAGGGTCATGGCACATACTTAAGTAATCAAGGTGTCATATAGCAAATTGGTATTTATCTAACCCCTGTGTTTAAACAAAGTATTTTTCTAATTGAACTAGCATGCAATAGTTTAAATCAAAATAGATTTCAAATAGGATCAACATGGTCAAAGCACAACTTGCCTTCAAAAAGCACTTGCTCTTGGTCTTGAGTTGGATCCTGAGTCAATACTTCTCCTTCGAATCCTTCCCAGACTTCAACGCCTACTCGTAAAGCGTGCAAATAGCAAATACACAAATAAACACTAGGCAAAACATCCCAAAACTCCAAATAAAATCCATAAACAGAGAGAACATAATTTTCTGGATTTTTAGAAACTGGAATCGTTCAAATCGGAGTTAAAATGCAAAAGTTATGATTTATTAAAGTTTAAATAATCAATTAAATAATATTACAGAGAAAAACTTTAGTCCAAAAATTAAATAAAATTCATATTTAGGTAGATCTCAATTTTATACAAATTTAGAAATTTGAATCACTCAAATCGGAGTTGAAACGCAAAAGTTATAAGCGTTTGAAGTTTGAATCTAAATTTGAAATCCTTATTTCGAATTAATAAATCATTTTCTTTTTCGAAATTAATTATTGCGTCAAAGATGGACACGTGGCAGCCTCTGATTGGTTGGTCGACGCCACCGGTCCATGGACTTGGTCCACGCCGCCGGGTCTACTGTGGACTCGGCCCACGACTTCACGTGTCGCCGACATGTGGGCCCACTCGGGTGACGCCATTGCCGACGCCACGGGACTCAAACCCACTGCGGCCGACAGTGGGTCCCGCTATGACGCCATGGGTGACGTTAGCGCCGCTGGATTAGCCATCGACATGCGGGCCCTTCGACACGCGGGCCAGCAGTCGGCCACACGCACGCTGCGTGGATTCGCCACGACCGCGTCGGTCCAACTTCCCGACACGTGGCGCAATCGCGGCCGTTGGTTTGAAAATCGACGGCGCGGATTAAATCCAGGGTTAACACGTTGAAACTACTCGTTGATCGTGGGCCGTTCGATTTAGATCGGACGGTCCAGATCTAATCCTATAATAACACTACTCCGGCACGTGGCAATTGTGAACCGTTGGATCTTGATCCAACGGTCCAGATCTAATCGGGTTTGGAACACGTGAACTCACCTCAACCGTCCGATCTGGATCTGACGGTTCACCGAGCTCGCGAAGTCTGGCGATGGCACGGCGAGGCCTGGGCACCGGAGACGAGAACGATGACGAGCCCGACGGCGTTTCGGGGTTGCTCCGGCGAGATGAATCCTTCCTTCGGGTGCGTCTCGTCACGGTGGTTCCGGATCTGGGCTTGATGACGGCGGAGGACGACGGACGGCGGCAGTATCGGCGTTTAACCGCGGCGGAACGGAATTCCAACTCCGGCGAGCTTGCACGGGCAATCGCGGCGCCAGCGAGATGGCTCGGGGAAACGGGTGTGCAAGGATGAGGGCAACCTCGGGGGACGTCTCACGCTTTAAATAGCCTCGACGTTCGCGCGGGACACGGAAACCTAGTTTCCTACGGCGGCGGGCACGGCGGCGGAGTCCGGCTCGGTCTCGGCGAAGACGACGACGCACAGCCGTCCACGTGGCACGATCAACGGCCACGATCGCACGGACGCGATCGGATCCGGCCCGGATACGGCTCGAACCGGTACGGGCGGATCTCAGCCGTTGGATCTTGATCCAACGGTTGGGATTGATTAGGTTTAGGAGTGGGTTCGGTCGAGTCACGTGGCTCGGGTCGGACTCGAACTCGAGTCTGACTCGGGCTCGGTCGGATGAACAGTACTTGACCCGAGTTGATTTTCCAGCGATTTAATATTTCAAATAATTCCCAGTAATTCATTTAATTCATTAAAAATAGCAAATGACTTTAAAAATTCCAGAAAAATTCTGGAAAATACTTTGGATCATTTTGGGCTCAAATAAAATATTTCCAACAAAATTTTATTTGCAATATTAAATTCTTTAATTATTTCAAAATGGAATAAATTCAAATAAATTCCAAATAAATTCAAATAAATTCCAGAAAATTCCAAAAATTCACCAAAGTGCCAAACCACACATGAATTTAAGAAAAGCAAAATTTTGGGGTGTTACAAACCTCCCCCCTTAATAGAATCTCGTCCCCGAGATTCAGGGCTTACTAAAGGAATAGGTTTGGAAACTCTTTCTTCAAATCCTCTTCGCGCTCCCAAGTCGCTTCGCTTTCTTCATGGTTGCTCCACTGAACTCTACAGAAACGGGTTGACTTGTTTCTAGTTTCTCGATCCATTGTGTCTAGAATCCTCACGGGATACTCCTTATAAGTCAAATCCTCTTGCAACTCGATTGACTCTAGCGGTGTCTGTTCCTCAGGAACTCGAAGACACTTCTTCAACTGGGACACATGGAATACATCATGCACTTCTGCCAACGACTGTGGCAACTCCAGCTGGTAAGCAACTTCACCTCTGCGACTCAAAATCTTAAATGGTCCAACATACCGGGGTGCAAGTTTCCCTTTGGCATGGAACCTCTTAACTCCCCTGAGAGGCGTAACTCTGAGGTAAACAAAGTCTTCTGGTTCAAAACTCAAGTCTCGGCGACGATTGTCGGCATAACTCTTCTGTCGAGATTGGGCTATCTTCAACCTTTCCCTAATCATAGCGATCTGCTCTTCAGCCTCTTGAAGAATATCAGGCCCAAAGACACGGCGCTCGCCGGTCTCATTCCAATTCAATGGCGTCCGACAGGGTCGACTCATACAAAGGCCTCAAAAGGTGACATCTCAGAACTAGCCTGGTAACTATTGTTGTAACTAAACTCGGCATACGGCAAACTCTTATCCCAAGAAGTAGCATAAGCCAATGCACAAGCTCTTAACATATCCTCCAGACTGGTTGACCCTTTCTTGGCCTGTCCATCCGTCTGTGGATGATAGGTCAGATCAAGTTCAAACGGGTTCCCATGGCTTCATGCAACTTATTCCGAGAACCTTGAGGTAAATTGGGTACCTCTGTCCGATACAATCCTCTTTGGCACTCCGTGCAAACAGACAATCCCGATCATGTATAATTCGCTAATTTATCTCCGAGTAAGTGGTCTTCACGGGATAAAATGGGCTACTTTAGTCAAGCGATCCACTATAACCCATATGGAGTCATAACCTCCTTGAGTCTTGACAAACCGGTAATGAAATCCATTCCGATTTCCTCCCACTTCCACTCGTGTATTTTCACGGTTGTAGCAATCCTGCTGGTCTCTCGATGCATTGCCTTGACTCTCGGCATACGTCGCACAATGCAACATGCTCGGCAACTTCACGTTTCATACTCGCCACCGAATCTCTCCTTCGATCCCGATACATCTTGGCACTCCCTGGATGAATTGAATACTTGAGTCATGGGCTTCTTCCAAAATCGCTTGCTTTAACTCCTTTTGTTAGGCACACAAATGCGATCCTTTATCCATAACGTGCCTTGCTCACCCAACTTGAAGTCCTCGCCTTGCCTTCCTCCTTGATGGACTTAATCCTGCGGATCTTGTCATCATCCTTCGTCCTTCTCGGATCTGAACCTCTAGGGTAGGCTTTACTTCTAATGCGCCAAGAATCCGCTAGGTACTACCTCAATCTTCGCCAAAATCCTCACATAACTCATCCCGACTTGTGGCTAGCAACGTACTCACGGTATGGCTTTTCCGACTCAGAGCATCGGCTACTACGTTGGCCTTCCTGTGATGGTAATGGATTCCAACATTATAGTCCTTGATCAACTCTAACCATCTCCTCCGCCTCATATTCAGATCCGATCGGGTGAATATGTACTTAAGGCTCTTATGATCCGTATATACTTCACATCTGTTTCCAATCGATAGTGACGCCATATCTTCAAAGCATGCACTACGGCAACTAACTCTAAATCATGTGTCGGATAATTTTCCTCATGTGGCCTCAATCGCCTTGATGCATAAGCGGCGACCTTTCCATTCTCAGACAAGACACATCCAAGTCCTTGGCGCGATGCGTCACAATAAATATCAAAGCTTTGAGCAACATCCGTAGAACTAACACCGTGCCGAAGTCAATTGCTTTTTCGGGCCTCAAATCCTTTCTCACATTCCGCGTCCATGCAAACTTCTTTTCCTTCCTCGTTAGCCATGCGTAAGAGGTTTCGCAATCGTCGAGAAGCCTTCGATGAAACGGCGGTAGTATCCTGCCATTCCAAGGAAACTCCGAATCTGGGTCACAGTCTTCGGCTGCTCCCAATGTAACACCGCTTCTACTTTGCTTGGATCTACGGCAACTCCTTCTGCGGTCATTACATGTCCAAGAAACTCCACCTTGTCCTTCCAAAAATCACACTTGCTGAACTTGGCGAAAAGTTGCTGTTCCCTCAGCTCTTCCAAAACTCGCCTCAAGTGTTCGGCATGTTCATCACCTGTCTTGGAGTAGATTAGGATATCGTCTATGAACACGACGACAAACTTGTCCAAATATTCCATGAACACCTTATTCATCATATTCATGAAATAAGCTGGCGCATTAAATCGATCCAAAGGACATAATCAGAACTCGTAATGTCCATATCTTGACGAGAATGCGCCTTGAATATCTTCTCGATCGGATCTTCAATCGATGGTATCCCGATCTCGCATCAATCTTGGAAAAACTCCGGCTCCTCTTAATCGATCAAACAAATCATCAATCCTGGGTAGCGGATACTTATTCTTCACGGTGACTTCATTGAGTGCACGGTAGTCAATGCACATCCTGAAACTCCCGCCCTTCTTCTTGACAAACAAAAGCTGGTGCTCCCCACGGCGACGAGCTCGGCCTGATAAATCCTTTCTCCATTAACTCTTCTAGCTGTTTCTTCATTTCTACCAACTCCTCGGTGGACATCCGATAGGGTCTCTTTGCTATCGGTCTTTGTACTGTACAAGCTCTATCACAAACTCTATGTCCCTATCTCAAGCGGCATACCAGGTAGATCTTCTGAAAGACATCTGGTACTCATTCACTACCGGACATCCTCTATGCTGATTGCCTTGGTACTTTGTTAACCATCAACTGTCCATCTCTAATGCAGTGGCTTGAAATTCCACTTTCTTCCCACACTGCTCTCAATCGAGATAGTCCTTCGTCCACAATCCAATACGGCCTTGTGCTTGGATAACCAATCCATTCCCAATATGACGTCTAAGGTCCGGGTCTCCAAAATCATAAGGTTTGCTAGGAACTCTATTCCATCTATTAGTATTCTCACCCGGAACATCCTACTTCCGTTCGGAGTTCTAACTGTGGGTTTGAACTAAAAGCATGCACTTAAGTCTTGCAATCCTCAAATCATTTCTAGTAGCAAAGCCTTGCGAAACAAACGAATGCGAAGCTCGAGTCAAACAAAACCGCTGCAGGTATCGAGTTAACAAGTAACTTACCCAAGACGACGTCCGTAGCATTCTCGCAGTTGCATCTGCGGTGACATGGTTGACTCGGCCTCTCACCACGGCCTGGGGTGTGGCTCTGGCCTTTGGCGTCCTAGCCGGGTGGTTCCTAGATTGAAGCGAATCGGGTCGCTCCTCGCCTTCTTTGGACAATCATTGGCGAAGTGTCTGGCTCGTTGCGATTGTAGCAGCGTCTCACCGTTTCCTTCTTGATCGCTCGAGTAGCGTTTCTAGCGGGCCGGGTCAGTAGTTCTCGATTGACAGGTCTTGGTGCCGGGATGGTGTCCTTGTTGCACTCGTGGTTGGAATCAAGAATTGATTTGGTGCAACTCTCAAGCGCCATTGCGTTCCACTGGCGTGATCCTTGCCGTTGCATCCTGCGCTTCTGTTCTCATCCAGTTCCTTGTGCTTGTCCTCAAGAATAAGTGCCTTATTCACCAACTCTTGGAAATCTGGAAAGGTGTGGGTGATCAACCCTACTTGCAATCCCGAAAGTTAAGTCCCTTCATAAAACGAGACTGCCTGGATTTATCTGTCGCTACATCCTCAAAGCGTAGCGTGCTAGGCTGTGTGAACTTGTTCGTAGTCGGCCACCGGGCTGATTACCTTGCTTTAATGCTCTGAACTCCTCCTTCTTAAGGTCCATGATTCCTTCAGGCACGTGATACCGTCGGAATGCATTGTGAACTCTTCCCAAGTGATATCTTGAGGGTTCTCTGCGTGGCACGTGGTTCTCCCACCATTCGGCTGTCCCTTCCAACTGATGAGAAGCGTAGAGTACCTTCTCATTTCCTATGCATTGAGCTATGTGTAGCTTCCTCTCGATTGATCTTAACCAATCATCGGCCTCCAATGGATTGGCATTCCCAGAGAAAGTGGGTGGGTGAGTCCTCATGAACTCGATAGTCTTGTATTCTCGCGTGGTCCCCGATTAACTTGATTGGCTGTGGCCTGAGCAAAGGACGTGCTGCATTTGTTGCATCATAGCATGCATCAATCGAGTCTGGGCAGCAAGAAAAGCTCCAAATTCTGCATATCCAAGTGGCGGCCGGTGCTCCATCATTGGGGTTTTCTGCTGGGCGAGAACCACTTCCATTGCTTCCAAAGTTTCCGCGGGTGTTCACCATCTGTCGATTTGCTCTAGGTTTAGAGATGAGAGGGAAACAAGAATAGACAAGTAATATGGAACTTATGCGGGGCGAAAGGTGTAACCTTAAGGTCCAACTTTATTATTAATAACTTGGTATGGCTGCTTACAATGCCTAAGGACCTTGCAACACATACTGCACACTCAGCAAACAAAGCAAATCCAAATCGAACTAATTTTGGAGTCTAACGCCTAAAGGGTGACTCTTTCTTCTATGACGCGACTCGGCGAAGGAGTCTCACTATAGAACCTATGCTCACTCATCGAGAAAACCTCCACGTCCTGGGTACGGGTGCTGTGGCATAGGCGCGAAACGATTGCCATGTCCAGCAACTGTGTCCTCTATGGTAGTCGAAGAAGCAGTGTCCTCATCGAGATCTGACTCCTCCGGATCTGGCTCGTGTAGCTCGAGTACTGGCTCTGGGTCTGGTCCGTACAAAGTCATCTCCAACTCGTCAATCCTTCGCAGAAGATGTGCCACATACTCTTGAGCTTCCCGCCATCTGTTCTTCTCTGTCGTGATCTCCTTGCGGGCCTTCTGTAGCTCCTTGCTTGTATTATCTAGTACATCCTCCTGGGCGACAATAAATCGTGCCAACTGTGTAACCGTGGCATCCTCATCCTGAATCTCCTTCGGGTCAAGAAGGTTATCACTGCGCGGGTGATAACGGAACACCGTGCTCTCCAACTCTCTGGCGTAGATACGGGTAATGTGCCGCATTGCTCGTCGTGATACTTCTTGGATACCCATCTGCATTGTAGATCTCTGGCGGTCAAAGGTATCGAGCGATTGCACTGGCCCTTCTTCCTAGCAGTACCTCAATCCTCACGTCACAAGCCTTGATCAATCCCGCTTGCTGATCACTTCCACTTGGTATTGGGGCTTCTCAAAATCTCCGAGAGTCTCAGAGCATGTGCCAAAGTTCCGGGCGTGACCAACTCCAGATCAACGTAGTTGAACTCTTCCTCCATCTGTCACAAGAGTGCTTTACGTAAGAACTCGGAATTTTTAAATTGTGACAAGGTAAGGGAAAATTTCAGCAAGAGACAAGAAAAGAGAGAAGGGGATAAGTCGAGATGTCATTTCTTGTCTTCACAAATTTTTAGCTTTAGAAAATAGGTTTTATCCTCACTACGACCATTCTAGCTAGGGTTGAGCCTACAGTCAAGTATGGCTCTGATACCACCTCTGTCGGGACCCCGAATTTGCAAATCCGACCCTCTGTGTATTCAGCACTAGTCCAGAACGCGCTTAGTGCACACAGTCTTAACATCGGTAAATATCACAATCATACCAAACGATACCAATAAAGTACTTTATTTAAATAACCAAATTGGTTACTCGACCTTATGGCCAAGTTACAAAATGTATGCCTCGCAAGGCGAAACTTATTCAGAGAGAAATAATAGCAATGAAAATAAGATAACTTCGTGGCGCCATCCAAAGATACCACAGGCAACCGATCGGGCTCGCGTCCTAAGTAGACGGATCTTCTTGGAGTTCCTCCTCCAAAGCCGGTGTAGTCTCCTCTTCAACTGGTATTGTGTTGAGGCAAGGGTGAGTACTTGGTACTCAAAGCAAGTCATGCAATGCAAGCTAATATACTATATGCATGGCTTGGTACAAAGGAATAGCTCAAGGTATATTTGCAGAAACAAAGATTCGAAAAGTAATATAAGTAGATTCGAAAGCAAGAAAAGCAGGTAAAGCATAAATAACTTTTCCAAGTTTAATAAACACTTTTTCCCATCCTAAACCACATTACCATCATCTTTATTCTTAAACTGCACCAACCTTTCAAATCCAAGTTATTTTCGTAAAATCTAACCCTTGATCAGAATTCCCGAGCAAAGGTCCAAGATCGTGGACTCGGCTATTTAAATAGATTCTACACTCTGCAGAGGTTATGCACTTTACCCACAAGATACAATCAAACACCACAAAGGCGAAGTTCCAGTAACAAAGCCTTTCTAAGCCTCAAACAACACAGTGGTCCTCTCCTGGTTCGTGCTCTACACCATCCCTTCCCTTAGCCAAGGCGAAGTATGGGACCAACACACCGTTAGATGGGTATCGGCCACAGCCACGATACGCCCCGCATAATCACACAAACGGTGTAACTGACACCCTGAGGCTCCACAAGTGAGTCCTTAGCGACTTAGTCAACTAGGGCCGTCCCATTCCAGCCATGTGGTTGCAAGTATGACCCAGTTCAAAGGCTTGCAAGGTTAAGTCCTTAGAGTGACCAGGGCAAGACTACCCGAAGAACCAAATCAACATTCCCAACGCCACAATCGCCCACTGATTACTCTTGCCACATGCCCTGGCCGAAATCGCTTATCAAACCCCGCTTGATTACCATGCACCACGTGCCATCAACATCACATGATACTTTTCTAAAACAGGTTCAATATATCATTAAGTCAATATTAACATTTGATTGTCCAAAATCATGTTATGAGCACGTAGCAGATCTAAGCAGTATACTACAGCGGTCTAAACCCATGTTGGCAAGTTAATAATGTCCAACTAGTAAACCACAACTAGGGTGACAAAGGGTCATGGCACATACTTAAGTAATCAAGGTGTCATATAGCAAATTGGTATTTATCTAACCCCTGTGTTTAAACAAAGTATTTTTCTAATTGAACTAGCATGCAATAGTTTAAATCAAAATAGATTTCGAAATAGGATCAACATGGTCAAAGCACAACTTGCCTTCAAAAAGCACTTGCTCTTGGTCTTGAGTTGGATCCTGAGTCAATACTTCTCCTTCGAATCCTTCCGGCACTTCAACGTCTACTCGTAAAGCGTGCAAATAGCAAATACACAAATAAACACTAGGCAAAAACATCCCAAAACTCCAAATAAAATCCATAAACAGAGAGAACATAATTTTCTGGATTTTTAGAAACTGGAATCGTTCAAATCGGAGTTAAAATGCAAAAGTTATGATTTATTAAAGTTTAAATAATCAATTAAATAATATTACAGAGAAAAACTTTAGTCCAAAAATTAAATAAAATTCATATTTAGGTAGATCTCAATTTTATACAAATTTAGAAATTTGAATCACTCAAATCGGAGTTGAAACGCAAAAGTTATAAGCGTTTGAAGTTTGAATCTAAATTTGAAATCATTATTTCGAATTAATAAATCATTTTCTTTTTCGGAAATTAATTATTGCGTCAGCATGGACACGTGGCAGCCTCTGATTGGTTGGCTGACGTCAGCCGGTCCATGGACTTGGTCCACGCTCGGCTCGGGTCTACCGTGGACTCGGTCCACGACTCTACGTGTCGCTGACATGTGGGCCCACTCGGGTGACGTCATTGCTGACGTCAGCGGGGACTCAGCCCACGGTGCTGACAGGTGGGTCCCGCTATGACGTCATGGGTGACGTCAGCGCTCGGCTGGATTAGCCACTGACATGCGGGCCCTCTGAC
The DNA here is from genome assembly GCA_036346355.1 of Rhipidocladum racemiflorum. Classification (NCBI taxonomy): domain Eukaryota; kingdom Viridiplantae; phylum Streptophyta; class Magnoliopsida; order Poales; family Poaceae; genus Rhipidocladum; species Rhipidocladum racemiflorum. Next base: position 33,686,476 of record CM070585.1, read on the forward strand.
ACGCGGGCCCCGCGTGTCAGCGTCACTGCACTGCCAGCGTGCGTGGGCCACGACCGCGTCGGTCCAACTTCCCGACACGTGGCGCAATCGCGGCCGTTGGTTTGAAAATCGACGGCGCGGATTAAATCCAGGGTTAACACGTTGAAACTACTCGTTGATCGTGGGCCGTTCGATTTAGATCGGACGGTCCAGATCTAATCCTATAATAACACTACTCCGGCACGTGGCAATTGTGAACCGTTGGATCTTGATCCAACGGTCCAGATCTAATCGGGTTTGGAACACGTGAACTCACCTCAACCGTCCGATCTGGATCTGACGGTTCACCGAGCTCGCGAAGTCTGGCGATGGCACGGCGAGGCCTGGGCACCGGAGACGAGAACGATGACGAGCCCGACGGCGTTTCGGGGTTGCTCCGGCGAGATGAATCCTTCCTTCGGGTGCGTCTCGTCACGGTGGTTCCGGATCTGGGCTTGATGTCGGCGGAGGACGACGGACGGCGGCAGTATCGGCGTTTAACCGCGGCGGAACGGAATTCCAACTCCGGCGAGCTTGCACGGGCAACTGGCGGCGGCTCAGGCGAGATGGCTCGGGGGAACGGGTGCACAAGGATGAGGGCAACCTCGGGGGACGTCTCACGCTTTAAATAGCCTCGGCGTTCGCGCGGGACACGGAAACCTAGTTTCCCACGGCGGCGGGTGCGGCGGCGGAGTCCGGCTCGGTCTCGGCGAAGACGACGACGCTCAGCCGTCCACGTGGCACGATCAACGGCCACGATCGCACGGGCGCGATCGGATCCGGGCCGGATACGGCTCGAACCGGTACGGGCGGATCTCAGCCGTTGGATCTTGATCCAACGGTTGGGATTGATTAGGTTTAGGAGTGGGTTCGGTCGAGTCACGTGGCTCGGGTCGGACTCGAACTCGAGTCTGACTCGGGCTCGGTCGGATGAACAGTACTTGACCCGAGTTGATTTTCCAGCGATTTAATATTTCAAATAATTCCCAGTAATTCATTTAATTCATTAAAAATAGCAAATGACTCAGAAAAATTCCAGAAAAATTCTGGAAAATACTTTGGATCATTTTGGGCTCAAATAAAATATTTCCAACAAAATTTTATTTGCAATATTAAATTCTTTAATTATTTCAAAATGGAATAAATTCAAATAAATTCCAAATAAATTCAAATAAATTCCAGAAAATTCCAAAAATTCACCAAAGTGCCAAACCACACATGAATTTAAGAAAAGCAAAATTTTGGGGTGTTACAACTTCTGTGCCACGCAAGAGAACCCTCAAGATATCACTTGGGAAGAGTTCACAGCTGCATTCCGACAGTATCACGTGCCTGAGGGAATCATGGACTTTAAGAAGGAGGAGTTCAGAGCACTAAAGCAAGGTAATCAGCCAGTGGCCGACTATCTGAACAAGTTCACCCAGCTAGCACGTTACGCACCTGAGGATGTAGCGACGGATAAAGCCAGACAGTCTCGTTTTATGAAGGGACTTAACTCAGGATTTCAAGTAGGATTGATCACCCACACCTTTCCAGATTTCCAAGAACTGGTGAATAAGGCGCTTATTCTTGAGGACAAGCGCAAGGAACTGGATGAGAACAGGAAGCGCAGGATGCAACAGCAAGGATCACGCCAGGGAACGCATAAATACCGAGAGTTGCACCAAATCAATTCTTCAGATTTCAACCACGTATCGTGACAAGGACACCATCCTCAAAGCACCAAGACCTGCCAATCAGACTACCGACCCCACTGCTAGAAACGCCGCTCCAGGCAATCGGCAAAGGGACAGTGAGACGCTACAAGCGCAACGAGCCAGGACACTTTGCCAACAGCTTGTCCAAAGAAGACAGCAGGAGTGACTCGATTCGCTTCAATCTAGGAACCACCCGGCTAGGACGCCCGGCCAGGAGCCACACCCTGCAGGCCGTGGTGAGAGGCCGAGTCAACCATGTCACCACAGATGCACCGCAGAATGCTACGGACGTCGTCTTGGGTAAGTTACTTGTTAACTCAAGACTGCAACAGTTTTGTTTGATTCTGGAGCTTCGCATTCGTTTGTTTCGCAAAGCTTTGCTACTAGAAATGATTTGAGGATTGCAAGACTTAGATGCATGCTTTTGGTTCAAACCCCTGGTTCCGAACTCCGAACGAAAGTAGGATGTTCCAGGTGAGAATACTAATAGATGGAATAGAGTTCCTAGCAAACCTTATTATTTTGGAGACCTGCACCTTAGACGTTATTTTGGGAATGGATTGGTTATCCAAGCACAAGGTCAGTATTGGATTGTGGACGAAGGACTATCTCGATTGAGAGCCCATGTGGGAAGAAAGTGGAATTTCAAGCCACTGCAGTTAGAGATGGACAGTTGGTGGTTAACAGTACCAAGGCAATCAGCATAGAGGATGTCTCAGTAGTGAATGAGTACCCAGATGTTTTTCCCCGAAGATCTACCCGGTATGCCGCTGACAGGGACATAGAGTTTGTGATAGAGCTTGTACTGCACAAAGACCGATAGCAAAGAGACCCTATCGGATGTCCACCGAGGAGTTGGTTGAGATGAAGAAACAGCTAGAAGAGTTAATGGAGAAAGGATTTATCAGACCGAGTTCGTCGCCGTGGGGAGCACCAGTTTTGTTTGTCAAGAAGAAGGACGGAAGTTTCAGGATGTGCATCGACTACCGTGCACTCAATGAAGTCACCGTAAAGAATAAGTATCCGCTACCCAGGATTGATGATTTGTTTGATCAGCTGAGAGGAGCCGGAGTTTTCTCCAAAATTGATCTTAGATCGGGATACCATCAGTTGAAGATCCGATCAGAAGATATTCCGAAGACTGCATTCTCGTCAAGATATGGACATTACGAGTTCTGATTATGTCCTTTGGATCGATTTAACGCGCCAGCCTATTTCATGAATATGATGAATAAGGTGTTCATGGAATATTTGGACAAGTTTGTCGTCGTGTTCATAGATGATATCCTAATCTACTCCAAGACAGAGGATGAACATGCCGAACACTTAAGGCGAGTTTTGGAAAAGCTGAGGGAACAGCAACTTTTCGCCAAGTTCAGCAAGTGTGATTTTTGGAAGGACAAGGTGGAGTTTCTTGGACATGTAATGACCGCAGAAGGAGTCGCCGTAGATCCAAGCAAAGTAGAAGCTGTGTTACATTGGGAGCAGCCAAAGACTGTGACCCAGATTCGGAGTTTCCTTGGAATGGCAGGATACTACCGCCGTTTCATCGAAGGCTTCTCGACAATTGCAAAACCTCTTACGCAATTGCTGAAGAAGGAAAAGAAGTTTGCCTGGATGCCTGAATGTGAGAAAGGATTTCAGGAGCTGAAGAAGCGATTGACATCAGCACCGGTGTTAGTTCTACCGGATGTTGCTCAAAGCTTCGATATTTATTGTGACGCATCGCGCCAAGGACTTGGATGTGTGCTGATGCAGAATGGAAAGGTCGTCGCTTATGCATCAAGGCAGTTGAGGCCGCATGAGGAAAATTATCCGACACATGACCTAGAGTTAGCTGCCGTAGTGCATGCCTTGAAGATATGGCGTCACTATCTGATCGGAAACAGATGTGAAGTATATACGGATCATAAGAGCCTTAAGTACATATTCACCCAGTCGGATCTGAATATGAGGCAAAGGAGATGGTTAGAGTTGATCAAGGACTATAATGTTGGGATCCATTACCACCCCGGGAAGGCCAACGTAGTAGCCGATGCTCTGAGTCGGAAAAGCCATACCGTGAGTACGTTGCTAGCCACAATTCAGGATGAGTTATGTGAGGATCATCAGAAAATGAAGATTGAGGTTGTACCTAGCGGATTCTTGGCCGCATTAGAAGTAAAGCCTACCCTAGAGGATCAGATCCGAGAAGGACAGAGGGATGATGACAAGATCCTCAGGATCAAGTCCATCAGGGAAGAAGGCAAGGCAAAGGACTTCAAGTTGGATGAGCAAGGCACGTTGTGGATGAAGGATCGCATTTGTGTGCCTAACAAAAGGAGTCAAGCAGCTTGATTCTAGAAGAAGCCCATGACTCCAAGTACTCGATTCATCCCGAAGCGCCAAGATGTATCAGATCTAAAGGAGAGATTCTCGTGGCCGAGTATGAAACGTGAAGTTGCCGAGCATGTTGCATTGTGCGACGTATGCCGAGAGTCAAGGCAATGCATCGAGACCAGCAGGATTGCTACAAATTGAAAATACCTGAGTGGAAGTGGGAGGAAATCGAATGTATTTCATTACCGGTTTGCCTAAGACTCAAGGAGGTTATGACTCCATATGGGTTATAGTGGATCGCTTGACTAAAGTAGCCCATTTTATCCCCGTGAAGACCACTTACTCGGGAGATAAATTAAGCGGAATTGTACATGATCAGATTGTCTGCTTGCACGGAGTGCCAAAGAGGATTGTATCGACGAGGTACCCAATTTACCTCAAGGTTCTGAATAAGTTGCATGAAGCCATGGGAACCCGCTTGAACTTCAAGATACCTTATAATCCACAGACGGATGGACAGACGGAAAGAGTCAATCAGATTCTTGAGGATATGCTGAGAGCTTGTGCATTAGCTTATGCTACATCATGGGATAAGAGTTTGCCGTATGCCGAAGTTCGATTACAACAATAGTTATCAGGCTAGTTTACAGATGTCACCTTTGAGGCATCAGATGGACGACCATGTCGGACGCCATTGAATTGGAATGAGACCGGCGAGCCGTGTCTTTGGGCCTGATATTCTTCAGAGGTCAAGAGCAGATCGCCATGATTAGGGAAAGGTTGAAGATCGCCCAATCTCGACAGTAAGAGTTATGCCGACAATCGTCGCAGGATTTGAGTTTTGAACTGCATTTACTTTGTATACCTCAGAGTTACGCCTCTCAGGGGAGTTAAGAGGTTCCATGCAAAAGGGAAACTCGCACCCCGTTATGTTGGACCATTTAAGATTTTGAGCCGCAGAGGTGAAGTTGCTTATCAACTGGAGTTGCCACAATCGTTAGCAGGTGTGCATGATGTATTCCATGTGTCCCAGTTGAAGAAGTGTCTCCGAGTTCCTGAGGAACAGACACCGCTAGAGTCAATTGAGTTGCAAGAGGATTTGACTTATAAGGAGCATCCCGTGAGGATTCTAGACACAATGGATAGAGAAACTAGAAACAAGTCAACCCGTTTCTGTAGAGTTCAGTGGAGCAACCATGAAGAAAGCGAAGCGACTTGGGAGCGCGAAGAGGATTTGAAGAAAGAGTTTCCAAACCTATTCCTTTAGTAAGCCCTGAATCTCGGGGACGAGATTCTATTAAGGGGGGGAGTTTTGTAACACCCCAAAATTTTTCTTTTCTTAAATTCATGTGTGATTTGGCACTTTGGTGAATTTTTGGAATTTTCTGGAATTTATTTGGATTTATTTGGAATTTATTTGAATTTATTCCATTTTGAAATAATTAAAGAATTTAATTTTGCAAATAAAATTTTGTTGGAAATATTTTATTTGAGTCCAAAATGTTCCAAAATATTTTCCAGAATTTTTCTGGAATTTTTCCGAGTATTTTGCTATTTTTAACGAATTAAATGAATTACTGGGAATTATTTTAAATATTAAATCGCTGGAAATTCAAGTCGGGTCAAGTACTGTTCATCCGACCGAGCCCGAGTCAGACTCGAGTTCGAGTCCGACCCGAGCCACGTGACTCGACCAAACCAACTGTCGGGACCCCGAATTTGCAAATCCGGACCCTCTGTGTATTCAGCACTAGTCCAGGAACGCGCTAGTGCACACAGTCTTAACATCGGTATATATCACAATCATACCATACGATACTATCAAAGTACTTTATTTAAATAATCAAAGGGTTACTCGACCTTATGGCCAAGTTACAAATATATGCCTTGCAAGGCGAAACTTATTAAAAGAGAAATAGCGAATGAAAATCAAATAAACTTAGTGGCGCCATCCAAAGATACCACAGCAACCGACCGGGCTCGCATCCCTAAGTAGACGGGTCTTCTTGGAGTTCCTCCTCCAAAGTCGCGTAATCTCCTCTTCAACTGATATTGTGTTGAGGCAAGGGTGAGTACTTGGTACTCGACAAGTCATGCACGTAATGCAAGCTAATATACTATATGCATGGCTTAGTACAAAGGAATAGCTCAGGTATATTTATAAAGAAACAGCTTTTGACAAGTAATATGAGTAGATTCAAAGCGAGAAATAAGTAAAGCATAAATAACTTTTCAAGAAGTTTAATAAACATTTTTCCCATCCTAAACCCTATTTCCATCATCTTCCTTGTTAAACCAACCCATCTTTTTCAAAACCAAGTTATTTTCGTAAAATCTAACCCTTGATCAGTAATTCCGAGCATTGTCCAAGATCGTGGACTCCTGGCTTATTCAAATAGATTCTACACTCTGCAGAGGTTATGCACTTTACCCACAAGATACGCTTAAACACCACAAAGGCGAAGTTCCTCAGAATAAAGCCTTTCTAAGCCTCAAACAACACAGTGGTCCTCTCCAGACGCGTGCTCTACACCATCCCTTCCCTTAGCCAAGTCGAAGTATGGTACCAACACTCCGTTAGATGGGTACCTTGCCACAGCCACGATACTCTCCAACTTACAATCACACAAAAGGTGTAATCGACACCCGAGGCTCCACAAGTGAGTCCTTAGCGACTTAGTCAACTAGGGCCGCCCCATTCCACCCATGTGGTTGCAAGTATGACCCAGTTCAAAGGCTTGCAAGGTTAAGTCCTTAGAGTGACCAGGCAAGACTACCCAAAACCAAATCATCACTCCCAATGCCACAACTGCCCACCTGATTACTCTTGCCACATGCCCCGGTAAATCTGCTTATCAAACCCCGCTTGATTACCATGCACCACGTGCCGCCAACATCACATGATACTTTTCCAAAACAGGTTCAATATATCATTAAGTCCATATTAGCGCTTGATTGTCCAAAATCATGTCATGAGCACGAAAGTGTGTCTAAGCAAAGATACTACAACGATCTAAACCCATGTTGGCAATTTAGTAATGTCCAACTAGTAAACCACAACTAGGGTGACAAAAGGTCATGGCACATACTTGAGTAATCAAGGTGTCATATAGCAAATTGGTATTTATCTAACCCCATGTTTAAACAAAGTATCTTTCTAATTGAACTAGCATGCAATAGTTTAAATCAAAATAGATTTCAAATGGGATCAATATGGTCAAAGCACAACTTGCCTTCAAAAAGTACTTGCTCTTGGTCTTGAGTTGGATCCTGAGTCAACACTTCTCCTCGAATCCTTCCCAAGCACTTCAACGCCTACTCGTAAAGCGTGCAAATAGCAAATACACAAATGAACACTATGCAAAAGATCCCAAAACTCCAAATAAAATCCATAAACAGAGAGAACATAATTTTCTGGATTTTTAGAAACTGGAATCACAAATTTGGAGTTAAAAGCATAAAAGTTATGATTATTTAAAGTTTAAATAATCAATTAAATAATTTTACAGAGAAAAACTTTAGTCCAAAAATTAAATAAAATTCATATTTAGGTAGATCTCAATTTTATACAAATTTAGAAATTTGAATCGCTCAAATCGGAGTTGAAACGCAAAAGTTATAAGCGTTTGAAGTTTGAATCTAAATTTGAATCAATATTTCGAATTAATAAATCATTTTCTTTTCGAAATTAATTATTGCGTCAAAGATGGACACGTGGCAGCCTCTCGATTGGCCTGCTGACGCCAGCCGGTCCATGGGCTTGGTCCACGCCGGCTTGGGTCTACTGTGGACTCGGTCCACGACTCACGTGTCGCCGACATGTGGGCCCTCTCGTGACGCCATCGCCGACGTCGGGCTCACTTACTGCAGTCGGCAGTGGGACCCATTGTGACGTCATGGGTGACGCCGCCCCGGGTCAGCCATCGACATGCGCCCCTCGACACGCTGGCCTCGCGCCGGGCCATACACGCACGCCGCTGCGGATTCGCTGACCGCGGTCCATCTTCCCGACACGTGGCGCAATCTCACCGCTGGTTTGAAAATCAACGGCGGATTAGATCCAGGGTTAACACGCTGAAACTACTCGTTGCTCGTGGGCCGCTCGATCTAGATCGGACGGTCCAGATCTAATCCTATATTCGCATCGCTACAAAGACGCGTGGCAATTGTGAACCGTTGGATCTTGATCCAACGATCCAGATCTAATCGGGTTTGGGAACACGTGAGCTCACCTCAACCGTCCGATCTGGATCCGACGGTCCTCCGAGCTCGCAGACGGCGATGGCTTCACGGCGGCGCTGGCTTGACCGGAGACGAGAACGATGACGAGCCCGACGGCGTTTCGGGGTTGCTCCGGCGAGATGAATCCTTCCTTCGGGTGCGTCTCGTCACGGTGGTTCCGGATCTGGGCTCCTTCTCGGCGGAAGACGACGGACGGCGGCGGAATCGAGCAAAGACCGCGGCGGTCACTTCCTCCAACTACGGCGAGCTCGCACGGGCAATCAAGGCGGCTCAGCGTAGATGGCTCGGGAACGGGTGCGCAAGGATGAGGGCAACCTCGGGGACGTCTCACGCTTTAAATAGCCTCGGCCTCACGGACAAGGAAACCTAGTTTCCCACGGCGCAAGCGCGGGCGGAGTCCGGCTTCGGTCTCGGCGGAGACGACGACGCATACCGCCCACGTGGCACGATCAACGGCCACGATCGACGGGCGCGATCGGATCCGGCCGGATACGGCTCGAACCGCAGACGGCGGATCTCACCGCTGGATCTTGATCCAACGGTTGGGATTGATTAGGTTTTGAGCTGGTTTGATCGAGTCAATCGCTCGGTCGGACTCGAGTCCGACTCGGGTTTCGACTCGGTCGGATGAACAGTACTTGACCCGAGTTGAATTTCCAACGATTTAATATTTAAAATAATTCCCAGTAATTCATTTAATTCATTAAAAATAGCAAATGACTCAGAAAAATTCCAGAAAAATTCTGGAAAATACTTTGGATCATTTTGGACTCAAATAAAATATTTCCAACAAAATTTTATTTGCAAAATTAATTTCTTCAATTATTTCAAAATGGAATAAATTCAAATAAATTCCAAATAAATCCAAATAAATTCCAGAAAATTCCAAAAATTCACCAAAGTGTCAAATCACACATGAATTTAAGAAAAGCAAAATTTTGGGATGTTACAAACCTCCCCCCCTTAATAGAATCTCGTCCCCGAGATTCAGGGCTCACTAAAGGAATAGGTTTGGAAACTCTTTCTTCAAATCCTCTTCGCGCTCCCAAGTCGCTTCGCTTTCTTCATGGTTGCTCCACTGAACTCTACAAAAACGGGTTGACTTGTTTCTAGTTTCTCGATCCATTGTGTCTAGAATCCTCACGGGATGCTCCTTATAGGTCAAATCCTCTTGCAACTCAATTGACTCTAGCGGTGTCTGTTCCTCGTGAACTCTGAGACACTTCTTTAATCGGGACACATGGAATACATCATGTACTCGCCAACGATCGTGGCAACTCCAATGATAAGCAACTTCGCCTCATGCGGCTCAAAATCCTAAATGGTCCAACATAACGGGTGCGAAGTTTCCCTTTGGCATGGAACCTCTTAACTCCCCTGAGAGGCGTAACTCTGAGGTAAATAAAATCTTCTGGTGCAAAACTCAAGTCTCTGCGACGATTGTCAGCATAACTCTTTTGTCGAGATTGGGCTATCTTCAACCTTTCCCTAATCATAGCGATCCGCTTCTTCAAATTTCTTGAAGAATATCGTGCCCAAAGACACGGCGCCACGGTCTCATTCCAATTCAACGGTCCGACAGTGGTCGACCATACAAAGGCCTCAAAAGGTGACATCTCAGAACTAGCCTCGATAACTATTGTTGTAATCGAACTCAAGATACGGCAAACTCTTATCCCAAGAGGTAGCATAGGCCAATGCACAAGCTCTTAGCATATCCTCCGTAATCGTTGACTCTTTCTGGCCTGTCCATCCGTCTGTGGATGATAAGTCAGATCAAGTTCAAACGGGTTCCCATGGCTTCATGCAACTTATTCCAGAATCTTGAGGTAAATTGGGTACCTCGGTCCGATACAATCCTCTTTGGCACTCCGTGCAAACAAACAATCCTGATCATGTATAACTCTGCTAATTTATCTCCCGAATAAGTGGTCTTCACGGGGATAAAATGGGCTACTTTAGTCAAGCGATCCACTATAACCCATATGGAGTCATAACCTCCTTGAGTCTTCGGCAAACCGGTAATGAAATCCATTCCGATTTCCTCCCACTTCCACTCAGGTATTTTCAGCGGTTGCAGCAATCCTGCTGGTCTCTGATGCATTGCCTTGACTCTCTGGCATACGTCGCACAATGCAACATGCTCGGCAACTTCACGTTTCATACTCGCCACCGAATCTCTCCTTCGTATCCCGATACATCTTGGCGCTTCCAGGATGAATCGAGTACTTGAGTCATGGGCTTCTTCCGTAATCGCTTGCTTTAACTCCTTTTGTTAGGCACACAAATGCGATCCTTCATCCACAACGTGCCTTGCTCATCCATCTTGAAGTCCTCTGCCTTGCCTTCCTCCTTGATGGACTTAATCCTGCGGATCTTGTCATCATCCTTCGCCCTTCTCGAATCTGATCCTCCAGGGTCGGTTTTACTTCTAATGCGCCAAGAATCCGCTTAGGTACAACCTCAATCTTCATTTTCGAACTCCTCACATAACTCATCCTGACTTATGGCTAGCAACATACTCGCGGTATGGCTCTTCCGACTCAGAGCATCGGCAACTACGCTGGCCTTCCCGGATGGTAATGGATTCCAACATTGTAGTCCTTGATTAACTCTAGCCACCTCCTTTGCCTCATATTCAGATCCGACTGGGTGAATATGTACTTAAGGCTCTTATGATCCGTATATACTTCACATCTGCTTTCCAATCGATAGTGACGCCATATCTTCAAGGCATGCACTACGGCAGCCTAACTCTAGGTCATGTGTCGGATAATTTTCCTCATGCGGCCTCAATCGCCTTGATGCATGTTTAATTTACCTTTCCATTCTCGCATCAAGACACATCCAAATCCTTGGCGCGATGCGTCACAATAAATATCGGCTTTGAGCAACATCCGTAGAACTAACACCGGTCCGATGTCAATCGCTTCTTCAGCTCTGAAATCCTTTCTCACATTCTCAAGCGCCCATGCAAACTTCTTTTCCTTCTTCAAAGCAATTGCGTAAGAGGTTTTGCAATTGTCGAAAAGCCTTCGATGAAACGGCGGTAGTATCCTGCCATTCCAAGGAAACTCCGAATGGGTCACAGCCTTCTACGCCTCCCAATGTAACACAGCCTTCTACTTTGCTTGGATCTACGGCGACTCCTTCATGCGGTCATCACATGTCCAAGGAACTCCACTTTGTCCTTCCAAAAGTCACACTTGCTGAACTTGGCGAAAAGTTGCTGTTCCTCGCCTTTTCCAAAACTCGCCTTAAGTGTTCGGCATGTTCATCCTCCTGCCTTGGAGTAGATTAGGATATCGCCTATGAACACGACGACAAACTTGTCCAAATATTCCATGAACACCTTATTCATCATATTCATGAAATAAGTCGCGCATTCGTCACCCCAAATGACATAATCAGAACTCGTAATGTCCATATCTTGACGAGAATGCGCCTTTCGAATATCTTCCGATCGGATCTTCAATCGATGGTATCCCGATCTCGTATCAATCTTGGAGAAAACTCCGGCTCCTCTTAACTGATCAAACAAATCATCAATCCTGGTAGCGGATACTTATTCTTCACGGTGACTTCATTGAGTGCACGGTAGTCGATGCACATCCCGAAACTCCCGCCCTTCTTCTTGACAAACAAAACTGGTGCTCCCACGGCGACTAACTTGGTCTCGATAAATCCTTTCTCCATTAACTCCTCTAGTCTGTTTCTTCATTTCTACCAACTCCTCGGTAGACATCCGATAGGGTCTCTTTGCTATCGGTCTTTGTGCAGTACAAGCTCTATCACAAACTCTATGTCCCTCGCCTCAAGGCATACCGTAGATCCTCGGGAAAAACATCCGGGTACTCATTCACTACTGACATCCTCTATGCTGATTGCCTTGGTACTGTTAACCATCAACTGTCCATCTCTAACTGCAAGTGGCTTGAAATTCCACTTTCTTCCCACACTGCTCTCAATCGAGATAGTCCTTCGCCCACAATCCAATACGGCCTTGTGCTTGGATAACCAATCCATTCCCAATATAACATCTAAGGTCCGGGTCTCCAAAATTATAAGGTTTGCTAGGAACTCTATTCCATCTATTAGTATTCTCACCGAACATCCTACTTCCGCTCGGAGTTCGGAACCAGGGGTTTGAACTAAAAGCATGCACTTAAGTCTTGCAATTCTCAAGTCATTTCTAGCAGCAAAGCCTTGCGAAACAAACGAATGCGAAGCTCCAGAGTCAAACAAAACTGTGTATCGAGTTAACAAGTAACTTACCCAAAGACGACGTCCGTAGCATTCTCGCAAAGGCATCTGCGGTGACATGGTTGACTCGGCCTCTCACCACGGTCTGGGGTGTGGCTCTCGGTGTCGGGCGCCCTAGCTGGGTGGTTCCTAGATTGAAGCGAACTGGTCGCTCTCTGTCTTCTTCTGACAATCGTTGGCAAAGTGTCCTGGCTCGTTGCTTGTAACAGCGTCTCACCTGTTCCTTGCCGATCGCACGGGGTAGCGTTTCTAGCGGGGCTGGGGTCTGGATAGTTTTGATTGACAGTCTTGGTGCCGGGATGGTGTCCTTGTTGCATTCTCGTGGTTGGAATCAAGAATTGATTTGGTGCAACTCTCAGCGCTATGCGTTCCTCGACGTGATCCTTCTTTGTTGCATCCTGCGCTTCGTTTCTCATCCGGGCCTTTGCGCTTGTCCTCAAGAATAAGTGCCTTATTCACCAACTCTTGGAAATCTGGGAAGGTGTGGGTGATCAACCCTACTTGCAATCCTGAGTTAAGTCCCTTCATAAAACGAGACTGTCTGGATTTATCTGTCGCTACATCCTCAAAGCGTAGCGTGCTAGCCGTGTGAACTTGTTCAGTAGTCGGCCACCGGCCGATTACCTTGCTTCTTGCTCAACTCCTCCTTCTTAAGGTCCATGATTCCTTCAGCACGTGATATCGCCGGAATGCACGGTGAACTCCTCCCAAGTGATATCTTGAGGGTTCTCTGCGTGGCACAGGTTCTCCCACCATTCGGCCGTTCCTTCCAAATTGATGAGAAGCGTAGAGTACCTCCTCATTTCCTATGCATTGAGCTATGTGTAGCTTCCTCTCGATTGATCCTAACCAATCATCGGCCTCCAATGGATTGGCATTCCCAGAGAAAGTGGGTGGGTGAGTTCTCATGAACTCGACACCTTGTATTCTCAAGCGTGGTCCCCGATTAACTTGATTGGTCGTGGCCTGAGCAAAGGACGTGCTGCATTTGTTGCATCATAGCATGCATCAACTGAGTCCGGGCAGCAAGAAAAGCTCCAAATTCTGCATATCCAAAGTGGCGGTGCGGTGCTCCATCATTGGGGTTTTCTGTGGCGAGAACCACTTCCATTGCTTCCAAAGTTTCCGCGGGTGTTCACCATCTATCGATTTGCTCTAGGTTTAGAGATGAGAGGGAAACAAGAATAGACAAGTAATATGGAACTTATGCGGGGCGAAAGGTGTAACCTTAAGGTCCAACTTTATTATTAATAACTTGGTATGGCTGCCATAATGCCTAAGGGCCTTGCAACACATACCGCACACTCAAAGAAACAAAGCAAATCCAAATCGAACTAATTTTGGAGTCTAACGCCTAAAGGGTGACTCTTTATTCCGTGACCCGACTCGGCGAAGGAGTCTCACTATAGAACCTATGCTCACTCATCGAAAAAACCTCCATCTGTCACAAGAGTGCTTTACGTAAGAACTCGGAATTTTTAAATTGTGACAAGGTAAGGGAAAATTTCAGCAAGAGACAAGAAAAGAGAGAAGGGGATAAGTCGAGAGGTCATTTCTTATCTTGACAACTTTTTAGCTTTAGAAAATAGGTTTTATCCTCACTACGACCATTCTAGCTAGGGTTGAGCCTACGGTCAACCTGGCTCTGATACCACCTCTGTCGGGACCCCGAATTTGCAAATCCGGACCCTCAGGTATTCAGCACTAGTCCAGAACGCGCTTAGTGCACACAGTCTTAACATCGGTATATATCACAATCATACCATACGATACTATCAAAGTACTTTATTTAAATAATCAAAGGGTTACTCGACCTTATGGCCAAGTTACAAATATATGCCTTGCAAGGCGAAACTTATTAAAAGAGAAATAGCAGAATGAAAATCAAATAAACTTCGTGGCGCCATCCAAGATACCACAGGCAATCGATCGGGCTCGCATCCCTAAGTAGACGGGTCTTCTTGGAGTTCCTCCTCCAAAGTCGGGCGTAATCTCCTCTTCAACTGATATTGTGTTGAGGCAAGGGTGAGTACTTGGTACTCAGCAAGTCATGCATGTAATGCAAGCTAATATACTATATGCATGGCTTAGTACAAAGGAATAGCTCAGGTATATTTGCAAGAAATGACTTTTGACAAGTAATATGAGTAGATTCAAAGCAGAGAAATAAGTAAAGCATAAATAACTTTTCAAGAAGTTTAATAAACATTTTTCCCATCCTAAACCCTATTTCCATCATCTTCCTTGTTAAACCAACCCATCTTTTCAAAACCAAGTTATTTTCGTAAAATCTAACCCTTGACTGTAATTCCCGAGCATTGTCCAAGCATCAGTGGACTCGGCTTATTCAAATAGATTCTACACTCTGCAGAGGTTATGCACTTTACCCACAAGATACGCTTAAACACCACAAAGGCGAGTTCCTCAGAACAAAGCCTTTCTAAGCCTCAAACAACACAGTGGTCCTCTCCAGACGTGCTCTACACCATCCCTTCCCTTAGCCAAGGCGAAGTATGGGACCAACACACCGTTAGATGGGTACCTGGCCACAGCCACGATACGCCCCCCGCATAATCACACAAAAGGTGTAATCGACACCCTGAGGCTCCACAAGTGAGTCCTTAGCGACTTAGTCAACTAGGGCCGCCCCATTCCAGCCATGTGGTTGCAAGTATGACCCAGTTCAAAGGCTTGCAAGGTTAAGTCCTTAGAGTGACCAGGGCAAGACTACCCTAAAACCAAATCATCACTCCCAATGCCACAACCGGCCCACTGATTACTCTTGCCACATGCCCTACCGAATCTGCTTATCAAACCCCGCTTGATTACCATGCACCACGTGCCGCCAACATCACATGATACTTTTCCAAAACAGGTTCAATATATCATTAAGTCCATATTAGCGTTTGATTGTCCAAAATCATGTCATGAGCACGAGCGTGTCTAAGCAAAGATACTACAACGATCTAAACCCATGTTGGCAATTTAGTAATGTCCAACTAGTAAACCACAACTAGGGTGACAAAAGGTCATGGCACATACTTGAGTAATCAAGGTGTCATATAGCAAATTGGTATTTATCTAACCCCATGTTTAAACAAAGTATCTTTCTAATTGAACTAGCATGCAATAGTTTAAATCAAAATAGATTTCAAATGGGATCAATATGGTCAAAGCACAACTTGCCTTCAAAAAGTACTTGCTCTTGGTCTTGAGTTGGATCCTGAGTCAACACTTCTCCCTCGAATCCTTCCTGACTTCAACGCCTACTCGTAAAGCGTGCAAATAGCAAATACACAAATGAACACTATGCAAAAGATCCCAAAACTCCAAATAAAATCCATAAACAGAGAGAACATAATTTTCTGGATTTTTAGAAACTGGAATCGCCAAATTTGGAGTTAAAAGCATAAAAGTTATGATTATTTAAAGTTTAAATAATCAATTAAATAATTTTACAGAGAAAAACTTTAGTCCAAAAATTAAATAAAATTCATATTTAGGTAGATCTCAATTTTATACAAATTTAGAAATTTGAATCGCTTCAAATCGGAGTTGAAACGCAAAAGTTATAAGCGCTTGAAGTTTGAATCTAAATTTGAATCAATATTTCGAATTAATAAATCATTTTCTTTTCGAAATTAATTATTGCGTCAAAGATGGACACGTGGCAGCCTTCGATTGGCCTGCTGACGCCAGCCGGTCCATGGGCTTGGTCCACGCCGCTTGGGTCTACTGTGGACTCGGTCCACGACTCTCACGTGTCGCCGACATGTGGGCCATCTCGTGACGCCATCGCCGACGTCGTGGGCTCACCACGGTCGACAGTGGGACCCATTGTGACGTCATGGGTGACGCTACCGGGCGGGTCAGCCATCGACATGCGGCCCCTTCCGACACGCGGCCTCGCGTCGGCGTCCACGCGACGCTGCGTGGGACGGCGTTGACCGCGGCGGTCCATCTTCCCGACACGTGGCGCAATCTCAGCCGTTGCTCGTGGGCCGTTCGATCTAGATCGGACGATCCAGATCTAATCCTATATTCGCACTGCTACAGCACGTGGCAATTGTGAACCGTTGGATCTTGATCCAACGATCCAGATCTAATCGGGTTTGGGAACACGTGAGCTCACCTCAACCGTCCGATCTGGATCCGACGGTCCTCCGAGCTCGCAGACGGCGATGGCTTCACGGCGGCGCTGGCTTGACCGAGACGAACGATGACGAGCCCGACGGCGCTTTCGGGTTGCTCGGCGAGATGAATCCTTCCTTCGTGCGCGCTCGCCACGGTGGTTCCGGATCTGGCTCCTTCTCGGCGGAAGACGACGGACGGCGCGGACCGAGCAAAGACCGCGGCGGTCACTTCCTCCAACTACGGCGAAGCTCGCACGGCAATCAAGCGGCGCTCAGGCGAGATGGCTCGGGAAACGGGTGCGCAAGGATGAGGGCAACCTCGGGGACGTCTCACGCTTTAAATAGCCTCGGCGTCCGCTACGGACACGGAAACCTAGTTTCCCACGGCGGCGCGCGGCGGAGTCCGGCTTCGGTCTCGGAGACGACGACGCCTGGCCGCCCACGTGGCACGATCAACGGCCACGATCGCCGGGCGCGATCGGATCCGGGCCGGATACGGCTCGAACCGTACGGCGGATCTCACCGTTGGATCTTGATCCAACGGCTGGGATTGATTAGGTTTTGAGCCGGTTTGATCGAGTCAATCGCTCGGCCTGACTCGAGTCCGACTGGTTCCGACTTCGGTCGGATGAACAAGATTGACCCGAGTTGAATTTCCAACGATTTAATATTTAAAATAATTCCCGAGAATTCATTTAATTCATTAAAAATAGCAAATGACTCGTAAAAATTCGAGAAAAATTCGAAAATACTTTGGATCATTTTGGACTCAAACAAAATATTTCCAACAAAATTTTATTTGCAAAATTAATTTCTTCAATTATTTCAAAATGGAATAAATTCAAATAAATTCCAAATAAATCCAAATAAATTCCAGAAAATTCCAAAAATTCACCAAAGTGTCAAATCACACATGAATTTAAGAAAAGCAAAATTTTGGGATGTTACACCAACTCCAAAACCTAATCGATCCCAACCGTTGGATCAACGGTCAGGATCTTCCCGTACCGCTTCGGTCGAATCCGGCACGGATCCGATCATGTCCACGCGATCGTGGCCGTTGATCGTGCCACGTGGACGGCCGTGCGTCATCGTCCCCGCCGAGTCCGAGCCGGACTCCTCCGCCGCGTCGCCGCCGTGTAGGATTAGGGTTCCGCCTCAGGCGCTGCATGCCGAGGGCATTTAAATACCGGTGGTACCCGAGGACCGCCGTGACACCGCGCACTTTCTCGCCTCTACCTCACCGAGCCTTAGCCGCCAGAATCCGGAATCGCCACGGAGTCATAACATCCCTCCGCTGTGGTTTTGCTTGATTCCGCCGCCGCCCGCCCCTCGCCGCCATTGACCCCAGATCCGAACTCCACGGCCAGGCGCACCGAAGAGACCCTTCACCTCGCCGGAGCACGCCCCAAACGCTGCTCGTGTGGTCGCTGGCCCTCGCCGGCAGCCACGACTTCGCCGTGAAGCCATCGCCGACTCCCGAGCTCCACCAACCGTCCGATCAAGATCCAAGGGCTCAGATCGCGCCACGTTACCTCGGTGAGTTTCCCGCTGAAAATCCTAGATCTAATCTCAACCGCTGGATCTAGATCCAACGGCTTAGGTCGTACACGTAGCGGAGCCGCACCAGGTTAGATTGGGATCTCGACCGTTAGATCAAGATCCAACGGCCCAGATCAACCCGCGGCGCCCAAGCACCGAGGCCCAAATTCAATCCTAACCGCCGGTTTTCAAACCAACGGCCGCGATCGTGCCACGCGGTCCAGGGAGCCGAATCGCAGCCGCCACGCGCGGCGCGCAGGCCATCGACACGCCGGGGCCCACGTGTCGGGCCGATCGCACCGCGGACGCCACCCATGACGCCATCGGTAGGTCCCACTGCCGCCACCGCGGCCGAGCCCCGCCGACGCCGGGCCGATGACGCCACCCGAGCGGGCCCACATGTCGGGCCGACACGTGAGCCGTGGACCTGGTCCACGTGAGACCCGAGCCGAGCGTGGACCGAGTCCATGGACCGGCTGACGTCAGCAGACCAATCTAGTGCTGCCACGTGTCCATGCTGACGCAATAATTAATTTCCGAAAAATAAAATGATTTATTAATTCGAAATAATGATTTCAGATTTTGTTTCAAACTTCAAACGCTTATAACTTTTGCGTTTCAACTCCGATTTGAGTGATTCAAATTTCTAAATTTGTATAAAATTGAGACCTACCTAAATATGAATTTTAATTAATTTTTGGACTAAAGTTTTTCTCTGCAAAATTATTTAATTGATTATTTAAACTTTAAATAATCATAACTTTTATGCCTTAACTCCAAATTTGACGATTCCAGTTTCTAAAAACTCATAAAATTATGTTCTCTCTGTTTATGGATTTTATTTGGATGTTTGGACACTTTTTGCCTATTGTTTATTCGTGTATTTGCTATTTGCACGCTTTACGAGTAGACGTTGAAGTGCCGGAGGGATTCAAGGAGAAGTATTGACTCAGAATCCAACTCAAGACCAAGAACAAGTACTTTTTGAAGGCAAGTTGTGCTTTGACCATGTTGATCCTATTTCGAAATCTATTTTGATTTAAACTATTGCATGCTAGTTCAATTAGAAAAATACTTTGTTTAAACATGGGGGTTAGATAAATACCAATTTGTCAGATGACACCTTGATTATTTAAGTATGTGCCATGATCCCTTGTCACCCTAGTTGTGGATTACTAGTTGGACATTATTAAATCGCCAACATGGGATTAGACCGCTGTAGTAAATCGCTTAGACTGCTTACGTGCTCATAACATGATTTTGGATAATCAAATGTTAATATTGACTTAATGATATATTGAACCTGTTTTGGAAAGGCATCATGTGATGTTGATGGCACGTGGTGCATGGTAATCAACTAGGGGTTTGATAAACAGTTTTCGACCGGGGCATGTGGCAAGAGTAATCAAAAGCCGCTTGTGGCATTGGGAGTGTTGATTTGGTTCTTCGGGTAGTCTTGCCCTGGTCACCCTAAGGACTTAACCTTGCAAGCCTTTGAACTGGGTCTAACGTGCAACCACATGTCTGTAATGGGACGGACCTAGTTGACTAAGTTACTAATAACGTACCTGTGGGACCTCAGGAGGTCAACTACACCCTTTGTGTAAGTTGTACGGGGGAGCGT
This sequence comes from Rhipidocladum racemiflorum, assembly GCA_036346355.1. Taxonomy (NCBI): domain Eukaryota; kingdom Viridiplantae; phylum Streptophyta; class Magnoliopsida; order Poales; family Poaceae; genus Rhipidocladum; species Rhipidocladum racemiflorum. The sequence goes on from CM070585.1 coordinate 33,706,314, forward strand.
ACCGGGGCTGAGGCCAGGTACCCATCTAACGGTTGATTGGACTAGACTTCGCCTTAGCGAAGGGAAGGGTTAGTGCGTAATAACCGGGGAGGACCGCTTGTATTGTTAGAAGTTTCCAAAAGACTTTGTTACGGGAACTCGCCTTTGTGGTGTTTGACTGTATCTTGTGGGTAAAGTGCATAACCTCTGCAGAGTTTAGAATCTATTCGAATAGCCGTGTCCGCGGTATTGACATCGCCGAATTACAAGTCAAGGGTTAGATTTTCTCAAAAATAACTTTGGTTTGAAAGGTTGGGCTAGATTAATAATGAAGTTGATGGAAATGTGGTTTAGGATGGGAAAGATGTTTACCAAACTTCTTGAATAGTTACTTATGCTTTACTTATTTCTACTGCTTTCGAATCTACTTACATTACTTTTCAAATGTCAAGTTTCGCAAATATACCTTGAGCTATTCCTTTGTACCAAGCCATGCATATAGTATATTAGCTTGCATTCTGTGCATGACTTGCTGAGTACCAAGTACTCACCCTTGCCTCAACACAACACCAGTTGAAGAGGAAACTACACCAGCTTTGGAGGAGGAACTCAAAGAAGAACCGTCTACTTAGGGAAGCGAGCCCAGTCAGTTGCCTGTGGTATACTGGATGGCGCCACGAAGTTATTTGATTTTTCCGCTGCTATTATTTTTCTCTGAATAAGCTTCGCCTTGCGAGGCATATATTTGTAACTTGACCATAAGGTCAAGTAACCAGTTTGATTATTTAAATAAAGTACTTTATTGGTATCGAGTGGTATGATTGTGATATTTACCGATGTTAAGACTGTGTGCACTAGCGCGTTCCTGGACTAGTGCTGAATACACAGAGGGTCCGGATTTGCAAATTCGGGGTCCCGACACCGAGCCTATTCCAAAAGTCCACATTGCGTTTGGTTGAGTGTCGTTGCGAAAGCTGCGAAGATCTAGAGCTCTCAGCCCTAGAGCGGCAGTACTGCAGGTGTAAGCCCGGTACTGCCGGCCAGAGCAACAGTACCGACCTACCTGGGCGGTAATGCCGGCCAAGCGTCAAAAGCAGGGGGGACAGGCCCTTGTTCCCGCACGTCGCCGGCAATCCTTCTTTTTCTCGATTCTCGCGCCACCCCATGTCGCCAAAACCTCAGGGGAGGGCCTCTTCTTCCCCCCTTCCCTCATTTGCCCTTCCTCCCTCTCTCACTCTCTCTGTTTTTCTTCCTCTCCCCCTTCTCTTCTCACCCGAGCTCCACCTCTCCTCCTAAAATCCGGCCAGGTGGAGGTTGTTTGGAGCAAGAGGAGGCAAGAACAAGGTGTGGTGAAGCATCCTCAAGCCCCCAAGATGCTTCTTGTTCATTGGATTCAAGGTTTGAGCTCATTCCCTAGGTTTAATCTCAAACCCTAGTCTCATCTCCCTTTTCCCTTTTCTTTTTTCCTTTAGTTAAACCCTAGAGAACCTAGTTCTAGTAGTACATCGTTGATTCTTTGAGTTGCTAGACCTAGGTTAGGGTTAGAAGAATTATTTTGTGCGATCGATTCGTTCTGGAAACCCTCATATACCTCTCGTTGGATTTATTCACCCCAAAAGTCGTTCCTCGAATTTTCGGAGACCTTCCTTTGAAACCCTAGCTTCGGACAAGTCGAGATGGCGACTCGTGAATATATTCCACGCCTTGAAGGTCGATTCTCGCGGAAGAATCGAGTTTGAACTCCATTCGGGTCCAGAATCGAATTCGGGATTAATTAGGGTTTTCGAGTTGTAGATGGTCGATCATCGTGCATCGAGGATTGTAGTAGATCTCTCGGTCGCATGGAACCATGTTGCTCTAAATGAACCAATACGTGAGATGCAAATCCGCGGATTCGACCAATTTGCAGAAAGGTGCATTTTGGGCATTCGGAGCAATTTCACGTTCTAAAGTTCCAAAATCCATGAGTTTGATGCGTATGGGTCCTTAGCACGGTAGATGTCCTATTGTCGTGAAGAAAATCGAATTTGGACTCGTTTTGGGTTGAAACCTGATTTTCCGTCGTTTTCGTCCCCCGTTAGGTCAAAAAGGGGAAATTCAGGCAAATGAGCTCGAAACTCACCGTGGTTAACGTGAATGGGTCCCTAGCATCGCTAGGAACCTATCCGCATCATTGTCACGAAGTTTCGAACTCAACCGCGCAATTTTTCCTTTTTGCAGTTTTGGAATTCTCTGTAGGCTGGCACTACCGCCGTTATGGGGCTGGTACTACCGCCCGAGCGGCACTACCATGGCCACAACATCGGCTGTTATTTTCCAAAGAGGTCCCCTTTCGATCTCTGGTGATTGGCACTACCAGGCCGAGAGGCCGGTACTGCTGCCCTCACGGTAGTACCGGCGATAACCCCGGTACCTTTTTTTCTGGAGAGCATCCATTTTGGTTCCTGGCTAGCGGAACTACCAGGCTTGCTGGACGGTACTGCCAGCCTAGGGCGGTACTACTGCTCAATAGTAGCCGGTACTGCCGGGCTTAGGGAGAAACCCTAATTTCTTCCTTCCGCTTAAGTTCTCGCTTTCAATTTTTGGTTCTTTTTGGTGTTTGATCTCTTCTTTCCCTGTGGTTGATCGTGTTGTTTGCTTTATTTCTTCTCCATGTAGACGTTGATGTGTCAAACACCACAGACGACCCCGTCTTCATTCCGGAGTCCGATTTCGTTGAAGAGCAAACATGCAAGCACCTCCTTTGACCATCTTGAATCCTATATTTGCAAATTCTACTTTCATTTGTCAAAACTATTATTCATGCGTGTATGTTCATTATAATGCTAGTTTGTGGGAATTGGTAGTTAATCCCAAAATTGATGGACTTCCTTAATCAGAATTGAATGGAAAACCTTATTAAACTATAGACTAGTGTTAGACATAGCAATAAATGTCAAGAGAGTAATAAAGTGTAGTATTTGCATACGCTTAGCCCTGTAGTAGTATTTGCTACAGGAGATCGTGACACACTCAATTACATTTCTCCTGAAACTAAAATGGTGGTTGGTTTGGGTTATGGTTGGGATTTGGATTCTGGTTTGGAAATTCAAGCATGCTTTGGTTTGGTTGAAAAAGGAATTGTTGCGTGCGTAAAATGGAAAATACGGAGAGTTTAGACCCGAGCGAGATGTGTGGAGTTGGTGGTTTTTGGTTCGGTTTTAGTTTTGGAAAAGTTTGGAAAACTAAATGTTTGGATTGGTTTTGGTTTGGCTTGAGCTTGGTTGTCAGGAAAAGGGTTGGTTCGGTGAATGCTTGTGGATTACGGAAACAGAAAGGTTTGGCTAAGGGTTGGTTTCGGGATGGTTGGATTTTGGTTATGGTTCAAATATTGATTATTATTGTTATTACTTTAAAATGTCATTTGGAATTCTCTTTATAAATTGCGCATACTTGAATCTATTATCATATTATAAATAAATTCTACTTTGTGCTCAAATAGACTTAGTGTAGAAACATGCTTTCATTGTTGTAGCCTGCATCTATGTAACTATTTCCATACACTAAAGTCTTGCGAGTACATATGCGTACTCACCGTTTGCTCAAACAAATTTTGGCAAGAAGGTGAAGAAGGTAATGAAGACAATCCCGACGAGTCGCAGTTCGCGTCGGAGTTTGACGAGTTTGCCGAGGGTTAACTGGATTCCTTTCTAGTCAGTTGCCTGAGGGTGGATGGCACACTGCGCGTCTCTCTTTTGAACTTCCGCTGTGTCTTATTCTGTCTTTTGGACTTGTGTAGGCCATGATACCATAAACTGTAAGATTAAATAGTTGTAATAACTTTACCTTTCGGATGTAAATTATTTAATCTTGCATGGATATGATCTGTCTCAATTGACAACGTGTCGGTACTGGGCTACTGATCCAGGGAACCAGTACTAGACACACGATTGCGGGAAGCTCGGGTCGTGTTCAATCGGTTGGCATGTGCACTCGTGTCAAATGTTGCCAATCAATTGACCTCAATCCGAGTACGGATTTAGCTTAGCAGTCGGAAGTTATTATGGGTTGCATTAATTACCAGTCCAATGCAACAGTAATGACCCGGTTCGCTAATCTGATTTCGGAGCCCCCACACATGCATTTAAATTTTTTTATACACTTACAAAAAAAATTTTACCCGGTGTCCGGTGACACTGGGTCGTACACCGTAGCTCCCCCCATGGATACGTATAAGATATGCGATACGTTGATACCAGAGATACACATTTTCCAAAAACGCTGATGTTGCTCTCATAGTTTCGACCAGCGTGTCGCTGCTATATATATCGCTGTAAAATAGCTTATTGTACACTTGGGCCATGTAACTCAGTCCGATCAAGCCATGCAACACATTAATCAGCACAACGGACTGCCCAATTAAATGGCCAAACCAACTAGTTAATGTGTTCCGTAGAGTGTACATGAATATCTTTTTTCTTTATTTAGCCATAACATTATATTAGCAGCTCCGATTCGCAAAAGATTTACACCAGTAGCTTACCGACGTCTAGAGGAACAAAATTATATAAGTCTTGCTATAAACAGTTATTTTTGTTGTCAAGTCGCAGATTTTACCGGTCGTAGATATATTTTTTTCTATTTATATGTATAGCTTTTGCTATCATGTAGAAGAGCAATACAGTGTGTTGACTGTCCAGTAATAAAAGGTTAGCGTATATAGATAGTAAAACCTATATAGATAAACAGTAAAATCCATAACAAATCTATGTCAGAATTGTCAGCAGCGTGCTCATTAATTGTCCCTCGGCCGTCGTCCCAATCCTGACGTACAGAACCGAAGACGAAGACTTAGGGAGTTCAGTGCACCAACCAGATCGGTAAATTAAGATAGCGCAACGGACTGCCCAATTACATGGCCAAACTAACTAGTTAATGTGTTCCATAGAGTGGACATGGATATCTTTCTTCTTTGTTTAGCCATAGCATTATATTAGTAGCTCCGATTCGCAAAAGGTTTGCACCAGTGGCTTACCGATGTCGAGAGTAACAAAATGATATAAGTCATGCTATAAACAGTCATTTTTTGTTGCCCAGTGACAGATTTTACTAGATGTAGAGATATATATTTCTATTCATATGTATAGCTTTTACTATTATGTAAGGGAGCAATAGGGTGTGTTGACTTTACAGTAATAAAAGGTTATAGTATAGGGATAATTGGATATATGCCACTGCAGGAATCGCTTATTCGAGATTTGCCATCGTTCCTTTACTTTTTCGAACGATGCCATTATGAAACCATGCTTATTCGAAATATGCCACCGCTCGCGTCCGGTCACGACACGTGTCCCGTCCGTGATGGCAAATCTCGAATAAGCGGTTCCTACAGTGGCATATATCCAATTAATACGGGACACGTGTCGTGACCGGACGCGAGCGGTGACATATTTCGAATAAGCACGGTTTCATAGTGGCATCGTTCGAAAAAGCAAAGGAACAATAGCAAATCTCGAATAAGCTGTTTCTGCAGTGGCATTTATCCAATTAACCATATAGTTATATGGATGGTAAAAGCTATAAAGATAAATAATAAAATCCATATCAGAATTAACAGATCTATGTCAGAATTGTCTGCTGCGTGCTCATTAATTGTCCCTCGCCCGTCTTCATCGTCGTCCCAATCCTGACGTACAGAACCGAAGACGAAGACTTAGGGAGTTCAGTGCACCAACCAGATCGGTAAATTAGCTGAGGCTGAGTGGTGTGTATGTGTCTACTGCAGAGAACACACCTGCAGTATTAATTATGTGCTATGTCAAAATAGAAAGGAGGAAGCTTTGAATCATCTGTTCTTTGATCTCCAATTCAGCAATGCTTGTTGAGCTTATTAATTGGGTTGGGACAATTCGACAGTTCAACCAGCAATGCTTGTTGAGCTTATTAATTGGGTTGGGACAATTCGACAGTTCAACCTTCAATTCCATGTTCTCTATGGAAATTTTTATTATGGCTGCTTGGTATAATGACAAAGTGTTTTGAGTATACATTGCCAAGTATTACTAACTAGGTAGGATAACGCATTACATACGTTGTGTCGGCCGCTGCGCGCAATTTTTTTTTTTTTATAATCGAGATGAGCGTGTTTGAGAGAGAAGTACCTTGTAATGGGAAAGCACATTTCCGTACTCCGATTTGCTTTGCATTGAACAGCTGTAGGCAAATAGATATCTAACTACAACAAAAGCCTGTAGTCCTTAATCTGGTTGGTATCAGCAAATAATACGAACTCTGTAGCGTTAGATTTCTCTGTGGAGACGCGGCAGATCAACTCCAAGAAAAGTGACTATATATCTGCATCAGAACAATGAGTGAACAAATATAACAGCAGCGCCTAGCCAGTTGTAACATCCAAAAAAAGGGCCTAAAAGAAATTGTGCATTTCAAAAAGTGAATGAGGTTAAAATCTGGATTTAAAATTTTTAATCATTAATTTGGTAATTAATTTATAAAGAAAATCAATAAGTGGAATGAAAAAAAGATGAAAAGTAACAAAGTAAACGTAAAATAGTAATAAACTTTACACTAAAGTAATTTTGGTCTCTAATAACTTTTTACTAGTGTCAAAAGTGAAATTGGAACATTAAATGAGATAAAATAGTTTAATCTCTACTATATAAAGTGAGAGTTTCTTCCCACGTCACATTAATTGCCCTGTTTAATTGTCCTACTTAATTGCCCTGCTTAATTGCCCTACGCAAGAAACGAAGCGTTGCTTTAATTAGCCAGCTTTTGTAAGAAATGAAGCGTTAAAGATAGATGTTTGATCTTACTATGAAATAGTATTTATTTATTTATTTTTTAATCTTTATTTTTCGTTATCAATTTTGTTTTTCGTAGCAACGCACGGGCATATAACTAGTATTCAATGATTTGACAGTAATGTCAGATTTAATTAATTTTTTTTATAAATTATGTAAGGCTGAAAATTTTACCAACTACTCCTCTCAGTAATATCTACTTGTGGTAAAAATATTAGAAAATAATATTAAGTTGCATGATCCAAGAAATAATTGTACATCCACAAGTGCTGGTACGGGATAGTCTTAACCTATTAAATTATTTGAAATTAGATTTGCATATTGGAAGACTGAAGTAGCACAAGCAGTCACTACTACTGAATAGGACATCATTATCGCTTCATCTGTGTCGGTTCATAACCTTTGCGAAAACACCGATTGTGATATGTCACGAATTTGCGTGACAGAGTTATCACAATCGGTTCCACACAAGAAACAATTGTGATAAAAACACTTATGACAGTCGGTTCTAGAACTGCCTATGATATATAGCACACTAATCACTATCGGTTTATTTGTAGAACCGACACAAATAATACCATACTATTTGTGTCAGTTAGGGATAAAAACTGACTGTGATAATTGTACACTCCTCACAATCGGTTTTTATGTCTAACCGACACAGATAATATTATTATCTATGTCGTTCCTTTGAAGAACCGACAGTGATGAATGATGTCCCAGTATCATTTTCTGAAACCAGCTGATTCAAGTGTAGTTCATACAAAAAAACCTTTTTTTCTGCAACCTCCCATAAACATCACTCTCAAGTCTAAACACCACCGGAAACAAAACAACTCAACCAACAGGAATAACGCGTTACATTTTGCCATTAACCCATTCATCAAAGAACAATGAAAACGATTAATTTCAAATCCTCAATATAGCGTACGTCTTCCTCCTTAGCAACCTCCGCAATGCTTTCTTTTAGATTTGTTTGTCGTCGAACTTTAAAGCCAGTGGCGCTCGAAGGATGCAATTATATATATTTTATATATAACATTATAGTAGCAACAGATAATAATATTATATAAATAACATTTTACGCACATTATAATTAATTACAATATATAACATTAATATTAATTGTTTCTAATTATATAAAAATAGTACACATTATAATTAATATTATTACACTACCACTCGCGCCTCTCGCCCGAGGGTAGGGAGTCGCTGGAGTCGTCGTCGCTGGGGGTGACACCACGTGGCTTATCCTCCGATGATGAACCAGAAGAGGCCCCGGTCCCCCAAGTGGTAGTGACGTCCTCGTCCTCCTCCTCCTCCTCTTCCTCCTCCTCGTCCACGTCCACGTCCTCGTCCTCATCCTCCTCTTCCTCCTCGCCCTCTCTCAGGCGCTTCCTGGTGGCATTGGAGGCGCCTGGCCGGGGTGAGGCATTGGGAGCAATGGGAGATAGCGGGGGCGGTGATGGCGCCCGGCCGGGGTGAGGCGTCGGGGGCTGAGGCGGCGCTACTGGCGACGTTGATGGCGTTGAGGGATGCAAGTAAGGTGACTCCACAGAGGAGTCAGAGCTTACCGGAGAAGGAGGCGCTGCCATGCTAGCTAGCTACGCTCGAAGACACAGAGAAGACACGACCTATGGAAGACTACACAATGATCAGAGAGACCTGCGTACGTACTTTTATATATAGGGTGCTTGATCGATCGTGGAACACGAAGAGTCGACGCGATGGTGTGAATGCTATGTTTGAACGGTTTAATTGGCGAGGAAGACGAGGCATAGATGGAATAACATATCTGTGTTGGTTCTTATCTATGAACCGACTGTGATAATTTATCTATGTCGGTTCTACAAAAGAACCGACAGTGATGAGTATCCAAATTATCAGTCGGTTCTATATAGAACTGACTGTGATAACCATTTAATCACAATCGGTTCTTGTATAGAACCGATTGTGATGGGGCTTGCTAGGTTTTATATATATTTGTACCGTCGGGATGAACTTATAACTCTTCTCGAGTTCGTGTTCTGGAGCCAAAAAAATACCGCCGTCGCCTCAAAAAACGCATACTCTGGTTCAAACTTATATTTGGGTGAGAAAATATGAAAGTCTTGAGGATGTGTGTAAAGAGGGTAATTTGATATACATTAATTAAGGATCGAGATTTCTCTATTTTCCTACCCGCTAGCTTGGCTTTCTTCAAAAAAAGGTGGGTATTCCTTCAAATCTCTTCAATTTTGCATTAATAAATTCGATTTTGATTTTTTGTGAATGTGTTATCTATCATTAGTGATATGGTTAAACCAATATGGTTGAGAAATTAAATCATTGAGGAGATCTGTGGGTTGAGGGTAAAGTTAATTGAAACCCTAGCTAGCTTGATCAGGAGCTAGATTTCCCCTCATTTATGGTTTTCTTCAAAAGGTGATCAGCATTCCTACAAATCCCTTCAATGTTGCAGTAAGAATTAAATTAATTTTTTTATTTGGTGAATGTGTACATTACATGTCATTATTGTTTCAATATAATTAATATGATCAATGGTAGAGTTTAGGTTGCGTAACCTATGCGTCTCCCGTTCGAGGGTGCTTCTTTATAAATATGCTAAAATGGCATATTTATAAATAAGTAGTCTCAAATTGTCCACGTTTTTTGGACAGTTCGAGGATATAAGGCTTGGGCAAGTTCTTGAGTTGTTATACAACTCTAGATAAAGTTTCGGCAGCATCTCCCTGGTGTTCTCCGAATACACACCCTCTTGACTTGTTGTCAAGACGTGTATTTGGAGAATAGCGGAGAGATGCTTTATAGTATCCCAAAATATGTTTCTACAAAATTAGTGCAATGGTTTCAAAAAATGAAAGAAATTGGATCATAGTCATCACAATCGGTTCCTTTAGGGAACCAACACAGATGTATAATCACAATCGGTTTTGTTATAGAACCGACACAGATATTTCTTGTTATTGCAAATGGTTTTTGGGGAGGAACCGACACAGATATGAAATTAGTGCAATCGGTTTCTTTAGTGAACCGACCGTGATAATACCCATGGCGCGCACACTGAATTCATTCGGCGCGCACTAATTTCATTTCCTTATTCCACAACCCTAGCTTGATCCCCTCCCCCTCCGGCAGTGCCCCGCTCCGGCCCCTCCCCCATCGGCGCCTCCCCCTCCGGCCCCTCCCCCATTGGCGCCTCCCCCTCCGGCAGTGCCCCCTGTCCAGCGCCTCCCCCAACGGCGCGTCCCCCTCCGGCTCCTCCCCCATCGGTCACCCCCTCCAACTCCTCCCCCATCGGCGCCTCCCCCTCCGACTCCTCCCCCATCAGCCGCCCCCTCCGGCTCCTCCCCCATTGCCGACTCGTTTCGGCACACTGTAAGAACTCTCGGACTATGGGCTTTGGTTCTAAATAGCTCGATGATGATTGCTTAAAATTGAGGCTTGATTAATCTGTTCATTAAAGGAACTTGCTAGACCTTGATAAGTACTGCTCTTAGCTGACAATTTGGTAGCACTTACTTTTAAAGCATTGTTATATACAAGTAAGAACTCTCCTATCACAAAGTGATGTGCTTATTCCTTCTGTGCAAGAGCAATGTTGTTCTAGGGTTGTAATCCTGAAATTTTCAGATCTAATAACCTGTGCTATATTGCCCATCTAGAAGTTGGACGGCTAATTAATTTAGCAACCCTTGTACAGCAATCTGAGAGCAATCCATTACAAACAAAATCTGAGTTTACACCTACTGTTGTTTTGCTCATTATGATGATGGTTTAGGGTTTTGCTCATTATGATGATGGTTTAAATATGTGAAGATTATATTCTCATTGCAATTTGAATTAAACTTGTAAAATCTGAGAGCTCAATTAAGTAGTATTATGCGGTCAGACTTGCATATTAAATGTTCACAATTAACTAGTATTCTACTTTATTATCGAGTCTAGTTGCATAACCTATGCGTCTCCCGTTCGAGGGTGCTTGTTTATAAATATGCTAAAATGACATATTTATAAGCAAACAGTCTCGAATTGTCCACATTTTTTGGACAGTTTGAGGATATGTGGTTCGGGCAAGTTCTTAAACTGTTGTACAACTCTAGAAAAAGTTTCAGTAGCATCTCCCTGGTGTTCTCTGAATACACACCATCTTGACCTATTGTCGAGACGTGTATTTGGAGAACAATGGGGAGATGCTGCCGAAATTTTCTTTGAAGTTGTACAACAGCTTAAGAACTTGCCCGAGCCACATATCCTCGAATGGGGTTAGGGCCTAACCTAATTAGAGATTAGGAGTCATTGTTGGTACGTACTTAGTTGGTCAACCGATTGTAATAAGTTGATTATCACAGTCAGTTCCGACAAAGAACCGATAGTGATAAGCTGATTATCATAGTCAGTTCGGACAAAGAACCGATAGTGATGAGTGATTATTACTATCGGGTTAAAACCGACTGTGATAGCTCTACCTTATCACTGTCGTTGGACTTTCTATCGCCACTAAAATCGACTGTGATGATAAAAAAGAATTGATTGTGATGTATGAATCTGTAGTAGTGAGTAAATCCTGACGAGTTTGCTTGTAAGATGCTACCACATGTGACTTGTGGGTAAATGCATACTGGTGCAAAGGTGTATGCCTGGCTATGGGGAGAAACTGTTGTTGTTTCTTGAGCTCAAGAGATGTTTATGATTTATGTGATTGTTGTTTCTGCCGCCATAGCAAGGATTTAACATCACTGGGCTGTTGCGAAGCTAGGTTTGAATAATGGAACGGCTCCATTATGAACTCTCTGCGGCACACTAAAGAAAGTGTGTTAAATCTGCATTGCAAAAAGGGAGAACATATCTTGTGGGTAAAGCTGTACAACTCTGTAGAGTCAAAACCAATTGATTATGTTGATCAGGCCATCAACGCAATTACCATTCCAACTAAACCTATTTATATGCACGTAAGATTGATCTGACACCTTGTACAATCGTATGGGAAACGAGTACAGTTGGCATGCCTGGATACGTACGTATAGATGCCACCATGGCACTACTATGTATGGAAAGGGCCTTTAGTACCGGTTTAAAAGAGCCTTTAGTACCGGTTTTTGAACCGGTACATGCTATCCGGGACTGATGCTCAAGGGCATCAGTCCTGGTACTGATAGAGTATCAGTACCAGGTGGAAGTCACACGTGGCAGCGCATCGTGAACCCTTGTGGACCTTATCAAAACCGGTTGGTGTCTCCAACCGGTACTGATGAGGCCCTCATCAGTACCGGTTGCTTTATCTAACCGATACTTATGGGTTGTATAATATATATATATATATATATATGTGTGTGTGTGTGTGTGTCCAATACTAGCTATTATATATAATATATGTGTGTGTGTGTTAAATAACAACGAATTAAAACACATATAATCAATCATGCACATTTGCCTGATAATGAAATCACTGTATATTCATTAACAAATTTAATTACATATAATGTACTACAATATGTACACAACTTTAATTACAACTTCAGTATTTCTTTTCCTTCTGTTCATTGGGATTTTTTACGTGCATCGCTCTTGTTAGCCGTAGATGTTGAGCATGACAGTTCACCGGTCCTTATCGAAGGGCCTCACCTGTTAAAATTTGGTTCGTGGAACTCGCCTTTTGGATTTATGACCTCATCATAAATGAAGCCAACGAGTTGTTCTTGAATTGCTCTCACTCGCGCCGGCGAGAGTTCCGAACCTTGTTCCGCCAAATGTTGAGGCACCTGTCGTTAAGTCATTAACTAATCAATCCTTGAATTTGTACAAGATGTAAGGAGTACTATACATCATTAAAGGTGGTAATTATATTTACTCACCCCCTTGTCGCCTTTTAGCATGTGGTCAGCGGCTCCGGTTTGGGTGTGCAAAAAATCACATACATAGTAACCGCATAAATTGTTCCCTGCCGACTGACTCAAGATCTAGGGTTGAAAAAGTTAAAAACATGAAATGAATGAAAAGAAATTAACTTAACTAGACAAAAAGCTAGCATTATGATATACGTACTTGAGAGGCAGTTGTAATTTCAGATTTCTCCTTGAATGCACCCCTGTTTTTAGCACAGAACCGTGCGAATGCACTACACATGTGATTACGAATTGTACATGATTAGAATTTATTTCAAATGGAAGGAAATAGAAGTAATACAATAATGAAAGGAACAAGAATTAATACCGATCGAGCAAATCGATAAAGTTTTGATACGTTTCAATTGGTTTCCTTCTCGAGTCCATAATTGTGATCCGACTATGATCTAGCTCGATCATAATAAGAATCCAGTGAAAACTGTACATAGATATGTCAACGTAGATAACTAATTAGTTCTAACATAGTGTTATGAAAAAGGAGTAGAACAAGGCGGTACGAAAACACGTACTCATGTGCGTAGGGCAGATATATGCTTGACTTATATTTTTGTCCTATTAGCGCATTATATACATTAGTCTGTGTTTCGCTTGGGCTGTATCTAACAGTTGTCTCGTTGATAACTACTTGGTCCATGAAGCCTATGTCAAAAATTTGATCCCTTCGGCATCTTTGTATCTCCATGCTACACAAGAAGAAATTAGTTAGGCTTGCAAGGTCCGTACTCTACAAGGGCACGCACGATGGTTTTTTGTAAATAAGACACTTACAGAGTCCAGCAACCCACCAAGGACGCGCTGAGGGCGTCTGTCTGGTATAGATCATACATGACGTGCCATTCGATAAAAAATTCACTATCACCATGAAAAAATCTTGTTCCTTGTACTTAACAGCAAACAACTCTAGATCATGCTTGGTCGCGTCCAAGTACCATTCATGGAATTGCCACATCTTTGTCGTTAGCAGGAGCAGCTCCTCACGCTTGACCAATGATCCACCCAATGTAAATGGCCATCTTACTTGGGCATACTCAATCTCGGCCATGCCTAATATTAGATTTTGGTCAAGGCCAGTTTCATCAAAGAATTGTACCATCACCTTAGCCTTCTCCTTCTCCTCAACTGTCATCTTCTTGTGGCATTCCTTTCGCAATGTGCGCTCGTAGTTTGATTTGCGAGGCATTTCTTTTTGATCCTTCAAATTTGTAATAGTACTCAAGCCTTTGTGAAATTCTTCCATGCCAAGTTGAACCTTCTTCTTTGGTGACTTGGGTCTAAACAATTCAGTAGCTCACCTTGTACTATCTTATTGGTCTCCTCCTCGGTCATATCGTACGCCAGCTTTGGAAGTGGACGCAACTTCTTAGATTGGGTGGAGGACCTCGTCTTCTTAGGAGCTGCTGGCTGAGCTGGCTTGTTTCCTTTGGTCGGCGCCTTCTTGGGAGGAGACGGGCTTCTTGTGGGGTTTAAGTGCACAGGAGGTGGTGTAGGAGTCGACGCCTTCTTGGGAGGAGACGGGCTTCTTCTAGGGCTTATGTGCGCGGGAGGTGGTGTAGGAGTAGGCGCCTTCTTGGGAGGAGACGGGCTTCTTGTGGGGCCTATGTGTGCGGGAGGTGGTGTAGGAGTCGGCGTCTTCTTGGGAGGAGACGGGGTTCTTCTTGGGCTTGGGTGTGCGGGAAGTGGTGTAGGAGTCGAGCTTCTTCGCAAAGAGGACACATCCATGTTACCTCGAAAAATTATGTGTTGTTTGGGCCACTGGATGAAAGTGTGTACCACCTCTCCTAGCTTCATAGTCCCGTCACCTCCGGGAATTTCGAGCTCAAGGTCCTCGTACCCTGGGAAACCTCCTCCACCGAGACCTTGGAGTAGTTTGACGGTATATGTTGGCCATGGATGGGCTGCCCCGGCTACACTGGGTGAACCATGCCGTGCGCTGCCTTCAAGGAGAGGCTCCACGCCCCGACGTGCAGCTCACAAGGTGTCAGCTACCTGATGTCGTCTACGGGATACCTACCCAAGTCCGCTTCGGGCAGCCCACCGGAAGCGTAGCTACTCCGCTGCCCGGTGGGGCTGATGATGTTAGGATTGCTAGGAGGTTCCTGGCACATCTCCCGCTGTTGGCTCTAGGCTAACTGCTCCTCTATTTGAGTCATGCATTCTTCAAGCGCACTAAGGTGTTGTGCATATCGAGCCTAGCTTCTCATCCGATTCCTATAGGTCTCGGCGTCCTGAGCGAAACCAACCTTCCACGGGACGATGCCAACGCCTCGTGTACGTCCAGGGTGCTCTGACTTTTGTAGAGCCCTTGTTAGCTTGTCATTCTCCCTGTTTGGCACGAAGCTACCTTGGGAAGTTGGCACGAAGCTACCTTGGGAAGTCTCCTCGATGGACTGCACAAGCCTTCTGGCCACATCTCTCAGCACCTCCCCAAACACCGCATTGCCGTTATCATCGAGGCCGCCGCCGTGAGCATAGAACCAATGCTTTGCTCTGCCAGGCCATTCCATTGTTGCGAGTGCGACACCCTTCGCTAGCAGGTCATGCTCCCTCTTCTCCCATTTGGGTATTGCTTGGCGGTAACCACCAGGGCCGAGTCGGTGGTGGTAATTCTTCTTCTGTGCATTCTACTTGTTCTTCTCACTCAAACTTTGACCTTCCTTCGAAGTCTTGTAGTTCATGAACGCTTCCGAGTGATCTTGCAACTTCCGGAACTTGTTGAAGTCGGGCGTTCGATTCTCCTTGATATACTCCGTGTTCAACTTCTTTTTATAAGTTTGGAATGCGATGTCCATCTTCTTGAGAGTGTAACTCTTCACCTTCTCTTCGGTCCCTTGGGGGAAGGTAAATGTCTCTCTGACATCGTTCCAAAGCATGTTCTTCATATCTTCAGGAACCTGATCCCATTTTGCTATGCTAATGGGCACGTGGTCCCTAACGTGGATGCCGCATGCCGAATTGAACGGCCCAATCACCGTCAAGGGTTTCTGAGGTTGGCCATTCTCATTGACTTGGGTGACAACATATCTTGCCTTTGGCTTCTTGGTTGGACCTCGCTGTTGTGATTGCCCGCTTGGTTGTCCGACCTAAAAGCATGGTACAATCATGAACGGGTCAGAATGTTGGCTTAGCATGATAGTGGAATCGACAATCATTAACGTGACTGATTGTTACCTCGCTGGCCCCATCGTGCTCTGCGGCCTCATAACCACCATCTCTCGCAATCAAATTTGTCATAAATTCTTCTTGATCAAATCCTTCGCCGTCCATCGTTGTTTCTTAGGCTAGGAGAAGGCACTGAAAATTAACGAAAATAGATCAACAAAAGCTGATGGTACTACTCTAGAACAGCGTGGAAGACGGCGAGGAACAAAAGCTGATTAGATCAACTCTACTTATACATTTTACATTTCACATATACTGACACATCTCACATATACATAACATTTTACATATACTTACTCATCTCACATTTACATAGAAATTGCTTCAAACTTCGCATACACATAGAAGAAGAGAAGTAGGGAAGTGAATATAGTCGAACATTTTACATGTACTTATACATAGACTCGCGAGCAGTGTGTTCGATCTGAAGTAAGACTCGGTTGAGTTCATTCGCGCTTTCGCATGAGCAAAGAGAGAAATTTTCGTACACTATGTTCTAAATATCACTTGCGATTTCCTCTATGCGATTAATTGTCCAAGCATGCACTTGACTGATTGTCCAACATGAGCATATTATTTTTGCAAAACAAATTTTTATCACATATGCAGCTATCTGGATATGTCATTCAGCAACAACATATACCAAAAAGTTTCGATTCTATATAGGTGCCAATTCAAATATATTACATTTTGCATATACTTAGAAATTGCTTCAAACTTCACATATACATAGAATTTTTTTCAAAATTTACCAAGGATCCCCATGAACTTACATTTGATGCTTTCTGAGTGATGCTCCCACACTTGCAAACTAGGTTCAAAGGCCTTTTCAACAATTTTGAATGCTGAAAAATTATCAATTTACAAATTAGAGATTTGAATCATCATGGTAACATATACTTTGAATCTATCTGATAAGACAAGAAAGAGACAAGTGTGTAGCATGCATCCATATATCACATAACACTCCTCGTAACCTCGAACCAAACACAGCCTAAGGGTTATCTGCATGGGTTGTTTTATGGTTTCGAGGATTTCATCTTGTGACTTTCTATTGTTAATATACATGCTACAATCAACTAGCCAAGTACTGATCTAGTATATTCTGGTACTAGATGGTAAGTATCCTTTCCAAATAGCAGCCAACGTGATGGCAAGTTTTACGGAGTTCCAAATGGGTTCAGCATGCAACAAAGCTTCGAGTAAGATTCAACAAAGTTTTTTTCTTTTTGCTTGGATGGTATACTGCTTCGTAGAAGTTCTCTAACCAAAAAGAGTGTTTTTGGGATTACAATTGCCAGTTTATCTCAATTGACAACACAAGCTAAGTTGTTTCCCTAGCCAAAAAACAGTCACCTGAGTATCACCTTCTTGAAATTGACGACATGGAAAAGAAAAGATATTGACAATTGAGAATATATCTCTAGAGTAATCATTTCTTCACCAATGTAATCAATGATACATAAATCGACTAGCTCTAGATCATTTACTGCTACTGTAACTTACATCATTTCACCGGACAAAGAGGTGATCATGTTAATTTGCTAACTATAATGGCATTAAGACCAACCAACCCCTCAAAAATGATCAAATCATTTTTTGCTACAATATGACCACAAATTTCATGAGAATTGAAATGTACTAAGGGGAAATTCCACAATAAGTTTCTCCGCTCAACATGAAACAACTGTGCAGCATAATCGACAATTCTGCATATCTTGCTCAACTACATGGAAATCATCATTAGTACATCACTCAAATAAGGTAAAGACATCAGTTTGGTGTCAGAACAATCACCAGGATGGTAGCGCCGTCGGGGCGAGCTCCGGGACGGCATGCGGTTGGGCAAGCTCCGGGAGGGCAGCGCGGTTACGAACTCCTGGAGGGCGGCGCCGTCGGGGGGGGGGGTGAGCTCCGGGACGGCGGCGCGGTCGGGGGAGCTCCGGGAGGGCTTCCGACGCCGGCACAGGCTCTGGTGGCGGCGGTGCGCGCGGGAGGAGGAGGAAATGGGAGATATCGGGTAGGAGGAGAAGCAAAGTGGGGGAAGAAATGGCGGCAGTGAAGTTTATATGTGCACCATCAGTCCCGGTTTGTGTCTTCAACCGAGATTGATATCCACATCAGTACCGGTTGGATACACCAACCGAAACTGATCATTCCACATCTGAATCCACAAGGAAAGCCTAGGCGTTATCAGTACCAGTTGGTGTATCCAACCGGTACTAATGTGAGGCATCCATCCCGGTTGTAAACACCAACCGGTACTGATTAGATCACATCAATACCGGTTAAATACACTAACCGGTACTGATTAGAATTAAATTCAATGTCTCTTTAGAATATTATTTTCCAGCCATCTAATACAAATTAAAATGATAGAAAATTCAATTATTGCTTCTTTGCTTAATAAAAAATAATAAATTATACTTATTCGACACTAAAATGATTTTAAAAAATAAAATAAGATTACTAGTCATTTATAAGTTCCTTTTATGGTTTCTACAATTCAACAATAATATTGAAAATCTATATATTCTTTAGAATATTAGTTTATAAACTTCTAATATAAATTAAAAATATAAGAAATAAAGTAAATTTTGTACTCTTATAATTCCAATGCAAATTTTCACCCTGTTACATAAATTTAATTATTGCTTCTTTGCTTAATAAAAAATAATAAATCATTATTATTCCACACTAAAATGATTTTCAAAAAATAAAATAAGGTTATTAATACACAACTAGCATGTTAGTAGTCTATTACACCAAAAGAAAGCAAAGTGATCCATTCACAATAGACAATTTAGTAGCATGGGAACACAGTAGACAAGATTTAACAAGAAAAAAGAAAACTAAGCATCCATCAGTGATAGACTATAACTTGTAACAACGGACTATACAACACGGTTGGACTTATTTGCTAACATACTTTGTTTTTACAAGCGATCCTTCATTATGATCGCGGCGTACGTAAGGAGAGTCCTTTGTATCATTCAGGACACTAATGTCTACGTCCACTGTGAAAGGAGGCAGCTCGTCGAATTGATTATACTCTTCTTCGTCCGTGACGCCCTCTGCTCCGATAATCCTTCTTTTACCTGAGAGAACCACGTGGCGCTTTGGTTGATCGCTACTGCTAGTCTTCTCATTCTGATTTATGTTTTTGGTAGATTTGTCATGCAGCCTCTTCCTTTTAGTAGGCTTGTCCTTCTGCTTTTTTGGTTTGCTATCCATGTCCATCACATAGAATACTAGTGTCACATCATTAGCGAGCACTAACAGTTAGTCCCTATAGGCCACTTGCTTGAGGTCCACAGTTGTCATACCGTACTCTTTGATCTCCACGGCTGCCAGTTTGACCCATTGGCACCGAAACAGAGGGACTTTTAAAGGTCCGTACTCAAGCTCCCAGATCTCCTGTATGAAACCATAATAGGTATCCATCTTTCCATTTTTGTCCAAGGCATCTATACGGACACCGCTGTTTTGGTTGGTGCTCTTGCTATCCTGGGTTATCGTGTAAAATGTGTACCCATTTATCTCATACCCTTGGAATGATACCATTGTCGTGGATGGTCCTCGAGCCAAAAGTTTCAACTGTTCATCATCTATCTGGTTGCCCAACAGTTGCTTTTGTAACCAACTGCCGAAATGATCCATTTGCTCGACTGCGATCCACTTATCTGACTTCTCTGGGTATTGGGCGTGTAGACTCATCTCGTAATCATACATATATGGAGCCACTACAATTGTTTGTTTCAATACTGTGAAATGTGCTTGTTTAAATGAATGTAGATCGTCGCTATAGGATTCTTTTCTCCCTAAAGTCCCTTTTCCCCGTAGCCTCCCCTCATGGCGTGATACAGGAACGCCAATCGGATTCAGATTATCAATGTAGTTAACACAAAACTTGATCACCTCCTCTGTGCCGACACCCTACGCAATGCAGCCTTCTGGGCGAGACCGGTTACGAACATACTTCTTTAGGATACCCATGTACCTCTTGAAAGGGAACATATTGTGGAGGAACACGAGTCCGAGAATTTCTATCTCTTTAACAATGTGGACCATGAGATGGACCATAATATCAAATAATGATGGAGGTAAGATCATCTCAAGGCTAACCAGACTATTGACCATGTCATCATGCAGATTAGATAACTTATTCGGCTCGATGACCTTCTGCGACACCGCGTTGAAGAACGAGCACAACTTTATGATTGTCCCTCATACCCAGTCCGACAGAATACCTCGCACCGCCACTAGGAGCAACTATGTCATCAACACGTGACAATCATGGGATTTTATGTGTACGATTTTATTCTCTTTTGTGTTTATGAGCCTCCTTATGTTCGAGGAGTATCCAGAAGGGACCTTCACACTATTCAAGAACTTAATCATATTTTTTTCTCTTCCTTGCTGAGAGTGTAGCTCGCGGGGTGGAGGTAATGCTATCCTTCCACTCTCATTTCTGGATGTAGGTCATTCCTGATTCCCAGCAGTTGTAGGTCCTTTCGTGCCTGAAGTGTATCTTTTGATTTTCCATACATATCTAGGAAGCCTAGTAGTTTCACGTAGACATTCTTTGTGATATGCAAGAAGTACAGTGAGTGGCAGACCTTTAAGTCTTTCTAATAAGGTAAGTCCCAAAATATTGACATCTTCTTCCAAATGGGCTTCGTGTGACCTGCTTGTTCTGTCGGGACAGGTTTGCTCCCTGGACCTTGTCCAAATACTAATTTCAGATCGTTTACCAAAGAAAATACGAGAGCCCCACTACGATGCGGGGGCTTCTTACGTTTCTCTTCTGTCCCATCAAAATTCTCACCCTTCCTCCTTAACAAGTGCTTCGTATGGAGGAACCTAAAGTGGCCCATGTACACAACCTTTCGAGAGTTTTTTAGGTACGTGCTGTCCGTTTCCTCTAAGCAGTGGATGCAGGCTTTATATCCTTTGATACATAGGCCCGACAGGTTACCAAGTGTAGGCCAGTCGTTGATGGTTACAAATAGCAATGCACGTAAAATGAAATGCTCTCTTTTGTACTCATCCCATACACGTACACCATCGTTCCACAATGTTAGCAGATCTTCAACCAACGTTTTGAGGTACACATCGATGTCGTTTCCAGGTTGCTTCGGGCATTGGATAAGCAACGGCATCATAATGTACTTCCGCTTCATACACAACCAAGGAGGAAGGTTGTAGATACATAGAGTCACAGGCCAAGTGCTGTGACTGCTGCTCATCTCGCCATACGGGTTCATCCCATCTGTACTCAACCCAAACCTTATGTTCCTTGCATCCTCAGCAAAGTCCGGGTATGTTCTATTGACTTTCCTCCACTGGGAGCCATCAGCAGGGTGTCTTAGCCTTCCGTCGTCCTTACAGTCTTCTTTGTGCCAGCGCATCATCTGTGCCTGCGCTTTGTTCGCAAATAAACGCTTCAACAGGGGTATTATAGGGAAATGCCACACCACCTTAGCATGGGGCCTCTTCTTCTTACGCTGCCCCTCTACCTCACCTGGGTCATCACGCCTGGTCTTATACCGCGAAGTTTTGAACACCGGACAAGCATCCAAATCCTCGTACTCATTGTGATAAAGGATACAATCGTTATGACATGCATGTATCTTCTGTACCTCCAACCCCAAAGGGTAGACAACTTGTTTGGCATTGTACGTAGTTTCGGGCAGTGTGTTCCCCTCTGGAAGTAACTTCTTGATGAGGCATAACAACTCGTCGAATCCTTTATCAGACAATCCATGGGTCGCCTTCCATTGCATCAATTCTAGTGTAGTACGCAACTTTTTATGGCCCTATTGGCAGTTTGGGTACAACAGTGTTCTGTGGTCCTCCCATAAGCGCTGAAACTTTATGTAATGTCTTTCATCGATGTATTCTCCCTCTCCATCCAGCAGCATCTGTTCTAGGTCATCATTGCCAAACTCCCCAAATGTATCTTCGCAAGAGCCGGGTTGGCCAGCATCTAAGATATTGTTCTCCGCCTCTTCTTGTTCACCGTCTTCTTGTATAATCTCTTCGTCACCGTGCTTGATCCAACAGGTATAGTTTGACATGAAACCTCTTGTGAGCAAATGGAAGTGAAGGTGGCTGGAGTTTGGCCACTCCTTCTCATTATTGCAGTCTATGCATGGACAACATATGTAGCCTCACGTCGTGTATACATCGGCCGCACGAAGAAAATCTTGCAAACCCTGCAAGAACTCCGGGGAGCATCGGTCCATGTACATCCATCGCCGGTCCATCTACATTATATTACATGAAGGTAACTTTTAGCTCATTTTCCGATAATGAATTGTTCAACATTTCCCAAAATCCAAATCAAGACAACTATATTTTTAAAATGACTTTATTTCATAAAATACATTAAAGGCACTATATTTCATTACATATTTTTCCATAAAATGATTATTTGTTTCGGTATTCATACTAGACAAGTTTTTGCAACCTACTAAAATAATTGGTCAATGAAAATCTAGATTCAAAATTCTTCAGTAATCGATGGAACCAAAACCTAAATATTTAGCTAGATCCACACATTCAATTCGAGCTAAATATTAATGCAAGCAAAATATAAACTTACACAATAATTTTTTTCAACTTACAAAAAAAATTGGTCGATCATAGTCTAGATTCAAAATTCAGAACAAATTTCACGATAGCTTTGTTCAAATTTTGAAAACTTTTTTTGAAAATTTTTCACAAAATTTTTTAAAACTTTTCTCTAATCTTGAACTCATTTTATATTTTCTATAAAGCCATTTATATTTCTGATATTATTTTAATTCACAAATGAATTTTAATTTCTTCTTTTTTCCACATAACTATTGCCATTTGAAGATCTGAAACTCCATGATTTTCATGCACCATTCTTAATTCCCCCTACTACATATGCACCATCCTACATCGAACGATGGAACTAAAATGTAAATTTGAGCTAGATCCACACCTTAAATGCGAGCTATATTATAATCCAAGCAAATTTAAATTTAGCTACCTTGGTTGCGAGTAAATTTTTGCATCCTACTTGAAAAGATCGAGCTAGAACTTTACATTTTTAATCTTACATCGATTAATGGAAAATATCAAAATTTCTTCATAATTCAAGCAAAGAAGAGGCTCCATTTAACACCAAATGTAGTGAGGAATGATGTTACTAACCTTAGTTACCTTCGTTGCGAGTAAAATGACCAAAAATTTAAAATTTGGGCAGCACCTCCCCTTCCTTGGAGCTCTTGCCCGAACTCCTGTTCTTCTCGCCGGCTAATCAAATGATCTTGGTCTGGCAGAGAGCGGGAGGAGGAAAATGTTTAAACTGCGACATAGTATCGGTTGAAGGCACAAGCCGGTACTGATAGTCTCACATCAGTTCCGGTTAGTGCCTTGAACCGATACTAATCTCCACCTGCAGCTGTAGCCATTGAGCTACTAGATAGTACCGGTTTGAGATACAAACCGGTACTGATGTGAAACTATCAGTATCGGTTGGTACCTTTAACCGGTACTGACCACCCCTGAGCCCTGCAGGACCGTTGTAACTATCAGTCCCGGTTCATCCATCTGGATAGGATCGAGGCCTATGTTCATCCAAACGAATGCCTCTTCGAGTTGAGACAGAGTAATCATCGATCAATTGAAATAATCAGAACAACAGCCATGTGTCTCGTTGAGATCCTACCAAATCGAACTTCTGCTTCACACACATGGAGTCTATCTGAACTCAGGAAAAAATTAAACTAGATATATTTTCCGAAAGATAGAAATTTCTTCTTCAGATTAGTTGGTGCTAATTTATACTTTTATCCATTGAAATCCCCAGTTCCCCTAGTGTAAAAAGGTCGGTTCTGTTACGAGTTCTACTACTATTACTACCATAGGAAGTATAACTGATCTGTTAGATCAAATAGAATGAACAGGTAATATTTAATATTATCCACCGTTAAAATGCTCAAATATATAATGACATTACATAGTGGATGGATAACATTACATAATTAAAAAGATAAACATTATGTGGTTCATTCCCACTCCTCGCCACTGCTATCCGGAGGGCTGTCGCTGTCATCACTGTCACCGCTGTCGTCGTCGTCGGCGGCGGCGGGGGGGGGGGGTGCGGTGAACGTCATCCTCGGAGGAGGAGGAGGATGTGTTCCCCCAGTGGATGACGGTGACGTTCTCCTCCTCGTCCTCCTCCTCCTCATTGTTGTCGTCGACGGCGGCGGCGCGCTTTCTTTTGTTGGTGGCGGCAGGAGGTGCCCGGGGTGGAAGCGGCACCGGGGACAATGGTTCAGAGTCGGAGGAGTCGGCAGAGCTGGCGGGAGACACATGCTCTGTCATGAAGGATTAAGATTGCGAAGACAGTCTCACCGGTCTTTGTCAATGCAGTTTCTCCATCTCACCATGGCTCTTTTTATAGATTGCCAGGATCGGATGACGAAGAGAACAGGATGAACACGAAGAGTTGCAGCGCGGGATCGAGGCGACGCGTGGGAGACTATGTCAATCGCAGTTGAATACATTAGTTGATCAGTACCGGTTGGCTACACCAACCCGTACTAAGAAGCCCTAGAGCATAACAGGCTGCTTAGTACCGGTTCATATAACCAACCAGTACTGAAGATCGAGAATCATAACCGGTTGGTTACATGAATCGGTACTAAGCAGCCTGCTCTGCTCCGGTGCTGCTTAGTACAGGTTGGTGTAACCAACCGGTACTGATGATCTCACATCAGCACCGGTTGGTATTTCAAACCGGTGTTGATGATCCCCCTGGACCCATAGACCGTTGAACCGGGACTGATGTAAATGTCAGTCTCGGTTCATGCATGACCGGTACTAATGGGCCGATATGAAAGGTCAGATCTGTAGTAGTATGGTCATGTATACTTCTGTGTTCTCACGTAGATGTCATTTCAGAATGTACGTGATCAAACTTAAAAACTTTGACAACCAATATACATCAGTATTACTATTTATTACACGAAAATGACTAGTAAATTTGTCATCAAAAATACTTCTATATGTCATTTTTTTTATAATTTCTAGCTAGTAACATATAATTAGAAACATTTATAGTCAAGAATATGTGTGTGACACCCCAGATTATGACATTTTAGAATTCGGCATTTTGGTACGACTTTATAGCGTGTTTTTGGGCCGTTTTCGGGTGTTTGGGCCTCTCCGGGGGACTTTGGGCCTTGGGGGTTGAGTTGGGCCTCTGGTGGAAGGGTTTAGGCCCAAGGGGGGGAACTTTTGGGTAGCCAAATCTGGCCCCCACCCCTTGGTGCGCCCCCACTCCCTTTCCCAACCTTAGCCGCCACCCCCTAGCCCCCCATGTGCCTCCACCCTTCCCCTTCCTCTCCATCTTCCCCCATGGCGCCACCACCTCTCCTCTCCCCTCTCCACCCCCCTTTCTGCCCTATAGGAGATCCCCACCTCGCCATCCCGTTGATCCATCCTTTGGGAAGCCCCGTGACGAGGAGATCCGGTGGATTTTGAGCGAGGAAGGAGATCACGTGAACCGGGAGGAGATTCGTCGGTTCATCGTTCGTCGGGCGAAGGTATCGCTAGGGGAATCCTTGGGGTTGGTCTAGGTGCTGTGCTAGAGGGTATTTGTATTCTTTTAGATCAAGTGGTGGTGCTGTGATTGGGTAGATTAGATGAAAACTAGAGGTTGCCACGTTCTCTGCTTCGGGCAGATTGTGCAGTCGACCTAGGGTTTGAGTTTTCGTGACCTTAGATTCGGATTTTGGTTATCCGCCTGTGGAGAAAGTTGTAGGTAACTTCAATACCTTTCAGTGGACATAAAGAACGTCCAATTCCGCCCAGCCGTTTGAAAGTTATACTCAATTTACCGAGCGTGTTCAAATCTGTGACATAGCTGGGACAGAACATAGTGTTTTGTAGATTAGACAACTTTAGAGGCCGAATCAGCTTTTCCCAATACTTAGAAAAAGTTAGGAAATTTCCTAAGCTATGCGAGTATGTACTCGTTTAATCGATTCTGAGTCCTATAACTAAAGTTATGCTAGATTGAAGTCTGCTGTCCCGGGAGGACAGATTCTCTGTTTTTCAATTTTGGGAGTAGTTTGTGAAGTCGAGGTAAACGAGCTTTTGCGTACTATTTTGGGGGCACGTTTTGAGTGTGTGGTATGTATGTGCAGGTGGTGTAACCACGGGAGTGCCCTCATCCTCTCGCCAATCCGTCGCCCGAGGTTAAGGCAAGTGTATTGTAATGGGTAGCGTTGTATGTTGTTAATTGTGACTAGGTGCAACTTTGTTTGCATGATGTGCTATCTTGTCATGATTACATGTTGTGATATCTTGCCATGATTATTGCTTGCCATGTTATGATGAAAAAATATTATTATGATGTTATGCCATGTTTAGTTCAGTTTGGTACAAGTTGTTTATGTTTATGGCATAATCGCATACATGGCATGTGATCTGGCCCGGTCGGTGAGAAAGTACTAACTAGTCCGACAAGGTCGGTGAGAAAGTTATGACTAATCAGGAGAGCCAATGAGTAAGTCCTACCTCGTGATTCCATCCACCGTGGTGAATGGAAGGGAGGAGTAGGCACCCTCCATCTACGGGATGGAAGGGGGAAGAGGGTGCACGCCGACGGGTGTGCACTCAGCAATGCCGGTATATGCTTCCAGGAGACATGTGCATTGCATTGCATTGCATACATGATGATGATTATGAGTTGTGTACAATGTGCTTTGTCATGGCTATGATGTTGTATATGAGGTTATGGTTTGATCATGATGTTAAAGTATGGTATGTATTGTTGTTGGCGTTGATCTATTCTTTATGATCCATTGCAATATGCTTGCTGAGTGATGAACTCACGCTTGTGTTTATGTTGTTTTTCTTAGGTACCTTGACACCGACATGTGGGAAAGGGGCTTAGCAGCATGACATCACATAATTTCCACACAATTATACAATATTTACCTTTTGGATTTGTGATCATGAATCTAGGGTGATGAAACTAGGATTATGATTTGTTCATGTGCCTGTTTACATCCTTTACTTCGATTTGGTTCATGAAGTGGTTAAATTTATTATGTTAGACTTAAATTGCTGCTATATTACCTGTTATAGCTGCTTTGGATGTTTTACCATTATGATATATCATGTGATATTTTGTTGTTGCTCCGAATCATGGATAAACAAAGGAGATGCTGCCGAAATTTTTGGTTCTAGCATTCTCTCCTTTACTGTAATTTATCTTTATTTGAGGTTTTTAGATGCTGTTTAATCTATGTTTGGTAACATTCAGGCACACAAGATGCCGGGGTGTTGCAGTTGGTATCAGAGCGGGCTTCAGGTCCGTGGTGTTTGAACTTGGTGGAATACCATAGGGTTAACTAAAATTTTGATGTGGAGTAACTTAGAAACATGGCTTAGGTTATAACTAAAATTTTGCTATAGGATAGCAACCTTAAAACTTGTGTATATGGAATAACTAATTTAAAATTTGACACACATGGATGCACAGTAGGAAAGGGTATGGGTATCGTTACTTTACGCTTAAATGTTATATTTAAGCCTTGATGTTGAATGTTTTATGTGATAAAGTATGCTGCTATGTGTATGAGATAAATTGATTGAATTGCTCATGTTATCGTGATAAAGTGGGGTTGTGGTGCCGAAGGGTTTCGGTCACCTTTTTGTTTATAGTAAGGTTGTGGTTTGATGGTATGGCCGATTAAAGCCATCACCGAATAACTATTAACCCTTGTGGGGAAAGAGTGCTTACCTTTTCTATCGCAGTTTGGGTAGTTGATTGGAGTCAAAAAGAAGAGTTAGTGGTGGATTCCTTCAGATGTTCTTTACCGTCCCGACGGTCGGTTTGGTTGGTTTTCTTGGTTTTAGTTGATTGAAACCAAAAGAAAAAAAAGTGTTTGGTATTGGATTTTCGTAGATTGTTCCGTATGCGGTGTGTGGTTTTGTCTTCCTTGGTTGAAGACGAAGAAGAAGAGTCTAGTGTTGCGCTTCTTTTGGTCGCCTTTCCAGCTTTGATGCTCAGTTTGTTGATTGCTTTATGGGGAGAAGCATTCAATTTATTCATGTGTTTGTCTTTCTCCAAGGTCAAAAGAGTTATTGCGGCGTTATGCCAGACCTGGTTGTCAGGGCTGAAGTTATGTGGCTTTGTAGGAGTAAGTGGTGTGTGATTTCGTCATTTTACTGGTTTGAGAAATCATATTTGAAAACCCTTCTTGTTTCCTGAAAGGTTGGGGTTTGGTGTTAAGGTTTTATTTGAAAAGGATTACTTGATCGCTTGGTTCCCTTTTGAGAAAATTGTCTTTCAACCATTTTCCTCTATGGGAGTCCTTGAGATTGAAAAGTGTTTTGGAGAATCCCTTTTGCATGACCAAGTTTGGGTTTGTCTCATTGCAAATTTGAGAGTCAAGTTTACGTGTGAATTTGGGTTGAGTTTTAAAAAAATAAAATGCTGCAAATTAACAATGTAAGTAGTCTTTTGACTGAAATCGTTTGTCAATAGTGAGAATTGTTGTTTAGCATGTTATGTAGTATGTACCAATGTGGTTTATGGAATGACGTATTGTTAAGTTAATTTGTGAGTTGAAACAATTCAATGCGGTTGTTATCTTTAGCCTGAGAATAAATAGGCTACTAGTGTTGTAGAGTACTCTATAGCGAGAATGATTAAAGGTGTTAATGTACATGCTTAGAATCTGTTGCTTCGCTTTAAAAGTTCTTATGACCCCCGATAATGTTTAAGGTTTTAAACCCTGATGCATGGTTAGAACATTAAGATGATGTAGATTGCTGATATTGTTAAAGAAACTTTGCGTGTTAAAGATGTTCTAATTTTACATGTTAATAGAGAGATTTAATCGTGTTCGTGACCTTAACTTGGAAGTTGATTAGAGTTGTTATTTATGATGTTGCAAACTATTAGTATATTTGGAAGTGCGGTTGTGTTCCTATAATGCTAGTATTGTGTTAATTGGGAAAACATAGGTTTTGCGGTTGTGGTAAGAGCTTTGTGATGGTCCAACCCATTCAATTTGTTTCAAATAGTTGGAGCATGTTGAGTAGTGACAATTTGCTATAGCCTTTGGATAGGGTAACTAAAAGTAATGTTGCAGTTTTTAAGATTATGCAAACAATTGATATTGATTACTTGGTAGTGTTGTTAATTGTTGGAAACCATTGATCCAATAGAAGAAAAGTGTAAAACTATGGTATTATGTCGAGTACATGTTGTGATGGGATGAACAATGGATAATAATCATGATGCAAGATTTTATCCTTAACGAATGCATATCTTAGAATCCTATTTACGAATTTTTTCTTGTAGAGATAATATTTACTTGTTGAAGTCATTTATTGAATGAACAAGTTTCAATTGTCAAGATGTTGGCGTATGGATGGAATAAAATTGATAGGTTGATCACGTTTAAGTATCCGTGGAAGTACTATGTTTGAAATATAGAATACGTTGTTATATGATGTGTTGGTCTGTGGGGATCATGATGAGGTAGTATTGGTTGGATGTCTTTTGATAATCGCATAAACTTTATTTATAAGTGTTGGGAAAGGTAACTAGAGAAAGAATTGGTTATGTAGCTCTTGGTTGAATTATGACGGGCTTCTCGATGACTAAATAGTGAATATTGAAGTGGTTAAATTCATTATGTTAGACTTAAATTGCCGCTATATTACCTGTTATTGCTGCTTTGGATGTTTTTCCATTATGATATATCATGTGATATTTTGTTGTTGCTCCGAATCATGGATAAACAAAGGAGATGTTGCCGAAATTTTCGGTTCTAGCATTCGCTCCTTTGCTGTAATTTATCTTTATTTGAGGTTTTTAGAAGCTGTTTAATCTATGTTTGGTAACATTCAGGCACACTAGATGCCGGGGTGTTACAATGTATTTGAGAGGACTGAGCTCAATTGGTAGCGATGCACTACGGCAACGTTACCATCCGTGTTCAAAACCCTCACTACGTCGGACAAGGTCATCTGTGTCGGTTCTAACTACTAACCGACACAAAATGTCTCCATATCAGCGTCGGTTCCTATAAATAACCGACACTGATAGTTCATTTATCAGGGTCGGTTTTCACTAAAAAACGACACAAAAAGTCCATATATCAGTGTCGGTTCTAATTACGAACCGACACAAAAAGTCCTAATGCCCATCACATAGAAGAGAATGACTACTTGTTGTTCTGTCACGTTGAGGACTTTCGTTTTAAGGTTCTCATACTTGATTTTCAAACGGCTAAGAAGCGGGATGCCCGTTATAAGCAAGAACGGGCATCCTGCATGCGCCAACTACTGTATCAATGCAAATTAGTAATTTAGGCCATATATCAGTGTCGGTTCGAAGAATCAATTTAGGTTAGAATGGTTAGAGCCGACATGCCACGTTTTCTAGAAACATTACTTTCTGTATAGGAATGCTGATGCCGTCACTGAGACCAGACGGCATCAGCATACCCATACAGAAAGAAATGTTTCTAGAAAACGTGGCATGTCGGCTCTAACCATTCTATCCTAAATTGATGGTTCGAACCGACACTGATATATGGCCTAGATTACTAACTTGCACTGATACAGCAGTTCGCGCATGTAGGATGCCCGTTCTTACTTATACCGGGCATCCCGCTTCTTAGTCCTTTGAAAATCAAGTATGAGAACCTTAAATCGAAAGTCCTCAATGTGATAGAACAACAAGTAGTCATTCTCTTCTATGTGATGGGCATTAACAAATGCTTCTCATCCACATTGGAGGACTGTCCTATTTATCTGCTCAGTTACTTCAACAACATATAGTGCTGTGTAATGTGCATGCTTGTGCATGTGTTGGCTAGCATACCCATTATATTAATTCATTATTATTTTCTAGCTAAACATAATAAGGGTTAGGTATGAATGCGTAAGCATTAATATCAAATTTTCAGGTTTACTTATCCTAAAAGAACCATCTCATTCAGAACCAAAAATTATAAAGGATAGAAAACTATGTGTACATAATTTTACATTACACCAACCGTTTCATGGAAAAAAAATATAAAACATCATCACACTTTGGACTGATACATGTATCACTCGGAGTCGGATGAAGACACAATTCGTTCCAGGTTAGTACAAAAGACTGGGTCACTGTTGTCAGGGTCATGAAACTCGCCCTTCTTGTTGATGATTTGATTCATGATGAACAAGGCGAGTTGTCCCTGAATGGCTATGATTTCTTTTGCGTGCAGTCCATCCGTAGGCAATTTGAGGCGCTATAAGTAAATAAAAAAGTAATTTGAGCTTTCGTAGCTATCGTTAGGTATAAATCAATTTGCGTTGTTTAGCATGACAAACCTCTACGTCATCGTCTACTAATGTAGAACCTAAGATTTTCCGCATGTATTGGCAGACAAAATATCCACATAAATTTGTGCCTTGCGGCTGTTTGTGACACTTCAAAGAATAAATAAACTACAATGTCACGAAACGAGTCATTTACTACCAAATGCGATATAGAAATAAGGTGTACGTACTGGGAATTTAGTACGCATCGAGAAGGACTTTTGGAATGGGCGGTAGCTCGTGCTCTTTTTACAGTATCTTTTAAAGGAATTCTGGAGTATTTTTGTCATGTCCTTGTAATATTCTTCTTCCTTATCAAGGGGATCCAGTACAACTATTTTTCTCTTATCGAGTGTAATGGCAAGGAGTATCCAATGGAAACTATATACACATGTAATATGCCATAGTCATTGTGCTTCGCGAACAATGAGTAAGGAACAACATCGAGTAATATAACTGGCTAGTGAACCACTTACTTGAAGTTGTAGGGTAAAAGTATCATTGCCTTGTCTTGAAGTTTAATGAAAGTATTATATACGTATTCCTCGACGTCTTTTGGTGTTTTTACGACTAGAGTTTCGCAAACTACTCCTAGGTCGAGGAACCCGACACTAAGTGTCGGCGTGTTCCTTAATTCAATGGCCTCGTACCTACATAATAAAGAAGTTTGACATTACATTTATCGATATTACATTAATGTAGACAACAATTTACGTAATTCATACTTACATTACCCAGCATCTCAAAAGAGACAGGTCGAGAGCATCCTGGTAGAACATGCTATGCAAGTTGTCGAATTCAACCAAGAAGCACCCATCCCCATGGTGAAAATGCTCCTCTTTGAAAGTTCCAGTGACCACCTTCGGCAGTACGTTCTGGTTGGACCGCTGCATGTACCACCCATGCAATCTTTGCATCATGAATGTTAGGGTACAAAGCATTTCTTCGGTCACAAAAGGGTGCCCCATCTCGTATTTTAGTCTTTTGAATTCTGCTTGTTCTGCTGATTTTGATTTTCCCTTATATTGTTTACGCATAATATCATATTCAGTCTTGGCACCACCTGATGTGGTCGACTTGGCTTGCCTCTTGTTCAATTTCTTTGCACGATACAGTTTAGGTTCGTCATGGATCTCCTGCGAAGTGCTGATAATAGGCATTTGACACCGAGGTCCTGGTGACGACTCTGGAACATCTAATGCAGGAACTGAATGAACGTGTGCCACTGAGGCAGGCACTTGAAGATCGAGGACAATGTCACGCTTGCGCCACTGAATGAACGTGTGCACTGCACTTCCTAGAGTTGTTACATCATCATTTCCGGGCATTTTCAATATCATGTCGGTGAACTGCGGAAGTACCGTGTCCACCTCGACCTTTGTGTATCCCGGCGCGATTGGGGAGTTGTGCAAAACACCCCCTTCTTGGCATAGATAAGCCATGCCTGTAGCAACCTGAAGAGATATGTTCATGATAGGAATATTGAGCTGGCACGGTGTTGGGTGTTGTATGTTGTCCACGGGATAGCGGGCTAATGCATCTTCTGCCAGTGTTGTGGACGCGCAACTGCTGCGATGGCGCGAGGTGCTTGGGAAAACAATGTTCTCGACTTCTACATAGCTCATGGCTACTTGTACTTGTCTTTGTACTTGTTCTTGTATAGTGCCTTGTAAGTCTCGAGTCATTTCTTGCTTCATTTGTTCTCGTTCATATTCGGCACACGCTTCTTTTGCTCTCTTCCGACTCCTGTAAGAGTCGGTATGCTCCGGGAATCCCTTGCTCCAAGGTACCATAGCCCCAACACCCCGTGTCCGACTAGGGTGCTCTTTGGTTCCTAAGGCCAAGGTAAGTTGTCCTTCTCCCTATCTGGAATGAAAGTGCCTTCTGTAGCCTGGACGGACAACTCTTGGATTCTTTGGGACATTGCTTCGTCTTCATTATTTTTGAAGGACAAGCCCCCACCAGACATGACAGTTTTCCTTGCTAACACATAGTGCTTCACTCGCTTTGGTAGTTCAAACAAGGGACTTCTGCCAGTCGATTGAGTGGCATCTGCTTCTTGCCTCTCCCATTGGGCAATTTTTCCCGCGTACCCGCCCATGCCTAGTCCGTGGGGATGAATGTTCTTTTTGGAGATTTCTTTGTGGTCCTCACTTGACTTCATTGCTGATTCACTGGACTTCATCGCCACAAACTCATCCCAGTATGGATCCAGTTTCGGATAGTCCGTAATGGTCGACCGGTTTTTCTTCACATATTTGCAGTTCAACCGGGTCTTGAATTTCTTCCAGCAAGTACCCAAGGTCATCAATGCATCTCGACGCACGAGGTTCTCGACTCCTTCGGGGAATTCAAAGCTTTGTTTCAGCTCTGTCCAAAGGTCCTCTTTTGTGGTGGCGGGCACTTTATGCCAGTCCTCATAGATGATTGGCACTTGATCCCTGACGATGTACCCGCAGGTTGATCTATATTTAGACACTGCTGCTTGTGGTTCACTAGGAGCACTAGTCTCTGATATATCCGAGATAACAAGTCGTCCTTCAGGCTTCTTGGTTTGCCCTCAGCCACGAACGCCTTTCTACCGCGACCTTAGTGGTAGGCGAAACCTTAACGTCCTGGAGGTTGAGGAACCTAGTCGGGCTGTGGCTCGGGCTCCTACTCGGGTTAGGCTCAGGGGTCCTCTCCATCTATTGTTTATCAATTAATTAGTTCAATTAAAAGCAGCAAATTTAAGAGAATGTAAGTTAATTGATTGATAGTGCTCTCAGGCACTTGGTGTATGAATGCTAGAGACTAGTTCTGTAGGCCCCCGGATCGGCTATCCGGAGTCCTCTGTGTATTTCTGTACTAGTCCCATATCAGTAGCTACTACACGCAGTCAAACAGTGATGAATCAACAACCATATCATGAATACATATAAATAAATAAGAATAATGTAGGATCGAAGTATACGAATATAGCAATTAGAGGGGGGGTGAATAATTGTGCGGAAGCTAAAACCAAATTCTTGATCTACTAAAAGTTCACCCCAAAACAGAACCAAATAATTGCCTCGTATTCGACAAAAACAGAATGATAGAGGTTCGGTAAAACAAGAATTCCCAGAGATCCAACTGTTAGATTGATCTGAAATTTGGAAAAAAGAAACTAGATTCCAATACGAATCGAACCCAAAAAGAATCAGCTCGATCGGACTTACGGATCAAAAGTTATGAACCTCGCAAGCTTGCTGTGACAGAAGATGACGAGAATTAATCTAACCAAAACTTCAAGATTAAACAAGAACGACAAAAGTTTAATCAACTAAACTTAGAGAAACCCTAAATCAATTCTCTAGAAAGGTTTTGATGGATCAAATCAAGATAAAACTAAAAAATCAATAAAACCAATCTAGAAAAGAACAAGCATGCAAACAAGAACCAAAACAGGAAACACTGTAGCAACGCGGTTACTGTAGCACGCAAGGATCTAGAAGAATTGATCTTTATTTCTTTTGTCTAAAATACTCTCATCAAAAGAGTACAAACCCTAAAACTGAGCTTGAGGCTCTCAATGCGCTCAGCTCCGATTGATTCGATTGATGCCCTTCAACAGGAGACACCCCTCCTATTTAAAGGAGCAAAACACAAGGAGTTCTGAATACAATTCCTAATCTAGAAGGAGTATGTATTCAACACAACTCCTCTTGGCCCAACCTGGCCGAGTACAACTCTTGCACGCGCATGGCAACCCTACCATACTCACGTGACTAACACTTTGCATGCGTATGGCCACCTGCCATACTCACGTTGTAACAACCCGGCATCTAATAC
Organism: Rhipidocladum racemiflorum; assembly: GCA_036346355.1. NCBI lineage: Eukaryota > Viridiplantae > Streptophyta > Magnoliopsida > Poales > Poaceae > Rhipidocladum > Rhipidocladum racemiflorum. The sequence continues at coordinate 33,741,343 of CM070585.1, forward strand.
GCCTGAATGCTACCAAACATAGATTATGTATCATCTAAATACTACAAATAAAAGAAAATTACAGCAAAGGAACAATTGCTAGAACCGAAAATTTCGGCAGCATCTCCTTTGTTTAATCATGATCTCGAGCAATCATAATAGCATAGCAGAATATGACATAATATGAAACATCTAGAACAGCAATAATAAACGACACGGAAGCAATATAAGTCCACTTTAAGCCTCCCAAAGTCATCATTAGCCAAATGAAACGAATAAGGCAATCCTGGCACACATCTAAACCATAAACATCAATTGTATCACATTAAGTTTATTGTCATGACTCCAAATGATTCCATTGTGGAATCAATTGCGTGAACTACGTGGAGATGTGTGACTATTCCCCTTTTCCCTCATGCCGATCTCAAGGTACCTAAAAACAACATAAAACACAAGCGTGAGTTCAAAACTCAGCAAAGTGTATTGTAATGGAAAAACAAAGATCAAGTCAACAAACCATCATCACCAATCTCCAAAAGCACGTCATAACACAACATGGTTAGCATTCCAAACATCTTTTAAGCATCCATGTATTCATCTCGTGAGCAACTCATAAGTATTCACATCGTCATCTCATAAACATCATCATATACATATTTCATTAATGCAATGCAATGCACATGTCTCCTTGGAAACTCATACCGGTATGGTTGAGTGCACACCCGTCGGCATGCACCCTTTTCCCCCTTCCATCCCGAAGATGGAGGGTGCCTATCACTCGCTTCCATTCACCACGGTGGATGGAATCACGATGTAGGTCTTACTCAAGAATAGCCCCGGACTAGTCATAACGGTTCTCACCGACCCTCCCGGAATAGTTATGACTTATCTCACCGGCCGGCCATGAAAATATGCCATGTATGCAAAATGGACAACAACGTACACATATATAGGAGTATTGCATATCATCACATGGCAGGTAATCCGCTTATCAACAATAAGTACATTTAAATCATGGCATAATGGCTTCATATCAAGCAATACATGTAATTCATGGCAAGACAACATGTTATCTATTCCAAATACTATGAAGCACAACTAGCAACACATATAGCATACAATCCACACAACACACTTGCCTTCAATTTCGGGCAACGGAGTGACGAGAGCTTGAGGGCACTGTCGGGACCCCGAATTTGCAAATCCGGACCCTCTGTGTATTCAGCACTAGTCCAGGAACGCGCTAGTGCACACAGTCTTAACATCGGTAAATATCACAATCATACCATTCGATAGTATCAAAGTACTTTATTTAAATAACCAAAGTGGTTACTCGACCTTATGGCCAAGTTACAAATATATGCCTACTTAAGCGAAACTTATTCAGAGAAAAATAGTAGCAGCGGAAAATCAAATAAACTTCGTGGCGCCATCCAGTATACCACAGGCAACTGACTGGGCTCGCTTCCCTAAGTAGACGGATCCTCTTGGAATTCCTCCTCCGAAGCTGGCGTAATCTCCTCTTCAACTGGTGTTGTGTTGAGGCAAGGGTGAGTACTTGGTACTCAGCAAGTCATGCACGGAATGCAGGCTAATATACTATATGCATGGCTTGGTACAAAGGAATAGCTCAAGGTATATTTGCGATGCTTGACTTTTGACAAGTAATATAAGTAGATTCGAAAGCAGTAGAAATAAGTAAAGCGTAAATAACTTTTCAAGAAGTTTAATAAACATTTTTCCCCATCCTAAACCACATTACCATCATCTTCATTATTAAACCAAACCAACCTTTCAAATCCAAGTTATTTTCAGAAAGTCTAACCCTTGACTGTAATCCCCGAGCAATGTCCAGTACCGTGGACTCGGCTATTTAAATAGATTCTAAACTCTGCAGAGGTTATGCACTTTACCCACAAGATACAGTCAAACACCACAAAGGCGAGTTCCCGTAACAAAGCCTTTCGGAAGCCTCAAACAACACAGGTGGTCCTCTCCGGTTCGTGCTCTACACCATCCCTTCCCTTAGCCAAGGCGAAGTATGGGACCAACACACCGTTAGATGGGTATCTGGCCACAGCCACGATACGCTCCCCGTCACAATCACACAAACGGTGTAATTGACACCCTGAGGCTCCACAAGTGAGTCCTTAGCGACTTAGTCAACTAGGGCCGTCCCATTCCAGCCATGTGGTTGCAAGTATGACCCAGTTCAAAGGCTTGCAAGGTTAAGTCCTTAGGGTGACCAGGGCAAGACTACCCAAAGAACCAAAACAACATCCCCAATGCCACAATGGCCCACCTGATTACTCTTGCCACATGCCCGGTCGAAAACTATTTATCAAAACCCGCTTGATTACCAAGCACCACGTGCTATCAACATCACATGATACCTTTCCAAAAGCAGGTTCAATATATCATTAAGTCAATATTAACATTTGATTGTCCAAAACCATGTCATGAGCACGTAGCAGGTCTAAGCAGTATACTACAACGGTCTATAACCCATGTTGGCAATTTAATAATGTCCAACTAGTAATCCACAACTAGGGTGACAAGGGTCATGGCACATACTTAAATAATCAAGGTGTCATACAAAGAAATTGGTACTTATCTAACCCCATGTTTAAACAAAGTATTTTTCTAATTGAACTAGCATGCAATAGTTTAAATCAAAATAGATTTCGAAATAGGATCAACATGGTCAAAGCACAACTTGCCTTCAAAAAGTACTTGTTCTTAGTCTTGAGTTGGATCCTGAGTTAATACTTCTCCTTCGAATCCTTCCGGCACTTCAACGTCTACTCGTAAAGCGTGCAAATAGCAAATACACGAATAAACAATAGGCAAAAAGTGTCCAAACATCCAAATAAAATCCATAAACAGAAAGAACATAATTTTATGAATTTTTAGAAACTGGAATCGTCAAATTTGGAGTTAAGACGCAAAAGTTATGATTATTTAAAGTTTAAATAATCAATTAAATAATTTTACAGAGAAAAACTTTAGTCCAAAAATTAAATAAAATTTATATTTAAGTAGATCTTAATTTTATACAAATTTAGAAATTTGAATCACTCAAATCGGAGTTGAAACGCAAAAGTTATAAGCGTTTGAAGTTTGAAACAAAATCTGAAATCATTATTTCGAATTAATAAATCATTTTCTTTTTCGGAAATTAATTATTGCGTCAGCGAGGACACGTGTCAGCTCCTGATTGGTCCACAGTGACCCGCTGACGTCACCACCGAACGGGTTCGTGATGACGCGTCATCTTGGCGTCGACGCCATGACACGTGGCACCACTCGGGTGCTGCCACGTGTCCGGTCCATGGACGGGGTCCACGGGCGGCACGGGTCCACGGTGGATCCGGTACATGGCGTATGGTCGCTGACATGCGGCCCTCCTGTCAGCACACCTCCACGCGCGGTGCGGTGGCCTGGCTACGTGGCACGATCCGAGCCGTTCGATTCGGATCGAACGGTTGAGATTGGATCCAATCCACCGCAACGTGGATTTCGTTGCAGTGACGTGGACGAACGAGGGCCGTTGGATTTTGATCCAACGGTTGAGATCTAATCTGGGTTCTACAGGGTTGGGGTGCACGTGGCTAACCTGGACCGTTGATCGGGATCGAACGGCTGAGGACCTTCGCGGGGCTTGATGGCGTCCGGCGGTGCTAGTTCGGCCGGAGAGGAGGAAGACGATGCGTAGCGCGGCGCTCCCGTGGGTTTCCGGCGAGGAGAGAACGTCCCGCGGATGCGTCTCGCTTCGGGGGTCTCGGATCCGACCTTGGGCGCGGCGGAGGATGGCGGATGGCGGCGGAACAAAGCGAAAACTGCGGCGGTGCTTCACGCAACTACGGCGAGCAATCACGGCGTACTGGCGGCGGCTCGGCGGCTAAGACCTAGGGCAAAACACGAGCGGGGTGGCGGCGGTCCTCGGGGAACGTCTCGGGCTTTAAATAGCCCCGGGAGGCGTGCTCAGGGCGGAGCCCTAGTCGGACACGGCGGCGCTCTCCGAGCCCGATTCGGGTGAGGACGACGACCAGATGCCGTCCACGTGTCCCGCATCGAACGCGCGCTACAAGACACGCGACGCGCCACACGCACGGCCGTTGGATCGAGATCCAACGATCGGTGGCTAGGTTAGGGTTGGGTTCGACGCGGTTCGACCGAATCAAGTGGCTCGGTCGGGTTCGGGTCGGACTCGAGTCCGACTCGGACCCGAGGAACAGTACTAAACCCGAAGCGATTTTAATATTCAAAATAATTCCCAGTAATTCATTTAATTCATTAAAAATATCAAAAGACTCCGAAAAATTCCAGAAAAATTCTGGAAAATATTTTGGAACATTTTGGACTCAAATAAAATATTTCCAACAAAATTTTATTTGCAAAATTAAATTCTTTAATTATTTCAAAATGGAATAAATTCAAATAAATTCCAAATAAATCCAAATAAATTCCAGAAAATTCCAAAAATTCACCAAAGTGCCAAATCACACATGAATTTAAGAAAAGCAAAATTTTGGGGTGTTACAAACCTCCCCCCTTAATAGAATCTCGTCCCCGAGATTCAGGGCTTACTAAAGGAATAGGTTTGGAAACTCTTTCTTCAAATCCTCTTCGCGCTCCCAAGTCGCTTCGCTTTCTTCATGGTTGCTCCACTTTGAACTCTCTGAAGCGGGTTGACTTGTTTCTAGTTTCTCGATCCATTGTGTCTAGAATCCTCACGGGATACTCCTTATAAGTCAAATCCTCTTGCAACTCAATTGACTCTAGCGGTGTCTGTTCCTCAGGAACTCAGAGACACTTCTTTAGCTGGGACACGTGGAACACGTTATGCACTCCTGTTAACGATTGTGGCAACTCCAGCTGATAAGCAACTTCGCCTCTGCGGCTCAAAATCTTAAATGGTCCAACATAACGGGGTGCAAGTTTCCCTTTGGCATGGAACCTCTTAACTCCCCTGAGAGGCGTAACTCTGAGGTATACAAAGTCTTCTGGTTCAAAACTCAAGTCTCGGCGACGATTATCAGCATAACTCTTCTGTCGAGATTGGGCTATCTTCAACCTTTCCCTAATCATGGCGATCTGCTCTTCAGCCTCTTGAAGAATATCAGGCCCAAAGACACGGCGCTCGCCGGTCTCATTCCAATTCAATGGCGTCCGACAGTCGACCATACAAAGGCCTCAAAAGGTGACATCTGTAAACTAGCTTGATAACTATTGTTGTAACTAAACTCGGCATACGGCAAACTCCTATCCCAAGAGGTAGCATAAGCCAATGCACAAGCTCTCAACATATCCTCCAGAATCTGGTTGACTCTTTCGGTCTGTCCATCCGTGCATGGATGATAAGGCATCTTGAAGTTCAAAGCGGGTTCCCATGGCTTCATGCAACTTATTCCAGAACCTTGAGGTAAATTGGGTACCTCTGTCCGATACAATCCTCTTTGGCACTCCGTGCAAACAGACAATCCTGGTCATGTATAATTCTGCTAATTTATCTCCCGAGTAAGTGGTCTTCACGGGGATAAAATGGGCTACTTTAGTCAAGCGATCCACTATAACCCATATGGAGTCATAACCTCCTTGAGTCTTCGGCAAACCGGTAATGAAATCCATTCCGATTTCCTCCCACTTCCACTCAGGTATTTTCAGCGGTTGTAGCAATCCTGCTGGTCTCTGATGCATCGCCTTGACTCTCTGGCATACGTCGCACAATGCAACATGCTCGGCAACTTCACGTTTCATACTCGGCCACCAGAATCTCTCCTTCAGATCCTGATACATCTTGGCGCTTCCAGGATGAATTGAGTACTTGGAGTCATGGGCTTCCTCCAGAATCAGCCGCTTTAACTCCTTTTTGTTAGGCACACAAATGCGATCCTTCATCCACAACGTGCCTTGCTCATCCAACTTGAAGTCCTCTGCCTTGCCTTCCTCCTTGATGGACTTAATCCCGCGGATCTTGTCATCATCCTTCTGTCCTTCTCGGATCTGATCCTCTAGGGTAGGCTTTACTTCTAATGCGGCCAAGAATCCGCTAGGTACAACCTCAATCCTCATTTTTACGAAAATCCTCACATAACTCATCGACTTGTGGCTAGCAACGTACTCACGGTATGGCTTTTCCGACTCGAGCATCGGCTACTCGTTGGCCTTCCGGGATGGTAATGGATTCCAACATTGTAGTCCATGATAAACACTAACAATCTCCTCTGAATCATATTCAGATACTACTGGGTGAATATGTACTTAAGGCTCTTATGATCCGTATACACTTCACATCTGTTTCCAATCAGATAGTGACGCCATATCTTCAAGGCATGCACTACGGCAGCTAACTCTAGGTCATGTGTCGGATAATTTTCCTCATGCGGCCTCAACTGCCTTGATGCATACGCGACGACCTTTCCATTCTGCATCAGCACACATCCAAGTCCTTGGCGCGATGCGTCACAATAAATATCGAAGCTTTGAGCAACATCCGGTAGAACTAACACCGGTGCTGACGTCAATCGCTTCTTCAGCTCCTGAAATCCTTTCTCGCATTCTGGCGTCCTTGCAAACTTCTTTTCCTTCTTCAACAGTTGCGTAAGAGGTTTCGCAATTGTCGAAAAGCCTTCGATGAAACGGCGGTAGTATCCTGCCATTCCAAGGAAACTCGAATGGGTCACGATCTTGGTGCTCCCAATGTAACACAGCTTCTACTTTACTTGGATCTACGGCGACTCCCTCTGCAGTCATTACATGTCCAAGAAACTCCACCTTGTCCCTCCAAAAATCACACTTGCTGAACTTGGCGAAAAGTTGCTGTTCCCTCAGCTTTTCCAAAACTCGCCTTAAGTGTTCGGCATGTTCGCTCTCTGTCTTGGAGTAGATTAGGATATCGTCTATGAACACGACGACAAACTTGTCCAAATATTCCATGAACACCTTATTCATCATATTCATGAAATAAATTTGGCGCATTAAATCGATCCAAAGGACATAATCAGTAAACTCGTAATGTCCATATCTTGGCGAGAATGCGATCTTGAATATCTTACGATCGGATCTTCAAGCGATGGTATCCCGATCTCGAGATCAATCTTGGAGAAAACTCCGGCTCCTCTTAACTGATCAAACAAATCATCAATCCTGGGTAGCGGATACTTATTCTTCACGGTGACTTCGTTGAGTGCACGGTAGTCAATGCACATCCTGAAACTCCCGTCTTTCTTCTTGACAAATAAAACTGGTGCTCCCCACGGCGACGAACTCGGTCTGATAAATCCTTTCTCCATTAACTCTTCTAGCTGTTTCTTCATCTCTACCAACTCCTCGGTGGACATCCGATAGGGTCTCTTTGCTATCGGTCTTTGTGCAGTACAAGCTCTATCACAAACTCTATGTCCTGTCTCGGCATACCGGGTAGATCTTCGGGAAAAACATCGGGTACTCATTCACTCTTGAGACATCCTCTATGCTGATTGCCTTGGTACTGTTAACCATCAACTGCCCATCTCTAAGCTGCAGTGGCTTGAAATTCCACTTTCTTCCCACACTGCTCTCAACCGAGATAGTCCTTCGTCCACAATCCAATACGGCCTTGTGCTTGGATAACCAATCCATTCCCAATATAACGTCTAGGTGCAGGTTTCCAAAATTATAAGGTTTGCTAGGAACTCTATTCCACCTATCAAGATTCTCACCGGAACATCCTACTTTCGTTCGGAGTTGAACCAGGAGTTTGAACTAAAAGCATGCACTTAAGTCTTGCAATCCTCAAATCATTTCTAGTAGCAAAGCCTTGCGAAACAAGCGAATGCTGAGCTCGAGTCAAACAAAGCTGTGCAGTCTTGAGTTAACAAGTAACTTACCCGATCTGACGTCAGTAGCATTCTGCGGTGCATCTGCGGTGACATGGTTGACTCGGCCTCTCACCACGATGCAGGGTATGGCTCCTGGTCTTTGGCGTCCTAGCTGGGGTGGTTCCTAGATTGAAGCGGCGGGGTCACTCCTGCTGTCTTCTTTGGACAAGCTGTTGGCAAAGTGTCACGGCTCGTTGCATTGTAGCGGCGTCTCACCGTTCCTTCTTGTTGCTGGGGTAGCGTTCTAGCGGGGTGGGGTGCAGTAGTTCTGATTGGCAGGTCTTGGGGCTGGGGATGGTGTCCTTGTTGCATTCTGTGGTTGGAATCAAGAATTGATTTGGTGCAACTCTCGGTATTTGCGTTCACTGGCGTGATCCTTCTTTGTTGCATCCTGCGCTTCTGTTCTCATCCGGTTCCTTGCGCTTGTCCTCAAGAATAAGCGCCTTATTCACCAACTCTTGGAAATCTGGAAAGGTGTGGGTGATCAACCCTACTTGCAATCCTGAGTTAAGTCCCTTCATAAAACGAGACTGCCTCAGATTTATCTGTCGCTACATCCTCAGTGCGTAGCGTGCTAGCCGTGTGAATTTGTTCAGGTAGTCGGCCTTTGGTGATTACCTTGCTTCTGCTCAACTCCTTCTTAAGGTCCATGATTCCTTCAGGCACATGATCTTTGTCGGAATCTTGTTGTGAACTCTTCCCAAGTGATATCTTGAGGGTTCTCTTGCGTGTACGAAGTTCTCCCACCGATCGTAATTTGTTACTTCCGGTGATGAGAAGCGTGAGTACCTTCTCATTTCCTATGCATTGAGCTATGTGTAGCTTCCTCTCGATTGATCTTAACCAATCATCGGCCTCCAATGGATTGGCATTCCCGAGAGAAAGTGGGTGGGTGAGTTCTCATGAACTCGACACCTTGTATTCTGGCGTGGTCCCTGATTAACTTGATTAGCAAAGTGGCCTGAGCAAAGGACGTGCTGCATTTGTTGCATCATAGCATGCATCAACTGAGTCTGAGCAGCAAGAAATGCTCCAAAATTCTGCATATCCAGTGGCGGTGCTGGTGCTCCATCATTGGGGTTTTCTGCTGGGCGAGAACCACTCCCATTGCTTCCAAAGTTTCCACGGGTGTTCACCATCTGTCGATTTGCTCTAGGTTTAGAGATGAGAGGGAAACAAGAATAGACAAGTAATATGGAACTTATGCGGGGCGAAAGGTGTAGCCTTAAGGTCCAACTTTATTATTAGTAACTTGGTATGGCTGCTTACAATGCCTAAGGGCCTTGCAACACATACTGCACACTCAGCAAACAAAGCAAATCCAAATCGAACTAACTCTGGGGTCTAACGCCTAAGGGTGACTCTTTATTCTATGACGCGACTCGGCGAAGGAGTCCCACTATAGAACCTATGCTCACTCATCGAGAAAACCTCCCCGGCCTGGGTACGGGTGTTGTGGCATAGGCGCGAAACGATCGCCATGTCCAGCAACTGTGTCCTCTATGGTAGTCGAAGAAGCAGTGTCCTCATCGAGATCTGACTCCTCTGGATCGGGCTCGTGTAGCTCAATCTTGGCTCACGGGTGCAGTCCGTACAAAGTCATCTCCAACTCGTCAATCCTTCGCAGAAGGTGTGCCACATACTCTTGAGCTTCCCGCCCTCTGTCACAAGAGTGCTTTACGTAAGAACTCGGAATTTTTAAATTGTGACAAGGTAAGAAAAATTTCAGCAAGAGGCAAGAAAAGAGAGAAGGGGATAAGTCGAGATGTCATTTCTTATCTTGACAATTTTTTTTTTAGCTTTTAGAAAATAGGTTTTATCCTCACTACGACCATTCTAGCCAGGGTTGAGCCTACAGTCAAGTATGGCTCTGATACCACCTCTGTCGGGACCCCGAATTTGCAAATCCGGACCCTCTGTGTATTCAGCACTAGTCCAGGAACGCGCTAGTTCACACAGTCTTAACATCGGTAAATATCACAATCATACCATTCGATAGTATCAAAGTACTTTATTTAAATAACCAAAGTGGTTACTCGACCTTATGGCCAAGTTACAAATATATGCCTCGCAAGGCGAAACTTATTCAGAGAAAAATAGTAGCAGCGGAAAATCAAATAAACTTCGTGGCGCCATCCAAAGATACCACAGGCAACCTGACCGGGCTCGCTTCCTAAGTAGACGGATCCTCTTGGAATTCCTCCTCCGGCCGGGCGTAATCTCCTCTTCAACTGGTGTTGTGTTGAGGCAAGGGTGAGTACTTGGTACTCAGCAAGTCATGCACGGAATGCAGGCTAATATACTATATGCATGGCTTGGTACAAAGGAATAGCTCAAGGTATATTTGCAGTAAACAGCTTTTGACAAGTAATATAAGTAGATTCGAAAGCAGTAGAAATAAGTAAAGCGTAAATAACTTTTCAAGAAGTTTAATAAACATTTTTCCCCATCCTAAACCACATTACCATCATCTTCATTATTAAACCAAACCAACCTTTCAAATCCAAGTTATTTTCAGAAAGTCTAACCCTTGACTGTAATCCCCGAGCGATGTCGATCAGTGGACTCGGCTATTTAAATAGATTCTAAACTCTGCAGAGGTTATGCACTTTACCCACAAGATACAGTCAAACACCACAAAGGCGAGTTCCCGTAACAAAGCCTTTCGGAAGCCTCAAACAACACAGGTGGTCCTCTCCGGTTCGTGCTCTACACCATCCCTTCCCTTAGCCAAGGCGAAGTATGGGACCAACACACCGTTAGATGGGTATCTGGCCACAGCCACGATACGCTCCCCCGTACAATCACACAAACGGTGTAATTGACACCCTGAGGCTCCACAAGTGAGTCCTTAGCGACTTAGTCAACTAGGGCCGTCCCATTCCAGCCATGTGGTTGCAAGTATAACCCAGTTCAAAGGCTTGCAAGGTTAAGTCCTTAGAGTGACCAGGGCAAGACTACCCGAAGAACCAAATCAACATCCCCAGTGCCACACTGGCCCACCTGATTATTCTTGCCACATGCCCCGGCCGAAAACTATTTATCAAAACCCCAGTTGATTACCAAGCACCACGTGCTATCAACATCACATGATACCTTTCCAAAACAGGTTCAATATATCATTAAGTCAATATTAACATTTGATTGTCCAAAACCATGTCATGAGCACGTAGCAGGTCTAAGCAGTATACTACAACGGTCTATAACCCATGTTGGCAATTTAATAATGTACAACTAGTAATCCACAACTAGGGTGACAAGGGTCATGGCACATACTTAAATAATCAAGGTGTCATACAGCAAATTGGTACTTATCTAACCCCCATGTTTAAACAAAGTATTTTTCTAATTGAACTAGCATGCAATAGTTTAAATCAAAATAGATTTCGAAATAGGATCAACATGGTCAAAGCACAACTTGCCTTCAAAAAGTACTTGTTCTTGGTCTTGAGTTGGATCCTGAGTTAATACTTCTCCTTCGAATCCTTCCGGCACTTCAACGTCTACTCGTAAAGCGTGCAAATAGCAAATACACGAATAAACAATAGGCAAAAAGTGTCCAAACATCCAAATAAAATCCATAAACAGAAAGAACATAATTTTATGAATTTTTAGAAACTGGAATCGTCAAATTTGGAGTTAAGACGCAAAAGTTATGATTATTTAAAGTTTAAATAATCAATTAAATAATTTTACAGAGAAAAACTTTAGTCCAAAAATTAAATAAAATTTATATTTAAGTAGATCTTAATTTTATACAAATTTAGAAATTTGAATCACTCAAATCGGAGTTGAAACGAAAAAGTTATAAGCGTTTGAAGTTTGAAACAAAATCTGAAATCATTATTTCGAATTAATAAATCATTTTCTTTTTCGGAAATTAATTATTGCGTCAGCGAGGACACGTGTCAGCTCCTGATTGGTCCACAGTGACCCGCTGACGTCACCACCGAACGGGTTCCGTGATGACGCGTCATCTTGGCGTCGGCATGACACGCGTGGCACCACTCGGGTCGCCACGTGTCCGGCCCATGGGACGGGTCCACGCAGGCGCACGGGTCCACGGTGGATCCGGTACATGGCGTATGGTCGCTGCCAGGCGGGACCTCCCTGTCAGCGGCACACCTCCCCGCTCGGTGCGTTGGCCTGGCTACGTGGCACGATCCGAGCCGTTCGATTCGGATCGAACGGTTGAGATTGGATCAATCCACCGCAACGTGGATTTCGTTGCGATGGCGTGGGCGAGCGAGGGCCGTTGGATTTTGATCCAACGGTTGAGATCTAATCTGGGTTCTACTGAGGTTGGGGTGCACGTGGCTAACCTGGACCGTTGATCGGGATCGAGCGGTGAGGACCTTCGCGGGGCTTGATGGCGTCGGCGGTGCTAGTTCGGCGGAGAGGAGGAAGACGATGCGTAGCGCCGCGCTCCGTGGGTTTCCGGCGAGGAGAGAACGCCCCGCGGATGCGTCTCGCCGGGGTCTCGGATCCGACCTTGGCGCGGCGGAGGATGGCGGATGGCGGCGGAACAAAGCGAAATCATGGCGGTGCTTCACGCAACTTCTGGCGAGCAATCACGGCAGCATCTTGGCGGCGGCTCGGCGGCTAAGACCTAGGGCAAAACACGAGCGGGGTGGCGGCGGTCCTCGAGAACGTCTCGGGCTTTAAATAGCCGGAGGCGTGCTCGGGCGGAGCCCTAGTCGGTTTCTGGCGGCGCTCTCCGAGCCCGATTCGGGTGAGGACGACGACCAGATGCCGTCCACGTGTCCCGCATCGAGCGGCCACAGCGCTGCACACGCGTCACACGCCTGCGGCCGTTGGATCGAGATCCAACGATCGGTGGCTAGGGTTAGGAGTTGGGTTCGGCGCGGTTCGGCGAATCAAGTGGCTCGGTCGGGTTCGGGTCGGACTCGAGTCCGACTCGGACCCGAGGAACAGTACTAAACCCGAAGCGATTTTAATATTCAAAATAATTCCCAGTAATTCATTTAATTCATTAAAAATATCAAAAGACTCCGAAAAATTCCAGAAAAATTCTGGAAAATATTTTGGAACATTTTGGACTCAAATAAAATATTTCCAACAAAATTTTATTTGCAAAATTAAATTCTTTAATTATTTCAAAATGGAATAAATTCAAATAAATTCCAAATAAATCCAAATAAATTCCAGAAAATTCCAAAAATTCACCAAAGTGCCAAATCACACATGAATTTAAGAAAAGCAAAATTTTGGGGTGTTACAGGCACTCCCGGAGGCACACCACCTGCAAACACGTGCCACACACTCAAATCAAGCCCATAAAACAGTACACATACATCCCACTACCCCGACTTCGCTTACAACTCCTAAAATCAGAAAACAGCAAATCTGTCCCTTCGGGACAGCAGCCTTCCAAAAGGCATAACTTCGGTTCTAGGACTCCAAATTGAATAAACGAGTACATCCCCGCGTAGCTTAGGAAATTTTCCAATTTTTTCTAGTTATAGGGAAAGACTAATTCGGACTCTAATGTTGTTTAATCTAACGTTGAACACGAACTGTCCCAATCTCGTCACTGATTTGACAGCGCTCGGTAAAACGGCCATATCTCCCAAACGGCTGGGCGGATTTTAACGTTCTTTATATGCACAGAAAGATAAGGAAATTATCTACAACTACATAAAAGTCCGTACGGTCAGATTCAAAATCGAAATTGGCGAAAACGCTTGCCCTAGTTCGGGTTCCCAATCTGCCCGATTAGAACGTGAATACAACTCTAGTTTTCAACAAATCTACCCCATGGCAGCACCTCCCATGATCCAAAAACATGATAATCCACCACTACATAGCATCTAATCAATCCCCAAAGGTTTCCCCCATTACCTTCTTGAAGAACCACGAATCGATCGCTCTCCTTCGCGCGAACTCCACCCGATCTCTCCCCACGCGACGTGGCTACCGGTTCTCCTCGTCGCGGATCCTCCTACCGGCGAGGGCAGCACCATGGCGTGGCATGGCAGCGAGGGGGACGCAGCAAGGGCACGTGGTGGTGGGGGAGGAGGCGCAAGGAGGAGGGGTGGTGCGGCTTGGGGTGTGGAGGAAGAGGAGGAGGGGCTAGAGGGAGGAGGAGATGGGAGATGAGGGGATGGGGGCTGCGCAATGGAGGGGTGGGGGCTAGGGCAGCAGGGTGTGCTGCACCCCCACTACTCCCACATGGGCCCAAGTGCCCCACCTCCGGCCCACGAATTCCCCCCCAAGGCCCAAATCGACCTCGGAGAGGCCCGGAAGCTTGAGCTTGACCGAAAGCAGCGTTAAAACGTGAAATCTAAGGGTTTTAGTTGCAAAATCCCCAACTTATCCCATTTTACCACATTTTATAACCTATTATCACAAATTATAAAGTCTCGACATTCCATAGTATCACACACGTGACTAACATTTTGCACGCGAATGACCTCCTACCATTCTCACGTGACTAACCATTCTTCATGTGCACCATTCTCTTAGCCCGAACGTCCCGCATGACATCCTTGACCACCAAGACCTCAGTTCCTCCCTGAACCTAGTCCCGAACCTCAGCTCCTCCATGAACCTAGTTCCGGTCCCGTCATCGACCACGTTCGTCTTCGAGCAATACCTGCACATGAACAAACCACAAAACAATTCCGAGCACAAGTCCACGACTTGACTCACATCAATCCATGCAAATACTCACACGAGCATTGCATAAAGTCCAGTTCAGGCATCATGAAATTTTCACAAATTTCATAATCTCAAAAACAAATCAAACACAATTCCAATTTTGCTCAAAACCCTAATCGAGCAAAAATGCATTCACGACGGACAATCAAAATCGGTCCGGCGTACAAATGAAAAAGTCACTCAAAAACCATTCACAACGGACCAACAAAATCGGTCCGGTGTACAAGTGGAAGTCTCGGTTTCAAGAAGAAATCATTCCGGCGAAAACACGTTCTCGACAAACTAAAAGAAATCAGTCCGTCGTACATGCGAAATCAATCCTCAAAAAACCGTTCACGACTGACCAAAGAAATTGGTCCGACGTACATGCAAAACTTACTGATTTCTTAGAAAATTGAGTCCGGCTCATGATCTCAAAAGCACATCCACGACAGACCAAAAAACTTGGTCCGTCGTACATGCGTTGACTGCTATTTTCTTGGAAAATTGAGTTTGGCACAAGATCTCAAAAACATGTGCACGACAGACCCAAAAACTTGGTCCGTCATACACAAAATCGGTTCGGCGCAAAAGGACTCAGATTCATGTTTACAACAGACCAAAAAACTTGGTTTGTCGTACATGGGAAAATGAGGTTGCCAAAGCATGTTTACGACAGACCAACAAATTTGGTCCGTTGTAGATGGGAAACTTACTGTTTTCTTTAAGTTTGGTTCGGCGCCAAAGCGAAACTTACTGTTTCTTGTCAAATTGTCAAAACACATGAACAAACACATTTTACGAAATCAATTCTAAGCCAATTTTTCAGCACATGATTTCACAATCTCCCCCTTGATGAAAACATTGGCAACACCACTAAGAATTGAACATTTGGCATTCACTTTACAAAAGATTTTGAAATCCAAAGGATCAAGGGCAAAAAAAAAAAGAAAACACATAATTCCCCCTTTGACCAAAATGCAAAACAAAATCTCACCCTCATAAGGAAAATGTGTGTGAATGTGCAATGTGCCCAAAAATTTCAAATTTCCAAAAAAAAAAAAAACAACTCCCCCTTTTTCTTTAAACTTTTCAACGATTCCCAAATTTCTCCCCCTTTGACAATGGATTCATCAAGAGTACAAAAGAGAGAACATGTTCAAAATTTTTCCTGTAGCAAAGATTTCACAAGGAGAAATAAGGGAGTGCCAAGATAGGAAAAGATGAGCTCATTCGATCCTATAACCTTATATATCACATAATATGCAAAATACATGATCTTGATGTAATTTTAGCATGTTAGGGAATGACATGCATCTCAACCTCAATTCAGTCAACTGTAGCCAAGTACTAAGCAAAACCTTTAGTAGAAAAACAAAGGCTCAAAGTTGAAGCAAATAACAAATCAGGGCGAGCAAGTAGTTTCAACTCCAATCTAGTGGACCAATTTAATCTTTAAACAGTAAACTGCATGTGGCATGCTTGAAGCATACTTCTTTTATTTCCTTGGAGTGGCATGCTTGAAGCATACATCTTGTCTTTTGAGGGAATAGCATGCTTGAAGCATACATCTTATCTTTTAGGGAAAGCATCCTGAAGCTCATAACTTGAGGCTTTTGCTTTTAACAACCCTTTTTTATTGATTCCCTTTTCTTTTCATTTTTCTTTGATTATAAACATGCAAAAGTGATTAAAAGGTCTTATGAAAGAGTAAAGTTGAAACCACACTTGCTTCATAGCCCAAATTTGTCAAGAGGATTCAATATCAAGCCTAGAAGAGTAAGATATCACAGAGTATTTAGCTATAGGTAATCAGTCCATGGAATTCCACAATGTCATTTTTAGTTCAAGTGAGACAATTATATTATCATATATTAGCTCAATTACATAATATATAAAGAAATATGATAATGTGAGCTTATCAAGTGAAAGAACTTGGCAAGGAAACTCCCCCTCAAAACAAACCCATTGGATGAACAATCCCAAGTTCTCCCCGAATAAAAGCAAAACGAGAAGAAGACAAAGGTTTTGTAAAAATGTCTGCCAATTGATGTTTAGTATCCACATGGTGAAGCACAATATTTTCTTTTTCAACATGATCTCTAAGAAAGTGAAATCCAATATCAATATGCTCAAGAAAGGGGATTACTCAAGAGGTGGCACGAACCAAATCAATTCAACATCCTCCAAAGTCAACATCAGAATAAGCTCTTAAACTAATGCATAAGGAAGCAGAAAGCCAAATGCCAAAATCTTGAGTACCATGGAGATACTTGAAAGTTCACTTGAACGCTTATCGATGTGAAGCACGTGGGAAGCTTGAAAACAAGCACACACAAGCACGTGGGAAGAGTCTCTCATGTAAACCTCCAATTATCTCATCCTCAACAGCATCATCATCATCTTTTATGAACAAAGACACTCTCCCCCTGAACATATGCACCTGTACTTGCATCATTTGGACTAGTGCCTTTTGCGAAAACAGAAGTGGAAGAAGTATCTCCAAAGGCAACACTTTTAGCATGAGATGCACGAGTGAAGAAGGACCAAAACTTATCAATGAACATATGAAGTGAGCATCTGAAATTCACTAGCCACATGTTCTCCTTCCTCGCGTGAGAAGCCTACATAGAAGCAGAAATTGTCGAGGCCTCAGTACTGGGGTTAGAAATAAGATGTTTAGGAATCCAGTACTGAGACACACGACGCACAACAGTAGGCACAACACGAGTATTCTTATGCACAAAAATAGATTTGCCTTTTTCCGTGTTTTTAGAAACAAAAGGTGTTTGTTTCACCCTAGGCACATAATGAGAAGTAGAGTGTGCCTTTCTGAAATTAGACCTAGCATTAAACCTTTCTCTCTTTTGTTGTTTAGCTAGTCTAAAGCAAAAGTCTACTAAATGTCCATCTCTACCACAATGAGTGCAAGTGTACTTAACATGATGTTTTGCTTTAACAGTAGAAGCACATTTTGCATTCATCATAGTAGAAGATAAAAGACCAGCAGATTTAAAGACAGTTTTCTTAGGCTCATTGACAATTTCAAATTTTCCACTTTCAAGAGTTTTGACAACAGTGGGAGCATGTGATTTATGATGAGCATAAGAATCAAAACTTAAACCTTTGTTATGAGTGCTGACTTTTGGTTGATCCAAGATCATGTTTAGGTTTTTCTTTCCTTTAGTGAAACGTTCTAATGACTTTTCCAAGTAATCAATTTTTCGAGAAAGAGTTAAACAATTATTACAGGGAACGTCCACTTTTCCTTTTTGCTTGCGACAAGTTGAGCATGAAAGAACCTCATGTGTAAGCAAATCTTCTGTCATTTGAGAAACCCTAGCATTTGCATCATGCAACTTCAATTCTAGTATGGAGCATATAGAACATGGAGTTGTATCATGTAAATCAATGGTAGAACAACTAGCATGTTTAACAAGTTTCTCATTTTTCTCATTTTCAGCACTGATTTGCTCTAACAAGGTAACATGTTCTTTCCTAAGCAAAGTAAGCTCATTGTAAATTAAGTCACATGATTTGCAAGCATCATCATCAGGAATCAAGGTTTTAAGTCTAGCAATTTCAGCATTCAATGACTCAACAACAAAATCATGTTTCTTAATTTTCTTGTCACGTTTATCAAGCAATTTACCAAGTCAAGCAACAGCAATAGCTAATTCATCGTAAGAAGGATCTACCTCATTGAAGTCATTTGTCGTGGTCGCCCTCGATAAAAGCTGTTGCTGCTTTTAGCCATGAGACACAACCCCGTCAACTCATGCTTGCTTGGAGTTGCATCGTCCTCACTGCTCCCTGAATCCACATCGCTCAAATTGACTTGTTCAAGAGCGGAAAGAACTCGGTGGACAACTTTGCTG
Source organism: Rhipidocladum racemiflorum (assembly GCA_036346355.1). Taxonomy (NCBI): domain Eukaryota; kingdom Viridiplantae; phylum Streptophyta; class Magnoliopsida; order Poales; family Poaceae; genus Rhipidocladum; species Rhipidocladum racemiflorum. Next base: position 33,759,722 of record CM070585.1, read on the forward strand.
TTGATGAAGCTCTTCTTCTTTCTATTACTTGAAGAGAACTTCTTCTCTTTTCTTCTGTCGTTGTCCTTCTCCTCCCTTGATGCTTTACCTGCAAGTTTAGGACAGTTTGGACGAATATGGTCGAGATCACCACACTCATAGCATCTTGGAGGGCCACCACCACCTCTCTTTATCATTCTCACATTTTGTAAAGCTTTGTTAAAGCGAGAAGAGAGTAGTGACAAGTCTTCTTATGGGAATTGCTCAATCTGTTAATCGGTTAGTGAAGACAAGAAAGATAGAGCAAAACTTGAAGCAGCGCTATTATGAGATATGCTAGATTGAGATGTCAAAGCAATTGATTTATGATCATTCTTTCTAGCAAGAACATCTAATTCATGAGTTTTCAACTTGGAATAAAGAACATCTAAGGTAAGTGTACTCATGACAGTAGATTCTCTAATGGATGTAACTTTCATCTCCCAAATAGACATGTCTAAAGCACCAAGCAATTGTCTAGCATTAGCAGCATCATCAAAGCTAACTCCAACAGCACGAAGATTACTAAGAATTTTATTGAAACGTGCAAAGAAGTCATCTAGTGACTCACCGGGTTTCATCTCAAATCGCATGTATTCTTTTTTGTAAAGATCTTGACGAACCTCTTTAATAGTGTTAGAACCCTCATGGTAATCACAAAGAGATTTCCATACCTCATATGCAGATTTGAGATGGATCACACGGTCAAAGTCGCTGCGTCCCAAACCTTGGATGATCAAGTTGCGCGCCTTGCTGTTTGCTTCAACATGTGTGCGATTGGTGTTGTTGACGTTGTCGTTTGCAGGGACTTCATATGGCTTGTAGACCTTCTCCCAAATTGTGAAGCCTTGTGCTTGGATGAACGCCTCCATCTTGTCCTTCCAAAACTAAAAATCAACACCATCGAACACACATGGTTTTGTCGAATAACGATCCATTAATCTAATCACCGGTTAAGATAGATTAGAAAAACCTTGCTCTGATACCACTTGTAGGATCGAAGTATACCAATATAGCAATCAGAGGGAGGGTGAATGATTGTGCGGAAGCTAAAACCAAATTCTTGATCTACTAAAAGTTCACCCCAAAACAGAACCAAATAATTGCCTCGTATTCGACAAAAATAGAATGATAGAGGTTTGGTAAAATGAGAATTCACGGAGATACAACCGTTAGATTGATCTGAAATTTGGACACAAGAAACTAGATACCAATATGAATCGAACCCAAAAAGAATCAGCTTGATCGGACTTACGGATCAAAAGTTATGTACCTCGTAAGCTTGCTGTGACAGAAGATGACGAGAATTAATCTAACCAAAACTTCAAGATTAAACAAGAACGATAAAAGTTTAATCAACTAAACTTAGAGAAACCCTAAATCAATTCTCTAGAAAGGTTTTGATGGATCAAATCAAGATAAAACTAAAAGAACAAAAACCAATCTAGAAAAGAACAAGCATGCAAACAAGAACCGAAACAGGAAACACTGTAGCAACGCGGTTACTGTAGCACGCAAGGATCTAGAAGAATTGATCTTTATTTCTTTTGTCTAAAATACTCTCATCAAAAGAGTACAAACCCTAAAACTGAGCTTGAGGCTCTCAATGCGCTCAGCTCCGATTGATTCGATTGATGCCCTTCAACAGGAGACACCCCTCCTATTTAAAGGAGCAAAACACAAGGAGTTCTGAATACAATTCCTAATCTAGAAGGAGTATGTATTCAACACAACTCCTCTTGGCCCAACCTGGCCGAGTACAACTATTGCACGTGTATGGCAACCCAACCATACTCACGTGACTAACACTTTGCACGCGTATGGCCACCTGCCATACTCACGTGACTAACATTTTGCACGCGAATGACCTCCTGCCATTCTCACGTGACTAACCATTCTTCATGTGCACCATTCTCTTAGCCCGAACGTCCCGCATGACATCCTTGACCACCAAGACCTCAGTTCCTCCCTGAACCTAGTCCCGAACCTCAGCTCCTCCATGAACCTAGTTCCGGTCCCGTCATCGACCACGTTCGTCTTCGAGCAATACCTGCACATGAACAAACCACAAAACAATTCCGAGCACAAGTCCACGACTTGACTCACATCAATCCATGCAAATACTCACACAAGCATTGCATAAAGTCCACTTCAGGCATCATGAAATTTTCACAAATTTCATAATCTCAAAAACAAATCAAACACAATTCCAATTTTGCTCAAAACCCTAATCGAGCAAAAACGCATTCACGACGGACAATCAAAATCGGTCCGGCGTACACATGAAAAAGTCACTCAAAAACCATTCACAACGGACCAACAAAATCGGTCCGGTGTACAAGTGGAAGTCTCGGTTTCAAGAAGAAATCATTCCGGCGAAAACACGTTCTCGACAGACTAAAAGAAATCAGTCCGTCGTACATGCGAAATCAATCCTCAAAAAACCGTTCACGACTGACCAAAGAAATTGGTCCGACGTACATGCAAAACTTACTGGTTTCTTGGAAAATTGAGTCCGGCTCATGATCTCAAAAGCACGTCCACGACAGACCCAAAAACTTGGTCCGTCGTACATGCGCTGACTGCTATTTTCTTGAAAAATTGAGTTTGGCACAAGAGCTCAAAAACATGTGCACGACAGACCCAAAAACTTGGTCCGTCGTACACAAAATCGGTTCGGCGCAAAAGGACTCAGATTCATGTTTACAATAGACCAAAAAACTTGGTTTGTCGTACATGGGAAAATGAGGTTGCCAAAGCATGTTTACGACAGACCAACAAATTTGGTCCGTCGTAGATGGGAAACTTACTGTTTTCTTTAAGTTTGGTCCGGCGCCAAAGCGAAACTTACTGTTTCTTGTCAAATTATCAAAACACATGAACAAACACATTTTGCAAAATCAATTCTAAGCCAATTTTTCAGCACATGATTTCACAAATAATACCAAATAAAAGCAAAGACCTTATGGTCAAGGTTTACCATTACGGCCTGAACAGGCAGAACAACTTGAACAACTTCAGCGAAAGACGAAAACACCAAGGCGACCCATCCAAATGCCCACAGGCAATCGAGTGGGGAACGCGTCCTAGTCGTTGGAATTCCTTGACAGCTTCTTTCACTTCTGAGGTATGATTAGAATGTAGCACGTGAGTACATAAAGTACTCAACAAGTCTGGGAAATTATGCACAATGTAGGCTATCCAAGGATGGCTTAATATGGTTCTTTTGCATAAAGCCAAGTTTCATCAAATCATACTTGTTAATAAGTTTCACAAAGCATATTTGAGCAATTATTTTTAATAATTGAATTATGTAATATTGCAGTGAAGGTTCTAACCACCACTCACTAATATACAGGCTCTATCCGCCACATCTCAACAAAATCAGGGGTCAATCCATCCACATGGCTCTATCTGCCACGGTTCACAAAATCAGGTTCCTTCCACCTACCTGGCTTTAGCCGCCAGAAGCACACCCGAGAGTTCTAACCGCTCCCGGATCCCAAAACAAACCATTGTTTAGTTTGAAACCAAAAACCAAAGTCTACCAGTATGAAAGCATTCAGCAAGCTTTGCCTTTGACCGTAGGCACGGCTATTCAAATAGTTTTAACTCTGCAGAGGTGTACAACTTTACCCACAAGACATGATATTCCCTTGGTGCCAAGCTATTAGCACACTTCCTTAGGTGTGCCGACAGGGATATCATGACAAGGCCTTTACAATGTATACGCCTAACCTGACCTACCCGCTGAGGTTTCACCGCTGTTAGGGTTATATCCACCCAGTACAGAAGCCCCCTATTGCGCCGTGTGAGAAAAACAACAACATTGCCTCTATCCGGCGCTCACATTCCACCGTTTGGTGAGTCCAAGTTAGGTTTCTACAAATTATTCAGCCAGGTCGTGCCCGCTTTGACATGTGGTTGTACGGTTATGCTTAGAATGGAGACAGTCATAAGCGTCGGTCCTTAACTGACTTGCGGCGGTACCTGCACAATGAAAGCTAGCGCTCCATCCGCACCCACCAAACAAACCATTCCGCCCCAGTCCAAACCATTTTTCATTTTAAATTTTTATTTTGTAAACCATCGGCAATACTCCTTGCCTATAACTTCCAACACAAGTTTTCAAGAGTTAAATGAAATTCCCACCCATAGGTGAATACTAACCGATGGCGAGTCTAAGCATTTCTACTGTACTATTCTATTCCACCAATAGTTTATTTTATAAAATACAAATCTTAGTGTTGATAAAACGTGATTATAATTAAATCGGTACTTTCCAAAATTCATGAGACCACCAAGATTCCCCCATTCTTATCATGGTACTATATAATCCAGTCCAATTTAGTACTTCCACCATGTAAAGTTGATATCATGTGCCATCATAACTCCAAAATCATGCCAAGCTATTATTATCATTGTATATGAAACAATCTCCTCAAAATATGAGTCTCCTTATTGATTACCCATCATCCACACATTGATTGGTCTTTTAATTTACTTGATCCACCGAGAATAATTCGTAATCTCATCCCCGAGCATATTTCATGAAAGATTCTACAAATCCAAGATTTCATTAATTCATTGCCTAGAGTTGTTTCCATCAACAATGACACCAAGTTGACTAAACAAATCACACCCAATCCATATTATTCATAATCCCACACAAATGGTTATCGCAAAACCATATTTCCCAAAATCATCTACTAAACCACCGAATACGATTCTCAGCATTTTCCACTTAATACATCGAGTATATTTGATAATATCATTGATTAAATCATCGAGTATCATTCTCCACATCACCTATTGTAACTCTTCATATTGTCATCGCTAAATCATCTACATTTTATCCACCAAAAATACATAATATTATCATTTACTAAACCACCAAACATTCTGGCTTATTCACAATTCTCCATAAATGATTATCACATAGTGTGCTGGTTAAAATCCACCGAAATATAAGTCACCACTTATTCTATTTAATCCACAAGTATGCCACTCGATATCATTTATTTACTTTTACCGACTATTATTCTTGACATCATACATCTGCCAATACTCTCCCAATCCACACAAATTATATGGATTACCATTCATAGATCAATTCCATAACGACTACCCCACATCGTTAATATTCACGAAATCGCCAATTTACATTTCATACCACTTGTTCCACCGATCGTGTCCTCCCAATAGTCTTTTTTCCCTAATTAAAGATTATTTTTCCAAAAATGTTTGTATTGGTGGATTACTATACTAGGGCGACAAAGGATCATGGATAACAATATCAAGGAGGGATGGACAACAGGTATATCTAACAACCTAACGTTAACATCATTCTTTAATATAAATAGCGATGCAATTTGTAAAGCATGGTAAAACTTTTAGAAAGGATAGGATCAACATGCGTCAAGGAGACTTACCTCGGTCACAGCGAGAATGTCGAACACTTGAAGTCCGGCGGCGGGGTCGGCGGACTCGGCGGGATCGTCGGCTACGCGCAAAACGGAACAACAAATAAATACAAGAAAATAAAATAAATCTAAAAATTATAAAATTAGTACTGGCAGATAGAGGGTGATTTTAGATGAATTTAGAAATTTGAATCACTCGATTTGGAGGTACGACGGAAGAGAACGAGCGTTTCGAACCTCCCGCCAGACTAGGAAAAGAAATGGCTGCCGGCGGAGCTCTGTCAATCAAATTGAAAATCTGATTTTACTGGAGGTAGAGGACATGAAGAGGGAGCTCCAGTAAAAATTTCAGGCCGAACGTATGTTGGGAGTGACCGGAAGAGCTCACCGAAGTTTTGGAAAGAATAGCTTCTACAGGGAGATCCGTAGGTCGGATTGGAGAAATTCCAATTGGGTTGTGTAGGGAATGATGAGAGTGTTCTAGGGTTCAAATTGTAGGACAATTGAACTAGCGGATCATCGGGAAAAGCTCACGAGATTATGGATCGAAGCGCGTCTTGTGGCGCTCGAGGCGACATGCGTTCTTTGGCGGCGCATAGGTGCGTCTTGAGCTAGCCCGGCCAGGCGGCGCGAGGCCGGGTGGTGGGTGCGCGCGCGAAGCCGGTCGGCCGGGCTGGGGTGGGACCGGCTCGGCGCTGGCAAGGAGCTCTCGGCCGGTAGCCATGGCGCCTGGCCAGCTCGGCTTCGAACGCAGCGGCCGAGGACCAGGAAAGGAGCGGCATGACACAAGGAACATGATGCTCACCCCGGTTCGGCCGAAGGATCGCCGGAACGGCGGCGGTCATGGACGAGTTCGGCCGACGGCCATGAATAGTGATCCCAAATAATAGAAAAAATTTCAGAACACGCAACGACAAAAAGGAAGTAAGCACCACGTAGGTCTTGACGAAACAAATTCAACGGTGTGGTCGGATTAACGAGGAACTCACCGGATTGAGAGTAATCGACGAAAAACCGAGCTCCCAAAGAAGATTTCAACGGCGAAATTCGTCGTCGTCTTTCAACGAAAAGTGAAATTAGTTGAGGGCTTTTGCTCGGGACGTCGACGTGAACACAACGACGCAATCGGATTCGAGTTTGGCTCACCGAAAACGAAGATATGACGAAGAACGCGAAGAACACGAAAAACGTGTCCCAGCGCCAGTTTTCTCGAGATTCCGGCCGATTCGTGAGGAGAGGAAAAGGAAGGGTGTGTGCACTGCAAAGAGGGCTCCGAGACGAAGAGTTGAGAGGTGGAAGCTCGTCGTTTCGTGGAGAAACGGACGAGATATGGAGCAAAGAGTGATTTTCAGTTTTAGCTTACCTATTCAAATTCCGGCGAGATTGAAGGCACAAGATCATGAGGAATGGGATCTCCTCATCACCCCCTTTCAAACGCAACTGGCCGTTCGCGAATTGGAGGTTTGTAGCAAAAGTTATGGGTGGTTGAAGGAGGGAGGCTATGGAAGGATAGAAGAGAGCTCCTCTGGACAGAGCAAACACAATGGAGAAGATGAACAGTGCCTGATGCTACAGTAGCCCGATGCTACAGTACCGCCACGTGTCAGCGCCTGGTTGGCCGGAGTAAATGAAGAGTTACGTGCGAGAGATAAAATAGCAAAAAGGGTCTAAAAATTTCGGAAAAATTCCTAAAAATATTAGGGAATATTTGGAACCCAATAAAAATTGGTTTCGCGGAATTTGGATGAAATTTGTGGAATTGAATATTCAGGCGCGAATTGCGAGCATTAAACGAAAGCAGCGCGAGATAAAATAGGAGCGAAGGTCCAAAAATCCGGGGAATCATTCCAAAAATCATTTTGGAATATTTGGGAAATAATTGAAGTGGTTTTAGGATTTTTGGAGCATTTTTGGACTCGGGTGAAATTTCGGGTACCGGCGGGAATATGGAACTTCGATTTTTCGACCGGAGGCGAATTGAATCCCGATTTTGGAGGGAAAAGGATGCCAGGTTAATATAAACACCAAAAAAACTCTAATTTTTTTAATTTAAATTAGATTTTCTCTAGAAGGCGAAAACTAGGGCGTTACAAGTTCTTACCTCATGTACACCTGGGTCAAGTTTATCTCATTTGAACTAAACAATTATGTATGTAAAGAAGGCCTTGAGTCCTTACCTTCCTAATCATGCAGTTTAAGGTATTATGTAATCAATTTCACTGTTCTTATGATCATAATTCAGAATAATACATATATACAGATTGTAGGTTATTTAATCAACTGAACCAACATATATAGCAGTGCATGTTGGCAAATAAAGTAACACAAATAGTAATCAGAAGAGGAAAACTATAGGTAATCAAATTTTAGCATGTAAGTCTACTGATTCAAGGCCTAATTCACAACCTTAATTGTCTAATTCATCATTTGACCCAATTTGCATCATCGAGCAATAAAACAAAAATCAGAAGAAAACATTGAAGCATTGACATGTATATTGAAAATTAGAAGAATGCACACTTTGTCATATGATGACAGAAGATAGGAAGTTTAACTACAAACAATGTAATGAGCATACTCCTATTCTTTTGGTCGGCCTAAAATGCAGATTATGGCAAATGTCACATTGATATAGAAATTCATCTAAGTATGATCTATCCTCATTCTTTTGTTGTTACATGTTACAATGAACGATTTTAGCAAACCAAGCAAACATATATACAACTAAGTTGTCGAACCTAACTAAAAAAATTTGGCAGCACCTCCCCTAAAACTCGGACATCCACTCAGCAGACATAAGCATTCCAACCATTCCAACATAAGCATTCCAACCATTCCAACATAAGTAGCATAAGCAGCAATGAACAGAATTCCAGCATAACCATTCCAGCATAAGCAGCATAACCATTCCAGCCATTCAAACATAAGTAGCATAAGCACCAATGAACAGAATTCCAGCATAAGCAGCATGAGCAGCATAAGCATGAGCATAACCATTCAAGCATAAGCAACATAAGCAGCATAAGCACATAAGTATGAGCAGCATAGAGTAGGCACTTCACCGGGCGGGCCGGGGTCAAGCACGACGGCGACGTCGCGGGCGGGGCGACGGGCGGGGTCGAGCACGACGGCGGGGCAGCCGGCGTCACCGAACGGGGATGAGCACCGGGCGGGGTCGCGGGCGTCTTCGGGCGGGCGGGGTGGGCGGCGTTCAGGCGGGCGGGGTCGCGGGCATCACCGGGCGTGGGCGGCGATGGGGGAGATGGTGTGGGCGCCGACGGGGACGGGACGGGCGGGACTTAGGTTTAGGGTTCAGCGCGCGTAAAGGGCTCGAGGCTTAGGGTTCGGGTGGGGGTAGGAATATATTGTGACACTACGGTATGGTGTGATATTATAAAATGTGAAATTAGATAATAAAATCTTACGGCTTGAGGTTTTCTCGCGTTTCTGGGCCTTATGAAGTGTTGTGACACCACGGAGTGTCGTAATCTTATATGATGTGGATGTTAAGGTCAAAACATTATGAGATGTGGAATTAAGATTAAAACCATAGGGTATGGAGGTTAATAGAGTTTTCGGGCCGTTTCCGGGGTTTTGGGCCTTTCTGGGGGAGTTTGGGCCTAAAAGAGGGGGTTGTGGGCTTTGGTGGGATGGAGTAGGAATCCATTTAGGACTAGGATTCATGCTTGGGCTGGTAAAAAGGGGCTCTCCCTGCCCCTTTGTGCGCCCCCACCATGGCTTGTGTGCCCCCCATCTCCTCCTGTGCCCTAGCCTCCCCACCTCCCTCTCCCTCTCCCTTGTGGCCGTACGCCCCTCCCCTTGTCCCCCTTTGCCTCCCCACCTCTCCACCACCTCTCCTCCACCCCCTTTCTGCCTAGGGTAGCCTCCCCACCCCCTGCATCTCGAGGATCCATCCATTGGAGCGAGGAGCGAGGAGCGTGGGGCGAGGAGCGATCCGAGAGGAGTTTCGTTGGGTTTCGGTCGTCGGGCGAAGGTATGGCCATGGTACTCCTTGGGGTTGGGCTAGGTACTGTTCTAAGTGTATTTAACATGATTTTAGATCAATTGGTGGTGCTGGACGTGAGTAGATTGGATTAGATCTAGATGTTGCCACGTTTCTGTTTTGGGACAGCATGAGCAGTCGACCTAGGGTTCAGTTTTTCTCCAATTTAGATTTGGAATTTGGTCGTACAGATGTTGAAGAAGTTGTAGATAATTTCATTATCTTTCCATGGACATAAAGAAGGTTAAATTCCGATGAGCCGTTTGAAAGTTATGACTGTTTTACCGAGCGTGTTAAAATCTGTGACGTCATTGGAACAGATCACGGTATTTTGTAGATATAACAGCTTTAGACTCTGAATCTGTCTTTCCCTATAACTAGAAAAAGTTGGGAAATTTCCTAAGCTACGCGAGGATGTACTCGTTTAATTGATTCGGAGTCCCAGAACTCAAGTTATGCCTTTTGGAAGGCTGTTGTCCCGTCGAGACAGAACCTCTGTTTTTAGGATTTGCGAGTAGTTGGCAATGTCGGGGTAGATGAGGGTTTGCGTACTGTTTTGTGGACGTGATTGTGAGCTTGTGATGCCTATGTGCAGGTGGTGCGACCCCAGGAGTGCCTTCTACTTCCCGCCAATCCGTTGCCCGTGGTTGAGGCAAGTGTGTTGTAATGGATAGCGATTTGTAGGTTGCTTGTTGAGAATAGATGAAATTGATTACATGATATATGATCACTTGCCATGCTTTAATGATTGCCAATGATATGATGAGCATGTTTATTATGTTATGATGCCATGCACTACAAGAAACAAGGAAAAATTCGTGGGCCAAAAACCCACGAATTTAGGCCAAAACCCACGAATTTAGGTTAAATTCGTGGGCAAACCGTCGAATTTATTTCACGAATTTAACTCGACGAAATTAATCAATTAAATTCGTGGGTACCCACGAATTTAAATTAAATTCGTGGAGTTCTTGAAAAAACCACGAATTTAATCGCTAAATTAGGTGGTGAAGAAACCCACGAATTTAAGCTACTAAATTCGTGAAATTTGAAGAAACCCACGAATTTAATTGCTAAATTCGTGAAATTTGAAGAAACCCACGAATTTAACTTCTAAATTCGTGGGGTTGAAAAACCCACGAATTTAACAAATTAAATGGGTACCCACGAATTTAACTAATAAATTCGTGGGTTTTAAATGGCTCACGAATTTAATGACATTTATACAAAAAAATATCCATATCGAGATCACACTCAATACATAGAACCATATCGATCACGCATATATAGATCGATATGCATCTCATTCAACACAACCATCTTCACATTCAATCTTATTCAACACATCGCAATATTACCTCTACTAAAAGATTGAAACCAACCTTTTAACTCTTTAAAACCGGCTTAAAAGCAAGTTAGCAAATCGACATGAACTCAAGAGCGAAGTAGATCAAACCAAAAGCAGATCGGGACACGAGGATTTAATGTGGATTTGGATCATAATTCAACAAAAATTAAGTCACCAAAAATATACAAAATTTTGGCATGACCTCTCTAGTAAATAGGACATCCACTCGTGAGACAAAAATGCATGGAGAAGTCATTCGCTCTTGTTCTTTGCTCAATATTTCAAGTAAAAGTAGAAGGAGCAATATCAATGTTGACGTCTTTACTTGGCATCAAACATCTACAGAGAGGGTTCGAAAATTGTAACCTTTATACAGATTCTGATATACCACTTTTCTCAAGTTTTAGATGACAGAGATAAAACTACAGGTCACATAAACATTTACTCCTAGCAAGAAATAAAATGTACTGTCACAGCTATATGGCACTAGTTAGCCCCACACACACTTAGAAGTCAATGAATTCGTAGACAAAAGAAGCATGAAGAATAATTAACATATAGTTATTTAGACTGATCTGTCAACACAACATGCAAATTCAATAAAAGCCAGACACTAGAACTGATGTCTCGAACGGCACACAATCTTCTTTTCAGGGCTTCCCGGAAAACCAAGAATCAGCAGATAATTTGCTCAATACGACCAATTTGTACATCCTTCGATAAGCAATATGCGAGGATGACATACTAGTGATTCTGGCTTATGCAAATAGCATTCTCAAATCACCCATATATGATAGACTACAAATTTGAGCATAGAGGTCATATTGCACATAAAAGGGTAAAAAAGGGAAGACTAAAATGAATGCAAAAGCAATCAAATAATTTCATGGTGATAAACATCAAAGTTGACACTAAACCTCAGTGAACTCTGATGGCCCACGAATCAACTTAGTAAGTCACACACAGATCATGAATCACGCAAGATCATGAATCGTTTGAGCCAGACCCGAATTCATGCATGCATGTTTTAACACCCCATCGTTTGAACGGAGACCCTTGTTGCAATGGTTACTTGATTAGCCAACATTCATGCATGTTTTAGTATGAAATTACATTTCTCGGTTGATTTAAGTAATGGTTCATCAAAATCTTAAATTGGATAATTCTTGCAATATTTGCAAATTTGATTGCCGAACACGATATTGTTTATTCTGTAAGATAATGAGATATCAGGTTGGACACAATTGAAGCTCCCAGACAATCTCCCTCTCCACGATGTGGTCATTCAAAGGCAAGATCCTTTCCCGGCCCAATGTATAGCCCATCGAACTCACATCACATCTTGAAGAAATGAATGTCGATAACAACGTATGTGGTGCAAAATAACTAAATTTAGCAACAACTAACGCGCCACCACTTGTTTCTTCCAAATCCTAAAATAGTAGGTCCACAGTACAAACATCCTAGATCTTGGACCTAAAGTACCAATTGCTGAAGCCCACGGCACCATCTTGACAAACCAAATTATCGAGGCTAATGCGATTGCAGAGAGGCCGGCATTGAACTACTGTTACGTGAAAGAGTACTAATTCCATCCAAATACCATATCAAGGGAGCAAAAAGGACCGCCATTTAACTCTTGTTACGTGAGCGACCACCAATTCTATCGAAATACCAAGAAAAGGCGATGGAATATACGGTGTTTATTTGACCACTCCAAAATCCGCCTTCGAAATTGAAGTACCAAGACTAATGTATAGCGGCGATTACATTCACTATCCTACCCAAATTCTTTACGAGAATCTGAAGCTCCTAATGTAAGAACCACCAAATTCTTTTCAGATTACACGACAGCGATTGCATTTAGCTAAAGCGATGTCCACTATCCAAAGCATTCCACGGAGAGCGACACATTAAACCACAGATCCCAAGAGCGCACGAAAATTCAGAACAACCGGTGGGCAATTCTCCCAAATTGGGAGTGGATCTCGACTCCGGGAGACTCACCGGGCTTGAAGAACATGGAGAGGCCGAAATCGATGGCCTTGAGCGGCGAGTTCTCCTTCTTGTTGGCGAAGAGGAAATTCTCGGGCTTGAGGTCGCGGTGGATAACTCCGTGGTCAGCGGCCTGGGGTGGTCAGCGGCCTGGGGGCGCGGCGTCGGGGTGGTCGGCGATAGAAGCGGCACAGAAGCCTTGGCAGCCGTGGCGGCGAGGCGAGGCGAAGCGGGCGTCGCGTCTTGGCGAACAGCGGGGGCTTGCAGGCGCCGCGTCTTGGCGCCGAGCTCGAAGTCACGAGACAGCGGGCGAAGCGCGGCTACCTCGGGGGCTGGCGGGAGCGGGCGACGGAGAGCGCCGCCGTGGGAGCAAGAAGCGTCGGCCGGCAGGCGAGGAGAGCGGCAAGAAGCGACTTGGCGGCCGCGAGGAGAGCGGCAAGAGCGGCAGCGGCCGGCCGTGCAAGGGAGAGAGGCGGCAAGAGGCGGCACAGTAGCGTCTTTGGGGAGCAAGAAGACGGGGGATATGATCTAGGGCAAGAAGACAGCAGCTTAACCCCACTTTTAAATTCGTGGGCTACGCGTGCCCACGAATTTAAGTAAATTCGTGCGCGTATATAAAAGGCCGACGAATTTAAATAAATAAATTCGTGGGTATTTTTTTAGCCCACGAATTTAATTAAATACGTGGGTTTAATTGAAACCGACGAAATTAAATATATAAATTCGTGGGTTTTATTTTCGCCCACGAATTTAAAAAAACCCACGAATTTTCCCCTGATTCCTGTAGTGATGTGTTAATGTACGAGTTAAATATGATGTTGGCATAATTGCATACATGGCATGTTACATGGCCCGGGCGGTGAGAAAGTCATAACTAGTCCAGGGAAGGTCGGTGAGAAAGTTATGACTAATCCGGAGAGCCATTGAGTAAGTCATACATCGTGATTCCATCCACGTGGTGCTTGGAAGCGAGGAGTAGGCACCCTCCATCTTCGGGATGGAAGGGGGGAGAGGGTGCACACCGACGGGTGTGTACTCAACCATACAGGTATGAGTTTCCAAGGAGACATGAGCATTGCATTGCATACATAGTGATGATGATAATGTTATGGGTTCATGAATGAGATGATATATATGATGTGAGACATTATTGCCATGTTATTGTTCTTGTTGTCCATTGCAATATGCTTGCTGAGTTTCGAACTCACACTTGTGTTTTCTTGTTGTTTTAGGTACCATGAGACCGGCATGGGGGAAGGGAAATAGACACACTTCCACACGTAGCTTCACTCCTTTGATTTCACAAGTCATTCAATTAGTGTTGATAATAAATTGCGTGTGATGATCATTGCTTTAAGGTTTAGCTTTGCTAAATGAGAGTCTTTTCGTTCGTTTGACTCTTGGAGACATCATATGTTTGGAACTAGACTTATATTGTTGCTAAGTCGTTAATCATTGCTGTTTTTAGTTGTCTCTTCTATTCCATATATTGCTAAACTATTGTTGCTCCTTCAAATCATGTTAAAACAAAGGGGATGCTGCCGAAATCTCGGTTTTTAGCATGTGCGCCTTTGCTGGAATTTATGTTTAATTGTGGTGTTTAGATGTTGTTTAGCTTATGTTTGGTAGCATTCAGGCATATTAAATACCGGGGTGTTACAGTTGGTATCAGAGCGGGCTGTAGGTCCCTGGAATGTGTATTTTTAGTGTCATGCTATAGGGTACAACTAAAATATGATGTGCAATAACTTAGAAACATGGCTTAGGTTTTTACTAAAATTTTGTCATAGGATAGCAACATTAAAACTTGCAAAAATGGTATAACTAATCTAAAATTTGACACACAATGGATGCACAGTAGGAAAGGGTATGGGTATCGTTTCTTTACGCTTAAATGTTGTATTTAAGCTATGATGTTGAATGCTTCATTTGATGATGCATGTTGCTATGTCAATGAGGTAGATGATTAAATTGTTCTTGGTGTGGTGATAAAGTGGGGTTGTGGTGCCGAAGGGTTTCGGCCACCTCTCTTATTTTATAGTAAGGGTGAGGTTTGACGGTGTGGCCGGTTAGCGCCACCACCGAAGAACTATTAACCTTGTAGGAGAAGAGTGCTTACCCATTCTGTCGTAGATCGGGTAGGTTACTGGAGTCAAATAGAAGAGTTGGGTGGTGGATTCCTTCGGATGTTCTTTATCGTTCTGTGGTCGGTCTTGGTTGGTTTTCTTGGTTTTAGTTGATGGAAACCAAAAGAAAAGTGTTTGGTATTGGTTTTTCGCGGATCGTTCCGTATGCGGTGTGTGGTTTTGTCTTCCTTGGTTGAAGACGAAGAAGAGGAGTCTAGTGTTGCGCTTCTTTTGGGCGCCTTTCCAGTTTTGATGCCTAGTTTGTTGATTGCTTTATGGGGGAAGAAGCATTCAATTTATTCATGTGTTTGCTTTCTCCAAGGTTAAAGGAGTTATTGCGGAATTGTGCCAGACCTGGTTGTCAGGGCTGAAGTTCTGTGGCTTTGTAGGAGTAAGTGGTGTTTGATTTCGTTATTTTAATGGTTTAAGAAATCATCTTTGAAAAACCCTTCTTGTTTCGTGAAAGTTTGGGGTTTGGTGTTAAGGTTTTAATTGCAAAGGTTTATTGGATCGCTTGGTTCCCTCTTGTGGGAGTCTTTGAGATTGAAAAGTGTTTTGGAAAATTCCTTTTGCATGACCAAGTTTGGGTTTGTCTCATTGCAATTTTGAGAGTCAAGTTTCCTTATGAATTTGGGATGAGTTTTAAAACTAAAATGCTGCAAACAAAGTAAGTAGTCTTTTGACTGAAATCGTTTGTCCCTAGTAAGAATTGCTGTTTAGCATGTTATGTAGCATGTACCAATGTGGTTTATGGGATGATGCATTGTTAAGTTAATTTGTGAGTTGAAACAATTCAATGCGGTTGTTATCTCTAGCTTGAGAATAAATAGACTACTAGTGTTGAAGTTTACTCTTAGCGAGAATGATTGAATGTGCTAAAGTACGTGCTTAGAATCTGTTGCTCTGCTTTAAAAGTGCTTATGACCCTTGATAATGTTTAAAGTTTTAAACCCTGTTGCATAGTTAGAGCATTAAGATGATGTAAATTGCTGATATTGTTAAAGAAGCTTTGCTGGTTGTTTAAAGATGTTCTAATTTAAACATGTTAATAGAGAAATTTGATCATGCTAGCTGGTGACCTTAACTTGGAAGTTGATTAGAGTTGCTATTCATGTTGTTGCGAAATACTAGTATATTTGGAAGTATGCAGTTGTGTCTCTACAATGTTAGTATTGATATCAATTGAGAAGACATAAGACTTATTGTTCATGATGTTGTTAAGACCAGTGTTAATGCTAATCTATTTTAAATAGTTGGGGTATGTTGGGTGGTGGTAATTTTGTTATCACCTATCTATAGGGTAGCTAAAAGTAATGTTGTCGTTTGATGATTATGCTCGTTGGTTGTTATTAATAACCTAGTAGTGGTGGTAATTGTTTAGATTACTTGTTGAAAACCATGGTTAAAATAAAGGAAAATTTTAACATGTTGCAATGGAGTGAGCTTTGGATAATTAACCTGATGTAGAATTTTATCCTTAATGAATGTATGTCTTAGAATCATAGTTATGAATTTTATCGTGTAGAGATAATACTTATTTGTTGAAGTCATTTTATTGATTGAACGAGTTTTAATCGTCAAGATGTTGATGTATGGGTGGTATAAAATTGATACGTTGATCATGCTTAAGATTCTGTTGAAGTGCTATGTTTCAAATTTAGAATAAGATGTATTATGTTTTGGTGATCCGTGGGGATCATGTCAATGTAGTCTTGGTTGGGTACCATTTTGATAAGCATCATAGACCCTAATTAAAAGTGTGGGAATGGTAACTAGAGGAAGAATTTGTGGTGAAGTTTTTGGTTGAATTGTGTTGGGGCTCCTCAGGGAGTGGATAGTGATTATTGAAGTCTTTTAATGGAAAGCGTAGTGGAGTACTAGAGATGGTTCTTTTTATGCTGAGCTTGTGTTTAAAAGCTTTTGGACTGGTTTGGTTGTTTGCCATTTTGGTTGAAGGGTTTTCGGTCAAGGTGTTCCATATGCTGTGTTTCAGAGTTTCCCTAAAACTCGTAGAAATTGGAGCAAATATTTGGTTTTGGCTAATGTGTTTAGTTGGTGCTATGAGTATGGATTTACACCCCACAAGGTTTTGAGTCGATCACGCCCTTTCGCGTTCGCATTGAATTATCTTTGGAGTAAATTTTAAAGGAAACAAATGGACATAGAGGGTTATGTTGGAAAACTCACGAGGTTTAATTTGTAATCTTTTCTTTGATAGAGTTGGAGTTATTTGGAAAAAAAAACTGTGTAGAGTTTGCAAGTGTTTCAACAGGTGGTTTTTTGTGGATGTATCATCGGCGATGCTGTTAGTGAAGTGTTCTCTTTTGAAAATGAGTTTTCCTTTCTCTTTGAGAAAACTTATGGTGGTGGTCAGTGCAGATGTTTGACTTTGGGGTCGATGTTCTTTTCCAAAATGTTGATTTCGGTTAAAATGCGATGTTTTGCAAGTTTAGCTCTCTCTCGTTGGTGGGTTCTGACCCGTCGTGGTGTTTTGCGGTTAGTGGTGTTGCCGTCATAGTTATATGATTTAGCGCAACCTTCAAATGTTATGTGTGTTTCAAACTTGTGATATCGAGGAAGTAGTCATTTGGTGAATGATTATTCGGTACATGAAGAATGAATGGTGAAAAGTAGACATGACATCGTTTTTAGATGTTAAATGATAAAAGAGTCGTTGAGCCAGGTTGGTGATCAGAAAGTCATATATGGAGATATGACTAATCCAGAGTGCTCCTGAAGAGTGTGCATTTAAGTCTTGAAACGAGATTTCCCTTGCTTTCTAGTATGAAAAGAAAGGAGTGAAGAAATTCTGGTATTTTGGTTGTGGTGTAGGGGATTTATGCTTCCTTTGTGACTTGGCTTGGATGTTGCCGAATTACTTCCAAAAATGGTTGTTAACGCTTTGGGTTTGAGTGGTTGTGTGTGGTCCACTTGGGCTTGATAGCCAAGTGTTTTTGTGTGAGGGCAAGACCCTCTTAAGAAAGGAACCAATTGTGGTTTGGTAAGGTTTTACGATCCTAGCTTGGGGCTAGGTGTCGAACCATAGTGGTATAAGAGTGGTTTGTGATGGAGGTTGATGATGTAAGGGTTTAACCTTTATTAGAAGTAGCGATGGGTGGAAGTGAAGTTGACGGTAGATCGGTGATAATTGTCCTGCCGTGAGCAATTGTCTTCGCTAGTTGTCCTTGGATTTGAGTCTTGCCTAGGAGAGGATGGAATAAAATGTTAGTATGGTCGTGTATCGGAAGGGCAAGTGTGCCTTAATGATTTATTCCCCTCGATGGAAATTTTTGGGAATGTAGAGAGGTCGTTAAAGGAATTGTGACTTGCTTTGATTATGTCAAATTGAGTTTAATGGAGTGTGGTAGTCAGGTTGATTGTGATAGAAGTGTGAAGTGTTTGCCGTGAGGATTCGAGCGTTTTGGGTTGATGGAGCCCTTTGTGGTTGAAACGCAGATTCTGTTTGGGAATTGAAGTGAAGGTCGATCTGTGAGAGGTTGCCCTTAGCTGAGCCAGATCATTACTTTTCTCGCCAAGTGTTGGTTTTGAGAACTCGCTTGTCGTTTGTTCCGGTTTGAGTTTTCGTGCGGATGTTTTGTGCTGCAGAGAAGTCTTTTGTTCCTTGGGGATTTTGTTGTTGATTTTGGCGTCCTTCGGATTCGAGGTCGAATCCTGTTGAAGGGGGGAAGAATGTGACACTACGGTATGGTGTGACATTATAAAATGTGAAATTAGAGAATAAAATCTTACGGCTTGAGGTTTACTCGCGTTTTTGGGCCTTATGAAGTGTTGTGACACCACGGAGTGTCGTAACCTTATATGATGTGGATGTTAAGGTCAAAACATTATGAGATGTTGAATTAAGATTAAAACCATAGGGTATGGAGGTTAATAGCGTTTCCGGGCTGTTTCCGGGGTTTTGGGCCTTTCCGGGGGAGTTTGGGCCTAAAAGAGGGGGTTGTGGGCTTTGGTGGGATGGAGTAGGAATCCATTTAGGACTAGGATTCATGCTTGGGCTGGTAAAAAGGGGTTCTCCCTGCCCCTTTGTGCGCCCCCACCATGGCTTGTGCGCCCCCCATCTCCTCTTGTGCCCTAGCCTCCCCACCTCCCTCTCCCTCTCCCTTGTGGCCGTGCGCCCCTCCCCTTGTCCCCCTTTGCCTCCCCACCTCTCCACCACCTCTCCTCCACCGCCTTGCTACCTAGGGTAGCCTCCCCACCCCCTGCACCTCGAGGATCCATCCATTGGAGCGAGGAGCGAGGAGCGTGGGGCGAGGAGCGATCCGGGAGGAGTTTCGTTGGGATTTCGGTCGTCGGGCGAAGGTATGGCCATGGGACTCCTTGGGGTTGGGCTAGGTACTGTTCTAAGTGTGTTTATCATGATTTTAGATCAATTGGTGGTGCTGGACGTGAGTAGATTGGATTAGATCTTGATGTTGCCACGTTTCTGTTTTGGGACAGCATGAGCAGTCGACCAAGGGTTCAGTTTTTCGCCAATTTAGAATTGGAATCTGGTCTTACATATGTTGAAGAAGTTGTAGATAATTTCATTATCTTTCCATGGACATAAAGAACTAAATTCCGGTCAGCCATTTGAAAGTTATGACTGTTTTACCGAGCGTGTTAAAATCTGTGACGTGATTGGAACAGATCACGGTATTTTGTAGAATAAATAGCCTTAGAGTCCGAATCAGTCTTTCCCTATAACTAGAAAAAGTTGGGAAATTTTCTAAGCTACGCGAGGATGTACTCATTTAATTGATTCGGAGTCCCAGAACTCAAGTTATGCCTTTTGGAAGGCTGCTGTCCCGTCGGGACAGAATCTTTGTTTTTAGGATTTGCGAGTAGTTAGCAATGTCGGGGTAGATGAGGGTTTGCGTACTATTTTGTGGACGTGATTGTGAGCGTGTGATGCCTATGTGCAGGTGGTGCGACCCCAGGAGTGCCTTCTACTTCCTGCCAATCCGTTGCCCGTGGTTGAGGCTAGTGTGTTGTAATGGATAGCGATTTGTAGGTTGCTTGTTGAGAATAGATGAAATTGATTACATGATATATGATCACTTGCCATGCTTTAATGATTGCCAATGATATGATGAGCATGTTTATTATGTTATGATGCCATGTGTTAATGTACGAGTTAAATATTATGTTGGCATAATTGCATACATGGCATGTTACATGGCCCGGGCGGTGAGAAAGTCATAACTAGTCCGGGGAAGGTCGGTGAGAAAGTTATGACTAATCCGGAGAGCCATTGAGTAAGTCCTACATCGTGATTCCATCCACGTGGTGCTTGGAAGCGAGGAGTAGGCACCCTCCATCTTCGGGATGGAAGGGGGGAGAGGGTGCACACCGACGGGTGTGTACTCAACCTTACCGGTATGAGTTTACAAGGAGACATGAGCATTGCATTGCTACATAGTGATGATGATAATGTTATGGGTTCATGAATGAGATGATATATATGATGTGAGACATTATTGCCATGTTATTGTCCTTGTTGTCCATTGCAATATGCTTGCTGAGTTTCGAACTCATGCTTGTGTTTTCTTGTTGTTTTAGGTACCATGAGACCGGCATGCGGGGAAGGGAAATAGACACAATTCCACACGTAGCTTCACTCCTTTGATTTCACAAGTCATTCAATTAGTGTTGATAATAAATTGCGTGTGATGATCATTGCTTTAAGGTTTAGCTTTGCTAAATGAGAGTCTTTTCGTTCGTTTGACTCTTGGAGACATCATATGTTTGGAACTAGACTTATATTGTTGCTAAGTCGTTAATCATTGTTGTTTTTAGTTGTCTCTTCTATTCCATATATTGCTAAACTGTTGTTGCTCCTTCAAATCATGTTAAAACAAAGGAGATGCTGCCGAAATCTCGGTTTTTAGCATGTGCGCCTTTGCTGGAATTTATGTTTAATTATGGTGTTTAGATGTTGTTTAGCTTATGTTTGGTAGCATTCAGGCATATTAAATGTCGGGGTGTTACATATATGGTGAAGTGTTTGTGCCGGTTCCATATAAGAACCAACACACATACTATTTTCAGTGCCGGTTCCATATAAGAGCCGACACAAATACTATTTTCAGTGCCGGTTCCATATAGGAACTGACACAAATACTATTTTCAATGCCTGTTGCATATAGGAACTGACACAAATACTATTTTCGTTATATTAATACAATGGGTATATATTTTATTTAGAGTTAGGATTCCTAGTTTTTTTTATATATTTTATTTAGAATTAGAATAATAACTAAAAGTAAATATAAATATGCAATAGGTATATATTTTATTTAAAAGGTAGGATTTTCTAGTTTTTTGATATTATAAAAATATTCCAAAATTGTAAGCAACATGGGAATAACAACTAAAACGCCACATAAATGCATATTATTGACGTCATATTTACATTATATTTTTTTACATCACATTGACATTACTCGTAGCTAATTTTTTTTTCACAATTTGCCCTTCTTCATGATCATCGTGATGATACGTAGCTTCTTCTTCTGTGGTTTCTTCCTCTAGCCTGATGCTTCCATCTACGAAAGGTGGCAACTCATCAAACTGGTTGTACTCGTCCTCATCCACGACATTCTCAACTCTGACGATTCTTATTTTTCCGTGAAGAACAACATGACACTTCTTATCTGCCGAGTTGATTACATAGAAGACTTGTGCTACTTGCTTCGTAAGTACAAATGGTTCATCTGTGTATTCGACATGTTCAATGTTCACAATAGTGAAGCCATATTTGTCCACCTTCACACCCTTTTGGAGTTGGACCCAACGACACCGAAACATCGGGATCTTGAAAATACAATAGTCGAGCTCCCAAATCTCCTCTATGAACCCATAGAAGCTGCTCTTCTTACTGCCTGTGCTGTCATAAGCATCTATGCGAACACCACTATTTTGGTAAGTGGTTTTGCTATCTTGAGCTCTAGTGTAAAATGTATACCCATTTATATCGTATCCTTGCCATGTCACGATTGTACCTGATGGCTCCTTTGCCAACCACCTCAATATAACACTCGTTTCTTTCCCAGTCATGTGTTTCTTAAACCAATGATTGAACAAACGGTTGTGCCCTTTTGTTATCCAAACCTCTGATCGTCCTTGGTTTTCCCTCCGTAGCACATCCTTGTGCAAGTCCATATACGAGGACACCTCAACTGATTGTTGCAAGACTGTGAAATGTGCTTGTTCGAACAAAACATGATCGTAAGTATTTATTGATTTCTTCCCAATGACCCCTTTCCCAGCTAGCCTGCCCTCATGTCGAGATACAGGCATACCAACTGGATTGACATTGTCCATGTAATCGACGCAGAACTCGATAACCTCTTCGGTTGCATAACCTTCTACAATGCAGCCCTCCGGCCGCGAGCGATTACGTACATATTTTTTCAAAACACCCATGTACCTCTTGAATGGGTACATCTGATGCAAGAATACAGGACCGCATATCTTTATCTCATTCACAATATGAACAATGAGATGGACCATGATATCAAAAAATGATGGAGAAAAATACATCTCTAGTTGGCATAGAGTCTTCACCACATCATCCTGCAGTTCACATAGTCCAACGGGATCGATGACCTTCTGTGAAATTGCGTTAAAGAATAAACATAACCTCATTATTGTCTCACGGACTTTGTCAAGCAAAATACCTCTAATTGCAATAGGAAGCATTTGTGTCATCATCACATGGCAATCGTGAGACTTCATGCCAGTTAACTTCAAATCTTTCATCGATACTAGTTTTTTGATGTTTGAGGAATAACCGGACAGAACTTTCACACTATGTAAGCACTTGCAAAGTTCTGTTCTCTATTTCTTGGATAGAGTGTAGCAAGCTGGGGGAAGATAAAGTCGGCCCGACCCGGTGTCTTGAGGATGTAGCTCGGATCTGATTTTCATATCTTCTAGGTCCTTTCGTGAGTTGAGTCCATCCTTGGTTTTGCTAGGAATATTCAATAAAAGACCAATCAAGCTGTCACATACATTCTTCTCTACGTGCATGACATCGATGCAGTGTCGAACTTCTAAGTCTTTCCAATAGGGCAAGTCCCAAAATACCGATCTCTTCTTCCACGTGGTCTTCTCAGTTCGGGATCTCGATGCATTATTACTACCTTTTCCAAGTACAACATTAATATCCTTAACGATATCATATACTTCTTCCCCACGATGAGGCCTTGGAGCTAAACCATTCTCCTTTGTTCCGTCAAATTGTTTCTTCATATTGCGATAGGGGTGATTCCTTCGAAGGAACCTGCGGTGACGCATATACACAGTTTTTCTTGAGTTGTTGAGCCACACACTATCTGTTTCATCCAAGCACTGTGGATATGCTTTCGCTCCTTTTATAGTACGACCAGATAGGTTACCTAGGGCAGGTAAATCATTGATGGTGCAAAACAACAATGCACGTAGAGTGAAGTACTCTCGTTTGTACTCATCCCATACCTGCACACCTTCGTTCCATAGTATCACAAGATCTTCCACCAATGGTTGCAGGTATACATCAATATCGTTGCCAGGTTGTTTTGGCCCTTGAATAAGCAGCGACATCATAATATACTTTCTCTTCATACACAACCAAGGAGGAAGGTTGTAGATACAGAGAGCCACGGGCCAAGTGCTATGAATGCTACTCATATTACCGAAAGGATTCATTCCATCTGTACTCAAGCCAAACCTTATATTCCTAGGTTCATTTCCGAAGTTGTTCCTGAAGAGCCTATCGATGGTTCTCCACTAGGCAGAATCAGCAGGGTGTCTCAGCTTTCCATCCCTCTTACGCTCTTCTGAGTGCCATTGCAACAATTTGGCGTGCTTTTTATTTCTAAATAAAAGCTTCAACCGAGGGATTACTGGCAAATACCATACCACTTTAGCAGGAGGTCCTTCCTTCACCTCGATGACATTGCTGTCATCACTCTTACGCTTGTATCTCGATGATTTGCATACCGGACATACATGCATGTCTGAATACTCTTTGCGATAGAGTATACAGTCGTTTGGACATGCATGTATTCTTTCTACTTCCAATCCCAATGAACATACAACCTTCTTTGAAAGATATGTGGTTTCAGGCAATACATTTCCCTCTGGAAGCATGTCAGCTAAGAGATGTAACAACGCCGTGAAACTCTTATCGGACCAACCATTGCTTGCCTTCAATTTTAGTAGTGAAAGCACAGTGTGCAACTTTGTGTATTCCTCCTTACAACCCGGGAACAAAGGTTTGTCCTAGTCCTCCATCAAACGCTGGAATTCATTAAACTCTCTCTGACTAGTGTAGTTCTCTTCTGCATAACGCAACATCTGAGCCAGATTATTGTCATCATCGACGGGCAACCTATCCTCATTGGATCCGTCACCGATGTCAGCTACCATGTTGCTAGCTCCATGGTTAATGATGTTATCACCTTCATGTATGATCTCTTCTTCACCGTGCCTTGTCCAATATGTATAGCCAGTTAAACAACACCTTCGAATCAAGTGTAAGTGGATATGCTCTTTGTCTAAAAACATCTTCTCATTCTTGCAATCAATACATGGAGAATGTATTGTCGGGACCCGAATTTGCAAATCCGGACCCTCTGTGTATTCAGCACTAGTCCAGGAACACGCTAGTGCACATAGTCTCAACATTGGTAAATATCACAATCATACTCAACGAAATAATACGGTACTTTAATTAGTTAACCAAGCTGGTTGCTCGACCTTAAGGTCAAGTTACAAATATACGCCACGCAGGGCGAAAACTTAATAAAAGAAAAATAACAGCAGCGGAAAATAAGATAACTTTGTGGCGCCATCCAGTATACCACAGGCAACTGACTGGGCTTGCTCCCTAGATAGACGGTTCCTCTTGGAGCTCCTCCTCCAAAGCTGGTATAGACTCTTCTGCAACTGGTGTTGTATTGTGGCAAGGGGGAGTACTTGGTACTCAGCAAGTCATGCACAGAATGCAAACTAATATACTACATGCATGGCTTAGTACAAAGGAGTAGCTCAGGGTATGATTGCAGTAAAACAGCATTTGACAAGTAGCATAAGTAGATTCGAAAGCAGTAAAAACAAGTATAAGATCAATAACTTTTCCAGGAGTTAAATAAACATCTTTCCCAATCCTAATCCACATTTCCATCAACATCATTATTAAACCAAACTAATCCTTTCGAGTCCAAGTTATTTTCAAGAAAGTCTAACCCTTGACTGTAATTCCCGAGCAATGTCCAATGCCGCGGACACGGCTATTCGAATAGATTTTACACTCTGCAGAGGTTATGCACTTTACCCACAAGATACAGCCAAACGCCACAAAGGCGAGTGTCTGTAACGAAGTCTTTCGGAAACTTCTAACAGCACAAGTGAGCCTCCCCGGTTGTTGCACACTAACCCTTCCCTTAGCGAAGGCAAAGTTTAGGCCAATCAACCGTTAGATGGGTACCTGGCCGCAGCCCCGCTACTCTCCCCCGTACAACTACACAAAAGGTATAGTTGACACCCCGAGGTCCCACAGGTACGTTATTAGCCACTTAATCAACTAGGTCTGTCCCATTACAGACATGTGATTGCACGTTTGACTCAGTTCAAAGGCTTGCAAGGTTAAGTCCTTAGGGTGACCAGGGCAAGACTACCCAAAGAACCAAATCAACGCTCCCGGTGCCACAGCTGGCCCACCCGATCATTCTTGCCACATGCCCCGGTCGAAAACTATTTATCAAACCCCTAGTTGTTTACCACGCACCACGTGCCATCAATATCATCATCAATAACACATGACACTTCTCAAAACAGGTTCCATATCTCATTAGGTCCATATTATCATGTAATTGTCAAAAACATGTTACGTGGCAGGGCTAAGCATACTACATCGGTCTAGTTACCCATGTTGGCAATTTAATAATGTCCAACTAATAATCCACAACTAGGGTGACAAGGGGTCATGGCACATATTTAATTAACCAAGGTGTCATACAACAATTTGACATTTATCTAATTTCCCGAAATTAAGTAAAGCATTTTCTAATTAAACTAGCATGCAATAATTTAAACCAAATTAATTTGAAAGTGGGATCAACATGGTCAAAGCACAACTTGCCTTCAAAGAGTACTTGTTCTTGGTCTTGAGCTGGCTCCTAGGTCAACACTTCACCTTTGAAGCCTTCGGGCACTTCAACGTCTACTCGTAACGCGTGTAAATAGCAATCAATAAATAAATAGTACACAAGAGAATTCAAAAGTTCAAATAAACTTCATAAACAGAGAGAGCACATTTTTATAAATTTTTAGACACTAGAATCGTCCAAATCGAAGTTAAAATGTAAAAGTTATAATCGTTTAAAGTTTAAGGAAAACATTAATTAAATATAAAAAGATGAATATTCATAATCAAAAATTAATTAAAATTTATATTTGAGTAGGTCTCATTTTTATGAAAATTTAGAAATTTGAACCACCCAAATCGGAGTTGAAACGCAAAAGTTATAAGCGTTTGAAGTTTGAATCTATATTTAAAATCAATAAACCAAATTAAATAAATAATTTTATTTTTGGAAAATGATTTATTGCGTCAGTATGACACGTGGACCAATCAGAGGCCGCCACGTCGCCTCGGGTCCATGGACCCGGAGCACGGTTCGGCTCGGTCCACCGTGGACCCGGTCCATGGCACGTGTGCCTCTGACAGGTGGGCCTCTGACAACTAATAATCCACAACTAGGCCTAAACTTTAAATTACAAACTAAAAATAAACCTTTAATTTGAACCATATATAAATTAACATTAATTGAGCTAGATGTATGCATTCAATTTCAATTAAATCACTATAAATCAATACTTATTAAAATTTAATTAATCAACTAACAATAGTGGATGGATATAATTTTAATCTATATTATATAAAGCTAAACAAACTTTGTCTAATAGAGCTAGGTAATAAATTCTTATTTGAAAATTTTTATCTAGAACTAGATATAAACATTAAAATTTAACTAGATCACTACAAATCAATACTTATTAAAATTTAATATATAGTTAATTAGCTAAAAATAGTAGATATAATTTTAATTCATATTATATGAAGCTACGCAAAAGTTCATCTAATGGAGCTACGTAATAAATTCAACATCTATAAAATGCTCGATCAATAAAAACAAAATAAATCTAAACCATAATTTGAGCTCATATAAATTAATTAATCTTTACTATACTAAATCTAAACATTAAATCGCATCTAGATAACCACAAATTAAAAGAGGAGAACAATGTACTTACCTGGAAACACTTAGAGGGAGTATAAACACTCAAAAATGCTTCACAGCAAATCTGGAAGGAAGAACAACGAGCTCGCCAGCTTGGTTTGCAGTCGATCGGGAGGTAGGTGACGATCGGGAATGGAGCAGGAGTTGCCAGCGACACTATAATATATAGGTGATGTTATTAGTGTCGGTTTGTAAATTGAACCGACACAGATACAAATTTATTAGTATCGGTTCCTTTTACAAACCGACACTAATAATCCGAGTGTCGGTCTGTAATTACAACCGACACTAATAAATTTGTATCTGTGTCGGTTCCATTTACGAACCGACACAAATACTACTTGTGTCGGTTTGAATTACCAACCGATACTAATAAATAATTATTAGTGTCGGTCGCAATTACAAACCGACACAAACAGTCATCTCTCGGATTTGAGTTTTAGAACCGACACAAATAACCTTATCAGTGTCGGTTTCAAAAAAACCGACACTGATAGACCGACTCCTATTTGGTATTCTGTAGTAGTGCATGTTTAATGTCGGTGCTTATGCATGCACGTGTAGTGGGACAACACATATCCTCAACTTGTATAGAAGACACACACACATATATATGTGGTGCGTTATTGTAATGTGTATGGATTGTGTTTGTCCGTCTCATGTACCTCAAAAAAGTATGTGTTTGAGGCTATGTTAATGTCTAGAGCGACGTGAAAAAAACAGGGCAGAGACGCAGAGTTGCTCCATGCCATAGTACCGACGGACCCGTCTTTCATTGCACCGGCGAAACGGTTGGCTGTTGCGTGCTCATCGATCGTCTGGCCTCATCTTAATGGTCAAATAACGGAGGGATATACTGGAGTGCCGACGTACTGGCTTCAGTTGCACATACAAAACAAAACCATTGGCTGATGTGTGCTCATTGTCGCTCGCCGGCTTCATCGTCGTCCAAATCCTGACTACAGAACCGAAGACGAAGACTTAATTACGGGAGAGATAAATATGGTGTGGCTGTTCGGTGCACCAACCAGCACTACTACAGAACCGGACACCACAATCGGCATATTAGAAGCGGTTTCATGCGAACCGGTTGTAATGTGCGCACCAGAAGCGGTTCGTGGCAACGGGCAGAAGAGGGCTTATAGAAGCGGTTTGATACACGAACCGCTTCTGAAGTCTGAGTTTTAGAAGCGGTTCGTGTACCAAACTGCTTCTGACTTTCCAGAAGCGGTTTGAAACACGAACCGCTTCTAGAATTCAACCATCAGAAACGGTTTGTGTCTCAAACCACTTCTAGAAGCCCTCCCGCCCAGCGCATTTTAAACCATTCTTCCTCCCCGAGCCAACAGTCGAAGAAAGAAGGGCCGAGCACTGTTCTTCCGGGGAGGTGCTAGCCAATTTTTTAGTTTTTAAATTGCTGGTGATTTAGCTTCAAATTAAGTGTTTCAAGGTCAGGAAGAGCATGTTAGCATCTTTCTCATATTGCTGTTTTTTATGCATTGGATGTGGAGAAATCATGATTTATTCATGTTGAAATGTGTTGCTTTGCTTGGCCACTCTAGAACATGTTGAAATGTGTATGGTATGAAGTTGTTCCCCAAAATTTATTTTGTATTCTTGTTTTTTTTATGGTATGAACATGTATGGTGGAGATCTAATTCAAAGTATGGCATTGCAATGAAGTAATTAGTGGTGTATAAAATAAAATAGGAAAACATGTGAAGGATAAAAAAATAATTACAAAGGTAGGAAGGGATAAAAAAATAATTAGAAAGGTAGATCTTTAATTGCATGAAGGTAGGTGGGGTTGATTTTCTTGGAGAAGAAAATTTTATATGAAATTATAACTTGATGTAGATGAACCGGCAATGGATGTACAATCCGGACCGTCGCTCGAGAGAGTTCATTGATGGCGTGCAGGCTTTTCTCTATGCGGCCATTGCATTCCTGCCTCCAGGCAGCTTCATATGTTGTCCGTGCGTAGATTGCAAGAACGAGAAGGAGCACTCACAGCGATGGCAGGTTATGAACCAATTGATGATGAGAGGTTTCATGCCAAACTATACCTGTTGGACCAACCATGGCGAAGACGAGGAAGACAAGGAAGAAGACGAGAAAGAAGAAGAGGGTTTCAACAATATCCCGGATGCCACGCAATGCTATTCCGTGGGAGATACACTCAGCGACTTTGGTGATGATGAGCTGGACCAGATGCTTCGTGACGGAGAGGGAGACTACATAGATGAAAGACAGTTCGAGAAGTTCCAGCGCATGTTAGAGGACCAAAGAACTCTTTTGTACCCAAACTGTGGGCAGGACCACAAAAAGTTGCGTACCACACTTGAACTTACGCAATGGAAGGCCACAAATAGTGTGTCAGACAAGGTATTCGATGAGTTGTTATCACTCATAAAGAAGTTGCTTCTAGAAGATAACACTCTGCCCGAATCTACATATGAGGCAAAGGAAGTCGTCTGTCCTTTGGGATTGAAAGTACAGAAGATACGTGCATGTCGTAGTGATTGCATCCTGTATCGCAATGCGTATGCCAATTTGGATGTTTGTCCAGTGTGCAAAGAATCACGATATAAGGTGAAGAGAGATGATGCAGGTGAAATAGATGGGGAGCGTAAGAAGAAGAGACCTCCAGCTAAAGTGTTGTGGTATTTCCCTGTGATTCCCCGATTGAAGCGTATGTTTGCTAACAAAGCGCATGCCCAGATGATGCGTTGGCACAAAGAAGAGCATAAGGATGACGGTATGCTTAGACACCCTGTAGATGGCTCACAGTGGAGGAAAGTCGATCGGACGTACCCAGACTTTGCACAAGAGGTGAGAAACATAAGGTTTGGGTTAAGTACCGATGGGATGAATCCTTTCAGAGAGTTGAGCAGCAACCATAGCACCTGGCCTGTTACACTATGTATGTATAACATTCCTCCATGGTTGTGCATGAAGCGAAAGTACATCATGATGCCGTTGTTGATCCAAGGCCCCAAGCAACCTAGAAATGACATCGATGTCTACCTGAAACCATTGGTTGAAGATCTTGTGACGTTGTGGGAGGATGGTGCATGGGTATGGGATGAGTACAAAAGTGAGTATTTCACCCTACGTGCATTGTTATTTGTAACAATCAACGACTGGCCTGCTCTCGGTAACTTGTCCGGCCAAACTATCAAAGGATATAGAGCTTGCGTCCAATGCTTAGATGAAACGGACAGCATGTACCTGAAAAATTCTCGAAAGGTTGTGTACATGGGTCACCGTAGGTTTCTTCCTACGAGTCACCCATGGCGGAAGAAGTGCAGGAAATTTAACAGGCAACTAGACCTTTGTGCTAGGCCTCAGCATCGTAGTGGGCCACATGTGCTTACTATGGTAAAGAATCTGAAAGTAGTATTCGGAAAGGGTCCTGGAAGCAAACCTATGCAGAATGAGGATGGTCAGGCACCAATGTGGAAGAAGAAGTTAATATTCTGGGACTTGCCTTATTGGGAAGTCTTGGAGGTTCGTCACTCACTTGATTTCATGCACATCACGAAGAATGTTTGCTTGAACCTGCTAGGCTACATAGATATGTACGGCCAATCAAAAGATACACTGCAAGCTCGGAAGGACCTTAAACTCTTGGAACTGAGGAACGACCTACATCCGGAAAAGAGAGAAAAAGGACAACATTACCTACATCCTGTGAGCTACACTCTAAGAAAACAAGACAAAAAAATCATGATAGAGTGCCTGAATAGTGTGAAGGTCCCTTTCGAATACTCATCGAATGTAAGGAGACTCATAAACACGAAAGAGAATAAAATCGTACAACTGAAGTCCCATGACTATCTTATGTTGATGACACAGTTGCTCCCAGTGGCTATGAGAGGCATACTTCCCGGGTGGGTACGGGGGACAATCACAAAGCTGTGTTCTTTTTTCAATGCGATTTCGCAGAAGGTCATCGACCCATATAAACTAAGTAAGCTGCAGGATGATGTGGTACAAAGTGTGGTTTGTCTTGAGATGATATTTCCTCCTGCGTTCTTTGAAATTATGGTTCATCGCACTGTTCACCTTGTCAAAGAGATAGGTATTCTCGGACCCGTGTATCTTCACAACATGTTCCCTTTCGAGAGGTACATGAGTGTGCTAAAGAAGTATGTTCGTAACCGTTCTCGTCCAGAAGGATGCATTGCCAAGGGTTATGGGACAGAGGAGGTGATTGAGTTTTGTGTGGATTACATTAATGATCTAAATTCGATCGGTGTCCCTATATCACGCCATGAGGGGAGGCTACGGGGAAAAGGGACACTAGGAAGGAAAGCATTTGCATGCAATGATCTTCTTACATTTAAGCAAGCACATTTCACGGTTTTGAAACAATCAACTGTAGTTGCCCCGTATGTTGTTGAGCACAAGAGTATTATACGCCGTGAATTCCCTGGGAGGTCTTAGGATTGGATAACACTTTAGCACATGGATTTTTTCGGCGCTTGGTTACAAAACTACATCCTTTTCAAAGGGTCAGATAATGAACAGTTGCAACGATTGGCACGAGGACCTTCTAGTGAAATCGTGACATTCAAGGGATACGAGATAAATGGTTACACATTTTACACCAGATCCCAAGATAACAAGAGCACCAATCAGAACAGCGGTGTCCGTATAGATGCCGAAGACAACAAAGGCAAGGTGGACACATATTATGGTTTCATAGAAGAGATATGGGAGGTTAACTATGGACCTTTAAAGGTCCCTCTATTTAAGTGCCAATGGGTCAAACTGACTTCAGGCGGCGTAAAGGTCGACAAATACGGCATGACAACAGTAGACCTCACGCAATGTAACACCCCGGCATCTAATATGCCTGAATGCTACCAAACATAAGCTAAACAACATCTAAATACCACGAATTAAGGTAAATTACAGCAAATGAGTAAATGCTAAAACCCGAGATTTCGGCAGCATTTCCTTTGTTTTAACATGATTTGAAGGAGCAACAACAGCATAGCAATATAAGGCAATATGAGAGACAATTAAAACAACAATAATTAACGACTTAGCAACAATATAAGTCTGGTTTCAAGCATTTAATGTCTCAAAGAGTCAAACGAACAATAAGACTCTCATATAGCAAAGCTAAACCTTTAAAGCAATAATTATCACACGCAATTTATTATCAAAAACTAATTGAATGACTTGTGGAATCAAATGAGTGAAACTACGTGCGGAAGTGTGACTATTTCCCTTCCCTGCATGCCGGTCTCATGGTACCTAAAACAATAAGAAATCACAAGCGTGAGTTTGAAACTCAGCAAGCATATTGCAATGGACAACAAGAACAATTACATGGCAATAATATCTCACATCATGTATATCATCTCATTCATGAACACATAACATTATCATCATCCTTATGTATGCAATGCAATGCGATGCTCATGTCTCCATGTAAACTCATACCGGTATGGTTGAGTACACACCCGTCGGTGTGCACCCTCTCCCCCCATCCATCCCGAAGATGGAGGGTGCCTACTCGCTTCTGTTCACCGCGGTGAATGGAATCACGATGTAGGACTTACTCATTGGCTCTCCGGAATAGTCATAACTTTCTCACCGACCTTCCCCGGACTAGTTATGACTTTCTCACCACCCGGGCCATGTAACATGCCATGTATGCAAATATGCCAACATCATAATTAACTTGTACATTAACACATGGCATCATAACATAGTAAACATGCTCATTATAACATTGGTAATCATTAAAGCATGGCAAGTGATCATATCATATAATCAATTTCATCTATTATCAACAAGCAACCTACAAACCGCTGTCCATTACAATACACTTGCCTCAACCACGGGCAACGGATTGGCTGGAAGTAGAAGGCACTCCCGGGGTCGCACCACCTGCACATAGGTACCACACACTCACAATCATGTCCACAAAACATTACACAAACCCTCATCTACCCCGACATTGCCAACTACTCGCAAAACCCAAAAACAGAGGTCCTGTCCCGTCGGGACAGCAGCCTTCCAAAAGGCATAACTTGCGTTCTGGGACTCCGAATCAATTAAACGAGTACATCCTCGCGTATCTTAGGAAATTTCCTAACTTTTTCTAAGTATATGGAAAGACTGATTCAGACTCTAGAGTGGTTTAATCTACAGAATACCGTGATCTGTTACAATCACGTCACAGATTTTAACATGCTCGGTAGAACAGCCATAACTTTCAAACGGCTAATCGGAATTGGACGTTCTTTATACCCACAGAAAGATATTGAAATTATCTACAACTTCTTCAACAGCCGTACGTCCAAATTCCGAATCTAAATTGGCGAAAAACTAAACTCTAGGTCGACTGCTCATGCTGTCCAAAACAACGAACGTGACAACTTCTAGATTTCATCTAATCTACTCAATTCTAGCAACACCAATTGATCTAAAAACATGATAATGATCCTTAGAACAGTACCTAGCCAAACCCCAAGGAGTCCCATGGCCATACCTTCGCCCGACGCACGAAAACCCAATAGATCTCCTCGCTCCTCGCTCCAACGGATGGATCCTCGAGGTGCATGGGTGGGGAGGCTACCCTAGGGCAGCAAGGGGTGGAGGAGAGGTGGTGGAGAGGTGGGGAGCAAAGGGCAAAGGGGAGGGGAGGCGCACGGCCAAAGAGGGGGAAAGGGGGGGTGTCGGCTAGGGCTCAAGGGGGAGGTGGGGGGCGCACAAGGCTGGTGGGAGCGCAACAAGGGGGCGGGGGGAGCCCCTTAAACCAGCCCATACAGGAATCCTAGTCCTAAATGGACTCATACTCCATCCCACCAAAGCCCACAACCCCTTCTTTTAGGCCCAAACTCCCCCGGAAAGGCCCAAACTCCCGGAAACGGCTTGAAAACGCAATTAAACCACATTCCATATGGTTTTAACCTCCAATACCATATTTCATAATGTTTTTAACCTCATCATGCACAAAAATGAGGTTACGACACTCCGTGGTGTCACACGCAAGTCGGCTATAGGCGCGAACCATTCGTCCTTGCAAATGATGTGAGACAGGTCTTCTATGTAATAGACATGTCAAGCAAACCTAGGAAGCAGAAAGATAATAACAGTAAGCCAAAGCGACACGTTGTTTTCCAAGGCAAACGAAGGATTGTCGGAGTTGAGGACGTCACAGATGAGGAAGAGTATAGTCAGTTCGACGAGCTCCCTCCTTTTGCGGTGGATGTTGACATAAGCCTCCTGAATGACACAGACGTGGATGCTCCTTACATACGTCGCGATCATAACAAAGGAAGACTTGTAAAGACATAGTATGGTACTACTTTAAATGTAGTACTACTGTATAAACTTATTTATTTGAACTTGTGTGATCATTTTTAGACGTGTCCTCTAATGCATTACGTGTTTATTTGAACTTGTGTGATCATTTATTATAGATAAAAACAATAAATAAAAACAAATGAACAAAAAATAAACCTTATGGAATAAACAGCCAATAAATAAACCTTACGGAATAAATAACAAACAAATAAACCTCATGAAATAAACAACAAACAATAAATAAACAATAAACAATAAACAACGAACAATAAATACACAATAAACAATGAACAACAAACAATAAATAAACAATAAACAATAAAGAAATAAACCTTATGGAATAAATAAAAACAAACAAACCTTATGAATAAAAAACAAACAATAAATAAACAATAAACAATAAACAACTGTGACACCACGGAGTGTCGTAACCTTATATAATGTGAATGTTGAGGTCAAAAACATTATGAAATATGTAATTGGAGGTTGAAACCATACGGTATGAGGTTTATTTGCGTTTTCGGGCTATTTCTGGGAGTTTGGGCCTTCCCGGGGTAGTTTGGGCCTAAGGGAAAGGGTCGTGGGCCTTGGTGGGGAGGAGTTTGAGTCCTTTGGGAGTAGGAGACCTAGTTGGAGGCTTCCCCCAGCCCCTTGTGCGCCTCCCCCTGCTGTTGTACACCCCCCTTTCAACCCTAGCCTCCCCCCACTCTCCCCTCCACCCCTTGCCTCCACCTCTCCTAGCCCCCACTTCCCAAGCCCTTGCGCCCCTCTCCTCACCTCTCCACCACCCCTTGCTACCCTAGGGGAGTTCTCCACCTCACCATCCCGCAGATCCATCCATTGGAGCACTCCGCGATAAGGAGATCCGGTGGATTTGGAGCGAGGAAGGAGATCACGCGAACCGGGAGGAGATCCGTTGGGTTTTCGTGCGTCGGGCGAAGGTATGGCCATGGGAATCCTTGGGGTTAGTCTAGGTTCTGTTCTAAGGGTTAATATCATGTTTTTAGATCAATTGGTGGTGCTGGAATTGAGTAGATTAGATGAAATCTAGAAGTTGCCACGTTCTCTGTTTTTGGCAGCATGAGCAGTCGACCTAGGGTTTTGGTTTTCGCCAATTTAGAGTCGAAATTTGGTCGTCCGCCTATTGAAGAAGTTGTAGGTAACTTCAATACCTTTCAGTGGGTATAAATAACGTCCAATTCCGCCCAGCTGTTGGAAAGTTATGCTCGTTTTACCGAACGTATTAAAATCTGTGACGTGATTGGAACAGATCACGGTATTCTGTAGATTAAACAACTTTAGTGTCCGAATCAGTCTTTACGTATACTTAGAAAAAGTTAGGAAATTTCCTAAGCTATGCGAAGATGTACTCGTTTAATTGATTTGGAGTCTTAGAACCTGAGTTATTCCTTTTGGAAGGCTGCTGTCCCGACGGGACAGAACATCTGTTTTTGGGTTTTGCGAGTAGTTTGCGATGTCGGGGTAGAAGAGTGTTTGCGTACTGTTTTGTGGACATGATTGTGAGTGTGTGGTACCTATGTGCAGGTGGTGTGACCCCGGGGGTGCCCTCTACGTCTCGCCAATCCATCGCCGTGGTTGAGGCAAGTGTATTGGAATGGGTAGCGAGTTGATGTTTGCTTGATTGGTTGAGATTAAAATTGAATATATGATATGTTCACATGCCATGTTTTAATGATTGCCATTGACATGATAAATATGCTTATTATGCTACGATGCTATGTGTTAATGTACAAGTTATTTATGATGTTGGCATGTTTGCATACATGGCATGATACATGGCCCGGGCGGTGAGAAAGTCATAAATAGTCCGGGGAAGGTCGGTGAGAAAGTTATGACTATTCCGGAGAGCCAATGAGTAAGTCCTACATCGTGATTCCATCCACCGCGGTGTATGGAAGCGAGGAGTAGGCACCCTCCATCTTCGGGATGGAAGGGGGGAGAGGGTGCACACCGACGGGTGTGTACTCAACCATACCGGTATGAGTTTCCAGGAGATATGTGCATCTCATTGCATTGCATTATATGAGGATATTATATGATGATGATTTATGATGATGTCAATGATATGCTTACACTATGAATATGAGATGTGTATGATGTCGTATGTGAAAAGTGGTGATGAAGGTATTGGAATGTATTTTCTTGTTCCATTGCAATATACTTGCTGAGTGATGAACTCACGCTTGTGTTTATGTTGTTTTTCTTAGGTACCATGAAGCCGGCATGCGGGAAAGGGAGCTAGTCACACGTCATCACTTAGCATCATACATATAAACAATGACATGTTCCTTCCTTTAAATTGTGATGGTTAATTTGTGTGCTTGGTTTTCTCATTTACTTCGTTTGGCTCATGAGATGGTTGGAATCTTTATTCTAGTCTTATACTGCTGCTAGAACCTTTATTATTGATGATTTAGATGTCATTCTATATACTATACCCTGTGATCTTATTGTTGTTGCTTCAATTCATGGAAAAACAAAGGAGATACTGTCGAAATTTTTGGTATTAGTAGTGGCGGATTCAACGGGGGGGGGGCTCCATCAGGCTGGAGCCTACCCTCCACGCCGGTGGAACCCCCCCCCCGGGCACTGCCGGTCTCCCCTTCGCCTAAGTTCGCCGTAGCCTCTTGTGCTCCAACCTCCAGGAAGCAGCGGTAGACCCGAACAAAAGTGGGCCTTTGCTGTCCTTCGCTGCCAAAGCCCACAAGCCCAACAACTGCTAAGAGTCCTACAGATGCAATCCACCTCTCCTTCCCCAAATCGGCAAATCCCTAACTAAATCTTCCAAACCAATTAGAACAGATCTACAGAGAGAGGAGAGGATTGTACCTGGTGGGCGGCGACGACAATTTGCACGAGGTTGTGAGGAGGCGCGACACCGACTCCGACGGCCAAGCTGCCGACGCGGCGACGCCCATTGCCAGCCAACCACTGACGCCCAGGATCTCCTCCTCGATTTGGACCTCATCGTAGGAGATTAGGAGCCCAGCGATTGCAGGTGCTCGGCGCCTTCCTCGGCATCGGAGAGAGACGGAAGAATCAGGCTCGCGGCTCGCCGGCTGGGTTGGTCGCCTACTCGCGTGGATATTGAAGAGATTGGAGAACGATTCTTGGCTGCGGCGCTTTCTTGTGTGCACTTTGCGGAGAAAAGAAGTACTACTGCACTAGTAGAGAGCAGGGTTTCAGAAATCGTCGATTATCGCTCGATAATCGCGATTATCGCTGTGATACGATCCCAAAAACCGAGAGGAAAATCGTCCGGTTTGAAATTCAAATTTGAAAATTTTGAAAAATTTGCAAAAATTTAACCAAAATAGCCCTAAAAATAGTACTGACAATGTTTTGACATTTAGGATGAATCACATATTTTTTAACATGTTTTTTAGCTAAAAACGAATGAAGTAAAAAGGAAAACAAAGGGAAAAAAAGAAAATGCACTGTAGCTCCACAGTATTGGGCTTCAAGGCCCATTAGCTTGCTTGGCCCACCAAATAGGAGCAAGATTTTAATGCTTTTCTTCTGGCTTCCGACAGCACCAACACAATCATTGAGCTCCACTCAGCCTTCCCCTTTCCCTTCTCTGTGCTTCGGCTGGATCCAGGCGACAGCGACGCAGAAACCGACCGGACAACGGCGATAATCGACCATGAGACGGCGAAAATCGATACTTTTGCAGTGAAAATCGCAGATCGGCAGAGAAGCTTCTAGCTGCAGCGATTTTCCCAGCGATTTGAGCGAAAATTGAGGTAAAACCAGCGATAATCGCACGTTTTTTCGGTTTTTGTTGGAGCTAGTTCAGTATATTTGTTGTAGCCTTCAAAGTATGTATTATCATCATGTATTATATTTGTATTATAATGCTTGACAGTATATATGGTGGAGCTAGTTCAGTATATTTGTTGTAGCCTTCAAAGTATGTATTATCATCATGTATTATATTTGTATTATAGTACTTGACAGTATATATGGTGGAGCTAGTTCAGTATATTTGTTGTAGCCTTCAAAGTATGTATTATCATCATGTATTATATTTGTATTATAGTACTTGACAGTATATATGGTGGAGCTAGTTCAGTATATTTGTTGTAGCCTTCAAAGTATGTATTATCATCATGTATTATATTTGTATTATAGTACTTGACAGTATATATGGTGGAGCTAGTTCAGTATATTTGTTGTAGCCTTCAAAGTATGTATTATCATCATGTATTATATTTGTATTATAATACTTGACAGTATATATGGTGGAGCTAGTTTAGTATATTTGTTGTAGCCTTCAAAGTATGTATTATCATCATGTATTATATTTGTATTATAATACTTGACAGTATATATGGTGGAGCTAGTTCAGTACATTTGTTGTAGCCTTCAAAGTATGTATTATCATCATGTATTATATTTGTATTATAATACTTGACAGTATATATGGTGGAGCTAGTTCAGTATATTTGTTGTAGCCTTCAAAGTATGTATTATCATCATGTATTATATTTGTATTATAATACTTGACTGTATATATGGTGGAGCTAGTTCAGTATATTTGTTGTAGCCTTCAAAGTATGTATTATCATCATGTATTATATTTGTATTATAATACTTGACAGTATATATGGTGGAGCTAGTTCAGTATATTTGTTGTAGCCTTCAAAGTATGTATTATCATCATGTATTATATTTGTATTATAATACTTAACAGTATATATGGTAATAGGATGGAGAACTTACCATTTTTGGCACATTATTATATTTGTATAGAGAACTTAGTGTAATACTTTAATTTAGCGTTTTATATAAAATGTTGCTGGTAGAAGACTCAGAACTATTAATTGTGTGAATGAGCAATATAGAAAATGATCTTATTTAGGGTTAGGGTTAGTGTTCTTAATGCTTATGGTTAGTGTGATCATGAGTGTATTATGCATATCAATTAAGCAGTAGCTGCAATTTCATGTTTGTTGATTACGTGTTGTTCTGCATTAGCAGATGTCAGACCAGGGGGACGTTGTGTGGGAGCACGGCGATAAGATCGGGACTGGATTTCGATGCAGGTACTGTCACCAAGAGAAGAAAGGAGGCGGTGCAACCCGACTGAAGCACCACTTGGCAAGGCGCGGTAGGAATGTTTTCCATTGCAATCAAGTTCCTAAGGATGTTCGCGAGTACTTTCAGCGCGACCTAGACAGGGTGAAGGATAAGAGGAAGGGAAAGATAGAGGAGAGGCTTAGAAAGGAAGCAACTGCAGCTTCCCCGCCAAGGAGAAGTGCATATTCAGAGTACACGGGTGATGCTGATGATGAGGACAAACTACAGCATGCCATGGCTGCTTCCAGGGCAGAGGCAGAATTTATCAATCGGGCAAGTGGCAGGTATGAGCACGGTGGAGGTAGTGGGACCTCTAGAGGGGCTAGAGGAAGTGGCGGTGTGTTGTCGAGGATGTTACGAAGTTCGACGCAAAGGGAAAGACCGGTTGTGGGGGATTACAACATTGGTACGGCCCGTGGCCCTGTGCAAACAAGGATTGATACTGGGCAATGGTCACAAAAGGGGAGGAATGCGAGGCAGGCTATTGGCTCAGCTTGGGCCAAATTCTTCCACACGGCTGGTATCGCGGGAAGGAAAGCAAACAATCCGTACTTTGTTAGTGCTGTGAGGGAAACTCAAAAATGGGGTAAGTGAGCTTTCGATTGTGTCCATTTGTATGCGGAGTAATTGCTTACATTTTTATCTGTTGTTTTCGTTTGTAGGCGAGGGTGTTCCATCTCCGAGTGGGAGAGATATAGACGGGAAGTATTTAGACGATAACGAATCAGACATACGGGAGAAGATGGCGAAGTTCAAGAAGGAATGGCCTACGTATGGAGTAACAATAATGTGCGATTCTTGGACTAGGCCAACACGCATGAGCATTATAAACTTCATGATATATTGCAATGGCACTATGTTCTTCCATAAGTCCGTTGATGCAACGGGCCAAACTCAGGATGCCTCCTACTTACGCAAGGTACTTGCTTTCATTGTTGCTCTTCTAAATCTGTTGTCACTTGTAAGTATGCATCGTGTAATGCAAGAGATCATTTTGTTCGTTGATGCAGGAAATTGCCTCAGTCGTTGATGAGGTTGGTCCGAAGAATGTTGTGCAGATTATCACAGACAATGGTTCTAACTATAAGAAGGCATCCAAACTCATCACAAGGGAGCACCCCAACATCGTGTGGCAACCTTGTGTAGCCCACACGATTAATTTGATGCTTAAGCGGATTGGAGAGTTTCCTGACCATTCCTCTGTCATTGAGAGTGCAAGGAAAATCTGTCGATGGCTATATAACCATGCGAAGTTGCATGCTATGATGAAGAAGCATATCGGGGGTGAGTTGGTCAAGTGGAATGCTACGCGCTTCGGAACAAACTATATGTTTTTGGATAGTTTCCTTCGTCGCAAGGACAAGTTCTTGCAATGGATGGCCTCGGAGGAATTTCTATCATCGCGCTTCATTGATACTGTCGAGGGGAGGTCTATACACTCTGATTTGTCGAGTTTGGACTGGTGGGATAACCTTCGGTTGGTTGTTTCCTCCGTGGAACCGTTGTATGCATTCTTGCGTTTCGCTAATCAAGACAGGGTGCCTACGTTGAGCGAGGTATTATTACGGTACAACATCATGCGGCAGGAATATGAAAGCTTATTCCACGATGTTCCATCTACACTCAACAAGTACATAGTAGTCGTGGACCGAAGAATGGCTGACTTAACGCAAGATACTTATATGAATGCTGGTAATGCATTCTTTTTTTAGAAAACTTGGCTTATACTTGCAGATGTACTTGTACTGACATGTTTCGTTGAACTTCACGTAGCTGCTGCCTTGAACCCCCGGACGCACTATGCGTACGGTACGACAAACACTTTCTTGCCTAATCTAAGAGATGCGTTTGAAGTGTTGGCTGAAGATACTTGTCGGCGTATTTTACGCCAGGGTACCCACTCCCCCGCAATGAATAAATACGGTCGCCAAGCGGGCAGGGCGCGTCCAGGCCCACCGCCACGGCGAACAGTAGACCCCCGGCCCGGGCGCCCAGTGGACAGGTGGCGATCAGGCCGCACCACTGGGCACCCAGCAAGGTGGCCGCCAGCGATGGGGGCGTCAAAGCCGCACCACTGGGCACCCAGCAAGGTGGTCGCCCAGTGGACAGGTGGCGATCGGGCCGCACCACTGGGCACCCAGCAAGGTGGTCGCCCAGTGGACAGGTGGCGATCAGGCCGCACCACTGGGCGCCCAGTAAGGTGGTCGCCCAGTGTACAGGTGGTAATCAGGCCGCACCAACTGGGCGCCCAGCAAGGTGGTCGCCCGATGGGCGCGCGTGGCGTCGAGCCACTCACTGGCGCTCACCCCCAGCCACGCCCGGGTCAAGGACATTTAATGCGGGTAGTGCGCATTAAATGCAAAGCGTGAAGGCGTGAAGGCTGCAGTATGGCGACGCGCCTTCCCCAGGTGTGCATTAATTACGGGAGACGTCACGACTACACCTCACCCCATGATGGAACAGGCGGCGTTGGTGGACATGGGGCCCGAGGCGGGATTGTGACGGCTGCGGCAGACATTAATGGGATGTAAGAATAGTGACGGGCGCATTTAATGCGCCCGAGGCAGTGTAATAAGTACGGCTTACCGTGTAAGTCTCCCAGACGCCCCCGCCGGCCCAAGTATAAAAGGGAACGGGGGCGCATGGGAGAAGGGGTTCGATCCTTTGGCAGTAGGTTTTCGTTCCTCCAAGCAAGAACACAAGCAATACCAAGGAAAGCAGGATTAGGGCTATTACTCTCCGGAGAGCCTGAACCTGGGTAAAACTTCTTGCGTCCCCCCTGTTGGCCTGAGCCTCTCGGTATTCCGATCGCCTCTGTCTTCCATTCTTAGGCGATTGCCCCGAAAGCCCCCCGTCAGAACCTCATAAGCACCCGTCTCGGAGGTGCCTGTTGGCTAATCTGTGTGATGCACGCCAGGTAGGGGCTATTGGTGGTTAGATCGCCCCCTTTCTTCCGTTTCAGGTGGGAGGCTCAGCAGAAGTACGGGCGTTTGTCTTCATGGCGGATTCGCACTCCAAGCGTAGCAGTCCGCCCGAAGAAAGCGGCGCCCGTAGCCGATCCAGGCATTCGGGGAGGGAGCCGCCTATCCCGGGTCCCTCCGCCGCAGGAGAGGCGCGCGTGACTCCCGTGCCTGGGGTCACCTGTCGGCGCTTGGCGGCTGAGGATGACACTCCCGCGCGAAGCCTTCATGCGGCTCGGCTTCTTCTCGATCATCCCCCAGTAGCACTGGGGGGAAACACCCCAGCCACTCCGTGGCTACGGTATATTGTCCACCTGGTGGACGTCGCACAACAGCAAGTTGAAGTGACGACCCAGCCGGGGGCTTCCGGCGCGTGGCGGCAGGGTACGCGCGCGCCTGACGTGCCAGGTTCCAGCCGCCACACGATGACCCCTCCCGGTATCAAGGGTCGGGACAAGGGGAAGGGAATCCTGGTTGCAACCCCGTCTGTAACGGGGGGACGGGCGCGTGACTCCGCTTCTTCTCGCGGTCCCCCCGAATCAAGGGGGAACCGCGAAGACCTTCGATCGCGCCTTGACGAGAGGCGGCGTTAGCACGACGGTGACTTGCGTCGTGTCCTCCACGAATGTCGCGAGGGCGCAAGGCAGGGGGCTCCTCCCTCGGACTCTGGGGAGAGCGCAGGGTCGCACTCCTCATCCTATCCTCAGGATCGAGGGGCTGGCGAACGACGCTGTTCCCCCTACAACGTTGGATGCCAGGCGTTCTCTCTCCGCCTTCGGCAAGCTACATGGCCGGAGAGATTCCGCCCCGCCTCCATCGAGAAGTATGACGGTACCACCAACCCGGAGGAGTTCCTGCAAATCTACACCACGGTGGTACGTGCGGCGGGAGGGTCTGAAAAGGTCATGGCCAACTACCTCCCGACGTCACTAACGGGCTTTGCCCGGTCTTGGCTACTTAACCTCCCGCGAGGCTCCGTGCGCTCGTGGGAGGAGCTGTGCGGCATTTTTGTTGCCAACTTTTATGGCTCCTACGCTCAACCAGGCATGGAGGACGACCTCCACGCTCTGGAGCAGGCAGAGGGGGAGTCCCTGAGAGAGTTCATCCGGCGGTTCAGCTACTGCCGCAACACCATCCCCCGGATCTCTGAACAGTCGGTGATTATTGCTTTCCGGAGGGGGTCCGAGACCAGAAGATGCGGGAAAAGATGGCTACGCGCGTCATCTCAACCACGTCTGAGTTGTTCTCCCTGGCGCACAAGTGCGCCAGGGCGGCCGAAGCTCGGAAGTGCGCGACGAGACCTTCTGACTCTGGCGATGCTGGCACCTCGAAGTCCTCCGACCGCAAGAAGAAAAAGAAAAAGCGAAGGGAGGCAGCTGCTAGGGAGGTCCTGGTCGCCGAGCCGGAACCCAAATCCCGGCGTCATGATGATCAGGACCGACGGGACGAGCGCCGGGATAGGCGCGGCGACCGCAGGG
This sequence comes from Rhipidocladum racemiflorum, assembly GCA_036346355.1. Lineage (NCBI taxonomy): Eukaryota > Viridiplantae > Streptophyta > Magnoliopsida > Poales > Poaceae > Rhipidocladum > Rhipidocladum racemiflorum. The sequence continues at coordinate 33,803,792 of CM070585.1, forward strand.
ACCGTCGCTCGCCCCACCGTGAAAACGATGGCGGCAAGCCCTATTGCCCCATCCATCGAACGAGTGGACACGACTTGGAGGACTGCCAAGTTGTGTCCAAACTGGTCGACAGGCAGCTCAAGAAGCGCCGTGAGAAAGATCACGAAGACGAAGACGAAGACGATGAAGATGCGGCTCCGCTAGCCTTCCAGCAGGCGAAGCGTACGGTGGCGTTCATACACGGTGGCTCCGCCACCTACTCATCGAACTCGCAGTACAAGCGGGATCTGAGGCAGGTGTGTGCCACCACGTCATCCTCCGGGGCGGGCCGGCCGCTGAAGTGGTCGGAGCAGCCGATCACTTTCAGTCGGGCCGACCACCCGGAGAACACCTCCGGCCCTGGCCATCTCCCGATCGTGGTGTCTCCCACGGTCCGCAATGCGAAGCTGGGGCGGGTCCTGGTTGATGGAGGCAGTGCCATTAACCTGCTGTCTGTTGGGGCGTACCAGGCGCTCCAAATCCCGTACGAGGAACTGCGTCCGGCCCCGCTCTTTTACGGAGTTGTCCCTGGGGTGGGCCTCTTACCCCTGGGACAAGTCCGGTTGCCGGTAACGTTCGGAAGTTCAGAGAACTTCCGAACGGAGCTGGTAGATTTCGAGGTCGCTGATTTTGACCTCCCCTACAATGCCTTGCTCGGCCGCCCGGCCCTGGTCAAGTTCATGGCAGTGGCCCATTACGCCTACATCTTTGGTGAAAATCCAGGGCACAGGGTCCAGTCTGATGAAGGTGGATAGATCGAAGCCTGCGCCTCGATGGCAGTGCGAGGACTGGCGGCACCACCTGCTCGGCGCGCGACAAGGGCGACAACCCGGGCTCCCCCTCGGCCAAGACCCGCGCTCCGCCCAGGCCCTTGGGCGAGGCAAAGGCGGTCCCCGTGGGCGAGGATGGCTCGGGCAAGGTCGTCAAGATCGGCACCGACCTCAGCGCCAAATAGGAAGACGCGCTCGTCACCTTCCTCCGGTCTAACCTGGATGTGTTCGCCTGGGAACCATCAGAAATGACCGGGTCCCAGGAGGTGATCGAGCACCGATTGGCAACGCTCCCTGGAGCGCACCCGGTTCGGCAAAAGATCCGACGGCAGGCGCCAGAGCGACAGGATGCCGTTCGGGACGAGGTGGGGAAGCTCTTGTCTACCAAGATTGTGCAGGAGGCCACCTATCCGGAGTGGCTGGCCAACCCCGTGCTCGTGAGGAAGTCCAACGGAAAGTGGCGAATGTGCAACGACTTCACCGACCTCAACAAAGCCTGCCCCAAGGACCCGTACCCCTTGCCGCGGATAGACATCGTCGTCGACTCCACGGCGGGGTGCGAAGCTCTGTGCTTCCTCGACGCCTACTCCGGTTATCACCAAATCAGTATGGCGCAGGAAGACGAAGAGAAGACCGCCTTTGTGACTCCTCTCGGTATATATTGCTACGTCAAGATGCCCTTCGGGCTGAAAAACGCTGGTGCCACCTATCAGCGGGCCATGCACATTGTGTTTCGGCCCCAAATAGGGAGGAACCTCTGTAACATCCCAAAATTTTGCTTCCCTTAAATTCATGTGTGATTTGGCACTTTGGTGAATTTTTGGAATTTTCTGGAATTTATTTGGATTTATTTGGAATTTATTTGAATTTATTCCATTTTGAAATAATTAAAGAATTTGATTTTGCAAATAAAATTTTGTTGGAAATATTTTATTTGAGTCCAAAATGATCCAAAGTATTTTCCTAATTTTTCCTGGAATTTTTCGAGTCATTTGCTATTTTTAATGAATTAAATGAATTACGGGAATTATTTTAAATATTAAATCGCTGGAAAATCAACTCGGGTCAAGTATCGTTTCATCCGACCGAGCCCGAGTCGGACTCGAGTTCGAGTCCGACCCGAGCCACGTGACTCGACCGAACCACTCCTAAACCTAATCAATCCCAACCGTTGGATCAAGATCCAACGGTGAGATCCGCCCGTCTGGGTTGAGCCGTGTCCGACCGAACTCGTTCGCGCCGGTCCGATCGGGACCGCTGATCTGGACACGTGGACGGTTCCGTGCCGTCTTCCCCGCTGAGTCGAGCCGGACTCCGCGCCGAGTGTCTTGCGTGGCCGACTAGGGCTCATGCTGAGCACGCCTCCGGGCTATTTAATGCCCGGATCGTACTTCGAGGACGCCGTGATCCGCGCACTTCTTGCCCTAACCCGCCGAGCTCTAGCCGCCGTGAGGTTCGCGGAATCGCTCGCCGTAGTTGCGTGAAGCGCCGCCACGGTCCTTGCCTCGCCTCGCCGCCCGTCCGTCCTCCGCCGCCATTGACCCCAGACGAAACCCCGAGGCCAGCGCACCGAAGACACCATCCATCTCGCCGAGCACGCCCCAACCGCCGTTTGGGTGGTCGCTGCCCTCGGCCAGCCGGCAGCGCAACTCCGCCATGAAGCCATCGCCGACCCGAGCTCCACCAACCGTCCGATCAAGATCCAAAGGCCCGGATCGTGCCCACGTCACCTCGGTGAGTTTCCCGTTGAAAATCCTAGATCTAATCCCAGCCGTTGGATCTAGATCCAACGGCTTAGGTTCTTGCCGCGTATCAAGAAGCGCACCAGGTTAGATTGGATCTGGACCGTTGGATCAAGATCCAACGGCCCTGATCGATCCACGTCGCCCAAGCACATGAGGCCAAACTCAATCCTAGCCGTCGGATTTCAAACCAACGGCCACGATTGTGCCACGCCGCCCAGAGCCGGCCGCGCGCTTCACGCCAGCGTCGCGTAGTCACCGACACGCCGGCCCGCGTGTCGGCCGATAAGACCGCGGACGCCACCCATGACGCCATCGGTGAACCCACATGTCAGCACCGCGGGTGAGCCCGGCCGACGTCGGCGATGACGCCACCCGAGTGGGCCCACATGTCGGCCGACACGTAAGAGTCGCGGACCGAAGTCCACGGTGGACCGAGCCAGCGTGGACCAAGTCCATGGACCGGTGACGTCAGCCAACCAATCGAGGCTGCCACGTGTCCATCTTGGCCAATAATTAATTTCCGAAAAAGAAAATGATTTATTAATTCGAAATAATGATTTCAGATTTTGATTCAAACTTCAAACGCTTATAACTTTTGCGTTTCAACTCCGATTTGAGTGATTCAAATTTCTAAATTTGTATAAAAATGAGATCTACCTAAATATGAATTTTATTTAATTTTTGGACTAAAGTTTTTCTCTGTAATATTATTTAATTGATTATTTAAACTTTAAATAATCATAACTTTTGCGTTTTAACTCCGATTTGAACGATTCCAGTTTCTAAAAATCCAGAAAATTATGTTCTCTCTGTTTATGGATTTTATTTGGAGTTTTGGGATCTTTTTGCCTAGTGTTTATTTGTGTATTTGCTATTTGCACGCTTTACGAGTAGACGTTGAAGTCTTGGGAAGGATTCGAAGGAGAAGTGTTGACTCAGATCCAACTCAAGACCAAGAGCAAGGACTTTTTGAAGGCAAGTTGTGCTTTGACCATGTTGATCCTATTTCGAAAATCTATTTTGATTTAAACTATTGCATGCTAGTTCAAGTAAGAAAAATAATTTGTTTAAACACAGGGTTAGATAAATACCAATTTGCTATATGACACCTTGATTACTTAAGTATGTGCCATGACCCTTTGTCACCCTAGTTGTGGTTTACTAGTTGGACATTATTAAATTGCCAACATGGGTTTAGGCCGTTGTAGTATCTTTGCTTAGACACACTTTCGTGCTCATGACATGATTTTGGATAATTAAATGTTAATATTGACTTAATGATATATTGAACCTGTTTTGGAAAAGTATCATGTGATGTTGATGGCACGTGGTGCATGGTAATCAATCGGGTTTGATAAACAGTTTTCGGCCAGGGGCATGTGGCAAGAATGTCAGTGGGCAGTTGTGGCATTGGGAATGTTGATTTGGTTCTTCGGGTAGTCTTGCCTGGTCACAGTAAGGACTTAACCTTGCAAGCCTTTGAATCGGGTCATACTTGCAACCACATGGGTGGAATGGGGCGGCCCTAGTTGACTAAGTCGCTAAGGACTCACTTGTGGAGCCTCGGGTGTCAATTACACCGTTTGTGTGATTGTGCGGGGGGCGTATCGTGGTGTGGCCGGATACCCATCTAACGGTGTGTTGGTCCCATACTTCGCCTTGGCTAAGGGAAGGGATGGTGTAGAAACCTGACCGGAGAGGACCACTGTGTTGTTTGAGGCTTAGAAAGGCTTTATTCTGAGGAACTTCGCCTTTGTGGTGTTTATCAGTATCTTGTGGGTAAAGTGCATAACCTCTGCAGAGTGTAGAATCTATTTAAATAGCCGAGTCCACGGTACTGGACAATGCTCGGGAATTACAGTCAAGGGTTAGATTTTCTGAAAATAACTTGGATTTGAAAGGTTGGATTGGTTTACTAATGAGGATGATGAAAATGTGGTTTAGGATGGGGAAAATGTTTATTAAAACTTCTTGAAAAGTTATTTACGCTTTACTTATTTCTACTGCTTCGAATCTACTTATATTACTTGTCAAATCTTTGTTTCTTTGCAAATATACCTTGAGCTATTCCTTTGTACCAAGCCATGCATATAGTATATTAGCTTGCATTACATTGCATGACTTGCTGAGTACCAAGTACTCACCCTTGCCTCAACACAATATCAGTTGAAGAAGAGATCGCATGACTTTGGAGGAGGAACTCCAAGAGGACCCGTCTACTTAGGGATCTGAGCCCGATCGGTTACTGTGGTATCTTGGATGGCGCCACGAAGTTATTTGATTTTCATTGCTATTATTTTTCTCTGAATAAGTTTCGCCTTGCGAGGCATACATTTTGTAACTTGGCCATAAGGTCGAGTAACCAGTTTGGTTATTTAAATAAAGTACTTTATTGGTATCGTTTGGTATGATTGTGATATTTACCGATGTTAAGACTGTGTGCACTAGCGCGTTCCTGGACTAGTGCTGAATACACAGAGGGTCCGGATTTGCAAATTCGGGGTCCCGACAACCTCGAAGTGTATGATGATGATCTGGTCATAAAAACAAAGAAGGCCGATGAGCTTGTACAGGACCTTGAAGAGACCTTCTCTCGCCTCAGAAACTACTGTCTGAAGTTGAATCCCGAGAAGTGCGTGTTTGGTGTCTCATCCGGAAAGCTGCTCGGTTTCTGGTCTCGGTAGTGGAATCGAAGTCAACCCGAGAAAATAGAAGCAATCGGCCGGATGCAAGCTGTCGGGACCGAATTTGCAAATCCGACCCTCAGGTATTCAGCACTAGTCCAGGAACGCGCTAGTGCACACAGTCTTAACATCGGTATATATCACAATCATACCATACGATACTATCAAAGTACTTTATTTAAATAATCAAAGGGTTACTCGACCTTATGGCCAAGTTACAAATATATGCCTTGCAAGGCGAAACTTATTAAAAGAGAAATAGCGAATGAAATTCAAATAAACTTCGTGGCGCCATCCAGTATACCACAGGCAACTGACTGGGCTCGCATCCCTAAGTAGACGGGTCTTCTTGGAGTTCCTCCTCCAAAGCTGGCGTAATCTTCTCTTCAACTGATATTGTGTTGAGGCAAGGGTGAGTACTTGGTACTCAGCTAGTCATGCACAGAATGCAAGCTAATATACTATATGCATGGCTTAGTACAAAGGAATAGCTCAGGGTATATTTGCGATGCAACTTTTGACAAGTAATATGAGTAGATTCGAAAGCAGTAGAAATAAGTAAAGCATAAATAACTTTTCAAGAAGTTTAATAAACATTTTTCCCATCCTAAACCATATTTCCATCATCTTCCTTGTTAAACCAACCCATCTTTTCAAAACCAAGTTATTTTCGTAAAATCTAACCCTTGATCTGTAATTCCGAGCATTGTCCGATGCGTGGACTCGGCTATTCAAATAGATTCTACACTCTGCAGAGGTTATGCACTTTACCCACAAGATACTGATCAAACACCACAAAGGCGAAGTTCCTCAGTAACAAAGCCTTTCGGAAGCCTCAAACAACACAGTGGTCCTCTCCAGACGTGCTCTACACCATCCCTTCCTCACCCAAGGCGAAGTATGGGACCAACACACCGTTAGATGGGTACCTGGCCACGACCACGATACGCTCCCCGCACAATCACACAAAAGGTGTAATCGACACCCGAGGCTCCACAAGTGAGTCCTTAGCGACTTAGTCAACTAGGGCCGTCCCATTCCACCCATGTGGTTGCAAGTATGACCCGATTCAAAGGCTTGCAAGGTTAAGTCCTTAGAGTGACCAGGGCAAGACTACCCAAAACCAAATCATCACTCCCAATGCCACAACTGCCCACCTGATTACTCTTGCCACATGCCCCGATCAAATCTGTTTATCAAACCCCGATTGATTACCATGCACCACGTCTTGTCAACATCACATGATACTTTTCCAAAACAGGTTCAATATATCATTAAGTCCATATTAGCGTTTGATTGTCCAAAATCATGTCATGAGCACGAGCGTGTCTAAGCAGCATACTACAACGATCTAAACCCATGTTGGCAATTTAGTAATGTCCAACTAGTAAACCACAACTAGGGTGACAAAAGGTCATGGCACATACTTGAGTAATCAAGGTGTCATATAGCAAATTGGCATTTATCTAACCCCCATGTTTAAACAAAGTATCTTTCTAATTGAACTAGCATGCAATAGTTTAAATCAAAATAGATTTCGAAATGGGATCAATATGGTCAAAGCACAACTTGCCTTCAAAAAGTACTTGCTCTTGGTCTTGAGTTGGATCCTGAGTCAACACTTTTCCCTCGAATCCTTCCCAGACTTCAACGTCTACTCGTAAAGCGTGCAAATAGCAAATACACAAATGAACACTATGCAAAAGATCCCAAAACTCCAAATAAAATCCATAAACAGAGAGAACATAATTTTCTGGATTTTTAGAAACTGGAATCACAAATTTGGAGTTAAAACGCAAAAGTTATGATTATTTAAAGTTTAAATAATCAATTAAATAATTTTACAGAGAAAAACTTTAGTCCAAAATTAAATAAAATTCATATTTAGGTAGATCTCAATTTTATACAAATGTAGAAATTTGACTCGCTCAAATCGGAGTTGACACGCAACAGTTATAAGCGTGTGAAGTTTGAATCTAAATTTGAATCAATATTTCGAATTAATAAATCATTTTCTTTTCGAAATTAATTATTGCGTCGGCATGGACACGTGGCAGCCTCTGATTGGCCTGCTGGCGTCAGCGGTCCATGGGCTTGGTCCACGCCGCTTGGGTCTACTGTGGACTCGGTCCACGACTTCACGTGTCGCCGACATGTGGGCCTCTCGTGACGTCATCGGCGACGTCAGCGGGCTCACCACCAGTCTTGGCAGTGGGACCCATTGTGACGTCATGGGTGGCGTCGGCGCTGGCGGAAGTCAGCCAGCGACATGCGGCCCCTCGACACGCGGGCCCGCGGCGTCGGCACCTGCACGCCGCGCGTGGGCCGGCGTTGACCGCGGCGGTCCATCTTCCCGACACGTGGCGCAATCTCGGCCGTTGGTTTGAAAATCAGCGGCGCGGATTAGATCCAGGGTTAACACGTTGAAACTACTCGTTGCTCGTGGGCGTTCGATCTAGATCGGACGGTCGAGATCTAATCCTATATTCGCCTTTGCTGACGCGTGGCAATTGTGAACCGTTGGATCTTGATCCAACGATCCGAATCTAATCGGGTTTGGGAACACGTGAGCTCACCTCAAGCTATCCGTCTGGATCCGACGGTCCTCCGAGCTCGCATGACGGCGATGGCTTCCGCAGCGGCGGCTTGACCGGAGAGGGACGGCAACGAGCCCGACGGCGTTTGGGGCGTGCTCGGCGAGATGAAGCCTCCCGCCAGTGCGTCTCGTCGCGAGGACTCGGATCTGAGCTCCTTCGGCGGAAGACGACGGACGGCAGCGGAAAGCGGCGCAAACCGCGGCGGAGGAAGAGACAACTCCGGCGGCGATTGCGGCTCAACGGCGGCTCGGGCGAGATGGCTCGAGAAACGGTGCGCAAGGATGAGGGCAACCTCGGGGGCGTCTCACGCTTTAAATAGCCTCGGCGTTCGTGCCTAGACGGAAACCTAGTTCGCTACGGCGGCGGCGCGCGGCGAAGTCCGGCTCGGACTCGGCGAAGACGACGAAATCGTGGCCGTCCACGTGGCGCGATCAACGGCCACGATCGCACAGGCGCGATCGGATCCGGCCCGGTTACGGCTCGAACCGGTACGGGCGGATCTCAGCCGTTGGATCTTGATCCAACGGTTGGGATTGATTAGGAGTTAGGAGTGGGTTCGGTCGAGTCACGTGGCTCGGTCGGACTCGAACTCGAGTCCGACTCGGGCTCGATCGGATGAAACGATAATCGACCGGTCGGTCCTTTTCAGTAATTAATATTTAAAATAATTCCGATAATTCATTTAATTTATTAAAAATAGCAAATGACTCGAAAAATTCGGAAAATTGAAAATATTTTGGATCATTTTGGACTCGAATAAAATATTTCCAACAAAATTTTATTTGCAAAATTAAATTCTTTAATTATTTCAAAATGGAATAAATTCAAATAAATTCCAAATAAACCCAAATAAATTCCAGAAAATTCCAAAAATTCACCAAAGTGTCAAATCACACATGAATTTAAGAAAAGCAAAATTTTGGGATGTTACAAACCTCCCCCCCTTAATAGAATCTCGTCCCCGAGATTCAGGGCTCACTAAAGGAATAGGTTTGGAAATTCTTTCTTCAAATCCTCTTCGCGCTCCCAAAGTAAACCGCTTTCTTCATGGTTGCTCCTTTGAACTCTACAAAAACGGGTTGACTTGTTTCTAGTTTCTCGATCCATTGTGTCTAGAATCCTCACGGGATGCTCCTTATAGGTCAAATCCTCTTGCAACTCAATTGACTCTAGCGGTGTCTGTTCCTCAGGAACTCGGAGACACTTCTTTAACTGGGACACATGGAATACATCATGTACTCCTGCCAACGACTGTGGCAACTCCAGCTGATAAGCAACTTCGCCTCTGCGGCTCAAAATCTTAAATGGTCCAACATAGCAGGTGCGAGTTTCCCTTTGGCATGGAACCTCTTAACTCCCCTGAGAGGCGTAACTCTGAGGTAAACAAAATCTTCTGGTTCAAAACTCAAGTCTCGGCGACGATTGTCAGCATAACTCTTTTGTCGAGATTGGGCTATCTTCAACCTTTCCCTAATCATAGCGATCTGCTCTTCAGCCTCTTGAAGAATATCAGGCCCAAAGACACGGCGCTCGCCGGTCTCATTCCAATTCAACGGCGTCCGACAGGGTCGACCATACAGTGCCTCAAAAGGTGACATCTGTAAACTAGCCTGATAACTATTGTTGTAATCGAACTCAAAGATACGGCAAACTCTTATCCCAAGAGGTAGCATAAGCCAATGCACAAGCTCTTAACATATCTTCGAGAATCTGGTTGACTCTTTCGGTCTGTCCATCCGTGCATGGATGATAAGGTATCTTGAAGTTTAAACGGGTTCCCATGGCTTCATGCAACTTATTCCAGAATCTTGAGGTAAATTGGGTACCTCGGTCCGATACAATCCTCTTTGGCACTCCGTGCAAACAAACAATCCTGATCATGTATAACTCTGCTAATTTATCTCCCGAATAAGTGGTCTTCACGGGGATAAAATGGGCTACCTTAGTCAAGCGATCCACCATAACCCATATGGAGTCATAACCTCCTTGAGTCTTGACAAGCCGGTAATGAAATCCATTCCGATTTCCTCCCACTTCCACTCGTATTTTCAGCGGTTGCGGCAATCCTGCTGGTCTCGATGCATTGCCTTGACTCTCGGCATACGTCGCACAATGCAACATGCTCGGCAACTTCACGTTTCATACTCGGCCACCGAATCTCTCCTTGAGATCCTGATACATCTTGGCGCTTCGGGATGAATCGAGTACTTGGAGTCATGGGCTTCTTCGTAATCGCTTGCTTTAACTCCTTTTGTTAGGCACACAAATGCGATCCTTCATCCACAACGTGCCTTGCTCATCCATCTTGAAGTCCTCTGCCTTGCCTTCCTCCTTGATGGACTTAATCCTGCGGATCTTGTCATCATCCTTCGTCCTTCTCGAATCTGATCCTCCGAGTCGGTTTTACTTCTAATGCGGCCAAGAATCCGCTAGGTACAACCTCAATCTTCATTTTACGAAACTCCTCACATAACTCATCCCGACTTATGGCTAGCAACATACTCGCGGTATGGCTCTTCCGACTCGAGCATCGGCAACTACGTTGGCCTTCCCGGGATGGTAATGGATTCCAACATTGTAGTCCTTGATTAACTCTAGCCACCTCCTTTGCCTCATATTCAGATCCGACTGGGTGAATATGTACTTAAGGCTCTTATGATCCGTATATACTTCACATCTGTTTCCAATCAGATAGTGACGCCATATCTTCAAGGCATGCACTACGGCTAACTCTAGGTCATGTGTCGGATAATTTTCCTCATGCGGCCTCAATCGCCTTGATGCATAAGCGGCGACCTTTCCATTCTGCATCGACACACATCCAAGTCCTTGGCGCGATCGTCACAATAAATATCGAAGCTTTGAGCAACATCCGGTAGAACTAACACCGGTCTTGATGTCAATCGCTTCTTGACTCCTGAAATCCTTTCTCACATTCTCAAGGCGTCCATGCAAACTTCTTTTCCTTCTTCAAGCAATTGCGTAAGAGGTTTTGCAATTGTCGAAAAGCCTTCGATGAAAGCGGCGGTAGTATCCTGCCATTCCAAGGAAACTCCGAATCTGGGTCACGATCTTGGTTGCTCCCAATGTAACCACGACTTCTACTTTGCTTGGATCTACGGCGACTCCTTCTGCGGTCATCACATGTCCAAGGAACTCCACTTTGTCCTTCCAAAAGTCACACTTGTCGAACTTGGCGAAAAGTTGCTGTTCCTCGGCTTTTCCAAAACTCGCCTTAAGTGTTCGGCATGTTCATCCTCTGTCTTGGAGTAGATTAGGATATCGTCTATGAACACGACGACAAACTTGTCCAAATATTCCATGAACACCTTATTCATCATATTCATGAAATAAGTGGCGCATTCGTCGACCCAAAGGACATAATCAGTAAACTCGTAATGTCCATATCTTGACGAGAATGCAGTCTTGAATATCTTACGATCGGATCTTCAATCGATGGTATCCCGATCTCGAGATCAATCTTGGAGAAAACTCCGGCTCCTCTTAAGCGATCAAACAAATCATCAATCCTGGGTAGCGGATACTTATTCTTCACGGTGACTTCATTGAGTGCACGGTAGTCAATGCACATCCCGAAACTCCGTCCTTCTTCTTGACAAACAAAGCGGTGCTCCCCACGGCGACTAACTTGGTCTCGATAAATCCTTTCTCCATTAACTCCTCTAGTTGTTTCTTCATTTCTACCAACTCCTCGGTGGACATCCGATAGGGTCTCTTTGCTATCGGTCTTTGTGCAGTACAAGCTCTATCACAAACTCTATGTCCCTGTCGCGGCATACCAGGTAGATCCTCGGGAAAAACATCTGGGTACTCATTCACTACTTTGGGACATCCTCTATGCTGATTGCCTTGGTACTGTTAACCATCAATCGCCCATCTCTAAGCTGCAGTGGCTTGAAATTCCACTTTCTTCCCACACGGGCTCTCAATCGAGATAGTCCTTCGTCCACAATCCAATACGGCCTTGTGCTTGGATAACCAATCCATTCCCAATATAACATCTAAGGTCCAGGTCTCCAAAATTATAAGGTTTGCTAGGAACTCTATTCCATCTATTAGTATTCTCACCCGGAACATCCTACTTCCGTTCGGAGTTCGGAACCAGGGGTTTGAACTAAAAGCATGCACTTAAGTCTTGCAATTCTCAAGTCATTTCTAGCAGCAAAGCCTTGCGAAACAAACGAATCTGAAGCTCGAGTCAAACAAAGCTGTGCAGTGCTTGAGTTAACAAGTAACTTACCCAAGACGACGTCCGTAGCATTCTCGCAGTGCATCTGCGGTGACATGGTTGACTCGGCCTCTCACCACGATGCAGGGTGTGGCTCCTGGTGTTTGGCGTCCTAGCTGGGTGGTTCCTAGATTGAAGCGAATCGGGTCGCTCCTGCTGTCTTCTTCGGACAATGTTGGCAAAGTGTCTGGCTCGTTGCGCTTGTAATGTGGCGTCTCACTGTTCCTTCTTTGCACTGGGGTAGCGTTTCTAGCGGGGGCTGGGTGCAGTAGTTTTGATTGGCAGGTCTTGGTGCTGGGGATGGTGTCCTTGTTGCATTCTCGTGGTTGGAATCAAGAATTGATTTGGTGCAACTCTCGCCATTGCGTTCCTCGACGTGATCCTTGCCGTTGCATCCTGCGCTTCTGTTCTCATCCAGCTCCTTGCGCTTGTCCTCAAGAATAAGTGCCTTATTCACCAACTCTTGGAAATCCGGAAAGGTGTGGGTGATCAACCCTACTTGCAATCCTGAGTTAAGTCCCTTCATAAAACGAGGTATGCCTGGATTTATCTGTCGCTACATCCTCAGTGCGTGGCGTGCTAGGCTGTGTGAACTTGTTCGTAGTCGGCCACCGGTGATTACCTTGCTTGATGCTCTGAACTCCTCCTTCTTAAGGTCCATAATTCCTTCAGGCACGTGATCTTGTCGAATGCAACAGAACTCTTCCCAAGTGATATCTTGGGGTTCTCTGCGTGTACGAAGTTCTCCCACCATTCTGGCCGTTCCTTCCAAGCGATGAGAAGCGTAAAGTACCTTCTCATTCCCTATGCATTGAGCTATATGTAGCTTCCTCTCGATTGATCTTAACCAATCATCGGCCTCCAATGGATTGGCATTTCGGAGAAAGTGGGTGGGTGAGTCCTCATGAACTCGACAAACCTTGTATTCTCGGGCGTGGTCCCCGATTAACTTGATTAGCGTGACCTGAGCAAAGGACGTGCTGCATTTGTTGCATCATAGCATGCATCAACTGAGTCTGAGCAGCAAGAAATGCTCCAAAATTCTGCACATCCGATGGCGGTGCTGGTGCTCCATCATTGGGGTTTTCATTTGGCGAGATCCACTCCCATTGCTTCCAAAGTTTCCACGGGTGTTCACCATCTGTCGATTTGCTCTAGGTTTAGAGATGAGAGGGAAACAAGAATAGACAAGTAATATGGAACTTATGCGGGGCAAAAAGGGGTAACTTTAAGGTCCAACTTTATTATTAATAACTTGGTATGGCTGCTTACAATGCCTAAGGGCCTTGCAACACATACTGCACACTCAGCAAACAAAGCAAATCCAAATCGAACTAACTCTGGAGTCTATCGCCTAAAGGGTGACTCTTTATTCTATGACTCGGCGAAGGAGTCTCACTATAGAACCTAAGCTCACTCATCGAGAAAACCTCCACGGCCTGGGTACGGGTGCTGCGGCATAGGCGCGAAACGATCGCCATGTCCAGCGACTATGTCATCTGTGGTAGTCGAAGAAGCAGTGTCCTCATCGAGATCTGACTCCTCTGGATCCGGCTCGTGTAGCTCGAGTACGGGCTCTGGGTCTGGTCCGTACAAAGTCATCTCCAACTCGTCAATCCTTCGTAGAAGGTGTGCCACATACTCTTGAGCTTCCCGCCATCTGTTCTTCTCTGTCGTGATCTCCTTGCGGGCCTTCTGTAGCTCCTTGCTTGTATTATCTAGTACTTCTTCCTGGGCGACGACGAATCGTGCCAAGCGTATGTAACCGTGGCATTCTCATCCTGAATCGTCTTGGTCAAGAAGGTTATCGCTGCGCGGATGATAACGGAACACCGTGCTTTCCAACTCTCTGGCGTGAATCGTAATGTGCCGCATTGCTCGTCGTGAAACTTCTTGGATACCCATCTCGCATTGTAGATCTTCTAGCGGTCAGTTGTATCGGGCGATTGCACTGGCCCCTCTTCCTGACAGTACCTCAATCCTCACGCCACAAGCCTTGATCAATCCTGCTTGTCCGATCACTTCCACTTGGTATTGGGGCTTCTCAAAATCTCCGAGAGTCTCAGAGCATATGCCAAAGTTCCGCGGCGTGACCAACTCCTAGATCAACCTAGTTGAACTCTTCCTCCATCTGTCACAAGAGTGCTTTACGTAAGAACTCGGAATTTATAAATTGTGACAAGGTAAGGGAAAATTCCAGCAAGAGACAAGAAAAGAGAGAAGGGATAAGTCGAGAGGTCATTTCTTATCTTGACAACTTTTTAGCTTTAGAAAATAGGTTTTATCCTCACTACGACCATTCTAGCTAGGGTTGAGCCTACGGTCAAGTATGGCTCTGATACCACCTCTGTCGGGACCCGAATTTGCAAATCCGACCCTCTGTGTATTCGGCACTAGTCCAGAACGCAGCTAGTGCACCACAGTCTTAACATTGGTATATATCACAATCATACCATACGATACTATCAAAGTACTTTATTTAAATAATCAAAGGGTTACTCGACCTTATGGCCAAGTTACAAATATATGCCTTGCAAGGCGAAACTTATTAAAAGAGAAATAGCAGCGGAAAATCAAATAAACTTAGTGGCGCCATCCAAAGATACCACAGTAACCGACTGGCTCGCATCCCTAAGTAGACGGGTCTTCTTGGAGTTCCTCCTCCAAAGTCGGGCGTAATCTCCTCTTCAAGCGATATTGTGTTGAGGCAAGGGTGAGTACTTGGTACTCGACAAGTCAAGTCATGCACAATGCAAGCTAATATACTATATGCATGGCTTAGTACAAAGGAATAGCTCAGGGTATATTTGCGATGTGACTTTTGACAAGTAATATGAGTAGATTCAAAGCAAAGAGAAATAAGTAAAGCATAAATAACTTTTCAAGAAGTTTAATAAACATTTTTCCCATCCTAAACCATATTTCCATCATCTTCCTTGTTAAACCAACCCATCTTTTCAAAACCAAGTTATTTTCGTAAAATCTAACCCTTGATCTGTAATTCCCGAGCATTGTCGATCACAGTGGACTCGGCTATTCAAATAGATTCTACACTCTGCAGAGGTTATGCACTTTACCCACAAGATACAGTCAAACACCACAAAGGCGAAGTTCAGTAACAAAGCCTTTCGGAAGCCTCAAACAACACAGGTGGTCCTCTCAGGTACATGCTCTACACCATCCCTTCCCTCACCAAGGCGAAGTATGGGACCAACACACCGTTAGATGGGTACCTGGCCACGACCACGATACGCTCCCCGCACAATCACACAAAAGGTGTAATCGACACCCTGAGGCTCCACAAGTGAGTCCTTAGCGACTTAGTCAACTAGGGCCGTCCCATTCCGACCATGTGGTTGCAAGTATGACCCAGTTCAAAGGCTTGCAAGGTTAAGTCCTTAGAGTGACCAGGGCAAGACTACCCGAAACCAAATCATCACTCCCAATGCCACAACTGGCCCACTGATTACTCTTGCCACATGCCCGGTCGAAATCTGTTTATCAAACCCGCTTGATTACCATGCACCACGTCCGTCAACATCACATGATACTTTTCCAAAACAGGTTCAATATATCATTAAGTCCATATTAGCGTTTGATTGTCCAAAATCATGTCATGAGCACGTGCGTGTCTAAGCAGCATACTACAACGATCTAAACCCATGTTGGCAATTTAGTAATGTCCAACTAGTAAACCACAACTAGGGTGACAAAAGGTCATGGCACATACTTGAGTAATCAAGGTGTCATATAGCAAATTGGTATTTATCTAACCCCCATGTTTAAACAAAGTATCTTTCTAATTGAACTAGCATGCAATAGTTTAAATCAAAATAGATTTCGAAATGGGATCAATATGGTCAAAGCACAACTTGCCTTCAAAAAGTACTTGCTCTTGGTCTTGAGTTGGATCCTGAGTCAACACTTCTCCCTCGAATCCTTCCGGCACTTCAACGTCTACTCGTAAAGCGTGCAAATAGCAAATACACAAATGAACACTATGCAAAAAGATCCCAAAACTCCAAATAAAATCCATAAACAGAGAGAACATAATTTTCTGGATTTTTAGAAACTGGAATCGTCAAATTTGGAGTTAAAACGCAAAAGTTATGATTATTTAAAGTTTAAATAATCAATTAAATAATTTTACAGAGAAAAACTTTAGTCCAAAAATTAAATAAAATTCATATTTAGGTAGATCTCAATTTTATACAAATTTAGAAATTTGAATCGCTCAAATCGGAGTTGAAACGCAAAAGTTATAAGCGTTTGAAGTTTGAATCTAAATTTGAATCAATATTTCGAATTAATAAATCATTTTCTTTTTCGGAAATTAATTATTGCGTCAGCATGGACACGTGGCAGCCTCTGATTGGCCTGCTGACGTCAGCCGGTCCATGGGCTTGGTCCACGCTCGGCTTGGGTCTACCGTGGACTCGGTCCACGACTCTACGTGTCGCTGACATGTGGGCCCTCTCGGGTGACGTCATCGCTGACGTCAGCGGGGCTCAGCCCACGGTGCTGACAGGTGGGACCCATTGTGACGTCATGGGTGACGTCAGCGGGGTCAGCCACTGACATGCGGCCCCTCTGACACGCGGGCCCCGCGCGTCAGCGTCACACGCACGCGCGCGTGGACGGCGTTGACCGCGGCGGTCCATCTTCCCGACACGTGGCGCAATCTCAGCCGTTGGTTTGAAAATCAACGGCGCGGATTAGATCCAGGGTTAACACGTTGAAACTACTCGTTGCTCGTGGGCCGTTCGATCTAGATCGGACGGTCCAGATCTAATCCTATATTCGCACTGCTACAGCACGTGGCAATTGTGAACCGTTGGATCTTGATCCAACGATCCAGATCTAATCGGGTTTGGGAACACGTGAGCTCACCTCAACCGTCCGATCTGGATCCGACGGTCCTCCGAGCTCGCAGACGGCGATGGCTTCACGGCGGCGCTGGCTTGACCGGAGACGGGGACGACGACGAGCCCGACGGCGTTTGGGGCGTGCTCCGGCGAGATGAAGCCTCCCTTCGGGTGCGTCTCGTCGCGGGGACTCCGGATCTGGGCTCCTTCTCGGCGGAAGACGACGGACGACGGCGGAAAACGGCGCAAACCGCAGCGGAGGGAAGAGACAACTCCGGCGAGCGATTGCGGCTCAACGGCGGCGGCTCAGGCGAGATGGCTCGGGGAAACGGGTGCGCAAGGATGAGGGCAACCTCGGGGGACGTCTCACGCTTTAAATAGCCTCGGCGTTCGTGCCCTAGACGGAAACCTAGTTCGCTACGGCGGCGGGCGCGGCGGCGAAGTCCGGCTCGGACTCGGCGAAGACGACGAAATCGTGGCCGTCCACGTGGCGCGATCAACGGCCACGATCGCACGGGCGCGATCGGATCCGGCCCGGTTACGGCTCGAACCGGTACGGGCGGATCTCAGCCGTTGGATCTTGATCCAACGGTTGGGATTGATTAGGGTTAGGAGTGGGTTCGGTCGAGTCACGTGGCTCGGGTCGGACTCGAACTCGAGTCTGACTCGGGCTCGGTCGGATGAACAGTAACCGACCCGGTCGGTCCTTTTCCAGCGAATTAATATTTAAAATAATTCCCAGTAATTCATTTAATTTATTAAAAATAGCAAATGACTAAAAATTCAAAAATTCTCGAAAATATTTTGGATCATTTTGGACTCGAATAAAATATTTCCAACAAAATTTTATTTGCAAAATTAAATTCTTTAATTATTTCAAAATGGAATAAATTCAAATAAATTCCAAATAAACCCAAATAAATTCCAGAAAATTCCAAAAATTCACCAAAGTGTCAAATCACACATGAATTTAAGAAAAGCAAAATTTTGGGATGTTACAGCAACCGCCTACCCGGCTCAAACAACTGCAATGCTTGACTGGTCGGCTAGCCTCCCTGGGCCGGTTCATATCCCGGCTCGGGGAGAAAAGTCTGCCGTTGTTCCAGCTGTTGAAGAAGACCAACTCATTTGAATGGACCCTAAGCCCAAAGAAGCATTTGAAGATCTGAAGAAGTACCTCTTCCCCCCAAGCTAGTCGCTCGAGCCGGCAAGCCGCTATCTTTGTATGTGGCGGCTAGCCCCTCTGTAGTGAGCGCGGCGCTGGTAGAGGAACGGGAAGGTGTCCAACGGCCGGTCTACTACATCAGCAAAATGCTCCACGACGCAGAGACAAGGTACCCTCAGGCTCAAAAGATGGTCTATACTGTGGTGGTAGCATCGAGAAAGTTGCGGCACTATTTTCAAGGGAGGGAGATCATGGTGGTCTCCTCATATCCCCTGCGTGAAATCCTCCACAACCGAGAAGCAGAGGGCCACATCGCAAAATGGTCCGTCGAGCTGGGGGAGTTCGGGGTCAAGTTCGCCTCGCATCTGCAAAGAAAGAGTCAAAGGCTGGCGGACTTCGTCGTCGAGTGGACCCCGGCCGAGTCCGGAGCCGCTGCAGCTCCCGCGCCCTCCCCCTGGATGCTTTTCTTCGACGGATCATTCAGGCTGGAAGGCGCGGGGGCTGGGGTCCTCCTGGTCTCCCCGACTGGGGACCTCCTCAAGTACGTGGTCGTCCTCGACTTCAAGGCTACCAACAATGTCGCCGAATACGAGGGCTTGCTGGCTGGGCTCCGGGCCGCCGCAGCCATCGGTGTCCGGCGCCTGCAAGTAAAGGGCGATTCCCTACTGGTCGTCAATCAAGCAAGGAAGGACTTCTCCTGTCCTGACCCCATCATGGCGGCGTACCTGGCGGAGGTCAGGAAATTGGAGCGGCACTTCGAAGGATTAGGATATACTCACATCCCACGACGCGACAACCATCTGGCGGACGAGCTCGCCCAGCTCGCCTCAACCAGATCTCCTATACCGGTCGGGGTCTTTGAAGAAAGGCTTCCGCGACCGTCCATCGCAGCGCCCGTTTCTGGTGGGGACGATGGTGATGCCGCTTCAGCCCTCGCCTCTGGAGGGAAAGTGGTTCCGGTAGAAACGCCCGGCCAGGCGGAATACCCGGAAGACCACTTCGTGGTCGCTGTACTTGACCGAGAAGGCACATGGATGGATCCGATCCTGGCCTACCTACGGGATCAAGTGTGCCCCGACGATGATGCGTCAGCAGAGAAGGTAGCACGAAAGGCCAAGTGCTATACCCTGGTGGGCGGGGACTGTCTCGCCGGGTAAGAACGAATTCTTCTCAAGTGCATCACTCGGGAAGAGGGGAGCAGCTCTCGGATATCCATGGAGGCGTGTGCGGGAGCCATGTGTCCGGACGAACGATGGCGGGAAAAGCTTTCCGTCAAGGGTTCTATTGGCCAACCGCCCTCCAGGATGCTTGCGAGCTGGTGAGGAGATGTGAAGCGTGCCAGTTCCACGCCAAGCAGATCCACCAACCAGCCCAGGCCCTGCAAACCATCCCGCTCTCTTGGCCCTTCGCGGTCTGGGGGCTGGATATCCTGGGCCCGTTCCCGCGGGCCACAGGGGGCTACACCCACCTGTTCGTCGCCATCGACAAGTTCACCAAGTGGGTGGAAGCCGAGGCAGTAAGATCCATCACCGCCGCAGCTGCAGTCAAGTTCATGCAAGGGATTTTCGCCCGCTTTGGGGTCGCCAACCGCATCATCACCGACAACGGCACACAGTTCACCAGCGCGGCCTTCTTGGACTTCTGCGAAGAGATGGGCACCAAGGTCTGCTTTGCCTCGGTCGCCCATCCCAAGAGCAACGGCCAGGTCGAACGGGCCAACGCGCTGGTGCTGAAGGGCCTCAAGACCCGGGCGTTTGACCGACTCCATAAGCGTGGCGTCCGGTGGACCGAAGAGCTCCCGGCTGTGTTGTGGTCACTTCGGACCACCCCTAGCCGGGCTACCGGGGAAACCCCTTTCTTCCTGGTCTACGGCGCAGGTCGCTCTCCTTCGAGCCGGGATTGGGGTCACCCCCGACATTGCATTTATGGAAGAAGACCAGGAGGAGCTGCGCCGAGACGACGTCAACCTCTTGGAAGAGGCGCGGGATCGAGCGGCTTTGCGTGCTGCAAAGTACCAGCAAAGTCTCAGGCGGTACCACGCCTCCCGGGTCAATGAGAGAACACTGGCAGTGGGCGACCTGGTCTTGCGAAGAAATCGATGCCATCTTCGCATAAACTGTCTCCCCAGTGGGAGGGACCCTTCAAAGTGGTCTCAGTCTCTCGTCCCGGGGCGGTCAGGTTGGCCACTGAAGACGGCGAGGAGCTAGCGAACTCCCAGAATATAGAAAATCTGCGCAAGTTCTACCCTTGATCGGTTGTAAGTCCCAGGCTCTGTTCCCCGACCGGCCGGAGTGTGTCTTCCTCTCCACAACGGGTCGGGGGAGGCCTTATGTTTGAAATTAAATATTCACTTTCTTTATCCGAAATATTTGTTCTTGCTACCCTCTTTTCGGTCTTTTGCCCACTGCTGGGCAGCACCAGGACACTTGCCCCTGGTACCCTGCCACCTTGCAAAAGCCCAGTAGCAAAGGAGGAATCGCTAAGTGAGAGCGGCGTGCAAGGGTGGGCGGTTGGACGGCTGGTTCAGCACGACCCCCAGCACGGCCATGACACTCCGGGTGTCCCCGTGGGGGTCGGCAACTTGAGCACCATTGCCAAAAACCCAAGGTCCTGCCACGACTCACTAAGTGTTCGTTCCCTAGAGGCTATCTGGGAGGCAAATTTTGCTAAGGCGAGGGGTTTCAGGGCCGAGGTCCCGCGGCGCAAGACTTTAAGTCTTTAAGCGATTATGTGCTTGTTCGTGCAGAACCGAAAAAGATTACGGCGAAAGCGAACTTTTGAAGCAACTTGGCAGGGAGCTTACACTTCTGCTCCATTCGAAATGATAAATGTCTAAAGTTTTGCAGACAAAGGCCAAAAAGAAAAAACTACACTCTCAAGTGAGCTGGGGATCTTCCTCATCTTCATTGCCGCCACCGCAGCCGCCACGTCCTCCTCGGCCAACGCCCAGCGTCCGGTACGCTATCGCCACGTCTTCGCTGCCGCCTCCACACAGGGTTCTCCATCGCCAACTGTGCGGCAACTTGCTCGGAGGCGTCGTGGACCCGCTCCTCCGCCTGTGCCCAGTCGCCCTCAGCCCCCTGGACGGCGATGGTGGGGTCGAAGTTGGCGTCGCTACGGCGTAGCGAGCCAAGACGCATTTCGCCGTGGCCGCCAGAATCGCGGCGCCTCTTGGACGGACAGGCGATGAGGGCAGCAGTGTGCGTGAGGAAGTCCGCGGTTCGGCAGAGACAGAGGCGTAATGCCGCGCCTTTCCTCCAGCTGGTCGCTGCTCCAGCCCCAGCGGAGCAAGGCTGGCCACCGTCCGGCTGAAGGCGTGCCGCAGCATCCCCAAGGTGTCCTCCTCCGACCGGCCCCGATCCACCCTCTCCGCCTCCAACTCCGCGGAGAGCTCGTCGGCGCGGCGGGCGCTTTGCTCCCGCTGCTCTCGCTCCCGCCGCAATTCCAGCTCCAGCCCCGTCCCCCGCTCGCGCAAGTCCTCCACCTCCTTGCGGAGGCGGTTGACTTCGACTGCTGCCTCTGCCAGCCGCTCCCTGCTTGTCGCCAGACGGCTGCTCGCATTGGAGTAGAGCTCGCCGAGAGCCGCCAGCAGAGCGTCTGCGTCGGCTGAAGGAACAGAGGCGGTGGGGGGCTCCGGGGTGGGTACGGGGCCGAGCGGGCCTGGGTCCTGAACGACGACTGCAGCATCGACCGCTTGAGGGTCGCCTCCCTCCCCTTGCTCGACCAGGGGCTCGGCGACCCCGGCCGGCGCAACCTCCGTGGCCGCAGCGCCCTGGTCACCCCCGGCTTGGGCGGTGGGGGCACCCGAAGCGAGAGTCCTGGGGATAGGAAAGGAACGAGGGTAAGACACTACCTTGAGAGACTAACTTTCATATCGCATGTGCATTTCCAGATGAATACCTAGGTGATGGCCTCGGGAATCGGGGCACACTCGAGCAAGAACTGCCCCGCGGCTCATGGACCGTGGCGGCGGCGAGGAACCGGCGGCGGCGGCCGTTGCCCCACCATCGGAGCCGGAGGAAGAACCGCCGCTGCTAGCGGCGGTGGCGGAGGAGGCGGAGGCGGCGGCCGCAGCATTGTCGTCGAAACCGGTGGCGGCGGCCGTTGCCCCATCATCGGAGCCGGCAGAGGCGGAGGAAGAGTCGGCGCCGAAAGGTCCTCTGTCGCCACCACAACAGGAGCGAGGGAGGACGAGGTCCCGCCGGTCGATGAACCTCTCGCCGCCGTTGCGGAGCCTACCGTCGCAACCGAAGAAGACCCCCCGGCCGCCGTGGAAAATCCCGCCCCAGCCGGTCCTAGGAGGCGAGGCCTCTGGGAAGGCCCGCCGGTGCCATCGTCATCGTCTGGCGCCCTCGCTCCTCGACCCCGTCAGGCGGAGGGTCCCGAATTGTCAGGGGTGTCCGGCGTATCACATCAGGTGTGCCCATGGCGTCCATCGACGGCATGGCGCGGATTATCGCCGCGCGATCCCGTGGTGACAACCGGCACAGCGGGACCGCGCCCTCCGGGAACATGGGGATGGGACCCAGGAAACCCAGTTGTGCCATCCACCTGTCTATCCTGTCAGCAGCCAAGTTCCCGGCGGCTGGCAGCACCCAAGGGAAAAGAAACCCCCGGGAAGCAGGAACGCGGTCAGGACCAAGTCCAGTTAAGCAAAAAAAGGGGAGAGAAGGAAAGGAAGGAAGGGGATGGTCACCTCCAGTAATGCTCCGGGTCCCATCATCCTAACCCATGTACTGCCAGGCCGGGCGAACACGGCGACGCAGAGGGCACAGCCTCTGGGAGATGAAGTCCCGGATAACCATAGGCCCCGTCAGGCCCGCCGTCCGCAGATGGTCGACGCGGGCTAGCATTGCTAGGAGCTCCGGCGTCTCGGTCACTTGGGCCCCCCAGTCGGGGTTGCTAACCGCCGGGCCGGACGGGAGGTCCAGCACCTCAATGCCGCTGTCGTCCTCAACGTACAACCACTCTTCGCGCCAATTCCTCCACCGGATCGGCAATCCAAAGGAATGTAGCGCGATACTGATCCGCCTCGAGTCAGAGGGTGGCAGCTCGGTGACGGCGAGTTACGCCATGACACGAAGAGTGTAGAAGAAACGAAACAGAAGGAGGTTAGGGAGCACTCCTACGAACATCTCGCAGAAGTGAGCGAAGGCAGAAAGAAGGATGACGGAATTAGGAGGAAGGTGAATGTGGTGAATGGCGTAAAAATTAAGAACAGAAAGATAAAAATCAGAAACTGGCGGCAGCAGGCCGGTGAGAAGCTGCCATCCAAAGAAGATCACCTCCCCGCGCCGGCAATGGGGCTCGACAGTCCCCGGGCGGACGCGGAGGGCACCTGCAGTAATGTTCCGGGAGAGACTGGAGGCAAGCTCCTCCTCGACGGACGAGGAAGGGAGGACCGAAGCCATCAAGCACAGCAAAGTGTTGGAAGCGCGTCGAAGAAGAAACAGGAAGAAGCAATCGGGAGGTGGAAGAACCGCTCCCCCTCGATCAACCTCTTATAGGGCAACAAAAGAAGGCTCGGCGGGAAAACCGAAAGGGCGCGGTGGTTCGAGCAAAGGGAGTTCAAGAGCCCCATAAAGAGGGCGCACCCCGAGGGCCGTACGACGGTTTCAAAAGCGGGAATAACTACACAAACCGCCTTGGAAACCGGAGAAGACAAAAAAACCTCTTGAAGGCTGCGGGGCGTGTGGGCTTTTTATGGTCCCACTCAGGACATTTAAAAAAGGAGTGGAAGACCAAAAAGGGCTCCTGGGTGGGCCCGGGGGCTACTGTCGGCGTATTTTACGCCAGGGTACCCACTCCCCCGCAATGAATAAATACGGTCGCCAAGCGGGCAGGGCGCGTCCAGGCCCACCGCCACGGCGAACAGTAGACCCCCGGCCCGGGCGCCCAAAGTGATGTGGCGATCAGGCCGCACCACTGGGCACCCAGTAAGGTGGTCGCCGATGTGGGGCGATCGAGCCGCACCACCGGCACCCAGCAAGGTGGTCGCCGGTGGGATGTGTGGCGATCGCCGCACCATCGGGCACCCAAAGAAGGTGGTCGCCAAAGGGATGTGGCGATCAAAGCCGCACCACCGGGCGCCAGTAAGGTGGTCGCCAAAGGTACAGTGGTAATCGAGCCGCACCAACCGGGCGCCCGCAAGGTGGTCGCCAGTGGGCCAGCGTGGCGTCTGAGCCACTCCCCTGGCGCTCACCCCCAGCCACGCCCGGGTCAAGGACATTTAATGCGGGTAGTGCGCATTAAATGCAAAGCGTGAAGGCGTGAAGGCTGCAGTATGGCGACGCGCCTTCCCCAGGTGTGCATTAATTACGGGAGACGTCACGAATACACCTCACCCCATGACGGAACGGGCGGCGTTGGTGGACATGGGGCCCGAGGCGGGATTGTGACGGCTGCGGCAGACATTAATGGGATGTAAGAATAGTGACGGGCGCATTTAATGCGCCCGAGGCAGTGTAATAAGTACGCCTTACCATGTAAGTCTCCCAGACGCCCCCGCCGGCCCAAGTATAAAAGGGAACGGGGGCGCATGGGATAAGGGGTCCGATCCTTTGGCAGTAGGTTTTCGTTCCTCCAAGCAAGAACACAAGCAATACCAAGGAAAGCAGGATTAGGGCTATTACTCTCCGGAGAGCCTGAACCTGGGTAAAACTTCTTGCGTCCCCCCTGTTGGCCTGAGCCTCTCGGTATTCCGATCGCCTCTGTCTTCCATTCTTAGGCGATTGCCCCGAAAGCCCCCCGTCAGAACCTCATAAGCACCCGTCTCGGAGGTGCCTGTTGGCTAGTACGCTGACAATACTGATAGCGCTGCTCAGGGTATTCTCGAAGCTGAAGTTTTTCGAAGGAAGATTGGCACGTTCGCAGGTGCACTAGCTGCGAAGATGGCACATGATAATAGAACTTCCCCTGGTATGTTCTTTTTGGCATATTAAATGTAATAGCACTCTCGGTGGTACTTACTGTGCTCTTTGTTAAATTGTAGCACATTGGTGGGGAGTGTTCGGTTTGGACACACCGACACTCCAGAAGTTAGCCATGCGGATTGTTTCGCATTGCGCTTCTTCCAGCGGGTGCGAGCGCAATTGGAGTACGTTTGCGTTCATCCACACCAAGGTTCGCAACCGCTTATCATACTGTAACACCCCGGCATTTAATATACCCGAATGCTACCAAACATAAGCTAAACAACAACTAAATATCACATTTAAACATAAATTCCAGCAAAGGTACATATGCTAAAAACCGATATTTCGGCAGCATCTCCTTTGTTTTTCCATGAATTAACACAATATCAATATCATGGCAAGATATATCATAGCACACGACATCTAAAACATCAACATAAATGGATGTATCATCAAATTACGCCAACAATACCACGCTCAACCACTTCATAAACTATAACGAAGCAAATAAGGGATCACAAGCATGCTAGATTAAACCATACATTAACTTTATGGCACAACTCTTAAAATCATGTCTCCAAGTGATTAATCATAGACTATGATGGTGGAGCTACGTGTAGAAGTGTAGCTAAACCCCTTTTTCCCGCATGCCGATCTCAAAGTACCTAAAAACAACATAAAACACAAGCGTGAGTTCGAAACTCAGCAAGCATATTGTAATGGACAACAATAACAATATCATAGAAAATAACATCTCACATCATGTATATCATCTCAATCATGAACACTTTAACAAAATCATCATCTTTGTGTATGCAATGCAATGCAATGCTCATATCTCCTTGGAAACTCATACCGGTATGGTTGAGTACACACCCGTCGGTGTGCACCCTCTCCCCCCTTCCATCCCGAAGATGGAGGGTGCCTACTCCTCGCTTCCACAACCCACGGTAGATGGAATCACGATGTAGGACTTATTCTATTGGCTCTCCGGATTAGTCATAACATTCTCACCGACCTTCCCGGATTAGTTAATGACTTTCTCACCGCCCGGGCCATGTAACATGTCATGTATGCAAGCATGCCAACATCACATAAAACTCATATTTTAACACATGGCGTCATAACATCTTAAACATGCTCATCATATCATAGCAATCATTAACACATGGCAAGTGGACATATATCATGTAAACAATTCCATCTAATCTCAACATGCAACCTACAACTCGCTATCCATCACAACACACTTGCCTCAACCACGTGCAACGGATTGGCGGGAAGTAGAAGGCACTCCCGGGGTCACACCTCCTGCACAGGGGTATCACACAATCACAATCATAACCACAAAACAGTACGCAAACCCCCATCTAACCCGACTTGCTCCCTACTCGCAAAACCTAAAACAGAGGTTCTGTCCCGTCGGGACAGCAGCCTTGCAAAAGGCATAACTTGAGTTCTGGGACTCCGAATGAATTAAACGAGTACACCCTCGCGTAGCTTAGGAAATTTCCCAACTTTCTCTAGGTATATGGAAAGTCTGATTCGGCTTCTAAAGTTGTTTAATCTACAGATTACCGAGATCTGTTCCAATCGCGTCACAGATTTTAACACGCTCGGTAAAACAGTCATAACTTTCAAACGGATGGGCGGAATTTCAATTTCTTTATATGCACTGAAAGGTAATGAAATTATCTACAACTTCCTAGAAGTCCGTACGTCCAAATTCCAAATCTAAATTGGCAAAAACGCGAACCCTAGCTCGACTGCTCAATCTGCCCGAAAACAGAAACGTGGCAACATCTAGATCTAACCTAAATTACTCAAATCCAGCGCCTCCAATTGATATAAAAACTTGATAAACTCCCTAATAACAGTACCTAGCTCACCCCCGAGGAGCCCCATGATCATACCTTTGCCCGACGCACGAAAACTCCAATCGATCTCCTCGCTCCTCGCTCCTCGCTCCTCGGATGGATCCATGAGGATGCAGGGGTGGGGAGGTCACCCTAGGGCAGCAAGGGGGGTGGAGGAGAGGTGGTGTGCAATGGGGAGCAATGGGGGCGCCATGGGGGCAAGAGATGGGGCGGCTAGGAGGTGGAGGGAGGAGGAAGGGTGGCGGCTAGGGTTAGGAGCGCATGGGGCAGGGGTGGACGCCCCAAGGGCTGGTGGGGAGCCCTTTTACCAGCCCCCACACCCAAACCTAGTCCGTTACGGAGACCTACTCCATCCCACCAAGGCCCACCAAGGCCCAAACTCCCCCGGGAAGGCCCAAAACCCCGGAAACGGCCCGGAAAAGCTATTAACCTCCATATCCTATAGTTTTAACCTTAATTCCACATCTCATAATGTTATTAACCTTATCATGCACGTTAAATAAGGTTACGACACTCCGTGGCGACATAACACTTCAACCGGCCTAAAAACGCGAGAAAACCCTAAGCCGAAAGGTTTTATTCTCTAGTTTCACCTTCTATAACGTCACACCAAACCATAGTGTCACACATACAAAAAGCTACATAAGTTGGTGTACGTTAACTACAATCTTCGGCTACGAATACAAGCTGAAGAAAATCAGAGATGCACAGAGGCAGATGATCCATTCCAGCGTCTTATGGAGCTTACACTGTGTGATGCTGAAAATCCAATCCGCCAGTGGATGGAGAAAGGGAGGTCCAATGCTGATCCCTTGCTTGATGAGGAGGACACAGAGAGTGACACCCCCCCTCCCATCGCACATTGTGATAGACCCGGTTGACCCTGTTACATTGCGAAAGCATACTGGCGCTGCAAGCATCCCAGAATGGGCCGACAAGACAGTGGGTGATAGTCACACTGGGAAGAGGAAGCACCCAACAGTTACGACAAGGTTTTTCACAAAAAAAGAGCTCAATCCAAAGGAAAGGGGAAGGGTCCCCCATATGTTGGTAGTGATGACTCGACTGATAGCACTCCTAGAGACCGTCGAAGCCCCCCGTACCAAGAGTCCAATGATAGCAGCTCCAAGTCGGATAGCGATGGGGGTAAGCCCGGTGATGATACCCCTCTCGCTCCAACTTCCCACTCAGAAGGACAACGTCCTATAGAATTTACAGGGGAGTCCCAGTACACTCATGCTACACAAGACAGGGACCATGGCGCTCCTCAATCACAAAGGACGACTACCGCAGGAAAGGACCATACAAAAAGCCATGCCGCACCACATGATAGCTGTAGCTCGTACAGTGCCACGGAGACACAAGAGAGTTATGGCTCATATGGTGGCTATGACTACGCCATCCCGGATGCTCGTGCACAAACTCCCACCCGATGGGTCTATGAGTGGCAAGATCTCGACTTTTATGCCTTGTTGTACCAACAGTGGGAAACGACTAGCCCTTGGACGGGTCAAAGTTGGCACGAATACAAGGCGGAGTTGTTAGCTACACGAGGATTGCTGATGATGTCCACTGAGGAGTACAACACGGCCAACCAAGTGTACACTGGACAATACTACCCGTAGCCCGGAGGTATTGTTTTATTTGTATATTTCATTTTATTGCAACTCCATTTTTACTAATGTAGCATTCATGTAGGTCCAACATGATATTTCTATGATAATGGAAGGACGACAAAGCTATATGCCAATTGGAAACTTTCATTTTCGGTGAGAAATATTGAAAAATAGTTGCTACATGCCTATTCTGGGACAAAGCTATGCCAATTGGAAACTTTCATGTTGGATTCATGTATGAATATGTGAATGGTAAAATATGTGAATGGTATTAACATGGAATGCTATTTATTGTTGCTAAATGTCTATTTTACAACTTGAAATTATCTAAAATATAGCAAAGGTCATGCCAAATTTTTTTATTTTTTACCATCGTTGTGCTATTTATATTCTCCTATTCTTTCCATATTTTTTAATGTATTTATAACATTTATTGTAATGTTTTTTCTTTACCTTGATTTTACAAATTTTTAGCATTTTTTAGATTTTTTTAACTATTTTTTTAAATTTTCTCAAATTTTCTCTGTTTTCCTTCACACTGTCGATTTTCCACAAAATATCGTCGATATTCTGTGCTTATCGCACGATTTTCGCTAGTTTCTTGTCGGTTTTGCAATTTTTCCACTCGTTTTGGCTTCGTCTGGGTATTTATGCGATTTCTAGCGATTTTCGTGCGAAAATTGACGAAAATCGGTACCTAGCTTGCGAAAATCCCTCTAAAAATGATATTGCAAACCCTGGTAGAGAGTCTTGACTCTAAACTAGAGAACAGCCTAACAGGAGAAGTACTAGTACTAGTGCTAGAAGTACTCGCTTGAGACTTGAGACCGAGCACTCAGCACTGAGACTCCAAGAGAAAAGTTGAGGTAGGTGTACTGATGTCTGATGCCCGTGCGTGATTGAGTTGAATTCAACCAGCAGCTGTGATGATGCCAACAGGCAGCTGCCGGTTGCTCTGCTAAAGTGCTAAGAGTTGCCAGTAATCTATTGAATACTTTTTTAAATCTACAGATTAGACGATTAGTGAATAATTGAATAGTGATTAATCTTGATTAGTGAATAGTACTGATTACTAAATAGTCAATTTATAATATACTCAAATACTCAATAAATTAATTTACTATTTTATGTTATATATAGTTGTATATTTGTAACCCACATTTACACTTGTGTAATGTATTTGTTCATACATTTACAGCAATGGAGAAACGAACTTTGCGTTACTATTTTACAAGTAATACTCCCCCAATTGATGAGAACACTACTCAACCAAAGAGGCTTCAGCTAGAATTTAATCCAAATGAAATTATCATCGATCCAGCACGTCGTGTGCCAATAGAAGATTATGCCAATGAAATTAGAGATGAAGTTAGGAGGGCATATTTGTCGAATGGTCCAACTCGACCAATTGGGGATGCCTTTCCAAAGACATTGGATGGAAAAATCTGGAGATCCTTTCAAGCACAATGGTTTAATAAGTTTGATTGGTTAGAATATAGCATGGAAAAGGATGCTGCATTTTGTTTCTATTGTTTTCTTTTCAAGAAATCGTCACAAACCCACACATTTGGGAATGATGTATTTACAAAAGTTGGGTTTTCTCGTTGGAAGACGGCTTTAGATGCTTTCAATAAACATGTTGGTGATCCAAATAGTTTCCACAATATTGCAAGGGGTGAATGTGAAGACTTAAAAAATCAACAGTCAAGTGTATCTAGTAAACTGAATACTTACACTAAAGAGGCCGAAATTGCATACAAAATTCGTTTGACTGCATCTTTAGATTGTGCAAGGTATCTCAAAGCACAAGGTGAAGCTTTTCGTGGACATGATGAATCATCTACTTCCATTAACAAGGGCAATTTCAAAGAGTTATTAGATTGGTATACAGATAAAAAGGAGGAAGTGAATAAGGCATTTGATACAGCTCTAGGGCATGCAGTTATTTCTCCAAATATTCAAAAAGAGCTATCAAAATGTTGTGCACAAGAGGTCACAGAAGTGATTAAGGGTGAGATTGGTGAGAGAAATTTCGCAGTGCTTATTGATGAGTCTCGAGAAGTGTCAATAAAGGAACAAATGGCAATTATTGTGAGGTTAGTTGCACATATTTTGTTTAAGTCATACCATTTTATGTATTGTTGTGCTGTTCTAACTTTGTAAAAATTGTGATATGCAGATTTGTCAACAATCAAGGGAAGGTAATGGAAAGGTTTCTTGCTATTAAGCATATCACAAATTGTACATCCGCGGCATTGAAGAAAGCTTTGGTTGGTGTTCTTACTCTACATGGTTTACCAATTTCTACGCTACGTGGCCAGGGATATGATGGAGCTTCTAATATGAGAGGTGAATTTAATGGCTTGCAAAAACTTATTCGAGATGAGAATTCATCGGCTTTCTATGTCCACTGTTTTGCCCACCAGTTACAGTTAGTGGTTGTCACTGTCTCAAGTTGTAGTAGAGCTATTGCGGATTTTTTCAACTATGTTCCCCTAATAGTGACTGCCGTGAGTGCCTCTTGCAAGAGAAAAGAAATTTTGATTGAAAAGCATCATGATGCCTTATTGGAGAAGTTGGAAAATGGTATGATTTCATCTGGAACAGGATTACATCAAGAAACTTGTCTAGCTAGACCTAGAGATACTCGATGGGGTTCACACCTCAAAACCTTGCTTCGTATGTACCAAATGTGGGAGGCAGTGGTGGATATGCTAGAGCTTATAAGCGAAGATGCTTGTCAAAACTGAAGTCATGGAGGAGCAGCAGGTTTACTAAAAAATATGGAATGCTTTGAATTTGTTTTCATCTTGCATTTTTTAATAACCTTGATGAGCATTACAAATGAGCTATCACTTGCTTTGCAAAGAAAGCATCAAGACATTGTTGAAGCTATAGGATTGATACAAGATGTGAAAGAACGCTTGCAAGATATGAGGGACAATGGATGGGAACCATTGTTTGAACAAGTAGCAAGATTTTGTGAGACATATGGGATTGTTGTGCCAAATATGAATGATACTATTGGAGTTATGGGTAAATCTGTGCGTCGGAAGCATACAGTAACTCAATATCATTATTACAAAGTTGATATTTTCAATGCTGCTCTTGATGCAACTATGAATGAGATGAATCATCGCTTCAATGAAGCTTCATCGGAATTATTGGTATGCATGTCTTGTCTTGATCCAAGTGACTCCTTCTCTAAGTTTGATATTGATAAACTTGTTCGGCTTGCTGAGATTTATGCTGATGATTTCACTCTATCTGATCGATTCTTGTTAAGAAGTCAGCTTCAAACCTTTATTCTCAATGTTAGGAGGACTCAGGAATTTCATGAATGCCGTGATATTTCAAAACTTGCTCAAATGATGGTTGAAACAAAAAAAAAAGATAAAACTTTCCCATTGATATATCGTCTCATTGAGTTGACATTGATCCTACCGGTGGCAACAGCATCTGTTGAGAGAATATTTTCAGCAATGAATATTATCAAAACAGATTTGTGCAATAAGGTAGCGGATGACTAGCTCAATGACTTGATGGTATGCTACGCTGAGCGAGAGATATTTACAAGCATTGATGATGCTAGAATAATAAAACGCTTTCAAGGCATGAAAACTCGTAGAATGAATTTGCCTCGTGAATGAAGCTAGCGCCTTAGTAGTATGTTGTTTTTTATTTTGATTATTTATAATCATTTGCAATTTACTATTATATCATTAATTTTGCAAATTTTGATATACAGATAGCTTTGGACGCGTATTAATGTGTTTTTGCATGCCTTTCCATTAAAGGTATCTTCTTTCGTTGTATTTTTGCTTTCTTGCTATATTTCTCTTTTATTCATGTATTAATTTCAGACTTTTAGGTACATAGTACTATATTTAGTGTGTTTATCAATTTGGTTTAGTACTTTGAGCCCATCCTCTATTTTTATCCTGGATTCGCCACTGCCTGAGAGTGTGCAGGGAATGAAGCAATGGCAAGTGATTGTTATGTTGATAAATTGGTTATCTAGATCTCTCTCTCTCTCTCTCTCTCTCTCTCTCTCTCTCTCTCTCTCTCTCTCTCTCTCTCTCTCTCTCTCTGGTTAATTTCAATATAAATTGCATTGGTTAAATAAAAAGATGCTTTCAATTCTCATGTAGATTTGAGTTTTGTTGCAATCAGGGAACTAGGGAAGTGAGTGTTCACCAATAGGTTCAGTACTCGATTAGAAAATCATTGATAGTGCCGCCTTATAGTTTGGAGCTACTCAAGTTGTAATTGCCAGATTCGCATGCTCCTGGCAAAG
Source organism: Rhipidocladum racemiflorum (assembly GCA_036346355.1). Lineage (NCBI taxonomy): Eukaryota > Viridiplantae > Streptophyta > Magnoliopsida > Poales > Poaceae > Rhipidocladum > Rhipidocladum racemiflorum. The sequence goes on from CM070585.1 coordinate 33,836,589, forward strand.
TGGAGCTTGCTGGCCGTTGTATCACATGCCACGACCTGTAAATCTTGCACTGGTTTTGCCTTCTCTATGTTTTGTTAACTCTTGTGTTTGTTCGATTTTATGGAAGAACCAGCCTGAAAAATCCCACATGGCTCTAGTTATTTTTCCCTACTTCATTTAGATTCAGGGTACTCAAGTTGCTTGTTTTTAGTGCATATTCCAACAATATTCTCTGACTAGTTGTGCACTTCATACATATGGTCTTCTCGACAAGTACTATAGCAGAAAAGATTATGTATCTACGTTGCAGCTTCCTATCTTTTGCTGATGTTGCAAGTAGTACCAGTTTCTAAGATTTGCTGTTATGCTGTCTCTTAGGAGGAATTATTTCTTTCCTATGCAGTCTGAAGTGAATTTCCTTGGGAGGATTTCACATCCCAACCTTGTCAAACTCTTAGGCTATTCCATGGATGACAATGAGCTTCTGCTCGTGTACGAGTTCATGGCAAAGGGGAACTTGGAGAACCACCTCTTCAAAAGTGAGTCTTTTGGTAGATGGCCTTTTTGTAATGATAACATCTGAAACAGTTCTCTGTTTGTCAGTTTGTTCATCTCTTTATGCCAACTTCGTCTGCACTAGCACACTTTGTAGATGTTGGTGCAATTGCAACATCATTTTCATCACATATTATATATCTGGCACCATAGTCCATACTCCATAGTGCTATACCATTATTGTGACGCCCTCCTCGTCCAGCGCGCTGCCCCAACGGCCACCCCGTCCTTTCCGCCGCGCTGCCGCCACCGCGCAACCGCCGCCCGACGCCGCCGCCGCCATTCTCGCGGCCGTTGCGCCGCCACGCGCTGCGCCCCTATAAAGCACCCCTCGAGGGCCCTCTCTCCCGTGCACTCCTCTCTCCCTCTACTCTCCTCCCACTCCAGTGCGCCACCATCGCCGCCGTCTTCTCCGGCCCAGCTGCGCCCGACGCGTCGCGCCGACCGGCACCATCAAGCTCCTCCAGCTCCGCCGAGCCCGCCGCCACCTCCGCCTTGCACTTCGCCGCCTCCTTCCTCCGCTCCGACGCCGGGCTGGCGCCGCCCAGCCCGCCGTCTCGCGCGCCCGCCTCCCTCCGGCCTCCTCGCTCCACTGCCGCCGCCCCGTCTCCGCCTCGCGCCGCCGCCGCCGCTCTCTCCGCCGCTCGGCCGGCCGCCGCGCCACTCCGCCCCGCTGGCGCCGCTGCACGTGGATGTGCGCACGCCCGGTCCACAGGTTGCGTGGACGTGGTCCACGGCCCGGGCGGCCCCACCCGTCAGCCAGTTTTTTTTTAAAAAAAAGGGGGGTTTTAAAAATCCTTTATGACGTCATGCTGACGTCATAAAGCTATTTTTTCTTTTTAAATTATTTCAAAAATCGGATTTTGTGCGCTGACGTCAGCAATGCGCAGTAATTCGATTTTCTTTATAAAAATAATTCGAGAAAATTCCAGAAAATCCCGTTTTAATCGTTTTAAACTTCCGGGAGCCCGTTTTCGCCCGTTTGAAGTCCGTTTGGCTCCGTTCTTCCTCCTAAATTCATTAAAAACCTTAAACTTTAGTTTAGTGCTAGTTTGAAATTCAATTTGTGTTTATTTGAATTCATTTGGATCTTATTTGAATTTGGGTGCTTTTTACGCATAGATTACGGAGAGTCCGAGGACTTCCCGAACGACGATTTCGAGCAGCAACTCGTCGAACCAGGCAAGTCACACCCCCTTGACCATGTTGCTCCCAGTTTATGAACTTGTATATTGTATATACAATTATTGCATGCTTATTTATTATAAACATTAATTTTCGACCTAATTTCAAATGATAGTTATATCCAATTTCGACATGCGACCTTTGACATTTGAATTCCGATTCCCTTGTAACCTTAGTAAAAATATGAATTATGACTATGGTAATATTTAGACATTGCTTAGACATGCTTAGAACTGAACTTAGGAAGTTTTGGGGGATTTTATGCCAAAATGATGACATGTTCAAATGGAAACTTATGATGATCAATATTAGTGATAATGTGGAGATAGCATGGTTAAAATGAAAATGACTTAGACCGGGCGAGAATTGGTTGGAAAATGGTGAGGTCTTGGTTCTGGGTTTGTGGACAGTCTCGCCTAGTCAATTAAGGACCGGTCTGAGTCTCGCTGAATGTAAAGCCTAACCGTACTAGCACGAGTCTGGAATGGGACAGACCTGGCTATCCTTATTAAATCATTTCATGGACAGTCATGCCATATGGGGGTAGTGGTGTGGTGGAAGCGGGATGCTGCCACTCTGGCGAAGAGGGGGCTTCTGAATAGAGGGAGTCTTTCAGCGGTGAAACCTTAGCGGGCATGACTACATGTATGAACTTAACATAGGGGCCTTGTCATAATCTTCTCTGTCACTCACCAAAGGAAGTGTGTTGACATAAAAGGGGAAATATTATGTCTTGTGGGTAAAGTTGTACAACCTCTGCAGAGTGTCAAACTAATCGATTAGCCGCGCCCGCGGATATGGGCATGCCGAGCAAGCCATTCTCAGATTAGACTTTAGTAAATTAAAATATGGTTTTCAGAAATGATGTTGGATGGAGGGAGTCCATCATGGGTATAACTTAGCCAAATCCAGGAGAGATTCCTGAGTTAAATTGTATAGATTTAATTTTTTTGGAATAAAGTATGCCTTTTAAAATTATTGGAAATGTTATTACACTGTTGCTTTATGCTTAAACAAACCATATTGCCATCCTTTGATTACCCGTACATTTATATTGCATTTTCGGTGTGGTTTGCTGAGTACGCTAGTACTCACCCTTGCTTAATTTGCTGCTTCAGAGGAAGAATACCACGATGGTGAGGATCAGTTGGAGTAGGCCGCGTCCCCAGTCGATTGCCTGTGGCAAATTAATTGGGATCTATCTATTTATCTTTATTTCCGCTGCTTTTATTTATTCGTTGGCCTGCGCGCCATTTCATTTGTAACCTTGAATATTTATTTATTAATAACGAATGCTGGATATGCTATGGTTTCATTTCTACTGTGTGTACTAGCATTTCCTGGACTAGTACATAATACACAGAGGATTTCGGAGGTGTTATTCCGGGGTCCGACAGAGATGGTATCAGAGCCAGGTTGACTGTAGGAGTGGCCTTAGTTAGAATGGTTTAACCTTAAGAACTTATTTTGGAATAAAAATAATATTTTGAATAAACTCTACTCTCATCTAATGCTATCTTGTCCTTATCTAAACTCTTATTTAAATGTTTTATCTACTTCATCTCCACTCTCAAAATATTAGACGAAGCTTCCAGCAAAGCGATGAATTGACAAGATTCTTTCGAAAACATGGCGACTCGTTCCGTACCTGAAGATCAAGATTGTCAAGACCAGAAGAATACCCCAATTAAGGTCTAGAGTAAGCTATCCATTTTTAGTAGATGGTGATTGTGTGCTGTCCTTTTTCCCCTTTTGTTGGCAGCCACGATAGTTTTTTTAAAAAAAGTTGGAGTTTATTGCTTCTTTGGGTGCGAAATCCTTACCCCCTTTTTTCCCAGTCTTCTCCTTCCTAAACCTTGTTCCCAACCGTTAGATGGTGAACACTCGTCGCAACACCGACAGTCCACCTCCACCCGGTCTGCCACCTCCCCCTGTAGATGGACCCAACTGGCAGCAAATGATGGACAATCAGAACCAACTCATCCAACTCCTGGCTCAGTCCATCAACAATAATCAGACCGTTCAAGCTACTCAACAAGCTTATACACCTCCTCAATCCAGACTGTCAGAGTTTATGAGAACGAGACCTCCAACCTTCTCCAGCAGCACAGAGCCAATGGACGCCGAAGACTGGCTTAGAAACATTGAGAAGAAGCTGGACATCATCCAGTGTAGCGACCGAGAGCGAGTCTTGTTCGCTTCTCACCAGCTGAGTGGACCCGCTGCAGAGTGGTGGGACAACTTCCGTGTCACCCACCAGAACGCCCAAGCCATCATCTGGGATGAGTTCGCGATAGCTTTTCGCCAAGCTCACATCCCATCTGGCTTGATCGCATTAAAGAAGAAAGAGTTCCGCAGTCTACGCCAAAGAGGTCATACGGTGACGGAGTATCTACACAAGTTCAACCAGCTAGCACGCTACGCACTAGAAGATGTGGCCACGGATGAAGCCAAGCATGAGAGATTCCTAGATGGACTCAATGACGAGTTGTCAATTCAATTGATTTCCCACGACTACTCCGACTTTGAGCAATTGGTTAACAAGGCACTTCGCCAGGAAGGCAAGCACTTGGAAATGGAGAACCGCAAGTGAAGAATGACTACCCAACGGTTCAATCCTGGTGCTTTTCCCAAAACTCGAATAAATCCATCATCGTCTCCCAAGTTTGAGCTGACAGAAGTAACCAAGAAGCCAGTAATGATGAACCATCCCAACAGCCTGCCAATCAACAAAGTAGATCAGGGAGGGCCAACACAGCAAAATTCAAAACCCCAGTCCAAAGTCACATGTTACGACTGCCATGTGTGAGGACCCCCTCTTCCTATACCGTACTGTACGCCGTCTACTGTAGCGTATAGCACCGTATAGCAACAGGAAGCCTCGACACCGAAGATCTGAACCTAAAAATTCGATCGACGGGATCGAACCCTTAGCTTTAACCCGGTGCCTGTACGCATCTGATACTGGATCCCTGGATCAGTAGCCCAGTATCGCGTACCCACAACCCGAGTATCAATGCACGAAAAGATAAACTAAGGTAATTACATAACTGGGTGTAAATCTTACACGAGTACATTACAGAATCCAAAAGAAGTAAAGCGGCAATGAAACAAAAGAAAGACAACCCACCGGCCCGACCACCCCACGTGCTACCGACCGGAGGGAGGGACTACGGCCGCAACACTCGCAGTAAAAGGGGCTCGCCATCATCCGGGACATCATCACTACCTTCCTCTCGTGGAAAAAGGGTTAGCGAAAGAACGGTGAGTACACGTATGTGCGCGCAAGACTTTAGTGGATGGACATATAAAGAAATGCCGGCTGATGCAACAGGATAAAGCGTCTACACGGGGTTAATTGCAGAAAGCTGGATTTGAAATAGTTCCTCGAAAAGTAATACTTAATTTGAAAGACAGCAGTTTGAATAAAACATATTTACGATAATGAATAATCGAAGCTCCACAAATTGCCACCATCCATGGTCGCGAATCGATACGAATCGACATCCATACATACTCATAATCCCATCGAGAATCATATACACATATCCACAATTCCATCAAGTACCATTCCACCACATACTTTGTACCGACTCAAAATAGATTTTCATTTTCAAAACCAAACCAAATCTCTATACTTGATATGATTAGAGAAGATTGCTCATAACCGTGAGCACGGCTAATCGATTAGAATTATTTGATACTCTGCAAAGTTTGCGCACTTTACCCAAACACAACTCGGACTTGCATCCCTGTCATCCAGTGTACACGCGATACACGAGGTATCCGATATACAAGAATGATCTATTCTTTCCCATCGTTGAGGTTATAGCCACACCCCAAAGACCGGTGACGACAAATCCACTACTATGGCGATAAGAGGCCAACCACCACTCAGCGCCACGGAATACTCATCGTGACGACGGCGAATTGTTGGCCGCGGCATTACCCCATAGCAAGGCGTACACCGTTGTATCAACAAACATGAACTGGAGCGATTCCCTGCTGCAAAAGTACAAGCGCACACACGAAGGCGCATACGGCGGGTCGTGAGGACACACACACCGCGCTTGATCAAGCTCAACACAGGAAAAGGTCCACTCTTCGGCCTACCAACAGGCATGGCTATCCCCTCACACTTCAAGTACTAGAATAGGCTGCCCCATCCCAGCATTGCGCGGTTGCACGGTGTTCAATTCAAAACCGTCACAAGTTCGGTCCTTATATTTTTGCCTAGTGACTCAAGCGGGAACTCCACTTAACTCGCCAACCAATCGCCACCATGTTTAACTAGCACATATTATACCTCCCGCCAAGTCTAATTACCAACTAGACACTTCACATTTTTATCAATATACCTTTACGATTCACATTTCCAAAACTTTTCCAAAACCAATTACATTTATCATAATTTTGAGCATTTGGTAAGGACTGACTTTGCTCACCTCTATTGCAGTGTCTAAGCGTATGCAATTACTAAATCGTTTATACCCAAGTGACATTTTATTAAATTGTCTAACCCTACTAAGGTTATCAATGATCTCGTGGAATTAAATTGAGGGAAACCACCAAATCAGGGTATATCTACCATTCCCACAAACTAGCAATTTACTGAATATAAACAATGCATATGGTTTGAGAAATCAAAGTAGACATCGTGAAATATAGGTTTCAAGATGGTCAAAGGAGGTGCTTGCCTTGTTGTTGCACTTCGGTGATGTCCGGGATGATGCTCGGGTTGTTCGAGGCGAAGCCCGACTCGCTAGCCTCTAATCGGTCAAAGCAACAAAAAGCGACAGAAAGAAATACAACTTAGCAAAAGAAAGTTTTAAATGCACCATGAAGTGCATGCAATACACAAGAATGAAGTACAACCAAGAAACCCTGAAGAAACAACGCACTCGGACAACACAACACGACCGGACAGAACAGCCTAACCCGGACAGTCCGGGTTTTGCATCCGGACAGTCCGGATAGGCCGGACACTCCGGACCGTTTCGTCCGGATACTCCGGACAATCCGGACACTCCGGACCATATGCCCGGATACTCCGGTCCTAGGGCATTTGGTCCAACTCGACGAGGAGACGGAGACCTTACCACTCCCTACAACTTCACCGCGACCCGATCTACGTACTTTCGTACACCTAGCGAACCGGAAGGAGCTCCGAGCTAGCCGATTCTACGAGAAAACGTCGCTAACCCGCCAAATCTCTAACTCACACTAACAACTCCTTAAATCGACATTACTACTACCCGATCTACCACTCTAGCATACCACATTCACTAATCCCAATCCCATTTTCAACCCTAGAACCACTACACCCAAAACCCTAGAATCCAAGTTCAACCCTAGCCTCCCAAATCCAAACCTAAGTCCTAATCCCACCATGAACGACTCTAGAACCCAAGAATCCCGCGAATCAAACCCTAAGAGAAAAGCTTACCTCCAAGGAAGATGGAGGAGGAGCAACGCCGGGTGGAGGATGGGGAATGACGGCTTGGGGAGGAGCACACCGAGATGGAGGAGTCACCGGGGAGGGTCACCGGCCGGTGGCTCATTTGGAGAGGAGCTCGGGGTGGTGGAGAGAACACCAAGGAAGTGGGGAAACCAAAGTAGAAGAAGAAAGAATGGAAGGGAGCCACGAAATGGGACTTTTATACAAAACCCCACGCCAATACCGGACTCTCCGGACTCAACCCGGAGACTCCGGGTTGGGGTCTTCGGTAACACTAACCCGGACACTCCGGACATTGGTCCGGACACTCCGGGTTGGACCGCTCGGCCAGCCCAATCCGGACACTCCGGACTTTGTCCGGACATTCCGGGTTGGATCCGGATACTCCGGACATCCCAGAACTTTTGAACTTGGGCCTTGACGGCTAACGCTTCCAGGGTTGACTACTAATTGTTCCAAAGTATTTGGAAGTTAATAGGGTCACAGGCACTTGCCCAACCTAATTCGAATTTACTTATGAGCGAAATTACTTAAGTTGAAGGGTTCTTTCTGATCCCAAGCAAGTATGTTCACTCAAGATACGGAAATACACAAGCAAACTGTAATATTGAAAATCGTTTGAGTACAAATGTACAGTGGCTTGAGTATAGAAATACTCGGGATATTACAGTCTACCCCCCTTACAAAAATCTCGTCCTCGAGATTGCTAATTCTCTCGAAGAAATTCGGGGTATTCTGCCTGAATATGGTCTTCACGCTCCCACGTGGCTTCATCTTCTGAATGGTTGCTCCACTGGACCTTGAGCATCTTGATAACCTGACTGCGAGTGTGACGCTCAGCTGTCTCGAGAATACGGACTGGATACTCTCGATACGAAAGATCAGGCTGCAAATCAAGATGGTCCAATTGGGTAACTTCCGATGGAACCCGAAGACTCTTCTTCAATTGGGACACGTGGAACACATCGTGAATGTCCGAAAGATGTGGCGGTAGCTCAAGCCGATAAGCCACAACACCAACCTTCTCAAAAATCCGGAACGGACCGATGTATCGCGGGGCTAGCTTCCCGCGGACTTGAAATCTGCGAGTACCGCGGAGTGGTGAGACCTTGAGGTAGACAAAGTCACCCACCTCAAAGCTCAACTCGCGGCGACGGCGATCAGCATAGCTCTTCTGACGAGACTGAGCTTCTCTCAGCCGGTCTCGAATCAAGCTAACTTGCCTTTCAGCCTCTTCAATCATGGCTGGCCCGAAGAATTGCCTCTCACCAACCTCGGACCAAAACAGTGGTGTTCGCACTTCTTGCCATAAAGAGCCTCGAAGGCGACATCTCAAGACCGACTTGATGATCGTTGTTGTAGGAGAACTCAGCAAATGGCAAGCATTTCTCCCACGACTTGCTGTAGCACAGCACACAAGCCCTTAGCATGTCTTCAAGGATTTGGTTTGCCCTTTCCGTCTGTCCGTCAGTTTGGGGATGGTAAGCTGTACTGAAGGATAGCTTAGTGCCAAGAATGGACTGCAAACTCTCCCAAAATCTGGAGGTGAACTGCGAACCACGGTCAGAGATTATGACTTTTGGAACTCCATGGAGCCGAACAATATTCTGCAAATAGAGTTCCGCTAGCTTGGCTCCAGAATAGGTGGTATGAACTGGAATGAAATGAGCTACCTTGGTCAGACGGTCAATGATCACCCAAATAGAGTCGTGACCGGTGGAGGACCTTGGTAGACCGGTAATGAAATCCATCCCAATCTCTTCCCACTTCCACTCAGGGATCTGCAATGGCTGAAGTAATCCGGCTGGCCTTTGATGTTCAGCCTTGACACGCTGGCACACATCACAATGCGCCACATGAGCTGCAATCTCCTTCTTCATACCTGGCCACCAGAATTGCCTGCGAAGGTCCTGGTACATCTTGGTGCTGCCAGGATGGACAGAGAGAGGAGTATCATGAGCTTCTGACAGGATCAACCCCTTGATCTCAACATTATCAGGGACATACACCTGCTGCCCATGCAAGATCAGCCCATTGGACTTCACGAAAAACACGGAGATCGCCATTTTCACCAATCAAGGCGTCTAATCTCAATCACAGCATCATCTTGTAGTTGAGCTGCCTGAATCTGAGACTCTAGAGTGGGTTGTACGGCTAAAGCAGAAACGTAACCATACTCAACCACTTCTAGATTGAGCTTCTGAAACTCTTCAACCAGCTGAGACTGGCCAATGACACCCAAGGCATTCACTGTGTGCAGCTTGCGACTGAGGGCATCTGCAACCACATTTGCCTTGCCAGGATGGTAATGAATACCCAGATCATAGTCTTTGATCAGCTCTAGCCATCGACGCTGTCTCAAATTTAGATCTGGCTGCGAAAAGAAGTACTTTAAGCTTTTGTGGTCGGTGTAGATCTCACATCTGTTTCCTATGAGATAATGTCGCCACAGCTTGAGAGCATGAACAACAGCTGCAAGCTCCAAATCATGCGTCGGGTAATTGGCTTCATGAGGCTTTAGCTGTCGAGAAGCATAAGCAACCACTTTGCCCTCCTGCATCAACACACATCCAAGTCCAAGACGGGATGCATCACAATAGACATCAAAGTCCTTGTGAATGTCGGGAAGGACCAAAAGCGGTGCGATGGTGAGTCTATCCTTCAGCTCTTGAAGCCCCGGACTCACAATCAGGCGACCACTCATATCTCTTCTCCTTCTTGAGTAGCGCTGTCATTGGTTTAGCAATTTTGGAGAAATTCTCGATAAACCGGCGATAGTATCCGGCAAGACCGAGAAAACTCCGAATCTCAGGGACATTGCGGGGCTGCTCCCAATTGAGTACGTCTTGTATCTTACGTGGATCAACTGCTACCCCACCTTCTGACAGGACATGCCCCAGAAACTCCACTTGCTTGAGCCAGAACTCACACTTACTGAATTTGGCATACAACTGATGCTCGCGAAGCTTGCTAAGCACCATATGTAAGTGAAGTGCGTGCTCACCATCATCCTTAGAGTATATGAGGATGTCATCAATGAACACCACCACAAATCTATCAAGGAACTCCATGAAGACTTTGTTCATCAGATTCATGAAGGTGGCTGGTGCGTTAGTGAGACCGAATGAAACAACTGTGTACTCGTACAGACCGTAGCGAGTGGTGAATGCGGTCTTCACGATATCCTCCGGACGGATCTTGAGCTGAAAATAGCCGGATCTCAAGTCTATTTTGGAGAAAACTCGAGCTCCGCCTAATTGGTCAAACAAATCATCGATCCGAGGGAGAGGATACTTGTTCTTGACAGTGACCTCATTCAACGACCGGTAATCAACGCACATGCGAAGAGTGCCGTCTTTCTTCTTCACAAACAGAACTGGGCTGCCCAGGAGAAGAAGCTGGGACGAATGAACCCCTTCTCTAATCGCTCCTTGAGCTGAATCTTCAACTCAATCAGCTCATCGGAGGCATCCTGTCTGGACGCTTAGAAATTGGAGAAGTGCCAGGTAAGAGATCGATGATGAACTCCAAATCGCGATCAGGTGGCAAACCTGGCAGCTCATCAGGGAACACATCGGGGTACTCACATATCACCGGCACCTGACTGGTCCCCGTAACGGAAAGAGCACTGAGCAAAGGCTGCTGCCTTCTTTGGAGCGAGAAGAAAAGGTAACAGCAATGCCATCGTGGTTGACTAATGAAAGCGGATCTCCTGGCACAATCAATATGCCCTCGATGCTTGGACAGCCGATCCATACCCGAGAATCACATCAAGACCTGACGTCTCAATGTTGATAAGATCACCCCGAAATTCTACCCCATTGATCTCAATTCTAACCCCTGGACTCACAAGCTCGGCAGTCAAAACGGATCCAGGCGAACGGATCAACAAGTACTTCTCGAGGTACAAAGAACAGACCTCATGCTGAACAACAAACTGTGAAGAAATAAAGGAATGCGACGCTCCAGAGTCAAATAATACTAAGGCGGGTACGGAATGAACAGATAACGTACCCAACACCACATCTGGAGCTGCTGCTGCCTCCTCTGCGGTGGCTACATTCAGGCGGCCATGGCCCGGAGCTGAAGCTGCACGGGAACCGGGGCGTCCTGACTGCCCACTCCCACGCCCACCAGACTGACCCTGGGGGCCGGTGCACCTGAGCTGTCATTCGCTGCCTGCTCGGACAGGCACTGGCGAAGTGGCCCTTCTGGCCGCAGGAGAAGCAAGTGATATGGCCAAATGGATTCTGGGACCCCAACTGCTGTACTGGGCGGCTAGGTGACTGCACCGAACTCTGGGCAGGGCGAGGAGGTAAGCCCTGGGACCTCTGAACTGGCGGCGCTGAAGGCTGGAGGCCAGACTGAGTGAAGGTGCGAGTCCTGGAAGGTCCGCCGCTGACTGGCCGCTGAGCTGCCCACTTGCGCTTGCGGCTCTCCATAAGCGCCTTGGCGCCATCCTCAATGCTAATGGCCTTGCCCACCAAGACCTGCAGGCTAGGAATGTCATGACCGGCGAGCTGGAAACGGATCTCCTCGGTGAGGTGCTCCTTGAACAATGTCACTCTCCTAGCCTCAGTGGTCACCTCATCAGCAACATAGCGTGACAAATGGTTGAAGCGGTGGAGGTAGTCCATCACTGTCATAGACCCCTGGCGAAGGTCGTAGAACTCCCGCTTCTTGATCTCGATCAAGCCCGCTGGAACATGGAAGGAGCGAAAGGCAGTCTTGAACTCTGCCCATGTGGTGACCTGATCTGCAGGGCGAACAGCCCTGAAGCTGCTCCACCACGAAGCTGCCGGTCCCTGGAGGTAGTAGGCGGTGTACTGAACCTTCTCCGCATCAGTGCAACCGACTAACTCCAACTTCCCCTCCATGTCGCTAAGCCAATCCTCTGCCTCCATCGGATCTGTAGCTGAAGAAAAGCTCGGCGGTCGAGTTCGCTGGAACTCCGACAACCGAGACTGCTGCTGCTGCTGCCCCTGAACAGCCTGGACCATCAGCTCCATGAGCTGAGTCTGCCGCAACATGAGTGCAGCCATGTCGGGAGCAGGAGGAGGTGGAGGGAGCTCCTCACTCCGGGCATGTAGCCGAGATCGAACCCCACCACCCACCGTAGGGACCCGCGATCGTTGGGCCCCGCTCCCATCTATCAAGCACGCTCCCAAAGCATCATCATTGCTGAAGCGCACGAACTGCTCTCTTTCGGGGAGGCATCCTGAAATGCACAGTTGAGTCAACTAACTGTGCAAATCAAGTGCAGAATGATTGATCCCAAAGGATGCACTCACAAACACAAACACACTACAAGCATTCATTCAAAGGAGCATAAGAACCAATTCAAAAACCAACTCAGGGAAACGACAAATAACCCCTAATTACAACCACAAACATCTATCCTTAACCCATTCTTAGCTAAAACTGCATTCCTCTTAATCCTTTTGAACAAGATAGAAGAAGGAAACAAATTTTTGAAATTTGGATTAAGATCAGATTCATTTTGAAGAGTAGATAAGCGAAAAGCTATAGAATGGACAAGAATAGCATTCTACACTTTGAAAATAGAGTTTTGTACTTCAAAATAAATTTTGAGAAGAAAAATCTGTCCCTAAGTCTAACGTCCAAAGCTAACTAAGTCCTCCTGCAGTCAATGGCTCGATACCAACGCTGTGAGGACCCCTCTTCCTATACCGCATCAGACGCCGTCTCATCAGTAGCGTATAGCACCGTATAGCAACAGGAAGCCTCGACACGAAGATCTGAACCTAAAATTCGATCGACGGATCGAACCCTTAACTTCGGACCCGGTGCCTGTGCATCCGATCATCGATCCCTGGATCAGTAGCCCGATATCAGCGTACTCCACAACCCGAGTATCAATGCACGAAAGATAAACTAAGGTAATTACATAACCGGGTGTAAATCTTACACGAGTACATTACGTAATCCAAAAGAAGTAAAGCGGCAGTGAAACAAAAGAAAGACAACCAGCGGTGGCCCGACCACCCCACAGGCTCTTGATCGAGGGAGGGACTACTGCCGCAACACTCGCGAAAAGGGGCTCGCCATCATCCAGGGACATCATCACTACCTTCCTCTGTGGAAAAAGGGTTAGCGAACGGTGAGTACACGTATGTACTCGCAAGACTTTAGTGTATGGAAATATAAATAAATGCAGGCTGATTCAACAGATAAAGCTTCTACATCGGGTTAATTGCGAAAATTTGGATTTAAAATAGTTCATCGAAAAGTAATACTTAAATTGAAAGACAGAAGTTTGAATAAAACATATTTACAGATATACGTAATAATCGAGCTCCACAAATGCCACCATCCATGGTCGCAATCGATACGAATCGACATCCATACATACTCATAATCCCATCGAGAATCATATACACATATCCACAATTCCATCAAGTACCATTCCACCACATACTTTGTACCGACTCGAAATAGATTTTCATTTTCAAAACCAAACCAAATCTCTATACTTGATATGATTAGAGAAGATTGCTCATAACCGTGAGCACGGCTAATCGATTAGAATTATTTGATACTCTGCAGAGTTTGCGCACTTTACCCAAACACAACTCAGACTTGCATCCCTGTCATCCAGGGTACACGCGATACACGAGGTATCCGATATACAAGAATGATCTATTCTTTCCCATCGTTGAGGTTATAGCCACACCCCGACCGGTGACGACAAATCCACTACTATGGCGATAAGAGGCCAACCACCACTCGGCGCCACGGAATACTCATCGTGACGACGGCGAATTGTTGGCCGCGGCATTACCCCATAGCAAGGCGTACACCGTTGTATCAACAAACATGAATCGAGCGATTCCTGCTGCAAAAGTACAAGCGCACACACGAAGGCGCATACGGCGGGTCGTGAGGACACACACACCGCGCTTGATCAAGCTCAACACAGGAAAAGGTCCACTCTTCGGCCTACCAACAGGCATGGCTATCCTCACACTTCAAGTACTAGAATAGGCTGCCCCATCCCAGCATTGCGCGGTTGCACGGTGTTCAATTCAAAAACCGTCACAAGTTCGGTCCTTATATTTTTGCCTAGTGACTCAAGCGGGAACTCCACTTAACTCGCCAACCAATCGCCACCATGTTTAACTAGCACATATTATACCTCCCGCCAAGTCTAATTACCAACTAGACACTTCACATTTTTATCAATATACCTTTACGATTCACATTTCCAAAACTTTTCCAAAACCAATTACATTTATCATAATTTTGAGCATTTGGTAAGGACTGACTTTGCTCACCTCTATTGCAGTGTCTAAGCGTATGCAATTACTAAATCGTTTATACCCAAGTGACATTTTATTAAATTGTCTAACCCTACTAAGGTTATCAATGATCTCAGGGAATTAAATTGAGGGAAACCACCAAATCAGGGTATATCTACCATTCCCACAAACTAGCACTTTCCTGAATATAAACAATGCATATGGTTTGAGAAATCAAAGTAGACATCGTGAAATATAGGTTTCAAGATGGTCAAAGGAGGTGCTTGCCTTGTTGTTGCACTTCGGTGATGTCCGGGATGATGCTCGGGTTGTTCGAGGCGAAGCCCGACTCGCTAGCCTCTAATCGGTCAAAGCAACAAAAACGAAATAAATAAATACAACTTAGCAAAATAAATTTTTAAATTCACCATGAAGTGCATGCAATAAACAATAATTAAGTACAACAAATAAACCCTGAAGAAAAAACGCACTCGGACAACACAACACGATCGGACGTAACAGCCTAACCCGGATAGTCCGGTTTTGCATCCGACAACCGGATAGGCCGGACACTCCGGACCGTTTCGTCCGGATACTCCGGACAATCCGGACACTCCGGACCATATGCCGGATACTCCGGTCCTAGGGCATTTGGTCCAACTCGACGAGAGACGGAGACCTTACCACTCCCTACAACTTCACCGCGACCCGATCTACGACTTTCGTACACCTAGCGAACCGGAAGGAGCTCCGAGCTAGCCGATTCTACGAGAAAACGTCGCTAACCCGCCAAATCTCTAACTCACACTAACAACTCCTTAAATCGACATTACTACTACCCAATCTACCACTCTAGCATACCACATTCACTAATCCCAATCCCATTTTCAACCCTAGAACCACTACACCCAAAACCCTAGAATCCAAGTTCAACCCTAGCCTCCCAAATCCAAACCTAAGTCCTAATCCCACCATGAACGACTCTAGAACCCAAGAATCCCGCGAATCAAACCCTAAGAGAAAAGCTTACCTCCAAGGAAGATGGAGGAGGAGCAACGCCGGGTGGAGGATGGGGAATGACGGCTTGGGGAGGAGCACACCGAGATGGAGGAGTCACTGGGAGGGTCACCGCCGGTGGCTCATTTGGAGAGGAGCTCGGGGTGGTGGAGAGAACACCAAGGAAGTGGGGAAACCAAAGTAGAAGAAGAAAGAATGGAAGGAGCCACGAAATGGGACTTTTATACAAAACCCCACGCCAATACGGACTCTCGGACTCAACCCGAGACTCGGGTTGGGGTCTTGATAACACTAACCCGACACTCCGGACATTGGCCGGACACTCGGGTTGGACCGCTTCGCCAGCCCAATCCGGACACTCGGACTTTGTCCGACATTCCGGTTGGATCCGGATACTCCGGACATCCCGTAACTTTTGAACTTGGGCCTTGACGGCTAACGCCTGTGGTTGACTACTAATTGTTCCAAAGTATTTGGAAGTTAATAGGGTCACAGGCACTTGCCCAACCTAATTCGAATTTACTTATGAGCGAAATTACTTAAGTTGAAGGGTTCTTTCTGATCCCAAGCAAGTATGTTCACTCAAGATACGGAAATACACAAGCACAGTGTATTATTGAACAGCGTTTGAGTACAAATGTACAGTGGCTTGAGTATAGAAATACTCGGGATATTACACCATGGAATTGGACATTTCACCAGAAATTGCCTCAAGAAGCAGCAGAATGCAAGTCCAAGTGTGAATAACTCCGAAGCCTTTCGCAATGCAGCAAGGAAGCCACAGAACTATGGCAAAGGACTCCTGAACAATATCAAGGCTCAAGACTCGCAACATGGTATGTTTGAGAAATAAATTGAAGAATCTATAACCTATTCTCTTGCCAGCCTTTCCGAATCTCGGGGTCGAGATTCTTTTTAAGGGGGATAGATTTGTGACGCCCTCCTCGTCTAGCGCGCTGCCTCAACGGCTGCCCTGTCCTTTCCGCCGCGCCGCCGCCGCCGCCATTCTCACGGCCGTTGCGCCGCCCCGCGCTGCGCCCGCCTATAAAGCACCCCTCGAGGGCCCCCTCTCTCCCCGTGCCCTCCTCTCTCCCTCCGCTCTCCTCCCTCTCCAAGCGCCACCACCGCGCCGTCTTCTCCGGCCCGGCTGCGCCCGGCCGCACAGGCCGACCAGCGCCCGACCGGCACCGAGCCCGCCGCCACCTCCGCCTTGCGCCCGCGCCCGCCCGGTGCGCCGCCCTCCTTCCTCGCTCGGCGCCGGCTGGCCGCCCACCGCCCTGTCTCGGCGCGCCCTCCTCCCTCCGGCCTCCTCTGGCTCAGCCGCCGCCCTTGATCTCCGCCTCGTCGCCGCCGCCCTCTCTCGCCGCGCTCGCCGCCCGCCAGCTGACCACGGCGCATACTGGCGGCGTGGACGCGAGCACCCGGTCCACGGGTTGCGTGGACGTGGTCCACGGCCCGGGCGGCCCCACCCATCAGCCAGTTTTTTTTTAAAAAAAGGGGGGTTTTAAAAATCCTTTATGACGTCATGCTGACGTCATAAAGCTATTTTTTCTTTTTAAAATATTTCAAAAATCGGATTTTGTGCGCTGACGTCAGCAATGCGCAGTAATTCGATTTTCTTTATAAAAATAATTCCAGAAAATCCCGTTTTAATCGTTTTAAACTTCCGGGAGCCCGTTTTCGCCCGTTTGAACTCCGTTTGGCTCCGTTCTTCCTCCTAAATTCATTAAAAACCTTAAACTTTAGTTTAGTGCTAGTTTGAAATTCAATTTGTGTTTATTTGAATTTGTTTAGATCTTATTTGAATTTGGGTGCTTTTTACGCGTAGATTACGGAGAGTGTGAGGAGTTCCCGAACGAGGCAAGTCACACCCCTTTGACCATGTTGCTCCCAGTTTATGAACTTGTATGTTGTATTTACAATTATTGCATGCTTATTTATTATAGACATTAATTTTTGACCTAATTTCTAAAATTATTTTAATTTAAAAAAATGTAAAAAATGGCACGTAGCACTACACCGGGGTGAGGCCGGCAATCCTGGCGCGCGCACTCCTGGCTGACGACGACGGCCCTGGACGGGCTGCGTTCGAGCACGACGTCGTAGCCGTCGGTCCAACTCTCCATCCCGGGCGCCATGACCTGCCAGAAGAGGCCCCCGGCGCACGGCCCCCCGCCCACACCGACGCGTAGATGGCGTCGTACACCATGCGGAAGTACGAGTCCCGCGCCGCGACCGTGTAGCCATTGGACCGCGTGGACCAGCCGAACTCAGCGACGAGCAGCGGTTTGCGCAGCACCAGGTCCGAGTCCTCGATGTGGGACGCCATCCACCTCCTCATGAACGCCACCTACGAGTCATTGGTCGCGCCGGACACCCTGCCGTTTTTTTTTGCAACACAACGAGCGCTCGATGAGCAACTCCTCCGCGCCGGATGGATCTGTGTGGTACCATGGATGGATCTGTGTGGTTTACTTACTATTGGTCGGGGTAGGAATGAATTGTGGCGAAATCGACGGTCGGGACCAGTTTGTTGGAGATGAAATCGGTGCCCCCGGTGTAGCCCGCCGGGTTGAACTGCCGGTGCCGTTGAACCCTTCTAACCCGATCTCGATTCACCATGTGGTTCGGATCCACCAATTTTACATAGCCGGCCATCTCCGTGATCCAAGCCTGCACAATGATGAAATGATCAGATCGCGACGCGTTACTACAACATACGGTTCACCGTGATTTGTCCATTAATTCTTCCGCCGGCACTCGGTGCACGGCATCTTCGTCGACTACATCGACCACGGCGGCCCGCACCTCTTCGCCCGCCCTTCCACGCCGTCGACGGTCCCCAGAAACGATGGAATGCTCGGATTCATACCCAACAACCCCGAGAAAGACTTGCGGTCTGTCCAGGACCACTGCAACGGCCTCCTCCTCTGCGAGATCAAGGTGTGGTGCATGCTCTGCGTGTGCAACCCCGCGACACAACGTTGCAAGCTGCTTCCCCATCGCACGGAGACCAGGAGCTGGAACTCCCACGCGTACCTCATCTTCGATGCGGCCGTGTCCCCGCACTTCGAGGTGTTCTTGATCCCCATCGTGCCGGAGAAGCCGACGTGCGCGAACCACCGGAAGGTGGTGGACGAGCGTCGACGCGCGCTGCTGCGGCAGCAGGAGATGGACGCACCATTCTGCCTGGAGTGGCTCTTCTCACTACTACAGAACTGGGCATCACAAGCGGTATATTACAAGCGGTTAGGTGCGAACCGGTTCTGGCCCACGCACCAGAAGCGGTTCGTGAGCAACGGGCTGGAGGGGGTCCCTAGAAGCGGTTGGTCATACGAACCGCTTGTGTTGACAACCATCACAAGCTGTTCGTTTACCAAACCGCTTATGAATTATCACAAGCGGTTTGAGACCTCAACCGCTTGTAGAGATTTATATTTAGAAGCGGTTCGTGTATCAAACCGCTACTGAAGTCTTGGTTTTAGAAGCGGTTTGTTTATCAAACCGCTTCTACAAAGTCAGAAGCGGTTTGACATACAAACCGCTTCTAGAACTCAACCTTCAGAAGCGGTTTGTATATGAAACCGCTTCTAGAATCCCTCCCGCCCAGCGCTTTAAACTTCTTCTTCCTCCCGAGCCAACAATCGATGAGCGAGAGAAGGGCCGAGCAATCGTTTCTTCCGGGAGGTGCTGCCCAAATTTTTGTTTTGAAATTGCTGGGTGATTTAGCTTCAAATTAAGTGTTTTAAGGTCAATAAGAGCATGTTAGCATCTTTCTCACCTACATATTGCTGTTTTTTATGCATTGGATGTGGAGAAATCATGATTTATTCATGTTGAAATGTGTTGCTTTGCTAGGTAGAACATGTTGAAATGTGTATGGTATGAAGTTGTTCCCCAAAATTTATTTTGTATGCTTGTTTTTGTTATGGTATGAAGATGTATGGTGATCTAGTTCAAAATATGACATTGCAATGAAGTAATTAGTAGTGTATAAAATAAAATAGGAAAACATGTTAAGGATGAAAAAATATTTACAAAGGTAGAAAGGGATAAAAAAAATAATTAGAAAGGTAGATCTTTAATTGCATGAAGGTGTAGGTGGGGTTGTTTTTCTTGGAGAAGAAAAAATATATGAAATTATAACTTGTTGTAGATGAACCGGCAATGGATGTACAATGCGGACCGTCGATCGAGAGAGTTCATTGATGGCGTGCAGGCTTTTCTCGATGCGGCCATTGCATTCCTGCCTCCAGGCAGCTTCATATGTTGTCCGTGCGTAGATTGCAAGAACGAGAAGGAGCACTCACAGCGATGGCAGGTTATGAACCATTTGATGATGAGAGGTTTCATGCCAAACTATACCAGTTGGACCAACCATGGCGAAGACGATAAAGAAGACGAGGAAGAAGAAGAGGGATTCAAAAATATCTCGGACGCCACGCAATGCTATTCCGTGGGAGGTACACTCAGTGACTTTGGTGATGATGAGCTGGACCAGATGCTGCGTGACGGTGAGGGAGACTACACAGATGAAAGACAGTTCGAGAAATTCCAGCGCATGTTAGAGGACCACAGAACTCCTTTATACCCAAATTGTGGGCAGGACCACAAGAAGTTGCGTACCACACTTGAACTTATGCAATGGAAGGCCACAAATAGTGTGTCAGATAAGGGATTCGATGAGTTGTTGACACTCATAAAGAAGTTGCTTCCAGAAGATAACACTCTGCCTGAATCTACATATGAAGCAAAGGAAGTAAATGTCCTTTGGGGTGAAAGTACAGTAAGATACACGCATGTCGTAACGATTGCATCCGGTATCGCAATGCGTCTGCCAATTTGGAGGGTTGTCCCGTGTGCACAGACTCACGGTCTCAGGGGAAGAGAGATGATCCCGGTGACAGAGATGGGGCGTAAGAAGAAGAGACCTCCGGCTAAAGTGTTGTGGTATTTCCTGTGATTCCCGATTGAAGCGTATGTTTGCTAACAAAGTGCATGCCCAGATGATGCGTTGGCACAAAGAAGAGCGTAAAGATGACGGTATGCTTAGACACCCTGCAGATGGATCACAGTGGAGGAAAGTCGATCGGACGTACCCAGACTTCGCACAAGAGGTGAGAAACATAAGGTTTGGGTTAAGTACCGATGGGATGAATCCTTTCGGAGAGTTGAGCAGCAACCATAGCACCTGGCCTGTTACACTATGTATGTATAACATTCCTCCATGGCTGTGCATGAAGCGAAAGTACATCATGATGCCGTTGTTGATCCAAGGCCCCAAGCAACCTGGAAATGACATCGATGTCTACCTGAAACCATTGGTTGCAGATCTTGTGACGTTGTGGGAGGATGGAGCACGGGTATGGGATGAGTACAAAAGGGAGTATTTCACCCTACGTGCATTGTTATTTGTAACAATCAATGACTGGCCTGCTCTCGAAAGGTTGTCTACATGGGCCACCGTAGGTTTCTTCCTACGAGTCACCCATGGCGGAAGAAGTGCAGGAAATTTAACGGGCAAGTAGACCTTCGTGCTAGGCCTCAGCATCGTACTGGGCCACATGTACTTGCTATGGTAAAGAATCTGAAAGTAGTATTCGGAAAGGGTCCTGGAAGCAAACCTGTGCAGAATGAGGATGGTCAGGCGCCAATGTGGAAGAAGAAGTCAATATTTTGGGACTTGCCTTATTGGGAAGTCTTGGAGGTTCGTCACTCACTTGACTTCATGCACATCACGAAGAATGTTTGCTTGAACCTGCTAGGCTACATAGATATGTATGGCCAATCAAAAGATACACTGCAAGGTCGGAAGGACCTTAAACTCTTGGAACTGAGGAACGACCTACATCCGAAAAAGAGAGAAAAAGGACAACATTACCTACATCCTGCGAGCTACACTCTAAGCAAAGAAGAGAAAAAAAGCATGATAGAGTGCCTGAATAGTGTGAAGGTCCCTTCCGGATACTCATCAAATGTAAAGAGACTCATAAACACGAAAGAGAATAAAATCGTACACCTGAAATCCCATGACTGTATTGTGTTGATGACACAATTGCTCCCGATGGCTATAAGAGGTATACTTCCCGAGTGGGTACGGGGGATAATCACAAAGCTGTGTTCTTTTTTCAACGCGATTTGGCATAAGGTCATCGACCCAGATAAACTAAGTAAGCTGCAGGATGACGTGGTACAAAGTGTGGTTTGTCTTGAGATGATATTTCCTCCTGCGTTCTTTGATATTATGGTTCATCTCACTGTTCACCTTGTCAAAGAGATAGGTATTCTCGGACCCGTGTATCTGCACAACATGTTCCCTTTCAAGAGGTACATGAGTGTGCTAAAGAAGTATGTTCGTAACCATTCTCGTCCGGAAGGATGCATTGCCGAGGGTTATGGGACAGAGGAGGTGATTGAATTTTGTGTGGATTACATTAATGATCTAAATCCGATCGGCGTCCCTATATCACGCCATGAGGGCAGGCTACGGGGAAAAGGGACAGTAGGAAGGAAAGCAATTTCATGCAATGATCTTCTTACATTTAAGCAAGCACATTTCACGGTTTTGAAACAATCAACTGTGGTGGCCCCGTATGTTGTTGAGCACAAGAGTATTCTACGCCGTGAATTCCCTGGGAGGTCTGAGGATTGGATAACACTGAAGCACATGGATTCTTTCGGCGCTTGGTTACAAAACTATATCCTTTTCAAAGGGTCAGACAATGAACAATTGCAACGATTGGCACGGGGACCTTCTAGTGAAATCGTGACATTCAAGGGGTACGAGATAAATGGTTACACATTTTACACCAGATCCCAGGATGACAAGAGCACCAATCAGAACAGCGGTGTCCGTATAGATGCCGAAGACAACAAAGGAAAGGTGGACACATATTATGGTTTCATAGAAGAGATATGGGAGCTTGACTATGGACCTTTAAAGGTCCCTCTATTTAAGTGCCAATGGGTCAAACTGACTTCAGGCGGCGTAAAGGTCGACAAATACGGCATGACAACCGTTGACCTCACGCAAGTCGGCTATAGGCGTGAACCGTTCGTCCTTGCAAATGATGTGAGATAGGTCTTCTATGTAATAGACATGTCAAGCAAGCCTAAGAAGCAGAAAGATAATAATAATAATAAGCCAAAGTGACACGTGGTTCTCCAAGGCAAACGAAGGATTGTCGGAGTTGAGGACGTCACATATGAGGAAGACTATAGTCAGTTCGACGAGCTCCCTCCTTTTGCGGTGGATGTTGACATAAGCCTCCTGAATGACACAGACCTGGATGCTCCTTACATACGTCACGATCATAACGAAGGAAGATTTGTAAAGACATAGTATGGTACTACTTAAAATGTAGTATTACTGTATGAACTTATTTATTTGAACTTGTGTGATCATTTTTAGACGTGTCTTCATCATGCGTGTTTATTTGAAATAAACCTCATGAAATAAACCCCAAGAAATAAACCTTATGGAATAAACAATAAATAAATAAAAAATATAAACCTACTGGAATAAACAACTCATGAAATAAACCCCAAGAAATAAACCTCAAGAAGTAAAAAAAAGAAAGGTAAAGAAAGTAAAAAAAAAAGAGAAAGGTTTAACAAATGAAGAATATAAACAAAAAACAATAAAGAAATAAACCTTATGGAATAAAGAATAAAGAAAGTAAAAAAAAAAGGTAAAGATAGTAAAAAAAAAAGAGAAAGGTTTAACAAATGAAGAATATAAACAAAAAACAATAAAGAAATAAACCTTATGGAATAAAGAATAAAAAAGAAAAAAAAGAAAGGTTTTTTTAAAAAAAAAGAATGGCCGGCGGGGCGTGAGTGGGGCTCGAACGGCCGACCTCGAGCCCGCACTCAAGCGCCCGCGCTAGCCAGGGGGGAGAGGAGAGTTCTTGTCAACCGTAATAGGCAACACACTCTTTTAAGTAGTATGTATCGGTTCCAATTATAACCGCTGAGATGGCTTCTACAAGCGGTTCCAATTAATAACCGCTTGTAGAGATAGATTCTACAAGCGATTTGTATTACAAACCGCTTGTAGAGATCTCTCTCTACAAGCGGTTCCAATTAATAACCGCTTGTAGAGATAGCTTCTACAAGCGGTTTGTATTACGAACCGCTTGCAGAGATCTCTCTCTACAAGCGGTTATTAATTGGAACCGCTTATAGAACATTTTACAAGCGGTTTGTATTAAGAACCGCTTGTAAATCTCACGTTTACAAGCGGTTTGTATTAAGAACCGCTTGTAGAGGTGGCTGCCTTTATACACACTCGCGCTCTCTCCCTTCGTCACACCTCCAAATTTTCCTAAGTCCCGCGCGCCCTCTGTGCTCGCCTCCTCTGTGCTCGCCTCCTCTGTGCACCGCGCCGACGCCGCCTCCGCCACCGCGCCGGGCTCTTCCGCCACCACGCCGACGTCGCCCTGCGCCACCCCACCCCGGAGGAGCTAGGTATAGCTGTGTATACACCCCCACCTCCTCCTGTTACAGTCGCCCACAAGGTGTTCGATGAAATGTCCACAAGGCATTTTCATGTGTATGTTGTTAATTATGTTCATATATATATATATGTATGTTGTTGGTGATGGTGTATGGTATTTGGTATGTTGGTATTTGGTATTGTGTATATATATTGAGAGACATTGTATATATATATATGTATGTTGTTGGTGATGGTGTATGGTATTTGGTATTGTGTATATATATTGAGAGACATTGTATATATATATGTATGTATGTTGGTGGTGGTGGTGTATGGTATTTGGTATTGTGTATATATATTGAGAGACATTGTATATATATATATATATGTATGTTGTTGGTGATGGTGTATGGTATTTGGTATTGTGTATATATATATTGAGAGACATTGTATATATATATATATATATATGTATGTTGTTGGTGATGGTGTATGGTATTTGGTATTGTGTATATATATATTGAGAGACATTGTATATATATATATATGTATGTTGTTGGTGATGGTGTATGGTATTTGGTATTGTGTATATATATATTGAGAGACATTGTATATATATATATATATGTATGTTGTTGGTGATGGTGTATGGTATTTGGTATTGTGTATATATATATTGAGAGACATTGTATATATATAAACACATTTATTTGGAATTAGGATAGATGGCACAACCAACACGTGGTGACCTTAATTTCGACGAGGAAGAACAGTTCCTGTTAGACTCCATCTTCGGCAACGAAGGTGATGCTGCAGCCCATGAGGCTATTGGCGCTGCAGCCGCTGTGGCCGGTAACACTGGTTCCGGCGAGAACGTGGACACCGTTGACACCGAGGTATAGTCAGAAGAATATAATTCCCGTGGGCATGTTAATTAATCGCAATTCATTATTAGAATACACTCTAACATGTTATATATATGTTTGTGTACTCAAAGCCTGGTACATCGAGCAACCAATCGAAGAATCGGGGACCTAACAAGAAGCCGTCCACAAAGCATGTGTTTATCGACATTGACAATGATGGGAAGCCGATTGCCCCTCTTTCAGCAATTGGGCCGTTCAACAACGCCTGCGGTTACCATGTCAGAGACCACGTCCCAATTAGCATCAATAAATGGGCTGAAGTTCCTCAAGCTACCAAGGACCTCCTCTGGCAAGATATTTTGGAAAATTTCACATTTCCTCAATGGTTTGGAGACAAGGCCAAAAATTATACTTTGAAGAAGATGGCACTCTCATTTCAGTCATGGAAGTCGGCTCTCAGCAAAAAGTACGTGCAGAAGGGAGAAAGACCTGACTTCAACCAATTTCCTAATCTGGCCGATCACTGGGAAGCATTCGAGGAGTACAATTTGTCGGTGAAGGCCGATCTGCAAGTCGGAAGAATAAGACCAATGCCTGTAAGAAGAAATACCACCACCATCTCGGCTCCCTGGTTACCTCA
Organism: Rhipidocladum racemiflorum; assembly: GCA_036346355.1. NCBI lineage: Eukaryota > Viridiplantae > Streptophyta > Magnoliopsida > Poales > Poaceae > Rhipidocladum > Rhipidocladum racemiflorum. Next base: position 33,861,988 of record CM070585.1, read on the forward strand.
AGGTCAGACTTAAATGGGACAAGAAAGAAGAAGAATTATTGGCCAAGGAAGTCACACCGGCTACTGCTTTGTGGGAAGAGCGCCTGCGCAATTGGTTCCTGGGTCATGGGGGTAGCCTTGCAGATGATGGCAGTTTGGTGATGCTACCAACTGTGCAAGATGTTGGCCAGAGAATTGTACAAGCCGTCGACCAGTCTCAGTCAGGCGCTTTGGTGGTAGACAGGGAGAATGATGAGCTAACACATGCCCTCCAAACCCCTGAGCACCCGGGACGGACACGAGGTTTGGGCAAGACGCCATGGAGGTACGGTTTCGCTAAGGATGCGCATTCGTACAGGAGCCGCCAGAGAAGCAAAACAAGAGAAGCAAATAAAATGCGCCAATTGGAACAGGAGCTTAGAGCAACCCAGGCTAGCATTGGAGATATAGTGGCGCAACAAGTTGCGCAACAAGTGCAGATAGCTCTCAGTAACTTTCAGGGATCAGCAGGTCCAATCAATCAGCCGGACGCCGTGATCAGCCCGTCAGCGCGGCGGAGCAGCTGCGCGTCCACCGGGGCCCCTCAAGGGGACGAAGACTTGCAAGCCCATTATCCCGTTGATGACATAAGGGTTCGCCGCCAGTGTGAGCTACACGTCGATGCGCGCAACCTCTCCATCAGGGTGGCTTACGGCATGGCATTGCCGGTGTCATCAAGGCGGACCTTCCACCGCAACACAATACCCATGGGTTACTCGAAGGTCGCGATGGAGGAGGTCTTTGGCGGATTTGAAGAACTAGTACTCGATATTGCTGGAGGCGATGACGTTACCAAGCTTGGACAGGCCCTCCACAATATCATCCTCTGGCGAAAAAGGTTGATCATATTTCCAGATGGCGTGGAGGCGTCATCTCCGGAGCCGCCGGCTGGAGGAAGCTCGTCTCCTCCACAACGACAACCGACACCTCCTCCACAACGACAAGCCACGCCTCCTCGACATCCGACGCCTCCTTCAGCGTCGCCTACTCCACAACAACAACTGACTCCTCCTCCACAACAACAACAGACGCCTCCTCCACAACGACAACCGACACCTCGTCCACAACGACAGACTACGCCTCCACCATCTCCTCCGAGGAAGAAGCTCAAGAGCCATACAACTCCACCTGCTCCCACGAAGGCACAGTCCAGCCGGTCAAAAAGGGTAAAGGAACCTCCAAAGAGGGCATATGATAGGACCGACGAGGAGAATTACGCGATCGTCACCAAAGAAGTGGCTGCACACTTCGCACCAAAGAAGTCAGCTGACCCAAACGTACAAGTTGAACCAAAAGTGATGGAACACTTCTTGACCTGCCGTGCAATGCCACTCCCTGTGCCGTCCAACTATGAACGTACAATAATAAAGGCTACACGGAAGAGTAAACGGGGTCAGGCGGCGGCGGCAAAGCAGAAGAGAGATCAAGATCAGCTGCGGCAAGATCAGGAGAACCTTGAGAGATTTATGAAGGAGGCAGGACTTAGTTTCGTAGCTGGTGCTCTAGGATCAGATGTTCTCCCAATGGCAGAAGTCAGATGGCAATATAAGCTTGGCCGGGAGTTAATTGACCCAAATAAGAGAAAGGACCTGCCAACCAAGATGCGACAATTTCATGAATGGTACATGATAGAGTCTGCTCAACAAAGAAAAATGTTCCCCCTCCGGGTCAGACAAGAAGATTTCTATCGTGGGGACAACACCATATGGCTCGAATTCGAAGACATATACAATATCTACCATAGCGACTCTATGAACGTGTCTCTCATGAGCTGCTGGTGCCTGTAAGTATCAAGCTCATAACTTTACCATTTACTTCCTTGTACCATAGAAGTGCAACTCTAATAACTTATCCATTTCTACGTAGAATGGAGATACAACGATGTAGAAAACAGAACATATTCAACGTGGGCTTCCTCGACCCGGAAATTGTCAATGAGATCGTCTTTCGATACAGCGCTAAGGCTCTTGAGGATTACGTTCTAGATGCATTCATGGGACAACACTACAAACCATACATACTTCTGCCCTTCAACTTCATGTACGTATATTTACGTGTTCTCATAACGCATTAATAAACTTTTCTTTTCCAAGAAATTGATAATACTGCTAGCTAGTTATATATATGTTGCAATATATGGCCAGGTATCACTGGATCGTTTTGGTCATCAAGCTTGATAGTAGCAAGATCATTGTTCAAGACTCAAAAAGGGGACCGGTGGAACAATATCAGTATATCATTGATGTCCTAAACAGGTTTATAGCAAATATATATACAATTGTTTCCTTATTATATTGAAATACCTTGCTAATTCCAAGTCTGATAATTGCTATTCATAATAACGCGTCACACAAGGCATTCACAAGGTTTCGCAAGAAGCAACAAGGACATTTCGAGAATGAATTCACTGTCCAAATAAGCACTCGAGTATTAAAACAGACAGCTGAAAACAACTTATGTGGCTATTATGTGTGCCACTACATGCAAAATATTACCCACGGCGATGTGCCCATAAGCGACAACGAGGTGAGTTCACATATCAATTAATACTTACACTTTAATTACATGCTCAGAGATTTATTAATTTCGTTCTTTGTCAGCTCAACATCGATGTGCAAGATGTGATCCCGCCGCACCGGGTTGAAGCACTCCAAGAACAACTCATTGGCTTTATTGTCGACGAGATTGTATCCCCTGACGGCGAGTTCCACACACCGGGTTGGAGAGATAGTCCTTCTATAAGGATAGGTGAACTGACATCAACGTCGACCAAGGACGTAAACAGCGATGCACGCAAGAATTAAATCAGCTCAAGATTCACCCTTTTATTCTTTCAAACTTGTAAAAGTTGCTTATGTGTAAATCAAACTTGTAAAAGTGTTCATTATTTCATGTGTCCATCAAACCTGTCCATCTTTTAGTCTATTAAGTTCGTACTTTTCTGTTAATGATCTGTGATTATTTCAATGAGTACGCATGAGTAATATATATTTAATTGTATACAAAAACCAAATATTTCTATATATTTTTAATGTCAAAATCCATACATATTGATACCCTACTCAAAAACATATTATATATTGAATATATAATATACAATGCCTCTCCACAACCAGTTATTATCTCCAACCGCTTGTGGAGAGAGCACCTCCACAGGTGGTTTGTAATACGAACCGCTTGTGGAGAGGAAGTCTTCACAAGCGGTTTATAACACAAACCGCTTGTGAAGATCTCCCACGTGGCGGTCCCCCGAGCCTTCCTGAACGCCTTTCGAACCGCTTGTGGTGTCTCACCACAAGCGGTTGTCCGAACCGCTTGTTATACCCCGAAGGGTATCACTCCCAGTTGCTTACCAGCGGTTCTAAAATCGCTTCTGAAAGCGGTTACGAACCGCTTGTGATGACCGGTTCTGTAGTAGTGTCTCATTGCCGGACGGCACGTCGGTCGAGGACACGGAGGAGTTTCAGCAGCCAATGGAATCGCCACAGCCGCCACCTGCACCGGCCGTGGAAGAGGACAAGCCTGATGACCCATGGTGCCTAATGGAATGGCCACCGTCACCATGAAAACTGAATGTATTCTCTTCGAGGACCGGGTGGTGGCACTTCAAGGCCTTATCCTTGTGGAACTTGCTTCCTTAAAAGAAAAAACACACACAGCCAGTCACCCACCCCAGACACCCCAAGTACGCACACGGGAGGCACGAATAATCCTATGTCGCCAAGGGTTATGGCAACCGCAGCCGCCGCCGTCGATCGGCTCCTACGCAGGCTAGCCTCCGATGGCGCATGTGATGAAAATTCTGTCCAATTTGAGCTATGTGCTGACGGGTTTGGAGGCTCAAACCATTGAGATGAGCACGGAGACCAGGAAGATAAGGCAGATTGCTTAAGAGATTGAAGATTTATTGGACGAATTTGAAGATCATAGCAGTGCCAAATTTCCAAGGAGCGGCTGGTGTGTAACGGTAATTATAACTCCAATCTTTCCATGAAGGATCAATTGATGATTTGCCATCTTTTTTATGTGATCATTTATCCCATAATATCTCACTAACATGCGAATCCTGGTGCTACATATCAGTGAAACATATGGGGCAAATAATCAATTGTACCATGAAAAAGAGAGCAAATCATCAATTGATCCTTCCTTGAGGAGATTTGATCATTTGACCTTTAAGGAAACCTTCCCGTGATGTAGTTGTGGCTCCAATGCCCAGGACTTTGCTTTACTTTGATTTTTTTTTTAGACGAAAGGGAGCATTTTATTAGCTTTGGGCAGGATTACATCCCTATACAAGATCACAATTTTACCTTTGTGTATTCGATACGCAGTGATGTACGCGTGTACTTAGGCCATGTTTGGATGGACTAAAGCTAATTCTTAGCTGGCTAATGGCTAGAGCTAGTTCTTAGCCAGCTAATAATTAGCCTAGGGTTGTTTGTATACATGGCTAATGGTTGGGCTAATTTCTTAGAAAAGTCATGTTTGCCTCTCATAACGGACTGGGGAGTGGACGCACGGGTGAGGAAGTGTGGATAAGACCAGCGCAAGGGTATTTTAGACTTTTTTCAGCGTGTTACCTAGTATTAGCCCAAATTAACTCCCCTCCACCAGCTAATAGACTAATTGTTAGCTGAGGGGTTGGCTAAAAATTAGCCCACCTATTAGTCTTCCTGTTTGGATAGACTAAGACTAATTTTTAGCCAACAATTAGTCCAGGGATCCAAACATGACCTTATATGCGACGTCCGGCAAAAGAACCTGCCACTTTTATATCCATGTTGTTTAGACATTTCTAATTCAGGCCACACAGATCTTTATAAATATCTAGATCACGCACAACAGAATTACACAAGCTATTTGTTTTAAAAATTACTTTCATAATATATACTTTTGCATATTTTTACCAACATAATTTGGTAAAAATCTGTAACACCCCGGCATTTAATATGCCCGAATGCTACCAAACACAAGCTAAACAACAACTAAATACCACATTTAACATAAAATTCCAGCAAAGGTGCATAGGCTAAAAACCGAGATTTCGGCAGCACCTCCTTTGTTTTATCATGAATTTAAGGAACAGCAACAATATAGCATTATATGGCAATAAGAGAAACATCTAAAACAGCAATAAATAAAGTCTTAACGACAATAAGAGACTAACATTAAGCTCTTAAGGTTCCAAGTGTCAAACAAACAATAGAACTCTCATTAACCAAGCTAAGACTTAATTTAAAAGACCATCACACGCAATTTATTATCAAACTAAATGAATTGACTTGGGGAAACATTAAGGTGAAGCAACGTGTGAGCGTGTGACTATTCCCCTTTCCCGCATGCCGTTCTCATGGTACCTAAAATAACAAGAAAACACAAGGGTGAGTTCGAAAACTCGGCAAGCATCTTGCAATGGACAACAAGCATAACAACATGACAATAACATCTTCCATCATGTACATCATCTCATTCATGATTACTTATCAATATCATCATCAATTTGTATGCAGTAATGCAATGCTCCTCGACCCTCTGGAACCTCATACAGGTATGGGAAGTACACACCCGTCGGTGTGCACCCTTTCCTCCCTTCCATCCCGAAGATGGAGGGTGCCTACTCGCTTCCAAACACCACGTGGATGGAATCACGACATAGGACTTACTCAATGGCGTTCGGATTAGTCATAACTTTCTCACCGACCTTGCCGGACTAGTTAAGACTTTCTCACCGCCTCGCCCTATCTCATGACATGCATGCAACCATGCCAATTATCATATTTAATTCACATATTAACACATGGCATCATAATATGTTAAACATGCTCATCATATCATATCATTCATTAACACATGGCAAGTGGACATATATCATGTAAACAATTCCATCTAATCTCAACATGCAACCTACAACTCGCTATCCATCACAACACACTTGCCTCAACCACGTGCAACGGATTGGCGGGAAGAAGAGGGCACTTCCGGGGTCACACCACCTGCACATAGGCATCACACACTCACAATCATAGCCTCCAAACAGTACACAACCCCATCTAACCCGACATTGCCAACTACTCGCAAAACCTAAAAACAGAGGTTCTGTCCCGGCGGGACAGCAGCCTTGCAAAAGGCATAACTTGAGCTCTGGGACTCCGAATGAATTAAACGAGTACACCCTCGCGTAGCCGAGGAAATTTCCCAACTTTCTCTAGGTATAAGGAAAGTCTGATTCGGCCTCTAAAGTTGTTTAATCTACAGATTACCGAGATGTGTTCCAATTACGTTACAGATTTTAACACGCTCGGTAAAACAGCCATAACTTTCAAACGGCTGATCAGATTTTAACGTGCTTTACGTCCACGGAAAGATAATTAAATTATATTCAACTTCCTAGAAGTCCGTATGGTCATATTCGAAATCTAAATTGACGAAAACTCGAACCCTAGCTCGACTGCTCAATCTGCCCGAAAACAGAAACGTGGACAAGTTTAGATCTAAACCAAATTACTTCAAACCAACGCCTCCAATTGATCTAAAAACTTCATAAACATCCTAATAACAGTACCTAGATCAATCCCAAGGATCCCCATGTTCATACCTTTGCCCGAAGCACAAAACTCCAATCAATCTCCGCGGATCGCTCCTCGCTCCACGTTCCTCGCTCCTCGCTCCTCGCTCCTCGCTCCACGGAATGAATCCACGAGGTGCAGGGGTGGGGAGGCCACCCTAGGGCAGCAAGGGGTGGAGGGGAGGTGGTGTGGAGGTGGAGGAAGGGGAGGCTAGGGGGGCGCACAAGAGGGAGAGGGAGAGGGGTGGCGGCTAGGGCTTGGAGGAGAGGTGGGGGAGGGGGGCGCCCAAGGCTGCAAGGGGCGCACCTTGGCTGGTTGTGAACGCAAGGGAGGGCAGGAGGAGCCCTTTTTACCAGCCCCCACACCCTCTCCTAGTCCAATAAGAGTCCTCCTCAATCCCTCCAAAGCCCACCAAGGCCCAAAACTCCCCCGGGAAGGCCCAAAACCCCGAAAACAGCCCAGAAACGGCCTGGAAAAGCTATTAACCTCCAATTCCTATGGTTTTAACCTTATTTCCACATCTCATACTGTATTTAACCTTATCATGTTCAAAAATTAAGGATACGACACTCCGAGGTGTCACATTCTTCCCCCCTTCAACAGGATTCGACCTCGAATCTAAACGCACCAACACGAAACCCAGCAAAACCAAAGACAGCTAGGTTTTCACATCACACACCTGAGGCGAAAAGTTCGGGATACTTCTCGCGCATGCGAGATTCCAGCTCCCAAGTCGCTTCTCTCTCGGTCTGATGTGACCACAGGACCTGGACAAACTTAAGCGTCCTGTTCTTCATCACTCGCTCTGAAGTCCCCAGAATTTCCACAGGACGGGACTCGAAGGTGAGGTCCTGCTCGCCAATGGTTCCAATGGAACCACCAACTCCGGATCATGCAAGTATTTCCTCAACATCGAGACATGGAACACATTATGCACACCTTGCATAGCTTAGAGTAGCCCAGACGATAGGCCAACCTACCAACTCGGGCGATGATAGGAAAAGGCCCAACATACCTTGGGTGAGCTTTCCTTTGGTGCCAAACGCACCACACCCTTGGTGGGAGATACTGCAAGAGTACGCTATCACCCACCTCAAACTCCAAGTCTCGCCGCCTCACATCAAGATAGCTTTTCATGCGCTCTGTGCTGCGATAAGGTTCTGCCGAACCTCCGACACACGATCAACGATCTGCTGCACCCAATCCGGTCCAAGAATAGCTCTCTCGCCCACATCCCAACAAAGTGGCGATCTGCACTTCCGGCCATACAAAGACCTCATAAGGAAGCGGCCAGGATCTTTGGAATGATAGCTGTTATTGTAAGCAAACTCTGCAAGGGGCAAATGGTCTTCCCAGCTACCCTTCCAAGCCATCACACAGGCCCTGAGCATGTCCTCCAAAGTTTGGATGGTTCGCTCAGACTGCCCATCTGTCTGAGGGTGAAAAGCGGTACTAAGGCGAAGCTGCGTACCCAAAGCACTCTACAAACTCTCCCAGAACTTGGAGACGAATTTCGCATCCCGATCAGAGATAATGGTCTTGGGTACACCATGCAATCTCACGATCTCCCGCACATAGATGGGAGCCAACTCGCTCGCTGAATTGGTCGTGCGGATGGGAATGAAATGCGCAGACTTGCTGAGACAGTCCACCACAACCCAAACAGCATCCTTCCCTCGTGGAGAACGAGGTAAACCAACCACAAAATCCATGGAGATGTCATCCCATGGCCACACAGGAATCTCCAAAGGTCAGAATAAGGCCGGTAGGGCGCTTTATGCTCAGCTTTGATCTTCCGGCAAATCCCACAAGACGCCACATACTTGGCAATATCCACTCTCATCCTTTTCCACCGAAATTCTTCTTCAAGTCCCTGTACATCTTGGTCTCTCCAGATGGACCGTGTCTGGTGCGATGAGCTTCTTTCAGATGTCCTCTTTCACTTGAGATTTTTGGGGCACGCCTGCAAGGCCCTGAAACCTCAAGGCTCCCGCATCATCAACGATAAAGTCTCCGGACTTGCCATCCTCAAGGCGCTTCCTCACTGCTGGAGCAAGCGATCATCTTCTTTGTGCCTCTCGCACACGTTCAGAATCGTGACTCAAGAATCATTTGAGTTTCAGCCTGCACGGTCCCCGCAGCGATAGGAGACTCCCAAACGCTCAAAATCAGCAACAAGACAATCAACAAAAGGGGCATTGTCTTGCGATCGAGGGCGTCGGCCACCACATTTGCTTTCCCGGATGATACCGGATAGTGAGGTCATAATCCTTTATCAACTCTAGCCACCTCCTCTGCCTCAAGTTCAAATCTTTACGAGTAAAGATGTACTTGAGGCTCTTGTGATCGATGAAAATATCACAAGACTCACCGTCTGAGTAATGCCTCCATATCTTCAATGCAAACACCACAATGGCTAGCTCAAGATCATGCGTGGGATAATTCTGCTCATGCTTTTTCAAGCGCCTCGAAGCATAAGCAATCACCTTGCCATCTTGCATGAGCACACAACCAAGTCCCAACCGAGAAGCATCGGAATAAGCAGTGAAGCGCTTCCCAGGCTCGGGAAGGGTAAGAAACGAGGCATCACTAACTTCTCCTTCAAAGTGCGTAAGCTGTGCTCACACTCTGCGATCCACTGGAACTTCATCCCTTTTGAGTCACCGTGAAAGTGGCTTGGCAATGATAGAGAAATCCTGCACAAAACGCCGATAGTAGCCAGCCAACCCAAGGAAACTACGCACCTCTTTGACATTGGAAGGCCTCTTCCAATCCAAAACTCTTGAGACTTTGCTAGGATCTACAGATATGCCCTCTGGATTGATGATGTGGCCAAGAAAACCCACTTCGAAATCCAACTTGCACTTTTTCAGCTTAGCAAAGAATTGATTCTCCTCGTGGTACTCAGCACAAGCCTCAAGTGTCGCTCATGCTCCTCTTCTGATTTAGAGTAAATCAGAATGTCATCGATGAACACTACCACAAACTCATCAAGGTGCTTGTGTAGCATACTGTTCATCGCCTCCATAAAGACAGCAGGAGCATTAGTTAGTCCAAAAGACATAACTTTAAATTCATAATGCCCATACCTAGTGGAGAAAGCAGTCTTCTCATTGTCCTGCTCCCTCACACGGATCTGATTATACCCCGACTGAAGATCAATCTTGGAGAACACCTTTGCTCCCTTCAGTTGGTCAAACAGATCCTCGATGCGAGGCAAAGGATACTTGTTTTTGACTGTCACTTGATTAAGAGCACGATAATCAATGCACATACGCCAACTTCCATCCTTCTTCGAGACGAAGAGGACTGGTGCTCCCCATGGCGATACGCTACGCCGAATGAAGCCCTTGGCCAACAGATCCTCCAACTGCTTCTTCAACTCGTCTTGAAATGGACAAGCCAAGCGGTATGGAGAAATAGAAATAGGTCTAGTACCCGGAACAAGATCAATACAAAATTCCACATTCCTCACGGGAGGTAGACCAGGCAACTCGTCAGGAAACACATCAACGAATTCCTTCACTACAGGAATCTCCTCAATGGAAACTGAAGAAGATGGTTTCTCAGACAAGGTCATGAGGAAACCCAACAGCCTCAAACACCGACCAGAAAACAAACTAGTCAAAGCAAAGACGGAACTGGAGGGTATACCACCCTGAAAGGTCAACTCTTCCCCGGACGGGGCCTGCAAGGAAACTGTCTTCCAGAAACAACAGATCTTATTACGATCGATGCAGCGGTCCATGCCCAAAATGACATCAAAAGGAGCCAATGGATCACCATGAGATTAGCAAAGAAAACCTCATCATCAATGGCAATGGTGCAACCAGGGCAAACCAAAGAACTAGCAATCAACCCCGGAGAATCGACTAACACGGACTCGTAAATCCATGAACTCCCAACTTAGCTCTACTAGCAAACTCCGACGACACAAAAGAGTAGGATGCTCCGAATCAAATAGAACAAAGGCATCAACGGAATCCACGAGCAGAGTACGAAACCACCTCTGGATGCCCGGTGACTCGGCGGTCGGCAAAGCGTACACTCCTGGTGGCGCCGGGACAGAAGGAGCCCGACTCGGTGATGCCCCAACAAGGCTAGGGGCGGAGGAGGCAATCGAGGAGGAGCAGGCGGCTGCAGGCACCCGATGCGCCCGGTGGCGCCACGCAAAGGGTGGCTGAGAAACAGGGCAGCCATCATGTGCACCGATCCTCTGGAAAGACGCCCGGAGTGGGAGGAGAAGGCACCGTCTCCCACTTGATGATGCTACGGGGTTCATCCGGCAGACTCGCCCCATATGGCCGGGCTTGCCACGGTGGTTGCAACTCCGGTCCAACCACACTCTGAAGCACGGTGCTCGCCACCGCACTTGAAGAACTTCATGCCCTGCCCGGGCACGGGGCGACAAATGCGTTCGCGAAGAAGATGACTGGGCGGCCCCATCTTAGCCCCCGAGGAGGAGTCCTGTCCTCCCTTGAACTTCTTGAAGGTGGGTCGGAGAGGACCCACCTCCTCCACCAAAGGTCCTCTTCGGCCCCCGCTGTCAGAGGAACCCCTGAACCTCCGGGTTACGCTTGTCCCGGAGAGCTCCAACTCGAGCTCCATGCCCTTCGCTTGCTCCACCACAGGCGAGAAGTCACGAGGGCAGTCGCCCCCATGACAACTCTGAACTCTGGTTGAGGCCCCTACGGAACCTCCTAGCTTTCTCCCGATCGTCATTTGCCCACAGTCAGAAGCGCACCACGCTGTTGAACTCCTTCTCATACTCTGCCACCGACCTCTTTCCCTGGGAAAGAGTAGTCGAGTAAGCTCCATCCTCTCAAGGAAAGACTCGATGGAACTTGGCTCGGAGGCGAGCCACAAAGTCCTCCTGTGTCACCGGACCCGAGATAGGGGATCTAGCGGCGAGAACCCCTCCCACCGGATATCGGCTTGGCCCTTCGGTGAAAAGCCACAAAGCGAGTCCTCTGAACCGAGGTCAAATCTAGGACCTCAAAGCGCCTTTCCATGTACCGCAGCCAATCTGCGGATGGATCGGCGTGCTGCTCCGTCGAAAGTGTCAAGGCGGAGGGACATCCACTCCAGGAGACTCATCCTCGGCTCCGGTGCGGCAGCAACAACAGGGCCACCGCAGGGGAGGCACAACAGAGGGGCTGCCCGCATGGCTGGGCGCAGCTCTGAATCTCCCTCTACTGAGCCTGAACTAAATCTTCATTTGCGGCGGGCACCCCGCCCGACCGTCTGGTTGGAAGCTCCTCCTGAGCTGGCCCACGAGCATTAAGCGGCAGCTACCCTCAGCAACAGACTCCTCAACTCCTGGGAGCCTCGCCCCTGGCCTCCACGACCACGGCGTCCACGGCCTCTACCCTCGGCATGGCTGCTTTAGGCAGACAACCACCCAAACACGAAAGCACACAATCAAGATCATAGATCAAACATCATTATAAGCATATTCCTTATCACATAATCAAGCGCGATGCAATGATGAACCAAAACCCATCCTCTTGTGCAACCAAGTGTGTCAGATTTTAGATTAGTTATACCACTTTTACAAGTTTTAACGTTGCTATCCTATAACAAGGTTTTAGTTAGAACCTAAGCCATGTTTCTAAGTTATTCCACATCATATTTTAGTTGCAACTTAAGATATGACACTAAAAATACATATTCCGAGGACCTACAGCCCGCTCTGATACCAACTGTAACACCCCGGCATTTAATATGCCCGAATGCTACCAAACACAAGCTAAACAACAACTAAATACCACATTTAACATAAAATTCCAGCAAAGGTGCATAGGCTAAAAACCGAGATTTCGGCAGCACCTCCTTTGTTTTATCATGAATTTAAGGAACAACAACAATATAGCATTATATGGCAATAAGAGAAACATCTAAAACAGCAATAAATAAAGTCTTAACGACAATAAGAGACTAACATTAAGCTCTTAAGGTTCCAAGTGTCAAACAAACAATAGAACTCTCATTAACCAAGCTAAGACTTAATTTAAAAGACCATCACACGCAATTTATTATCAAACTAAATGAATTGACTTGGGGAAACATTAAGGTGAAGCAACGTGTGAGCGTGTGACTATTCCCCTTTCCCGCATGCCGTTCTCATGGTACCTAAAATAACAAGAAAACACAAGGGTGAGTTCGAAAACTCAGCAAGCATACTGCAATGGACAACAAGCATAACAACATGACAATAACATCTTCCATCATGTACATCATCTCATTCATGATTACTTATCAATATCATCATCAATTTGTATGCGAAGTAATGCAATGCTCCTGACCCTCTGGAACCTCATACCGGTATGGGAAGTACACACCCGTCGGTGTGCACCCTTTCCTCCCTTCCATCCCGAAGATGGAGGGTGCCTACTCGCTTCCAAACACCACGTGGATGGAATCACGACATAGGACTTACTCAATGGCGTTCGGATTAGTCATAACTTTCTCACCGACCTTGCCGGACTAGTTAAGACTTTCTCACCGCCTCGCCCTATCTCATGACATGCATGCAACCATGCCAATTATCATATTTAATTCACATATTAACACATGGCATCATAATATGTTAAACATGCTCATCATATCATATCATTCATTAACACATGGCAAGTGGACATATATCATGTAAACAATTCCATCTAATCTCAACATGCAACCTACAACTCGCTATCCATCACAACACACTTGCCTCAACCACGTGCAACGGATTGGCGGGAAGAAGAGGGCACTTCCGGGGTCACACCACCTGCACATAGGCATCACACACTCACAATCATAGCCTCCAAACAGTACACAACCCCCATCTAACCCGACATTGCCAACTACTCGCAAAACCTAAAAACAGAGGTTCTGTCCCGGCGGGACAGCAGCCTTGCAAAAGGCATAACTTGAGCTCTGGGACTCCGAATGAATTAAACGAGTACACCCTCGCGTAGCCTAAGAAATTTCCCAACTTTCTCTAGGTATACGGAAAGTCTGATTCGGCCTGTAAAGTTGTTTAATCTACAGAGTACCGAGATGTGTTCCAATTACGTTACAGATTTTAACACGCTCGGTAAAACAGCCATAACGTTCAAAACGATGATCGGATTTTAACATGCTTTACGTCCACGGAAAGATAATTAAATTATCTACAACTTCCTAGAAGTCCGTACGGTCAGATTCGAACTCTAAATTGACGAAAACTCGAACCCTAGCTCGATTGCTCAATCTGCCCGAAAACAGAAACGTGGACAAGTTTAGATCTAAACCAAATTACTTCAAACCAACGCCTCCAATTGATATAAAAACTTCATAAACATCCTAATAACAGTACCTAGATCAATCCCAAGGATCCCCATGTTCATACCTTTGCCCGAAGCACAAAACTCCAATCAATCTCCGCGGATCGCTCCTCGCTCCACGTTCCTCGCTCCTCGCTCCTCGCTCCACGGAATGAATCCACGAGGTGCAGGGGTGGGGAGGCCACCCTAGGGCAGCAAGGGGTGGAGGGGAGGTGGTGTGGAGGTGGAGGAAGGGAGGCTAGGGGCGCACAAGAGGGAGAGGAGAGGGGTGGCGGCTAGGGCTTGGAGGAGAGGTGGGGAGGGGCGCCCAAGGCTGCAAGGGGCGCACCTTGGCTGGTTGTGAACGCAAGGGAAGGCAGGAGGAGCCCTTTTACCAGCCCCACACCCTCTCCTAGTCCAATAAGAGTCCTCCTCAATCCCTCCAAAGCCCACCAAGGCCCAAAACTCCCAGGAAGGCCCAAAACCCGAAAACAGCCCGACGGCCCGAAAAAGCTATTAACCTCCAATTCCTATGGTTTTAACCTTATTTCCACATCTCATACTGTATTTAACCTTATCATGTTCAATAATTAAGGATACGACACTCAGAGGTGTCACATTCTTCCCTTCAACAGATTCGACCTCGAATCTAAACGCACCAACACGAAACCAGCAAAGAAACCAAAGACAGCTAGGTTTTCACATCACACACCTGAGGCGAAAAGTTCGGGATACTTCTGGCATGCGAGATTCCAGCTCCCAAGTCGCTTCTCTCTCGGTCTGATGTGACCACAGGACCTTGACAAACTTAAGCGTCTGTTCTTCATCACTCGCTCTGAAGTCCCCGAGAATTTCCACAGACGGGACTCAAAGGTGAGGTCCTGCTCAGCGCCAATGGTTCCAATGGAACCACCAACTCCGGATCATGCAAGTATTTCCTCAACATCGAGACATGGAACACATTATGCACACCTTGCATAGCTTAGGTAGCCCAGCACGATAGGCCAACCTACCAACTCGGGCGATGATAGGAAAAGGCCCAACATACCTTGGGTGAGCTTTCCTTTGGTGCCAAACGCACCACACCCTTGGTGGGAGATACTCGCAAGAGTACGCTTATCACCCACCTCAAACTCCAAGTCTCGCCGCCACATCAAGATAGCTTTTCATGCGCTCTGTGCTGCGATAAGGTTCTGTCGAACCTCCGACACACGATCAACAGTCTGCTGCACCCAATCTGGTCCAAGAATAGCTCTCTCGCCCACAGCATCCCAACAAAGTGGCGATCTGCACTTCCGGCCATACAACACCTCATAAGGAGCAGACCGGATGCTGGAATGATAGCTGTTATTGTTAGCAAACTCTGCAAGGGGCAAATGGTCTTCCCAGCTACCCTTCCAAGCCATCACATAGGCCCTGAGCATGTCCTCCAAAGTTTGGATGGTTCGCTCAGACTGCCCATCTGTCTGAGGGTGAAAAGCGGTACTAAGGCGAAGCTGCGTACCCAAAGCACTCTGCAAACTCTCCCAGAACTTGGAGACGAACTTCGCATCCCGATCAGAGATAATGGTCTTGGGTACACCATGCAATCTCAGCATCTCCCGCACATAGATGGGAGCCAACTCGCTCGCTGAATTGGTCGTGCGGATGGGAATGAAATGCGCAGACTTGCTGAGACGGTCCACCACAACCCAAACAGCATCCTTCCCTCGTGGAGAACGAGGTAAACCAACCACAAAATCCATGGAGATGTCATCCCATGGCCACACAGGAATCTCCAAAGGCAGAATAAAGCCGGTAGGGCGCTTATGCTCAGCTTTGATCTTCTGGCAAATCCCACAAGACGCCACATACTTGGCAATATCCACTCTCATCCTTTTCCACCAGAAATTCTTCTTCAAGTCCCTGTACATCTTGGTCTCTCCAGGATGGACCGTGTACGGGGTGCGATGAGCTTCTTTCAGGATGTCTTCTTTCACTTGAGATTTTTGGGGCACGCACAGTCGGCCCTGAAACCTCAAGGCTCCCGCATCATCAACAGTAAAGTCTCCAGACTTGCCATCCTCAAGGCGCTTCCTCACCTGCTGGAGCAAACGATCATGCTGCTGTGCCTCTCGCACACGTTCAGGAATCGCTGACTCAAGAATCATTTGAGTTTCAGCCTGCACGGTCCCCGCAAAGCAGTAGGAGACTCCCAAACGCTCAAAATCAGCAACAAGACAATCAACAAAAGGGGGCATTGTCTTGCGGACCGAGGGCGTCGGCCACCACATTTGCTTTCCCGGATGATCTTGGATAGTGAGGTCATAATCCTTTATCAACTCTAGCCACCTCCTCTGCCTCAAGTTCAAATCTTTACGAGTAAAGATGTACTTGAGGCTCTTGTGATCAGTGAAAATATCACAAGACTCACCGCATGTAATGCCTCCATATCTTCAATGCAAACACCACGGCGGCTAGCTCAAGATCATGCGTGGGATAATTCTGCTCATGCTTTTTCAACTGCCTCGAAGCATAAGCAATCACCTTGCCCTCTTGCATGAGCACACACCCAAGTCCCAACCGAGAAGCATCGAGAATAAGCAGTGAAAGCGCTTCCGGCTCGGGAAGGGTAAGAACGAGGAGCGATCACTAACTTCTCCTTCAAAGTGCAGAAGCTGTGCTCACACTCTGCGATCCACTTTGGAACTTCATCCCCTTCTCGAGTCAGGTGTGAAAGTGGCTTGGCAATGATAGAGAAATCCTGCACAAAACGCCGATAGTAGCCAGACCAACCCAAGGAAACTACGCACCTCTTTGACATTGGAAGGCCTCTTCCAATCCAAAACTTCCGAGACTTTGCTAGGATCTCTGAGATATGCCCTCTGGATTGATGATGTGGCCAAGAAAACCCACTTCGAAATCCGGAACTCGCACTTTTCAGCTTAGCAAAGAATTGATTCTCCTCGTGGTACTCGGCACAAGCCTCAAGTGTCGCTCATGCTCCTCTTCCGATTTAGAGTAAATCGAGAATGTCATCGATGAACACTACCACAAACTCATCAAGGTACTTGTGTAGCATCTTGTTCATCGCCTCCATAAAGACAAATAGGAGCATTAGTTAGTCCAAAAGACATAACTTTAAATTCATAATGCCCATACCTAGTGGAGAAAGCGGTCTTCTCAATGTCCTGCTCCCTCACACGGATCTGATTATACCCGATCAAGATCAATCTTGGAGAACACCTTTGCTCCCTTGATTGGTCAAACAGATCCTCGATGCAGGCAAAGGATACTTGTTTTTGACTGTCACTTGATTAAGAGCACGATAATCAATGCACATACGCCAACTTCAATCCTTCTTGAGACGAAGAGGACGGAGTGCTCCCCATGGCGTCGCTACGCCGAATGAAGCCCTTGGCCATGAGATCCTCCAAGCTGCTTCTTCAACTCGTCTTGAAAAGGACGAGCCAAGCGGTATGGAGAAATAGAAATAGGTCTAGTACCGGAACAAGATCAATACGAAATTCCACATTCCTCACGGGAGGTAGACCAGGCAACTCGTCGGGGAACACATCAACGAATTCCTTCACTACAGAATCTCCTCAATGGAAATCGAAGAAGATGGTTTCTCGAGACAAGGTCATGAGGAAACCCAACAGCCTCAAGCGCCGACAGGAAAACAAACTAGTCAAAGCAAAGACGGAATCGAGGGTATACCACCCTGAAAGGTCAACTCTTCCCGGACGGGCCTGCAAGAAGCTGTCTTCCGAAACAACAGATCTTAGCACGGCATCGATGCAGCCACCCATGCCCAAAATGACATCAAAAGGAGCCAACTGGATCACCATGAGATTGGCAAAGAAAACCTCATCATCAATGGCAATGGTGCAACCAGGGCAAACCAAAGAACTAGCAATCAACCCCAGGAGAATCGACTAACACGGACTCGAGAAATCCGAACTCCCAACTTAGCTCTACTAGCAAACTCCGACGACACAAAAGAGTAGGATGCTCAGAATCAAATAGAACAAAGGCATCAACGGAATCCACGGCGAGTACGAAACCACCTCTGGATGCCGGGTGACTCGGCGGTCGGCAAAGCGTACACTCTGGTGGCGGCCAGGGACGTAAGAGCCCGACTCGGTGATGCCCCAACAAGGCTGGGGCGGAGGAGGCAAGCGAGGAGGAAGCGGGGCAGTGCGGGCACCCGATGCTGCCTTTGGTGGCGCCACGCAAAGGGTGGCTGAGAAACAGGGGCAGCCATCATGTGCACCGATCCTCTGGAAGACGCCCCGGAGTGGGAGGAGAAGGCACCGTCTCCCACTTGATGATGCTACCGGGTTCATCCGGCAGACTCGCCCCATATGGCTGGGCTTGCCACGGTGGTTGCAACTCCGGTCCAACCACACTCTGAAGCACGGTGCTCGCCACCGCACTTGAAGCACTTCATGCCCTGCCGGCACAGACGAACAGTCGCTCGCGAAGAAGATGACTGGGCGGCCCCATCTTAGCCCCGAGGAGGAGCCTGTCCTCCCTTGAACTTCTTGAAGGTGGGTCGTGAGAGGACCCACCTCCTCCACCAAAGGTCCTCTTCGGCCCCGCTTTGGCGTAGGAACCCCTGAACCTCCCGGGTTCTGCTTGTCCCGGGAGAGCTCCAACTCGAGCTCCATGCCCTTCGCTTGCTCCACCACAGCAGCGAGAAGTCACGAGGACAGTCGCCCCCATGACAACTCTGAACTCTGGTTGAGGCCCCTACGGAACCTCCTAGCTTTCTCCCGATCGTCGGCTGCCACAGTAGTCTGAAGCGCACCACGCTGTTGAACTCCTTCTCATACTCTGCCACCGACCTCTTTCCCTGGGAAAGAGTGGTCAGAGTAAGCTCCATCCTCTCAAGGAAAGACTCTGGATGGAACTTGGCTCGGAAGCGAGCCACAAAGTCCTCCCAGGTCACTGGACCCAGATCGGGGGCTCTAGCAGCCAGAACCCCCTCCCACCAGATATCCGCTTGGCCCTTCAGCTGAAAAGCCACAAAGCGAGTCCTCTGAACCGAGGTCAAATCTAGGACCTCAAACTGCCTCTCCATGTACCGCAGCCAATCTGCGGACTGGATTGGCGTGCCTGCTCCGTCGAAAGTGTCAAGACGGAGGGACATCCACTCCCGGAGACTCATCCTCGGCTCCGGTGCAGCGGGGGCAACAACAGGGGCCACTGCAGGGGAGGCACAACAAACAGGGCTGCCCGCACCGCTGGCGCAGCTCTGAATCTCCTCTCTGAGCCTGAACTAAATCTTCATTTGAGGCGGGCACCCCCGCCCGACCGTGCAGCTGGAAGCTCCTCCTGAGCTGGCCCACGAGCATTAAGCGGCGCTACCCTCGGCCAGCAGACTCCTCAACTCCTGGGAGCCTCGCCTGGCCTCCATAGCCACGGCGTCCCACGGCCTCTACCCCTCGGCATGGCTGCTTTAGACAGACAACCACCCAAACACGAAAGCACACAATCAAGATCATAGATCAAACATCATTATAAGCATATTCCTTATCACATAATCAAGCGCGATGCAATGATGAACCAAAACCCATCCTACTGTGCAACCAAGTGTGTCAGATTTTAGATTAGTTATGCCACTTTTACAAGTTTTAACGTTGCTATCCTATAACAAGGTTTTAGTTAGAACCTAAGCCATGTTTCTAAGTTATTCCACATCATATTTTAGTTGCAACTTAAGATATGACACTAAAAATACATATTCCGAGGACCTACAGCCCGCTCTGATACCAATCAGAATAACACCCGGCATTTAATATGCCCGAATGCTACCAAACACAAGCTAAACAACAACTAAATACCACATTTAACATAAAATTCCAGCAAAGGTGCATAGGCTAAAAACCGAGATTTCGGCAGCACCTCCTTTGTTTTATCATGAATTTAAGGAACAACAACAATATAGCATTATATGGCAATAAGAGAAACATCTAAAACAGCAATAAATAAAGTCTTAACGACAATAAGAGACTAACATTAAGCTCTTAAGGTTCCAAGTGTCAAACAAACAATAGAACTCTCATTAACCAAGCTAAGACTTAATTTAAAAGACCATCACACGCAATTTATTATCAAACTAAATGAATTGACTTGGGGAAACATTAAGGTGAAGCAACGTGTGAGCGTGTGACTATTCCCCTTTCCCGCATGCCGTTCTCATGGTACCTAAAATAACAAGAAAACACAAGGGTGAGTTCGAAAACTCAGCAAGCATACTGCAATGGACAACAAGCATAACAACATGACAATAACATCTTCCATCATGTACATCATCTCATTCATGATTACTTATCAATATCATCATCAATTTGTATGCGAAGTAATGCAATGCTCCTGACCCTCTGGAACCTCATACCGGTATGGGAAGTACACACCCGTCGGTGTGCACCCTTTCCTCCCTTCCATCCCGAAGATGGAGGGTGCCTACTCGCTTCCAAACACCACGTGGATGGAATCACGACATAGGACTTACTCAATGGCATTCCGGATTAGTCATAACTTTCTCACCGACCTTGCCGGACTAGTTAAGACTTTCTCACCGCCCTCGCCCTATCTCATGACATGCATGCAAAAGGCATAACTTGAGCTCTGGGACTCCGAATGAATTAAACGAGTACACCCTCGCGTAGCCTAGGAAATTTCCCAACTTTCTCTAGGTATACGGAAAGTCTGATTCGGCCTCTAAAGTTGTTTAATCTACAGATTACCGAGATGTGTTCCAATTACGTTACAGATTTTAACACGCTCGGTAAAACAGCCATAACTTTCAAACGGCTGATCGGATTTTAACGTGCTTTACGTCCACGGAAATACAATTAAATCATCTACAACTTCCTAGAAGTCCGTACGGTCAGATTCGAACTCTAAATTGATGAAAACTCGAACCCTAGCTCGACTGCTCAATCTGCCCGAAAACAGAAACGTGGACAAGTTTAGATCTAAACCAAATTACTTCAAACCAACGCCTCCAATTGATCTAAAAACTTCATAAACATCCTAGTAACAGTACCTAGATCAATCCCAAGGATCCCCATGTTCATACCTTTGCCCGAAGCACAAAACTCCAATCAATCTCCGCGGATCGCTCCTCGCTCCACGTTCCTCGCTCCTCGCTCCTCGCTCCTCGCTCCACGGAATGAATCCACGAGGTGCAGGGGTGGGGAGGCCACCCTAGGGCAGCAAGGGGTGGAGGGGAGGTGGTGTGGAGGTGGAGGAAGGGGAGGCTAGGGGGGCGCACAAGAGGGAGAGGGAGAGGGGTGGCGGCTAGGGCTTGGAGGAGAGGTGGGGGAGGGGGGCGCCCAAGGCTGCAAGGGGCGCACCTTGGCTGGTTGTGAACGCAAGGGAGGGCAGGAGGAGCCCTTTTTACCAGCCCCCACACCCTCTCCTAGTCCAATAAGAGTCCTCCTCAATCCCTCCAAAGCCCACCAAGGCCCAAAACTCCCCCGGGAAGGCCCAAAACCCCGAAAACAGCCCAGAAACGGCCCGGAAAAGCTATTAACCTCCAATTCCTATGGTTTTAACCTTATTTCCACATCTCATACTGTATTTAACCTTATCATGTTCAATAATTAAGGATACGACACTCTGAGGTGTCACAAAATCAATAGTTAAATTTGCACGAGAGCGTGCAGAAAATGTTCTTTTTTTCTGGACAAGAGGAAATAAGCTAGTTTTATAGTTTCTTATCTTCCCATCTTTTATTTATACTCTTATTAATAGAGGGATAACTTAACTTTGGGGTGTTTGGAACCAAGAAAAATTGGATGTAAAATGGAGGATTGCGATCTAAAGGAAAATTTTCATTTTGGTGTGTTTGGATTATAGTATTTCATCAAAGTATATCGTAGGAAAGTGTCAGACCCCGGAATAACACCTCTGAAATCCTCTGTGTATTCTGTACTAGTCCAGAAAATGCTAGTACACACAGTAGAAATGAAACCATAGCATATCCAGCGTTCTTTATTAATAAATATTCAAGGTTACAAATGAAATGGCGCGCAGGCCAACGAATAAATAAACGAATAAATGAAACAGCGGAAATAAAGATAAATAGATAGAGCCCAATTAATTTGCCACAGGCAATCGACTGGGGATGCGGCCTAGTCCAACTGATCCTCACCATCGTGGTATTCTTCCTCTGAAGTGGTAAATTAAGCAAGGTTGAGTACTAGCGTACTCAGCAAACCACACCGGAAATGCAATATAAATGTACAGGTAATCAAAGGATGTCGATATGGTTTGTTTAAGCGTAAAGCAATAGTTTAATAATCATTCAAAACAATTTTAAATGGCACAGTTTATAATGAAACTCAAATCTATACATTTTCCTTTATGACTCAGGAATCTCTCCTGGAATTGGCTAAGTTTTACCCATGATGGACTCCCTCCATCCAACATCATTTCTGAAAACCAAATTTTAATTTACTAAAGTCTAATCTGAGAATGGCTTGCTCGGCATGCCCATATCCACGGGCGCGGCTAATCGATTAGTTTGACACTCTGCAGAGGTTGTACAACTTTACCCACAAGACATAATATTTCCCTTAGTGTCAGCACACTTCCTTTGGTGAGTGACAGAGAAAATCATGACAAGGCCCCATTAATAAATCATACATGTAGTCATGCCCGCTAAGGTTTCACCGCTAAAAGACTCCCTCTATTCAGAAGCCCCCTCTTGCGCCAGAGTGGCAGCATCTCGCTTTCACCACACCACTACCCCCATATGGCATGACTGTCCATGAAATGATTTAATAAGGATAGCCAGGTTCGTCCCATTCCAGACTCGTGGTAGTACGGTTAGGCTTTACATTCAGCGAGACTCAGACCGGTCCTTAATTGACTAGGCGAGACTGTCCACAAACCCAGAACCATGACCTCACCACTTTCCAACCAATTCTCGCCCGGTCTAAGTCATTTTCATTTTAACCATGCTATCTCCACATTATCACTAATATTGATCATCATAAGTTTCCATTTGAACATGTCGTCATTTTGGCATAAAATTCCCCAAAACTTCCTAAGTTCAGTTCTAAGCATGTCTAAGCAATGTCCAAATATTACCATAGTCATAATTCATATTTTTACTAAGGTTACAAGGGAATCGGAATTCAAATGTCAAAGGTCGCATGTCGAAATTGGATATAACTATCATTTGAAACTAGGTCGAAAATTAATGTCTATAATAAATAAGCATGCAATAATTGTAAATACAACATACAAGTTCATAAAACGGGGAGCAACATGGTCAAGGGGGTGTGACTTGCCTGGTTCGACGAGTTGTTGCTCGAAATCGTCGTTCGGGAACTCCTCGGACTCTCCGTAATCTACGTGCGAAAAACAACCAATTTCAAATAAAATCCAAATGAATTCAAATAAATTCAAATTTTAAATTCAAACTAGCACTAAACTAAAATTTAAGGTTTTTAATGAATTTAGGAGGAAGAACGGAGCCGAACGGGCGAAAACGGGCTTTCGGAAGTTTAAAAACAAATAAAACGGATTTTCTGGAATTTTTAAATTTTTTTGAAAAGAAAATCCGAATTTTCCACGTCATGCTGATGTCAGCGGCATTTTTCGGTTTTTTTGGAAATCATTTTTTTCTTTTGAAGCTTGGTGACAGGTGGGCGGGGCCCGTGGATCGAGTCCAGCGCCGACGGTGGACCGAGCGCCAGCGGGCCGAGGCAGGCGAGGCGTCGTCAAGGCGGCGCCGGCGCCAGAGAGGACGGTGGAGCGGCGCCGACTGCGATGACAGGCGAAGCTGGCAGCGGGCCGACGGAGCGGAAGGAGGCCGGAGGAGGCGGCGCGCCGAGACAGGCGGCTGGCTCGGGCGCAGCGGCCGGAGGCGAGGAAGGAGGCGGCGGCGGAGGAGAGGGAGCAGAGAGGAGAGGCACTGGAGAAGGAGGGGCTCGGGGTTTTATAGGGGAGGAAGGCGGCGCAGCTTGGCGCGGAGGAGGCGGCGGTGGCGGTTGCGGGCGCGGGGTGGCCGGCGGGAAGGGCGGGGCGTCCGTTGGCGGCGGCGCGCTGGATGCGAAGGAGCAGGGCGTCACAGAAAGTTTTATTCAAATCAATCATGAGATTAAACCTCATGGGAAGGGTTTCTTTAATAGCTTCAAGGTGGGTTTTCTCTTCAAGTAGAGACTAGTAGAGAAAATATTTCCTGTATTTCCCATGCTAAGCATACAACGTCCATTACCCCCTTTGGGCAATTCAAGTGTTTTCGGTTTATTGAGGATTTAATTAAGCGTGGCATTGGATTCTAGGGTCTTTCCCAATTCCTATAGTTTGTTCTGTTCGTCCATTACACACTGAATGAACTGTGCGGCCTTCCAAGGGCAGCTCTTTCACCAAGGGATTGTTTGGATGAGAGGGATTTCTTGGGATTTAGTTCAATCCCATTTATTCGAAAAATCTTCCTTAACCAAATATGCACTAAGTGAGTGTTTAGACGAGGGGGGATTGTTTCGGAAGATTTTGGGGCTTCAAAGTTCCAAACTTTCCATGTCCTATCCAAACTGAGCCAAAATTTTGTTTTGGCCAAAATTTGTACAATTAGCCAAAATTTAAAACATCCAAGTCATGGTGCTAAACCAACACCATGACTTGGGCGAGAGTAATACTAACTAGGAACTTTAGAAATATGAGGATGTACCATATATTTATTAGTGCTGAACAAATGTGGGTTTCATGCATATCACAAACGGTTCTTGGCTAGAACCCTCTTTGATAACAGATTATCACAGATGGTTCGTGACTAGAACCGTCTGTGATGTGTATTTCATAGACGGTTCATAAACCGTCTGTGATATGCAACGATTATCACTGACACATAGTTACAGGCGGTTCAAAAAACCGTCTGTGATGACAGTTTCGAACCTTCTGTGATGCCTTTCTCTGTAGTAGTATGGGTTGCTGCTCGAATTGTTGTATGCCATTTTAGTGATATCAGAAGACATAAGCTACTCCAAGGAATATTTGCACTTCTTAGTCATGCTCCATATAAACATATTAGACAATTTCATCAAGATTGGATTGTTAAAGGGAGAAAGAAGGATCCCAAACCCTATGACTAATTTTTAAAGTCTGTAACCATTAAATTAGATTTTTTTTCTGAATCAATCCATTGAATTATACGAGATATTTTACATTGTTGAAGTAATCTTGTAGTACTTTCTCTCCCGAAAGAAAATTTTACATTCCGAAATATTTAGTCACTACTGTTTACATCCAGAAATAATTGAAACTAAATTTACAGGCAACATTCTTCTGCTCATGTAGACCATTTATCCGGCATAGTTTCTTGGTCCAATGAATGAAGGCACTCAGAAGCATTTGCATGTCCTAAGATAAGCAGCATCAATTTCAAATGAAACACAAAGTCAAAATCCTTTAGATAATTTAAGAGTCCACGGGCTTGCCGTTTTTTGCCATCATTTGGGCCATCTTTTTCAACATATTGGAGCACCTCAATAATAGAAGGAAATAGATTGTTGATGCTCTTAAGGGTTTTATAGTAAGAACACCATCGAGTGTCTACCGTCCTTTGAAGAGATTGCTCTTGATTTAATCCTGTTCCACTACTAAGCTGACCACTGCCAATGGCTTTTCTCACAGTCTCTTGTTGACTTTCTCTAATCATATCTCTCCGCTTGCAGGAAGCTCCAACTATATTAAGCAAAAGATTCACCATGTCAAAGAAGTCACTAATATCATCATTCTTTTTAGCTACTGCTACAATGACTAGCTGAAGTTGATGGGCAAAGCAATGAACGTAATATGCTGAGCTATTCTCTCTCATTATCAAAGCTCTCAAGCCGTTAAACTCACCTCTCATGTTGCTTGCTCCATCATAACCTTGGCCTCTAATTTGTTTTATGCTCAATCCATACATAGAAAAGAGATGATCAATATTAGATTTGAGACAAGAAGCTGATGTCTCTTTTACATGAACAACACCAATAAGTCTTTCTTTAATTAATCCATGCTTGTCAACATATCGCAAAACAACAGCCATTTGTTCCTTATCAAAAATATCAGCAGACTCATCGACCATCAAACAAAAGACATCACCACCAATTTCGTTGATGATAGATTTCACTATGATCTATAGAAAACACAATAAACATTGTTCAATAATGATACTAAGATTGGAAAATTTTGTAAGTAGAATAAGAATAAACAAGAATTTTTATTTTATTACCTTAGCAAAACAATTAGCGATGTCCTTCTGAATTGTTGGAGATACCATTTGTTTATTTAAAGGAGCATTTCTCAACACAACTCTCTTCACCTTATCATTTTGTTCTGCCACAAGTTTGACCAACTCCAAAAATTTTTCCCTATTATTAGAGCCATCTGATTCATCGTGGCCACGAAAAGCTAAACCTTGATGCAACAAATATCTAGCTGCATTAATGGAAGTATTCAATCGAATACGATGCTCCTCTCTAGTGACTTGACTCTGCTTGTTGAGAGCAGCAACAAATGACTGGTCTTGTTTCAACAAACTGTTGGCTCTTTTCACTGCCACGTTGTGGAAACTATTACACTGACCAACATGAGTTTGAAGCCGATCTGACTTGTTCCATCCACAAAACCTTCCGTTACAAATGCATCATTTCCACCTTGGCCTTTAATGCAATCTCTGAACAAGTAGCAATATAAACAAAATGCTTTATCGATTTTCTCGCTGTACTCAAGCCAATCATATTTGGTGAACCATTCTGGATTAAACCGACGTAAATGGTTTGATATGCTTCTTTGTGGATACATGAAACCATCTTTTGGCCTATACGGACCTCTAATCAAATATCTTCGCCTGATCTCATCTTGTAGTTTTGGTCCTATGTATTCCGATATTCTCTTCCTATCAACTGGATCATATGGAAGGTCATCTAAATTTACCTCTCTCGATCACAGCGGCAAAGAGGGAGTGTTGCTATTTATGTTAGATCCCCCTCCATCTCTACTTGATGCTCCACCATCATGATTGTCACTATCTGCTGCTGGTGGAAGCTTTCTTTTTAAATATCGCTCCATAAATTTTTTACTACCTGTGATTCTCAAAACAAAGACAAAACTTTAGTGATTCTCAAAACACCCGTAAATTATCAAGATGAATTAATCAAGATGATTCGTATTGCATAATTACCAGCACCACAGACTTCAACTCTTCAAGTCACAGCAAACGTGCAAGCAGCAAGCTGCAAGCACGGCAGCACGCGCGATGCGCCGGTGCCGGCTGACTCCAACCTCCACGAGCTTGACGTTCTGGCCGCATTTTTTTTCTTGTGCTCGGCTGCCGTCACGGCCTGAGGTTGACCAGCGCTTTCACTAGGTCCAGCCGGAGCAGGCACAGGCGCACATCAGCCAAGCGGCGTGCACTGCCCGACCACACCTGCCGCACGACGCACCGAGTCCACTAATCAAATGAAGAAGATGCAAGAAATTAAAGGGCGTGCGAGAATGGGATTGATGTTAACCTAGGGTTGGGCGAGATCGGCAACGACGTGGAAGACGTGGCCAGAAGAAACGAAACGCTCGGTAAAAGAACCTCCACCTTGGGCCTTTGGCCTTTGCAAACGAAACGTCACGTACGGGAGGAACGTCAAAGAACATCAGGCCGATGATTGGGGTCATCAAAATTACTCGATGGGGTCATATACTAATATACCTAGCTAATTACATGATCTTAATTAGAAGACACTGGTGTCAGTTGACACCATCCAAATACATTGGATCCGCCCATAATAAAGTGAAGGATGTTTGGTTGGCTGCAAGGGATGAAGATATCTGGAAGTTAGAGAGAAGACTTTCTGCTGAAATTAATCTATTTGCATCATTCAAGCAAATATATTACAATATGACAGCAACATTAAAGTCATGCTTTTCATATTTATCTATCTTCCCTAAAGGGTGTGGTATCCATAAGGAAAAACTTATTCGGCAGTGGATTGCACTCGATTTGTTGGGATCAAAACATGGGACCTTGCCTAATTATGTGCAAGGGGAGATGTACATTCATGAACTTTTATCAGCATCCTTCCTCCAAGTCCTAGATGCAGAGCCATCCTGGGTATGTTGTTACAAATGTACTAAGCTGAAGTTCTTTCCTAACTTACATGAAGTATGTGTTTTTCTGGCACGTACGTAAATATTTATAAATACTCACTGACAATGCTGGATGTTCAATGTCTTCAACTTTTTTTTCCCTGTATTATCAGTGGAAAATGGAAATATTTATAAATAATTATAAATAGCACTCACTGACAATGCTGGATGTTCAATATCTTCAACTTTATTTTCCTTTATTATCAGTGGAAAATGAAAATGCTTATGTACTCTTCTAAAATGAAAACGGCAATGATACTAAAGCAAATTAAGTGCTTAGGGTTGATTTGCATTCTATTGCTTAAAATAAAATGAACCATTTGTCCATTATTCAATTTTCTTCCGAGCAGAGCATAGGAGCGTCACTTATCTTGTTACAACAGTACGAAATTCAATTAGCAAGGGACACATAATTTAAATTTTAAATAGAGTATTTAGTTCCCCTGCTGTCATTGTGGAGTCATTCTGCGCTATGTTTTATCCTCTATAAATCATTTTGCCAGTACATGCTATTAAAACATTGTTCTCGTCAATGAAATACATCTCAGAGCTCCATATGTCCACATGGCTATTCGGGTTTTATCCTTATTAGTCAATGGCAAACATGTCTTTTCACATGAGCTGACTGCTGGTTCTCCCCCTTATTCCCTTAAGCCCTCACCCAAGCCAGTGTCTATTCATCAACAAGTTGGTGAACTCGTATGTACTCGCGCTAACATACCATGGGAAGCTTTGGTAAAAGAGATCCTAACTAACACAAAATTGTAAAGTAGAGGGGCTTATTTGTGTTGTTTGAAAGTAGGGGACTAAGACTTGATTGACATGAAAGTAGGGGGACCAAATGTTTCATTAAACCTAGTTTAAATGCTGATTTATTTTTAATTTTTGTGAACATTTGACATGCTTTGCGTTCTTTTGGTAGGAAAACAGCATTGAGCAACTCAGTATATGTCACACACGAGTAGAATTAATCAACTGGTAATTAAGTTGATTACCTATTGAACTTTTTAAAAATAATCCTTTTATAATTTTATTTCTAAAACTAAAACCATCCGAAAAATATTTTTATAAAATTAACCCTGCTTGCAACATCATGATCGGTGGTGCTGCAAATTGCAAATAAACATTTAAACACCATAACGCCATAGGCTGTGGTGTGGCGATATGGTGTTGCAAGCAGGGTTCATTTTTAAAAATAAGTTTCAGGCAAGCTTAATTTTAAAAACTAAGATATAAAAAGGGTTATTTTTGATAAAAAAAACAATCACCTACTGTATGCAATGTTCACCAGCAATATATTGAGATTTAGAAAGCATTAGCTTAGTTTAGTATAGCAATATCACAGCTTAAGGATTCTTTATAATAAACAAATACAACATGTGGGGTACTGCAGTTTACTCTAGTTCAAATCATTTGAAAATCTAGTCCATTAGTATGTTTTGTAATTTGTTTTATGTGACCTTCTTTCAGCGTTTACATCGAATGAACAGATAATGAGGAACTGTAAATAAATCTTTTGTACTTTATTTGAAAAAATAGAACTTGATTAGGGCCTTTGTGGCATGTAACCATTAGAAATCATTTATTACATGCATAAATTATTTAACTTTATTTTATATGATGTCAGCTACAGAAATTCATACTTGCTCTTGTTAATGTTTAATACTTGAATTTAATCACTGGCATGATAAAGATGATAACACTTTTTTTGTTACTCCTATGTTTCAATGTGAAATTGTTTATGTCAACATTTACTCCAGTGTGCACAAGTTCTTGTGGGTACTTATTTCTTTAGGAACAGTCATTTAGGGTGTGTTTTAGCCAAGGATCTTTGATGGCCTAGCTAAATGGTTAATAACTAGTCTGATTTTGTACACAAGTCTTGGCGCTAAATGGCTAATAGCTAGTCTGATTTTTATAGAAGTACTAGTCTGACTCCAAACGGGCTATTGGTTTGAAGAAAATTATGTGATTTGGTTTTGTTTCGCCTTTCAGGTTACAGGGATCAATCACACTAATTCTTCTATGGTACTCCGTGTTCCTAACTTGGTATATGACTTCGCAAAGTATGTTGCTCATGAAGGCCTCCTAATTTTGGATGGTCGAGAGGTGCCCAGTGGGTGTACAGAAAAGACGAATTACTGCTATGGAGTGGTGATCAATGACACTGTGCAATGGGCATTTCGGAAAGGTTTACTCAAGAGGGCAAAAGCAGTATCTTTCAAGAACTGTGTGGCAACAAAGCCTCTTGCAGAAGCTTTCTCAGTACTTAAGCACTTGCGTGTCTTGGATCTTAGTGGTTGTTGCATTGTAGAATTATCTGCTTCCATTAGCAATTTGAGGCATCTGAGATATCTTGATGTCTCCAACTCAAGGATTCAGTCCTTGCCAAACCAAGTTACTAGTTTGAGAAATTTGGAGACATTGGATCTCTCAGAAACTTGTCTTGAGTTGTTACCATCTTCCATTGCCATATTTAAAAAGCTAAAATACTTGAATTTGCATGGATGTGACAAACTTCAAAATTTACCTCCATCCCTTGGTGATCTCGAGAGGCTAGAGCATCTTAACCTGTCACTTTGTTCTGGAGTTAGCGAACTACCTGCATCTCTTTGTGAACTTCAGACTTTGGACCTATCAGGTTGCACAGAGCTTCAACAATTGCCTCATTCTTTTCGTAACTTTGGAAGTTTAGAAGATCTAAATCTGTCAAGTTGCTCGAGACTCAAGGAGCTACCTGACTCTTTTGATGATATTTGTCACCTTCGATTTTTGAACCTATCAAGTTGCTCTCAGCTTCAGAAGTTGCCAGAATCTCTTAAAAAGCTTGTAAATTTGGAGCATATTAATCTGTCAAATATTGCAGGCAGTGTGGATCTCCATCAAGTACAACATTGTTACGGTCCTCCAACTATAAACACAACTCAGCACTAGTACTTGAGCGATTTGGATACAATTGATGAAGAACTGGATAGAGTTTAGACTGGGAAAAGCAAGAAGTATGAGTGGACAGCAAGAACAACAGAAGATAGAGAGAGCAGTCCAAAGGAGGAAGAAAGGCAACTCCTAGAATATTTTGTTCCCCTTTCTTGTGCTGCGCTGGCTTCCTTTTGTACTCCACAACTCAGGTCAACCCTAAGCACTCACCTAGCCCACAGCCCATAACAACCAAGCCCAATGCTCATCTAGAGACAGTATGTGACATTACTCTCCCCTTGAAATGCAGCTTGACCCCAAGCTGAAGTATTCCATTCCCAAGCCTTGGTAGCCACGTTGCTTGCAAATTGGAGTTATCAGGATCCCATGACTGAACTGGTGTATTGTTTGCCCCACGTTGCTTGCAAATGGTATTTCAGCCACCAGTTGATACCTGAACTTGTGTATTGTTGGCCCCATGACGTATTCCCATGATCTTGCTTCCCTATGGTAGAACTCAACCGTTTGCATACTAGATGATGTGCCAACCATATCCACTACTCTAGCAAGAATCTGCACCACCACAATTTGCTTGCCAACAGTGAACCAAAACAGTGTAGCATGCTGGAGAACACCACAACCAAGCCCCAGTTCTTGCAGATTCATTCTCATTAATGCAATGGCTCGATCTTGTTGATACCTTCCCTACTCACTAAAGCAAATGAGTATGATACCTTCCCTACTCAGACGTTCAATACCTATATTTTCTTGATTCGGCTCATTGCATGGAGTTGCAGTTGCCCATATTTGCAAATTCTTCTGAAATTTCCCATTACTAGTCAACACACAATAAATGCACCACGAGATAACAGGAGCTCTCGACAGTTTCTCAGTAATGAAACTCATGGTATGTAGTTCAGCTGAGATTCTAAAGCAGGGAGAGATTTCACAGTGCTTACCAAGGAATAGTAGCATTTCCATCTCAGCTGCACCAAAAACTAGATTTCTTGATTTTAATTGCATCAATCTAGCACATAACTGTAGCACAGCCATTCTGCTTTGAGGTGATGAGTGTGAAGGCATCAATTGTATACCACTTCTACAACACCAAGGTTGGAGCACCACTTTTTCTCTGTTGAACAAGGGTGGTGCCCATGGTTGCTTTAGCTGCACGTCGGCTCGGCCGCAATTGAATGACAACGAAGGTGTTGGCAGTTGTTCAACTCCAGTGCTTGTAACTTTGACTTGAGTAGGGTGTGGCCATAGAAGCAGTAACAACCTTGTACCTGGATTCCCTGTGCATATCTCTCTAGTGAAAGTTTTGCACTGGATGCAAGTCTTGAGTGGATTTTCAGTTACATAGCAAAAACATTTCTGAAGATAACTCTGAGGCTTCTCCTTGGTTGTTCTAGTGAGATGTTGCTCACACCTTGTGAATGACCAAGTGATCCGTAGGCACAAGGTCGTGGAAGTCGCCCATGGTGGCCGTGGTGGTGGACGGCTTGCCGGATCACGTAACTGCAGCACTGACCACCTTGCCACACCCAGTGTGGTGTTCCCATGGCTGAGCTCGGCGGACTCCCCTCGAGGTTGTGGCCTTGCTGATAGTGTGTCCGTCGATGCACCGAGGATTGCCTGCAATAGGGTTGGTGACACGCTTGAAGGCCTCAACGTGTGTGGCGACCACACCAGGCACGACCAAAGAGGTGGTCAAGGGCAAAATCGCAGTTGCCATTGGGGTAGACACCACCATCAGCTCGCTGGGGTTGTGGTTTAGGCACGGCATCAAGCACCTGGTTGGCCTTGCTGTGTCGAGGCTGCTGGTGATGACGCCGATGAGGGTGCCGCTCCTTGGGGGTATTTCGTCAAACACCTCACTTGCGCAACATTGCTCCACCTCGACTTGAACAAGCGGAGCGGCCAGAACAGGCTCAACAACGAGCGTGTTAGCCAAGGGCAACGACGACGCTATAGCAGGGGTGGACGCCACCATTGGTATGCCAGCATCATGGCTGAGGAGCACCATCGAACATCTAGAGGGCATCTCGGAGTCGTTGCTGTTGTTCATGGCGTCACAGCCAGCTTGGAGCTCTTCGGTGGCGGCAGCCACCATGGAACGCCCTATGCGCAAGTCGATGAGAATCTTCTCGCACAGCTCAATGACTCGGTCACTTGTTGCGATTGCTCTCTCAAAAGCATCAGCCATGGCTTGGATCGAAGGCTCTAATACCAAATGTTACGGTCCTCCAACTCTAAACACAACTGAGCACTAGTACTTGAGCGATTTGGATACAATTGATGAAGAACTGGATAGAGTTTAGACTGGGAAAAGCAAGAAGTATGAGTGGACAGCAAGAACAACAGAAGATAGAGAGAGCAGTCCAAAGGAGGAAGAAAGGCAACGCCTAGAATATTTTGTTCCCCTTTCTTGTGCTGCGCTGGCTTCCTTTTGTACTCCACAACTCAGGTCAACCCTAAGCACTCACCTAGCCCACAGCCCATAACAACCAAGCCCAATGCTCATCTAGAGACAGTATGTGACATTTTACAATCTATAGGCACTCTCAAGGAGGTGAGTTTCAGTGAAGAAATAGGAGGGGGCACACTATTCCAAACATGTCTGGAAGCTGATGATCGTGCAGATATTAATAAGGTAGTATCATCTTATCGTTCTGCCACTGCATGTGATACAAATACATAGTGTAGGTTGTTTACGGATTTTCAGAGTTTGATCTTGTGAGTACTACTGTTTGTCCGGAGGAAATATTTTATGTTGACCTGAGTTTAGGGAAAAACTCACATAAAACGTTCTCTATTACAGAAAGAATCAAATATCTTGCATCTAGTCAGCATAATTGTCATGAACCTTAGGCCATGACGGGTAACAACTGCAATACGGAAAGTGGCCGGACAACGACAACACGAAGAAGAATTGGTGGCTCATAGGAGGAGTGCACAGCCGAGAGTGGGAAGGTTAGTGCTTGGCCGAGAGAGGATCATAGACTTAGAGACTTGATCTATCCAATTCAAAACCATGCACCTAACACATTGATAATGCTGTGGTACGCAGCCAAATGTTGTTAGTTTTAGCGAGTCTTTCAATTAGTTAATGTATCTGTGAAATCATGTGCTGAAAAATTGGCTAAGATTTAAACTTGGAAAATGTGTTTTGTGCATGAGTTCGACAATTTGACAAGAAACAGTGAAGTTCTCTTTTGTGCCGGACCAAACTTTCAAGAAACAGTAAGTTTCCCTTGTACGCCGGACCGTTTTTCTTTGGCCCGCCGTGAACGTGTTTTCAAACGTTTTTGAGCCGGACTAAAACTTTCAAAACCAGTAAGTTTCGCGTGTACGACGGACTCTCCCCTCCACAAGCAAGGTAGATTTTTGACGGCTGTTTTCACGTTTGCGCCGGACCGGATTTTTGGTCCGGCGTGAATGGTTTTTTGCTCGATTAGTGATGAGACCATGCTCATCATGGACAAAACTAACACTGCATACATATGGTCATCACCAAGTATTGCTACAGTTATATCAACTACATGGTTTCATCGACCCCCACCTTGGCTAGGACCATTAAGTTGGCGACACTTCACAGCATCCTCTACTTCGTATAAAACTAATACGATGGCTCCATCTGCATGGCTTTATCGACCCCCACCTTGGCCATCCTTCTACATCTTCGTCGGTTCAAGGACCATTGACTCGAGCTCGAGCCCGTCAAATGAATTATCAGATCTAAAGACAAACTTGGGAGAAGATGATGAACTTGAGTCGAGGACGACTCAAATGCAAGAAGGGGAGGATGATGAGGACATCACTACCATGCATACGGCCATGCCTACAAACCCAATTGAAGCCAACAATGTAATACAAGGGCTAATTACTCGAGCTCGCGCATGTCAATTCAATTACCAGGTGAATGCGTTCCTCGGGTTGCATACAAATAATTTAATGAATGGAATGCTATTTAATCATTGTGATGATTTTATCGTCCTTAGGAACCAAGAAGAAGGACTCCCAAACGTCAAGCATGAAGCCAATTCTTCCGGTGCACAAGTTCAACTCGGATTCGGCCTCCGGGACAGCACCAACTTAAAACAACCATAACTTTTGATCCACAAGGTTGTTTGAGGTCTATGAGTACTGGTTTGAAAGGTTTCGACGTCCTCTTTCCAACGGATTCGGCCCCATCTCCAAAATCATTACGAGTCAACGGGAATCTGCAAAACAAGTTCGGTAATCTTTCCAAATCCGAGTCAAACTAGGAATAGGAGTCCTACTCGGCCATGGAGGTGTTTTGGACGCCCCAAGCCTGGTTTTTGCCTCCTATTTCTCCTATAAATAGCTAGGGAGTCCCCCAAAATAACTTGGGTTTTGGTTATTTGATAGTTTAGTCTTTTGCTACTATTTGAGTCTTTTAGACGTGCTCAACAGCCGCCTAACAAGCTCCTTGTATCGGAACCCCAATTTTTCTATACTTCATCTATATTTGCAATTTTAAATTGCTTTTGCCTTGTTCTTGCTTGTTCTTTGATTGCTTGCAGGAATTGATCTTCGTGATCAGGTTGATCGTGCCCACGGCAAGGTCAATAACCATCTGGAGTTGGTTTAGCGATTGCTAAGGCGCATCGTCGTTGTACGTTGTAGTCGGATCGTCAAAGTCGTCTCCTCCCAAATCGAAGGTTATCATTCTCATCGAAAGATCGGGACACCCAGTGTTACATCAAGTGACTGATGCATCCCTCCGAGGTGTGCACCGTGCCCTTCGCGGCCCAGCCGTATGGCGCACGTGCCTCGCCCGGTGAGCGGACTGCCCAACTGGCCCAGGGGCGTGGGCCTTGGCCCAACAAGGGAAATACACACCTTGGCTACCATAGCCAGGCCATAAGAGTCCCATGTGGCCCCCAAAAGACTAGCCTGATGGGGGGAGGGTTGCTCTCCCTTTTAAGGTGGTATTCTCTCCCCTCCACAAGCAAGGTGGTACTATCATTTAGGGTTTTGAGCAATTTTGGAATTGAATTCTGGCTTGAATTTGAGATTATGAAATTTGTGAGAATTTCATGTTGCTTGTTTTCAAGCGGACTTTATGCAATGCTCATGTGAGTATTTGCATGGACTAATGTTGAGTCAAGTCGCGGACTTGTGCTCGGAATCGTTTTGTGGTTTGTTCATGTGCAGGTATTGCTCGAGGGCGAATGTGGTCGGTGACGGGACCGGAACTAGGTTCATGGAGGAACTGAGGTTCGGGACTAGGTTCAGGGGGAACTGAGGTCTTGGTGGTCAAGGATGTCATGCGGGATGTTCAGGCTAAGAGAATGGTGCACATGAAGAATGGTTAGTCACGTGAGAATGGCAGGAGGTCATTCGCGTGCAAAGTGTTAGTCACGTGAGTATGGTAGGGTTGCCATATGCGTGCAAGAGTTGTACTCGGCCAGGTTGGGCCAAGAGAAGTTGTGTTGAATACATACTCTTTCTAGGATTAGGAGTGGGACTCCTTCTAGGATTAGGAGTGGGACTCCTTCTAGGATTAGGAGTAGGAATTGTATTCATGACTCCATGTGTTTTGCTCCTTTAAATAGGAGGGGTTATCTCCTGTTGAAGGGCATCAAGCTTTGAGAAAGCTTTAGGGTTGTACTCTTTTGTTTGGAGTACTTTAGACAAAAAAAGGAGAAATAAAGATCAAGTTCTTCAAATCTTTCGGCGAGCTACAATTCTAGTTAGATCTATTCTCGTCATCTTCTATCACAGCAAGCTTGCATGGTTCATAACTTTTGATCCATAAGTCCGATCGATCTGATTCTTTTTGGGTTCGATTCGTATTGGAATCTAGTTTCTTGTGTCCAAATTTCAGATCATTCCGAAGGGTGGATCTCTGGGAATTTGCATTTTACCAAACCTCTGTCATTCTATTTTTGTCGAATACGAGGCAATTATTTGGTTCTGTTTTGGGGTGAACTTTTAGTAGATCAAGAATTTGGTTTTAGCTTCTGCACAATCATTCACCCCCTCTGATTGCTATATTCGTGTCTTTCGATCCTACAGTATCCAATAGTAGTAATTTTTTTTTAAAAAAAATACCAAACTGCCAAAAACAACCATTAATGGACTGAGAGCTCCCTCTCAGCACAACGCCAAACTTCGATTATCACTTTGACCCTTCAAAAGGGAAATAAATAATAGCTACACATCCAGATACACGGTATATTTGCTCCAGGCTGTTCTTTTTTTTTCCGACAAAACAAATCTTATGTTCTCAACTTGTTACCTCCAATCCGCTCAAACAGAAAGAAAAACTTGTGATCTCCAATGAAATTTATATGTCAAGGGAAACTATTTATGGGTTATTTCAGAAACCATTTGTTTAGACCAAATTTGATAAACCTCTCAAAAGTTCTTTTGTACTATACTCCCTCCTGTCACAAATGGGATGCGTGCAGTCAAATTTTTGAAAGTTTAGCTATCGGTAGCTTTTTAAGTATTTAGATTGGAGGAAAAAATGCCTAAATATACAACATATAAAACGAAATTTCAAAAATATACAACATTTAAATTTTTTTTCAAAAATAGCACGACGGCCGCCACTCGATGCAGCGGGGTCCAAAGCCCAGCTGCAGTGATAGCCAGTGGGAGCATTCGGCGAGAGGGGGGCTAGGGGGGCCACGGGGGCCTCAGTGCCGCCAGGCACAGCGGCAGCTAGGTGGGAGGGGCGGGGGGCCCACGGGGAAGAGCTGCCGCCGCCAGCGCAGCAGCCAGCGCCTGCAATCGGTAGGGCCACGGGCAGGAGCCAGGTGGCGGCCACGGAGGGCAGGGAGAGGGGGGCCACGAGCGGGAGCGAGGCGCGCGTCGGCGCATGGGGGCCGGCCCGCTCTAAAAAATTCCCATTTGCTCCCATGCCTGGCTGCTTTCGGCGTAAAGAAATGGATGCACATGGGTGAATAGAAACGGGTGGTTGGCACAGTTTGAAACGTCGCGTCAAATCAGAATCCAAAGCGCATAATAGCTGCGATTCCATGTATTAACGGTACTAATGAACGCGATTATAAGAAAAGAAGATAGTTATACGTAAGAAAATCACGATTAACGTAAACATCACAGTGATGACGTTGGCTCCTATAAAGCCAGGCCACCAGGGGCACCGAGGAATTCGCGTTTCTTCGCAGTGTGCTAGAGCAAGAGAGTAGAGACCTTGGGGTGTGAGAACAGAGAGGCTGGGAGCCATTGTGAGAGTAGGCAGCTTGGGAGCTGATTGAGAGTAGAGTGGAGAGCGTGAGAGCAGAGAGCCTAAAGGCGAGGCTAGCATTTGGAGAGCACGAAGACAGGAGACTAATTAGTCGGTGGTTATAGTTTGTTCAAATATTCAGAAAGTTTAATCATTTTGAATTATTTTATTCATGATTTTTATATTGCAGGTATTTTTGAGGAACATTTATTGGTACATTGCTCGAGCTTTATTGATCATTTGTACAACTTTGAAAAGGTTAGTTACAAATCCGCATCAATAATAATATGTTTTCTGATGTAGTATTACTGACCAACTTGCTTTGTTAGGTTTCAGTGTTGACGTTTATGCTATCTATTATGGTTAGTACAGGAAAACATGGCAAATGAGTAGAAGATGATTTGATAATTTAAGTACTCCTGATGTAGTAGTTAAATAACATGCAATAGTAAAATAGAAGAATATCCCCGCCGTCCAGATAAATTACAAATGAATCGTAGCTCCTAAATATTGTTGCATAAAAGAACAACCTTCTTTTGGCTATGTATAAATTTTTTACTTTGTTAGAATGAACATGAATTGTAAAGTATGTGATGGCTTTGTGTGTAGCAGTGATATATATGCTATTATGTGCAGAGAACGTGAATTAACTGTGACAGCTAAAAATGTGTATGTAAGTAAGGAGATTCAAATGGAATAAAAAGTTAAAGTAGCTTGTATTACATAAAATAACAACATCATTTTGGGACCATGAGTGTATGCAGAGGTCAGGACCCTCTGCCGAGGTAATGTTGAACTGTCTCGGGGGGCAGGACCCTCGGATGACCATCGGACCGTATAATTTCGCACGATTATTCGCTTCAGCGAAGAACTGTTTTTATTTTTGGACGTAATCTCTACTTGGACCAGAAAGGAGTTGACCTCCTTTCTGAACTTAATTACTCGAACCAAAGTGGCTGATAAATCTGCATTAAATCTTGCTGGCCCAAAGGTCTGGACCGTGGTAAGCTATTTTTGCCTTATTACTTTTTTGACTTCTTATTGTTGTTTTTGTCTCGTGTAGGTACCGACGCTGCAGAGACCGCAGAAGTCGACCTCGACGCCGTTCCAGAACACTAAGAGCAAGGCAAGCACTTCCCCTTCTTTCATGTGAATACGCTTTGACCTAGCTTATGTTATTGTGATGAAATGCATGTATGGATGGGTTACTTTCAGTAAACACTATATATTGCGAACGTGGTCGATAAATTTGCGAATTAATCGTAGCAGAGGTGTGAGAACATATTTGGAGTGGTTTGTTTATTTTTTCACAAACTTTAATAATTTTTGTTTTTTTCATACATGATTTGTATCTTGCAGGTATTTTCGACGAACATTTATTGGTTCAAAGCTTGAGTTTTCTTGATCTTCAGTACTACTTGGAGAAGGTGATGAGGACATCACTACCATGGATACGGCCATGTCTACAAACCCAATTGAAACCAACAATGTAATACAAGGGCCAATTACTCGAGCTCGCGCACGTCAATTCAATTGCCAGGTGAATGCGTTCCTCGGGTTGCATAAAAATAATTTAATGAATGGAATGCTATTTAATCCTTGTGATGATTTTATTGTCCTTAGGAACCAAGGAGAAGGACTCCCAAAAGTCAAGCATGAAGCCAATTCTTCCGGTGCACAACTTCAACTCGGATTCGGCCTCCAAGACAGCACCAACTTAAAACGATCATAAATTTTGATCCACAAGGGTGTTTGAGGTCTATGAGTACTAGTTTGAAAGGTTTCGACGTCCTCTTTCCAACGGATCCGGCCCCACCTCCAAATTCCTTACGAGTCAACGGGAATATGCAAAACAAGTTCGGTCATCTTTCCAAATCCGAGTCAAACTAGGAATAAGAGTCCTACTCGGCCATGGAGGTGTTTTGGACGCCCCAAGCCTGGTTTTGGCCTCCTATTTCTCCTATAAATAGCTAGGGAGTCCCCCAAAATAACTTGGGTTTTGGTTATTTGATAGTTTAGCCTTTTGCTACTATTTTGAGTCTTTTAGACGTGCTCAACGGCCGCCTAACAAGCTCCTTGTATCGGAACCCCAACTTTTCAATACTTCATCTATATTTGCAATTTTAGATTGCTTTTGCCTTGTTCTTGCTTGTTCTTCGATTGCTTGCAGGAATTGATCTTCGTGATCAGGTTGATCGTGCCCACGGCAAGGTCAATAACCCTCTGGAGTTGGTTTAGCGATTGCTAAGGCGCATCGTCGTTGTACATTGTAGTCGGATCGTCAAAGTCGTCTCCACCCAAATCGAAGGTTATCATTCTCATCGAAAGATCGGGACACACAGTGTTACATCAAGTGGTATCAGAGCTTCAGTTGATCGGTGAGAATATCAGTGCCTTATTGTCGGGACCCCGAATTTGCAAATCCGGACCCTCTGTGTATTCAGCACTAGTCCAGGAACGCGCTAGTGCACACAGTCTTAACATCGGTAAATATCATAATCATACCACTCGATACTAATGAAGTACTTTAATTAAATAGTCAAACTGGTTACTCGACCTTAAGGTCAAGCTACAAATATTCGCCTCGCAGGGCGAAACTTGTTAAGAGAGAAATAATAGCAGCGGAAAATCAAATAACTTCGTGGCGCCATTCAGTATACCACAGGCAACTGACTGGGCTCGCTCCCTAAGTAGACGGTTCCTCTTGGAGCTCCTCCTCCAAAGCTGGTGTAGTCTCCTCTTCAACTGGTGTTGTATTGTGGCAAGGGTGAGTACTTGGTACTCAGCAAGTCATGCACAGAATGCAAGCTAATATACTACATGCATGGCTTGGTACAAAGGAATAGCTCAAGGTATATTTGCAGTAAACAGCATTTGACAAGTAACATAAGTAGATTCGAAAGCAGTAGTAACAAGTATAGCATAATTAACTTTTCAAGGAGTTTAATAAACATCTTTCCCATCCTAATCCACATTTCCATCAACATCATTATTAATCCAACCCAACCTTTCAAGTCCAAGTTATTTTTGAGAAAATCTAACCCTTATTTGTAATTCCCGAGCGATGTCCAATACCGCGGACACGGCTATTCGAATAGATTCTACACTCTGCAGAGGTTATGCACTTTACCCACAAGATACAGTCAAACACCACAAAGGCGAGTTCCCGTAACAAAGTCTTTCGGAAACTTCTAACAATACAAGTGAGCCTCCCCGGTTATTGCACACTAACCCTTCCCTTAGCTAAGGCGAAGTCTAGGCCAATCAACCGTTAGATGGGTACTGGCCTCGGCCCAGTGCGGCTCCCCGCACAACTTACACAAAGGGTGTAGTTTACCTCCTGAGGTCGCGCAGTGCGTTATTAGCAACTTAATCAACTAGGTCCGTCCCATTCTGAGACATGTGGTTGCACGTTAGACCCAGTTCAAAGGCTTGCAAGGTGAAGTCCTTAAGGTGACCAGGGCAAGACTACCCAAGAACCAAATCAACATCCCGATTGCCACAACCGGCCCACGATCATTCTTGCCACATGCCCCGGTCGAAAAACTATTTATCAAACCCCAGTTGATTACCATGCACCACGTGCCATCAACATCACATGATACCTTTCCAAAACAGGTTCAATATATCATTAAGTCAATATTAACATTTGATTGTCCAAAATCATGTCATGAGCACGTAGCGAGTGTCTAAGCAAAGATACTACAATGGTCTAAAACCCATGTTGGCAATTTAATAATGTCCAACTAGTAAACCACAACTAGGGTGACAAGGGGTCATGGCACATACTTAAGTAATCAAGGTGTCATACAGCAATTTGGCATTTATCTAATTCCCCATATTTAAATAAAGTATTTTCTAATTGTACTAGCATGCAATAAGTTAAATCAAAATAGATTTCAAAATAGGATCAACATGGTCAAAGCACAACTTGCCTTCAAAAAGTACTTGTTCTTAGTCTTAAGTTGGATCCTGAGTCAATACTTCTCCTTCGAATCCTTCCGGCACTTCAACGTCTACTCGTAAAGCGTGCAAATAGCAATACACGAATAAATAATAGGCAAAAAGTGTCCAAACATCCAAATAAAATCCATAAACAGAGAGAACATAATTTTATGAATTTTTAGAAACTGGAATCGTCAAATTTGGAATTAAAATGCAAAAGTTATAGCATTTTGAAGTTTAAATAATCAATTAAATAATATTACAAAGGAAAAATTTAGTCCAAAAATTAAATAAAATTCATAATTAGGTAGATCTCAATTTTATACAAATTTAGAAATTTGAATCACTCAAATCGGAGTTGAAACGCAAAAGTTATAAGCGTTTGAAGTTTGAAACAAAATCTGAAATCATTATTTCGAATTAATAAATCATTTTCTTTTTCGAAAATTAATTATTGCGTCAGCGAGGACACGTGGCAGCCTCTGATTGGTCTGCTGACGTCAGCCGGTCCATGGACTTGGTCCACGCTCGGCTCGGGTCTACCGTGGACTCGGTCCACGGCTCCACGTATCACTGACATGTGGGTCCCCCTCGGATAGCGTCGCTGCGGCGTCGGCGAGGCTCGGCCACGGTCTTGGCGGTGGGACCCTCTTGTGGCGTCATTCTTGGCGTCGGCGCTCGGCTGGGACAGCTGCTGACATGCGGGCCCGCCATGACGTCAGCGTGACGTCATGGTGCGGTTTGGTCACGTCGCTGACACGCGGGCCCGGTGTGTCAGCGTCACACGCACGGGGGCGCTAACCGCAGCGGTCAGGCTTCCCGACACGTGGCGCTATCTCGGCCGTTGATTTGAATTTCAACGGCCCAGATTGGATATGGGTTTCACGCGTTTGGGTTAACGCGTTTGATCTGGACCGTTGGATCTAGATCCAACGGTCGAGATTGGATCTTGAGATTTTTGGACGGGATCTCACCGGTGGGTGACGTGGCGTGATCTTGGACCGTGCGATGAAGATCCAACGGCTCACGATGCTGCCAAGCGATGGCGACACGGCGGAGTAGGGCCACCGGAGACGAAAACGACGACGAGCCCGACGGCGCTTCGGGGCCTTTCCGGCGGAGTGAGAGGTACCCACGGGTGCGCCTTGGCTTGGGGGTCTCG
Source organism: Rhipidocladum racemiflorum (assembly GCA_036346355.1). Lineage (NCBI taxonomy): Eukaryota > Viridiplantae > Streptophyta > Magnoliopsida > Poales > Poaceae > Rhipidocladum > Rhipidocladum racemiflorum. The sequence continues at coordinate 33,905,239 of CM070585.1, forward strand.
GAACTGGGCTCAGCCGCGGCGGAGGACGGCGAACGGCGGCGGGGTGAAGCAACAACCGCGGCGGGGATAGAGAGGACTCCGGCGAGCAATTGCAAGGTGACGGCGGCGGATAGGGCTTCGGGAGTTGGGGAAAACGATGCGCTCGGGTCGGGCGAACCTCGGGCAACGATCCACGCCTTAAATACCGGCGCGGACGTCGAGATTCGCTCGGTTTTCGCGGCGGAGCCGGTACGGGCGGCGGAGTCCGTCCCGGATATGGCGAGACGACGTGGACGCTCGTGAGCCATCCACGTGGCACGATCTACGACCGTGATGGCTCGGATGCGGCCGTGCTTAGCGCGGATTGATCCTGACCGTTGGATCTTGATCCAACGGTTCGGATCCATCTGGGTTAGGGTTGGTTCGATCGAGTCAACTGGCTCAGGTCGGACTCGAGTCCGACTCGGGTTCCGACTCGGTCGGATGAACAGTACTCGACCCGATTGATTTTCCAGCGATTTAATAATTAAAATAATTTCCAGTAATTTATTTAATTCATTAAAAATAGCAAAAGACTCATAAAAATTCCAGAAAAATTCTGGAAAATATTTTGGATCATTTTGGACTCAAATAAAATATTTCCAACAAGGTTTTATTTGCAAAGTTTAATTCTTTAATTATTTCAAAATGGAATAAATTCAAATAAATTCCAATTAAATCCAAATAAATTCCAGAAAATTCCAAAAATTCACCAAAGTACCAAATCACACATAGATTTAAGAAAAGCAAAATTTTGGGGTGTTACACTTAGGTTAGTTTTTTATTTCTGTCCTAAATTGAAAACTACTCCACAAAAATTCAACCTTTAGTTTCAATCTGTTATTTTAGTGAGTTTTGTTAGGTTTTGATCCATTAGAGTCCATGTTTTAGTTGCTGATCTTTCTTTTCCTTCACGTAGCTTTAATCCTTCAATTCTGTCCAGTTTGGTATTTCGAGCATAACTTTCACATACGAACTCGGATTTTTGTGTTCTTGCACTCTATTGAAAGCTGAGGATATAAGCTTCAATTCCTTCCACAGTCAAACAATCAAATTCGGTGATCTTCAAACATTAATCTAGGCAACAAGTTTGATGCCCTAGAAAAACATCAGTACACCTACCTTTGGGAACCAATTCATCCTTTGTGAACACTTTGATCCTATTTGAGACTAGCTTGTTGATATTGCTTAGGGCTGCTCTACTTGATACATTGCACAATCTTCAATTATCATATCATATTATCTTATGACACCGAGTTAGGGATTCCAAAACTTTGTTCATACTAGTGTTGCCGAAAGTCACCAAAAGAAAGAAAAGAGAAAGAGCCAAAAGGCCAAAAACAAAAAAAAAGGAAAAGGAAAAGAAAATTGTGGCCGGTCGCACTACAATGAGCAAAACCCTAATTTGTGTTCGTTACTTTTGGGTTGTGCAATTTATTAATTAGTGAGCAATCTTGTGCCCTTCTTACATTCTCAAAGCAATAAGTTAGCGTCTCCCTACGACTTGTGCAATAGAGCTTTTGGTGCATCACTTATATTTTATAGCTCATTCCTTGATTGCATAAGTGCCATTATCTTTGCGTGTGTGTTGCCTTCAAATTCACTTATATCTATGAGATCGGCAACTAGGGCTTGTGAATTCTAGTTTGGATCATTACTTATCATTACAATAACTAGAATTATCAGATTGCATAGGAAATAAATATTGCCTATCCAAGCTCCACATCCAACCTCGTACTTCTGTTCGGTCCCTTGGTAATCGCTTTATCCAAGCTTCGGAGAACTTTTGACTACGCCAACGGCCGTCAACACCTGCTGCATGTAAGAACTTGTAAGAGCTTTGGTTATAGGCTTGAATGTTGAGAGAATTGCCAACACCTCCTTGTAGTTGATAGGAACATTATACTTGTTATATTGTTTTCTTGTCTTCTAGTAACCATGTTAGGTGATGAGGATTCGATGCATCACTCTCCACGCGCAAAGGGAATTGTTGCTAGAATGTCACTGTAAGAAGACCGCCTCCGGTCTATCGAAACCGCTCAGAGAGTTGCTAACACTAATCTTGCTACTATTTTGTCTAGACTTGATACGCTTGTGCATCGCTCCCGGAACTTCAATCCTCTACCTCATCTTCTAAGCAACAAAAATGGCATACTACATGCTCAGGTACATGTTGATGATGATTCCCTAGATAAGGTTAAATTCGCCATTCCACCTTTTAATGGTCATTATGATCCTGATGCCTATATTAATTGGGAGATAGCAGTAGACAAAGAATTTGGCAAGTATGATTTGTCTGAAAACAAAAAGATTAGGATTGCTGCTAGTGTGCTAAATGAATATGCATTAACATGGTGGAAACATATTTGTAGAAAAGAGAGAAAACCTAAAAATTGGAAGGCCATGAAAAGACTTACGAGAATTGATTATGTTCTTGAATATCATACTGAATTTTTATATACTAGACTCCAATGCTTGAAACAAGGAAACAAGTGCGTTAAGGAATACTATGAATGATTGCAAAATCATTTGTTGCGTTGTGGTTTAGATGAAGGTGAAGAAGCAACAGAGCTTAGGTTCATACGTGGACTTAATAAAGAAATTCAAGATGCTCTTATTGATGAAACATATAGTTCTCTTTCAGAATTGGTTGTATGTGCTTATAGAGTTGAAAATATGCTTGTTGAATCCTTGAAAGAATCATTAGCTTCATTTGAGGCGTCCATTGTTGCACCTTCTTTTGTAGCTAACATTTTGCAGAAAAGTGAGCACCATCGAGAGAATGATGTAGAAGAGCATATGGAGAAAGAAACGATCAGTACTACCCCATGTATAAGTGAAGAGATAATAATTGAAGAAACACCTACAACAGCTGATGAGAACTTACAAGGTAATGTAACAGGTTTGGACTTTACACATGGAGAAGATAATTTTGAAGAGCAAAAACTATCCACAAATCATGCTATCGTAGAGCAACTAATAGTGGAACCAATTGCTGATTTTGCTTTGTTACAAGATGATTTGCTTGCTATTTCTTGTGATAAAGAAGAGTTGTGTGATAATACTTCACTTATATCCATGACACAACTAGCAAATGGACATGTCACCTTTGTTAACACACTAGACACTTATGCTGAAAATAAACATGTCATTCACATCACAAGCGAAAATGATGAGTTGCAATTGATGTCTTCTTTATATACATTAGGCTACATTGAATTTGATGTTCCTTGTGATCTGAATTATTTAGAGGAGAGCCTTTTTGTACATTCTGATTTGTCATGGTTATTGCGAAATATCTTTTATGTTATTGGCAAAAATAGTGAGAAAGGAGAGTATAAAGCACATCTAGTTTACATTTGTTCAGATTTTAAACCTCCGTTTGCAATGCAACAATGTCATCAATTTAATAATTGCCATATCACTAATCATGTCAGACCATGTACATTTGGTTCCATTCACAAGTCACATGATAGTTTTCAAGAAAGGGAGGATACGGTTGATAGAAATTCTCGATCCATTGATTTCATTGCAAATGTGCATATTGCTTTGTTTCCTGTCATTACTAACATTTTGCAGGACAATATGAAGGAGTCGAGGACGACTCCACTTCAAGAAAGGGAGGATGATGAGACCATGCTCATCATGGACAGAACTAACACTGCATACATATTGTCATCACCAAGTGTTGCTGCAATTATATCAACCGCATGGTTTCATCGACCCCCACCTTGGCCAGGACCATTAAGTTGGCGACACTTCACGGCATCCTCTACTTCGTATACATCTACTACGATGGCTCCATCTGCATGGCTTTATCGACCCCCACCTTGGCCATCCTTCTACATCTTCGTCGGTTCAAGGACCATTGACTCGAGCTCGAGCCCGTCAACTCAATTATCAGATTTAAAGCCATACTTGGGAGAAGATGATGAACTTGAGTCGAGGACGACTCAAATGCAAGAAGGGGAGGATGATGAGGACATCACTACCATGGATACGGCCATCTCTACAAACCCAATTGAAACCAACAATGTAATACAAGGGCCAATTACTCGAGCTCGCGCACGTCAATTCAATTGCCAAGTGAATGCGTTCCTCGGGTTGCATAAAAATAATTTAATGAATAGAATGTTATTTAATCCTTGTGATGATTTTATTGTCCTTAGGAACCAAGGAGAAGGACTCCCAAAAGTCAAGCATGAAGCCAATTCTTCCGGTGCACAACTTCAACTCGGATTCGGCCTCCAGGACAGCACCAACTTAAAACGATCATAACTTTTGATCCACAAGGGTGTTTGAGGTCTATGAGTACTAGTTTGAAAGGTTTCGACGTCCTCTTTCCAACGGATCCGGCCCCACCTCCAAATACCTTACGAGTCAACGGGAATATGCAAAACAAGTTCGGTCATCTTTCCAAATCCGAGTCAAACTAGGAATAAGAGTCCTACTCGGCCATGGAGGTGTTTTGGACGCCCCAAGCCTGGTTTTGGCCTCCTATTTCTCCTATAAATAGCTAGGGAGTCCCCCAAAATAACTTGGGTTTTGGTTATTTGATAGTTTAGCCTTTTGCTACTATTTTGAGTCTTTTAGACGTGCTCAACGGCCGCCTAACAAGCTCCTTGTATCGGAACCCCAACTTTTCAATACTTCATCTATATTTGCAATTTTAGATTGCTTTTGCCTTGTTCTTGCTTGTTCTTCGATTGCTTGCAGGAATTGATCTTCGTGATCAGGTTGATCGTGCCCACGGCAAGGTCAATAACCCTCTGGAGTTGGTTTAGCAATTGCTAAGGCGCATCGTCGTTGTACGTTGTAGTCGGATCGTCAAAGTCGTCTCCACCCAAATCGAAGGTTATCATTCTCATCGAAAGATCGGGACACACAGTGTTACATCAGAAGGTTAGTTACAAATCTTCATAAATAATAGTATGTTTTGGGCAGTGCAGTTTTAGTGACCAACTTGTTAGGTTACATTGCCGTATTTACGTTTGTGCAATTTATTATTGCTGAGGATAGTGTAGTGTTATGTTATAGTGAAATATTACGACGGTATTAGGAAACATTAGTACAATGCTATTATGATATTATGTGTGTAGCAGTAATCTATGTGTTATTATGTGCGGAGAACGTGAATTAACCGTGACACCTAAAAATGTTTACGTAAGTAAGAATATCACATGAATTAACAACCTTATTTTGGGACCATTAGTCTATCTAGAGGACAGGACCCTCTGCCGAGGTAACCTTGTCTTTGTTTTGAAATTTGGACCCTCCGATGACCATCGGCTTTGTCTGTATTTCACCACGATCTTCACCTTAAGCATAGGATTGTTTTTTGGACGTAATCACATCTTGGACCCGAAAGGAGTTGACCTCCTTTACGAACTTAATTACTCGAACCAAAGTTCTTTGTAATCCGACTTAAATATTGGTGGCACGAAGTTCTAGACTGTGTTAAGTCATTTTGCCTTATTACTTATTCGACTTCGTATTGTTGTATTTATTTTTGGACGTAATCATTACTTGGACCCGAAAGGAGTTGACCTCCTTTCTGAACCTAATAACTCGAACCAAAGTTGCTGCTTAATCTGACTTAAATACTGGTTGCACAAAATTATGTACTGTGTTAATTCATTTTGCCTTATTACTTATTCGACTTCGTATTGTTGTACTTATTTTTGGACGTAATCATTACTTGGACCCGAAAGGAATTGACCTCCTTTATGAACCTAATGACTCGAACCAAAGTAGCTGCTTAATCTGACTTAATTTTGACCCGAAAGGAGTCTCTGCAGAGGTCAGGACCCTCTGCCGAGCTTCTGCTCGAACGTTGCACTGTATTTATTTTGCATGATGATTCGCTGAAGCGAAGGATTGTTTTTTTGGACGTAATATCTACTTGGACTCGAAAGGAGTTGACCTCCTTTCTGAACTTTACAACTCGAACCAAAGTAGCCACTTAATCCGACTTAAATATCGGTGGGCCGAAGTTCCGCGCATTGTAAGCTATTTTCCCTTATTACTTATTGGACTTCTGTAGGATCGAAGTATACGAATATAGCAATCAGAAGGGGGGTGAATGATTGTGCGGAAGCTAAAACCAAATTCTTGATCTACTAAAAGTTCACCCCAAAATAGAACCAAATAATTGCCTCGTATTCGACAAAAACAGAATGACAGAGGATTGTTAAAAGGCGAAATCCCAAAGATCCAGCCGTTAGATCGATCTAAAATTTGTACACAAGAAATTAGATTCCAATACGAATCGAACACAAAAAGAATCAGCTCGATCGGACTTACGGATCAAAAGATATGAGTTTCGCAAATGATTGTGCGGAAGCTAAAACCAAATTCTTGATCTACTAAAAGTTCACCCCAAAATAGAACCAAATAATTGCCTCGTATTCGACAAAAACAGAATGACAGAGAATTGTTAAAAGGCGAAATCCCAAAGATCCAGCTGTTAGATCGATCTAAAATTTGTACACAAGAAATTAGATTCCAATACGAATCGAACACAAAAAGAATCAGCTCGATCGGACTTACGGATCAAAACATATGAGTTTCGCAAGCTTGCTGTTCCAGAACTTGACGAAAATCAATCTAATCAAAACTTCAAGATTAAACAAGATCTTCAAAAGATTAATCAACTAGACTTTGAGGAACTCTAAATCAATACCCTAGAAAGGTTTTTTGATGGATCAAATCAAGATGAAACTCAAGGATCAAAAACCAATCTAGATTTAGAGCAAGGATGCAAACAAGAACCAAAACAGAAAATAGTGTAGCGACGTGGTTATTGTAGCACGCAAGAATCTTGGAAGAATTGATCTTTATTTCTTTTGTCTAAAGTACTCTCATCAAAAGAGTACAAACCATAAAACTGAGCTTGAGGCTCTCAATGCGCTCAGCTCCGATTGATGCCCTTCAATAGGAGACACCCGTCCTATTTAAAGGAGCAAAACACAAGGCGTTCTGAATACAATTCCTAATCTAGAAGGAGTATGTATTCAAAGCAACTCCTCTTGGCCCAACCTGGCCGAGTATAACTCTTGCACGCGTATGGCAACCTTACCATACTCACGTGACTAACACTTTGCACGCGTATGATCACCTGCCATACTCACGTGACTAACACTTTGCACGCGAATGACCTCCTGCCATTCTCACGTGACTAACCATTCTTCATGTGCACCATTCTCTTAGCCCGAACATCCCGCATGACTTCCTTGACCACCAAGACCTCAGTTCCTCCCTGAACCTAGTCCCGAACCTCAGCTCCTCCATGAACCTAGTTCCGGTCCCGTCATCGACCACGTTCGTCTTCGAGCAATACCTGCACATGAACAAACCACAAAACAATTCCGAGCACTAGTCCACGACTTGACTCACATCAATCCATGCAAATACTCACACGAGCATTGCATAAAGTCCACTTCAAGCATCATGAAATTCGCAAATTTCATAATCTCAAAAACAAATCAAACACAATTCCAATTTTGCTCAAAACCCTAATCGAGCAAAAACGCATTCACGACGGACCAAAAAATATGGTCCGGCGTACACATGAAAAAGTCACTAAAAAAACCATTCACGACGGACCAACAAAATCGGTCCGTTGTACACGTGAAAGTCTCTGTTCCAAGAAGAAATCATTCCGGCGAAAACACGTTCACGACAGACTAAAAGAAATCAGTCCGTCGTACATGCGAAATCAATCCTCAAAAAGCCGTTCACGACTGACCAAAGAAATTGGTCCGACGTACATGCAAAACTTACTATTTTCTTGGAAAATTGAGTTCGACTCATGAGCTCAAAAATACGTCCACGACAGACCCAAAAACTTGGTCTGGCGTACATGAGAAAATGAAGTTGCCAAAAACATGTTTACGAAGGACCAAAAAAGTTGGTCTGTTGTACATGGGAGAATGAGGTTGTCAAAAGCATGTTTACAAAGGACCAAAAAGGTTTGTCCGTCGTAGATGGAAAACTTACTGTTTTCTTTAAGTTTGGTCCGGTGCCAAAGCGAAACTTACTGTTTCTTGTCAAATTTGTCACAAACACATTTTGCAAATTCAATTCTAAGCCAATTTTTCAGCACATGATTTCACAATCTCCCCCTTGATGAAAACATTGGCAACACCACTTAGAATTGAACATTTGGCATTCACTTTACAAAAGATTTTGAAATCCAAAGGATCAAGGACCAAAAAGAGAAAACACAGAATTCCCCCTTTGACCAAAATGCAAAACAAAATCTCCCCCTGACAAGGAAAATGTGTGTGAATGTGCAATGTGCCCAAATATTTCAAAATTCTCCAAACTTCTCCCAAAATTCTCAAATTTCCAAAAACAACTCCCCCTTTTTCTTCTCCCCCTTTTTCCTTAAACTTTTCAACGATTCCAAATTTCTCCCCCTTTGACAATGGATTCATCAAGAGTACAAAAGAGAGAACATGTTCAAAATTTTTCTGAAACAATGATTTCATAAAGGGAAACAAGGGAGTGCCAAGATAGGAAAAGATGAGCTCATTCGATCATATAACCTTATATATCACATAATATGCAAAATACATGATCTTGAGTGATTTTGACAAGTTAGGGAATGACATGCATCTCAACCTCAATTCAGTCAACTATAGCCAAGTACTAAGAAAAACCTTTAGTAGAAAAACAAAGGCTCAAAGTTGAAGCAACTAACAAATCAGGGCGAGCAAGTAGTTTCAACTCCAATCTATTGGACCAAATTAATCTTTAAACAGTAAACTGCATGTGGCATGCTTGAAGCATACTTCTTTTATTTCTTTGAAGTGGCATGCTTGAAGCATACATCTTGTCTTTGAGGGAATGGCATGCTTGAAGCATACATCTTATCTTTTAGGAAAAGCATCCTGAAGCTCATAACTTGAGGCTTTTGCTTTTAACAACCCCTTTTTTTTATTGATTCCCTTTTCTTTTCATTTTTCTTTGATTATAAACATGCAAAAGTGATTAAAAGGTCTTATGAAAGAGTAAAGTTGAAACCACACTTGCTTCATAGCCCAAATTTGTCAAGAGGATTCAATATCAAGCCTAGAAGAGTGAGATATCACAGAGTATTTAGCTATAGGCAATCAGTCCATGGAATTCCACAATGCCATTTTTAGTTCAAGTGAGACAATTATATTATCATATATTAGCTCAATTACATAACATATAAAGAAATATGATAAAGTGAGCTTATCAAATGAAAGAACTTGGCAAGGAAACTCCCCCTCAAAACAAACCCATTGGATGAACAATCCCAAGTTCTCCCCGAATAAAAGCAAAACGAGAAGAAGACAAAGGTTTTGTGAAAATGTCTGCCAATTGATGTTCAGTATTCACATGATGAAACACAATGTTGCCTTTTTCAACATGATCTCTAAGAAAGTGAAATCTGATGTCAATGTGTTTTGTTCCAGAGTGTTGCACGGGGTTCTTAGCAATGCAAATTGCACTAGTGTTATCACACAAAAGAGGAACACTATCCAAATTAACCCCATAATCTTTAAGTGTAGCTACTATCCAAAGAATTTGAGAACAACAACTAGCAGCAGCCACATATTCAGATTCAGCAGTTGATTGTGCAACAGAAGATTGTTTTCTAGATGACCATGCAATAAGAGAATTGCCCAAGAAATGACATGTACCAGATGTACTTTTTCTATCAATTCTACATCCTCCAAAATCAGCATCAGAAAAGGCTCTTAAACTAATGCATGAGGAAGCAGAAAGCCAAATGCCAAAATCTTGAGTTCCATGAAGATACCTGAAAATTAAGCTGACACCTTGTCGATGTGAAGCACGTGGGAAGCTTGAAAGCGAGCACACACAGGCACACAGCAAATTGTATATCCGGCCTTGATGCGTTGAGGTACAAAAGTGAACCTATCATGGTTCTATATTCCTTTTGATCAACCGGCTCACCATCTTCATCCGGATCAAGTGTGCAAGCGCTCTCCATGGGTGTCATGATCGGTTTCTTTGTTTTCCATCCCAAATCTATGCAACAAGTCTTTTGTGTATTTGCTTTGATGCACAAAAGTACCATCCTTTGTTTGCTTGATTTGAAATCCCAAAAAGTATGTCAACTCACCCATCATACTCATCTCAAACTCCTTCCTCATTGTTTCTGAAAACTCAGACACTAAAACATGAGAGGAACCACCAAAGATAATATCATCAACATAAATCTGAACGAATAGTTGATCATTGCCTTGCTTGAGTAAAAAGAGAGTTTTGTCAACCTTTCCCATTAAAAACCCCCTTTCAAGTAAAAAGGTTTTTAGCCTATCATACCATGCTCTAGGGGCTTGTTTCAAACCATACAAAGCTTTTGATAGTTTGAACACATGATTTGGAAACTTTGGATTTTCAAAACCAGGTGGTTGCTTGACATAAACCTCCTCATTTATGTAGCCATTAAGAAAAGCACTTTTCACATCCGTTTGATACAATTTGAAACCTTTGGATGCAGCAAATGCTAAAAGGATTCTAATGGCTTCAATTCTAGCCACAGGAGCAAAGGTTTCATCAAAATCTAAGCCTTCAATTTGAGTGTAACCTTGAGCAACCAATCTAGCCTTGCTTCTAACAACAACACCATCCTCACTTTGTTTATTTTTGAAAACCCATCTAGTTCCAATAACATTAAAATCAGGAGGTGGTGAGACAAGTTTCCAAATTTTATTTCGTTCAAAATTCTCTAATTCTTCATGCATGGCATTGATCCAAGATTCGTCAGATAATGCATGAGATATATCTTTGGGTTCAAAAGAAGCAACTAAAGCAGAATGAGCATGAGTGTCAGAATGAATAAACCTGGATCGAGTGACTCTCTCATTTAGGTCTCCAATCATTTGTTCAGATGGATGCATTTCTTGAATGTTCAAGGGAGCATTGGCTTTTGAGACTTCTCCTTCTCCTTTTTCATTTTCAGCATGTACAGATGATGTTGTAGCTTGAGGATGGTTAGCTGTAGGTGATGTAGTAGTAGGTGCCAAAGGTGCTACAGCTTGTTGTGCATTAGGAAGAGTCAAGACCTCATCTTCATCATCATCATTATCTTCAAAGATTTTCTCCCCCTGAACATATGCGTCTGTACCTGCATCACTTAGACTAGTGCCTGGACTAGACTCATCAAAAGTAACTTCACAAGTTTCCACAATTTTGTTAGTCTCCGAAACAAGCACACGATAGCCTCGAGTATGAGCAGGATATCCAAGAAAAATGCCATCAGTTGATCTAGCTTCAAATTTATCAAGATTTCCAGATTTCAAGACAAAACATTTGCATCCAAAAACTCGAAAGTGAGAAACAGAAGGTCTATGTCCAAACCGAAGCTCATAAGGAGTCTTACCCAATTTTGATATCAGAAACACACGGTTTGAAACATAACAAGCAGTTGAAATCGCTTCAGCCCAAAAATTTTTAGGAGTGTGATGCTCATCTAGCATAGTTCTAGTCATTTCAACTAACATTCTATTTTTCCTTTCAACTACACCATTTTGTTGAGGCACTCTAGGAGATGAAAATTGATGATCAATTCCTTTTTCAGCACAAAAGAGATCAAAGGAAGCATTTTTGAATTCAGTTCCATTATCACTTCTAATAGCTTTGAGAGCTCCTGGATGGTCAACAGAAAGTCTAAGAACAAGACTTCTAAAATGACTAAAAGCCTCATCCTTAGATGCCATAAAATACACCCAAGAGTATCTAGAAAAATCATCAACAATCACAAGCACATACCGTTTGCCTCCAAAGGATTGAACTCGAGATGGTCCAACTGTATCAAGATGTAGAAGTTGTCCTGGAGCGTTTGTCATCACCATGGTAAGAGGTGGATGTGAACCTGCAATCATCTTACCATGTCTACAAGAAGAACATACTAGATTGCTATCACCCTTAAGCTTAGGCAAGCCACGTATGAGATCTAAACCACTTACACGAGTAAGATGATCAAAACCAACATGACCAAGTCTACGATGCCAAAAGAATAAATCTTTAGAAACATTGGCAATTAGACACCTATGCTTAGAAGAAGGTGATGCATCAAAATCAGCTTTAAATACTCTTCCAAAACGAGAAATTTTGAACACAAGATCACCTGAAGCATCTAGCACTTTGCATTCATTTTTCTTAAAGCTTATCTCAAAATCTTCATCAAGCATTTGTGAGACAGAAAGCAAGTTATATTTCAAATTTTCAACAAGAGCCACATCTTTGAACATAAACTTGTCACTTACCTTTATTGTACCTTTTGCCACAACAGAAGAGGAAGAAGCATCTCCAAAAGTAACACTTTCAGCACGAGATGCACAAGTGAGGGAGGAGAACCAATTCTTATCACCGGACATGTGGCGTGAGCATCCGGAATCCACTAGCCATATGTTCTCCTTCCTACATAGCAACAAAACATGTCGAGGTCTCAGTACTGGGGTTAGGAATGAGATTTTTAGGAATCCAGTACTGAGACACACGACGCACAACAGTAGGCACAATACGAGAATTTTTATGCACAAAATCAGATTTTCCTTTTCCCATGTTTCTAGGAACAGAAGGTGTTTTCAACACTCTAGGCGCATAGTGAGAAGCAAAGTGTGCTTTTCTGAAGTTAGACCTAGCCTTAGTCATTCCTTTCCTTTGCTGTCTGGCTAGTCTAAAGCAAAAATCTACTAGATGTCCATCTCTACAACAATGAGTGCAAGTGTACTTAGCATGAGGTTTTGCTTTAACAGTAGAAACATATTTTGCATTCATCACAGTAGAAGAAAGAAAACCAGCAGATTTAAAAGCAATTTTTTTAGGCTCATTAAGAATTTCAATTTTGTCATTGCAAGGAGCATGAACAACAGTGCAAGGTTTAGTTCCAAATGAAGTATGAAGATCAAAACCTAAACCTTTCTTGTTTGAGCTAACCTTAGATTGATCCAAAATCATGTTTAATCTTTTCTTGCCATTAGTGAATCGTTCCAAAGAACTTTGCAAGTAATCAACTTTCTTGGCAAGAGTTAAACAATTATTGCAAAGATTATCAACCTTCTCTTTCTGTTTACGACAAGTAGAGCATGAAAGAACCTCATGAGTAAGCAGATTATCAGTTATTTGAGAAACCCTAGCATTTGCATCTTTTAACTTCAATTCAAGAGTTGAGCATTTAGAACAAGAAGTTGAACCATGCAATTCATCAGTGGAACAGCTAGCATTTTTAACACGTTTCTCATTTTTCTCATTTAGATGTAACAGAAGAGCATGTTCTTTCCTAAGCAAGGTGAGCTCATTGTAAATTAAGTCACATGATTTGCAAGTATCATCACTAGGGATCAAAGTCTTAAGTCTAGCAATTTCAGCTTTCAATGATTCAACAATGAAATCATGTTTCTTAATTTTCTTGTCACGTTTGTCAAGCAATTTTCCAAGACGATCAACAGCAATAGCTAATTCATCATAGGAAGGGTCTACCTCATTGAAGTCGCTGTCGTGATCGTCCTCGGTGAAGCTATCCTTGCTGCTTGCCATGAGACACAACCCCGTCAAGTCATGCTTGTTTGGAGTTGCATCGTCCTCGCTGCTCTCCGAATCCACATCGCTCAAATTGACTTGTTCAAGAGCGGAAAGAACTCGGTGGACCACTTTGCGATTGATGAAGCTCTTCTTCTTTCTATCACTTGAAGGGAACTTCTTCTTCTCTTTTCTTCTGTCGTTGTCCTTTTCTTCCCATGATGCTTTACCTGCAAGCTTTGGACAATTTGATCTCATGTGGTTAAGATCACCACACTCATAGCACCTTGGAGGACCACCTCTCTTTCTCATTCTCACATTCTGCAAAGCTTTGTTAAAGCGAGAAGAGAGTAGTGCCAAGTCTTCTTCAGGAAATTCTTCTATTTGCTCATCTGTTAAAGAAGACAAGGAGGACAAGGAAAAACTAGAAGAAGAATTTGCATTTGACATGTTAGGGTTAGAGATCAAAGCAATTGATTTAACATTACCCTTTCTGGCAAAAACATCCAACTCATGAGTTTTCAACTTAGAATACAAAACATCTAATGTAAGTGTACTCATGACAGTAGATTCTCTGATGGATGTAACTTTCATCTCCCAAATAGACATGTCTAAAGCACCAAGCAATTGTCTAGCATTAGCAGCATCATCAAAGCTAACTCCAACAGCACGAAGATTACTAAGAATTTTAATGAAACGTGCAAAGAAGTCATCTAGTGACTCACCGGGTTTCATCTCAAATCGCATGTATTCTTTTTTGTAAAGATCTTGACGAACCTCTTTAATAGTGTTAGAACCCTCATGGTAATCACAAAGAGATTTCCATACCTCGTATGCGGATTTGAGATGGATCACACAGTCAAAGTCGCTGCGTCCCAAACCTTGGATGATCAAGTTGCGCGCCTTGCTGTTTGCTTCAACATGTGCGCTATTGGTGTCGTTGACGTTGTTGTTTGCAGGAACTTCATATGGTTTGTAGACCTTCTCCCAAATTGTGAAGCCTTGTGCTTGGATGAACGCCTCCATCTTGGCCTTCCAAAACTGAAAATCAACACCATCGAACACACAAGGTTTTGTCGAATAACGATCCATTGATCTAATCACCGATTAAGATAGATTAGAAAAACCTTGCTCTGATACCACTTGTAGGATCGAAGTATAAGAATATAGCAATCAGAAGGGGGGTGAATGATTGTGCGGAAGCTAAAACCAAATTCTTGATCTACTAAAAGTTCACCCCAAAATAGAACCAAATAATTGCCTCGTATTCGACAAAAACAGAATGACATAGGATTGGTAAAAGGCTAAATCCCGGAGATCCAGTCGTTAGATTGATCTGAAATTTTGACACAACAAACTAGATTCCAATACGAATCGAACACAAAAAGAATCAGCTCGATCGGACGTACGGATCAAAAGATATGAGTTTCGCAAGCTTGCTGTTCCAGAACTTGACGAAAATCAATCTAATCAAAACTTCAAGATTAAACAAGATCTTCAAAAGATTAAACAACTAGACTTTGAGGAACTCTAAATCAATACCCTAGAAAGGTTTTTTGATGGATCAAATCAAGATGAAACTCAAGGATCAAAAACCAATCTAGATTTAGAGCAAGCATGCAAACAAGAACCAAAACAGAAAATACTGTAGCAACGTGGTAATTGTAGCACGCAAGAATCTTGGAAGAATTGATCTTTATTTCTTTTGTCTAAAGTACTCTCATCAAAAGAGTACAAACCATAAAACTGAGCTTGAGGCTCTCAATGCGCTCAGCTCCGATTGATGCCCTTCAACAGGAGACACCCCTCCTATTTAAAGGAGCAAAACACAAGGAGTTCTGAATACAATTCCTAATCTAGAAGGAGTATGTATTCAACACAACTCCTCTTGGCCCAACCTGGCCGAGTACAACTCTTGCACGCGTATGGCAACCCTACCATACTCACGTGACTAACACTTTGCACGCGTATGATCACCTGCCATACTCACGTGACTAACACTTTGCACGCGAATGACCTCCTGCCATTCTCACGTGACTAACCATTCTTCATGTGCACCATTCTCTTAGCCCGAACGTCCCGCATGACATCCTTGACCACCAAGACCTCAGTTCTCTCTGAACCTAGTCCCGAACCTCAGCTCCTCCATGAACCTAGTTCCGGTCCCGTCACCGACCACGTTCGTCTTCGAGCAATACCTGCACATGAACAAACCACAAAACAATTCCGAGCACAAGTCCACGACTTGACTCACATCAATCCATGCAAATACTCACACGAGCATTGCATAAAGTCCACTTCAAGCATCATGAAATTCGCAAATTTCATAATCTCAAAAACAAATCAAACACAATTCCAATTTTGCTCAAAACCCTAATCGAGCAAAAACGCATTCACGACGGACCAAAAAATATGGTCCGGCGTACACATGAAAAAGTCACTAAAAAAACCATTCACGACGGACCAACAAAATCGGTCCGTTGTACACGTGAAAGTCTCTGTTCCAGGAAGAAATCATTCCGGCGAAAACACGTTCACGACAGACTAAAAGAAATCAGTCCGTCGTACATGCGAAATCAATCCTCAAAAAGCCGTTCACGACTGACCAAAGAAATTGGTCCGACGTACATGCAAAACTTACTGGTTTCTTGGAAAATTGAGTTCGACTCATGAGCTCAAAAATACGTCCACGACAGACCCAAAAACTTGGTCTGGCGTACATGAGAAAATGAGGTTGCCAAAAACATGTTTACAAAGGATCAAAAAAGTTGGTCTGTTGTACATGGGAGAATGAGGTTGTCAAAAGCATGTTTACAAAGGACCAAAAAGGTTTGTCCGTCGTAGATGGAAAACTTACTGTTTTCTTTAAGTTTGGTCCAGCGCCAAAGCGAAACTTACTGTTTCTTGTCAAATTTGTCACAAACACATTTTGCAAATTCAATTCTAATCCAATTTTTCAGCACATGATTTCACAACTTCGTATTGTTGTTTTTGCTTCGTGTAGGTGCCGACACTGCAGGGACCGCACACGTTGACCTCGACGTCGTTCCAGAAAACTCAGAGCAAGGCAAGCATCTCCCCTTATATCATGCTGCTAGCACACTTTTACCAAACTTATGTTGTTACGAATATATTGCGAACCTGGTAGATAAATCCCCGCATTCCATAGAAATTGCGAATTAATCGTATCACCTAGAAATACATGCGCACAAAAAGATCGAAAAAACAACAATTAATTTGTTAGCTACGTATATTTGTTTTACTTAGTTCGTACGAACCTGAAATGTAAAGTATACAATGCCTTTCTGTGTAGCAGTTTTTTACATGATATTATGAGTGTGGAATGTGGTTTTAGGATTTCATAAACTGCATATGTCTTGTGATAGTATATTATATAACATATATATAATTATATGTTGGCATACATTTTAACTGTACGTAACCATAACATTAATTATGTAATGCTACAGTCATCGATGGCGATTCCGCTTCATATATGGCATAGGGGTCAGCCTGCAAATTTGCAGGGCCCATTTGTCAGCATGCATAATTGTGCACACATAGAGACAACTGTAAATCCACCGATAGAGTTGCGTACAGTAGCTAGAGCGGCTGCACGCGCTCTTAGTGTTGACCGTACATTGTACAAGCTCGTGGTAGATGGGGTTAGGCCCCATGTAGTGCCAAATAGCTTGCTTTACGTGTACAGCCTATTCGAGCTCCGTAGAACGAGTGCCTGGCAGTTCTACATGGAGAAGGCCACACAGGAAGGGTTCGCACTAGGTGTTTACGTGAAGCTGGTCCCTCGCACCCCCGCTGGGGAGGCAGGGACGAGCCGAGCCCAGGAGGAGGACATGGGGTCAATGCGGATGAACAACCCGAGCCCGAAGAGGAAATTGCCATGAGCTCGCAGCAAGTCCCCGGTCAAGGGGGCTTGGCAGGGACTGGCGAGACGGATGCGCCCGTCCCTGAGGTTGTGCGGATGCCCTAGGGGATGACCCTCACCCTGCTTATGGTGATGGTCCTGACGAAGATGAGGACCCGGGGCCAGCAATCGCATTTTTGCACTCGCTGGACCCGGCCAACTGTGTTCTAGCCCGCTTGGCGGATATTTCTAAGCGTGGGCAAGACCATGGCGACATAGAACTCGACCAGGAGTTTTCCACAAAGGACGAAGCGATGCACTTCTGCAATAATTACGCCGTGGTGACCCGGCGTGACCACCGTGTGCATCGCTCGGACCGAATCGCCGAGCTTATATGTAAGAAAGGGCAGCGATCTGGATTCTATGTTCGTGCTCAGCGCCATAAACATCACAACCATTTCTTTATACGCCGGTACACACCACACGCATGCACATTGGGGGTTGTTCGGAACACAAGCGGCGTGGTGAAATCAAGATTCATCGCGCCAAATCCTGTTAGACGCGTCTTTGAAGGCCGACCTTAGTCTCAGGCCCGCAACCATAATTGCCGAGATGCGAGCAGGACGAGGATGTCCATAACCTACCTACAAAGCTTGGCGAGCAAAGCGGATGGCTTTGAAAATGCTGTTTGGTAGTTTTATGGAGTCATTCAATTGGGCTCCACGCCCTCGAGGCGGATAGCTGCAACAAACCCGGGCTCCGAATATGCTATTGCTGTTGAACCCGTGCAGCTTCCCGATGGAACGACTGCTCCAGAACACTACTACCTCCTCAGGGTGTTCTAGGCGTTCGGTCCATGCATCACGGCATTCAGCAACTGCCGTCCTGTTATATGCGTGGATGGGACATTTCTATCCGGCTAGTACAATGGCACCCTTCTTACCGCCCTAGCTACCGATGCAAACAACCAGCTACTACCGCTGGCGTTCGCCGTGGTCGAGAGCGAAAGCAACGACAGCTGGTTCTGGTTCCTGTCCCTGGTGAAGACCCGTGTGGTGCGGGATAGGGCCGGGGTGTGCGTCGTATCGAACCGTAATGCAAGGCTGCTGAACGCCCTCGATAGAATGGCGGAAGATGAAGATTGCCCTTGTCTGTGGAGAGACGTCCAGCGTAGATGGTGCATGCGTCACCTTGGGGCGAACCTGTACACCATGTGCAGGAACAAGAACATGGTGAAGCTATTCAAAACCCTATGCATGCAAAACTAACTGCGCAAGTTCGATACGATATTTAACCAGCAGAACGAGCGCTCAAAGGAACTGGTGGCGGAAGAGACCATGGAGGGCACACAGGTAATTGGTGGCTCGGAGATCTCCGTACGGCGCAAGATGACATTCGCGCAATGGATAGCTCGTAAACCCGCTGAGAGATGGGCCTGGGCGCACGATACAAACGGTGCTCGGTAAGATAATGCCCTCTCTAGTACGGTAGCACATCACTTGACAGCACTATTTTGCACCTAAGCGGTATGCTTCTCTTCTGCAGATACTCCATCATGACGACGAACTTTGCCGAGTCGTACAACAATGTGCTGCGGGGGGCTCGTTGCCTACCCATTTGCCCAATCATTGAGCTCACATTTTTTAGGACCGCGGAATACTTTGTTGATGCGTCTCAACCTTCGCTCCCTGTGTCGAGGCTTTGTTACAGCGTCATAGGCAGAAAGCTCAATTCCACCGCACGCGCATGATGGACCCTGCGCAGAACATTTTTCTCGTCGAGTGCAAGCGCAAGCACCGTTCGGGATACTCCGCGGGAGAAACAAACCAGAGATGCCAGCTCGGCATGTTTGAGGCGACCTGCTCATGCAACAAGCCTCGCCTAGAGCACATCCCCTGCTCGCACGTGCTAGCAGCGTGCCGTGATATGGGGGACAACGACGGCACACAATATGTCACACCGTACTACCGTATGGATGCCATTAGAGCAACATGGACGGGTGTCGGGACCCCGAATTTGCAAATCCGGACCCTCTGTGTATTCAACACTAGTCCAGGAACGCGCTAGTGCACACAGTCTTAACATCGGTAAATATCACAATCATACCACTCGATACTAATAAAGTACTTTTATTTAAATAACCAAACTGGTTACTCAACCTTATAGTCAAGTTACAATATACGCCTCACAGGGCGAAACTTATTAAGAGAGAAATAGTAGCAGCGGAAAATCAAATAACTTCGTGGCGCCATCCAGTATACCACAGGCAACTGACTGGGCACGCTCCCTAAGTAGACGGATCCTCTTGGAGTTCCTCCTCCAAAGCTGGTGTGGTCTCCTCCTCAACTGGTGTTGTAGGGTGGCAAGGGTGAGTACTTGGTACTCAGCAAGTCATGCACAGAATGCAGGCTAATATACTATATGCATGGCTTGGTACAAAGGAATAGCTTAAGGTATATTTGCAGTAAACAGCATTTGACAAGTAACATAAGTAGATTCGAAAGCAGTAGAAACAAGTATAGCATAAATAACTTTTCAAGGAGTTTAATAAACATCTTTCCCATCCTAATCCACATTTCCATCAACATCATTATTAATCCAACCCAACCTTTCAAATCCAAGTTATTTTTGAGAAAATCTAACCCTTGACTGTAATTCCCGAGCGATGTCCAATACCGCGGACACGGCTATTCGAATAGATTCTACACTCTGCAGAGGTTATGCACTTTACCCACAAGATACAGGTCAAACACCACAAAGGCGAGTTCCCGTAACAAAGTCTTTCGAAAACTTCTAACAATACAAGTGGTCCTCCCCGGTTATTGCACACTAACCCTTCCCTTAGCTAAGGCGAAGTCTAGGCCAATCAACCGTTAGATGGGTACCTGGCCTCGGCCCGATGCGCTCCCGCACAACTTACACAAAGGGTGTAGTTGACCTCGTGAGGTCCCACAGTGCGTTATTAGCAACTTAGTCAACTAGGTCCGTCCCATTACGGACATGTGGTTGCACGTTAGACCGATTCAAAGGCTTGCAAGGTTAAGTCCTTAGGGTGACCAGGGCAAGACTACCCGAAGAACCAAATCAACATCCCCAATGCCACAACCGCCCACCTGATTACTCTTGCCACATGCCCTGGCCGAAAACTATTTATCAAACCCGCTTGATTACCATGCACCACGTGCCATCAACATCACATGATACCTTTCCAAAACAGGTTCAATATATCATTAAGTCAATATTAACATTTGATTGTCCAAAATCATGTCATGAGCACGTAGCGTGCTCTAAGCGATACTACAACGGTCTAAAACCCATGTTGGCAATCTAATAATGTCCAACTAGTAATCCACAACTAGGGTGACAAGGGGTTATGGCACATACTTAAATAATCAAGGTGTCATACAGCAAATTGGTATTTATCTAATCCCCCATATTTGAATAAAGTATTTTCTAATTGAACTAGCATGCAATAAGTTAAATCAAAATAGATTTCAAAATAGGATCAACATGGTCAAAGCACAACTTGCCTTCAAAAAGTACTTGCTCTTGGTCTTGAGTTGGATCCTGAGTCAATACTTCTCCTTCGAATCCTTCCGGCACTTCAACGTCTACTCGTAAAGCGTGCAAATAGCAAATACACGAATAAACAATAGGCAAAAAGTGTCCAAACATCCAAATAAAATCCATAAACAGAGAGAACATAATTTTATGAATTTTTAGAAACTGGAATCGTCAAATTTGGAGTTAAAACGCAAAAGTTATTATTATTTGAAGTTTAAATAATCAATTAAATAATTTTACAGAGAAAAAATTTAGTCCAAAAATTAAATAAAATTCATATTTAAATAGATCTCAATTTTATACGAATTTAGAAATTTAAATCACTCAAATCGGAGTTGAAACGCAAAAGTTATAAGCGTTTGAAGTTTTGAAATTCAAATCAATTATTAAACCGAATTATTAAATCATTTTCTTTTTCGGAAAATCATTTATTGCGTCAGCAGGGACACGTGGACCAATCGGGTGACGACGCGTGGCCTCGGGTCCACGGACCGGCGCGACGGTTCTCGGCTGGTCCACCGTGGGCTCGGCCACGGCTCACTGATCACGACAGTGCCCCTCGACACGCGGGCCCGGCGTGTCAGCGTCACACACACGGGTGCGCTGACCGCGGCGGTCAGGCTTCCCGACACGTGGCGCAATCTCGGCCGTTGATTTGAAAATCAACGGCCCAGATTAGATCTGGCTAACGCGCTTGGAAAACAACTCCACCGACCGACCGCTCGATCTTGATCGGACGGTCAAGATCCACCTATCGCTATGAACGTGGTTCAATCTAAGCCGTTGGATCTAGATCTAACGGTTGAGATTAGATCTCGAGATTAACACGTGATTCTTTACCGTGGGTGACGTGGGCGAATCTGGGCCGTGCGATGAAGATCCGACGGTGGAGAAGCTTCGTGGAGTCTCGCGATGTCCACGCGAGCTCCGGCCGGCGTTGAGAACGAAGACCACACCGACGGCGTTCGGCACGCTCGTGAAGTGGGTGGTCTCTTCGGTGCGTCTCGGCCGGGACTCGGATCTGGGCTCCTTCTCGCGGAAGACGACGGACGGGCGGCGAAAAGCGCAAACCGCGGCGGACACCTCCTCCAACTACGGCGAGCTCGCACGCGAATAAGCGGCGGCAGCTCGGCGAGATGGCTCGAGGACACGGGTGCGCACGGAGGAGGGCAACCTCGGGCTTGACTCCGGGCTTTAAATAGCCTCGGCGTTCGTGCGAGACGGAAACCTAATTCTCCACGGCGGCGCGGCGCGCGGAGTCCGGCTCGGACTCGGCGGAGACGACGGCCGACCGCCCATGTGGCGCGATCAACGGCCACGATCGCCGCAGCGCGGCCGGTCGGTCGGTCTCGGCTCGAACCGATGCGATCCAATCCGACCGTTGGATCTCGATCCGACGGTCGGGATCAACAGGTTAGGGTTGGGTTCGACCGACTGGTGGCTCGGTCAGACTCGAGTCTGACTCGGGTGCGGCTCGGTCGGATGAACAGTGCAAACCCATTCGCATTTTCCAGCGATTTAATAATTAAAATAATTCTCAGAAATTCATTTAATTCATTAAAAATAGCAAAATACTCAGAAAAATTCCAAAAAAATTCTGGAAAATATTTTGGATCATTTTGGACTCAAATAAAATATTTCCAACAAAATTTTATTTGCAAAATTAAATTCTTTAATTATTTCAAAATGGAATAAATTCAAATAAATTCCAAATAAATCCAAATAAATTCCAGAAAATTCCAAAAATTCACCAAAGTGCCAAACACATGAATTTAAGAAAAGCAAAATTTTGGGGTGTTACAACGGGGCATTTCGAACCGTTCAACATCGGCATGAACTACAAGACCTCCGAACCCCCTACGTGGCTCCCGTACCCCACACTAAGGCGCGATACGCCGGGTAGACCGCGTTCTGCGCGGTTTGAGGGTGACATGGATGCGTCTCAGCGAGACGATGGCCTTCGGTGTTGTCGCATCTGCAGGCAGACAGGGCATGACCGTAGAGGCTGCCCAAACAGAGGCTGATGTTGTCCAATGTAATATTTCAACTATACGCATTAAACATGCAACATCTTCTTACTACCTTCATTTTGCATTCTCTTCGTGAAATGTCAGTTATGTAATTTAGAACCTAAATTTCTTTGTGTATGTAGAGTGGTTCTGTAATTTCTTCTGATGTTTTTTTTTGTATTTCATTGTTTCATTCCCTCGAGATTATGCAGGATTGTGATGGAGTTGCCGGAGCTCTTGCGATCGAAGTATGATGACGACCATAGGGCCCGCAAGTGGGCCTCCGGCCAGACGGTAACGTCATTACTTCACTGTCGTAACGTATCGCAAGCGTACGCACCTTTCGTTATGCTCAGTATGTTTACTTGCTCTGTCCTTGTAGTTGAACACTCTCCGCATGCGTGGCTCCCGTAACATTAAGAGATTGGACCCTGAGTTCATTTACGGCCTCGGACGGACAGGCCTGTTAGCTTTCGCATTTATGGTGCGTGGAGCCGACGAAGGAGATGGCCAGCGGACCCCGATGCCTAGACTGGACGGGGCCCTTATCACCGCGTTGGTCGACAGATGGCGTCCGAAGACGCATACTTTCCACCTCCCCTTCGGCGAGATGACGGTGACCCTCAAAGATGTCGCCATGTTATTTGGCCTTCCACTTTCCGGTAAACCTCTCGTAGTGCGCAAGCCCTCCAAAGAGGCATGGAAGAACTATGTAGAGGAAAGGTAATAAATGTGAAAGCACATGGACCACACTTATCTGGGAGCTAACGTGATTTCCTAACAGGTGATTTTCTTCAATGAAGGTTTGGCACAACGTACACGGGGAGCTGTGATCAGGGAGTCTCTTTCACATGGCTCGACAGTCTCCCAGAGGCTGGACCATGTCCTGAAAACGCTGACCCCGGTCAAATAAATAGGCACTTCGAGGTGTACCTATATTTTCTCCTTGCAGGAATTTTATTTACAAACGGAAATGGTGATTCCGTTGCCCCCCACCTCATTTGGGTCGCTCGGGAATTAGCCGAGCAGGTGTGAGAAGATGCAGCACCGGACATCTACGGCTGGGGCTCGGCAGTTCTCGCAGACACATATCGCGAGATGTGTCTTTGCTGCCCGCCGGCCTGACCAACTTCAATAATGGGAGGTTGCCCCCTGCTTCTACAGTTGTGGTCCTGGTCGTACCTACCCATAGCGCGACCAACAGTGTCAAGGCAGTACTACCCAGTGCCCGTTGATGAAGCTAACGTGCATCCACTCGCAAGGCCAACCATGGGTTACAAATGGATGCATGCCAGACTTCGATGGGCCCAAGAATCAGACCGCGGCTCCTACCCTCGTCTCGTGGGGGACCTAGACTTCCTGACATCAGCGCAGGTCACGTGGGATCCCTTTTCCACCCAGGCCGTGGAGGAGGTTGCGTCTGGAGGCCATATCTCCAATCTGTGCACGGGGGAGCCTCATTATTGGATGACGAAATGCTTCCTCCTGTGCATGAGTGCTGTTGAGCCATACTCTCCGGAGCGCGTTCAGCGCCAATTTGGGTATCGGCAGTCTTTCTCTCCACTGCCTCCGACAGACTTCGAAAGCTCCCATGGGTATGTCGCTATATGTCACATTACTTTCACGCTTACTGTGGAAACCATTAATAACGTGTTGGATTGATCCGCAGGAGGAGCACATCGGGGCACAACTACAACTGGATCGCACGGAATAGCCGGCATATTGAGAGGTGGAACTCGATGGCCACTGAGGACGTCTGGAACCCATCAGGCGCAGCCCACGAGACGGACACATTTGGGTACCTTGACTGGTACAAACCTCGCACACGGGCGGTGCTCCTAGACAGGGCTGTGGCAATGCCAGTGCAACATGGCTATGCGGAGGAGTACGCAGAGCGCATGCACACACTGGTACAGATCGCACCTATCACATATTAAAAACCAGGGATATACCCAATTAAACATTCGATACGTGTTAATTTGCAGAGGCGTGAAGCGGAGTACATGCATGACCAGGCGGACGAGATCCTCACGCAGTCACAGACGTAGCAACGTCAATCAAGCAATCATTTACGGAACCTTCTTCGCCGCACAGGCCACCGCATAAGAAATGCGGTCAGAGATGTTGGTGGCCATAGACCGTCTACCCAACGTGATTACGAGGATGTACCGTACGAGGCACCGCCCGCACCGAGCCCCCTGATGAGGAGCATGTCCATGGATAGACGTGCAACGCCTGTGCCTCCTCGATGGCAGCAAGACCAACCCAGAGCATCGACTTCGTCCCGGGTCCCGAGCCATGAGAGCGGCCGGGGCCATGGAGGCGGCTACATTGAAATAGGTGCTGGGGCGAACGTTCAAGGAGGAGTACACATCAACATGTCACCGTCCCCATCATTGCCACAGGAGTCTTTTAGTACCCCTGTCCAGCATCAATAAACATGGGAGGACGTGTCGAGAGCATACGATGACCTTATGGGCTCGGGGACTACATTTACAGATTTGCTCGCGACGACGTGTTTGCAATCCCTAGGGTTGCATTCGCATCCCAGTAACCCCGAGGAGGCCGGTGGATCGAACTGGCAGGAGCAACAGCCTTCGGACGTACTCTGCGCATCAGGGTACCATGCAGACCAGTCGATGGCTGGATGGGGCATCCACAGCGGCACGTTGTACGCGGTCGAGCCAGTGCGATTCGACGCTGGAACGCGAGGTGCACGATTAGGTCCAGCGCAGGCGGCTGGACTACGTATCCCCCATCGGCCCCAAACTTTCACACCGTCCGACTACGATAACCAGGAACGTCATGGTAGGGGGACGCGCAGGGGAAGAGGAAGGGGGAACACTAACCCAGAAGGCCGTTGAACCCGTTATTGATCAACCCGTTCGATTGCATTATTTTACTTTCAATGTAATGTTTTAATATGTGCAATATTGTGCTCGGAATGAAATGTATTATGGCACTAAGTTGTCTTTGCCACTTAGTTATACTGAGGCCTTTTGCACTGGCGTAATTTGCATGCATCGTGTGAAAACAATATTTTTCCATAACATGCTACTCCGTATTTCGAAGAGCAGATCATCTGCCTTATTCCAAAGAAAATAGAGTAATACGTGATATTTTACGGCCTACCCAATAGGCTTAAGTTGTCATCTTCGTTCGCGACTATTACACGAAGGGCATTACTAGGGCCAGGACACTGCCAGCTCCAGCTTGGCTTCAACCAGGCCCCCATCGGGTGCAGCTAACGCTGCCACGTGCAGCTTTCATGTCCCGGCCCCTAAACCGCGTGCGCTAACGTTACGCCACCTGGTCGCCACTGCCAGCTGCAGCGATTCTGCAGCCAGGCCCCCCGCAGCACATTGCACACGCTACCACCTGCTGATTGCCTGTCTTGGCCCCTCGCCCTGCAGTCGATAAAGCCGCCAAAGGCTGCTCCTCCCTCGCTCCCTGCCTATAAATATCCCAGAGTGCATAAAGGTTTGAGTGAGTTTACAAACCCCATAGCGCGTAGAGGAGAACTGGTAGATTAGCTTTCTTTTTTTCCAGTATTTCATTCCGGCTACGTGTTTTAGGGGTATTATTTACAAACTAAATTTTGTACGATGAGTCACATTGTACATTAGCTTGCTGATATCCTCTTCTTCCTAATTACACTTGTGCGTTCTTCAATTGTGTGAAGGCCATGTCTCAAACGTCGAGCTCAGCGAATCGGAGAGCCATTGCACTTGCCAATGCTAGGCGGGTCGATTGCCCTAATTGCCATGTGGAAGCTAATGTGTTGTACTCCACCACTTCGTCAAATTACGGCCGGGTGTTTTATAAATGCCCTAATTACTCTGTAAGTGGGAATGTAGTTCGATTTCTCCAGCCTATGATGATTGTTCTCTTCTTCGAGTAGTCTCTTATGAGTTCACAGCTCTTTACATGGTCTGAAAATATGTTGACATCGTTATGCAGTCTGCAGGATGTCAATATTTTCAGTGGGCAGACACCCTGAATACATCGATGGAGCGTCGTAGTACCGCAGCACCAGCGGGGATGCTTCCCGGCCTAGAGCAGCGGATGGACCCAACACTCGAGCAGAGGATGAACCCAACGCTAGAGCAAAGGCTTAACATGCTGACATTAAAGGTGGAGCGCATTTTAGATCATATCAAGTGGGTAGAGAAGATGCTGTATGTAGTTATCCTTGTGATAATTTTGTCTGCAATTGCGAACTAGATCATGCTTTATGCGTCACTTATGTTAACTTTATTAATCTATGTCGTGCAATGCAATCGTTCCATTTGTTCGCCCTTTTCAACTATTATAGTTAGCCCTTTTCAACTATACGAAAGTACATACAACGGAAGGTGTAATTACAATATTTTTCCATAATATCGTAGTCAGTATACAGAAGAGCAAATTAGATGCATTCTTTCGAAAAAATGGACTCACACTATAATTTTACGGCCGGCCGAATATGCTTAAGTTGTCATATTTGTTCGCGACCGTTATAATTAGCCCTTTTCAACTATACGAAAATACATACAACGGAAGGTGTAATTACAATATTTTTCC
Source organism: Rhipidocladum racemiflorum (assembly GCA_036346355.1). NCBI lineage: Eukaryota > Viridiplantae > Streptophyta > Magnoliopsida > Poales > Poaceae > Rhipidocladum > Rhipidocladum racemiflorum. Next base: position 33,932,782 of record CM070585.1, read on the forward strand.
ATAATATCGTAGTCCGTATACAGAAGAGCAAATCAGCTGCATTCTTTCGAAAAAATGGACTCACACGTGATATTTCACGGCGGGCCGAATATGCTTAAGTTGTCATATTTTTCCGCGACTATTATAATTAGCCCTTTTCAACTATACGAAAGTACATACAACGGAATGTGTAATTACAATATTTTTCCATAATATCGTAGTCAGTATACAGAAGAGCAAATCAGATGCATTCTTCCAAAAAAATGGACTCACACTATAATTTTACGGCCGGCCGAATATGCTTAAGTTGTCATATTTGTTCGCGACTGTTATAATTAGCCCTTTTCAACTATACGAAAATACATACAACGGAAGGTGTAATTACAATATTTTTACATAATATCGTAGTCAGTATACAGAAGAGCAAATCAGCTGCATTCTTCCGAAAAAATGGACACACGTGACATTTCACGGCCGGCCGAATATGCTTAAATTGTCATATTTTTCCGCGACTATTATAGTTAGCCCTTTTCAACTATACGAAAGTACATACAACGGAAGGTGTAATTACAATATTTTTCCATAATATCGTAGTCAGTATACAGAAGAGCAAATCAGATGCATTCTTTCGAAAAAATGGACTCACACTATAATTTTACGGCCGGCCGAATATGCTTAAGTTGTCATATTTATTCGCGACCATTATAATTAGCCCTTTTCAACTATACGAAAATACATACAACGGAAGGTGTAATTACAATATTTTTCCATAATATCGTAGTCAGTATACAGAAGAGCAAATCAGCTGCATTCTTCCGAAAAAATGGACTCACACGTGATATTTCACGGCCGGCCGAATATGCTTAAGTTGTCATATTTTTCCGCGACTATTATATTTAGCCCTTTTCAACTATACGAAAGTACATACAACGGAAGGTGTAATTACAATATTTTTCCATAATATCGTAGTCAGTATACAGAAGAGCAAATCAGATGCATTCTTCCGAAAAAATGGACTCACACGTGATATTTTACGGCCGGCCGAATATGCTTAAGTTGTCATATTTGTTCGCGACCGTTATAATTAGCCTTTTTCAACTATACGAAAATACATGCAACGGAAGGTGTAATTACAATATTTTTCCATAATATCGTAGTCAGTATACAGAAGAGCAAATCAGTTGCATTCTTCCGAAAAAATGGACTCACACGTGATATTTCACGGCTGGCCGAATATGCTTAAGTTGTCATATTTTTCCGCGACTATTATAATTATCCCAGCCGGTCGAATATGCTTAAGTTGTGATATTTCCATAATTATAAGTTGTCATCATCCAAACTTTCGTTGCATTGGCCTGAGACGTCCTGTCAAAGCACTGCTGGCAAAGCCTGCAGGACATATCATGTCATCAAATGCATGCGTGGCAGAGAATGCCTTAGTCGTCCTGTCAAAGCATAGCTGCCAAAGCCTGACTGGCACCTCCCTACCAGCTATAAAGCTGCATGCATTTGTCGCTTCCAAGCACAGGCAGAGCTGCAAAGGAATCCGATGCTCGCGGATTCGTTCTTGCTTCAAGTCTGTCGCTTTATCAATTCAGGCTATTTAACCCCCTTCCTGTCTTCCCAGCATTGCATCAACCGAACGACTGCTCCAATACAACAAAGAGAACCATCCCCCGCAAACCAAACGAGCAGCTAGCACCAATGGAGTTTCCCTCGCCCCCAAGGCACAGCGTTGTCCAAACCATCCCCGACGGCACGGAGGTCCCCATGTGCCTATGCGGGGATCCTTGCCGCTTCCGGCAGTCCATAGACAACTCATACACATACGGTATGAGGTACTGGAGTTGCCGCAACTACGACTCTGAGCCAACGCTAGGGATGCGGCTGCGGCGGAGAAGCCCGGTATGTTCATACTCGCATTTAGTGTTGCATCGAACCTGCATGTGTCTAACACCATGTGATGTGACCAATTGCAGCCTCCACTGTGCGAGTTCATCCGATTCTACGAGGCGGAACAAACTCTCGAGATGGAAAGGATGCGGAATTGGGAGTACTCGCATCAGAGGGCTATGGTGGAGCAACAGTGGTGTGAGCAGGATCAGGAGGAGAAGCGCAAGCAGCGTCTGGAACAGATGCTTGCACAGAGGGAGGCCGAACGGCAGCGCCATGCCGCGGAGAGGGAGGCTGAGTGCGAGAGAAAGCGTGAGAGGGCAACTAGGGCCAGGGCGGCAGGAGCTGAAGGATTGCGTAAGGGAAAATATCCTCACTGCTCTCAGTAAAATGTACGACAAGGGCCCTTGTTGTTGTTCCCTTTCCCTAAGGCATGTTAGGTTTAGTCCGGTATATGCCATTGTTGTTTACCATTCGTAAGCCGTATGTAATTTATCTGCCCATCTTTGACCAAAACTACACGAAGTCTCAAAAAAATTATTACACAATTATCGGTACAGTGTACAAAAAAATTATTACACAATTATCGGTATTTGCATTTCAATCGGATCCGGTCGAATAACCAGAAAACTAAAAAAATACGGCGAAATGAGACAAAAATAAAAAAACATCGTGGCGGGAACCGTCGGTATTTTTGCTATTTTCATTTCCTGTTGTATATTTCTACAGTTTTTTATTTACATGTTGTATATAAAACCATTTTTCCCACCTCCTAACATAGCCAACCGCTCGAATATGGACGCGAATGACAGACGGTAATGTCCTATACAGTGGTAAAGTCTAACATTCCACTAAATTTTAAGTGATACGGAAGAAACCAAAGAAGGAAAAAGGAGAATGAGACGGTATTATAGATAATCTATTGTATGAGTTATTTTTACATAATATAATGATATACTATAAATAACTGCCATCTATACTATTGTAAGATGTAGTGTGTCATCCGTCAATTAGCTGATGAATCTAACCGCTCATATGAGATGGTATTATAGATAATCTATTCAGCCGGGTGTTGTATAGCATTAAAATACAACAAAGATACTACCATTCCACAAAGGTAAAATAGACTCAAACAAGAATACAAAATTAAAAAGGTATTACAAAATTATCGGTACAGTGTACAAAAATAATATTTAAAAATACAATTCGAAAGCATATTCTTAATCCATATGATTTGGCGAAAATTTATAAAGTTTTCTTATTAAATTTGGAGTTGTATAGCGAAAGTTATTTGCATTTCAATGAGATCCGGTCGAATAACCAGTGAAAACTAAAAAAATTCGATGCGAAATAATCAAACAAAAATAAAAAAACATACGGGGACACGTGGCAGCGCGAGACGGAGCCACCTGGCTGCCGCCGTGGGGGGTGGCGGCAGCCAGGGCTGCCACCATGGGGTGTGGCGGCCGCCACGTGGAGCGGCGGGAGCGGTGGGCACTTTTGTAATTTTTTTTTTGTTGTATATTTTTGCTATTTTGATTTATATGTTGTATATTGTAGCTTTTTTTCCATAGATTGGATGGATGAAAATTATGTGTAGATTCATCTCGAAATGTACTTTCATAATATTATAATTTTATTAAATTTTTTAAATATATTACAATAGAAATTAGTGGTCAAAGTTGAGATTTGAAAACCGTGTCAATGTCCATAACAACTGGAGTATTTGTGAGCGTACGGAGTATTTATCGAAGTCACTTTGACTTTGAGTTGTCTCTGCAATTTCCCTCTGTATTTGTTTTTACAGAACGCGAAGAGTTCAATGCATGATGGCATTTAAGACTTAGGCAAGAGAGAGTCACTAAGATCAAATCATGTATATCCATAGCCTTTACTAGATAACCCATATATCCATAAATAATTCAGTTGGTTGGTGTGAGGTTATTTTTCAATTCATTAGTTTGTGTTACTACTCTAATATTATTTATCAAACATTTCCAGGAAATCACTGAGGATTCATCTGCAAGTACAAGTGCATATGTTGCACATGTTTCTGAGCTACCAGAGTACTCAACTGGTAAAGTGGCTTGTTTTTATCCATACGGTCTCTGCACTTTATTTATATAGTTTCAATCACATGGTTTACCAAAAATCATAATAAAGAAAGGCAATGGGAAAACAGAAAATTTAAAATCATTCTGCTACAACACAAATTTTCATTTATTAGGGTTAACTTCTCCCACTATATATAGCGGGCATGTGAGAAATGTTTTTGAAAAAATTCTAAAACATTTACATGTGGGAGATGTTGCATGTACCTTCCAAGTTTCACAACCATGCACATTGTTCTAGACATAAAAAAGAGAGAAAATTTGTGACATTTATTTATGTATATTTTGGTTTTTCCAAAAAATTTGCAAGCGTGCATGCCCTAGCAATTCTATATCCATGGTAACTTTAATTATTTAGAACCTTCCTAGCGTCCCAACCCAACCGAAATGTAAGCTGTCACTCCTAACAACGGAGTTGCTTCCAGTTAAATCTAATTTCCATGACACTGTATTTTTAATGTAAATAAAAAATTATTTTTTTGTTCCCAGAAATGTTATAAAAAATACATTTTGCTATTTAATAGTATGTTCAAAAAGTATTTTTTATAGTGATGTTATCTTATAAATACAATGATTACCATGGCTTAATTATGTTTAGTTTTTTCTCTCTTTTTTTCATGAAGAAGGCAATTGAACCAGAAAATATTTGATGCATTTAGTGTGACAGATCATGTGTACTGTTGCAATAGTTTGAAAAACTCCAATACATATAAGAGTAAGCCTGATTTATACTTAGGTAGAAAGTGACCCACTCTGTGTTATATATGTAGGCATTGAGTGGCAATGCGTTACATAGTAATTGTAAGTAGTGTTTTTTTTCATTTTAATTAAGATTAACATATAAAGTTTAGTTCATAAATGGTAAGGTTTTTACAACTACAACAATATTTTTCCTCTAAAAAATAGAAAATATCTCTAAAAATAACAATTTGAAATTTAAAAATTGGTATTTTTTTTTTATAATTCAGTAACATGTTTACACGACAATCATGATTCTATTTGAACCGGCACAAAACTGTTCAGCAGATTTGGTTAACCCAACGAACAGGCTAGTGAATAAGGGAGACACTGATCAGCAAGCAAGAAATGTAGTAGCAATCCCGCGGTCCCTTGATGAGGAACCATCTAGCCATCTTCCTAATCCCCAAGAAACAGGTATGGGTGCCCTGTCCACCGCCTCCTTATGCACTTTGCCGGTTCTTCTTTTTCCGCTCAATGCAGTGTCTCTTGATTAATTGCTTCGACGTTGGTCTCTCTCTGCAAGATTCTGGAGCACCATCTACCCTGCGTAGGCCTAAATCTGGCACAAGCCTGAAACTTTACATCGGCAGCAGTCTGATAGATGCTTCTAGACAGTACTTCGAGTTTCGACTAGATGACTCTCCTACTGATATAGGTACTCCTTTATTTTTTATATTTTTCTGTAGCACACTCTAATAAAGAAATGTCTATTTTTATGTTTATAGTATAAATTGTTTGGCAAAATCACGTGCATACTTGGTGCACCTTCTCTGTTTAGCCTTGGTTTAAAAGTCAGGAGAGAGAAAATTAAGCGCTTAGACTATTGTTTTAAGATAACTCTACAGAAAATAGGTGATATCTATCCTCTTGGCAATATACATCTCAACTCATGCAATGCATTCCCCAATACAAAACCCTCCTTCACCCATCACAGATATGAAAATAGAGGGAGCCAAAAAAACTCTTAACTGTCTTGGTGCACATGTTAGTTCAAGTGAATGGACTACTAATCCTAATAGGGTAACATGGTCCTCTCTCCTGTCAGATCTTGAAACACGTTCTAATTATATACAAGGCCTTTGGACTTATGCTGCGTAAAACATGGAGTATTTAGTTGGTTGATCATGATGGAAGTCAATTTTGTGTAAACTTCCAAAAAATTCTCAAAGCTACACTATAGCAGTATGCAACCTTCAACAAATTCAACATGTTGTTGTTAGTTTTAGCTAATGATCTAATGACAGTAAGAGCTTAGCCTAAAACATGATCACTGAATAATGCGAAAAATAAACATTAGAAGCTAACATGGTGAAGCGGATGAAGGCATTAGGTCTTGTCGTTGTTCAGTCGATGGGTAACGGCGGGCTTTCGGGTCTCCACCTGCATTGGCCATGGACTACCCTTCGTAGCTCCGGTTGGAGTTTAGGGTTATTGGAAAGGAGGAAACGTGTACTGGATCGTCACCCAATAGCGTGCACACCCTTTCCTTTATAATCTGGCGCTGAGGAGCACGGAGGTATAATCCAATGTATGGAAAGCGCCTCTGATCATGGCCCGTAATTAAGGAAAGATTTGTATTTAATTAGGAAAATTTTTATTTGGAAAGTGCATAAATAGGAAGGCAACTGCTGCGGGATTTGGGTGGTCTCTGTCCCTTGCAATTGCTGAGATCAACCAACAGTTGTATGATGTCTCCCATGTACAAATGTGATTTCCTAGCACAGTATTTCAAGATCTGACAGGAGTAGCATGTGCAAAAGTTAAGCACGTACTTTGCAAATAGCTGCAGGGGAATCTGGTGAAGCTGAGTTTGGAAGGCACCAATCTCATCAGAGCACTGATGCTTCTGATGCTTTCTCACATGTTGCTGAAACACACTTTGATATTGAATCAAAGCTTCCTTCACCGAGAGCAGAAGACATAGATAAAAGCCAAGGATCTAAAGATAAGGTAAACCAACGTTTTTGCGTTTCAATTTTTTCATGTCAAGTGTTGTATCTTTACTCTTTAATTGTCTAGATAAAAAGAATGAAACATACAAATTACACTAACTTCAGAAATACCTGAAGTAAATATAAAAAGTCATGCATATATGCGAAACACAAAAAAATGGGAAGAGCGTGTGGCGACCCGCATAATTAGCATAGGGTAATTAACCACCTCTTGGTCAGCACCCTAAGTTAATTACGCGAAGTCTCAGCATAGTGGCCAACAAAATAACGGAAGTACCGGTATTTTATCAACTACTATGCTGTATTCAGAATGTTGCTGCAGAACAATAATTAGAGACTGAACTAAAATATATTACATTCCAGCCACGCATGGCTTACATGGTCCAACTTAACTAGACATTGGTTCCAAATTATAACAAAATCTATATATACAATGGTCTCATCCCATGACGACCGTCCAAAAGTAATCCTTTCTACCCGATCATCTAGTACTCTTGATTGTAGTAGGCGTAGTAAGCATCCTCCTGAAGTTCTGAGTCCTACACGTCACCTTCGGTCCACGCCTCAACGGTGGATCCATCAAGCTCGCCTTCTAAGCATGGGGGGATTTAAGCAAGAGTGAGTACAGAGTACTCAGCAAGTAATAGTAGAGAATGCAATACATGAGTTTTTCCCTTCTTTTTCCAAATCCAACTTACCACATCCTTCAAATCTGCTTTTTATTGGAAATAGGTTTTGATTTTCTTTAAGAGTTGCCAATTTTAATTAAAAGAGCTACTAATACCCGTACATGAGGCATACTTAGCTTCCGTAGCCTCCAATCCAGGAGACAGGCATGAATTCATGATTTAGACCCTGCGCAGGTTTGTACCACTTTACCCATAGTGACCTCCACAAGTGAGGCTCCAGAACGTTTATCACTAATCCGGTAATTGTGATCTTTACCCTATTACTCGAGTGGGGAATCCTCTCAAGGCCATCCCACTACACTCGCAGCTAACAGTTGTACTCCACCCTAATGTAGCAGTACTTTCCTGGCTTCAAATATAGCGCCATATGGAGAACCTCAGACACATGCTGGGTTTCCATCTGCCACCATCTCTCTGGGGTTTTCGGCACTCCCAGATTAGGTGCCTATTTACTAATTAACCACCATGCAAAGATCACAATACGTTCATAGGACAACCTTTTCTGTCTGATTACTCACACTATGGTTGATACTGGATTTACGGCTCATTGCCTGAGTATTAGTTGTTTATCCTTATATAATAACTTATGTAGAGGACCCCCCGGCCTTTTCACCTTCTCATCGGCGTCCTCTACCCACCACAATAGAATATAACTTTACGCCATAATGAAAACAGTATTAAGCTTTTGATATCAACAACACTGACTTCCACAAGTCAAAAACAGAACTGACCACTTCCTCATCTTAAACCACTTTCACTTTTCAACTTAGTTACTTTGCTTTGAATCCAACTGATCTCAATTTAAGTTTTTGCAGTTTATATATAGAACTTTTTGATGCATGAGTGATACAGATAATTATACTGAAATCAATTTTAAAGATATTTTAATATAATTTGATCAAGGAAAGCTTGCCTGGAATAATACTGATAGGTACGCCCTCGCTCGTATACAGGAGTGGTTGGTCTGACGGGTTCTGTTTTGGACCTTACAAGGACCAAGTATCAAATCTACAGACTTGCCCAAAGCAACCCCATTTTAATCTAAACCCACCAACTTACCCATAGCATTAACATCTTAGCAGCAAGTAATACAATAATGCAGTTAATTCCAAATTTATTACTTTATACAGATTTTAATTAACAACTCGCAGCTTAAAGAAATTTAAATACATCTTTTTCCTACGATTCAAATACGATCAAATTAACCTACGCGAATGCACGACTTAACCAGATTTCTTATTTTTCTATTTTTCTTCTCTTCTTTTCTTTTCTCTTCTTTCCTTTTTCTTTTTCTTTTCTCTCCTTCTTTTCTCCTTTTCTTCTTTTCTTCTTTCCTCTCTGTTCTTTTCTCCTTTTCTTCTTTTCTTCTTTCCTCTCTGTTCTTTTCTCCTTCTTCTCCTGGCCGAAGCCCTTCGGCTCCTCCTCCCTCGGTCTCATCGCTGCCTCCCTCTCTGCTTCGCTTCCTCCACCCAAGCGCTCACCCTGGCGACTCGTTCCCCTCGGCTCCCCTGCCGCTGCGTCGGCCGGCGAAACACGCCGCCGCCCCCTACACTCTGCTCCTCTCCTCTCTAATCTCCCTACTAATCCTCCCCTCTCTCTACTCCTCCTCTACTCTCTACCTTCTCTCGGCTCCCCTCCAGCACGCCGCCGACCGCAACTACGGCTCCCCCTGCCGTAGCTAAGTCCTCCTCTCCACTCCCCTCTCTTCTCTCTACTGCTACTCTCCCTCTACCCCCCCTTACTTGCCCTAATGGCCGACGGGAGAACAGATACTACACAATCTAGCTGATTGTCTCATTTTACTACTTGTTTTACTTTTGATTTCGCATCTAGGGTTAAATGGTAAGAACAGATACTACTTGGTCTGCTTGATTTTCGCATTCTACTTGCTGCCTTCGGTTTTGTTTGCAAGTTTTGGGGGTCAATGATGTAAGGCTTCTAGTTGGGACGGCAAGAACACGTTCATTGCAACCCTAGAGCTTACTGAGACGATGGGCTACTTGATCTATTCAGTGTGCACTAGAGGAATGGTTTTGCTACTGCTACTACTAATGGGAATGGTTGTGCACCTGAAAAGGTTTGGTTCGGGTTGAGGGGAAGGAGGTTCTGATGCTGCTCTTGGGAGATCTTCTTGCGCCTTGTTCGGTTCACTTGATCTTGGAGGACTCCTTGTTCAGCTCGTCTTGAGGGCCTCCTTGCTCCTTGTTCCTTGATCGGATCAATGGGCCTTGGGGATCCTCCGGGTTCGGTTCGCCTTGTGGATCTCCTCCTCCTCCGGCTTCTGGACCTTCTTGCTTCTTGCTCTCTTGCGCTCTCTCTCTGGACTGAGGGTGTTTGTGCGTGTTGCTCTCGGTGGCTCTCTGGTTCGGCTGGGAGTGAAGTGGAGAACGAAGGCTGCTTGCTTATGAAGGAGAGAAGGGGTGAGACCGGCCTATAGCCATGCCTCACACCCTGGCTGCCTTGGGAGTCGTGCTTGGCTGAGAAGGGCGCACGAGTTGGCTGGGAGCTGGCTGCTTGGAAGAATGGTCAAACACAAGGATGTCCAATGGGTAAAGCAAGGCTTCTGGTTGTCTAAGGGATAATGCTCTGGTTCTCTGGTTGCCTACTGAGTAAACGCTGCTACGGATACCCGCAATCCGAACAGATAAGTACAGATTGCCAAGTGATGAATCGATCTAGCGAGAGGTACCGATTCGGCCCCTACGGGTCTGGTATCTCGGTGATCAATACCTCGCCTGCGGGTCTGACGGCAATCCTCTTCTATTTCTATTCGCTCTATTCGTATTTTTAAATCTTTTGCAATTAGTTTACGCTAATTACTGATCTAATTACTTGATTGCGCTATTTAATTGCTTAGTTGATTTTCTAGGTTATTACAGAGCGTAAATTTGGGAGAATCTACGCCTAACCAGTACCGTTTAAGTTGCTTCAAGTACTTCTTTTTTTTTTAAGAAAAATCAACAGGAAGTTTTATTTACCAGTCATTATTGTTTGTACATTATGTTTGTGCTAGCCATAGATACCCGCATATGCACTGGGTTACCGAAATCATATATTCTGTTATCCAGTGGCTGTATTTCTCCTGAATGAGAATGGTCACTTGCTTATAGTGGAAGAATGCTGTCTAATACCATTTTTTTCCGAGGATTGTCTAATACCGTTGTACTCTTCATTCATCTATTTTTTTTTTCCTTTGGTGTTCTCACCTTCTTTCGATTGACATACTCAAAATGTTCTCCAGGCTCCACCTATAGGGCCATTGGATTATCATCAATTGAGCTTAGATGATCTAGAATCAATCAAAGTGATTGGGAAAGGTAGTAGTGGAATCGTGCAATTGGTATTGGTTCGCCACAAATGGACTGGCAAGTTGTTTGCTGTGAAGGTATTGTCTAAAACATACATACTTTCTGCTTCGTATTTATAGCTCCTTCCACTTCTTTCCGCACAAACTAGGGATTTAGTAGTGGCTGATCCAGGATTTTCAGAATGGGTGTTCGGAGTTACAAAATTATTATTCAATGTAAAATATAAAAGTTCACAATAGCAAAAATACAAAGTACAAATTATTCTTACTAGAGATAACACCTGGAATAATTTAGGGATCTGTGAATTGGGGATTTAAAACATACATGCTTCCTCTTCATTTTTGAATGCTCTACATGCTACATTTCAAAAATCACGACTCACAGTTACAATCAACATAACGCTGATAGATTTATGAATTGAAGATTTCATATTTGGAATAAAAAATGAAATTCATATGTATGGTTGTTGATGCCGAATGCTTAGCTGCTGCTTGTTGTTTTAGCACCATTTTGTATCCCGTAGGGTGTCAGTGCCCTAACCTGCTAGTCACCGCTAGGGTCGCACCTCCCATCCCCGGCTCGATACTCGCCACGACCACTAAACTGCCCTGCAACACGCCACGCATTGCTCCCTGCTCGCGGGATACCGTTGCTTTGACCGGTCGGCCGTCGCTAGTGTCGCACCCTCCATTCCCGAGTCGGTGCTCGCCACGGCCACAAGGTTGCCCTGCCGCATGCCACCGACTTCCATGTCACCTTTACCACTTCGCTAGTGTCGGTGGCTGCTCAGTGCTCATCTGCTGCCCTGCTCCCTGCAGGCTTGCACCTGCCCTGTGGCCTTCGTATGTCGTTTCTGGGCTGCCGCTTGCCGGCTACGCTACCGCCACAGAGAGAGCGAGAGAGTGTGGGGCATGCGACATAGAGGGAGAATTAGGTGTTGACTTGAGAAATAGAGAAAGACTAGACCTTGGGTGATGTTGCTACACAGGTGGAGGTTGAAATACGTATTTTTAAACCTACTTACTAATATATACATCTAATATACTTACTATATACTAGGTTTTTTGTCGAAATTTTGGGTGTACATCTGTACACCCATGTCCATGTGCTGCATACACCCGTGGGATTTAGCTAATCTCTTTAATGTACCTAATAGTTGCAACTTCAAGGGAAACCAGTACTCATTACAAGTAATTGTTTGCCTATCTGTTGCCAAGGGTCTTTATCTCCATTGGTGTATTGTTGTGTTTGCAGGTTATACAACTCAATGTTCAGGAAAGTATACGCAGAATGATTGCCCAGGAGTTGAAAATAAGATTGTCAACGCAATGCCAACATGTTGTTGTGTGTTATCAGTGCTTTTATGTCAACCGTGTTGTTTCTATTGTTTTGGAGTACATGGATGGTGGCTCTCTGGCTGATTTCCTGAAGATTGTTAAAACCATTCCAGAGGCCTACCTTGCTGCAATCTGTAAGCAGGCCAGTGACATGTCGCATAAGTGACCACATAGTTTCCTGCTATCAGACTGTTACCTTAGCATTACATGGACCTTTTTAATTAAAAATTGGACCTATCTTGTGCAGGTGTTAAAAGGGCTTATGTACTTGCATCACGAGAAGCGCGTTGTACACCGAGATCTGAAACCATCGAATATATTAATAAATTGTAAGGGTGAAGTGAAAATATCAGACTTCGGTCTTAGTGCCATCATTGCTAGTTCTGTTGCACAGCGAAATACATTTATTGGCACCTATTACAACATGGCGGTGGGTCAAAGTTTTTCAAGTTAAATAAATGTCTTTCAGTTTGGCATGAAATGATGTTCACTATTTTTGGTTTCAATGAACCAAAGTAAAATTTCTGTTCTTGACAGCCAGAAAGAATCACGGGGGAGAAACATGGCTTTATGAGTGATATCTGGAGCTTGGGCCTAGTTATGCTGGAATGTGCCACCGGCAATTTTCCATATCCTCCTTGTGATAGCTTTTATGAACTTCTTGAAGCAGTAGTCGACCAACCGCCACCTTCTGCACCATCAGACCATTTTTCAGCGGAATTCTGTTCATTCATTTCTGAATGGTATATGTGCTTCTCTAATGATCTCCCTTTGTTAATGAAATTTAGTGAGCAATATTAGCAATTTGTTTTAATTTAAATTATCAATGTGGTAAAAAATACCATACCTTTTGCTTGTGAAGTAGTGATTCCCCTTTTGCTTGTTAACTTGTGATTCCCAAGTCAAAATTCCTGCTCCGTACATTATACATGCAGAGATTATCTGACTTCTTGGTATGTTTTTTCTTAAAATGTTATTCCCTCGCCTGTGGACAGATTAACCAATTTCTGTATTTTCTTTATGGAAAATCAGTTCCCAGAAGAAGGCTCATATACGATTTATTGATTTTTCTTGTGGATTTTCAGTATGAAAAAGGACGCTACGGATAGGTCATCTGCACGAGTCCTATCAGTAAGCTAAAATTCTGTTCTGCTTCATAGCATTATGTTCTTTTCAAAGTGTCATTTACAAATCTAGCTCACTGATCTTGACCCGCCATCTATCCTAACTGTTGTTTTTGATACCCAGACTCATCCATTCCTGAGCATGTACGATGACCTGGATTTAGATCTCGCTTCCTACTTTAGAACCGCTGGATCTCCGCTTGTCACCTTTAAGTAATGATGCTGTAACTTATTAAAGAGTACATGTTACTGCAGTTCTTTTACAATTTCATCGAGCGACCCATGCAAGGCAACCATACGTCCATACATAGTCTATTCTTGTTTTCCTAGGCAAATTGGTGAAGACAAATACAACGATGTGTGATCATCTGGAAGGACTAATCCTTCCGCAGCCAACCTGTTAGTAGGGGTGAAAACGGGTCGGGTAATTCCCGAGCCGTATCCGTATTTGAAGGAAAAACTATCCGAAACAGACGGGTAGTACCCGTACCGAAAATAAACGGGTAGTATCCGTACCCGTACCCGATCAGATGCATACGGGTACGGGTAGGATACGGGATGAGCAATACCCGGTACTATCCGAGATAAAACGGGTCGGGTACGGGTACCCGATCTTTTTTGCATTTTCGGGTACCCGATTATCAGAAAGAGGCCCAACAGGAAACCAGGCCGGCCCCCAGGCCGGCAGGCCCAATAGCCTGCGCCTCCAGTCCTACTCACCTGCGCCTAACCCTAAAATTCCTAACCTCTAATGCGTCTTTGTTGGACTCTATGCGTCTTTGTTGGACTCTATGCGTCTTGTTGGGTTATGTATTAATTGGACTCTATGCGTCTTGTTGAACTCTATGTTGGATTATGTTTTACTTGGACTGCTATATGTTAAACTACATGATTGTTGAACTATATGTTTCATCACTTGTTCTCATTCTACCTATTTCACGTACTATCCGACAAAATGTCCGATACTCATTTTTTACCCGCTCGTTAATACCCGGTATCCGTTGTTTACCCGTTCTATAAATACCCGTATCCGTACCCGTCCTGTATTTTCATTACCCGTACCCGTCCCGTATCCGAGAAAAAAATATTAGGGTAGGATATGGGATAACCTATTACCCGCCTGTATCCAACCCGTTTTCACCCCTACCTGTTAGTGTCATAGCTAACTAACGCAAATGCTTGGAGTTTTTTTTCCATTCTTTCTTTTGGGATAAGTGGAAGGGATTGCGGCATGAATTCATGGGCTGTGGTGAGCTCTTGTAAGGCCAAGTTGGTTACAAACTGTTGATTTATAACTTTTGTGTTGGGTGATTTGCCCAGAAATAGAATACGTACATGTGTGTGTATGTGTGGTACAGGCGGGCCGAGGAGTGCAGGCGGCTAAGTGGGCCGAGCGCGCAGACAGAGTGTCGGCGATCAGGTGGGCCGAGCACGCTAACGGCGGCTAGGTGGGCCGGGCTGAACAATGCTTTGATATAAAAAGGGAAGACCAACGGTGTGAAGGGAGGTGTGCTAGTACTAGGTTTCCAAAGAAGAAAAAAAGATGGCCGTTGGCTGTGAACGGGCAAAGGAGCGAGCAAAGAAACAATGGCCGCCGTTCAAGAATCGCGTAGATACAGTACCAGAGCTACAGTACATCGTTACAGTACCACGAGCTACAGTACCGGCGGAAGATGGATCAAGCTGCGCAGCAGAGAAATTAAGAGAAGGGAAGAGAGAGATTAAAGATAATCAGGAGTGGATTAGTACTTCCATGTGAAGGAACGTCAATATGCAATAAATATTGGTGGCTTAGGTATTTGTTTTCTCTCTTATTGTGATTGATTCTCTTGGTATAGTACTGCTTCACTTATTTCTTCCGCTGTTTAATGTCAATTAGCATATCTAGACACTGTTGACGGGTATTTAGCGCCAATGATCCTTCAATTGGTATCAAAGCAAGGTTAGCTCTATATCTAATCTTGCGATTAGGAGCTATGGCGCAGTTTAGCACTTTCTCCATGACTAAACCTCCTATGTTTAATGGTGATGATTATCCGTATTGAAAAGTTTGTATGCAATCTTTCTTGCAGTCTCAGAGTTATGAATTGTGAGAAGTGGTAGAAATTATGTACATGAAACCTGAGAATATACCACTAAGGAACAAAAGGATCTTTTACTCTGAATCAAAAACCAATGAGTTATTTTTATGGTGCTTTGTCTAAGGATCAGTTTAATAAGATTTCTAGTCTAAAAACTGCTCATGAAATCTGGGAATCTTTAAAAACTACTCATGAGGGCGCTAATGATGTCAAAAATGCTAAGACTGAATTATTTTCTCGTGAGTATGAATTGTTTGCTACGAAAACTAAGGAAACCATTAATTATTTTGCTGCTCGTTTTAATGAATTGGTCAACAAACTTACATCCCTTAGAAAGGTGCTTTCTCACGAAGACCAATGTAGAAAATTGCTTAGATCAAAAGGTGTGGAACCTTAAAGTAACTTCAATAATTAAATCTAAGGACTTGGGTACATTGAAATTAGATGCTTTTTGCTTGGTTCTTTAAAAATATACGAGATGGATCTCAATCAAATTGATCATAATGCTCATGATGTTCCTATTGCTCTTGCCACTGTCGAAAAAAATAAACAAAAGGTTTTTAAAAAGGAAACTCAAAAGAATGTTGATGATATGGATTTTGATGAACTTGCTAGCCTTTCACAGAAAATTTCAAAAGTCATGAAAACCAAATTTAGAAAAATAAAATAAAAAGGATCTTATGAAGTGTTTCAATTGCAAAGAATTTGTTCATTATTAAAGTGATTGTCTAAAGATTGCTACCGCTAACAAGAATTCTAGTCATTTTCGAAAGAAGAAATTTTCAGATTCCAAGATGAAGATGTCACTTCAGAAAGCATTCTTGAACATGGTAGAGCTTGATTTTTCAGATGATGATGCGGACGACAATGATCATTTGGCTACACTTGGAGGGGATGATGATATAGTAGAAATTTGCCTTGTTGGAAGGGACGTTTGTCTTGGAACGTTGGAAAATGAAGACACTGATGATGAAGATGAAGATAAGGTAAATGATTTTGAAACTCATGAAGCTTTTAAATTACAAGAGAAAATTTGTAATAGATTGTTAAACAAGTGCAAAGAGTTGAAGCTAGAAAATGAGAAACTTAAACTTATTTCTAATAAAAGGAGTGAAAATTGTGTAGAACTGAAAATAAAAATTGCTGATCTTGAGAATAACACTTGTGAGACAAGTGAAATTTATAGAAGTGAAAATGTTTTGCTAAAATCTAGTTCATCTTCTTGTGATAATTGCATAGTTTTGCTAAAAGTGATAGATTCCTTAAAAAAACTCATTTGAAAACAAGTCTTCCACTTTAGAGAAGCAAGTTTATGTGTTAGCAAAGGAATTTTCTTGTGAGAACATTGCTGGAATTAGAAAGAAATTAGTTGAACTGGAAAAGCGTCCTTACACATATCTTTGTACTCTATGCTCTTATCAACCCAACAAAACAATTACTTGAAAGCTACTTTAGAAAAGATGATAATTGTGAGAAAAATTTAAACATGATTTTAGATACAAAAAAATGTTCTTCTATGAAGGAAGGTGTAGGATATAAAAAGAACAATAATGATAAAATTCATGTGGTTAATGAAAAACCCGTTCTTTTGTGTTCTTCTGATAATGTGATGACTGAAAAGAAACTTATGAGATATTTTGGGTGTGATAAATTTGGACGCATGAAAATAAATTGTTATGCTAATATGGATCCAAAATATTGGGATACTTTTCATCGTGTGAACTGCTACAATTGTGGTAAATTTGGACATTATGCTAAAAATTGTTCTGCTTTTCGTAATCATGGATATAAGTCAAATGAAATAAAATTTCAACAACATTACAATGCTCATTTTGGTATGAATAGACTTGTAAACCAAAGAAAATTGGTGTCTTGTGACCTTTCACTTGATAGCAATCAAATAGAAAGCTTTCTCATGTAAACGGTATTAAAACTGCTTGGGTTTCTAAAAATTTATTAAAAAACAGCAACAACACTTTTCAAATTTGGGTGTCTAAACGTGTTTTTTTATCGTATATTAAAAGCGAAAAGCTTGAAAGCAAATGGGTAATTGATTCTGGTTGTTCAAGACTTTTTTACTAAACCTTTGTGTTGTCTAAAGTTTGCTCGATTGAGAGGGGAATTGGGCCTCATGCTTTAATATAAAAAGGGAAGACCAACAGTGTGAAGGGAGCTGTGCTAGTACTAGGGTTTCCAAATAAAAAAAAGACAGTGGCTGGCTGCGAACGGGCAAAGGAGCGAGTGAAGATATAGCTGTCAGCGTTCAAGAATCGTGCAACTACAATACCTATGCTAGTACATTGCTACAGTACATCGCTATGGTGCCACGAGCTACATTACCGGCGGAAGATGGATCAAGTTGCGTAGCAGAGAAATTAAGAGAAGGGAAGAGAGAGATTAAAGATAATCAGGAGGGGATTAGTACTTCCATGTAAAGGAACATCAACATGCAATAAATATTGATGGTTTAGGTATTTGATTTCTCTCTTATTGTGATTGATTCTCTTGGTTTAGTACTGCTTCAATTATTTCTTTCGGTATTTAGTATCGATTAGCATATCTAGACACTGTTCAGGGGTATTTAGCGCCAACGATCCTTCACAAACCTTCATTCGTCATATATAAACAGCATTTTAGGATCAATGAGCATTAAAGTTTTGATTGGTTGTGTGCAAGAACCGTGTGTTCCTGCTTGACCGACCCTGTAGTATACTCTGCTTTGTCAATTAGACGCATTATTGCTGTACGTATATGCTGGGTTTGTTCCGTGGCCTCGGCTGTACAAGCAAATGCCCAACATTGCCTTGTGTTGCTGACTTGCATTGTGTTGGTGGCTCTATGATGTATGTGATAAGCAATTCGTTTGTGTACATGGACATGATCTGCCACACATTGGATGCAAATGCGGTAGCCGCTTTTGGTCTGCGTTTCCATCTGAAGTCTTACTTTTCGCTAGATTAGGCAACGCTTAGCCCACGTCGATCAGAAGGATCCCATCGGAAAAACCGTGTGTATTAATAGATCTTTTCTCGGACCATTTCAAAGAACTGTCGCCGTCACAAAAGTGATGCTACAATTAGTATCTGGTACCCCCTGGCCCATAAGGTATGTGAGAGTATCCGAGGCGTTTTATTTCCACTGAACAACTTTTAGCTGTTGCTTGCTTATATTTAAAAACCATTAAAAGTGAACAACTTTTCCACTGAACAACTTTTAAAAGTGATTTTAGCATTAGGAGATTAACACAAAAAAGGAGGGAAAGTAATGCCTGATGTACAGCTAATTTTAATTGATTGCATCAAAGTCAAGTGCAGGCCAAAAGTGATAGTATCTGATGTGGTAACATTGTTCCTCGTATGAATATCCTCAGACATGTGCTACTTCATTTAGATCCATAGCGTGAGTACTTCCATTTTTTGACGTGGTAACATTGTCTCGCATCTGAACATCCCCAGATGGTTCTGTAGCAGCATTACCCTGTTTTAAGCTGAGGTCCACCCACTCAGTTTGTCAACATGATTCCACACACTGAGAAGGCCTGATTTTCATTTTAAGCAAGATCAAAATCAATTTGGAATGCAAGGAGAGCATCATCCTGAAGAATAAACATATGGTTTTATGCGAAAAACTGAGTTAATCACTTATTAATGATGCAGAACAAAGTAATTTCTTTTTTTTTTGAACGAATGCATACCTTGCTTCTAGAAAGAAGTTGTCCAAGATATTTGCAATAGTATCAAGCTCACCCAAAAACATAAGACACTAGCAAATGCTCAAATAATCTAGATTTGACAATGTCAGGTATATTTTAATAAGACATGGAAGAATCTGGAAAGATAAAAACATGAAGTTTTGGTGTCATTCGATGGTATTCTTAAATTTTATGAGCAGTAGTTGTTATATGACAATAACAAAAAGGTATTTCTAAGAAATTAGGCAATAGGCAGACTTTATAATTCACCACATCATGCCCTTACCTCACAGCGATATTCACAATGGTTAACATATTGATAAGGTAGATTGATGCACTAAGAAAGAGTCCCATGAATATTATCACATCGAGAGATTGTTTCCTTCAGCTTATCAAGTCCCTTGCATTCAACAGCCATACACATAGCCTATTGATATTCAGCATCCATAATGCACCTGAAATAAGAATTTTTGAGATATTGTAATGGGCAGTGCATTTGTTAGAAATCGAAGGATGAAGTGGATACCATAGTACTTCTCCAGCATTCCCTCCACAATGGCCTCCAATCTTGGATCCATCATTTCTTCTTCCTCTGTAGCTTTGGAAGCACTCAATCTGATGCTGGCGTATTCATATAATGCTTTTGTTGAAGGGAAGAAAACAAGCAAATTATCCTACGAACATAGTGTTTTAAAAATGGCGATCAGAAATGGATCAAAAATCGAGGCAATTCTGTACCTAGTGTATGAATATAATCGGAATAATCTGAGACATCGAATATGGGTCCGGCGAAGAGTGCATATGATAGAGAATCATTTAGCTCGCCCAAGTAGTAGAACAACTACATATACACAGCACATCAAAATCAAAATTTGACCTCAACCTACCACGAAACATACAAAATTATGGTCTTCCCATGTTGTTATGTGATGTTGTATCTTTGAAGGACCATGTGGAGGTCAATCCTTATTTGTGATGATTATTTGACTTGTTTTGAGCTTGGGTTGCTCAGGTTTGAGTTTGATTTGATTTGGATTTGAAATGGATTCCAGATTGAAAGCATTTTGATTTGCGCCGGACCAAGTGTAATTGGTTTTGTGTTTGCGCCGAACCGGTTTGGAGCAAGGAAATCTTGAAACTGAGTGTTTCCCTTTAGCCCCGGACCAAGGTATGTTGAAAACAGAGAGTTTCACGTTTGCGTCGGACCAAGAGACAGTGAATTTCACTTTTGCGCCAGACCGACTTTGATAGGTTTTGGTAATTTGCATTTTTGAAGGTCTTCAGATGCTCTAAAAATTATTTGGTCTACATGAAAGTTGTAGAGAATTTCGAGACGCATCTTTTTTATGTTGACAAGTTTTTCATTTGAGCAACATAAAAATCATTAAAAATCAGAAAGGTAAGTGCATTTGCGCCGGACCAAGAAAGTATTGTGCATTGTTCGTGCCGGACCGTTCGGTAATTTGCATTTTTGGAGGTCTTCCCGTGCTCGAAAAATTATTTGTTATACATGAAAGTTGTAGAGAATTTCGAGAAGCATAATTTTTATGTTGACAAGTTTTTCATTTGAGCAACAGAAAAATTTTAAAAAATCAGGAAGATAAGTGCATTCGAAAAGGACAAAAAATGTTGGTCCGCCGTAGATGTCCTTTTGCTCTGTTGAGCTTTTACGAAAAAATGCATATTACTTTTGGGCAATGCTAGGTGATATATTTTCCTTGTATATGATGAATGCAGGGCTCTGTTTGGTGATCATGGTGAGACGAAGGGAGGTTGGAACTAGGCAAGGGTTACCGGATGTTCAAGATGGCCGGAGGTCGCCGGAAGATGGCTGGAGATGGAGCCAGTGCAGTCCTAGGAGGCAAGGAGACAAAGTGTCTGCTAAGCTTGAGGCTTTTTAGGTCTAGTAGACCAGGGGGTTGTTGGTCTTTAGAGCTAAAGTAGTGATCAAGTTAGCTTCTGTCAGAGGGTTGTTGTACTGGTCACTTAAAGATGTGTAAGAGTGAATCAGTGCAACTCATGTGAGAGAAAGTGTGGGATCAAATCTTGACCCTTAGAAGTTAGCTTAGGATTGAAGCAAGACATCCAAGGGTGGGAATTGATCCTAGAACACTATAAATAGAGGGGACGGGGTGCCCTTCTTCTCTAGAGTTTCGGTGTGAAGTTTTTGGTGCTCCTTTGAGCTTTACCCACATGAAGTGAGGCTTTGTAAAAACTTCCAATGAAAAGAAATACAAAAACATTCTCTTCATTATGAATTTAAATTCTGCATTTACATTGTCTTTACATTACGCAATTTAAATTCAGTCTTTACATTCTCGCAATTTCAATTCAGCAAGTTGAATTTGCCTCCCCTCCTTCTACTTGCTTTTGGGTTTTTTATTGCCAAGGATGAGAGATTGGTTGGATGAGTCTTCACTTAGATCATATCCCAATCTTCAAGGCAATCCTTGTTTCGAGTTGTGTGAGAAACCGATCTTTTATGCCTCCAATTATGAATTCTTGGTTGATCGTGTTATGATAAGTTCCTTTGTGACCTCTAGCTTGCTGTGACTTGTGGGAAGGTATCCAAGTTCATCTTGATCATCAAAATCCCACGAGCAAGCCTAGATCATAGATTTGCACTTTTGCTTGTTTTTGGTGCATTTCCTCTTCAAATGGTTAAAGATTGAAACTTTGGCATCAATCTCTATGATTGATTGTGGAAACAAGTTCCTGATATCCTTAAGAGGTTATCTACCAAGTTTTACAAACTTTGGACAAATAGATCAAAAGATACATCATTCTTGCTTTTGAGTTCGTGCTGTTTTTGTGCCCTGTTTTGCTAATTCTTGATCCAGAACTTCCTAACTTTGCAAGAGCTATTTTGTTTGGGTTTTACTTGTCCAGTAGGTGGGGGGAAATTTATTGAAGGATCATTCACCCCCCTCTGATCGCCATTCCGATCTTTCAATCTTAGAAGCAACTAATGCGGATATAGAGATACAGGCGAGGTGGGCGTAGAGGAGGAAGATGATTGTCGGGACCCGAATTTGCAAATCCGGACCCTCTGTGTATTCAGCACTAGTCCAGGAACACGCTAGTGCACACAGTTTCAACATTGGTAAATATCACAATCATACTCAACGAAATAATAAGATACTTTAATTAGTTAACCAAACTGGTTGCTCGACTTTAAGGTCAAGTTACAAATATACGCCACGCAGGGTGAAAACTTAATAAAAGAGAAATAACAGCAGCGGAAAGTAAGATAACTTCGTGGCGCCATCCAGTATACCACAGGCAACTGACTGGGCTCGCTCCCTAGTTAGACGGTTCCTCTTGGAGCTCCTCCTCCAAAGCTGGTGTAGACTCTTCTTCAACTGGTGTTGTATTGTTGCAAGGGTGAGTACTTGGTACTCAGCAAGTCATGCACAGAATGCAAACTAATATACTACATGTATGGCTTAGTACAAAGGAGCAGCTCAGGGTATAATTGCAGTAAAACAGCAATTGACAAGTAACATAAGTAGATTCAAAAGTAGTAGAAACAAGTAAAAAATCAATAACTTTTCCAGGAGTTAAATAAACATCTTTCCCATTCCTAATCTACATTTCCATCAACGTCATTATTAAACCAGACCAAACCTTTCAAGTCCAAGTTGTTTTCAAGAAAGTCTAACCCTTGACTGTAATTCCCGAGCGATGTCCAATGCCGCGGACACGGCTATTCGAATAGATTTTACACTCTGCAGAGGTTATGCACTTTACCCACAAGATACATCCAAACACCACAAAGGCGAGTGTCCGTAACAAAGTCTTTCGGAAACTTCTAACAGCACAAGTGGGCCTCCCAGGTTATTGCACACTAACCCTTCCCTTAGCGAAGGCGAAGTTTAGGCCACTCAACCGTTAGATGGGTACCTGGCCGCAGCCCCGGTACGCTCCCCCGTACAACTACACAAAAGGTATAGTTGACACCCCGAGGTCCCACAGGTACGTTATTAGCAACTTAATCAACTAGGTCCATCCCATTACAGATATGTGGTTGCACGTTTGACTCAGTTCAAAGGCTTGCAAGGTTAAATCGTTAGGGTGACCAGGGCAAGACTACCCGAAGAACCAAAACAACATTCCCGGTGCCACAACTGGCCCGCCCGATCATTCTTGCCACATGCCCCGGTCGAAATCTATTTATCAAACCCCAATTGATTACCATGCACCACGTGCCATCGACAATCATAACACATGATACTTCTTCAAAACAGGTTCAATATCTCATTAAGTCAATATTAGCTTTTGATTGTCCAAAGCATTTCACGTGGCAAGGCTAAGCATACTACGTCGGTCTAACTACCCATGTTGGCAATTAATAATGTCCAACTAATAATCCACACTAGGACGACAAGGGGTCATGGCACATATTTAATTAACCAAGGTGTCATACAACAATTTGGTATTTATCTAATTTCCCATAATTAAATAAAGCATTTTCTAATTAAACTAGCATGCAATAATTTAAATCAAATTAATTTAAAAAATGGGATCAATAAGATCAAAGCATAACTTGCCTTCAAAGAGTACTTATTCTTGGTCTTGAGCTGACTCCTGGGTCAACACTTCACCTTCGAAGCCTTCGGGCACTTCAATGTCTACTCGTAAAGCGTGCAAATAGCAATAAATAAATAAACAGTAGACAAAAAGTGTCCAAACATCCAAATAAAGTCCATAAACAGAGAGATCATAATTTTATGAATTTTTAGGAATTTGAATCGGCAAAATCGGAGTTAAAACGCAAAAGTTACAAGCGTTTAAAGTTTAAGTAATCAATTAAATAATATTACAGAGAAAAACTTTGGTCCAAAAATTAAATAACATTGACCATTAGGTAGATCTCAATTTTATAAAAATTTAGAAATTTGAATCACTCAAATCGGAGTTAAATTGCAAAAGTTATAAGCGTTTGAAGTTTTAAAATTCAAATAAATCAATAGTCCGAATTAATCCAATTATTTTTATACTGAAAAACCAAATAATGACGTCAACATGACGTCAGCGTGGATTTTGATTTTCCACCGAATTATTTTTCTATTGAAAAATCGATTTATTGCGTCAGCCGGTCCATGGACGTGGTCCATGGTTCGGTTTGGGTCCACCGTGGACCCGATCCACGAGTACATGTCTCACTGACATGTGGGCCCCATCGGATGATGTCAGCGGTGACGTCATCACGCTCGGCTGAGGACAGCTGACAGCTGGGCCCCACCGTGACGTCACGGTGACGTCATGGTGCGGTTCGGCTGAGCCGCTGACACGCGGGCCCCACGCTGACGTAACGTGTGACGTCAGCGGTGACCGGGCGGCGACCGCGCTGACCGCGTCGGTCACGCTTTTGGTCACGTGGCTCGATCCGGACCGTTAATTTGAAAATCAACGGTCCAGATTGGATCTGGCTTTACGCGTTATGGAAACTACACGGTCGATCTGGACCGTTCGATCTTGAACGGATGGTCAAGATCCAATCTAAAGTTTACTACATGGCAAACCCTAGCCGTACGATCTAGATCCAACGGCTGAGATCTATCCAAGCACGGTGCAGTTACGGCTACGTGGTGCGATCTAAACCGTTGGATCTAGATCCAACGGTTGAAAACAGATCTAAAAACTAAAACGTGAGATTTTACCCGGGATGACGTGGACGAATTTGAGCCCTCGGATCTTGATCGGACGGTGGAGAGAGCTCGAGCGACGGCGATGGCGTGCGGCGGCGCTAGCAGACCGGAGTTGGGGACGATGACCACGGCAACGGCATTGCGGAGCTGCTCCGACGGAGTGAGTGGTACCTCTCGACGCGTCTTGTCCTTGCGGTTCCGGATCTGGGCTCAGTGGCGGCGGAGGGCGGAGGACGGCGGACGGCGTCGGAAACGGTGCAAAACCGCGGCGGAACGCATGGCCAACTACGGCGAGCAATTGCGGCGCAACCACGGCGGCTCAGGCGTGATGGTCTAGGGCTACGGGTGCGCAAGGAAACGGAGAACACGCTGGCGGCGGCGGTGCATTAAATAGAGGCCTCGGCTTCCGTGTATTGCGCGGAGACCGAGGTCCACCCGGTTGCGGCGGCGGAATCTGAATCCAATTCGGATTCGGTGACGTGGCTCAACGTGGAACGTTGGATCAAGGTCCAACGGCACGGGGGTTTGGGCTCGGGTCCGGCCGGGCGACCTGGCTGGCTCGGTCGGCTCGGGTTTGGGCGACGTGGCTCAATCGTGGCCGTTGGATTTCGATCCAACGGTCACACGGTTAGGGTTAGGTTGGCTCGGGTTCGGTTCGAACGTGGTCCAGGTCAGACTCGAGTCTGACTCGGACTCGGGTCCGGTCGGATGAACAGTGCAAACCCTGATCGATTTTCCAGCGATTAAATATTCAAAATAATTTCCAGAAATTCATTTAATTCAAGAAAAATAGCAAAATACTCAGAAAAATTCCAGAAAAATTCTAGAAAATATTTTAGAACATTTTGGACTCAAATAAAATATTTCCAACAAAATTTTATTTGAAAAATTAAATTCTTTAATTATTTCGAAAGGGAATAAATTCAAATAAATTTCAAATAAATCCAAATAAACTCCAGAAAATTCCAAAAATTCACAAAAGTGCCAAATTTCATTTATACTCACGAAAAGCAAAAATTGGGGTGTTACAATGATGGTGGTGGAAGGGTGGAGAACGGCCGAGGAGGTAGGATCCAGGAGCTATGTTAGTATGTTGTTTAATTCGTTGGATGTGTGATGCAAGTAGGTGTGGTGAAAACAATATCAATCCTTACCGTAATAATCATTTATCTTAATCACACAATTATCATCATCAAGAGGATCTTCACTTAATTCTAAGCCTGACTCAAGCTTCACTATAACCAAAACCAAAAACACCCCCACATCATCAAAAATTATGCATCACTGAGCCAAGACTTCAGTATGACATCAAGTAGAGCCGTCCTAATAGATACAAAACAGAACTAACTAATGCTAAAACTAAGCCGTTCTATCGATTCTAACGGTGTCTGCTCATCTGGTATTCGAAGACACTTCTTCAGCTGGGACACGTGGAACACGTCATGCACTCATTCTACTGATTGCGGTAACTCCAGCTGGTACGGAACTTCCCCTCTGCAACTGAGAACCTTGAATGGTCCAACATACCGCGGCGCGAGTTTTCCTTTGGCATGGAATCTCTTAACTCCCTTGAGTGGTGTAACTCTGAGATACACAAAATCTTCTGGTTCAAAACTCAAGTCTCGGCGACGGTTATTGGCGTAGCTTTTCTGTCTTGACTGTGCTATCTTTAATCTTTCTCGGATCATGGCAATCTGTTCTTCGGCCTCTTGAGGAATATCCGGTCCAAAGACACGCCGTTCACCCGTCTCATTCCAGTTTAACGGTGTTCGACAGGGTCGACCATATAATGCCTCAAATGGTGACATTTGCAAACTTGCTTGATAGCTATTGTTGTAGCTGAACTCAGCATACGGCAGACTTTTATCCCAAGAGGTAGCATAAGCCAATGCACACGCTCTTAACATATCCTCCAGTATCTGATTGACTCTCTCAGTCTGTCCATCCGTATGCGGATGATAGGCGGTGCTGAAGTTCAAACGGGTCCCCATGGCTTCATGCAGCTTATTCCAGAATCTCGAGGTAAACTGGGTACCTCTGTCCGATACAACCTTCTTCGGCACTCCGTGCAAACAAACGATCCTAGTCATGTACAATTCTGTTAACTTATCTCCCGAGTAAGTGGTCTTTACTGGAATAAAATGGGCGACCTTAGTCAAGCAGTCCACTATAACCCATATGGAGTCATATCCTCCTTGAGTTTTGGGTAAACCGGTAATGAAGTCCATTCCAATTTCCTCGCACTTCCACTCAGGTATCTTCAACGGCTGTAGCAATCCTGCTGGTCTCTGATGCATTGCCTTGACACTCTGGCATATGTCGCACAGTTGTAACACCCCAGAATCTAGTGTGCCCGAATGTTACCAAACATAGACTAAACAACATCTAAATACCAAAATTAAGCATAAATTACAGCAAAGGCGCACATGCTAAAACCCAAAATTTCGGCAGCATCTCCTTTGTTTTATCATGATTTGAACAATAGCAATATCATAGCAAAATATTTCATAACATAAGACATCTAAAGCAGCAATATATAATGGATAAAACATCATCATAAACAATTAAACCAAAACCAACCACACAAACATCTATAGCTAAGCAAAGAGGATCAACAGCACATTAAAATTATTCCATACACCTAGTTCAGGGCACTATTATTATGATCATGACTCAAGGTTGGTAAATATGATTGGAACTACGTGAAGATGTGTAGCTAATGCCCTTTCCCACATGCCGGAGTCATGGTACCTAAAAAAACAACATAAACACAAGCGTGAGTTCATCACTCAGCAAGTATACTGCAATGGTACAAACAAAAAAAATTACATGGCTACAACAACTCACATCATGTATATCACCTCATTCCTGTTCACAAATCATTATCATCATCATTATGTATGCAATGCGATGCGATGCGATGCTCATATCTCCTTGGAAACTCATACCGGTATGGTTGAGTACACACCCGTCGGTGTGCACCCTCTCCCCCCTTCCATCCCGAAGATGGAGGGTGCCTACTCCTCGCTTCCGTTCACCGCGGTGAATGGAATCACGATGTAGGACTTACTCATTGGCTCTCCGGAATAGTCATAACTTTCTCACCGACCTTCCCCGGACTAGTTATGACTTTCTCACCGCCCAGGCCATGTAACATGCCATGTATGCAAATATGCCAACATCATAATTAACTTGTACATTAACACATGGCATCATAACATAATAAGCATACTCATCATATCATTGGCAATCATTAAAGCATGGCAAGTGATCATATCATATAATGAATTTCATCTAGTCTCAACAAGCAACCTACAAACCGCTATCCATTACAATACACTTGCCTCAACCACGGGCAACGGATTGGCGAGAAGTAGAAGGCACTCCCGGGGTCACACCACCTGCACATAGGTACCACACACTCACAATCATGTCCACAAAACAGTAAGTAAACCCTCTTCTACCCCGACATCGCAAACTACTCGCTAAACCCAAAAACAAAGGTTCTGTTCCGTCGGGACAGCAGTCTTCCAAAAGGCATAACTCAGGTTCTGGGACTCTGAATCAATTAAACGAGTACATCCTCGCGTAGCTTAGGAAATTTCCCAACTTTTTCTAAGTATATGGAAAAACTGATTCGGACTCTAAAGTTGTTTAATCTACAAAATACCGTGATCTGTTCCAATCACGTTATATATTTTAACAAGCTCGGTAAAACGATCATAACTTTCAAACGACTGGGCGGAATTGGACGTTCTTTATACCCACGGAAAGATATTGAAATTACCTACAACTTCTTCAAAAGCCGTACGACCAAATTCTGAATCTAAATTGATGAAAACCCAAGCCCTAGGTCGACTGCTCATGCTGCCCGAAACAGAGAACGTGGCAAACTCAAGATTCCATCTAATCTACTCAATTCCAGCACCACCAATTGATCTAAAAACATGATAATCACCCTTAGAACAGATCCTAGACCAACCCCAAGGATTCCCATGGCCATACCTTTGCCCGACGACCGAAAACCCAACGGATCTCCTGGTTTGCGCGATCTCCTTCCTTGCTCCAAATCCACCAGATCTCCTCGTCGTGGAGCGCTCCAATGGATGGATCTTCCAGGTTTTGAGGTGGAGAACTCCCCTAGGGGCAGCAAGGGAGGTGGAGAGGGGAGGAGAGGGGTGGTGGCACCATGGGGGAAGATGGAGAGGAAGGGGAAGGGTGGAGGCGCATGGGGGGGGGGGCTAGGGGTGGCGGCTAGGGTTCGGAGAGGGAGTTTGGGGCGCAACAAGGGGTGTACTCAACCATACCGGTATGAGTTTCCAAGGAGATATGAGCATCGCATCGCATCACATTTCATACATAATGATGATGATAATAATTTGAGAACAGGAATGAGGTGATATACATGACGTGAGTTGTTGTAGACATGTAATTGTTTTTGTTTGTACCATTGCAATATACTTGCTGAGTGATGAACTCACGCTTGTGTTTATGTTGTTTTTTTTAGGTACCATGACTCCGGCATGTGGGAAAGGGCATTAACTACACATCTTCACGTAGTTCCAGTCATATTTACCAACCTTGAGTCATGATCAACATAATAGCACCCTGAACTATGTGTTTGGAATAATTTTAATGTGCTGTTGATCCTCTTTGCTTAGCTATAGATGTTTGTGTGGTTGGTTTTGGTTTAATTGTTTATGATGATGTTTTATCCATTATATATTGCTGCTTTAGATGTCTTATGTTATGAAATATTTTGCTATGATATTGCTATTGTTCAAATGATGATAAAACAAAAGAGATGCTGCCGAAATTTTGGGTTTTAGCATGTGCGCCTTTGCTGTAATTTATGCTTAATTGTGGTATTTAGATGTTGTTTAGTCTATGTTTGGTAGCATTCGGGCACAGATGAATCTTTGAGGTGTTATTCTGATTGGTATCGAGAGCGTAGGTCCTTGGAATATGTATTTTTAGTATCATACCTTAGGTTACAACTAAAAGGTGATGTGGAATAACTTAGAAACATGGCTTAGGTTTTTACTAAAATTTTGTCATAGGATAGCAACATTAAAACTTGCAAAAGTGGTATAACTAATCTAAAATTTGACACACATGGATGCACAGTAGGAAAAGGGTATGGGTATCGTTTCCTTACGCTTAAATGTTGTATTTAAGCTTCGATGTTGAATGCTTCATTTGATAATGCATGTTGCTATGTTTATGAGATAAAATATTGAATTGTGCTTGTTGTGGTGATAAAGTGGGGTTATGGTGCTGAAGGGTTTCGGTCACCACTTTTGTTCATAGTAAGGGTGTGGTTTGACGGTATGGCCGGTTAAAGCCATCACCGAAAAACTATTAACCCCTTGTGGGGAAAGAGTGCTTACCTTTTCTATCGTAGATCGGGTAGTTGGCTGGAGGCAAATAGAAGAGTTTGGTGGTGGATTCCTTCGGATCTTCTTTATCGTTTTGTGGTCGATCTTGGTTGGTTTTCTTGATTTTAGTTGACTGAAACCAAAAGAAAAGTGTTTGGCATTGGATTTTTCGCAGATTGTTCCGTATGCTGTGTGTGGTTTTGTCCTCCTCGGTTGAAGGCGAAGAAGAAGAGTCTAGTGTTGCGCTTCTTTTGGTCGCCTTTCCAGCTTTGATGCTTAGTTTGTTGATTTCTTTATGGGGGAGAAGCTTTCAATCTATTCCTGTGTTTGTCTTTCTCCAAGGTCAAAAGAGTTATTGTGGCATTATGCCAGACCTGTTGTCAGGGCTGAAGTCCTGTGGCTTTGTAGGAGTAGGTGGTATTTGATTTCATCATTTTACTGGTTTAAGAAATCATCTTTGAAAACCCTTCTTGTTTCGTGAAAGGTTGGGGTTTGGTGTTAAGGTTTTATTTGCAAAGGTTTATTTGATCGCTTGGTTCCCTCCTGTGGGAGTCTTTGAGATTGAAAAGTGTTTTGGAAAATTCCTTTTGCATGACCAAGTTTGGGTTTGAGAGGAGCCGCCCAGATTGTCCTCGAGTTGCTGGATGAACAGTTGCTCCCGTCGGATTTGGATCCTAGCAACAAATCACCAGAGGTGAACCCGATGCTAGTACCCAAGCCCAATCGAGACAACTCTACAAACATCCAAACGAATCGACAACAACCCCGGTATTGCCCCGGTATGCGATCCAAAACTCGCCCATGATCCCCACATACCGGTTCCCAATGCCATATCAAAAATTCAATTCGCACAAAGGGGCATCGAGCCCCAAACTCAATACCAGAGACGCAAAAACGCGGAAGCAATAAACACACACGGCACACGGAAGCCCAAAGGACGACCAAACGAAAGAGCGAAAAGTAGATAGTTCCATTGCAGAAGTAAGAGCATAGTTTGTACACCAAGAGCATTATCAACTCTCCTATACAGCAAAATTAAAAACACCCCGGAAGTGTCATGCCCTGAACATTTCCGGGCGCACACACGTCGACAGCCTCTACTCGGTGCCCCGCCCGGTCAACGATAGGCAGTAGGGGCAAAACTTGCACCCCGCTGAATCCTCACCTGCAAAACCACAACAGCAGAAGCCTGAGTACAGAGGGTACTCGCAAGTCTTACCCGTGGTCCATATATGACCGACTCCAAAGGAATATGCATTTGGATGTAGCAAGGGGCAGGCTCAAGGTAGTTCGTTGCTGAAATGCTTATAGTTTGTTGTTTAGTTATTTGACTACTCAATTCACCAATTCATTAAGGCGGTTGTCACTACACCTACTTCTAATGTGTAGTTGACATTTAACAAGTTACATCAATTAACCACATTCATTTTGAGCTCAAGCCCAATGGCGAACTTCTGTTCAAGTTATTACTACGTTGAATAACATCTGACCAAGCTTGCTCATATCCGAGAGCGCGGCAATTCGAATCACTTAATTAACCCTGCAGGGAAGCATTGATCACACGACATGTGCCACGAAGGAACCTCATGTCAACCCCCTCCCATCCATACCAATCCGTTGGAGCGTCTTCATGCGGTCCGGAAACCTAGCACCCCCTCGAGCAGCCCCAAGCCCAGCTTTGGAGCTCGAGAGCCGGCCTAAGCCCCGCCCTCAACCACGTCCAACCGCATGAGGTTACGGTCCATCGAACGGCATGCGATACAAGAGCGGCTTACCATACCATAATCAGGCATGCGATCAACCAAAAAGGTGCTTTAGCCACGTTACACCCGATCGGTCCTTAATCGACACGGACAAGACTACCACACTTGAGTCTCCTTACTCAAGTGATCCAACTTTCTCGCCCGGTCTCATTTCACATTTCCCCCTTCCACATTCACCCATATCCAAACCGTTCCACCATATCAAGTAAAAAGTCCTCAAGCAGTGGAACCATCCACCACTTGGCCCGTAACCGACCTCTAAGCATACTAAGCACGACATGATTAATACCCATAATCTAGATCCAACGGAGGTGTCCAACAGTAACAAGGATGGTACATGCAGCAAATAGGATCTAGCATATCCCACATTTCAATTCCTAATGCAACACCTAACCACAATTAAGCAATTTATTCGCAAAAATAATATTACACAAGGTTCAAGATGCTTAGGTGCTTGCCTTGTTCTTCTGCTTGTGGGTCGGCAACAGTCGGCTCTCCGGTCGCAACCCCAGTCACCGCGGCGTCAAGTCCCGCGGGATCGCTCTCTACATGAGTACAATGCACAATAAGATGCATGCCATGCAGATGAAATGAGTTACAATGTAAAATCCCGCCGAAAACCAACTTAACCGGACAGACGACGCGCCTAACAGACCAGCCAATCCGGACAGTCCGGGTTTATTATCCAGACTCTCCGGATAGGCCGGATACTCCGGGCTATTCATCCGGATATTCCGGACAAACCGGATACTCCGGGGTCCCTTGGTCCGGACACTCCAGACGACCCAAGCTTCGGGGAAAATGGCCTGCGACATCGGAGTGCTCCCAAGCACCACAACACCGCGAGGGCCTAATCTACAATTTTCCTACGATTGGATACGCCGGAGAAGCTTCTAGCTAGCCTAATCCACGAGAAAAACGACGCTACTCCCAAGAACCCCTAGCCAACCCTAACTAACCTTTGGATCGGCACCACTACTACCCGATCTATCATACCAGCACCCACATTCCTCAATCCAAGCCCCAATCCAACCCTAGAATCACCACACCCCAAAACCCTAGAGCTCAAGATCCAACTCCAAACCCCCAAATCCAAACCTAAACCCTAAACCCACCATGGATGGCCCTAGAGCTCAAGATCCCACGAATCAACCCCCAAGACGAGGACCTACCTCCAAGGAAGACGGAAGAGGAGCAATGCCGGGGTAGAGGGAGGAGGACGCCGGCTTGAGGACGAGCTAGAGGACGCCGGGGAGGAGCCACGGAGGGTCACCGGCCGGTGGGAGCTCACCGGAGTGGAGCTAGGGGTGGAGGAGTCACCGGAGTAGAGGAGAGCAAATGGGTGGGGATAGAAATGAGATAGGGAGCCAAGAAAACGGACATTTATTTCCTCACCCCGACGAATCCGGACACTCCGGACAATTAACCCGGAGACTCCGGGTTGGGGTGTTCGGTTGTCAACCCGGACACTCCAGACATTTAGTCCGGACACTCTGGGTTTCCCAGAATTTCTTGGAAAGTGGGGCCTTGACAGGTTTGTCTCATTGCAATTTTGAGAGTCAAGTTTCCTTATGAATTTGGGATGAGCTTTAAAACTAAAATGCTGCAAACAAAGTAAGTAGTCTTTTGACTAAAATCGTTTGTCCCTAGTAAGAATTGTTGTTTAGCATGTTATGTAGCATGTACCAATGTGGTTTATGGGATGACGTATTGTTAAGTTAATTTGTGAGTTTAAATAATTCAATGCGGTTGTTATCTCTAGCTTGAGAATAAATAGACTACTAGTGTTGTAGATTACTCTATAGCAAGAATGATTAAAGGTGTTAATGTACATGCTTAGAATCTGTTGCCTTGCTTTAAAAGTGCTTATGATCCTTGTTAATGTTAAAAGTTTAAACCCTGATACATAGTTAGAACATTAAGATGATGTAGACTGCTGTTATTGTTAAAGAAACTTTGCTGGTTGTTTAAAGATGTTCTAATCTAACGGGTTAATAGAGAAATTTAATCGTGTTGGCTAGTGGCTTTAACTTGGAAGTTGATTAGAGTTGCTATTTTTTTTATGTTGTTGCAACCTACTAGTATATTTGGAAATATGCAGTTGTGTCTCTACAATGCTGGTATTGATGTCAATGGAGAAGACATAAGACTTATTGTTAATGATGTTGTTAAGGGCAGTGTTAATGCTAGTACTGATGTCAATTGGGGAAAAAACATAGGTCTGGTTGTTGTTTTAAGAGCATTGTGCTGATCTAACTTATTAAATCTAATTTAATAGTTGGAGTATGTTGTGTAGTGACAATTTTGTTGCAACCTATGTGTAGGGTAGCTAAAAGCAATGTTGTTGATTGATGATTATGCAAAGAATTGATATTGATGCCTTGGTAGTGTTGTCAATTGTTGGAAACCATTGATCCAATAGAAGAAAAGTGTAAAACGGTGGTATTATGTCGAGTACATGTTGTGATGGGATGAACAATGGATAATAATCATGATGCAAGATTTTAATCTTAATGAATGCATATCTTAGAATCCTATTTACGAATTTTATCTTGTAGAGATATTACTGAATTGTTGAAGTCATTTTATTGATTGAACAAGTTTCAATTGTCAAGATTTTGACGTATGGATAGTATAAATTGATAGGTTGACCATGCTAAAGTATTTGTTGAAGTATTATGTTTTAGAATGAGAATAGGATGTTGTATGATGTGTTTGTCTTTGGGGGAACAGGATGAATTAGTATTGGTTGGATGTTTTTTTGTGATAAGTATCGTAAACTTTATTTATAAGTGCTGGGAATGGTAACTAGAGAAAGAAATTGTTATGTAAATTTTGTTAAATCCGGTTGGACTTCCTCAATGAGTAAGTAGTGAATTTTGGAGTCTTTAATGGAAAGCGTAGTGGAGTACTAGAGATGGTTCTTTTTTTATGATGAGCTTGTGTTTAAAAGCTTTTGGACTGGTTTGGTTGTTTGCCATTTTGGTTGAAGGGTTTTCGTTCAAGGTGTTCCATATGCTGTGTTTCAGAGTTTCCCTAAAACTCGTAGAAATTGGTGCAAATATTTGGTTTTGGCTAATTTGTTTAGTTGGTGCTATGAGTATGGATTTACACCCCAAAAGTTTTTGAGTGGATCGCGCCCTTTCGCGTTCGCCCTGAATTATCTCTGGAATAAATTTTAAAGGAAACAAATGGACATAGAGGGTTATGTTGGAAAACTCACGATGTTTAATTTGTAATCTTTTCTTTGCTAGAGTTGGAGTTATTTGGAAAAATCGGTATAGAGTTTGCAAGTGCTTCAAAAGGTGGTTTTTGTGGATGTTTCATGGGCGACTCTGTTAGTGAAGTGTTCTCTTTTGAAAATGAGTTTCCCTTTCTCTTTGAGAAAATTTATGGCGGTTGTTTGTGCAGATGTTTGACTTTGGAGTCGATGTTCTTTTCCAAAATGGTGATTTTGGTTAAAATGCGATGTTTTGCAAGTTTAGCTATCTATCGTTGGTGGGTTCTGATATGACATGGTGTTTTGCTATTAACTATGCTGCCGTCATAGTTTATATGAATTAGCGCAACTCTCGATGTTATTCGAGATTTATTCATGTGATACCGAGAAAGAAGTCGTTATGTGAATGACTATTCGGTAGTGTTGTTACATGATGAAGGAATGGTGAAAAGTAAACAAGACATCGTTTTTAGATGTTAAATGATAAAAGAGTCGTTGAGCCAGGTCGGTGAGAAAGTCATATATGGAGATATGACTAATCCGTAGTGCTCTTGAAGAGTGTGCATTTTTGTCATGAAACGAGATTTCCCTTGCTTTCTAGTATGAAAAGAAACAAAGGAGATGCTGCCAAAATTTCGGGTTTTAGCATGTGCGCCTTTGCTGTAATTTATGCTTAATTGTGGTATTTAGATGTTGTTTAGTCTATGTTTGGTAGCATTCGGGCACACTAGATGCCGGGGTGTTAAACAGCGCAACATGCTAAGCAACTTCACGCTTCATGCTCGGCCACCAGAATCTTTCTTTCAAATCCTGATACATCTTGGCACTTCCCGGATGAATTGAATACTTGGAGTCATGGGCTTCCTCTAGGATCAACTGCTTCAGCTCCTTCTTATTTGGCACACAAATTCGATCCTTCATCCATAACGTGCCTTGCGAGTCCAGTTTGAAGTCTTTTGCCTTGCCCTCGTCCATCTTGGACTTAATCCTACGGATCTTGTCATCATCCTTCTATCCTTCTCGGATCTGATCCTCCAGGGTAGGCCTCACTTCTAATGCGGCCAAGAATCCTTCTGGTACTACTTCAATCTACATTATCTGGAAATCCTTCATTGCTCATCCTGACTCGTGGCTATCAACATGTTCACGGTATGGCTTTTCCGACTCAAAGCATCGGCCACCACGTTGGCCTTTCCGGGATGGTAATGAATTCTGACATTGTAATCCTTGATCAACTCTAACCATCTCCTCTGCCTCATATTCAAGTCTGATTGGGTGAAGATGTACTTAAGACTCTTATGGTCCGTATAGACTTCACATCTGTTCCCGATCAAATAGTTATGCCACAACTTCAAAGCATGCACTACGGCAGCTAGCTCTAGGTCATGCGTTGGATAATTCTCCTCATGCGGCCTCAACTGCCTTGATGCATAAGCAACGACCTTTCCGTTCTGCATCAGCACACATCCAAGTCCTTGGCGCGATGCATCACAATAAATATGGAAGCTGTGATTAACATCCGGTAGAACCAACACCGGGGCTGATGTCAATCGCTTCTTCAGCTCTTGAAAACCTTTCTCGCATTCTGGCATCCATGCAAACTTCTTCCCCTTTTTTAGCAATTGCATGAGAGGTCTCGCAATTGTCGAAAAGCCTTCAATGAAGCGGCGGTAGTAACCTACCATACCAAGGAAACTATGAATCTGGGTCACGGCCTTCGGCTGCTCCCAGTGTAACACAGCTTCTACCTTGCTTGGATCGACAACAACTCCTTCTGCGGTCATTACATGTCCGAGGAACTCCACCTTGTCCTTCCAAATGTCACACTTGCTGAACTTAGCGAAGAGTTGTTGTTCCCTCAGCTTTTCCAAAACTCGCCTCAAGTGCTCTGCATGTTCATCCTTTGTCTTGGAGTAGATTAAGATATCATCTATGAACACAACAACAAACTTATCCAAATATTCCATGAACACCTTATTCATCATATTCATGAAGTATCTTTGGTGTGTTAAATCGGCCGAATGACATAATCAGAACTCATATTGTCCGTATCTGGACGAAAACGCGGTCTTCGGAATATCCTCTGATCGGATCTTCAACTGGTGTGTAACATCCCAAAATTTGGGTTTTCAAAAATTTTGGTTTAGTTTAGCTTCCCAAAAATTTTCGTTGATTTTCTCGCGTTTATAAAACTTGATTTGAATTTTTCTAAAAGCTAAAACAATTTAATTTAATTATTCTAAACATCAAATAAAATTTATTTAATTTTATTTGGATTCCTTGTGCTTCAAGAAGTTTTCCTGTAATTTTTGAGATTTTTCGGAGCTCGTTTGCTATTTATTGGATTTATTCGGAATCGATTTGTATTAAGCCCTTTTAGGGAAATTAATTAATTATTTGAAAAAGTTTATATAAAGTTTTGTTGAAAATATTTTATTTGAGTTGGAAATATCTCAAAATATTTTCTGGAATTTTTCTAGAATTTTTCGGGTATTTTTATTGCCTCTAGTGATTTATTTGATTTATTGGAATTGTTTTTATTCAAAAATTGGTGGGAAATTCCGAAAATTGCAGTGGGCCAAATCCTTCTCTCTCCTCCCGCAGCCCACCTCAGCCGGTTCGCCCCACGGCCCACCCCTTCACGGCCCGCCGCCTCCCTCGCACCCCACGCCCGCCTGGGCCTCGCCTCCACGCGCCGGCCCACCCTGCGCGAGCGCGCCTGGCCCAGCCGAGCCAGGCTGCCAGCCCACAGCGCCCCCCACGCTGCCACTTGTCGCGCCCACGCGCTGCCACGTCAGCTCCGGATCCGAGACGCACACCAAGTGCTCGGGAAAATGCCCAAACCGACCCAAACACCTCCAAACGCGTCCAAACTTGATTTTTCTTGATCTAGCCTCTTCCCCAAACCTATATAAGTGCCCCTAGACCTCTCCCACGGATATACAACCTCCGGATCATCTCCAAAACTCCGAGATCCATCCAATGTCGCCCGAACGTCGCCCAACGCCGGCCGAACTTTGGAGCCGCGTCCCGGGCAACTCGTCGACTCTTTTCGAGATCCGTCTTCTCCGTGGTGTGCCACAAGGTACCATCTACTTGCTGTCCAAAATTCAGCCAATTTGGTCCACGGGATCAAAAGTTACGGCCGTTTCAATCTCGAATCTTGCCGAGGCCATAACTCCCTCAATTTTTCGAGTTTGACGGTGAAATTTTTTGTGTAGACTCCTGGGGATGTCCTCTACAGGATGCACATCTTGCCCCAAGGTTTTGCCCTCTGGATTTGGCGCAGAAAAATAAATTCTCCGTTTAGACTGCGTTCGGACAGCGGCAAACTTCCTCGCGCGGTCCCCCGCTGTTCCAGAAGGTATTTCTTCGAGCCACCTGCGTCACGGTGTGCCTCTTGGTCCCATCTAGCTCTCGGTCAAATTTCGTTAAGTTCCGATCATTATTCTAGAAGTTATGGCCGTCCAAAGTTTTGATCCGAAACCCGTTAATCGCCAGTTTGTGATTAATCCGGAAGGGCGCCGCAAAATCCGCCTATACCGTTGAGATCGTCTCGTCGCGTTCTACGCAGTAGACATTCTCCCTTTGCCATCCCATCCTCCGGAATTTTTTTTATATATTTAGGCCACCGTTTGCCGTCGCCGCGCGTCGCCTTTTGACGCCGGTTATTTTGGTTCGCTCCGGCCGTGTTGTCGCGTCCGGAGGATCATCTTTTACTGTTTTGGATCATACTTAAGGTTCTTTTGGTCTCCGTTTGCCGAGAAGCCCGGCGCCCGCCTTAAACCGTCGTCTTTCAACCTAGCCCGTGCCGCCGGTTCGCGCACCGGTTAGCCGTCCTTGGTAGCGTTCTACCGCGGCCATGTCGTTGTACCGACGGTCGCTACTTCGCTTCATGAAGTCTCCTATCATTGTTGACCTCCACCGTTAACGTTCGCCGTTAACGATCCACCGTTAACGTTCTGCCGTTAACGTTCGCCGTTAACGTTTCCCCGTTAACGTTTCCCCGTTAACGTTCCTCCGCTAACGTTTTGCCGTTAACGCTCTGTAGTTAACGTTCCACCGTTAACGTTTCGTCGTTAACGTTCCATCGTTAACGTTTCATCGTTAACGATTGGCTCTCTTCGCCTCGTTGTCATCGCATGCGTGTATTCTTGCACAAACCCTAGTGCGATGCCTTCACCTGTTCTATCATCATGACGTGAGCCTAGTCTCATCGTCATATCATCTTCAAGCCGAATCAAAACCCTAACCGAAGACCGGTTTGATGAACTAAGTTTATCGTGAGCCGCGTTGTTATCTTTGCAATCTTTCCGGTTGTCTCAACCGTGGTAAGACGCTTGTCTTGTCTTATCCCTGAAGACCTAATCTGCCTTTAATCGAGAATTCCTTCGTGGACTTGGTCGATAGACCATTGGCCATCTGTCATACCCCTGTGCCCGATCTATCCGTCTCTCTTTTGTTTGATCGTGTCCGTTCGGTCAACAAAAGTCAACGCTAAGAATCACTTTAGTTCATCGCGAACTAACATATCCTTATGGACCCGATCTATAGATTGAGAGCCCATATGTCGCTAATCGTCCAATCAAGATAATAACCGGAAGAAATATTCTTCGAATATTATTCTTTCTTTCCCGATTATTAATCTTTCCCTTTTCGTGTTTTGCCGAAGCCCGTTCTCTTTTGTCAACTCTTCGATCTAATCCGTTTGAGTTCCCAAATCTCTCCCAAGCCGTTGTGCCCAATGCTGTTCGTTCTTAATTTGGAGTTTACTTGATTTGTCGTTTGAATTGGTTTGTATTTGCTTCTTCTTTAATCGTTAGACGTGTCGTCCGGAAATCGTTCGAACGAGCTGAGGATCGAGAAAGTGGAAGTTGAAGGTCGAGGACCAAGGATCAAGGATAAAGAGTAAAAGACAGTAAAGTTTGCAAGGGCCAGGCAAGTTGTGCTTTGACCATGTTGATCCTATTTCGAAAATCTACTTTGATTTAAACTATCGCATGCTAGTTCAATTAGAAAAATACTTTGTTTAAACATGGGGGTTAGATAACACCAATTTGCTATATGACACCTTGATTATCTAAGTATGTGCCATGACCCTTTGTCACCCTAGTTGTGGTTTACTAGTTGGACATTATTAAATTGCCAACATGGGTTTAGACCGTTGTAGTATGCTGCTTAGACCTGCTACGTGCTCATGACATGATTTTGGACAATCAAATGCTAATATGGACTTAATGATATATTGAACCTGTTTTGGAAAAGTATCATGTGATGTTGATGGCACGTGGTGCATGGTAATCAACTGGGGTTTGATAAACGATTTTCGGCCGGGCATGTGGCAAGAGTAATCAGGTGGGCCAGTTGTGGCATTGGGAGTGATGATTTGGTTTTTCGGGTAGTCTTGCCCTGGTCACTCTAAGGACTTAACCTTGCAAGCCTTTGAACTGAGTCAATCGTACAACCACATGGCTGGAATGGGACGGCCCTAGTTGACTAAGTCGCTAAGGACTCACTTGTGGAGCCTCGGGTGTCAATTACACCGCTTGTGTGATTGTGCGGGGAGCGATCGTGGTCGTGGCCAGGTACCCATCTAACGGTGTGTTGGTCCCATACTTCGCCTTGGCTAAGGGAAGGGATGGTGTAGAGCACGAACCGGAGAGGACCACCTGTGTTGTTTGAGGCTTCCGAAAGGCTTTGTTATGATCGCTTATTCGCATACTCTTGTATGGCGATTCACTACCGACGTGGTGAGTGGATTGTATCTTGTGGGTAAAGTGTATAACCTCTGCAGAGTGTAAAACCTATTCGAATAGCCGAGTCCACTGTGATCGACAATGCTCGGGGATTACAACAAGGGTTAGATTTTCTCAAAAATAACTTGGATTTGGAAAGTTGGGTTGGTTTAATAATGGAAATGATGGAAATGTGGTTTAGGATGGGGAAAATGTTTATTAAACTT
Source organism: Rhipidocladum racemiflorum (assembly GCA_036346355.1). Lineage (NCBI taxonomy): Eukaryota > Viridiplantae > Streptophyta > Magnoliopsida > Poales > Poaceae > Rhipidocladum > Rhipidocladum racemiflorum. The sequence goes on from CM070585.1 coordinate 33,973,662, forward strand.
TTGAAAAGTTATTTATGTTTTACTTGTTTCTACCGCTTTGAATCTACTTATATTACTTTTCAAAAGTCAAGCATCGCAAATATACCTTGAGCTATTCCTTTGTACCAAGCCATGCATATAGCTATTAGACTTGCATTCTCGTGCATGACTTGTCGAGTGCTTTATGTACTCACCCCTTGCAAACAAACAATCACCAGTGAGCAAAAGTCTACATCGTCGAAGAAGAAGAAGTTCCGTGAGAAGGCGATTATCTAGGAGTCGAACTCCTCGCTTGCCTGTGGCGTATTGATGGGATTCACCGAGGTTCTTCGTTCCGCTGCTGCTTATTTGGAGTTGAAGCCGTCAAGGCTTCGCAAGTGTAAGGTTGACCTTAAGGTCGTACAATAGTTTATATTCTATTATTGAGTTACTTTTACTATTCCGCTGTGTATGATTGTGATATTCATCTATGTTGAGACTGTGTGCACTAGCGTGATCCTGGACTAGTGCTGAATACACGGAGGGTCCGGATTTGCAAATTCGGGTCCCGACAGAGGTGGTATCAGAGCCATACTGACTGTAGGTCTTGACCCTAGATAGATTGGCCGTCTTTAGGAGCTTCAAAATTATTTTCTAAAGAGAAAATTTAACTTGAAAGAATAATACATTCTTGACTTATCTTATTCTTCCGTTCTTCCTCTTTGCTGAAAGTTCTATCCTTCCCTTCGATTTAAATGGAAATCTTACCTAAGTTGTTCCAAATAGTCAACGATGTTTCACACTTAAGGAGAAAGTACTGGATGTCGCCGTCAACCCTGAAGATCATGAAGTAAGGGATCGTCGCGCTCGAAGAGAAGTGGATCGATGAAGTGTTCTAGAAGCTTGAAGAACCAGTGCTTAGTAGTAAGTTGAGACTCATGTGTGAGAGTCGCGTCTCTTAAGATAGGAGTGTTACCCTTTAGACGCTAGATTATTGTGTGCTTAGGAATTTGAATCTTTCTTTATTGCTGAGTGTGCAGTATGCGTTGCATAGCTTTTAGGCTTGGATAAGCAACCATACCAAGTTCTTAATAATGTTTGTACAAGTTTTTGGGTTAAACCTGCTCCCCTGCAATAGGATTCTTGAACCTCATCTATGCTTTTCCCTCTTATCTAAACCTTGGAGTGATCAACAAATGGAAAGGACCAACTACAGCAGTGACTTTGAGGCGATTCAAGTCGGTTCGATTGCTACTCATCGAGTCGTTGATAAAGCGTATAGTGACCAGCTAGCCGTCCACTATACCAACCGTGACAATTCAACACTTGGATCAGTTTGTCACTACCTGCACTCAGCCATACAGATGATGGTGCAACAGATGAATGTTATCGGTGCCAAAATCAACCCCTCCACCACTAAAGTCGTAACCTCCTGCTCACAAATAAAGTTTGCCTTGTTCATAAAGACTAAAACCACCCACGTTTGATGGATTAGTCACTCTCAAAGACAGAGAAATATGGCTTCGGGTCATAGAAGAGAAGCTTGCTTGGGTACAATGTGAAGATGAGGAGAAGGTCCCCTATGCTACTTGTCAGTTAGAAGGAGATGCATTAGTCTGGAGGAAAGGTTTCTACGCCACCTCGGAAGATGGACATACTATCACTTGGTTGGAAATTGCCACCGCCCTTCGCCGCTTGTTGCGTCATCGGATGATAGTGTGACTACCGCGAGTTCAGAGAAGAGTACAACCCTCGCACCTAATACCATACACGGACCTTTGTTCTTTGAAGTGTTGTCAACCAAACAAGTTAGAGGACCGTGCATGCATCCGATGTGGAGAAATAGGATACACTGCTGATGAACATGCAATCAATTGTTCCAGCTGTGAAGGAAGCCATTTACCCGGAGAATGTCCTATGCGCAATATCACCTGCTATCTTTGCGAAGGTCGTGATCATTGCCCAGCTCAATGTCCCTTAGATCCAATAGTGACCGCTGTGACTCAGCATCAGCAAGAAGATTTTCGAGCCGTCATTGCTCAAGAGTTAGCGAAAAGAGAATGATTGTCATCCGCACCAGCTATGCCACGTGAAGAAAAGAAGAAGAAGCATGTCAACCCTATCCATCTACCTCAGGAAACCAGTAGTACTTGGTCACCATGGAATTGTTTCTTGTGTGGTAAATGAGGTCATTGGCCTAGAGAATGCCTCATCAACCCAGCACGATGGCCCAAACGTTTATGTTACCACTGTGGTGAGTCAGGTCATTTGTTAAGGAATGCCACAGAAAGATCAAGCAATTTCGGAAGCCATGATCATCCCAGGAAATTACGTCAGTAAAGATTTTAACACAGAAAGTGAATGGTAAGGCTATGGAAGCAACTTGCTTAAGGAGTCAGTTAAAGCAAGAGGAATTGGTTAACAAGGCCCCTGATCCAGAAGATGAATGCAAGGAATTGGAAGATCACCGCAAGCATCAGAAGTCTAATCAATGAGGACCACCGCAACAGCGAATGAGGAGTACCCCTCAACAATTCAGTTGCCATACTGCTCAGACTTTGTTAGAGACACTTTCACCTGTGCTTCGCCCTGATGGTTAGAGGTTCCATAACATCAACCTAGTGAAAAGTTCTCAAGGAAGAAGCCTGGTTTCTAGAGTCTGCTTTGCCTGCCGTCAGCCAGGATATTTTTCTAATCACTGCCCTCAAAAGAAAGTGATCACCGCTGATCGCATCGATCTCAGCTCTACCCTACCAAGATTAGTACCATGTCAGGAGAAAGCCAATGGATGTCAGTCAAGTGTTGCTTCAGATGCAATGAGCCGGGACACCTTGATAATAGTTGTCCTAGGGGAAAAGATATTTTATCTGCCCACTTCAATCCTAGTCCTTCACCTACCGAGACACTTGCGTCAGAAAGTGAATTGTGAAGGAGTATTCAGTTGATACAGAGTTTCAGTCAAAGAATCAAGCCGACAAAGATAGTGCCAGACCAACCGGAATGCTATTCAAGTTTTGTCGAAAACCACGTAATCACAAGTAAGCTTTGTTGTCAGATACAGCCTGTCCAATTTCTAGAAGAAGCAGAAAATCAAGTGTTTAGGAACAGAAGCAAGGAGCCTATCAATGGAGTTACCAGAAACGTCAGCATGAGTGCAGAAGATGTTCAAGATTTCCCGACAAAGTTAGTATCAAGATTTTCCGTAGAAGAAGTATCTCGTGGCCGAAAAATCGCATACGCTTGGAGTCGTCGGTGGACTTGTAAGAGGATCTCATCCGCAAGGAGCAACTGCAAAAATTTTGGATGTTACTAAGCGTTTGTTCGTGGACCCCTGTCAAAGTGTGTAGTTGCTTGGAAGTTCGAGGAAGCTCAAGAGTTGAGTCCCCTAAACCTAATTCTATAGTCGACCACGAATCTCGGGACGAGATTACTTAAGAGGGTAAATTTGTAACATCCCAAAATTTGGGTTTTCAAAAATTTTGGTTTAGTTTAGCTTCCCAAAAATTTTCGTTGATTTTCTCGCGTTTATAAAACTTGATTTGAATTTTCTAAAAGCTAAAACAATTTAATTTAATTATTCTAAACATCAAATAAAATTTATTTAATTTTATTTGGATTCCTTGTGCTTCAAGAAGTTTTCCTGTAATTTTTGAGATTTTTCGGAGCTCGTTTGCTATTTATTGGATTTATTCGGAATCGATTTGTATTAAGCCCTTTTAGGGAAATTAATTAATTATTTGAAAAAGTTTATATAAAGTTTTGTTGAAAATATTTTATTTGAGTTGGAAATATCTCAAAATATTTTCTGGAATTTTTCTAGAATTTTTCTGTATTTTTATTGCCTCTAGTGATTTATTTGATTTATTGGAATTGTTTTATTCAAAAATTGGTGGGAAATTCCGAAAATTGCAGTGGGCCAAATCCTTCTCTCTCCTCCCGCAGCCCACCTCGCCAAAGCCGCTTCACGGCCCACGCCGCCCACGCCCGCCGCCTCCCTCAAGACTCCCACGCCCGCCTGGCTCGCCTCCACGCTGGCCGCCCACCTCAAGGAGCGCCGCTGGCCCAGCCGAGCCAGGCTGCCAGCCCACAGCGCCCCACGCTGCCACTTGTCGCGCCCACGCTGCTGCCACGTCAGCTCGGATCCGAGACGCACACCAAGTGCTCGGAAAATGCCCAAACCGACCCAAACACCTCCAAACGCGGCCCAAACTTGATTTTTCTTGATCTAGCCTCTTCCCCAAACCTATATAAGTGCCCCTAGACCTCTCCCACGGATATACAACCTCCGGATCATCTCCAAAACTCCGAGATCCATCCAATGTCGCCTCGAACGTCGCCCAACGCCGGCCGAACTTTGGAGCCGCGTCCCGGGCAACTCGTCGACTCTTTTCGAGATCCGTCTTCTCCGTGGTGTGCCACAAGGTACCATCTACTTGCTGTCCAAAATTCAGCCAATTTGGTCCACGGGATCAAAAGTTACGGCCGCTTTCAATCTCGAATCTTGCCGAGGCCATAACTCCCTCAATTTTTCGAGTTTGACGGTGAAATTTTTTGTGTAGACTCCTGGGGATGTCCTCTACAGGATGCACATCTTGCCCCAAGGTTTTGCCCTCTGGATTTGGCGCAGAAAAATAAATTCTCCGTTTAGACTGCGTTCCTGCATAGCGGCAAACTTCCTCGCGCGTCCCCCGCTGTTCCAGAAGGTATTTCTTCGAGCCACCTGCGTCACGGTGTGCCTCTTGGTCCCATCTAGCTCTCGGTCAAATTTCGTTAAGTTCCGATCATTATTCTAGAAGTTATGGCCGTCCAAAGTTTTGATCCGAAACCCGTTAATCGCCAGTTTGTGATTAATCCGGAAGGGCGCCGCAAAATCCGCCTATACCGTTGAGATCGTCTCGCCGCGTTCTACGCAGTAGACATTCTCCCTTTGCCATCCCATCCTCCGGAATTTTTTTTTATATATTTAGGCCACCGCTTGTTGCCGCCGCGCGTCGCCTTTTGACGCCGGTTATTTTGGTTCGCTCCGGCCGTGTTGTCGCGTCCGGAGGATCATCTTTTACTGTTTTGGATCATACTTAAGGTTCTTTTGGTCTCCGTTTGCCGAGAAGCCCGGCGCCCGCCTTAAACCGTCGTCTTTCGGCCTAAACTGTTGCCGCCGGTTCGCGCACCGGTTAGCCGTCCTTGGTAGCGTTCTACCGCGGCCATGTCGTTGTACCGACGGTCGCTACTTCGCTTCATGAAGTCTCCTATCATTGTTGACCTCCACCGTTAACGTTCGCCGTTAACGATCCACCGTTAACGCTCGGGTGCGTTAGCCGTTAACGCTTCCCGTTAACGTTTCCCGTAACGTTCCTCCGCTTAACGTTTTGCCGTTAACGCTCTGTAGTTAACGTTCCACCGCTAACGTTTGCCGTTAACGTTCCATCGTTAACGCTTTCATCGTTAACGATTGGCTCTCTTCGCCTCGTTGTCATCGCATGCGTGTATTCTTGCACAAACCCTAGTGCGATGCCTTCACCTGTTCTATCATCATGACGTGAGCCTAGTCTCATCGTCATATCATCTTCAAGCCGAATCAAAACCCTAACCGAAGACCGGTTTGATGAACTAAGTTTATCGTGAGCCGCGTTGTTATCTTTGCAATCTTTCCGGTTGTCTCAACCGTGGTAAGACGCTTGTCTTGTCTTATCCCTGAAGACCTAATCTGCCTTTAATCGAGAATTCCTTCGTGGACTTGGTCGATAGACCATTGGCCATCTGTCATACCCCTGTGCCCGATCTATCCGTCTCTCTTTTGTTTGGTATGTCCGTTCGGTCAACAAAGTCAACGCTAAGAATCGCTTTAGTTCATCGCGAACTAACATATCCTTATGGACCCGATCTATAGATTGAGAGCCCATATGTCGCTAATCGTCAATCAAGATAATAACTTCGGAAGAAATATTCTTCGGAATATTATTCTTTCTTTCCCAGTTATTAATCTTTCCCTTTTCGGTGTTTTGCCGAAAGCCCGTTCTCTTTTGTCAACTCTTCGATCTAATCCGTTTGAGTTCCCAAATCTCTCCCAAGCCGTTGTGCCCAATGCTGTTCGTTCTTAATTTGGAGTTTACTTGATTTGTCGTTTGAATTGGTTTGTATTTGCTTCTTCTTTAATCGTTAGACGTGTCGTCCGGAAATCGTTCGAACGAGCTGAGGATCGCGAAAGTGGAAGTTGAAGGTCGAGGACCAAGGATCAAGGATAAAGAGTAAAAGACAGTAAAGTTTGCAAGGGCCAGGCAAGTTGTGCTTTGACCATGTTGATCCTATTTCGAAAATCTACTTTGATTTAAACTATCGCATGCTAGTTCAATTAGAAAAATACTTTGTTTAAACATGGGGGTTAGATAACACCAATTTGCTATATGACACCTTGATTATCTAAGTATGTGCCATGACCCTTTGTCACCCTAGTTGTGGTTTACTAGTTGGACATTATTAAATTGCCAACATGGGTTTAGACCGTTGTAGTATGCTGCTTAGACCTGCTACGTGCTCATGACATGATTTTGGACAATCAAATGCTAATATGGACTTAATGATATATTGAACCTGTTTTGGAAAAGTATCATGTGATGTTGACGGCACGTGGTGCATGGTAATCAACTGGGGTTTGATAAACGATTTCGGCCAGGGGCATGTGGCAAGAGTAATCAGGTGGGCCAGTTGTGGCATTGGGAGTGATGATTTGGTTTTTCGGGTAGTCTTGCCCTGGTCACTCTAAGGACTTAACCTTGCAAGCCTTTGAACTGAGTCAATCGTACAACCACATGGCTGGAATGGGACGGCCCTAGTTGACTAAGTCGCTAAGGACTCACTTGTGGAGCCTCAGGGTGTCAATTACACCGTTTGTGTGATTGTACGGGGGAGCGTATCGTGGCTGTGGCCAGATACCCATCTAACGGTGTGTTGGTCCCATACTTCGCCTTGGCTAAGGGAAGGGATGGTGTAGAGCACGAACCGGAGAGGACCACCTGTGTTGTTTGAGGCTTCCGAAAGGCTTTGTTATGATCGCTTATTCGCATACTCTTGTATGGCGATTCACGGCTGACGTGGTGAGTGGATTGTATCTTGTGGGTAAAGTGTATAACCTCTGCAGAGTGTAAAACCTATTCGAATAGCCGAGTCCACGGTACTGGACAATGCTCGGGGATTACAGTCAAGGGTTAGATTTTCTCAAAAATAACTTGGATTTGGAAAGTTGGGTTGGTTTAATAATGGAAATGATGGAAATGTGGTTTAGGATGGGGAAAATGTTTATTAAACTTTTTGAAAAGTTATTTATGTTTTACTTGTTTCTACTGCTTTCGAATCTACTTATATTACTTTTCAAAAGTCACATCTGCAAATATACCTTGAGCTATTCCTTTGTACCAAGCCATGCATATAGCTATTAGACTTGCATTCTGTGCATGACTTGCTGAGTGCTTTATGTACTCACCCCTTGCAAACAAACAATCACCAGTGAGCAAAAGTCTACATCGTCGAAGAAGAAGAAGTTCCGTGAGAAGGCGATTATCTAGGAGTCGAACCCTGTCAGTTGCCTGTGGCGTATTGATGGGATTCACCGAGGTTCTTCGTTCCGCTGCTGCTTATTTGGAGTTGAAGCCGTCAAGGCTTCGCAAGTGTAAGGTTGACCTTAAGGTCGTACAATAGTTTATATTCTATTATTGAGTTACTTTTACTATTCCGCTGTGTATGATTGTGATATTCATCTATGTTGAGACTGTGTGCACTAGCGTGATCCTGGACTAGTGCTGAATACACGGAGGGTCCGGATTTGCAAATTCGGGTCCCGACATGGTGGTATCCCGATCTCAGATCAATCTTGGAGAAGACTCCTGCTCCTCTCAGCTGGTCAAATAGATCATCGATCCTGGGTAGCGGGTATTTATTCTTCACGGTGACTTCATTGAGTGCACGGTAGTCAATGCACATCCTGAAGCTCCCGTCCTTCTTCTTGACGAACAGAACTGGTGCTCCCCACGGCGACGAACTCGGTCTGATGAATCTTTTCTCCATCAGCTCTTCAAGCTGCTTCTTCATCTCTACCAATTCTTCGGTGGACATCCGATAGGGTATCTTTGCTATCGGCGCTGTACCAGGTACAAGCTCTATCACAAATTCTATGTCTCTGTCTGGCGGCATACCAGGTAGATCTTCAGGAAAAACATCTGGATACTCATTCACTACTGAGACATCTTCTATGCTGATCGCCTTTGCGCTGTTAACCATCAACTGTCCATCTCTAACGGCGGTGGCTTGAAATTCCACTTTCCTTCCACACGGGCTCTCAACTGAAATAACCCTTCGTCCATAATCCAGCACAACCTTGTGCTTGGATAACCAATTCATTCCCAAAATAACATCTAAGGTCTTGGTTTCCAATATAATAAGGTTCACTAGGAATTCTACGCCATCTATTAATATTCTCACCCCAGAACATCCTACTTTAGTTCGTAGTTCGGAACCAGGGGTTTGAACTAAAAGCTTGCATTTAAGTCTTGCAATCTCCAAATCATTTTTAGCATCAAAGCCTTGAGAAACAAACGAATGCGAAGCTCTAGAGTCAAACAAAACTGTTGCAGGTACTGAGTTGACAAGTAACTTACCCAGCACGATGTCCGTGGCATTCTGGAGTGCCTCTGCGGTGATATGGTTGACTCGGCCTCTCACCACGATTTGGGCGTGGCTCCCGGCTGTGCTGTCCCACGGTTTGCTCCGGGTGCAAGCGTCCTGGCTGGTGTGGATCCCAGATTGAAGTGGACTGGGGTCACTCCTGCTGTCTTCTTTGGGCAACTGTTGGAGAAGTGCCCTGGCTCGTTGCATGTGTAGCAGCGTCTCACTATCCCTGGTTGACTGCCTGAAGCGGCGTTTCTGGCTGGAGCTGGGGTCTGATAATTCTGGTTGACGGGTCTTAATGCTGGTGACGGTGTCCTTGTTGCATTCTGCGGCTGGAATCTAAAAAACTGATTTGGCGCAACCCTCAAGCGTTGCTGCGCTCCCTGACGCGATCCCTGCTGTTGCATCCTTCGCTTCCGGTTCTCATCTAGTTCCTTGCGCTTATCCTCAAGAATGAGCGCCTTGTTCACAAGCTCCTGGAAATCTGGAAAGGCTGTAGATCCTTGGAATATGTATTTTTAGTGTCATACCTTAGGTTACAACTAAAATATGATGTGGAATAACTTAGAAACATGGCTTAGGTTTCAAATAAAATTTTGCTATAGGATAGCAACATTAAAACTTGCAAAGGTGGTATAACTAATCTAAAATTTGACACACTTGGTTGCACAGTAGGATGGGGTTTTGGTTCATCATTGCATTGCGCTTGATTATTCAATGAAAATTATGTCTATGTGTTCTTGATTATATGATGTTGTGTTTATGGTTATGTGATCGGACGGTTGTGCATGCAGAAAGTACCATGCCGAGGGGTAGAGGCCGTGGAGGCCAGGGGCGAGGTTCTCAGGGAGTTGCGGAGTCTGTTGCTGAGGGTAGCGTTTCGCTCAATGCTCATGGGCCAGCTCAGGTGGAGCTTCCAACGGCACAGTCAGGGGCGGAGGTACACGCCGCCAATGAGGATTTAGTTCAGGCTCTGCAGAGTGAGATTCAGGAGCTGCGCCAAAGGCCAGGGCAGCCCTGCTGTTGTGCCTCCCCCTGCAGTGGCCCCAGTTGTTGCCCCCGCTGTGCCGGAGCCGAGGATGAGTCTCCGGGAGTGGATGTCCCTCCGTCTTGACACTTTTGACGGAGCGGGCACGCCGATCCAATCCGCAGATTGGCTGCGGTACATGGAGAGGCAGTTTGAGGTCCTAGAGTTGACCTCGGTCCAGAAGACTCGCTTTGTGGCCTTTCAGCTAAAAGGCCAAGCTGATATCTGGTGGGAGGGGGTTCTGGCTGCTAGAGCCCCCGATCTTGGTCTAGTCACTTGGGAGGACTTTGTGGCTCACTTCCGAGCCAAGTTCTACCCAGAGTCTTTCCTTGAACGGATGGAGCATACTCTGACGACTCTTTCCCAGGGAAAGAGGTCGTTGGCAAAGTATGAGGTGGAGTTCAACAACAGTGCGCTCGCCTACTGTGGCAAATGACGATCGGGAGAAGGCAAGGAGGTTCCGTAGAGGCCTCAACCAGGAGTTCAGAGTTGTCATGGGGCGATCGTCTGTCGTGACTTCCGCTCCGTGGTGGAGCAAAGCGAAGGGCATGGAGCTCGAGTTGGAGCTCTCCCGGATAAGCAAAACCCGGTGGTTCAGGGTTCCTGCGGCAAAGCGGGGCCACAAGAGGACCTTTGGTGGAGGAGGTGGGTCTTCTCAGCGATCCACCTTCAAGAAGTTCAAGGGGGGACAGGGCTCCTCCTCAGGGGCTAAGATGAGGCCGCCCCAGTCATCTTCCTCGCGAGCGGCTGTTCGTCCTGTGCCTGGGCAAGGCATGTTGTGTTTCAAGTGCAGTGGTGAGCACCGTGCTTCAGAGTGTGGTTGGACCGGGAGTTGCAACCACTGTGGCAAGCCTGGCCACATGGGACGAGTCTGCTGGATAAATCCCGGTAGCATCATCAAGTGGGAGACGGTGCCTTCTCCTCCCACTCCAGCGGCGTCTTCCAGAGGATCGGTGCACATGATGGCTGCTCCTGCTCCTCAGCCGCCCTTTGCATGGGCGCCACCAGCGGCTTACTGGTGCCCGCAGCCATCTGCTCCTCCGCAGTTGCCTCCTCCGCCCCCAGCTCTGTTGGGGCATCAGCCAGGAGTCGGGGCTCCTACTGTCCCGGCGCCACCAGGAGTGTATGCTTTGCCGACCGCCGAGTCAGCCGGGCATCCAGAGGTGGTTTCAGGTACTCTGCTCGTGGATTCTGTTGATGCCTTTGTTCTGTTTGATTCCGGAGTATCCTATTCTTTTGTGTCGTCTGAGTTTGCTAGCAGAGCTAAGTTGGGAGTTCAACGGATTTCTGAGTCTGTGTTAGTCAGTTCTCCTGGGGGTTTGATTTCTAGCTCTTTGGTTTGCTCGGGTTGCACCATTGCCATTGATGATGAGATTTTCTTTGCCAATCTTATGGTGATCCAGTTGGCTCCTTTTGATGTCATTTTGGGCATGGACTGGTTGCATCAGTACCGTGCCAAGATCTGTTGCTTTTTGCGGACGGTTACCTTGCAGGCCCCGTCAGGGGTAGAGTTGACCTTTTAGGGTGGTTTACCTTCCAGTTCCGTCTTTGCTTTGGCTAGTCTGTGTGAATCATGTGATGAAAAATTGGCTTGATCATGTGATGAAAAATTGGCTTAATAATGTGCTGAAAAATTGATTAGGTTTAATCTTGCAAAATTGCTTGCATAAAGGGCCAAACATTCAAACATCCAAAAACAGAGACTTTGCATTTGCGCCAGACCAAACATCCAAAAAACAGTGAGTTTCGCATGTATGACGGACCAAAGTCTTTGGTCTGTCATAAACGTGATTTTGATACTTTTACGCTTGTTCAAGAACTCGTTTTTTTCCCATGCATGACGGACCAAATTTTTTGGTCCGCCATACAAATGCGTTTTGGCGATCTCGTTTTTCCCATGCATGACGGACCAAATTTTTTGGTCCGCCATACACATGCTTTTGGCGATCTGTCCGGCGTGAATGGCTTTTTGCTCGATTAGGGTTTGTGCAAATTTGGACTTTGAATTTTGATTTGTTTTTGAGATTATGAAATTTGTGAGAATTTCATGATGCTTGAAGTGGACTTTATGCAATGCTCATGTGAGTAGTTGCATGGATTGACATTGAGTCAAGTCGTGGACTTGTGCTCGGATTTGTTTTGTGGTTTGTTCATGTGCAGGTATTGCTCGAAGACGAATGTGGTCGATGACGGACCGGAACTAGGTTCATGGAGGAACTGAGGTTCGGGACTAGGTTCAGGGAGGAACTGAGGTCTTGGTGGTCAAGGATGTCATGCGGGACGTTCGGGCTAAGAGAATGGTGCACATGAAGAATGGTTAGTCACGTGAGAATGGCAGGAGGTCATTCGCGTGCAAAGTGTTAGTCACGTGAGTATGGCAGGTGGCCATACGCGTGCAAAGTGTTAGTCACGTGAGTATGGTAGGGTTACCATACGCGTGCAAGAGTTGTACTCGGCCAGGTTGGGCCAAGTAGAGTTGTGTTGGATACAGATTCCTTCTAGGGAATAGGAATCGTATTCAGAACTCTTTGTGGGTTGGTGCTTTAAATAGGTGGGGGGTCTCCTGTTGAAAGGCACCAAGCAGAGCTAAGCGCATCAAGCCTTGAGCTTGGTTTTAGGGTTTGTACTCTTTTGATGAGAGTACTTTAGACAAAAGAAATAAAGATCAATTCTTCTAGTTCCCGCATTGCTTCAACGTTCTCTTTTTGGTTCTTGTTTGCATGCATGTTCTAGTTCTAGATTGGTTTTTGTTCTTTAAGTTTTATCTTGATTTGATCCATCAAAAACCTCTCTAGGGTATTGATCTAGTGTTTCTCAAAGTCTAGTTGATCAATCTTTTGTCGTTCTTGTTTAATCTTGAAGTTTTGATTAGATTGATTCTCGTCAAGTTCTGGATCAGCAAGCTTGCGAAGCTCATAACTTTGATCCGTAAGTCCGATCGAGCTGATTCTTTTTGGGTTCGATTCGTATTGGAATCTAGTTTCTTGTGTCCAAATTTCAGATCAATCTAACGGTTGGATCTCTGAGAATTCACGTTTTACCGAACCTCTGTCATTCTGTTTTTGTCGAAAACGAGGCAATTATTTGGTTCTGTTTTAGGGGTGAACTTTTAATAGGTCAAGAATTTGGTTTTAGCTTCCGCACAATCATTCACCCCCCCTCTGATTGCTATATTCGTATACTTCGATCCTACAAGTGGTATCAGAGCAAGGTTTCTCTAATCTATCTTAACCGGTGATTAGATCAATGGATCGTTATTCGACAAAACCATGTGTGTTCGATGGTGTTGATTTTCAGTTTTGGAAGGCCAAGATGGAGGCGTTCATCCAAGCACAGGGCTTCACAATTTGGGAGAAGGTCTACAAGCCATATGAAGTCCCTGCAAACGACAACGTCAACGACACCAATCGCACACATGTTGAAGCAAATAACAAGGCGAGCAACTTGATCATCCAAGGCTTGGGACGCAGCGACTTTGATCGTGTGGTTCATCTTCGATCCGTATATGAGGTATGGAAATCTCTTTGTGATTACCATGAGGGTTCTAACACTGTCAAAGAGGTTCGCCAAGATATTTACAAAAAAGAATACATGCGTTTTGAGATGAAACCTAGTGAATCTGTAGATGACTTCTTTGCACGTTTCAATAAAATTCTTAGCAATCTACGTCTTTGTTGGAGTTAGCTACACTGATGCTGAAAATGCTCGACAATTGCTTAGTGCTTTGGACATGTCAGTGTGGGAGATGAAAGTAACATCTATACAAGAATCTACTACCATGAGCACACTCACATTAGATGTTCTTTACTCTAAGTTGAAAACTCATGAGTTGGATGTTCTTGCCAGGAAGGGTAACATTAAATCAATTGCTTTGATCTCTAACCCTAACATGTCAAATGCAAATTCTTCTTCTAGCTTTGCCTTGTCTTCCATGTCTTCTTTAACATATGAGCAACTTGAAGAGTTTCCTGAAGAAGATCTGGCACTACTCTCTTGTCGCTTTAACAAAGCTTTGCAGAATGTGAGAATGAGAAAGAGAGGTGGTCCTCCAAGATGCTATGAGTGTGGTGACCTCAACCATATTCGCACAAATTGTCCTAAGCTTGCAGGAAAAACATCAAAGGAGGAGAAGGATAACGACAGAAGGAATGAGAAGAAAAGGTTCTCGTCAAATGATAGGAAGAAGAAGAGCTTCATCAACCGCAAGGTGGTTCACCGAGTTCTTTCCGCTCTTGAACAAGTTAATTTGAGCGATGTGGACTCGGAGAGCAGCGAAGATGATGCAACTCCAAGCAAGCATGATTTGATGGGATTGTGTCTCATGGCAAGCAGCAAGGATAGCTTCACCGAGGACGGGAATGACAGCGACTTCAATGAGGTAGATCCTTCTTATGATGAATTAGCTATTGCTGTTGCTCGTCTTGGTAAATTGCTTGATAAACATGACAAGAAAATTAAGAAACATGATTTTCTTGTGAAGTCATTGAATGCTGAAATTGCTAGACTTAAGACATTGATTCCTGATGATGATACTTGTAAATCATGTGACTTAATTTACAATGAGCTCACCTTGCTTAGGAAAGAACACGCTCTTCATTTGCATCTAAATGAGAAAAATGAGAAACATGTTAAACATGCTAGCTGTTCCACTGATGATTTGCATAGTTTAACTTCTTGTTCTAAATGCTCAACTCTTGAATTAAAATTGAAAGATGCAAATGCTAGGGTTTCTCAATTGACTGATAATCTGCTTACTCATGAGGTTCTTTCATGCTCTACTTGTCGTAAACATAAAGGGAAGGTCAATATTCCTTGCAATAATTGTTTAACTCTTGCTAAGAAAGTTGATTACTTGCAAAATTCTTTGGAACGTTTTACTAATGGCAAGAAAAAGTTGAACATGATTTTGGATCAATCTAAGGTTAGCACAAACAAGAGAGGTTTAGGTTTTGATCCTTATGCCACATATGAAACTAAACCTCGCACTGTTGTTCAGGCTCCTTGCAAAATTGAGTTATCTAATGAGCCTAAGAAAATTGCTTTTCAATCTGCTGGTTTTTTATCTTCTACTATGATGAATGCAAAATGTGCTTCTACTGTTAAAGCCAAACTTCATGCTAAGTACACTTGCACTCATTGTGGTAGAGATGGACATCTAGTAGATTTTTGCTTTAGACTAGCCAGATAAAGAAAGGAAAGAAATGACTAAGGCTAGGTCTAACTTCAGAAGAGCACACTTTGCTTCTCACTATGCGCCTAGAGTGTTGAAAACACCTTCTGTTCCTATAAACATGAGAAAAGGAAAAGCTGATTTTGTGCATAAAAATTCTCGTGTTGTGCCTATTGTTGTGCGTCGTGTGTCTCGATCTTTGGATTCCCAAAAATCTCATTCCTAACCCCAGTACTGAGACCTCGACATGTTTTGTTGCTATGTAGGCTTCTCGCGCGAGGAAGGAGAACATATGGCTAGTGGATTCCGGATGCTCACGCCACATGTCCGGTGATAAGAATTGGTTCTCCTCCCTCACTCGTGCATCTCGTCTTTGAAAGTGTTACTTTTGGAGATGCTTCTTCCTCTTTTGTTGTGGCAAAAGGTACAGTAAAGGTAAGTGACAAGTTTATGTTCAAGGATGTGGTTCTTGTTGAAAACTTGAAATATAACTTGCTTTCTGTCTCTCAAATGCTTGATGAAGATCTTGAGATAAGCTTTAAGAAAAATGAATGCAAAGTGCTAGATGCTTCAGGTGATCTTGTGTTCAAAATTTCTCGTTTTGGAAGAGTCTTTAAAGCTGATTTTGATGCATCACCTTCTTCTAAGCATAGGTGTCTAATTGCCAATGTTTCTAAAGATTTATTCTTTTGGCATCGTAGACTTGGTCATGTTGGTTTTGATCATCTTACTCGTGTAAGTGGTTTAGATCTTATACGTGGCTTGCCTAAGCTTAAGGGTGATAGCAATCTAGTATGTTCTTCTTGTAGACATGGTAAGATGATTGCAGGTTCACATCCACCTCTTACCATAGTGATGACAAACGCTCCAGACAGCTTCTACATCTTGATACGCTTGGACCATCTCGAGTCCAATCCTTTGGAGGCAAATGGTATGTGCTTGTGATTGTTGATGATTTTTCTAGATACTCTTGGGTATACTTTATGGCATCTAAGGATGAGGCTTTTAGTCATTTTAGAAGTCTTGTTCTTAGGCTTTCTATTGATCATCCAGGAGCTCTCAAAGCTATTAGAAGTGATAATGGAACTGAATTCAAAAATGCTTCTTTTGATCACTTTTGTGCTGAAAAAGGAATTGATCATCAATTTTCATCTCCTAGAGTGCCTCAACAAAATGGTGTAGTTGAAAGGAAAAATAGAACGTTAGTTGAAATGGCTAGAACTATGCTAGATGAGCATCACTCTCCTCAAAATTTTTGGGCTGAAGCGATTTCAACTGCTTGTTATGTTTCAAACCGTGTGTTTCTGAGATCAAAATTGGGTAAGACTCCATATGAGCTTCGGTTTGGACATAGACCTTCTGTTTCTCACTTTCGAGTTTTGGATGCAAATGTTTTGTCTTGAAATCTGAAATCTTGATAAATTTGAAGCTAGATCAACTGATGGCATTTTCTTGGATATCCTGCTCATACTGTGGCTATCGTGGTGCTTGTTTTGGAGACTAACAAAATTGTGGAAACTTGTGAAGTTACTTTTGATGAGGCTAGTCCAGGCACTAGTCCAAGCAATGCAGTCAAAGCGCATATGTTCGGGGGAGAAAATCTTTGAAGATAATGATGATGTTGAAGATGAGGTCTTGACTCTTTCTAATGCACAACAAGCTGTAGCACCTTTGGCACCTACTACTACATCACCTACAGCTAACCATCCTCAAGCTACAACATCATATGTACATGCTGAAAATGAAGAAGGAGAAGGAGAAGTCTCAAAAGCCAA
The DNA here is from genome assembly GCA_036346355.1 of Rhipidocladum racemiflorum. Lineage (NCBI taxonomy): Eukaryota > Viridiplantae > Streptophyta > Magnoliopsida > Poales > Poaceae > Rhipidocladum > Rhipidocladum racemiflorum. The sequence goes on from CM070585.1 coordinate 33,990,250, forward strand.
TGCTCCCTTGCACATTCAGAAAATGCATCCATTTGAACAAATGATTGGAGACCTAAATGAGAGAGTCACTCGATCCAGGTTTATTCATTCTGACACTCATACTCATTCTGCTTTAGTTGCTTCTTTTGAACCCAAAGATATATCTCATGCATTATCTGACGAATCTTGGATCAATGCCATGCATGAAGAATTAGAGAATTTTGAACGAAATAAAGTTTGGAAACTTGTCTCACCACCTCCAGATTTTAATGTTATTGGAACTAGATGGGTTTTCAAAAATAAATAAAGTGAGGATGGTGTTGTTGTTAGAAACAAGGCTAGATTGGTTGCTCAAGGTTACACTCAAATTGAAGGCTTAGATTTTGATGAAACCTTTGCTCCTGTTGCTAGAATTGAAGCCATTAGAATCCTTTTAGCTTTTGCTGCATCCAAAGGTTTCAAATTGTATCAAATGGATGTGAAAAGTGCTTTTCTGAATGGCTACATAAATGAGGAGGTTTATGTCAAGCAACCACCTGGTTTTGAAAATCCAAAGTTTCCAAATCATGTGTTCAAACTAACAAAAGCTTTGTATGGTTTGAAACAAGCCCCTAGAGCATGGTATGATAGGCTAAAAACCTTTTACTTGAAAAGGGCTTTTAATGGGAAAGGTTGACAAAACTCTCTTTTTACTCAAGCAAGGCAATGATCAACTATTCGTTCAGATTTATGTTGATGATATTATCTTTGGTGGTTCATCTCATATTTTAGTGTCTGAGTTTTCAGAAACAATGAGGAAGGAGTTTGAGATGAGTATGATGGGTGAGTTGACATACTTTTTGGGATTTCAAATCAAGCAAACGAAGGATGGTACTTTTGTGCATCAAAGCAAATATACAAGAGACTTGCTACATCGTTTTGGGATGGAAAACAGCAAGCCGATCATGACACCTATGGAGAGCACTTGCGCACTTGACCCTGATGAAGATGGTGAGCCGGTTGATCAAAAGGAATATAGAAGCATGATAGGTTCACTTTTGTACCTCACTGCATCAAGGCCGGATATACAATTTGATGTGTGCTTGTGTGCTCGTTTTCAAGCTTCCCCACGTGCTTCACATCGACAAGTCACAAAAGGATTTTCGTATCTTCATGGAACTCAAGATTTTGGCATTTGGCTTTCTGCTTCCTCATGCATTAGTTTGAGATCTTTTTCTGATGCTGATTTTGGAGGATGTAGAATTGATAGGAAGAGCACTTCTGGTTCATGTCACTTCTTGGGAAATTCTCTCATTGCATGGTCATCTAGAAAACAATCTTCTGTTGCACAATCAACTGCTGAATCTGAATATGTGGCTGCTGCTAGTTGTTGTTCTCAAATTCTTTGGATAGTAGCTACACTAAAAGATTATGGGGTTAATTTGGATAGTGTTCCTCTTTTGTGTGATAACACTAGTGCAATTTGCATTGCTAAGAACCCCGTGCAACACTCTAGAACAAAACACATTGACATCAGATTTCACTTTCTTAGAGATCATGTTGAAAAAGGCAACATTGTGCTTCATCATGTGGATACTGAACATCAATTGGCAGACATTTTCACAAAACCTTTGTCTTCTTCTCGTTTTGCTTTTATTCGGGGAGAACTTGGGATTGTTCATCCAATGGGTTTGTTTTGAGAGGGAGTTTCTTTGCCAAGTTTTTTCACTTGATGAGCTCACTTTATCATATTTCTTTATATGTTATGTAATTGAGCTAATATATGATAATCTAATTGTCTCACTTGAACTAAAAATGACATTGTGGAATTCCCTGGACTGATTGCCTATAGCTAAATACTGTGATATTTTACTCTTCTAGGCTTGTTATTGAATCTTCTTGACAAATTTGGGCTATGAAGCAAGTGTGTTTTCAGCTTTATTCTTTCATAAGACCTCTTAATCACTCTTGCATGTTTTACAATCAAAGAAAAAGAAAAGAAAAGGGAATAAAAAGGGGTAGTTAAAAGCTAAAGCTTGAGTTATTTGCTTCAAGCATGCTTCCCTTAAAATGGTTAAGATGTATGCTTCAAGCATGCCATTCCTCAAAAACAAGATGTATGCTTCAAGCATGCCAATCCAAGGAAATAAAAGAAGTATGCTTCAAGCATGCCACATGCAATTCTTTGTTTAAAGATTAATTTGGTCTACTAGATTGGAGTTGAAATCACTTGCTCGCCTGAGTTGTTAGTTGTTTCAATTTTTGAGCGTTGTTCTTCTACTAAGATCTTGCTTAGTACTTGGCTATAGTTGACTGAATTGAGGTTGAGATGCATGTCATTCCCTAACTTGTTAAAATCACATCAAGATCATGTATTTTACATATTATGTGATATATAAGGTTATATGATCGAATGAGCTCATCTTTTCTATTTTGGCACTCCTTTGTTTCTCATTGTGAAATCATTCTTTGCCAAAAGAAAAATTTTGAACAAATTCTCTCTTATGTACTCTTGATTAATCCATTGTCAAAGGGGAGAAATTTGGGAATTGTTGAAAAGTTTAAGAAAAAGGGGGAGAAGAAAAAGGGGGATTTGTTTCTGGCATTTTGTGAGAAGTTTGGAGATTTTTAGGAATTTTGGACACATTGCACATTCACACACATTTTCCTTCTCAGGGGGAGATTTTGTTTTGCATTTTGGTCAAAGGGGAATTCTGTGTTTTTCTCTTTTTGGTCCTTGATCTTTTGGATTTCAAAATCTTTTGTAAAGTGAATGCCAAATGTTCAATTCTATTTGGTGTTGCCAATGTTTTCATCAACGGGGAGATTGTGAATCATGTGATGAAAAATTGGCTTGATCATGTGATGAAAAATTGGCTTGATAATGTGCTGAAAAATTGATTAGGTTTAATCTTGCAAAATTGCTTGCATAAAGGGCCAAACATTCAAACATCCAAAAAGCAGAGACTTTGCATTTGCGCGGACCAAACATCCAAAAAGCAGTGAGTTTTCAGATGTATGACGGACCAAAGTCTTTGGTCTGTCATAAACGTGATTTTGATACTTTTACGCTTGTTCAAGAACTCGTTTTTTTCCCATGCATGACGGACCAAATTTTTTGGTCCGCCATACACATGCGTTTTGGCGATCTCGTTTTTCCCATGCATGACGGACCAAATTTTTTGGTCCGCCATACACATGCTTTTGGCGATCTGTCCGGCGTGAATGGCTTTTTGCTCGATTAGGGTTTGTGCAAATTTGGACTTTGAATTTTGATTTGTTTTTGAGATTATGAAATTTGTGAGAATTTCATGATGCTTGAAGTGGACTTTATGCAATGCTCATGTGAGTAGTTGCATGGATTGACATTGAGTCAAGTCGTGGACTTGTGCTCGGATTTGTTTTAGGTTTGTTCATGTGCGTGTATTGCTCGAAGACGAATGTGGTCGATGACGGACCGGAACTAGGTTCATGGAGGAACTGAGGTTCGGGACTAGGTTCAGGAGGAACCGAGGTCTTTGTGGTCAAGGATGTCATGCGGGACGTTCGGGCTAAGAGAATGGTGCACATGAAGAATGGTTAGTCACGTGAGAATGGCAGGAGGTCATTCGCGTGCAAAGTGTTAGTCACGTGAGTATGGCAGGTGGCCATACGCGTGCAAAGTTTTAGTCACGTGAGTATGGTAGGGTTACCATACGCGTGCAAGAGTTGTACTCGGCCAGGTTGGGCCAAGTAGAGTTGTGTTGGATACGGATTCCTTCTAGGGAATAGGAATCGTATTCAGAACTCTTTGTGGGTTGGTGCTTTAAAGAGGTGGGGGGTCTCCTGTTGAAAGGCACCAAGCAGAGCTAAGCGCATCAAGCCTTGAGCTTAGTTTTAGGGTTTGTACTCTTTTGATGAGAGTACTTTAGACAAAAGAAATAAAGATCAATTCTTCTAGTTCCCGCATTGCTTCAACGTTCTCTTTTTGGTTCTTGTTTGCATGCTTGTTCTAGTTCTAGATTGGTTTTTGTTATTTAAGTTTTATCTTGATTTGATCCATCAAAAACCTCTCTAGGGTATTGATCTAGTGTTTCTCAAAGTCTAGTTGATCAATCTTTTGTCGTTCTTGTTTAATCTTGAAGTTTTGATTAGATTGATTCTCGTCAAGTTCTGGATCAGCAAGCTTGCGAAGCTCATAACTTTTGATCCGTAAGTCCGATCGAGCTGATTCTTTTTGGGTTCGATTCGTATTAGAATCTAGTTTCTTGTGTCCAAATTGCAGATCAATCTAATGGTTGGATCTCTGAGAATTCGCGTTTTACCGAACCTCTATCATTCTGTTTTTGTCGAAAACGAGGCAATTATTTGGTTCTGTTTTAGGGGTGAACTTTTAATAGGTCAAGAATTTGGTTTTAGCTTCCGCACAATCATTCACCCCCCCTCTGATTGCTATATTCGTATACTTCGATCCTACAGTTTGTTTTCTGGTCGCCGTTTGAGGCAGTTGGGTTTCCTCATGACCTTGTCTGAGAAGCCATCTTCTTCAGTTTCCATTGAGGAGATTCCTGTAGTGAAGGAGTTTGTTGATGTGTTCCCTGATGAGTTGCCTGGTCTACCTCCCGTGAGGAATGTGGAGTTTCGTATTGATCTTGTTCCGGGCACTCGACCTATTTCTATCTCTCCATACCGTTTGGCTCGTCCTTTTCAAGACGAGTTGAAGAAGCAGTTGGAGGATTTGTTGGCCAAGGGCTTTATTCGGCGTAGCGTTTCGCCATGGGGAGCACCCGTTCTCTTCGTCTCGAAGAAGGATGGAAGTTGGCGCATGTGCATTGATTACCGTGCTCTTAATCAAGTGACAGTCAAGAACAAGTATCCTTTGCCTCGCATTGAGGATCTGTTTGACCAACTGAAGGGAGCAAAGGTATTCTCCAAGATTGATCTTCAGTCGGGGTATAATCAGATTCGTGTGAGGGAGCAGGACATTGAGAAGACTGCTTTCTCCACTAGGTATGGGCATTATGAATTTAAAGTTATGTCTTTTGGACTAACTAATGCTCCTGCTGTCTTTTTGGAGGCGATGAACAGTATGCTACACAATTACCTTGATGATTTTGTGGTAGTGTTCATTGATGACATTCTGGTTTACTCTAAATCAGAAGAGGAGCATGAGCGACATTTGAGGCTTGTGCTGAGCACCTTGAGGAAGAATCAGTTCTCTGCTAAGCTGAAAAAGTGCGAATTCTAGATTTCAGAAGTGGGTTTTCTTGGCCACATCATCAATCCAGAGGGCATATCCATAGATCTTAGCAAAGTATCAGCAGATTTGGATTGAAAGAGGCCTTCCAATGTCAAAGAGGTGCGTAGTTTCCTTGGGTTAGCTGGCTACTATCGGCGTTTTGTGCAGGATTTCTCTATCATTGCCAAGCCACTTTCGCAGCTGACTCAGAAGGGGATGAAATTTCAGTGGACTGCAGAGTGTGAGCACAGTTTCTGCACTTTGAAGGAGAAGTTAGTGACTGCTCCTATTCTTACCCTTCCCGAGCCGGGGAAGCGCTTTACTGTTTATTCTGATGCTTCTCGTTTGGGACTTGGTTGTGTGCTCATGCAAGATGGCAAGGTGAGTGCTTATGCATCGAGGCAGCTGAAAAAGCATGAGCAGAACTATCCCACGCATTATCTTGAGCTAGCCGCTGTGGTGTTTGCACTGAAGATATGGAGGCATTACCTGTATGGCGAGTCTTGTGATATCTTCACTGATCACAAGAGCCTCAAGTACATCTTTACTTAGAAAGATTTGAACTTGAGGCAGAGGAGGTGGCTAGAGTTGATAAAGGACTATGACCTCACTATCCAGTACCATCCGGGTAAGGAAAATGTGGTGGCTGACGCTCTCAGTCGCAAGACAATGCCCCCTATTGTTGATTGTCTTATTGCTGATTCTTGAGTTAGCGATTCCCGAACGTGTGCAGGAGGCACAGCAGCATGATCGGTGCTCCAGCAGGTGAGGAAACGCCTTGAGGATGGCAAGTCTGGAGACTTTACCGTTGATGATGTGGGAGCTTTGAGGTTTCATGGTCGTCTGTGCGTGCCTCAGAAATCCCGAGTGAAAGAGGATATTCTGAAAGAGGCTCATTGCACCCCGTACACGGTCCATCCTGCGGAGACCAAGATGTACAGGGACTTGAAAAATAATTTCTTGTGGAAAAGGATGAGTGTGGACATTTCCAAGTATGTGGCGTCTTGTGGGATCTGTCAGAAGATCAAGGCTGAGCATAAGCGTCCCGCTGGTCTGTTGCAGCCATTGGAGATTCCTGTGTGGCCATGGGATGACATCTCCATGGATTTCGTGGTTGGCCTACCTCGTACTCCACTAGGGAAGGATGCTGTTTGGGTTGTGGTGGACCGTCTCAGCAAGTCTGCGCATTTCATTCCTATCCGCACTACCAATTCAGCGAGCGAGTTGGCTCCCATCTATGTGCGGGAGATTGTGAGACTGCATGGTGTACCCAAGACCATTATTTCTGATCGGGATGCGAAGTTTGTCTCCAAGTTTTGGGAGAGCTTGCAGAGCGCTTTGGGTACGCAGCTTCGCCTTAGTACCGCTTTTCACCCTCAGACCGATGGGCAGTCTGAGCGTACTATTCAGACATTGGAGGACATGCTCAGGGCCTGTGTGATGGTTTAGAAAGGCAGCTGGGAAGATCATTTGCCGCTTGCAGAGTTTGCTTACAATAACAGCTACCATTCCAGCATCCGGGCTGCTCCTTATGAGGTACTGTATGGCTGGAAGTGCAGATCGCCACTTTGTTGGGATGCCGTGGGCGAGAGAGCAGTTCTTGGACCGGATTGTGTTCAGCAGACTGTTGATCGCGTGGCGGAGGTACGACAGAACCTTCTCGCAGCGCAGAGCAGACAGAAAAGCTATGCTGATGTGAGGCGGTGAGATTTGGAGTTTGAGGTGGGTGATAGCGTACTCTTGTGAGTATGTCCCACCAAGGGTGTGGTGCGTTTTGGCACCAAAGGAAAGCTCAGTCCGAGGTTTGTTGGGCCATTTCCTATCATCGCCCGAGTTGGTAGGCTGGCCTATCGTTTGCAGCTATCGGAGTCTATGCAAGGCATGCATAATGTGTTCCATGTCTCGATGTTGAGGAAATACTTGCATGATCCGGAGTTGGTGGTTCCATTAGAACCACTAGTGCTTGAGCAGGACCTCACCTTCGAGTCCCATCCTGTGGAAATTCTGGGGACTTCGGAGCGAGTAATGAAGAACAGGACGTTTAAGTTTGTCAAGGTCCTGTGGTCACATCAGACCGAGAGAGAAGCGACTTGGGAGCTGGAGTCTCGCATGCGCGAGAAGTATCCCGAGCTTTTCATCTCACGTATGTGATGTGAGACCTAGCTATCTTTTGCTTTGCTGGGTTGCGTTTGGGTGCGAATTAGATTCGAGGTCAAATCCTGTTGAAGGGGGGAAGAATGTGACACCACGGAGTGTCGTATCCTTATTTTTGAGCATGATGAGGTAAAAAACTTTATAAATTGTGGAATTAAGGTTAAAACCATAGGGTATGGAGGATAATAGCATTTCCGGGCCGTTTCCGGGGTTTTGGGCCTTCCCGGGGGAGTTTGGGCCTAAAAGAGGGGGTTGTGGGCTTTGGTGGGATGGAGTGGGAATCCATTTAGGATTAGAAATAGGTGTGGGGGCTGGCAAAAGGCATCCCCCTGCCCTTCTTGTGCCCCATCTCCCCATTGTGCGCCCCCACCTCCCTTGGCCCTAGCCACCCCTTCCCTCCCCTCCCCTTTGGCCGTGCGCACCCCCCTTGTCCCCTTGCCTCCCCACCTCTCCACCACCTCTCCTCCACCCCATTGCTGCCCTAGGGTAGCCTCCCCACCCCCTGCACCTCGAGGATCCATCCATTGGAGCGAGGAGCGAGGAGCAAGGAGTGTGGAGCGAGGAGCGATCCGGAAGGAGTTTCGTTGGGATTTCGGTCGTCGGGCGAAGGTATGGCCATGGGACTCCTTGGGGTTGGGCTAGGTACTGTTCTAAGGGTGTTTATCATGAGTTTAGATCAATTTGTGGTGCTGGACATGAGTAGATTGGATTAGATCTAGATGTTGCCACGTTTCTGTTTTGGGACAGCATGAGCAGTCGACATAGGGTTCAGTTTTTCGCTAATTTAGAGTTGGAATCTGGTCATACGGATGTTGAAGAAGTTGTAGATAATTTCATTATCTTTCCATGTATATAAATAACGTTAAATTCCGATCAGCCGTTTGAAAGTTATGGCTGTTTTACCGAGCGTGTTAAAATCTGTGACGTGATTGGATCAGATCATGATATTTTGTAGATTAAACAACTTTAGAGTTCGAATCAGTGTTTTCCTATAACTAGAAAAAGTTGGGAAATTTCCTAAGCTACGCGAGGATGTACTCGTTTAATTGATTCGGAGTCCCAGAACTCAAGTTATGCCTTTTGGAAGGCTGCTGTCCCGACGGGACAGAACTTCTGTTTTTAGGATTTGCGAGTAGTTGGCAATGTTGGGGTAGATGAGGGTTTGCGTACTGTTTTGTGGACATGATTGTGAGTGTGTGATATCTATGTGCAGGTGGTGCAACCCCGGGAGTGCCTTCTACTTCCCGCCAATCCATTGCCCGTGGTTGAGGCAAGTGTGTTGTAATGGATAGCGATTTGTAGGTTGCTTGTTGAGAATAGATGAAATTGATTACATGATATATGATCACTTGCTATGCTTTAATGATTGCCAATGATATGATGAGCATGTTTATTATGTTATGATGCCATGTGTTAATGTACGAGTTAAATATGATGCTGGCATAATTGCATACATGGCATGTTACATGGCCCGGGCGGTGAGAAAGTCATAACTAGTCCGGGGAAGGTCGGTGAGAAAGTTATGACTAATCCGGAGAGCCATTGAGTAAGTCCTACATCGTGATTCCATCCACGTGGTGTTTGGAAGCGAGGAGTAGGCACCCTCCATCTTCGGGATGGAAGGGGGGAGAGGGTGCACACCGACGGGTGTGTACTCAACCATACCGGTATGAGTTTCCAAGGAGACATGAGCATTGCATTGCATACATAGTGATGATGATAATGTTATGTGCTCATGAATGAGATGATATATATGATGTGAGACATTATTGCCATGTTATTGTTCTTGTTGTCCATTGCAATATGCTTGCTGAGTTTCGAACTCACGCTTGTGTTTTCTTGTTGTTTTAGGTACCATGGGACCGGCATGCGGGGAAGGGAAATAGACACACTTCCACACGTAGCTTCACTCCTTTGATTTCACAAGTCATTCAATTAGTGTTGATAATAAATTGCGTGTGATGATCATTGCTTTAGGGTTTAGCTTTGCTAAATGAGAGTCTTTTCGTTCGTTTGACTCTTGGAGACATCTTATGTTTGGAACTAGACTTATATTGTTGCTAAGTCGTTAATCATTGCTGTTTTTAGTTGTCTCTTCTATTCCATATATTGCTAAACTGTTGTCGCTCCTTCAAATCATGTTAAAAGAAAGGAGATGCTGCCAAAATCTCGGTTTTTAGCATGTGCGCCTTTGCTGGAATTTATGTTTAATTGTGGTGTTTAGATGTTGTTTAGCTTATGTTTGGTAGCATTCAGGCATATTAAATGCCGGGGTGTTACAGGGTGATCAGTCCCACCTGTAGTCCTGAGTTAAGTCCCTTCATGAAGCGAGACTGTCTGGCCTTATCTGTCGCTACGTCATCAGGTGCGTATCGTGCAAGCTGTGTGAACTTATTCAGATAATCTGCCACCGGTTGATTACCTTGCTTCAGTGCCCTGCATTCTTCCTTCTTTAAGTCCATTATTCCCTCAGGCACGTGATACTGACGAAATGCAGCTGTAAACTCCTCCCAAGTGATGTCCTGAGGGTTCTCCCGCGTGGCGCAGAAGTTCTACCACCATTCTGCGGCGGTCCCTTCCAATTGATGAGAAGCGTAGAGTACCTTGTCATTTCCCATGCATTGGGCAATGTGTAGCTTCCTTTCAATTGACCTTAACCAGTCATCGGCCTCCAACGGATTGGCATTTCCAGAAAAGGTGGGTGGATGAGTCCTCTTGAACTTTGACAGTCTTGAGTTCTGGCATTGTCCCTGATTGACTTGATTATTCTGATTAGCAGTGGCATGAACGGTAATCTGTTGCATCTGCTGCATCATTGCATGCATCAACTGGGTCTGTGCAGCAAGAAAAGCCCCAAAATTTTGCATGTCAACTGGCGGTGCTGGCTGGGGTGCAGGAGCTCCATCATTGGGGTTCCCAGCTGGGCGAGAACCACTTCCATTGCCTCCAAGGTTTCCGCGGGTGTTCACCATCTGTCGATTGCTCCAAGGTTTTAGAGATGAGAGGGAACAAGAATAGACAAGTAGTAGGGAAACTTATGAGGGGAAAAGTGTAACTCAAAAATACAACTTTATTATTTAATAATAATAACTTGGTATGGTTTCTCACAATGCCTAAGGGCCTTGCAACACATACTGCACACTCAGCAAGCAATGAAAAATCCAAATCGACTCTTACTGGAGTCTAACGTCTAAAGGGGTGATTCTTATACTATAACGCGACTCGACGAAGGAGTCTCAATCTCAACGCCTACACTCACTCGTCAAGAAAACCCCCATTGCCTCCTCGGGGCGGGTGCGGCGGCATAGGCGCGAAACAATCACCATGCCCTGCAACTGCAGCTGTGGTTGACGACGCGGCGTCCTCCTCTGGCTCGGGATCTGGTGGCTGTTGCTGTGGCTTTGGCGTGGGTACAGGTGGCGCCTCTTCTGGGTCCTCCTCTAGCTCTAGCGCGTCCAACTCCAACACTGGATCGGGGCCCTGTCCATACAGTGCAGTCTCCAGCTCTGCGATCCTCTCCGCAGCATAGGCGACGTACTCACGAGCATTCTCTAAGTGCTTCTTCTCTTCCTCAACCTGCTCGTGAGCCTTCTTCAACTCCTGAACTGTGTCATCGATAAGCTCCTCCTGGGCGGCGATGAATCTGGCTAAGTGTGTGACGGTAGCATCCTCATCTTCTATGGGCTTCCGCTGAGCTCTGCTATCTCGGCGTGGGTGGTGACGGAACACTGTGCCTTCCAGCTCCCTGGAGTAGGTGCGAGCAATCTACTGCATCGCTCAACGCGAGACCTCTTGGATTCCCAACTCAAAGGTAGACCTCCTGGCGGTGAAGTGGAAAGGGCTCCTGAACTTCATCTTCTCTCAGGCATACACCGTGATCCTGACGTCCCATCCTACGACCAGTCCTGCCTACACGAGTGTAGTCCCTCGGTAGAGAGGTCTCTCAAAACCTCTAAGAAACTGAAGCATACGCCACAACTCGGCAGCGTAGCCACCTTCACGCACGGCGTAGTTGTTCTTCTTCATCATCTGTCAAAAGACGCTCGCGTAAGAACGCAACATTTTTAAAATCGAAGTGGAAGACAAAAAGAACTTAGCAAGGGGTATGAACAAGAAAGAAAGGGGTAAGTCGAGAATTCATTCATTATCTTTGTGAAATCATGTGCTGAAAAATTGGCTTTATGATGATTTTGGTATTGCAAAGTGGTTGTGCTTATGACATGTGTGGTGCATGTGCATGTGTTGTTTCAGTTGATTATTTGATATGCTTGTGATAGCATGGTAGTGGTTTTGCTTGATGCAATGCGCTCGTGTGAGTGGTTGCATGGATTGATCTTGAGTCAAGTCGTGGACTTGTGCTCGTACACGGTTGTGTGTTTGTTCATGTGCAGGTGTTGCTTGAGGTCGAACGTGGTCGGTGACGGGACCGGAACTAGGTTCATGGAGGAACTGGGATTCGGGACTAGGTTCAGGGAGGAATCGAGGTCTTGGTGGTGGAGGATGTCATGCGGGGCGTTCGGACTAGAGAACGGTGCACGTGGTTGCTAGTGAGTCACGTGAGTACGGCAGGTGGGTCGTACGCGTGCAGTTGAATTTGTTTTGAGGTAGTTTGCATGTATTGGACCATGTTGGGCCAAGTGGACATGCATGCGAACTCTTCTAGGGTTTTCTTATAAATAGGGGGAGGTGTCCCCTGTTTATTGAGTGCTTAGAGATTAGGGTTTGTACTCTTTTGTTGGGAGTACTGTAACCAGATTAGATAAAAGAAATAAAAATTATTTTTCTTCGAAGCCTCGGCTTTTGCGCCGGGAGGAATAGAAGAAAGTCTCCTCGCGACTCGGAGTGCTCACCAGAGGAAAGAGGAGGCAATGCTGTTCGGCTTGCATGACGAAACAAAAAAAACCGGCGGCGGCACGGGCGCACAAGAAAAAGGAGCAATCTTGCAATAGCGTGCTTGTGCGTTGTGGTTGAACAGCACATCGAGACAATCAATATCCAAATAGGACGAACCAATATCCAAACCAACAAAGCTAGCTAGCTCCTGTGTGTCTCCCTCCAAGGTTGTATGTGTTCCTTTTCAATCATGCTCTCTGTACTCGTCGAGTAGCAGAACAAGGAATCCACTACATCATGCTCTTTGTATTCATCAAGTAGCAGAGCAAGGAATCCACTACAGCATCCAATCTACAAAAGTGCTACAGTATTCGTGATCACTGTAGCAACTAAGGTATTGTGTCGCAGTAAGTCGTCCATCATTGTGTTTTTCTAATCAGCGTTCGAGTTAGATTGATTTATTATTTCGCCACGTGATAATTTTGATTTGATCTATTCCAAACCTTCCTAGGGCATCAAATTATTGATCTAAAATGTTTGATTGGTTAATTCCTTATAGATTTTGTTTAATCACGAATTTAGGGTTTAATCAATTCGCGTCACTTTTGGAACAGTCAACTTGGGAAGTTTATAACTTTTGATCCGTAGATCCGATTGAGTCGATTCTTGTTGGGTTAGTTTCTAAATTGAATCTAGTTTGTACAGTAAAATTTTCAGATCGATCTGACGGTCGGATCTCCAGCAATTTATGGTTTACCAAACCTCTATCAATCTGTTTTTGTGTAAAATCGAAGCAAACTTTTATATATTGTTTAGGGGGGTCTTGATAATCACTAAAAAAATTTAATTTAGCTTCCGCGCAATCATTCACCCCCCCTCTGATTACTATATTAGTCTATATCGATCCTACAAGTGGTATCAGAGCTTGGTCTTTCTAATTAATCTTAACCGGTGATTATAAATCGTAGCGATGGATATGTATTCGACAAAACCTTATGTTTTCGATGGTGTTGATTTTCAGTTTTGGAAAGCAAAGATGGAGGCGTTCATTCAGGCGCAGGGCTTCACAATTTGGGAGAAGATTTACAAGCCATATGAAGTCCCTGCAAACGACAACGTCAACGACACCAATCGCGCACATGTTGAAGCAAATAGTAAGGCGCGCAACTTGATCATCCAAGGCTTGGGACGCAACGATTTTGATCGAGTGGTTCATCTTCGATCCGCATATGAGGTATGGAAATCTCTTTGTGATTACCATGAGGGTTCTAACACTGTCAAAGAGGTTCGCCAAGATATTTACAAAAAAGAATACATGCGTTTTGAGATGAAACCTACTGAATCTGTAGATGACTTCTTTGCACATTTCAATAAAATTCTTAGCAATCTACGTGCTGTTGGAGTTAGCTACACTGATGTTGAAAATGCTCGACAATTGCGTAGTGCTTTGGACATGTCGGTGTGGGAGATGAAAGTAACATCTATACAAGAATCTACTACCATGAGCACACTCACATTAGATGTTCTTTACTCTAAACTGAAGACACATGAGTTGGATATTCTTGCTAGGAAGAATGGACATAAATCAATTGCTTTATCATCACAATCTAGCATGTCTCATCATAATGCCTCTTCAAATTTGCCTTGTCTTTCTTGTCTTCACTAACCAATGAACAGATTGAGGAATTTCCGGAAGAAGACTTGGCATCACTCTCTTCTCGCTTTTATAAAGCTTTGCAGAATGTGAGAATGAGGAAGAGAGGTGGTGGTGGTCCTCCAAGATGCTATGAGTGTGGTGACCTCAACCATATTCGCACAAATTGTCCTAAACTAGCAGGTAAAGCATCATGGGAGGAGAAAGACAACGACAAAAGAAAAGAAAAGAAGAAGTTTGATATAAAGAAAAAGAGCTTCATCAATCGCAAGGTGGTTCACCGAGTCCTTTCCGCTCTTGAACAAGTCAATTTGAGCGATGTGGATTCGGAGAGCAGCGAGGACGATGCAACTCCAAGCAAGCATGAGTTGACGGGGTTGTGTCTCATGGCAAAAAGCAGCGACAGCTTCCCTGAGGACAGCAACGACAACGACTTCAATGAGGTAGATCCTTCTTATGATGAATTAGCCAATGCTGTTGCCCGTCTTAGAAAATTGCTTGACAAACGTGATAGAAAAATTAAGAAACATGATATTCTTGTGGAGTCATTGAATGCTGAAATTAATAGATTTAAGACTTTGATTCCTGATGATGATACGTGCAAATCATGTGACTTAATTTACAATGAGCTCACCTTGCTTAGGAAAGAACACGCTCTTCTGTTACATCTAAATGAGAAAAATGAGAAACATGTTAAACATGCTAGCTGTTCCACTGATGATTTGCATGGTTCAATTTCGTGTTCTAAATGCTCAACTCTTGAATTGAAATTGAAAGATGCAAATGCTAGGGTTTCTCAATTGACTGATGATCTGCTTACACATGAGGTTCTTTCATGCTCAACTTGTCGCAAGCAAAAAGAAAAAGTGGACATTCTCTGTAATAACTGTTTAACTCTTTCTCAAAAGGTTGATTTCTTGGAAAAGTCATTAGAACATTTCACTAAAGGAAAGAAAAACATAAACATGATTTTGGATCAATCAAAAGTTAGCACTCATAATAAAGGTTTAGGTTTTGATTCTTATGCTCATCAGAAATCACATGTTCCCACTGTTGTTAAAGCACTTGAAGGAGGGAAATTTGAAATTGACAATGAGCCTAAGAAAACTGTCTTTAAGTCTGCTGGAGTGCTATCTTCTACTATGATGACTGCAAATGTTGCTTCTACTTCTAAAGCCAAATATCCTGTTAAGTACACTTGCACTCATTGTGGTAGAGATGGACATTTAGTAGATTTTTGCTTTAGACTAGCCAAACAACAAAAGAAAGAAAAAGCTAAGGCTAGGTCTAATTTCAGACAGGCATGCTTTGTTTCTCATTATGTGCCTAAGGTGATGCAAACACCTTTTGTTGCTAAGAACACGAGAAAAGACAAATCTGTTTTTGTGCATAAGAATGATCGTGTTGTGCCTACTGTTATGCGTCGTGTGTCTCAGTACTGGATTCGTAAACATCTTATTTCTAACCCCAGTACCGAGACCTCGACACTTTCTGCTTCTATGTAGGCTTCTCAAGCGAGGAAGGAGAACATATGGCTAGTAAATTTTGGATGCTCACATCACATGTTCGGTGATAAGATTTGGTTCTCCTTCACTCATGCATCTCGTGCTGAAAGGGTTACTTTTGGAGATGCTTCTTCCACTTCTGTTTTCGCAAAAGGCACTAGTCCAAATGATGCATGTACAGGTGCATATGTTTAGAAGGAGAATATATTTGTTCATAAAGATGATGATGATGATGTTGAGAATGAGGAAGGCTGGATATACAATTTGCTTTGTGCTTGTGTGCTCGTTTTCAAGCTTTCCCCCGTGTTTCACATCGACAGACTGTCAAGCGAATTTTCAGGTATCTTCATGGTACTCAAGATTTTGGCATTTGGCTTTCTGCTTCCTCATGCATTAATTTAAGAGTTTTATTTCTAATGCTGATTTTGGAGGATGTAGAATTGATAGAAAAAGTAAATCTGGTTCATGCCACTTCTTGGGTAGTTCTCTTTCTTGGGCATATTGAGATTAAATTTCACTTTCTTAGAGATCAAGTAGAAAAAAGAAATATTGTGCTTCTTCTTGTGGATACTGAACATCAATTGGCGGATATTTTCAAAAAACATTTGTCCTCTTCTTGTTTTTGTGACACTACGGTATGGTGTGACATTATAGAATGTGAAATTAGAGAATAAAATCTTTCGGCTTGAGGTTTACTCGCGTTTTTGGGCCTTTTGAAGTATTGTGTCAACACGGAGTGTCGGAACCTTATAAATGGTGCATGATGAGGTCAAAAACTTTATGAGATGTGGAAATAAGGTTAAAACCATAGGGTATGGAGGTTAATACCGTTTCCGGGCTGTTTCCGGGGTTTTGGGCCTTCTCGGGGGAGTTTGGGCCTAAAAGTGGGGGTTGTGGGCTTTAGTGGGATGGAGTGAGAATCAATTTAGGATTAGGATTAGGTGTGGGGGCTGGTTAAAGGCCTTCCCCCTGCCCCTTTCTGCCCCCCACTTGTTTTGTGCGCCCCCCACCTCCTTGGTGCCCTAGCCGCCACCTCCACCTCCCCCTCTCCCTTGCATGCGCCTCCACCTCCCCAAATGCTCCCCTTTGCTCCCCACCTCTCCACCACCTCTCCTCCACCCCCTTGCTGCCCTAGGGTGGCCTCCCCACCCCTGCCCCTCGAGGATCCCTCCATTGGAAGCGAGGAGCGAGGAGCGAGGAGCGAATCGGGTGGAGATCCATTCAGTTTTCGTGCTTTGGGCAAAGGTATGGCCATGGGAATCCTTGGGATTGGTTTAGGTACTATTCTAAGGGTGTTTATCAAGTTTTTAGATCAATTGGTGTTGCTGGAATCAAGTAGATTGGATTAGATCTAGATGTTGCCACGTTTCTGTTTTGGGACAGCATGAGCAGTCGACCTAGGGTTCACAGTTTTGCCAATTTAGATTTGGAATCTGGTCCTACGGATGTTGAAGAAGTTGTAGATAATTTCATTATATTTCCGTGGATATAAAGAAAGTTAAATTCCGCCCAGCCGTTTGAAAGTTATGACTGTTTTACCGAGCGTGTTAAAATCTTTGACGCGATTGGAATAGATCACGGTAATCTGTAGATTAAACAACTTTAGATTCCGAATCAGTCTTTCCATATACCTAGAAAAAGTTGGGAAATTTCCTAAGCTACGTGAGGATGTACTCGTTTAATTGATTCGGATTCGCAGAACTCAAGTTATGCCTTTTGCAAGGCTGCTGTCCCGACGGGACAGAACCTCTGTTTTTAGGTTTTGCGAGTAGTTGGCAATGTCGGGGTAGATGAGGGTTTGCGTACTGTTTTGTGGACACGATTGTGAGTGTGTGGTACCTATGTGCAGGTGGTATGACCCCGGGAGTGCCCTCTACGTCTCGCCAATCCGTCGCCGTGGTTGAGGCAAGTGTATTGTGATGGATAGCGAGTTGTAGGTTGCTTGTTGAGAATAGATGGAATTGACTACATGATATATATGATCACTTGCTATGCTTTAATGATTGCCAATGATATGATGAGCATGTTTTTATGTTATGATGCCATGTGTTAATATGTGAGTTAAATATGATGTTGGCATAATTGCATACATGACATGTTACAAGGCCCGGGCGGTGAGAAAGTCATAACTAATCCGGGAAGGTCGGTGAGAAAGATATGACTAATCCGGAGAGCCAATGAGTAAGTCCTACATCGTGATTCCATTCACCGCGGTGAACGGAAGTGAGAAGTAGGCACCCTCCATCTTCGGGATGGAAGGGGGGAGAGGGTGCACACCGACGGGTGTGTACTTGTGAAATCATGTGCTGAAAAATTGGCTTAGAATTGAATTTGCAAATGTGTTTGTTCATGTGTTTTGTCAATTTGACAAGAAACAGTAAGTTTCGCTTTGGCGCTGGACCAAACTTAAAGAAAACAGTAAGGTTCCCATCTACGACGGACAAACTTTGTTGGTCTGTCGAAAACATGTTTTGGCAACCTCACTTTCCCATGTACGACGGACCGATTTTGTTTGTCTGTCGTGAACGTGTTTTTGAGCTCATGAGTCGAACTCAATCTTCCAAGAAACCAGTAAGTTTTGCTTGTACGGCGGACAAACTTCTTTGGTCAGTCGTGAATGGCTTTTTGAGGTTTGATTGCGCATGTACGACGGACCGATTTTGTTTGTCCGTCGTGAATGTGTTTTCGCCGGAATGATTTCTTCTTGGAACCGAAACTTTCACTTGTACAACGGACCGATTTTGTTTGTCCGTTGTGAATGGTTTTTTGAGTACTTTTTCATGTGTACGCCGGACCATATCTGTTTGTCCGTCGTGAATGCGTTTTTGCTGAATTAGGGTTTTGAGCAAAATTGGAATTGTGTTTGATTCATTTTTGGGATTATGAAATTTGTGAGAATTTCATGATGCTTCTTTTGAAGTGGACTTTATGCAATGCTCGTGTGAGTATTTGCATGGATTGATGTGAGTCAAGTCGTGGACTTGTGCTCGGAATTGTTTTGTGGTTTGTTCATGTGCAGGTATTGCTCGAAGACGAACGTGGTCGATGACGGGACCGGAACTAGGTTCATGGAGGAGCTGAGGTTCAGGACTAGGTTCAGGGAGGAACTGAGGTCTTGGTGGTCAAGGATGTCATGCGGGACGTTCGGGCTAAGAGAATGGTGCACATGAAGAATGGTTAGTCACGTGAGAATGGCAAGAGGTCATTCGCGTGCAAAGTGTTAGTCACGTGAGTATGGTAGGGTTGCCATACGCGTGCAAGAGTTGTACTCGGCCAGGTTGGGCCAAGTAGAGTTGTGTTGGATACAGATTCCTTCTAGGGAATAGGAATCGTATTCAGAACTCCTTGTGGGTTGGTCCTTTAAATAGGAGGGGTGTCTCTTGTTAAAGGGCATCAATCGAACCAAGTAGTAGAACAGGCGCAAGGGAGCTTGAGCTTGGTTTTAGGGTTTGTACTCTTTTGATGGGAGTACTTTAGACAAAAAGAAATAAAGATCAATTCTTCTAGTTCCTTGTGTGCTACAATATTCTCTTTTGGTTCTTGTTTGCATACTTGTTCTAGTTCTAGATTGGTTTTTGTTTTTTGAGTTTCATCTTGATTTGATCCATCAAAAACCTCTCTAGGGTATTGATCTAGTGTTCCTCAAAGTTTTGTTGATAAATCTTTTGTTGTTCTTGATCAATCTACAAGTTTCGATTAGATTGATTTTCGTCAAGTTCTGGAACAGCAAGCTTGCAAAGCTTATCACTTTTGATCCGTAAGTCCGATCGAGCTGATTCTTTTTGGGTTCGATTCGTACTGGAATCTAGTTTCTTGTGTCCAAATTTCAGATCGATCCGACGGTTGGATCTCTAGGAATTCTTGTTTTACCGAACCTCTGTCATTCTGTTTTTGTCGAGTACGAGGTAATTATTTGGTTCTGTTTTGGGGTGAACTTTTAATAGATCAAGATTTTGGTTTTAGCTTTCGCACAATCATTCACCCCCCTCTGATTGCTATATTCGTATACTTCGATCCTACAAGTGGTATCAGAGCAAGGTTTTTCTAATCTATCTTAATCGGTGATTAGATCAATGGATCATTATTCGACAAAACCTTGTGTGTTCAATGGTGTTGATTTTCAGTTTTGGAAGGCCAAGATGGAGGCGTTCATCCAAGCACAAGGCTTCACAATTTGGGAGAAGGTCTACAAGCCATATGAAGTCCCTTCAAACGACAACGTCAACGACACCAATCGCGCACATGTTGAAGCAAATAGTAAGGCGCGCAACTTGATCATCCAAGGCTTGGGACGTAGCGACTTCGATCGTGTGATTCATCTTCGATCCGCATATGAGGTATGGAAATCTCTTTGTGATTACCATGAGGGTTCTAACACTATTAAAGAGGTTCGTCAAGATCTTTACAAAAAGGAATACATGCGATTTGAGATGAAGCCTGGTGAGTCACTAGATGATTTCTTCGCACGCTTTAATAAAATTCTTAGCAATTTGCGTGCTGTTGGAGTTAGCTTTGATGATGCTGCTAATGCTAGACAATTGCTTGGTGCATTAGACATGTCTATTTGGGAGATGAAAGTTACATCCATTAGAGAATCTACTGTCATGAGTACACTTACCTTAGATGTTCTTTATTCCAAGTTGAAAACTCATGAATTAGATGTTTTTGCTAGAAAGAATGATCATAAATCAATTGCTTTGACATCTCAATCTAGCATATCTCATAATGGTGCTGCTTCAAGCTTTGCTCTATCTTTCTTGTCTTCACTAACCGATGAACAGATTGAGCAATTCCCAGAAGAAGACTTGTCACTACTCTCTTCTCGCTTTAACAAAGCTTTACAAAATGTGAGAATGAGAAAGAGAGGTGGTGGTGGCCCTCCAAGATGCTATGAGTGTGGTGATCTCGACCATATTCGCCCAAACTGTCCTAAACTTGCAGGTAAATCATCAAGGGAGGAGAAGGACAACGACAGAAGAAAAGAGAAGAAGTTCTCTTCAAGTAATAGAAAGAAGAAGAGCTTCATCAACAGCAAAGTTGTCCACCGAGTTCTTTCCGCTCTTGAACAAGTCAATTTGAGCGATGTGGATTCAGGTAGCAGTGAGGACGATGCAACTCCAAGCAAGCATGAGTTGACGGGGTTGTCTCATGGATAAAAGCAAAGACTTTTATCGAGGACGACCACGACAGCGACTTCAATGAGGTAGATCCTTCTTACGATGAATTAGCTATTGCTGTTGCTCGACTTGGTAAATTGCTTGACAAACGTGATAGAAAAATTAAGAAACATGATATTCTTGTGGAATCATTGAATGCTGAAATTACTAGACTTAGGACCTTGATTCCTGATGATGATGCTTGTAAATCATGTGACTTAATTTATAATGAGCTTACTTTACTTAGGAAAGAACATGTTACTTTGTTAGAGCAAATTAATGCTGGAAATGAGAAACTTGTTAAACATGCTAGCTGTTCTACCATTGATTTGCATGATACAACTCCATGTTCCAAATGCTCCACACTAGAATTGAAGTTGAATGATGCAAATGCTAGGGTTTCTCAAATGACAGATACTTTGCTTACACATGAGGTTCTTTCATGCTCAACTTGTCGCAAGTAAAAAGGAAAAGTGGATGTTCCCTGCAATAATTGTTTAACTCTTGCTATGAAAGTTGATTACTTGCAAAATTCTTTGGAACGTTTCACTAGTGGCAAGAAAAACCTAAACATGATTTTGGATCAATCAAAAGTCAGCACTCAGAACAAAGGTTTAGGTTTTGATTCTTATGCTCATCATAAATCACATGCTCCCACTGTTGTCAAAACACTTGAAAGTGGAAAATTTGGAATTGTCAATGAGCCTAAGAAAACTATCTTTAAATTTGCTGGTCTTTTATCTTCTACTATGATGAATGCAAAATGTGCTTCTACTGTTAAAGCAAAATATCATGTTAAGTACACTTGCACTCATTGTGGTAGAGATGGACATTTAGTAGACTTTTGCTTTAGACTAGCTAAACAACAAAAGAGAGAAAGGTTTAATGCTAGGTCTAATTTCAGAAAGGCACACTCTACTTCTCATTATGTGCCTAGTGTGAAACAAACACCTTTTGTTTCTAAAACACGGAAAAAGGCAAATCTGTTTTTGTACATAAGAATACTCGTGTTGTGCCTACTGTTGTGCGTCGTGTGTCTCAGTACTGGATTCCTAAACATCTTATTTCTAACCCCAGTACCGAGGCCTCGAAAATTTCTGCTTCTATGTAGGCTTCTCACGCGAGGAAGGAGAACATGTGGCTAGTGAATTTCGGATGCTCACTGCATATGTTCAGGGGGAGAGTGTCTTTGTTCATAAAAGATGATGATGATGCTGTTGAGGATGAGATAATTGGAGTTTGCTGTGTGCTTGTGTGCTCGTTTTCAAGCTTCCCCGCGTGCTTCACATCGACAAGCTATCAAGAGGATTTTAAGGTATCTCCGTGGTACTCAAGATTTTGGCATTTGACTTTCTGCTTCCTCATGCATTAGTTTAAGAGCTTTCTCTGATGCTGAATTTGGAGGATATAGAATTGATAGAAAAAGTACATCTGGTTCATGCCACTTCTTGAGTAATTCTCTTTCTTGAACACATTGATATCAGATTTCACTTTCTTAGAGATCATGTTGAAAAAGGAAGCATTGTGCTTCACCATGTGGATACTGAACATCAATTGGCAGACATTTTCACAAAACCTTTGTCTTCTTCTCGTTTTGCTTTTATTCGGGGAGAACTTGGGATTGTTCATCCAATGGGTTTGTTTTGAGGGGGAGTTTCTTTGCCAAGTTCTTTCACTTAATGAGCTCACTTTATGATATTTCTTTATATATTATGTAATTGTGCTAATATATGATAATCTAAATTGTTCCACTTGAACTAAAAATGATATTGCGGAATTCCTTGGTTTGATTGCCTATAGCTAAATACTCTGTGATATCTTACTCTTCTAGGCTTGATATTGAATCTTCTTGACAAATTTGGGCTATGAAGCAAGTGTGTTTTAGCTTTACTCTTTCATAAGACCTTTTAATCACTTTTGCATGTTTATAATCAAAGAAAAATGAAAAGAAAAGGGAATCAATAAAAAAGGGTTGTTAAAAGCAAAAGCCTCAAGTTATGAGCTTCAGGATGCTTTCCCTAAAAGATAAGATGTATGCTTCAAGCATGCCATTCCCTCAAAGATAAGATGTATGCTTCAAGCATGCCACTCCTAGAAAATAAAAGAAGTATGCTTCAAGCATGCCACATGCAATTTATTGTTTAAAGATTAAATTGGTCTAATAGATTGGAGTTGAAACTACTTGCTTGCCCAGAGTTGTTAGTTGCTTCAATTTTGAGCCTTTGTTTTTCTACTAAAGGTTTTGCTTAGTACTTGGCTATAGTTGACTGAATTGAGATTGAGATGCATGTCATTCCCTAACTTGTTAAAATCACATCAAGATCATGTATTTTGCATATTATGTGATATATAAGGTTATATGATCGAATGAGCTCATCTTTTTCTATCCTGGCACTCCCTTGTTTCTTCTTGTGAAATCATTGTTTCAGAAAAATTTTGAACATGTTCTCTCTTTTGTACTCTTGATGAATCCATTGTCAAAGGGGGAGAACTTTGGGGGAATCATTGAAAAGTTTAAAGAAAAAGGGGGAGTTGTTTTTGAGAAGTTTGGAGAATTTTGAAATTTTTGGGCACATTGCACATTCACACACATTTTCCTTCTCAGGGGGAGATTTTGTTTTGCTTTTTGGTCAAAGGGGGAATTCTATGTTTTCTTACTTTGGTCTTTGATCCTTTGGATTTCAAAATCTTTTGTAAAGTGAATGCCAAATGTTCAATTCTAAGTGGTGTTGCCAATGTTTTCATCAAGGGGGAGATTGTGAAATCATGTGCTGAAAAATTGGCTCAGAATTGAATTTGTAAATGTGTTTGTTCATGTGTTTTATCAATTTGACAAGAAACAGTAAGTTTCGCTTTGGCGCCGGACCAAACTTAAAGAAAACAGTAAGTTTCCCATCTACGACGGACAAACTTTGTTGGTATGTCGAAAACATGTTTTGGCAACCTCACTTTCCCATGTACGACGGACCGATTTTGTTTGTCTGTCGTGAAAGTGTTTTTGAGCTCATGAGTCGAACTCAATCTTCCAAAAAACCAGTAAGTTTTGCATGTACGACGGACAAACTTCTTTGGTCAGTCGTGAATGGCTTTTTGAGGTTTGATTGCGCATGTACGACGGACC
The DNA here is from genome assembly GCA_036346355.1 of Rhipidocladum racemiflorum. Taxonomy (NCBI): domain Eukaryota; kingdom Viridiplantae; phylum Streptophyta; class Magnoliopsida; order Poales; family Poaceae; genus Rhipidocladum; species Rhipidocladum racemiflorum. The sequence goes on from CM070585.1 coordinate 34,013,849, forward strand.
GATTTTGTTTGTCCGTCTTGAATGTGTTTTCGCCGAAATGATTTCTTCTTGGAACCGAAACTTTCACTTGTACAACGGACCGATTTTGTTTGTCCGTTGTGAATGGTTTTTTGAGTGCTTTTTCATGTGTACGCCGGACCATATCTGTTTGTCCGTCGTGAATGCGTTTTTGCTGAATTAGGGTTTTGAGCAAAATTGGAATTGTGTTTGATTCATTTTTGGGATTATGAAATTTGTGAGAATTTCATGATGCTTCTTTTGAAGTGAACTTTATGCAATGCTCGTGTGAGTATTTGCATGGATTGATGTGAGTCAAGTCGTGGACTTGTGCTCGGAATTGTTTTGTGGTTTGTTCATGTGCAGGTATTGCTCGAAGACGAACGTGGTCGATGACGGGACCGGAACTAGGTTCATGGAGGAGCTGAGGTTCAGGACTAGGTTCAGGGAGGAAATGAGGTCTTGGTGGTCAAGGATGTCATGCGGGACGTTCGAGCTAAGAGAATGGTGCACATGAAGAATGGTTAGTCACGTGAGAATGGCAGAAGGTCATTCGCGTGCAAAGTGTTAGTCACGTGAGTATGGCAGGTGGCCATACGCGTCCAAAGTGTTAGTCACGTGAGTATGGTATGGTTGCCATACGCGTGCAAGAGTTGTACTCGGCCAGGTTGGGCCAAGTAGAGTTGTGTTGAATCTGATTCCTTCTAGGAATAGGAATCGTATTCGTAACTCCTTGTGGGTTGGTCCTTTAAATAGGAGGGGTGTCTCCTGTTAAAGGGCATCAATCGAACCAAGTAGCAGAACAGGCGCAAGGGAGCTTGAGCTTGGTTTTAGGGTTTGTACTCTTTTGATGGGAGTACTTTAGACAAAAGAAATAAAGATCAATTCTTCTAGTTCCTTGTGTGCTACAATATTCTCTTTTGGTTCTTGTTTGCATACTTGTTCTAGTTCTAGATTGGTTTTTGTTTTTTGAGTTTCATCTTGATTTGATCCATCAAAAACCTCTCTAGGGTATTGATCTAGTGTTCCTCAAAGTTTTGTTGATGAATCTTTTGTTGTTCTTGATCAATCTACAAGTTTCGATTAGATTGATTTTCGTCAAGTTCTGGAACAGCAAGCTTGAGAAGGTTATACCTTTTTATCCGTAAGTCCGATTGAGCTGATTCTTTTTGGGTTCGATTCGTACTGGAATCTAGTTTCTTGTGTCCAAATTTCATATCGATCCGACGGTTGGATCTCCAGGAATTCTCGTTTTACCGAACCTCTGTCATTCTATTTTTGTCGAGTACGAGGCAATTATTTGGTTCTGTTTTGGGGTGAACTTTTAATAGATCAAGATTTTGGTTTTAGCTTCCGCACAATCATTCACCCCCCCTCTGATTGCTATATTCGTATACTTCGATTCTACAGTACTCAACCATACCGGTATGAGTTTCCAAGGAGACATGAGCATAGCATCGCATTGCACTTCATACATATTGATGATGATGATAATATGTGACCATGAGTGAGATGGTTTACATGATGTGAGATATTATAGTTATGTAATTGTTTATGTTTGTACCATTGCAATGTACTTGCTGAGTGATGAACTCACGCTTGTGTTTATGTTGTTTTCGTTTAGGTACCATGAATCCGACATGCGGGAAAGGGAGCTAGTCACACGTCATCACTTAGCATCACACATTTAAACAATGACATGATAATGAAAGTATTGCCATGAAACTTGGAGTATTGCTTAACCGTGTGCTCGGTCTTATTATTTGATTCGTTTAGCTCATGAAGTGGTTGAATGCTTTATCCTGGACTTATATTGTTGCTATGTCACATGTTGTTGCTGTTTTAAATGCTTTCCATTATGATATAACTTGTGATACTGTTGTTGCTCCTTCAATTCTTGTTAAAACAAAGGAGATGCTGCCGAAATCTCGGTTTTTAGCATGTGCGCCTTTGCTGGAATTTTTGTTTAAGTGTGGTATTTAGATGTTGTTTAGCTTATGTTTGGTAGCATTCAGGCATATTAAATGCCGGGGTGTTACAGTTGGTATCAGAGCGGGCTGTAGGTCCTTGGAATGTGAATTTTTAGTGTCATGCTATAGGGTACAACTAAAAAATGTGATGTGGAATAACTTAGAAACATGGCTTAGGTATTAACTAAAATTTTGTTATAGGATAGTAACAATAAAACTTGCAAAAGTGGTATAACTAATCTAAAATTTGACACACAATGGATGCACAGTAGGAAAGGGTATGGGAATCGTTTCTTTACGCTTAAATGTTGTATTTAAGCTTTAATGTTGAATGCTTTATTTGTTAATGCATGTTGCTATGTCAATGAGATAAATGATTGAATTGTTCTTGTGGTGGTGATAAAGTGGGGTTGTGGTGCCGAAGGGTTTCGGTCACCTCTTTTTGGTTCATAGTAAGGGTGAGGTTTGACGGTGTGGCCAGTTAGCGCCATCACCGAAGAACTATTAACCCCTGTAGGAGAAGAGTGCTTACCCTTTCTATCATAAATTGGGTAGTTGACTGGAGTCAAATAGAAGAGTTGGGTGGTGGATTCCTTCGTATGTTCTTTGTCATTCTGACGGTCGGTTTTCGTTGCTTTTCTTGGCTTTAGTTGTGCTGAATCAAATGAGAAGTGTTGGGTTTGTGCGGATTGTGTCGTTTGCGGTGTGTGGTTCTGTCTTCCTTGGCTGAAGACGAAGAAGAGGAGTCTAGTGTTGCGCTTCTTTTGGGTGCCTTTACAGTTTTGATGTTTAGTTCGTTGATTGCTTTATGGGGAAGAAGCATTCAATTTATTCCTGTGTTTGTCTTTCTCCGAGGTTAAAGGAGTATTTGCAGAGTTATGCCAGACCTGGCTGTCAGGGCTGAAGTTCTGTGGCTTTGTAGTAGTACGTGGTGTTTAATTTCGTTATTTTACTGGTTTAAGAAATCATCCTTGAAAAACCCTTCTTGTTTCATGAAAGATTGGGGTTTGGTGTTAAGGTTTTATTTGCAAAGGTTTATTTGATCGGTTGGTTCCCTCCTGTGGGAGTCTTTGAGGTTAAAAGTGTTTTGGAGAGTTCCTTTGCATGACCAAGTTTGGGTTTGTCTCATTGCAATTTTGACTGTCAAGTTTCCTTATGAATTTGGGATGAGGTTTAAAACTAAAATGCTGCAAACAAAGTAAGTAGTCTTTTGACTGAAATCGTTTGTCCCTAGTAAGAATTGATGTTTAGCATGTTATGTAGTAGGTAACAATGTGGTTTATGGATTGATGTGTTGCTAAGTTAAATTTTGAGTTGAATCAATTCAATGTGATTAATATCTCTAGCTTGAGAATAAATAGACTACTAGTGTTGTAGTTTACTCTTAGCGAGAATGATTAAATGTGTTAATGTACATGCTTAGAATCTGTTGCTTTGTTATAAAAGTGCTTATGACCCCCGATAATGTTTAAAAGTTTTAAACCCTGATGCATAGTTAAAACATTAAGATGATGTAGACTGCTGTTACCGTTAAATAAACTTTGCTGGTTGTTTAAAGATGTTCTAATCTAATGGATTAATAGAGGAATTTAATCGTGTTGCCTAGTGACTTTAATTTGGAAGTCGATTAGAGTTGCTATTTACGTTGTTGCAAACTACTAGTATATTTGGAAGTATGCAGTTGTGTCCCTTCAATGCTAGTATTGATATCAATTGAGAAGACATAAGACTTATTGTTAATGATGTTGTTAAGGGCAGTGTTAATGCTAGTATTCAATTTATGTTAAATAGTTGGAGTATGTTGTGTGGTGGTAATTTGGTTATCACCTATGTATAGGGTAGCTAAAAGTAATGTTGTTGGTTAATGATTGTGCCCGTTTGTTGTTATTAATGACTAAGTAGTGGTGATAATTGTTTAGATTACTTGTTGAAAACCATGGTTAAAATAGAGGAAAATTTTAACATGTTGCGATGGAGTGAGCTTTGGATAATTAACATGATGTACAATTTCATCCTTAATGAATGTATGTCGTAGAATCATATTTACGAACCTTGTCTTGTCGAGATAATATTTACATGTTGAAGTCGCTTGTTAACTGAATAAGTTTCGATCGTTGAGACGTTTACATATAGGTGGTATGAAAGTTATTGGTTGGTCACGCTGTGTGAGACCCCGGATCGGCTATCCGAAATCTCCTGTGCATTTCCGTACTAGTCCCAGATCAGTAGCTAGTACACACAGTCACAGTGATACATCATTGCCAGACAAAACGGAACTTGCAATATAAATATTCAAGTACGGGCCACATGGCCACTTATTACAATACTCGGTCTAAAGACCGGAACCAAAACAGCGGAAACAAAAGCGAAGCAGGCAGACGCCAAAACGCCACAGGCGACGACTAGAAACGCGACTAGTCCTCCTGGCAGCCCTCCTCGTACTCCTCCGCGTAGAACTCGCCCTCCTCTACCACGTCTTGATAAACCTCTGATGATGACAACATTGATGTAGCCCGTGAGTACAAACGTACTCAGCAAGTCTGGGAAAGTATGCTTATGTGGGCTTTCCAAAGGAAGCTTAGTAGGGTTTATTTGCATAAAGCCAAATTTTATTAAACCATACTTAGGTAATAGCATTTCACAAAGCAACTTTTCACAATTCTTTTTAATCATTGAATTATGTAATATCGTAGTGAGGTTCTATCCACCATCACCGATATAAAAGGCTCTATCCGCCAGATTTTAAAGAATCAGGGTTAATCATGTGACTCCATCCACAAATACAAACACAGGTTCTTTCCACCTGGTTGGCTCTCTCCGCCAAATAACATCCGAGAGTTCTAACCACTACCGAACCCCAAAACAAAACACTTTTCAGTTTTCGAAACCAAAATCAAAATCTACCAATATGAAAGCATTCCTTGCTTTGCCTTTGACCGTAGGCACGGCTATTCGAATAGTTTTACTCTGCAGAGGTGTACAACTTTACCCACAAGACACGATCATCTCTTAATGCCAAGCTATTAGCACACTTCCTTTGGATTGCCTGCAGAGAGATCATGACAAGGCCGTTACAATATATCTACCTAACTAGACCCACCCGCCGAGGTTTCACCGCCGTTAGGGTTCCATCCGCCCAAAGATGAAGCCCCTCTTGCGCCGTGTGAGAAAAACAACAATTGCCTCCGTCCGGCATTCACATTCAACCGAGTGGTGAGTCTAAGCTAGGCTTCTACAAATTAGTTGGCCAGGTCGTACCATTATAGACATGTGGTAGTACGGTTATGCTTAAAATGGCAATCATAAGCGTCGGTCCTTATATGACTTGGGGCGGTACTTGCACAAAAGGATCAAGACTTGATCCGCTCCCACCCGACTTTCCATGCCGCCCAAGTCGAAATCATTTTTCCTTTTCTTTCATTTTAGAAAATAGTACCATAATCATAATAATAGCTTTCAAATCACATTTGAAATCATCATTTCTGAATAACCCCACCCATGGGTTTCTTTTATCGGAAAAGGTCCTAAGCAATTCTATTGCACTAGGTTACAACGGATACCATATAAGCATAAACATGGTATAATCAATGTTCTAGGGTTACAACGGATATGATTAACAATGTCAAGGAGGAATCACCAAATTCGGATTAACTATCACTTATATTTGACATATTTTATTTAAAAGTAGCCATGCAACTTTATAAACAGATAAAAAAAACATTTCATAAAATGGGATCAAAATGCGTCAAGGGACTTGCCTTGGTCGGTGAGGAGAGGGTTGTCTTCCTGCGGTTCTGCGACGGAGTCGACGTCTAGCGTTTCTATTAAACGAAAAACAGCGAATAAACAACCATTCGGAAAATACGAAGAAACAAATAAATTCTCAACCACATGAAAACTTCCGAATAATTAGTTTAGCATTTTATACGATTTATAAAATTTATTTGGAATTTTCGAGCGTATAGTCTAAGAGCTACAAAACTCACAAGTTTATACTTTCCGCGAAAAATTTAACAATATAAATTTATTTATAAAATTTCATAAAAATTACTGTAGAAATGTATTAATTTTTACTAATTAACAAAATTAGTTGCAAGCGATTCGGACTTAGAACGAATTTTTAGCGAAAAAGACAAAATTCGCAATTTTCCTGAAAAGTGTACGCAAACTAATTTTCTAGTTTTGCTTGCATGGCACTATTCATCCTGTATACGTGTATTCACTTGATCGGCTATACATCAGAGAACTTGCTACGGACGACCAGTATAAAAAAAAAACAAGCTGCGCCTTATACATACCAACGTATACATGTATTCACGTGTACTGCCTAATATATTTTTTTATATACATGCTACTACAAAAAAAAAAACATACATGCTACGCAGTATATATATACAGAAACATGCAAGCGTAAACAATAAATATATACACGCTAATCATGTCGATACCCGCGGAACTACATACGACGAGATCATCCGACAATGTATAGAGCGTAAAAGAAAACGAGAGAGTACCGCTCGACGACGGCAGTCGCGCGGATCGTCGGCGTGGAGGAAGACGCAGTCAGAGAGTGAGACGGCGACGGCGGCGGCGACGTAGAGGACGACGGTGATGGCGACTAGACGGCAGCGTCAACGGCAGTAGGGACCAAGCGTCAGTCAGCCGAATCGGCAAGTTGTGCTGAAGAAGATGAGATGGGAGATTAGAAGGACCAGTCAAAATGAGGAGGAGTAGGTGTGTTATATATACCAGGACATGAGCTCGCTGGAATTAACGGAGAGATGATCGGCTGAAAGCAGGCGTTGCTAGTAGATGGAAACAAAATGGAAGCACTACTAGCTATACATGCAAGAATTAATGAAGGAGGCTACACTTGAACGTATGCACAGGTAAAGGCAACGGCTGGAGAGCAAAACGTGAATTACGAAATGAAGTGCATGGAAATGGAGCGGCTGGAGAGAAATGAAACCCATTCAAGCGTCATTAAACAAAATGGGAACTTTGAACGTCTTTGGTTTGCTAGTAATGAAGGTGTGCGTGTGAAGACATTTCCAATGGAGATGAAACGGCCGAGAACTGAAATGACCGAGAGTTTGAACCAAATAGTAAAGGCTGGAATACCCAACGCCCATGGGTCATGCATGATATACTAGTGACCATGGTACTATTAAATCGTGCATGCACCATGACATTACTAGTCTACGTGCAGAGGCTAACGGAGAAACGGCTGCTAGTAAAGGCAGTGTAAGGACAGGGGTAACGGCTGGAAAGGAATCGACTGGGCACAGGGAAACGCAGAATAGGCTGGACAATCAATCGTCTCGAAGGTATATACGTATATACGTTCCAAAACATGTTGAGAGGAAAAAAAAACGGAGAGGTTCTAAAAATCCAAAAAAATTCCTCTAAAATAGTAGGAACTATTTGGAACCTAACAAAATTGGTTTCGTGATTTTTCGATGTATAGATTTTTCGTAAAAATTCTTTTCGTGAATCAGACACCTGTACCGATTTTTGTAAAATCAACGACTTAAGTTATATAGCATTTTTTCCGAAAATATTTGAAGCGAACACTCTCGTCTACCAACTATCTTAATTATCAACAAAATTTTAGATTTTACGCCTATCCGAAAAAAGCATGATCTTTATTTAACGCGATTATTTCCATAAACTTGACCCCGAATTACTCGTGAGGCTTCCAAGTGAATTCGGAAAATACAAATAATCCCAAAAACACACTAAATATATTAAAAGCAAATTTTGGGATGTTACACGCTGAAAGTTTTGTTGGAGCACTTGTTTCAAATCTAGAATATGTTGTTATTTGTTATGTTGGTCAATGGGGATCTTGTTGACTTAGTCTTCGTGGGATGTCTTTTCGTAAGCATCATAAACTTTATTTATAAGTATTGGGGAAGATAATAAGAGAAAGAATTTGTTGTGAAGCTTTTGGTTGTTTTGTGTTGGGGCTCCTCAGGGAGTAGATAGTAATTATTGAAGTCTTTTAATGGAAAGCGTAGTGGAGTACTAGAGATGGTTCCTTTTTATGTTGAGCTTGTGTTTAAAAGCTTTTGGACTGGTTTGGTTGTTTGCCATTTTGGTTGAAGGGTTTTCGGTTAAGGTGTTCCATATGCTGTGTTTCAGAGTTTCCCTAAAACTCGTAGAAATTGGTGCAAATATTTGGTTTTGGCTAATTTGTTTAGTTGGTGCTATGAGTATGGATTTACACCCTAAAAGTTTTTGAGTGGATCGCGCTCCTTCGCGTCCACACTGAAGGGGATCCTTGGCTCTATGGGGGATCGCAAATATTTGGTTGTGTTTGCTGCTCTATGGGGGATCCTTGGCTGGTTAGAAGTGCTTTAGGGTTCATAGATTTGGAAATTTTGGAGGGAAAACTAGTTCTTTTGGAGGGAACCTGATTGCTGTTTTTCGAGCAGAAATTTGCCTGTGATTGCAGCTCGGTTTTGAGATGCTTAGAGTGCTCAAATGGTTCTTCGGCTTTAGAGTTTGTTGTGGATATTCCTTTCCTCTTTGATTTGATATAAATAACAATCAATTCCATCCATCCATTCGAAAGTTATGGTCATTTTAGTGCAGACTGCTCTGTGTTGGTTTTCAGTGTTATGTGCATTGTTCAACTGAATGGTAGACCAAATTGCAGGCCGAATGAGCTTTTCCACTTGCCTAGAGAAATGTAGAAAATTTCATGTAGATTGAGAAAATGTATTCGTTTTCTTGATTTGGAGTTAGGAATCAAAAGTTATGTCGATTTGAAAGTGCTGTCCCGAATGTTGTTTTTTCTGAATGTTCAGATTTTGGTCTGATGCTTAGAGTTGGGTTTGAGGACTTTAAATTAATGTATTGAACAAATGGCCTTGGGGTAACTCTAGGTTATCCTCTTATGCTCGTTTAGAGACCAAGAAATTGAATTTTGGTTCAACCATTAAAAAGTTATGCAAGAATTACACCTTTGCTGTCCAAATTGCAACTTGTAGTAGTTTCAATGTTGTGCTGTTGTTTAAGCCAAGTTAGGAGCAGATTCAGAATTTCCGTTTGCCTAGAAAGTTGTAGAAAATTTTATGTATATGATGAAAATGTCTTCGTTTACTCAATTTGAAGTTATATAGCAATAGTTATGCATTGGCTAAGTAGGCTATCCAAACCGTTTTGTCTGAATTTTCAGATTTGAGCTGTTTTGGGGCAAAAGGTTGTTGTAGCGAGTGAAAGGAGTTGGTTGTTGTTGTTATTGGCTATAGCTTGTATGAAATCGATTATGCGGTTCTTATTTCAGGAGATGTGGCTTTGGTGGTGGCTTCAACTCCGCGCCACATCGCTTTGTGAGGCGAAAAGGCAAGTGTATCAAACTAGAAGGTTAAATGAGTATTGATTGTTGGTTGTGCTATAAAAGGGTTATGCTAACACTTATGAGTATATGTATGGATTGTGTGACAATGATGCAAGTGTATCGCTAGTATAATGCTAGGATTTGGATTGTTGCTAATCATTATGAATATGTTTATGTTGAAATGAATCACATGGTTCATGTTGCATTATATGGATAATTGAGAAATGTTAAATGGTTATGCATGTAAAGTTCATTTAATACTATTGGTTGAGTTGATGATGGTGATTATAGTATGTTTATGTTGATGAAGAGGTGAATGTGGAAATAGAATGTATTTGCTATTCTTCCATTCATTTCATTTCATTTGTGCATTCATAATGGAAGAGGCGACCCATTCTGATGCGGGCCTCTGTGTTCACACGTAGTGAACACGAAAGTCCTACCTCGTAGTCCCATCCATCGAGGTGAATGGGAGCGAGACAGTAAGAGTAGGCACATTCCACGGGATGGAAGGGACGTGAGGGTGCACACCGACGGGTGTGCACTCGGCAGTACCGGTACGTGCATGTAAAAAGAGCATACATGTGCATTGCATCGCTAACGATTGAGTTTTGTGTGTTAAATGGAGTTGTGAAGAGTTGGGATCGAGTCATGGACTCACCCAAAAAGATTTAATGAGGTATGTATATGAAAAGGGCAATGAGGTAAGTGGTAGCGGTACAATTGTTTATGTATTGGTTGAATCTTGTAAGAGTTACATTCTTAATGATGGGTTGGAATTGCTAACTTGTTATTCATATTGATTTGATGCACTTTGCTGAGTTTTTGAACTCACGCTTGTTTGTTAATATTTTTAGGTACTCGAAAGAGCGACTTGCCGGGTTTGGGGCGTAGCTGCACCTCCACTGTGTCTCACGACATGTTTCAGACTTTTGGAATCAATTAGTAAATTTGTAACTAGTTAATCTATTTGTGTAATCATGTGGTATTTAAGTTGAGTTGTTAATGAATGGATTTTTTTTGGTAGTTGTTAATTGCCTACATGTCTTGATGGTTGATTGATTCCATGACATGTTGAAATTATTATTGCTATATTGATAATTGTGATCTCTTTTGCCTGCTGAGTGGATGTCCATTTAGCAGGGGAGGTCATGCCAAAATTTTTAGTGAAAATTAGATAGGTTTTGGTAGCACTTTGGGCACGTGAGGTGCCAGGGTGTTACAGTTGGTATCAGAGCGGGCTTTAGGTCCATGGAATGAGAATGTAGCAAATTACTCTAAAGTAAACTAAAATGTTGACTTGGAAAGGTAGAAACCTGGCATAGGTTCCTACTTGTTAAAATTGGCCCTAGGACGATAACTTTAAAATTTGAAGTAGAGTGGTTAATTAATTTAAAATTTGACACACTCTGATGCACAGTAGGAAAGGGGATAGGTATCCTTGCGTTGCGCTTAAATTTTGTATTTAAGCTTTGATGTCGAATGTTAAATTTGAAGATGCTTATTGCTTTGATCATGCATGATGTCTATTGTTACTATTTTTTAAGAGCTAAATGAGTATTGTGTTTAAGTGAGTTGTGGTGCCGAAGGGTTTCGGTCACCCTCTGTTGAGGTGTAGCCATGGTTAAGGCCGTGGTGGTGGTTGTGGTTGGGTAAAGCCACAACCGGAAGTTTAGAGCCTTTCGTAGGTTTGAGTCGTTGCCTTTTTGCGACAAAGTTTAGAGTGTGGATGAAGTTGTGGCTTCCTTTGACTTTGTTGGTTGGAGTCAATAGCAAGGTTTAGTATTGAATTCTTTTGGATTTCTTTTGGCTACCGTCTTGGTATTCGATTTGGTTAGTCCATTTGTGGAGAAAAGTGATTTTGTTCTCGAGTGTATTGTTCTTTGGATTTGAAAGAGTTTACTGAAGTTTTTAGTGTAAAAACCTTAGTCGTGTGGATTTTAGTGTTATGAGATTTGGTTGATCGCTTGGTTTTTCCCTTTTTTTGTGGAAAAACATTATTGTATCCATCGTCCCTGATGGGGGTTGGTAATCTTGAGGTTTGTTCGAAAGGCTTTTGCACATCGGAATTTGGGGAATTCGAGAGTCGAGTTCTCATGTAATTTTTGGTTGGGTCTTTCTGATGTTTTCGGTGTTGTTCTTTTCTTGAGAAACTATGGTTTCCTTAAGGGTTGGGTGTGTGACCCATGTGGTTGTTCAAGAGGTTAAGGGTATGATGGGGAGTTAGAGTTTCAGATGATGTGGGTTGTTTAGAGACAACCTAAATTATCGTATTGTTAGCGAAGGAATAATAGAGATTGTAAGTGATCTAAATTGAAGATTAATTAGTGTTTTGTGCAAAATGTTGCGAGTCATGGAGTTACTATGAAATTCAGGATTTGTATTCCAGTGCGGTGGGTATTGACCAGGACTAACAAGGTTGATAATGTTTTGGTTGAGGAACTTACGATAGCAAGAGGATGGTGTAACGTCAGGGGGATTTTTGGTTTGTGTTGTTATGGGACAATTAGACGGTGGATTGACATAATGACTTGATCGATGTGTAATCAAGGAATAGGGGTATGGAATGAACGTGTGAAAGGTTGAGTTGTCCTGGACAAATGTTTGTCTTCAAACTTTATTTGTGAAATAAGCCTTGTGGAAATGATATTGAGTTGTTAGAAGTATGTATAGGTGGAGTGAACTGGGGATGCCAAAATGATGACTTCGGGGTTGTACTAAGGGTACTTGTTGGTTCTGTTGAGATAAATGTTGAAGGGTTGTGTTCTAAGTTTGGAATAAACAAATATATGAATGATTGTTTGTCATGATTAGTACACCAAAGGAAATTGATGAAACATGTTTGTGTTGAATTATCTAATCGGTTAATTGCGCAAAGGAAGCGAGAATGCGGTTCTCTTCGTTGATTGTCAAGAGATAAACTTGGGTTAGTGTTTGATGTTATGATAAGTGATGGTTATATGAATAGGAAAAAAAAGGTAATTAAAGGAAGAGTGGGTTTTATACCCAAGAGTGTATGAGTTGATCGCGCTTCTTAGCGTGTAGATTGAATTATCTTTGGAATCGGTAGTTAAAGGAATCAAACCGACACAATGGGTTGTGTTGGAAATCTTGAGTTGAGAAGTCTTTGTGACATTACTTTTGACGAGAGTTGGACTTAATCGAAAATGTGATAGTTGTGGGTTCAGATGCTTGGTTTGAGAATCGATTTTCTCTTTCCAAAATGTTGATTTTGGTTAATCGCGAGAGGTTTTGTTTTGCAAAAGCAAGCTGAGTTGTTGCGGTTATTTTCGAGAGCTTCTGGCAATGCTTCGTGTGGAGTTCTCTTGTAATTTGAATTTCTTCCAGATGCGACCTTTATCGCATTGATTGGGAATTGTTAAAGTGACTTTGGTAATTATAAGGGAATTGAGTTTCCTACCCTTAAAGAATGGTTGTCGTTCGCGAGTGTTTCTAAAGTTGGAACTTATGATCGGTTCATAAGTGCTCTGTGGTTGTTTAAAAGCTGTTTTGGTTTGGTAAAAGCTTGATGTTGCTTTCGTGAAAATAAGTTGCCTTGTTAAGGTTTCATGCAGCTTTTCTCTTCTAAATGTGTCGTGTTTTAATGTGTTGGTTCTTGATTGAGTGGTTAAAGGAAATCGAGATTTCCTTTGCTTTCTAGCTTGAGAAGCAAGAATGAGTAATTTCTGGCTTTTGGCTTTGCGTTGTAAGAGAATGGAGTTTCCCTTTCTTTTGGGAGATTTTGTGGCAGTTGTACGAATCGGTTTTCTCTTTTCCAAAGTGTTGATTCAGGATAAAATAAGTTGTTTGGCTTTGGTAAGCAAGTGAATTGTCTTTGGTTGTTGAAAGCTCCTTTCAAGATTTGTGTGGAGTCTCTCTTCTAGTTGAGTGCTCCCCGATGAGAGTTGTATCGCATTGTTTGGAAAGTGATAAAAAAAGAAGTGTTTGTTTTTTGGAGTCTTAAGAAGTTTGAGATTCATGTGTGACTTGACTTAGGAAAAGAGAAGAGTGATCTTTGGATGTTATCGAATTATTTCCAATGTGATTTGTAGCACGTGGGTGCAAGTTGATGAATGTAGTTCTTCTGGCTAAAGAGAATTGCTAATTGTTGGCATTTTAGCTTGAGATAAGAATGGGATGTTTATGAAATTGTAGAGTATAATGGAAATTTATACTCTTGGAATTGGTTGTTTGAATGAAAGATTTTGAGGGCAAAACCCTCTTAGGAAAAGAACCAGATTGTGATTTGGTAAGAATTGCAACCCTAATTGGGTTAAGTGTAAAGCTTTGATTGTGGTTTAAAAGGTGGATTGTGATGGAAGTGTTATGTTACGAACATGTAATTCGGTTAGTTGTCTCGAGGGTGTGAGATAACGTGTATCGTGGTTTGTGATTGGAATGGAAGGTAGGCTTAAGAGAGCCATTTCCATAAATGGCATTGGATGGTTGTAGTCCTTTTGTTGAAAAGGGTCAATCGATTTGAAAAGATGAGAGTTTGTGTATTCCACTACCCTTAACATTTAAGCATTCAATATTCACTATTTACTCATCGAGAAGCCCATCATAATTCAACCAAAAGCTACATAACCAATATTCCTCTAGTTACCTTTCCCAACACTTATAAATAAAGTTCATGACGATTATCATAAGACAACTAACCAATACTACCTCATAAAGATCCCCACAGACCAACACATCATATAACAACGTATTCTCTATTTCAAACATGGCATTTCAACAGGTACTTGAGCATGATCAACCTACCAATTTTATACAATCCATACGTCAATTTCTCGACAACAAAACTTACTCAATCAATAAATGACTTCAACACATACATGTTATCTCTACAAGACAAAATTCGTGAGTATGATTCTAGGATATACATTCATCAAGAATAAAATCCTACATCATGTTAATTATCCAATGTCCACTCCATTACAACATGTTACAATAACCTCCATTTTTAACAAGGATTTTCAACAATTAATTTAAGCAATTGCCACCACTACTAAGTCGTCAATATCAATAACTTGCATAATCATCAATGAAGAACATTACCTTTAGCTACCCTATACATAGGTTATAACAAAATTAACACCACACAACATACTCCAACTATTTAAAATAGATTGAATACTAGCATTAACACTGCTCTTAACAATGTCATGAACAATAAGTCTTATGTCTTCTCAATTGATATCAATACTAGCATTGTATAGACACAACTGCATGCTTCCAAATATACTAGTAGTTTGCAACAACATAAATAGCAACTCTAATCAACTTCCAAATTAAAGCCACTAGTCAACATGATTAAATTCCTCTATTAACCCGTTAGATTAGAACATCTTTAAACGACCGGCAAGGTTTCTTTAACAGTATCATTAATTTACATCATATTAATGTTCTTACTATGCATCAAGATTTAAACTTTTAACATTAACGAGGATCATAAGCACTTTTAAAGCAAGGCAACAGATACTAAGCATGTACATTAACCCATTTAATCATTCTCACTACAGAGTAAACTACAACACTAGTAATCTATTTATTCTCCAGCTAGAGATGATAATCACATTGAATTAATTCAACTCAAAATTTAATTTTAGCAACACATCATTCCATAAACCACATTGTTACCTACTACATAGCACGGACATAAACTTTTCTAAACACCTTCATGGGGCACGAACTCTTGACAAACAGGATGCAACTCAACTTTTAAAGATAACCACAACTCAAGAACCAGAACGAACACCGATAGAAAATTTCTCCTTTCCAGGCCAGGAAGGAAAGAACAAAACTCTGATAGAAATGCAGGAGAGCTCAACTCTCAATTTCCCAAATTTGCCCACAAAACTCTTCAAGAAATCCCAAGATCTATACTTCCAAGAGGGAAGAAGGATGCACCAGGGAAAATCAAATGTTCATTTAACCTTTTCCGATAAAAGATTCAAACTTAGCTCCACCAACTCAAGGCCTGCACAAGGGGAAACTCCAACACTTTTTCTTAGATAGGGAGAACAACAACCACAAAAGTTTCCTCCTCAAGACAGTCCGTAATGACCAACAAACCGGTGTCAAAGCAAAAATAGCGACCAACACAAAACCTTTCTTCTACGTCTTCAACCAAGGAAGACAAAACCACAAATCGCCTACGGAACAAACCACGATAAATCAAATACTAAACACTTTTCTTTTGAATTAGATCGACTAAAACAAAGAAAACTAACCAAAACTAACCATCAGAACGGTAAAGAACATCCACAGGAATCCACCACCAAACTTTTCTATTTGACTCCAGTCAACTACCCGATCTACGACAGAAAGGATAATCACTCTTCTCCTACAGGGGTTAATAGTTCTTCGGTGATGGCGCTAACCGGCCACACTGTTAAACCTCACCCTTACTATGAAATAAGAGAGGTGGCCGAAACCCTTCAGCACCAGAACCCCACTTTATCACATCAACAAGAGCAATTCAATCATTTATCTCATTGACATAGCAACATGCATTGTCAAATGAAGCATTCAACATCAAAGCTTAAATACAACATTTAAGCATAAGGAAACGATACCCATACCCTTTTCCTACTGTGCTTCCATGTGTGTCAAATTTTAGATTAGTTATACCACTTTTGCAAGTTTTAATGTTGCTATCCTATGACAAAATTTTAGTTAAAACCTAAGCCATGTTTCTAAGTTATTCCACATCACATTTTAGTTGTAACCTAAGGTATGATACTAAAAATACATATTCCAAGGACCTACAGCCCGCTCTGATACCAACTATAACACCCCGGCATTTAATATGCCCGAATACTACCAAACATAGACTAAACAACATCTAAATATCACAATTAAATATAAATTACAGCAAAGGCGCACATGCTAAAAACCGAAATTTCGGCAGCATCTCCTTTGTTTTAACATGAATTGAAGCGATAGCAATAACAAGGCAGTTCATAGCAAAACATAAGGCATCTAAAACAGCAATATAAACTAATATAGCATCAACACAAGACAATAATACTAAAGCCAACCACTCCATAAACTATGGCTAAGCAAATAAGGATCATAAGCACACAAAAATTATTCCAAACACCTAGTTCATGGCTCTTATTATGAACTTGACTAAACAATAGTAAATGTGGCTGGACTACGTGAAGATGTGTAGCTATTTCCCCTTCCCATATGCCGGTGTCATGGTACCTAAAAATAAACAACATAAACACAAGCGTGAGTTCATCACTCAGCAAGTATATTGCAATGGTACAAACATAAACAATTACATGGCTACAACAACTCACATCATGTATATCATCTCATCCATGTTCACAAATCATTATCATCATCATTATGTATGCAATGCGATGCCATGTGATGCTCATATCTCCTTGGAAACTCATACCGGTATGGTTGAGTACACACCCATCGGTGTGTACCCTCTCCCCCCTTCCATCCCGAAGATGGAGGGTGCCTACTCCTCGCTTCCCCACACCGCGGTGGATGAATCACGATGTAGGACTTACTCATTGGCTCTCCGGATTAGTCTTAACTTTCTCATCGACCTTCCCCGGACTAGTTATGACTTTCTCACCACCCGGGCCATGTATCATGCCATGTATGCAAATATGCCAACATCATGAATAACTTGTACATTAACACATGGCATCATCATAGATAACTTGTACATTAACACATGGCATCATCACGAAATAAACATATTCATCATATCAATGGCAAACATTAAAGCATGGCATGTGAACATATCATATATTCAAATTTCAATCTCAATCAATTAAACAAACTGCAACCCGCTACCCATTCCAATACACTTGCCTCAACCACGGGCGACGGATTGGCGAGATGTAGAGGGCACTCCCGGGGTCACAGCACCTGCACATAGGTACCACACACTCACAATCATGACCACAAAATAGTACGCAAACCCTCATCTACTCCGACATTGCCATCTACTCGCAATAACCAAAAACAGAGGTTCTGTCCCGCCGGGACAGCAGCCTTCGAAAAGGCATAACTCGAGTTCTAAGACTCCGAATCAATTAAACGAGTACATCATCGCATAGCTTAGGAAATTTCCTAACTTTTTCTAAGTATAAGGAAAGACTGATTTGGACTCTAAAGTTGTTTAATCTACAAAATACCGAGATATATTCCAATCACGTCACATATTTTAACACGCTCGGTAAAACAGCAATAACTTTCAAACGGCTGATCAGTATTTAACGTTCTTTATACCCACTGAAAGGTATTGAAATTACCTATAACTTTTTCAACAGGCGGACGTCCAAATTCGGATTCTAAATTGGTGAAAAACCGAACCCTAGGTCGACTGCTCATGATGCCCGAAACAGAGGACGTGACAACTTCTAGATTTCTTCTAATCTACTCAATTCCAGCACCACCAATTGATCTAAAAACATGATATTGACCCTTAGAACAGTACCTAGCCCAACCCCAAGGAGTCCCATGGCCATACCTTCGCCCGACGCACGAAAACCCCAATAGATCTCCTCCCGGATCGCTCCTAGCCCCTCGCTCTTCGCTCCAACGGATGGATCTTCGAGGTGCAGGGGTGGGGAGGCTACCCTAGGGCAGCAAGGGGTGGAGGAGAGGTGGTGGAGTGGTGGGGAGCAAGGGGGCAAGGGAAAGGGGGCGCACGGCCCCAAGGGAGAGGGGGAGGTGGGGGGTGGCGGCTAGTGCAAGGAGGGAGGGGAAGGGGGAGCACATAGGAGGGGGGTGGGGCACATGGCTGCAGGGGGAGCCCCTTTTTTACCAGCCCAAACAGGATTCCTAATCCTAAATGGACTCATACTCCATCCCACCAAAGCCCACAACCCCTTCTTTTAGGCCCAAACTCCCCCGGAAAGGCCCAAATCCCCGGAAATGGCTCGGAAACGCAAATAAACCTCATATCGTAGGGTTTTAACCTTAATTCCACATTTTATAATTTTTTTGCCCTCAACATTCACATTTTGTAATGCCACAACCTCTAATTTCACATTTTATAATGTTTCGGCATTCTGTAGTGTCATATTCTCCCCCCCTTAAACAGGATTCGACCTCGAAACCGAAAAGACGCAAAAATCAACAACAAAGTCCCCAAGGGACAAAAGACTTCTCTGCAGCACAAAACATTCGCACAACGACTCTAACCGGGACAAACGACAAACGAGTTCCCAAAACCAACACTTAGCGAAAAAGTATTGATCTAGCTCAACTAAGGGCAACCTCTCACAGTTCGACCTTCACTTCAATTCCCAAACAGAATCTGCGTTTCAACCACAAAGGGCTCCATCAACCCAAAACGCTCGAATCCTCACTACAAACACTTCACACTTCTATCACAACCAACCTGAGTACCACACTCCATTAAACTCAACATGACATAATCAAAGTAAGTCACAATTCCTTTAACGACCTCTCTACATTCCCGAAAATTTCCATCGAGGGGAATAACTCATTAAGGCACACTTGCCCTTCCGATACACGATCATACTAACATTTTATTCCATCCTCTCCCAGGCAAGACTCAAACCCAAAAACAACTAGTTAAGACAATTGCTCACAGCAGGACAATTATCACCGAACTACTGTCAACTTCACTTCCACCCATCGCTACTCTTAATAAAGGTTAAACCCATACATCATCAACCTCCATCACAAACCACCCTTATACCACAAAGGTTCGACACCTAGCCCCTGCCCTTTTGGGCGCCCCAACTCAGCCTTGTGCGCCCCCACCTCCCATTGGAAGCCCTAGCCGCCACCCCCAACTCCTCCTAGCCGCACCACCCCTCCACCACCTCTCCCCTTGCGCCACCACCTCTCCACCTCCCTTGCTTCCCCTAGGGGAGATCCCCACCTCAACACCTCGAAGATCAATCCATTGGAGCGCTCCGCGACGAGGAGTTCCGGCGGGATTGGAGCGACGAAGGAGATCGCGCGAACCGGGAGATCTATTGGGTTTTCGTGCGTCGGGCGAAGGTATGGCCATGGGAATCCTTGGGGTTGGTCTAGGTACTGTTATAAGGGTGATTATCAAGTTTTTCGATCAATTGGTGGTGCTGGAATTGAGTAGATTAGATGAAATCTAGAAGTTGCCACGTTCTCTGTTTCGGGCAGCATGAGCAGTCGACCTAGGGTTTGGCTTTTCGTCAATTTAGAGTCGGAATTTGGTCGTACGGCTGTTGAAGAAGTTGTAGGTAATTTCAATACCTTTCAATGGGTATAAAGAACGTCCAATTCCGCCCAGCCATTTGAAAGTTATGGCTGTTTTACCGAGCGTGTTAAAATCAGTGACGTGATTGGAACAGATCACGGTATTTTGTAGATTAAACAACTTTAGAGTCCGAATCAGTCTTTCCATACACTTAGAAAAAGTTGGGAAATTTCCTAAGCTACACGAGGATGTACTCGTTTAATTGATTCGGAGTCTTGGAACCCGAGTTATGCCTTTTGGAAGGCTGCTATCCCGTTGGGACAGAACCTCTGTTTTTGGGTTTTGCGAGTAGTTTGCGATGTCGGGTTAGAAGAGGGTTTGTGTACTGTTTTGTGGACATGATTGTGAGTGTGTGGTTCCTTTGTGCAGGTGGTGTGACCCCGGGAGTGCCTTCTACTTCTCGCCAATCCGACGCCCGTGGTTGAGGCAACTGTATTGGAATGGGTAGCGAGTTGTAGGTTGCTAGTTTTCATGAGTTGCAATTGAATTTATGATGTGTTCACATGCCATGCTTTAATGTTTGCCATTGATATGATAATTACGGTCTATTATGTTGTGATGCCATGTGTTAATGTACAAGTTAAATATGATGTTGGCATATTTGCATACATAGCCCGGGCGATGAGAAAGTCATAACTAATCTGGGAAAGGTCGGTGAGAAAGTTATGACTATTCCGGAGAGAAAGTCATAACTAAACCGGCATGCGGGAAAGGGAGCTAGTCACACGTCATCACTTAGCTTCACACATATAAACAATGACATGTTCCTTCCTTTAATTGTGATGGTTAATTCTGTAGGATCGAAGTATACGAATATAGCAATCAGAGGGGGGGTGAATGATTGTGCGGAAGCTAAAACCAAATTCTTGACCTATTAAAAGTTCACCCCAAAACAGAACCAAATAATTGCCTCGTTTTCGACAAAAACAGAATGACAGAGGTTTGGTAAAACGAGAATTCCCGGAGATCCAACCGTCGAAACGATCTGAAATTTGGACACAAGAAACTAGATTCCAATACGAATCGAACCCAAAAAGAATCAGCTCGATCGGACTTACGGATCAAAAGTTATGAGCTTCGCAAGCTTGCTGATCCAGAACTTGACGAGAATCAATCTAATCAAAACTTCAAGATTAAACAAGAACGACAAAAGATTGATCAACTAGACTTTGAGAAACACTAGATCAATACCCTAGAGAGGTTTTTGATGGATCAAATCAAGATAAAACTTGAAGAACAAAAACCAATCTAGAACTAGAACAAGCATGCAAACAAGAACCAAAACAGAAAATCAGTAGCGACGTGGTTCTCAGAGCACGCAAAAATCTTGAAAAATTGATCTTTATTTCTTGTCTAAAATACTCTCATCAAAAGAGTACAAACCCTAAAACCAAGCTCAAAGCTTGATGCGCTCAGCTCTACTTGGTGCCTTTCAACAGGAGACCCCCCACCTATTTAAAGCACCAACCCACAAGGAGTTCTCAATACGATTACTATTACCTAGAAGGAATCCGTATAGAACTCAACTCAACATCGCCCAACCAGGCCGAGTACAACTCTTGCACGCTGTATGGCAACCCTACCATACTCACGTGACTAACACTTTGCACGCGTATGGCCACCGCCATACTCACGTGACTAACACTTTGCACGCCGAATGACCTCCTGCCATTCTCACGTGACTAACCATTCTTCATGTGCACCATTCTCTTAGCCCGAACGTCCCGCATGACATCCTTGACCACCAAGACCTCGGTTCCTCCTGAACCTAGTCCCGAACCTCAGTTCCTCCATGAACCTAGTTCCGATCCCGTCATCGACCACATTCGTCTTGAGCAATACCGCACATGAACAAACCACAAAACAAATCCGAGCACAAGTCCACGACTTGACTCAATGTCAATCCATGCAACTACTCACATGAGTATTGCATAAAGTCCACTTCAAAAGAAGCATCATGAAATCATTACAAATTTCAAATTCACATTCAAAATTCAAATCCAAATCGCTCAAAACCCTAATTGAGCGAAAACGCATTCACGACGGACAAACAAAGTTGGTCCGTTGTATAAGGAAAAGTTTCTGTTCCAAGAAGCCAACCAAACGCGGAAAAACACGTTCACAACGGACAAACAAAGTTGGTCCGTTGTACATGCAAAAATGGCTTCGGCCATGAGCTCAAAACACGTTCACAACGGACCCCAGAAGCTTGTCCGGCGCAAACGTGCCACGCTCGGTTTCACAAAAGTAAAACCCTAGAAAAAGTCCATTCACGACGGACAAAAAGAATTAGTCCGTTGTACATGTGAAAATCTTGGTTCCAAGAAATTATCCAAACCGAAAAAGCTTGTTCACAACGGACCAAGAAAAACTGTCCGTTGTACATGTGAAAATGACTTCGGTCATGGGCTCAAAAACATGTTCACAACAGACCCAAAAACACTGTCCGTCGCAGATGGGAAACATCATGTTTCTTGAGAACTTTGTCCGCGCTAATGCGTAACTTATCATTTCTTGTCAAATTGTCAAAACACATGAACAAACACATTTTGCAAATTCAAATCTAAGTTAATTTTTCAGTTCAAAGCCAATTTTTCAGCACATGATTTCACAATCTCCCCCTTGATGAAAACATTGGCAACACCACTTAGAATTGAATCATTTGGCATTCACTTTACAAAAGATTTTGAAATCCAAAGGATCAAAGACCAAAGTAAGAAAACACAGAAATCCCTCTTTGACCAAAATGCAAAACAAAATCTCCCCCTGAGAATGAAAATGTGTGTGAATGTGCAATGCGCCCAAAAATTTCAAAAATTCTCCAAACTTCTCCCAAAATTCTCAAATTTTACAACTCTCCCTTTTTCTTTAAACTTTTCAACAATTCCCAATTTTCTCCCCCTTTGACAATGGATTCATCAAGAGTAAAAGAGAGAACAGATTCAAAATTTTTCCTGAAACAATGATTTCACAAAGAGAAACAAGGGAGTGCCAAGATAGGAGAAAATGAGCTCATTCGATCATATAACCTTATATATCACATAATATGCAAAATACATGATCTTGAAGTGATTTTAACAAGTTATGGAATGACATGCATCTCAACCTCAATTCAGTCAACTATAGCCAAGTACTAAGCAAGACCTTAGTAGAAGAACAAAGGCTTTAAAAATTGAAGCAACTAACAACTTAGGGCGAGCAAGTAGTTTCAACTCCAATCTAGTAGACCAATTTAATCTTTAAACAATAAGTTGCATGTGGCATGCTTGAAGCATACTTCTTTTATTTTCTAGGAGTGGCATGCTTGAAGCATACATCTTATCTTTGAGGGAATGGCATGCTTGAAGCATACATCTTATCTTTTTAGGGAAAGCACCTTGAAGCACATAACTTGAGGTTTTTTGCTTTTAACAACCCTTTTTTATTGATTCCCTTTTCTTTTCATTTTTCTTTGATTATAAACATGCAAAAGTGATTAAAAGGTCTTATGAAAGAGTAAAGTTGAAACCACACTTGCTTCATAGCCCAAATTTGTCAAGAGGATTCAATATCAAGCCTAGAAGAGTAAGATATCACAGTATTTAGCTATAGGTAATCAGTCCAGGAATTCCGCAATGTCATTTTTAGTTCAAGTGAGATAATTAGATTATCATATATTAGCTCAATTACATAACATATAAAGAAATATGATAAAGTGAGCTCATTAAGTGAAAGAACTTGGCAAAGAAACTCCCCTCAAAACAATCCCATTGGATGAACAATTCCAAGTTCTCCCGAATAAAAGCAAAAGCGAGAAGAAGACAAAGGTTTTGTGAAAATGTCCGCCAATTGATGTTCAATATCCACATGATGAAGCACAATGTTGCCTTTTTCAACATGATCTCTAAGAAAGTGAAATCTGATGTCAATATGTTTTGTTCTTGAATGTTGCACAGGGTTCTTAGCAATGCAAATTGCACTAGTGTTATCACACGTAAGAGGAACACTATCCAAAATAACCCCATAATCTTTAAGTGTAGCTACTATCCAAAGAATTTGAGAACAACAACTAGCAGAAGCCACATATTCAGATTCAGCAGTTGATTGTGCAACAGAAGATTGCTTTCTAGATGACCATGCAATGAGAGAATTTCCCAAGAAGTGACATGAACCAGAAGTGCTCTTCCTATCAATTCTACATCCTCCAAAATCAGCATCAGAAAAAGATCTCAAACTAATGCATGAGGAAGCAGAAAGCCAAATGCCAAAATCTTGAGTTCCATGAAGATACACGAAAATCCTTTTAATGACTTATCGATGTGAAGCACGTGGGGAAGCTTGAAAACGAGCACACAAGCATACAGCAAATTGTATATCCGGCCTTGATGCAGTGAGGTACAAAAGTGAACCTATCATGCTTCTATATTCCTTTTGATCAACCGGCTCACCATCTTCATCAGGGTCAAGTGCGCAAGTGCTCTCCATAGGTGTCATGATTGGCTTGCTGTTTTCCATCCCAAAACGATGTAGCAAGTCTCTTGTATATTTGCTTTGATGCACAAAAAGTACCATCCTTTGTTTGCTTGATTTGAAATCCCAAAAAGTATGTCAACTCACCCATCATACTCATCTCAAACTCCTTCCTCATTGTTTCTGGATCGAGTGACTCTCTCATTTAGGTCTCCAATAATTTGTTCAGATGGATGCATTTTTTGAATGTGCAAGGGAGCATTGGTTTTTGAGACTTCTCCTTCTCCTTCTTCATTTTCAGCATGTACAGATGATGTTGTAGCTTGAGGATGGTTAGCTGTAGGTGATGTAGTAGTAGGTGCCAAAGGTGCTACATCTTGTTGTGCATTAGGAAGAGTCAAGACCTCATCTTCAACATCATCATCATCTTCAAAGATTTTCTCCCCCTGAATGTATGCGCCTGTACCTGCATCACTTGGACTAGTGCCTGGACTAGCCTCATCAAAAGTAACTTCACAAGTTTCCACAATTTTGTTAGTCTCCAAAACAAGCACACGATAGCCACGAGTATGAGCAGGATATCCAAGGAAAAAGCCATCCATTGATCTAGCCTCAAATTTATCAAGATTTCCAGATTTCAAGACAAAGCATTTGCATCCAAAAACCCTAAAGTGAGAAACAGTAGGCCTATGTCCAAACCGAAGCTCATATGGAGTCTTACCCAATTTTGATCTCAAAAACACACGGTTTGAAACATAACATGCAGTTGAAATCGCTTCAGCCCAAAAGTTTCTAGGAGTATGATGTTCATCTAACATGGTTCTAGCCATCTCAACCAATGTTCTGTTTTTCCTTTCAACTACACCATTCTGTTGAGGCACTCTAGGTGATGAAAATTGATGATCAATTCCTTTTTCAGTACAAAAGAGATCAAAAGAAACATTTTTGAATTCAGTTCCATTATCACTTCTAATAGCTTTGAGAGCTCCTGGATGATCAATAGAAAGCCTAAGAACAAGACTTCTAAAATGACTAAAGGCCTCATCCTTAGATGCCATAAAGTATACCCAAGAGTATCTAGAAAAATCATCAACAATCACAAGCACATACCATTTGCCTCCAAAGGATTGAACTCGAGATGGTCCAATTGTATCAAGATGTAGAAGCTGTCCTGGAGCGTTTGTCATCATCATGGTAAGAGGTGGATGTGAACCTGCAATCATCTTACCATGTCTACAAGAAGAACATACTAGATTGCTATCACCCTTAAGCTTAGGCAGGCCACGTATAAGATCTAAACCACTTACACGAGTAAGATGATCAAAACCAACATGACCAAGTCTACGATGCCAAAAGAATAAATCTTTAGAAACATTGGCAATTAGACACCTATGCTTAGAAGAAGGCGATGCATCAAAATCAGCTTTAAAAACTCTTCCAAAGCGTGAGATCTTAAAAACAAGGTCACCTGAAGCATCTAACACTTTGCATTCATTTTTCTTAAAGCTTATCTCAAGATTTTCATCAAGCATTTGTGAGACAGAAAGCAAGTTATATTTCAAATTTTCAACAAGAGCCACATCTTTGAACATAAACTTGTCACTTACCTTTATTGTACCTTTTGCCACAACAGAAGAGGAAGAAGCATCTCCAAAAGTAACACTTTCAAAGACGAGATGCACGAGTGAGGAGGAGAACCAATTCTTATTACCGGACATGTGGCGTGAGCATCCGGAATCCACTAGCCATATGTTCTCCTTCCTCGCGAGAAGCCTACATAGCAACAAAACATGTCGAGGTCTCAAGATCGGGTTAGGAATGAGATTTTTGGGAATCCAAGATCGAGACACACGACGCACAACAAGATAGGCACAACACGATAATTTTTATGCACAAAATCAGATTTGCCTTTTCCCATGTTTGTAGGAACAGAAGGTGTTTTCATCACTCTAAGCGCATAAAAATGTGCTTTGCTGAAATTTGACCTAGCCTCAGTTCTTTCCTTCTT
The DNA here is from genome assembly GCA_036346355.1 of Rhipidocladum racemiflorum. NCBI lineage: Eukaryota > Viridiplantae > Streptophyta > Magnoliopsida > Poales > Poaceae > Rhipidocladum > Rhipidocladum racemiflorum. Next base: position 34,039,867 of record CM070585.1, read on the forward strand.
TTGCTGTTTGGCTAGTCTAAAGCAAAAATTTACTAAGTGTCCATCTCTACCACAATGAGTGCAAGTGTACTTGACATGATGTTTAGCTTTAACAGTAAAAGCACATTTTGCATTCATCATAGTAGAAGATAAAACCAAACAGATTGAAAAGCAATTTTCTTAGGCTCATTAGATAACTCAATTTTGCAAGGAGCCTGAACAACGGTCACGAGGTTTAGTTTCATATGTGGCATAAGGATCAAAACCTAAACCTCTCTTGTTTGTGCTAACCTTAGATTGATCCAAAATCATGTTCAACTTCTTCTTGCCATTAGTGAAACGTTCCAAAGAATTTTGCAAGTAATCAACTTTCTTAGCAAGAGTTAAACAATTATTGCAGGGAACATCTACTTTTTCTTTTTGCTTGCGACAAGTTGAGCATGAGAGAATTTCATGTGAAAGCAAATTATCAGTTAATTGAGAAACCCTAGCATTTGCATCTTTCAATTTTAATTCAAGAGTTGAGCATTTAGAACAAGAAGTTGAACTATGCAAATCATCGATTGGAACAGCTAGCATGTACAACATGTTTCTCATTTTCTCATTTAGATGCAACAAAAGAGCATGTTCTTTCCTAAGCAAGGTGAGCTCATTGTAAATTAAGTCACATGATTTGCAAGTATCATCACTAGGAATCAAAGTCTTAAGTCTAGCAATTTCAGCATTCAATGATTCAATAATGAAATCATGTTTCTTAATTTTCTTATCACGTTTGTCAAGCAATTTTCCAAGACGAGCAACAGCAATAGCTAATTCATCATAAGAGGATCTACCTCATTGAAGTCATTGTCGTGATCGTCCTCGGTGAGGCTATCCTTGCTGCTTGCCATGAGACATAGTCCTATCAAATCATGCTTGCTTGGAGTTGCATCATCTTCGCTGCTCTCCGAGTCCACATCGCTCAAATTGACTTGTTCAAGAGCGGAAAGAACTCAGTGAACCACCTTGCGGTTGATGAAGCTCTTCTTCTTCCTATCATTTGACGAGAACCTTTTCTTCTCATTCCTTCTATCGTTGTCCTTCTCCTCCTTTGATGTTTTTCCTGCAAGCTTAGGACAATTTGTGCGAATATGGTTGAGGTCACCACACTCATAGCATCTTGGAGGACCACCTCTCTTTCTCATTCTCACATTCTGCAAAGCTTTGTTAAAGCGAGAAGAGAGTAGTGCCAGATCTTCTTCAGGAAACTCTTCAAGTTGCTCATCTGTTAAAGAAGACATGGAAGACAAGGCAAAGCTAGAAGAAGAATTTGCATTTGACATGTTAGGGTTAGAGATCAAAGCAATTGATTTAATGTTACCCTTCCTGGCAAGAACATCCAACTCATGAGTTTTCAACTTAGAGTAAAGAACATCTAATGTGAGTGTGCTCATGGTAGTAGATTCTTGTATAGATGTTACTTTCATCTCCCACACTGACATGTCCAAAGCACTAAGCAATTGTCGAGCATTTTCAGCATCGGTGTAGCTAACTCCAACGGACGTAGATTGCTAAGAATTTTATTGAAACGTGCAAAGAAGTCATCTACTGATTCACTAGGTTTCATCTCAAAACGCATGTATTCCTTTTTGTAAATATCTTGGCGAACCTCTTTGATGATGTTAGAACCTTCATGGTAATCACAAAGAGATTTTCATACCTCATATGCGGATCGAAGATGAACCACACGATCAAAGTCGCTGCGTCCCAAGCCTTGGATGATCAAGTTGCGCGCCTTCTTTGTTTGCTTCAACATGTGTGCGATTGGTGTCGTTGACGTTGTCGTTTGCAGGGACTTCATATGGCTTGTAGACCTTCTCCCAAATTGTGAACCACTGTGCTTGGATGAACGCCTCCATCTTGGCCTTCCAAAACTGAAAATCAACACCATCGAACACACATGGTTTTGTCGAATAACGATCCATTGATCTAATCACCGGTTAAGATAGATTAGAGAAACCTTGCTCTGATACCACTTGTAGGATCGAAGTATACGAATATAGCAATCAGAGGGGGGGTGAATGATTGTGCGGAAGCTAAAACCAAATTCTTGACCTATTAAAAGTTCACCCCAAAACAGAACCAAATAATTGCCTCGTTTTCGACAAAAACAGAATGACAGAGGTTTGGTAAAACGAGAATTCCCGGAGATCCAACCGTCGAAACGATCTGAAATTTGGACACAAGAAACTAGATTCCAATACGAATCGAACCCAAAAAGAATCAGCTCGATCGGACTTACGGATCAAAAGTTATGAGCTTCGCAAGCTTGCTGATCCAGAACTTGACGAGAATCAATCTAATCAAAACTTCAAGATTAAACAAGAACGACAAGATTGATCAACTAGACTTTGAGAAACACTAGATCAATATCCTAGAGAGGTTTTGATGGATCAAATCAAGATAAAACTTGAAGAACAAAAACCAATCTAGAACTAGAACAAGCATGCAAACAAGAACCAAAACAGAAAATACTGTAGCGACGTGGTTACTGTAGCACGCAAAAATCTTGAAAAATTGATCTTTATTTCTTGTCTAAAATACTCTCATCAAAAGAGTACAAACCCTAAAACCAAGCTCAAAGCTTGATGCGCTCAGCTCTACTTGGTGCCTTTCAACAGGAGACCCCCACCTATTTAAAGCACCAACCCACAAGGAGTTATGAATACGATTCCTATTCCCTAGAAGGAATCCGTATCCAACTCAACTCTACTTGGCCCAACCAGGCCGAGTACAACTCTTGCACGCGTATGGCAACCCTACCATACTCACGTGACTAACACTTTGCACGCGTATGGCCACCTGCCATACTCACGTGACTAACACTTTGCACGCGAATGACCTCCTGCCATTCTCACGTGACTAACCATTCTTCATGTGCACCATTCTCTTAGCCCGAACGTCCCGCATGACATCCTTGACCACCAAGACCTCGGTTCCTCCTGAACCTAGTCCCGAACCTCAGTTCCTCCATGAACCTAGTTCCGATCCCGTCATCGACCACATTCGTCTTCGAGCAATACCGCACATGAACAAACCACAAAACAAATCCGAGCACAAGTCCACGACTTGACTCAATGTCAATCCATGCAACTACTCACATGAGTATTGCATAAAGTCCACTTCAAAAGAAGCATCATGAAATCATTACAAATTTCAAATTCACATTCAAAATTCAAATCCAAATCGCTCAAAACCCTAATTGAGCGGCATTCACGACGGACAAACAAAGTTGGTCCGTTGTATAAGGAAAAGTTTCTGTTCCAAGAAGCCAACCAAACGCGGAAAAACACGTTCACAGCGGACAAACAAAGTTGGTCCGTTGTACATCAAAATGGCTTCGCCATGAGCTCAAAACACGTTCACAACGGACCCCGGAAGCTTGTCCTGCAAACGTGCCACGCTCGATTTCACAAAAGTAAAACCCTAGAAAAAGTCCATTCACGACGGACAAAAAGAATTAGTCCGTTGTACATGTGAAAATCTTGGTTCCAAGAAATTATCCAAACCGAAAAAGCTTGTTCACAACGGACCAAGAAAAACTGTCCGTTGTACATGTGAAAATGACTTCGGTCATGGGCTCAAAAACATGTTCACAACAGACCCAAAAACACTGTCCGTCGCAGATGGGAAACTTACTGTTTCTTGAGAACTTTGTCCGGCGCTAATGCGTAACTTATCAAGCTTTCTTGTCAAATTGTCAAAACACATGAACAAACACATTTTGCAAATTCAAATCTAAGTTAATTTTTCAGTTCAAAGCCAATTTTTCAGCACATGATTTCACAAATTCAATGAACTAAACTGTGGTGTTGATGCTTTGTTGGTTGCCATGAGTAAATGATTAGTCCATATTTGACATGAGACGAATAGGCTTATATCCTTAACTGTATGATGGCTGAAATTCATGTTTTCTCAAGTTATTACTATCGTTCTTTATGCTATCTTGATATGTGAAGATTGTTGTTGCTCAATCCATGGAAAAACAAAGGAGATGCTGCCAAAATTTTCGGTATTAGCATTTGCTCCTTTGCTGTAATTTACTTGTAATTGTGGTATTTAGAGGTTGCTTAGTCTATGTTTGGTAGCATTCGAGCATATTAAATGCCGGGGTGTTACATTTGGTCCATCGTGGACGTGCGTTTGATGCATTTGAGTTGGACCACATTCACAATAAAAATAGTAAGATTTCCGTGTATGCCGGACCAAATCCTTTTTGGTCCGTTGTGAATGACTTTCTCTAGGGTTTTCGTGTCGGACCAAGTTTCATGCAACCAAGCGTGGCACGTTTGCGCTGGACTAAATTTTCTTTAGTCCGTCGTCAACGTGAATTTGAACGTTTTTGAGCAAGACTAAAACTTCCAAAAAACAGTAAGTTACATGTGTACACCGGACCAAATTTTTGGTCCGTCGTGAACTGCTTTTTGACGGCTATTTTCACGTTTGCGCCGGACCGGATTTTTGGTCCGGCGTGAATGGTTTTGCTCGATTAGGGTTTGAGCAAACATGGAATTGAATTTTGGTTTGAATTTGAGATTATGAAATTTGTGAGAATTTCATGATGCTTGTTTTGAAGTGGACTATATGCAATGCTCATGTGAGTAATTGCAAGGACTAATGTTGAGTCAAGTCGTGGACTTGTGCTCGGAATTGTTTTGTGATTTGTTCATGTGCAGGTATTGCTCGAAGGCGAATGTGGTCAATGACGGGATCAGAACTAGGTTCATGGAGGAACTGAGGTTCAGGACTAGGTTCAGGAGGAACTGAGGTCTTGGTGGTCAAGGATGTCATGCGGGACGTTCGAGCTAAGAGAATGGTGCACATGAAGAATGGTTAGTCACGTGAGTATGGCAGGTGGTCATACACGTGCAAAGTGTTAGTCACGTGAGTATGGTGGGGTTGCCATACGTGTGCAAGAGTTGTACTTGGCCAGATTGGGCCAAGTGGAGTTGTGTTGAACACATACTCTTTCTAGGATTAGGAGTGGGACTCCTATGTGAGACCCTCATTTTTATGTCACTAAGTAACATAAATATGAGGCTCTTCAAGTGCATCCTGTGCCATTCCCATGATCAGTGGCTGGCACGCACAAACACAATTTGGATATTACAGCCACACAGATACACACTTTTATTACATCACAAGTTTTATAGTGTTATTACAATACCAAAAGTAGCAGGAAATTAAAACCATGTCTCATAGTCTGCCATCTATTCCATAACTCCACAGGCAACTGCTGAGATGAACCTAGAAAGATCAGTCGTCGCTAAAATTCGCAGGTTCCTCATATTCATTCCCGTCATTATCGAAATCTTGCTCATCACCTAAAAATATTTGTTGAAGCAAGTTGAGTACTTTGGTACTCGCAAGACTTTGTAGTGTATGCAATTCCTGGAATATATGAGGCTGAAATAGAAAGTGGGTTTCTACGGTTGTTTTGCATAAAGCGAAAGTTTTGAATGAAGTAATACTGAATAGTAATGGAAAGCGTAAATAAAACATTAAAACAGTTTGATAAGTATTTGAGATAACAATTAATAAAAAGATAATAACATTTTATTCACGGCCCTTTTGTGAGTAAAATAACGAAAAAGACCCTCCATGGTCTTATAAGAACGAATGTAACAATAAGTGACATTTATACAGATTTGAATCATTTCCAAAACATTTAAACAAGTTTTTGAAAATAGAAAACAATTAACTAGTGCTGGTTAACCAAGTCATCCATGACCGTGGATACGGCTATTCGAATAGTTTTAGACTCTGCAGAGTTTGTACTGCTTTACCCACAAGATATGTTCTCCCTTTTTGCAAGCTATAAGACACACTTCCTTTGGTATGCCCGCGAGGAGTTCATAACGAAACTGTTCGATTATTTGAACCTTAACTTTGCACTAGCCCAGTGACGTTACCCCTGACTATGATGGAAGCAAACAAACGGTGAAACAATAGTATTCAGGAGCCCGCGGCTCAAATGGTACAACAACAGCCCCAATTCATAGCCAGGCGTACACCGTTACAACGGCAGATGCCAACACCTCGGTGATGACACCTCCCTCGAGCAAACCAATACCCGGAATGCTCGTGCTACAACTGCCTACCAATGTGCAAAGCTAATTCCCAAATAATTTAATAAGTTAAGACTGTCCCCACCCAAAGATTTGTGGATGTACGGTTTACTTGGATCATGCAACACTACGTTCGGTCCTCAAAGTGACATGGGCGATAACTCCACCCTAGCTACGTACATGTTAAAACGTGTACAACCGGCTATTGCCAATAATCACCCACGTCAAAACAGTAGTTTTATTTTCCTTTTTATCAAACTACCAGTATCCTTTACTGCTTGAATAAACCATAAAAGATTTCATAAGGAAAAATGTGGGTGTAAATGTTTCCGACATTAATCTAAAGCAGTGCTAAGCATATGCAGATTTATAAGCGAGTATACCCAGTACAAAGAACTTAACCATTCCTATAGTTTTCATGGATCGTATGTCAACATGATTAAGGGAATCCATCAATTTGGGTTATAACTACCAAGTAACGCAAAATAAGGATTTATCGAAATATAAGCATGCAGGAAGATTCTTAATCACATTTTAGTTGATTATGAAATCTGGGATCAAAATGATCAAGGGGGTGCTTGCCTTGCTCCTCAGCGGTGTAAGCTGGGTCTGTGTCGTCGATATCGTAGTCGGTAATCTCAACGTCTATTCGTCGATTAAGAACATGGCAAAAAGAATACTTCAATATCGATAAAAGAAGCAAATACATAAACAACAAGGATAGCAGTTGAAAGATTCAAATGAAATCAATTCAAATCAATCAATGATGGCAATTACCTAATCAATCCAAATTAATCAAGTCATCAACATCGTTCACCATCTCATGAATTAACTGTGTTATAATGTCTTGGTCTAAAGAGTAAAGCTTAAGGCATACAACACGGCTACTTTTCTTTATGTATTATTTCTTTTTAATTTACGAATTCAGGAAGCTAAGATTGTAGGATTATATTTAACAAAGTTCATTTGTAGGGTATATGACTAATTGTACTAAAACTAGTTAGTATAAGCAACCTTAGTCATGTCAAAAGATAGCACATGGTGAATCCTAACTTTTATCTTACCAACTGGTTCTAATCAGTGTAATGAGCACCAAGAAACTAGTTTCATTCAATTTGGATGCTTTTTCATTAAGTTATCACAACTATATTAAATCTACGCATTAAGTAAAGTTCTAACATGAAATTTTCACAAACTAACTCCAAATCCGAATCTAATTACATATTTGAGTAGTATTTGACCTAAGGATTCCAACAAAGTTGGTTTCACCCAATTTGGACTTTGTTTGCAAAATCTCTATATGCTATATATTCAAATTTCACTCTTTAAATTTAAATTCAAGTTTAAATTGCTAAACAAGTTTGAAATATTTTTGCAGATTATGAAACTAGGGAATTTATGATGAATTTACAAATTTGTTTCATTTGATTTGGAGTTATAGATCAAAAGATATAGCCATTTGAATCTATTCGGTTTAATGAAATTCAAGAAAAAGGGAAAATACGTTTTCCTTCAGGGAAAACGCATTCTCGCTTATGCCGGGCTGGTTTTGAACTCGGGTTGCGCCGGGCGGCTTGGCCCTCACGTCGCTGGCTCACGTCTTGGCGCGCCAGCTGCTCGTGTGGTCGATCGCTTGACCCGCATAGCAGCGAGAGGTGCAAGCGCATTTGGCCGAGGAGAGGGGTTTGGTCGACCGTGGTCTACACGGCAGCTGCCGCACAAGGCCGCGGCCGACGCTTCGGCCCACGGGCAAAGCGATGAGCCAAAGCAGAGAAGGTGGTCGACGACCTTGCCGGCGGCAAACCGGCGACGTCGATCGGGTTTGGCCGACGGCTACGGCTTCACGGGATCAAGGTGAGTCTAGGGGATTACTTGGACAGGGGTGGTGTTCGGGGAAAACATGCTCACGGCGATGACCGGCGGCGCTCCACGGTGGCGCAAGGTGCGGCGACGCTATGGGGATTTTCGAGCTGGCAGGACATGCGCGAAAGCATCTAGAGGACCTAAGGACTCTATTCGAGTTCTTGGACTGGAGGATGGGTGGCCGGGTGGTGTTCTCACCGTGCAGAGGCGGAGGCGGAGGAGGTTGCACGGCGCGGGGGTTCTCCGATTTACTTTGGGCTGCAAGATGAAGTGCTATAGCTCCGTGAGTATCTGTAGATGCTCAAGGGTTCATTAATTTGGACGTTCCCTTACCGGGTTGTGCGAATTTGAGTTTTCCCCCAAATCGCGATCCGCCGGAGCTGAGGAAGATGAGTTCGGCCAGGGTGGTTCCGGGCGTTAGAGTGTATATGGTGGGGTGTGTTGATTTGAAGAGGTCGCTACGCACTCGGTGGGTGCTTAAATAGAAACGAAGGGCGACCCGTAGGGCTTGGGCAACGGATAAGGTGGCGGCAGCCAACTAGGGCATGCTCTGGAGATCTCCTTCGGCTCGGTCAAGGCATGGGCGCGGTTGGAAGCTGGCAGCGGTTCGCCAGGGTGGCCTCGAGGCGCGGAATTGCGGCGGGAAACGACAAGGAAGCGAGGCGGTTCGGTCGACTCCGTCGAGAGTGAGAGAGAGCAGAGAGGAGGAAGGAGATGGAGCTGACCTTCGGGGTCCACAAAGCAGAGGGAGAGAAGAAGGAAAGAGAGGAAAGGGAGAAGCTGACGCGTGGGGCAGGAACCCTCTGGGTCCCTGTCGGCAGCGGTGCCAGCGCACGGGTCACTGGACACGTGGGCCCGCACGTCAGGATGGGGGAGGAGTGAACTCCAGTTGCTTCCATGGACAGCGCAGCTAACCATTAAATTCACGGTCAGGACTTCACTGCAAATTTTCGAAACTTTTTGACCGAGTTTATGGTTAAGTCTACTAGCTTCAGTAAAATTTTGGAGTTAAAATTATTTACCATTTATTTATAATAATTCTGACAATGTCGGCTGCACTGAAATTCTATTTCGATTTCTGCATTGGTTTATGGATTAAATAAACATATTTATTTTTGAAATTTTTACTGAAGGTGTGTTTCTATAAAATGGACCTACCATAAAAATTTCAACATTAAATTCGCATTATTTATTTTTCTAAAATTCTTTTACTGATTTCTGCAGAATTCCTAATCTGCCTAAATTAAATACTAAAACATAGCAAAAATGCTTATTAATTTTTGAAACTTTTTGAGGGTGAAGGTGATATGACTGAGGTATTATGGTAAAAATTTCAAGGTCTAGAGTGCTCCACGTTTATCTCTAAAAATCTGACATTGGTCTAGACAGCAATGGAATTTGCTAATTAAATTATTTTCTTTACTTCTAAATACATTCACATGGTCTTTTGACCAGCTAGGGGTGCATTCTAGAGCTTAGCAAGGTTATAAAAAGATTTACTATGGTAAATTTCATTTCTTACCTTTTCACCATTGGTATTTTCTCTTTTCCATTTTCTTTCTATAGTCCAAACAAGCATTTCATTCAATCAACACATAAGCAATTGCACAAGAAATGATTTCACATTTTTAATATTTGATTTTTATTATTTTATAAATTTGAGGATGTTACAGATCTACCCCCCTTACAAAAATCTCGTCCTCGAGATTTGCGAGGGCTAAGGAAAACTAAAAGAAGTCTGGAAATTCCTTCATGAGTTGATCTTCGCGCTCCCATGTGGCTTCTTCTTCAGTATGATTACTCCACTGAACCTTCAACATTCTGTGGATCTTGTTTCTTGTGTGTCGCTCGGCTTCTTCAAGAATGCGAACAGGACGCTCTCGATAAGATAGATCAGGTTGTAAATCGAGATCGTCGAGATTAGCGAGATCTGTTGGCACACGAAGACACTTCTTGAGCTGTGATACATGAAAGACATTATGAACTTCAGATAGATGGGATGGCAGCTCCAACTTATATGCCATCTCTCCCATCTTTGCGATAATTGGAAAGGGTCCAATATATCGAGGGGCTAGTTTCCCGCGGATTTGGAAACGACGAACTCCGCGAAGAGGAGAAACTTTCAGATAGACATGATCTCCAACTTCAAAGCTTAAGTCACGTCGACGATTGTCGGCGTAACTTTTCTGACGAGATTGGGCTTCTTTGAGTCGACTCCTAATCATGTCAACTTGCTCTTGGGCTTCTTGGATAATGTCTGGGCCAAAGAAATTTCTTTCTCCAGTTTCAGACCAAAAGAGAGGGGTTCGGCACTTTCTCCCGTAAAGTGCTTCAAAAGGAGACATCTGGAGACTGGCTTGAAAGCTATTATTATAGGAGAATTCAGCAAAGGGTAAGCTTTTCTCCCAATCCATGCCATAAGATAGCACACAAGCTCTCAACATGTCCTCCAGGGTCTGATTGGTCCGTTCAGTCTGTCCATCTGTTTGGGGATGATAAGCCGTACTGAAATTCAGCTTTGTCCCTAACAGAGTATGCAAACTTTCCCAGAAACGAGATGTGAACTGGGATCCACGATCGGACACAATAGTCTTAGGGATTCCATGAAGACGAACTATATTTTCTAGATATAGTTCAGCAAGCTTAGGACTCGGATAAGTGGTCTTAACTGGAATGAAGTGAGCAACCTTAGACAGTCGATCAACAATAACCCATATGGAATCATGTCCTTTTCTGGTTCTTGGCAATCCAATAATGAAATCCATACAGATATGATCCCACTTCCATTCAGGAATTTCAAGAGGTCGAAGTAAACCAGCTGGGCGTTGATGCTCGGCTTTTACTCGCTGACATATATCACATTTCGCGATATACTCGGCGATTTCCTTTTTCATGCCGGGCCACCAATATTCCTGCTTCAGATCTTGATACATCTTCGTACTACCAGGATGGATAGAAAGAGGTGATTCATGAGCTTCACTCAAGATCAACTTCTTGATTTCTAGATCACTGGGGATATAGATTCGATTCTTGAATTGGAGTATACCATCCGAATTTTCCGAATATCCTGATTCAACCTCGAGTGGCATATCTTCTCGGATTTTGGATATGGCCTCATCTTTAGATTGGGCTATCTTAATTTGGGTTTTCAGATTTGGTTGCATTTGGAGACTAGCAACAAATCCTTTTTCAACAATTCCCAAATTAAGCTTCTGAAACTCCTTTACTAATTCAGATTGATCAGTGTATGCTGACACCGTCATACAATGGAGTTTACGGCTTAGAGCATCTGCTACGACTTTAGCTTTACCAGGATGGTAATGAATACTAAGGTCGTAATCCTTTATTAACTCTAGCCATCTCCTTTGCCGCAGATTAAGATCTGGCTGAGTAAAGAAGTACTTTAAGCTCTTATGATCTGTGTAGATGTCACACTTGTTTCCAATAAGATAGTGACGCCAGATTTTGAGGGCATGCACTACTGCAGCTAATTCCAGATCATGAGTTGGATAATTAAGCTCATGAGGTCGAAGCTGACGAGAAGCATAAGCTATGACTTTCATCTCTTGCATCAACACGCAACCAAGACCATTGCGTGAAGCATCGCAATAGACATCGAAGCTCTTATGGATGTCGGGTAACACCAGCACTGGGGCTGTGGTTAACCGTTTCTTCAATTCCAGAAAACTTACTTCGCGTGCAGAGTCCATTCATATTTCTTTTCTTTCTTCAACAGCTGAGTCAAAGGTTTGGCGATTTTGGAGAAGTTTTCGATAAAGCGGCGATAATATCCCGCTAAACCGAGGAAACTTCGAATTTGAGGAACAGATTTTGGTTGCTCCCAGTTTTGGACTGCTTGAACTTTGCTGGGATCAACAGAAATTCCACCTTTGGAAAGGATGTGCCCGAGGAATGCAACTTCCTTCAACCAAAATTCACATTTTTCGAACTTGGCATATAATTTATGTTCTCGGAGTTTCTCCAGAACCAAGTGTAGATGTTGGGTATGATCTTCTTCATTTTTGGAATAAATGAGGATATCATCTATGAATACCACTACGAACTTATCAAGATATTCCATAAAGACTTTATTCATTAAGCTCATAAAGCTAGCTGGAGCATTTGTAAGTCCGAAAGACATTACGACATATTCATATAAGCCGTAACGAGTGGTAAAGGCTGTTTTAGGAATATCCTCCGGTCGAATTTTCAATTGATAATAGCCATGTCTAAGATCAATTTTGGAGAAGATTTGGGCACCGGTTAATTGATCGAACAGATCATCGATACGGGGTAAAGGATATTTGTTTTTGATAGTAACATCATTGAGAGCACGATAATCCACACACATGCGTAGACTACCATCCTTTTTACTGACAAAGAGGACAGGGCTACCCCATGGAGAAGTACTAGGTCGAATGAACTTTTTATCTAATTGTTCTTGAATTTGCTTTTTGAGTTCTACTAACTCATTTGGTGGCATACGATAAGGTCTTTTGGAAATTGGGGCTGTACCAGGTATAAGATCAATGACGAACTCTAAGTCACGATCTGGTGGCAAACCTGGCAATTCTTCTGGAAATACATCGGGAAAGTTGGAAACTACAGGAACAGATTTAATCTTTTCTATGACCAATGCATTTAAGTATGATCTTGATTCGAAAAGATTCTGGGTGGAACTAAAGTTCACTTCAACTCCATCAGGATTAATAAGAGATATGGATCTATTAGCACAATCTATCTGTCCTTTATTCTTAGCTAACCAATCCATACCAAGAATGATGTCTAATCACTTGTTTCTATAAGAATAAGATCAGCATAAAATAAAACTTCATTTATTTCAATGCTAACCTTATGACACATTTTAGTAGTTCTCATTTTTGCTCCAGGAGAATAGATTATCATGGACATAGGTAAAGATTTAGTTTGGATTTGATGTGATTCTACGAACTTTTTGGATATAAAGGAATGAGATGCACCGGAATCAAATAACACCAAAGTGGGAATAGATTGGACGGGGAACATACCCAGAACCACGTCTGGTGCTTCCGTTGCTTCTTCTGCCGTCACATGATGTAAACGTCCTTGATTGGCGGCTTGAGCAGGTGCAAGTCTTCCGGCTTGTTGTCCTCCAGCTCCTTGAGGACGACCAGGGGGTCGCTGAGGAACTCCCTTGCTTGGGCAATTATTGGCATAATGTCCAAGCTGCTTGCACTTGAAGCATGTGACATTTGGAGTCTGAGTTGATGCTCCGGTAGGACGTGCTCCAGTAGGGTTTGCCGGACGGGGCAAAGGCTGTCGAGGTCGAGGGGCAGGACCTTGACGCCTTTGCTTCTGTGGCGGAGCAGGTGGTCGCGCATTACCCTGAGATGCAGGGCGAGGCCTGGATGGGCTTGCACTAGCAGTCTTCTGTGCCATCCATTTCCTCTTGCGTGACTCCAAAGCAGCTCGAGTGCTATGTTCCACTCGAATAGACTTGTCCACCAGAGTTTGGAAGTCATTTATATCAATAGCAGCTAAAGCACATTTGATCTCCTCATTTAGGTTATCCCGAAAGCGTTCCAACTTGCGCGCTTCAGGGGTAACTTCTAATGGTGCATAGCGGGAAAGGTAATTGAAGCGATTAAGATACTCCATTACCGTCTGATTCCCTTGACGGAGGTCAAGGAATTCCCGTCTTTTGATGTCCATCAGACTGGAAGGAATATGGGTTCGGCGAAAAGTATCCTTGAAAGCCTCCCATGAAATCTGATCCACTGGAAGAATAGCTTGGTAGTTCTCCCACCATAAAGCAAAGCGACTCCTCCCAACCGATAAGATGCATAAAGAACTTTCTCTCGATCATTGCCTTTGTGCAATGTTCAACTTGCTCTCCATTGTTCGCAGCCAGTCATCTGCGTCCAATGGGTCAGCAGCAGTAGAGAATGTAGGAGGCCGAGTCTTCAAAAACTCAGACAACCTTGATGGTGGAGCACCACCACCACTTCCTCCAACAGGGACTCCTTGGTGGGAAGTATTCTGAACTAACTGTTGCAGAAGAAGTGTATGGGTTTGACGGTTTTGCTCAATCATTGCCAGAACTTGCGCCATTGTGGGCGGACCTGGCAATTGCTCCTCCGGAATTCCACCTTGCTGATTAGGATTTGAATCTGGATTAGGTGGATCTGGCACTTGATGAGAAGATGAAGCCCTTGCAGAAGGGTGCATCGGATTAGGTTGCGCTGGAGTGGGCAATGTTTCGCGAGGAGGAAAAGGCTCCTGCGATGCCTCACTCTCCAAGATCCCGCGAAGAGATCTGGTTACAGGCATCCTGAAATTTCAATTCAGATGAGAAAATAATGTATTATAATTAAATGATTTAGACTGGCAGATTGAAAATTTAAACTCAATCTCATTGGTTAATAGGCAACATTTCATTCCCTAAAATTTTATTAATCTTAAAGAAATTCATTAACAAGGGAGGTGTGTTGTTATGTTATGTCATATTGTGAAGGATAAACACAAGGGATCACATCATCGTGAAATTGTAATAAAACATTAGAAAGTCACGAGAAGGAACCAAAACAAGCAGAAATAAACAGTAACAGCACTTTTATTCAAAACTGCATATTAACAACATGTACAACAAAAGTATGACAACCTCACTACTCAACGCTACATGACCACATGCTGCTACAACTCAAGGTAAACCTACTCCAAACCTGGTGCTACAACGTCCTCGCCAGCAGACTCAACAGGATCCGCAGGGGTAGAGTCAGTCACCGTGGTGGGAAAAGTACCACGACGCCTGTAAACCTGCGTCACACGGGGACGCAGTACACCTGCAGCGACCTGTCCAAGTCTAACCCACGACAGACGTGGACGACTAACTCCTGTGGACATCCTAGCCCGTCGGGAACGTCTAGTGGCCCTAACAGTCCTAGGTGTAGGAGTACCAGGCACCTCCTGAACTGGCAACAAAGTAGCATCGTTGCCAAGAGCTGACCTAGAGAACAAACCCATAGCCACGAAAGGAGCTATGGCGTTCTCTAAAAAGGCTACTCTCCCACGTGCTACGTAGTACTCTAATACTGCCTGACGGTGGTAACGGTCAGCAGCATGAAGGAACTCAACTATGATCCTATAGTGCTCATTAGGCACGGTACTAGGATCTATGTAACTAGTGTCTCCCCTCGGCAACAAAGCAGGTATCTCCCGGTAAACAGTCGCCATCTCCGGAAGAGCGTGGCGCAGTCGAACGATGGCCATATAAGCAACATCGCTCAACGCAGAAGACACCGAAGCTCCACGACCATCAAAAGTACGATCTGCCTCTCCGAACTGTGTCCTAGCTGGGATCTCAATCCTAGCTATGTACTCTATCGAAACTGGACTCACCATCCTCTGGTAGACGGTGTATCGAGGTGTCTCAAACTGTGCAAAATCTAACATCTGTGCTAAGACTCCCATCAATCCCGCTCCCAGACGCTCGGAGGTGTGGAAGCATGGCGAATACCCTTCCATCTGCACATTTAATAAGGAATTAGTATTCCAGATTAAATGCAAGATGCAACGATAACGCACAAAAGTAAAGAGTAGAAGACAACATAGTAAAGAATTAATAACAGATATAACAAGTTTTATTTTCCTAAGTGTAATGTGTCTATTCAAAATTTTAATTTCCCTCTTAACGACCATTCTAACTAAGGTTCTCCTACAGGCAGCGTGGCTCGATACTAAATCAGGAGACCCTCATTTTTATGTCACTAAGTAACATAAATATGAGGCTCTTCAAGTGCATCCTGTGCCATTCCCATGATCAGTGGCTGGCACGCACAAACACAATTTGGATATTACAGCCACACAGATACACACTTTTATTACATCACAAGTTTTATAGTGTTATTACAATACCAAAAGTAGCAGGAAATTAAAACCATGTCTCATAGTCTGCCATCTATTCCATAACTCCACAGGCAACTGCTGAGATGAACCTAGAAAGATCAGTCGTCGCTAAAATTCGCAGGTTCCTCATATTCATTCCCGTCATTATCGAAATCTTGCTCATCACCTAAAAATATTTGTTGAAGCAAGTTGAGTACTTTGGTACTCGCAAGACTTTGTAGTGTATGCAATTCCTGGAATATATGAGGCTGAAATAGAAAGTGGGTTTCTACGGTTGTTTTGCATAAAGCGAAAGTTTTGAATGAAGTAATACTGAATAGTAATGGAAAGCGTAAATAAAACATTAAAACAGTTTGATAAGTATTTGAGATAACAATTAATAAAAAGATAATAACATTTTACTCACGGCCCTTTTGTGAGTAAAATAACGAAAAAGACCCTCCATGGTCTTATAAGAACGAATGTAACAATAAGTGACATTTATACAGATTTGAATCATTTCCAAAACATTTAAACAAGTTTTTGAAAATAGAAAACAATTAACTAGTGCTGGTTAACCAAGTCATCCATGACCGTGGATACGGCTATTCGAATAGTTTTTGTAACACCCCGGCATTTACTATGCCTGAATGTTACCAAACATAAGCTAAACAACAACTAAAAACCACATTTAACATAAAATTCCAGCAAAGGCGCATAGACTAAAAACCGAAATTTCGGCAGCACCTCCTTTGTTTTATCATGAAATTAAGGAACAGCAACAATATAGCATTATATGGCAATAAGAGAAACATCTAAAACAACAATAAATAAAGTCTTAACGACAATAAGAGACTAACATTAAGCTCTTAAGGTTCCAAGTGTCAAACCAACAATAGAACTCTCATTAACCAAGCTAAGACTTAATTTTAAAGACCATCACACGCAATTTATTATCAAACTAAATGAATTGACGTGGGGAAACATTAAGGTGAAGCAACGTGTGAGCGTGTGACTATTCCCCTTTCCCGCATGCCGTTCTCATGGTACCTAAAACAACAAGAAAACACAAGGGTGAGTTCGAAAACTCAGCAAGCATACTGCAATGGACAACAAGCATAACAACATGGCAATAACATCTTTCATCATGTATAACATCTCATTCATGAATACTTATCAATATCATCATCAATTTGTATGCGATGTAATGCATTGCTCCTGACCCTCTGGAACCTCATACCGGTATGGGAAGTACACACCCGTCGGTGTGCACCCTTTCCCCCTTCCATCCCGAAGATGGAGGGTGCCTACTCGCTTCCAAACACCACGTGGATGGAATCACGACATAGGACTTACTCAATGGCGTTCCGGACTAGTCATAACTTTCTCACCGACCTTGCCGGACTAGCTATGACTTTCTCACCGCCCTCGCCCTATCTCATGACATGCATGCAACCATGCCAAATATCATATTCAATTCACATATTAACACATGGCATCATAATATGTTAAACATGCTCATCATATCATATCAATCATTAAAACATGGCAAGTGGACATATATCATGTAGGCAATTCCATCTAATTTCAACATGCAACCTACAACTTGCTATCCATCACAACACACTTGCCTCAAACACGTGCAACGGATTGGCGGGAAGAAGAGGGCACTCCCGGGGTCACACCACCTGCACATAGGCATCACACACTCACAATCATAACCTCAAAACAGTACACAAACCCCCATCTAACCCGACATTGCCAACTACTCGCAAAACCTAAAACAGAGGTTCTGTCCCGGCGGGACAGCAGCCTTGCAAAAGGCATAACTTGAGTTCTGGGACTCCGAATGAATTAAACGAGTACACCCTCGCGTAGCCTAGGAAATTTCCCAACTTTCTCTAGGTATAAGGAAAGTCTGATTCGGCCTCTAAAGTTGTTTAATCTACATATTACCGAGATCTGTTCCAATTACGTCACAGATTTTAACATGCTCGGTAAAACAGCTATAACTTTCAAACGGCTGATCGGAATTTAACGTGCTTTACGTCCACGGAAAGATAATTAAATTATCTACAACTTCATAGAAGTCCGTACGGTCTGATTCGGATTCTAAATCGACGGAAACTCGAACCCTAGTTCGACTGCTCAATCTGCCCGAAAACAGAAACGTGGACAAGTTTAGATCTAACCCAAATTACTTCAAACCAGCGCCTCCAATTGATCTAAAAACTTGATAAACATCCTAATAACAGTACCTAGATCAAATCCAAGGATCCCCATGTTCATACCTTTGCCCGAAGCACAAAACTCCAATCAATCTCCGCGGATCTCCTCGCGAATCGCTCCTCGCTCCACGTTCCTCGCTCCTCGCTCCACGGGATGGATCCACGAGGTGCAGGGGTGGGGTGGCCACCCTAGAGCAGCAAGGGGTGGAGGAGAGGTGGTGGAGAGGTGGGGAGCAATGGGGCAAAGGGGAGGTGGAGGCGCACAAGAGGGAGAGGGAGAGGGGGAGGGGGCTAGGGCTAGGAGGGGAAGGGGTGGGGCGCACCAACAGCAGCATGGGCGCAAGGGGCTGGGGGAGCCCCTTTTACCAGCCCTCAACCCAATCCTAGTCCGTTACGGAGTCCTAATCCATCCCACCAAAGCCCACCAAGGCCCAAAACTCCTCCGGGAAGGCCCAAAACCCCGAAAACGGCCCGGAAACGGCCCGGAAACGTTATTAACCCCCGATCCTTATGATTTTAACCTTATTTCCACATCTCATACTGTATTTAACCTTATCATGTTCAAAAATTAAGGATACGACACTCCGAGGTGTCACATTCTTCACCGGTTCAACAGGATTCGACCTCTAATCTAAACGCACCAATCATGAAACCCAAAGAAACCAAAGACAGCTAGGTTTTCACATCACACACCGAGGCGAAAAGTTCGATACTTCTCGCGCATGCGAGATTCCAGCTCCCAAGTCGCTTCTATCTAGGTATGATTTGACCACAGGACCATTAAAAAATTAATCGTCCAGTTCTTAATAACTAGCTCTGAAGTTCCCAGAATTTCCACAGGACGGGACTCGAAGGTGAGGTCCTGCTGAAGCACTAATGGTTCCAACGGAACCACCATCTCCGGATCATGCAAGTATTTCCTCAACATCGAGACATGGAACACACTATGCACACCTTGCATGGATTCCGGTAGCTCTAGGCGATAGGCCAACCTGCCAACTCGGGCGAGGATAGGAAAAGGCCCAACATACCTTGGACTGAGCTTTCCCTTCGTGCCAAAATGCACCACACCCTTGGTGGGAGATACTCGCAAGAGTACGTTATCACCCACCTCAAACTCCAAGTCTCGCCGCCTCACATCAGCATAGCTCTTCTGTCTGCTCTGCGCTGCGAGAAGGTTCTGCCGTACCTCCGCCACGCGATCAATAGTCTGCTGAACCCAATCCGGTCCAAGAACTGCTCTCTCACCCACTGCATCCCAACAAAGTGGCGATCTGCACTTCCGGCCATATAGTACCTCATAAGGAGCAGCCCGGATGCTGGAATGATAGCTGTTATTGTAAGCAAACTCCGCAAGAGGCAAATGATCCTCCCAGCTACCTTTCCAAGCCATCACACAGGCCTTGAGCATGTCCTCCAAAGTTTGAATGGTACGCTCAGACTGCCCATCTGTCTGAGGGTGAAAAGCGGTACTAAGGCGAAGCTGCACTCCAAAGCACTCTGCAAACTCTCCCAGAACTTGGAGACGAACTTCGCATCCCGATCAGAGATAATGGTCTTGGGTACACCATGCAATCTCACAATCTCCCGCACATAGATGGGAGCCAACTCGCTCGCTGAATTGGTCGTGCGGATGGGAATGAAATCTGCTTGAGACTTGCCGAGACGGTCCACCACAACCCAAACAGCATCCTTCCTCGTGGAGAACGAGGTAAACCAACCACAAAATCCATGGAGATGTCATCCCATGGCCATACAGAATCTCCAAGGGCTGCAACAGGCCGGTAGGGCGCTTATGCTCGGCTTTGATCTTCGGCAAATCCCACAAGACGCCACATACTTGGCAATATCCACTCTCATCCTTTTCCACCGTAAATTCTTCTTCAAGTCCCCTGTACATCTTGGTCTCCCAGGATGGACCGTGTACTGGTGCGATGAGCTTCTTTCAGGATGTCTTCTTTCACTTGAGATTTCGAGGCACGCCTGCACGGCCCTGAAACCTCAAAGCTCCGCATCATCAACAGTAAAGTCTCCGGACTTGCCTTCCTCAAGGCGTTTCCTCACCTTTGGAGCAAACGATCATCTTTGTTGTGCCTCTACTTTGCAGCTCGAGAATCGGCCCGACTCAAGAATCATTTGAGTTTCAGCCTGCACGGTCCCCGCAAAGCAATAGGAGACTCCCAAACGCTCAAAATCAGCAACAAGACAATCAACAACAGGGGGCATTGTCTTGCGACTGAGGGCGTCGGCCACCACATTTGCTTTCCCGGATGATCTTGGATAGTGAGGTCATAATCCTTTATCAACTCTAGCCACCTCCTCTGCCTCAAGTTCAAATCTTTCTGAGTGAAGATGTACTTGAGGCTCTTGTGATCAGTGAAAATATCACAAGACTCGCCGTACAGGTAATGCCTCCATATCTTCAATGCAAACACCACGGCGGTTAGCTCAAGATCATGTGTGGGATAATTCTGCTCATGCTTTTTCAGCTGCCTCGAAGCATAAGCAATCACCTTGCCCTCTTGTATGAGCACACACCCAAGTCCCAACCGAGAAGCATCAGAATAAACAGTGAAGCGCTTCCCCGGCTCGGGAAGGGTAAGAACAGGAGCAGTCACTAACTTCTCCTTCAAAGTGCAGAAGCTGTGCTCACACTCTGCAAATCCACCGAACTTCATCCCTTCTCGAGTCACCGTGAAAGTGGCTTGGCAAGGATAGAGAAATCCTGCACAAAATGCCGATAGTAGCCACCAACCCAAGGAAACTACGCACCTCTTTGACATTGGAAGGCCTCTTCCAATCCAAAGCTGAGACTTTGCTAGGATCTACAGATATGCCCTCTGGATTGATGATGTGGCCAAGAAAACCCACTTCGAAATCCGTAACTCGCACTTTTTCAGCTTAGCAAAGAATTGATTCCCCTCAGGTACTCGGCCAAGCCTCAAGTGTCGCTCATGCTCCTCTTCCGATTTAGAGTAAATCAGTAATGTCATCGATGAACACTACCACAAACTCATCAAGGTACTTGTGTAGCATACTGTTCATCGCCTCCATAAAGACAAATAGGGGCATTAGTTAGTCCAAAAGACATAACTTTAAATTCATAATGCCCATACCTAGTGGAGAAAGCAGTCTTCTCAATGTCCTGCTCCCTCACACGGATCTCGATTGTACCCGATCAAGATCAATCTTGGAGAACACCTTTGCTCCCTTGATTGGTCAAACAGATCCTCGATGCGAGGCAAAGGATACTTGTTTTTGACTTACTTGATTAAGAGCACGATAATCAATGCACATACGCCAACTTCCATCCTTCTTCGAGACGAAGAGGACGGGTGCTCCCCATGGCGAACGCTACGCCGAATGAAGCCTTTGGCCATGAGATCCTCCAATCGCTTCTTCAACTCGTCTTGAAAAGGTCGAGCCAAGCGGTATGGAGAGATAGAAATAGGTCGAGTGCCCGGAGCAAGATCAATACGAAACTCCACATTCCTCACAGGAGGTAGACCAGGCAACTCGTCAGGAACACATCAACGAACTCCTTCACTACAGAAATCTCCTCAATGGGAATCGAGGAAGATGGTTTCTCGAGACAAAGTCATGAGGAAACCCAACAGCCTCAAACGCCGACCGAGAAAACAAACTAGTCAAAGCAAAGCGGGAATCGAGGGTATACCACCCTGAAAGGTCAACTCTTCCCACGGACGGGCCTGCAAGGCAACCTTGTCTTCCGAAACAACAGATCTTAGCACGGCATCGATGCAGCCACCCATGCCCAAAATGACATCAAAAGGAGCCAATCGATCACCATGAGATTGGCAAAGAAAACCTCATCATCAATGGCAATGGTGCAACCAGGGCAAACCAAAGAACTAGCAATCAAACCCCGGGAGAATCGACTAACACGGACTCGTAAATCCGCTGAACTCCCAACTTAGCTCTACTAGCAAACTCCGACGACACAAAAGAATAGGATGCTCCTAATCAAATAGAACAAAGGCATCAACGGAATCCACGAGCAGAGTACCGAAACCACCTCTGGATGCCCGGTGACTCGGCGGTCGGCAAAGCGTACACTCCTGGTGGCGCCGACGTATGAGCCCCGACTCGGTGATGCCCTAACAAGGCTGAGGCGAAGGAGGCAATCGAGGAGGAGCAGGCAGCTGCGGGCACCGATCACGCGCCGGTGGCGCCCACGCAAAGGGTGGCTGAGAAACAGGGGCAGCCATCATGTGCACCGATCCTCCGGAAGACGCTGGCTGGAGTGGGAGGAGAAGACACCGCCTCCCACTTGATGATGCTACCGATTCATCCGGCAGACTCGTCCCGTATGGCCAGGCTTGCCACGGTGGTTGCAACTCCCGGTCCAACCACACTCAAGCACGGTGCTCACCACCGCACTCGAACGATCCGCGAAAATCCAATACAAAACACTTTTCTTTTGGTTCAGCTCAACTAAAGCCAAGAAAAACAAATAAACCGACCGTCAGAACGGCAGAGAACAACCGAAGGGAACCACCATCAACTCTTCTATTTGACTCCAGTCAACTACCCGATCAAGGACAGAAAGGATAAGCATTCTTCTCCTACAGGGGTTAATAGTTCTTCGGTGATGGCGCTAACCGGCCACACCGTCAAACCTCACCGTTACTATGAACCAAAAGAGGTGACCGAAACCCTTCGGCACCACAACCCCACTTTATCACCACAACAGGAACAATCCAATCATTTATACAGACAGACTCCGCAACTCTCTGGGAGCCTCGCCCCTGGCCTCCACGGCCACGGCGTCCACGGCCTCTACACCTTGGCATGGCTGCTTAGACAGACAACCATCCAAACACAAAAACATAAACACAAAATCACACAATCAAGATCATAGATCAAACATCATCATAAGCATATCCTTCATTAAATAATTAAGCGCAATGCAATGATGAACCAAAACCCCATCCTCTTGTGCAACAGGTGTGTCAAATTTTAGATTAGTTATACCACTTTTACAAGTTTTAATGTTGCTATCCTATAACAAAGTTTTAGTTAAGACCTAAGCCATGTTTCTAAGTTATTCCACATCACATTTTAGTTGTACCCTATAGCATGACACTAAAAATTCACATTCCAAGGACCTACAGCCCGCTCTGATACCAACTGTAACACCCCGGCATTTACTATGCCTGAATGTTACCAAACATAAGCTAAACAACAACTAAAAACCACATTTAACATAAAATTCCAGCAAAGGCGCATAGACTAAAAACCGAAATTTCGGCAGCACCTCCTTTGTTTTATCATGAAATTAAGGAACAGCAACAATATAGCATTATATGGCAATAAGAGAAACATCTAAAACAACAATAAATAAAGTCTTAACGACAATAAGAGACTAATATTAAGCTCTTAAGGTTCCAAGTGTCAAACAAACAATAGAACTCTCATTAACCAAGCTAAGACTTAATTTTAAAGACCATCACACGCAATTTATTATCAAACTAAATGAATTGACGTGGGGAAACATTAAGGTGAAGCAACGTGTGAGCGTGTGACTATTCCCCTTTCCCGCATGCCGTTCTCATGGTACCTAAAACAACAAGAAAACACAAGGGTGAGTTCGAAAACTCAGCAAGCATACTGCAATGGACAACAAGCATAACAACATGGCAATAACATCTTTCATCATGTATAACATCTCATTCATGAATACTTATCAATATCATCATCAATTTGTATGCGATGTAATGCATTGCTCCTGACCCTCTGGAACCTCATACCGGTATGGGAAGTACACACCCGTCGGTGTGCACCCTTTCCCCCTTCCATCCCGAAGATGGAGGGTGCCTACTCGCTTCCAAACACCACGTGGATGGAATCACGACATAGGACTTACTCACTGGCGTTCCGGACTAGTCATAACTTTCTCACCGACCTTGCCGGACTAGCTATGACTTTCTCACCGCCCTCGCCCTATCTCATGACATGCATGCAACCATGCCAAATATCATATTCAATTCACATATTAACACATGGCATCATAATATGTTAAACATGCTCATCATATCATATCAATCATTAAAACATGGCAAGTGGACATATATCATGTAGGCAATTCCATCTAATTTCAACATGCAACCTACAACCTGCTATCCATCACAACACACTTGCCTCAAACACGTGCAACGGATTGGCGGGAAGAAGAGGGCACTCCCGGGGTCACACCACCTGCACATAGACATCACACACTCACAATCATAACCTCAAAACAGTACACAAACCCCCATCTAACCCGACATTGCCAACTACTCGCAAAACCTAAAACAGAGGTTCTGTCCCGGCGGGACAGCAGCCTTGCAAAAGGCATAACTTGAGTTCTGGGACTCCGAATGAATTAAACGAGTACACCCTCGCGTAGCCTAGGAAATTTCCCAACTTTCTCTAGGTATAAGGAAAGTCTGATTCGGCCTCTAAAGTTGTTTAATCTACATATTACCGAGATCTGTTCCAATTACGTCACAGATTTTAACACGCTCGGTAAAACAGCCATAACTTTCAAACGTCTGATCGGAATTTAACGTGCTTTACGTCCACGGAAAGATAATTAAATTATCTACAACTTTCTAGAAGTCCGTACGGTCTGATTCAGATTCTAAATCGACGGAAACTCGAACCCTAGTTCGACTGCTCAATCTGCCCGAAAACAGAAACGTGGACAAGTTTAGATCTAACCCAAATTACTTCAAACCAGCGCCTCCAATTGATCTAAAAACTTGATAAACATCCTAATAACAGTACCTAGATCAAATCCAAGGATCCCCATGTTCATACCTTTGCCCGAAGCACAAAACTCCAATCAATCTCCGCGGATCTCCTCGCGAATCGCTCCTCGCTCCACGTTCCTCGCTCCTCGCTCCTCGCTCCTCGCTCCACGGGATGGATCCACGAGGTGCAGGGGTGGGGTGGCCACCCTAGGGCAGCAAGGGGTGGAGGAGAGGTGGTGGAGAGGTGGGGAGCAATGGGGCAAAGGGGAGGTGGAGGCGCACAAGAGGGAGAGGGAGAGGGGGAGGGGGCTAGGGCTAGGAGGGGAAGGGGTGGGGCGCACCAACAGCAGCATGGGCGCAAGGGGCTGGGGGAGTCCCTTGTACCAGCCCTCAACCCAATCCTAGTCCGTTACGGAGTCCTAATCCATCCCACCAAAGCCCACCAAGGCCCAAAACTCCTCCGGGAAGGCCCAAAACCCCAGCGGCCCTAAACGGCCCGGAAACGTTATTAACCCCCGATCCTTATGATTTTAACCTTATTTCCACATCTCATACTGTATTTAACCTTATCATGTTCAAAAATTAAGGATACGACACTCCGAGGTGTCACAGTTTTAGACTCTGCAGAGTTTGTACTGCTTTACCCACAAGATATGTTCTCCCTTTTTGCAAGCTATAAGACACACTTCCTTTGGTATGCCCGCGAGGAGTTCATAAAGAAACTGTTCGATTACTTGAACCTTAACTTTGCACTAGCCCAGTGACGTTACCCCTGACTATGATGGAAGCAAACAAACGGTGAAACAATAGTATTCAGGAGCCCGCGGCTCAAATGGTACAACAACAGCCCCAATTCATAGCCAGGCGTACACCGTTACAACGGCAGATGCCAACACCTCGGTGATGACACCTCCCTCGAGCAAACCAATACCCGGAATGCTCGTGCTACAACTGCCTACCAATGTGCAAAGCTAATTCCCAAATAATTTAATAAGTTAAGACTGTCCCAGTCCAGTACTTGTGGATGTACGGTTTACTTGGATCATGCAACACTACGTTCGGTCCTCAAAGTGACATGGGCGATAACTCCACCCTAGCTACGTACATGTTAAAACGTGTACAACCGGCTATTGCCAATAATCACCCACGTCAAAACAGTAGTTTTATTTTCCTTTTTATCAAACTACCAGTATCCTTTACTGCTTGAATAAACCATAAAAGATTTCATAAGGAAAAATGTGGGTGTAAATGTTTCCGACATTAATCTAAAGCAGTGCTAAGCATATGCAGATTTATAAGCGAGTATACCCAGTACAAAGAACTTAACCATTCCTATAGTTTTCATGGATCGTATGTCAACATGATTAAGGGAATCCATCAATTTGGGTTATAACTACCAAGTAACGCAAAATAAGGATTTATCGAAATATAAGCATGCAGGAAGATTCTTAATCACATTTTAGTTGATTATGAAATCTGGGATCAAAATGATCAAGGGGGTGCTTGCCTTGCTCCTCAGCGGTGTAAGCTGGGTTTGTGTCGTCGATAGCGTAGTCGGTAATCTCAGCGTCTATTCGTCGATTAAGAACATGGCAAAAAGAATACTTCAATATCGATAAAAGAAGCAAATACATAAACAACAAGGATAGCAGTTGAAAGATTCAAATGAAATCAATTCAAATCAATCAATGATGGCAATTACCTAATCAATCCAAATTAATCAAGTCATCAACATCGTTCACCATCTCATGAATTAACTGTGTTATAATGTCTTGGTCTAAAGAGTAAAGCTTAAGGCATACAACACGGCTACTTTTCTTTATGTATTATTTCTTTTTAATTTACGAATTCAGGAAGCTAAGATTGTAGGATTATATTTAACAAAGTTCATTTGTAGGGTATATGACTAATTGTACTAAAACTAGTTAGTATAAGCAACCTTAGTCATGTCAAAAGATAGCACATGGTGAATCCTAACTTTTATCTTACCAACTGGTTCTAATCAGTGTAATGAGCACCAAGAAACTAGTTTCATTCAATTTGGATGCTTTTTCATTAAGTTATCACAACTATATTAAATCTATGCATTAAGTAAAGTTCTAACATGAAATTTTCACAAACTAACTCCAAATCCGAATCTAATTACATATTTGAGTAGTATTTGACCTAAGGATTCCAACAAAGTTGGTTTCACCCAATTTGGACTTTGTTTGCAAAATCTCTATATGCTATATATTCAAATTTCACTCTTTAAATTTAAATTCAAGTTTAAATTGCTAAACAAGTTTGAAATATTTTTGCAGATTATGAAACTAGGGAATTTATAATGAATTTACAAATTTGTTTCATTTGATTTGGAGTTATAGATCAAAAGATATAGCCATTTGAATCTATTCGGTTTAATGAAATTCAAGAAAAAGGGAAAATACGTTTTCCTTCAGGGAAAACGCATTCTCAGCGTTTGTGCGGGCTGGTTTTGAACTCGGGTTGCGATCATTTGGCGGCTTGGCCCCACGCCGTCGCTGGCTCACGTCTGCGCGCTGCCAGTTGCTCGTGTGGCTGACTGCTTGGACCCGCATAGCAGCGAGAGGTGCAAGCGCATGAGCGAGGGAGGGGTTTGGCTGACCCGTGGGGTCTACACGGCAGCCGATCGCTGTGTGGTCGACGCCGGGCCCACGGCGATGAGCAAAAGCAGAGAAGGTGGTCGACGACCTTGCCGGCGGCAAACCGGCGACGTCGATCGGGTTTGACCGACGGCTACGGCTTCACGGGATCAAGGTGAGTCTAGGGGATTACTTGGACAGGGGTGGTGTTCGGGGAAAACATGCTCACGGCGATGACCGGCGGCGCTCCACGGTGGCGCAAGGTGCGGCGACGCTATGGGGATTTTCGAGCTGGCAGGACATGCGCGAAAGCATCTAGAGGACCTAAGGACTCTATTCGAGTTCTTGGACTGGAGGATGGGTGGCCGGGTGGTGTTCTCACCGTGCAGAGGCGGAGGCGGAGGAGGTTGCACGGCGCGGGGGTTCTCCGATTTACTTCGGGCTGCAAGATGAAGTGCTATAGCTCCGTGAGTATCTGTAGATGCTCAAGGGTTCATTAATTTGGACGTTCCCTTAACGGGTTGTGCGAATTTGAGTTTTCCCCCAAATCGCGATCCGCCGGAGCTGAGGAAGATGAGTTCGGCCAGGGTGGTTCCGGGCGTTAGAGTGTATATGGTGGGGCGTGTTGATTTGAAGAGGTCGCTACGCACTCGGTGGGTGCTTAAATAGAAACGAAGGGCGACCCGTAGGGCTTGGGCAACGGATAAGGTGGCGGCAGCCAACTAGGGCATGCTCTGGAGATCTCCTTCGGCTCGGTCAAGGCATGGGCGCGGTTGGAAGCTGGCAGCGGTTCGCCAGGGTGGCCTCGAGGCGTGGAATTGCGGCGGGAAACGACAAGGAAGCGAGGCGGTTCGGTCGACTCCGTCGAGAGTGAGAGAGAGCAGAGAGGAGGAAGGAGATGGAGCTGACCTTCGGGGTCCACAAAGCAGAGGGAGAGAAGAAGGAAAGAGAGGAAAGGGAGAAGCTGACGCGTGGGGCAGGAACCCTCTGGGTCCCTGTCGGCAGCGGTGCCAGCGCACGGGTCACTGGACACG
Organism: Rhipidocladum racemiflorum; assembly: GCA_036346355.1. NCBI lineage: Eukaryota > Viridiplantae > Streptophyta > Magnoliopsida > Poales > Poaceae > Rhipidocladum > Rhipidocladum racemiflorum. The sequence continues at coordinate 34,068,299 of CM070585.1, forward strand.
TGGGCCCGCACGTCAGGATGGGGGAGGAGTGAACTCCAGTTGCTTCCATGGACAGCGCAGCTAACCATTAAATTCACGGTCAGGACTTCACTGGAAATTTTCGAAACTTTTTGACCGAGTTGATGGTTAAGTCTACTAGCTTCAGTAAAATTTTGGAGTTAAAATTATTTACCATTTATTTATAATAATTCTGACAATGTCGGCTGCACTGAAATTCTATTTCGATTTCTGCATTGGTTTATGGATTAAATAAACATATTTATTTTTGAAATTTTTACTGAAGGTGTGTTTCTATAAAATGGACCTACCATAAAAATTTCAACATTAAATTCGCATTATTTATTTTTCTAAAATTCTTTTACTGATTTCTGCAGAATTCCTAATCTGCCTAAATTAAATACTAAAACATAGCAAAAATGCTTATTAATTTTTGAAAATTTTTGAGGGTGAAGGTGATATGACTGAGGTCTTATGGTAAAAATTTCAAGGTCTAGAGTGCTCCACGTTTATCTCTAAAAATCTGACATTGGTCTAGACAGCAATGGAATTTGCTAATTAAATTATTTTCTTTACTTCTAAATACATTCACATGGTCTTTTGACCAGCTAGGGGTGCATTCTAGAGCTTAGCAAGGTTATAAAAAGATTTACTATGGTAAATTTCATTTCTTACCTTTTCACCATTGGTATTTTCTCTTTTCCATTTTCTTTCTATAGTCCAAACAAGCATTTCATTCAATCAACACATAAGCAATTGCACAAGAAATGATTTCACATTTTTAATATTTGATTTTTATTATTTTATAAATTTGAGGATGTTACATCCTACTAGGATTAGGATTGTATTCAGGACTCCTTGTGTTTTGCTCCTTTAAATAGGAGGGGTGTCTCCTGTTGAAGGGCAATCAAGGTGAGCTGAGCGCATTGAGAGCCTCAAGCTCAGTTTTAGGGTTTGTACTCTTTTGATGGGAGTACTTTAGACAAAGGAAATAAAGATCAATTCTTCCAAGATTCCTGCGTGCTAAAGCAACCGCGTTGCTACAGTGTTTTCTGTTTTTGGTTCTTGTTTGCATGCTTGTTCTTGTTCTAGATTGGTTCTTGTTCTTTGAGTTTCATCTTGATTTGATCCATAAAAACCTTTCTAGGGTATTGATATAGAGTTTCTCAAAGTTTAGTTGATTAATCTTTTGAAGATCTTGTTTAATCTAGAAGTTTTGATTAGATTAATTCTCGTCAAGTTCTGGAATAGTAAACTTGTGAAGCTCATAACTCGTGATCCGTAAGTCCGATCTAGTTTCTTGTGTCCAAATTTCAGATTGATCTAACGGTTGGATCTCCGGGAATTCGCGTTTTACCAAACCTCTATCATTCTGTTTTTGTCGAATACGAGGCAATTATTTGGTTCCGTTTTGGGGTGAACATTTAGTAGATCAAGAATTTGGTTTTAGCTTTCGCACAATCATTCAGCCCCCTCTGATTGCTATATTCGTATACTTCGATCCTACAAGTGGTATCAGAGAAGGTTTACAAGCCTTATGAAGTTCCTGCAAATGACAACGTCAACGACGCCAATCGCGCACATGTTGAAGCAAATAGCAAGGCACGCAACTTGATCATCCAAGGTTTTGGTCACAGCGACTTTGATCGAGTGGTTCATCTTCGATCCACATATGAGGTATGGAAATCTCTTTGTGATTACCATGAGGGTTCTAACACTGTCAAGGAGGTTTGCCAAGACATCTACAAGAAGGAGTACATGCGATTCGAGATGAAACCGGATGAGTAGGTAGATGACTTCTTTGCACGCTTTAATAAGATTCTTAGCAATCTACGTGCTGTTGGAGTCAACTATACTAATGCGGCCAATGCTAGATAATTGCTTAGTGCTTTGGACATGTCGGTGTGGGAGATGAAAGTAACATCTATACAAGAATCCACTGTCATGAGTACACTTACTTTAGATGTTCTTTATTCTAAGTTGAAAACTCATGAATTAGATGTTTTTGCTCGAAAATTTGGTATTCTATACAACATGTGTCCCGTATTTACAATTGAACACAACATATTTGAATATTTACAGAAATCTCAACTATACCCGAAATTAGGAATTTCGTGTATCCATTCCCGAAAATAGGGAATTCAGTTTTGGTGTATTTGAAAACAGGAATTTCGGGTAAGGTATAAACGAAAATGGCATTTTCGGGTAAGGGCTATACCCGAATTTAGGAATTTCGGGTATGAGGTGGCACCCTCATACCCGAAATTGGTGATTTCGGTAATGAGGTGGCCTGCCATTTTGGGAAAAATTAATATTTCATACAAGTTTGCACTCATGATTTAAAAAAAATTCATATTTCATACAAGTTTCCACTCATAATTTCAAAAAAATTCATATTTCATACAAGTTTCCACTCATAATTTCAAAGCGACACAATTTTTTGGCCTATTTAAAAAAAACCCATCCACTCATAATTTCAAAAAAATATAACAGTTTTCGGTTAGTATTTTTTGTATCTTTTTGGTTTCAAAAAAATGATATAATAGTTTCACGTTGTAAAAAAAAACAGTGATGAATTATCTGAAAAATCGCTTCTTAAGAAACCAAACTTTGGAAAATTTTGATGTTCGAAACCTGGAATTTCGGGTTACCCTATACCTGTATGGCATACCCAAAACCCCAAAACATTGGTTAAGGATTTTTTTTCATTTTTTTTCATTTTTTTTTCTGATTTTTCAACCGGAGCTGATTCAAATGGAAATGACCGATTTAGTTATATTTCTCTGTAAAATTTAGAAATCGTTTGCTGATTCAAATGCAAATAACCGCACCATATCGCGCCATATGATAGTTGAGAGATTACGGGAAACAAACATCGGGGTTACAGATGAGCGGCAATAATGGCTTAAAGTTGAACATGCCTTAGGTAAACGAAACAACAAGGGCCCTTCTGGTACACTACTGAGTGCACCGGGGATATTTCCCCTTGTGCAACCCATCGGTGCCTGCCGCCCTGGCCCTAGCCGTCCTCTCACGCTTCCTGTCACTCTCGGCCTCCCGCTCTACCGCAAGGCGCTGCCTTTCGGCCTCCCTCTTTGCATACATTTCTTCGTGATGTTTCATGCGCTTCTCCTCCTCGTCCTGTTCACGCCACTGCTGCTCTACCATAGCTCTACGATGCGAGTATTCCCAATTTCGCATCCTCTCCATCTCAGGAGTCTGCTATGCGTCGTAGAATTTGATGAACTCGCACAATGGAGGCTGCGATTGGTGACAGCAGATGGTATTACAGTATTAAAGTTTGCATGGTTTGATGTAACATCAAATGCGAGTACAAACTTACCGGGCTTTTCCGTCGCATCCGCGTCTCCAGCGTTGGCTCGGAGTCGTAGTTGCGGCAGCTCCAATACCTCATACCGTAGGTGTACGAGTTGTCTAAAGACTTTTGGAACTGGCAAGGATCCTGTAACACCCCAAAAATTTGCTTTTCTTAAATTCATGTGTGATTTGGCACTTTGGTGAATTTTTAGAATTTTCTGGAATTTATTTGGCTTTATTTGGAATTTATTTGAATTTATCCCATTTTGAAATAATTAAAGAATTTAACTTTGCAAATAAAATTTTGTTGAAAATATTTTATTTGAGTCCAAAATGCCCCAAAATATTTTCCAGAATTTTTCTGTAATTTTTCTGAGTATTTTACTATTTTTCTTGAATTAAATGAATTACTGGAAATTATTTTAATTATTAAATCGCTGGAAAAATCGAGTCGGGTCAAGTATCGTTTCATCCGATCAACCCGAAGTCCGAGTCGACTCGAGTCCGACCCGAGCCACGTGACTTGATCGAACCAAGGCCCAAACTCCTAATCGTTGTGGACCGTCGGATCAAGATCCAACGGCCAGGATTTCGCATCAGCTTCGACCGGATCCGGTCCGGATCCGATCTCGCGCGCGCATCGTGGCCGCTGATCGTGCCACGTGGACGGCTGTCCGTCGTCGTCCCCGTCCGAGTCCGGGACGGACTCCTCCGCCGCGTCCCCGCTAGGGTTCCGATTCTAGCACGCATCCCGGGGGTATTTAAGGCATGGGACATCTCCCGAGGTTGCCCGTTGCCGCGCGCACCTTCCGCCCCTAGTCTTCGAGCTTGAGCCGCCACCAGCTAGCCGCAATCGCTCGCCGTAGTTAGATCTTACCTCCGCCACGGTTTTTGCCGTGCCCCGCCGTCATCCGTCGCCCTTCGCAGCCATTAAGCCTAGATCCGAGACCCCCAGGTCAAGCCGCGTCGGTGAGGACATCTCACTTCGCCGGAGGACCCTCGGAGCGCCGTTCCACGCGTCATCGTCCCCGACTCCGGCAGCCCGAGCCCCGCCGCGACGCCATCACCGCGCGAAGCTTCTCGACCGTCCGATTCTGATCCAACCGCTGCGGTGAGTTCACATGCTTCCAAACCTGATTAGATCTGGACCGTTGGATCAAGATCCAACGGCCCACGATCACCACGCGTCGTGAGCAAAGATTAACGTAGGGTTAGATCCGACCGTCCGATCTAGATCGAACGCCCATGATCACCGTGTAGATTATAACGGAGTTAACCTAGGTAGATCTAGACCGCTGGATCTAGATCTAACGGCCGTGATCATGCCACGCAGCCGCCGCCGCCGCGGCGTTGAGTCATCGACAAAGTCGCGTGCGCGCCGCCGAGCTTGGCATGATCGCGTCACCGACATGCGGGGCCCGCATGTCGATTGTCTCGCCCGAGAGTCGCACCGCGCACGTGACTCCATCGACGTGGGACCCGCGTGTCAGCGACCCGAGCCGTGGACCGGGTCCACGGTGGACCGAGCCGCACTGTGCGCCGAGTCCGTGAGCCGGCTGACGTCAGCCAGCCAATCAGGAGCCAACGCGTGTCACCCATGACGCAATAAATAATTTCCGAAAAAGAAAATGATTTAATAATTCGGTTTAATAATTGATTTGAATTTCAAAACTTCAAACGCTTATAACTTTTGCGTTTCAACTCCGATTTGAACGATTCAAATTTATAAAAATTCATAAAATTCAGATCTACTCAAATATGAATTTTATTTAATTTTTGGACTAAATTTTTTCTCTGTAATATTATTTAATTGATTATGTAAACTTTAAATAATCATAACTTTTGTGTTTTAACTCCGATTTGAGCGATTCCAGTTTCTAAAAATTTATAAAATTATATTCTCTCTGTTTATGAACTTTATTTGGATGTTTGGACACTTTTTGTCTACTGTTTTATTCATTTGTTGCTATTTGCACACGTTACGAGTAGACATTGAAGTGCCGGAAGGATTCGAAGGAGAAATATTGACCCAGGAGCCAGCTCAGGACCAAGAACAAGTACTCTTTGAAGGCAAGTTGTGCTTTGACCATGTTGATCCTATTTTGAAACCTATTTTGATTTAATTTATTGCATGCTAGTTCAATTAGAAAAATACTTTATTTAAATATGGGAAATTAGATAAATGCCAAATTGCTGTATGACACCTTGGTTAATTATATATATGTGCCATGACCCTTGTCACCCTAGTTGTGGTTTACTAGTTGGACATTATTAAATTGCCAACATGGGAATTTAGACCGTTGTAGTATATCGCTTAGACCTGCTACGTGCTCATGACATGATTTTTGGATAATCAAATGTTAATATTGACTTAATGATATATTGAACTTGTTTTGGGAAGGTATCATGTGATGTTGTTGGCACGTGGTGCATGGTAATCAACTGGGGTTTGATAAATTGTTTTCGACCGGGGCATGTGGCAAGAATGATCGGGTGAACCAGTTGTGGCACCGGAAACGTTGGTTTGGTTCTTCGGGTAGTCTTGCCCTGGTCACCCTAAGGACTTAACCTTGCAAGCCTTTGAACTGGGTCAATCGTGCAACCACATGTCTGTAATGGGACGGACCTAGTTGATTAAGTTGCTAATAACGTACCTGTGGGACCTCAGGATGTCAACTACACCCTTTGTGTAAGTTGAACGGGGGAGCGTACCGGGGCTGCGGCCAGGTACCCATCTAACGGTTGGTTGGCCTAAACTTCGCCTTAGCTAAGGGAAGGGTTAGTGTGCAACAACCGGAGAGGACCACTTGTATTGTTAGAAGTTTCCGAAAGACTTTGTTACGGGAACTCGCCTTTGTGGTGTTTGACTGTATCTTGTGGGTAAAGTGCATAACCTCTGCAGAGTGTAAAATCTATTCGAATAGCCGTGTCCGCGGTATTGGACATCGCTCGGGAATTACAGTCAAGGGTTAGACTTTATCAAAAATAACTTGGACTTAGAAAGAGAGTTTGGTTTAAAGAATGATGTTGATGGAAATGTGGACTAGGATTGGGAAAGATGCTTATTAAACTCCTGGAAAAGTTATTGATTTTATACTTGTTTTTACTGCTTTCGAATCTACTTATGATACCTGTCAAATGTCAAGCATCGCAAATAAACCTTGAACTATTCCATTGTACGAAGCCATGCATGTAGTATATTAGCTGCATTTTGTGCATGACTTGCTGAGTACCAAGTACTCACCCTTGCCACAATACAACACCAGTTGAAGAGGAGACTACACCAGCTTTGGAGGAGGAGCTCCAAGAGGAACCGTCTACTTATGGAGTGAGCCCAACGCTGCCTGTGGTATACTGGATAGCGCCACGAAGTTATCTTATTTTTCCGCTGCTATTAATTCTCTCTTAATAAGTTTCGCCCTGCGTGGCGTATATTTGTAACTCCACCATAAGGTCGAGTAACCAGTTTGACTATTTAATTAAAGTACTTATTTAGCATCGAGTGGTATGATTGTGATATTTACCGATGTTAAGACTGTGTGCACTAGCGCGTTCCTGGACTAGTGCTGAATACACAGAGGGTCCGGATTTGCAAATTCGGGTCCCGACAGATCCCCGCATAGGCACATGGGGACCTGCATGCCTTCGGGGATGTCTTCGAAAAGGCTGTGCCTTGGGGGCGAGGGGTACTCTATTGGCACTAGTTGGCTGGCTGGTGGACTTGTGCTCCGTGTATCATCTTCCCTCCGATTGGCCCAAAGCTTGCTTGCCTGGTTGGTGTGATTATTAGTAGGCGACCACTGGGGATTAAATAGCCAGCCATACGAGAGAGTGGCGGACTTAAGAGAAGTTGAAATCCGCTAGCATCGGATTCCTCTACAACTTTGCATGTGATGGGACATGAGGCTGGCTATGGCCACAGCTTTAGACAGGGAATCCCTCCCATAATCAGCCAGAATGCTTTATACAGCTTTCATTGCAGGTGACAGGTCGTGCATCTTTGATTGAGGGTGACAGGTCGTGCAGCTTTGTTTGCGGGTGACAGGTCGTGCAGCTTGTGATACTTAGGGTTATTCCACAATTATAATTTACATGGAAAGAAAGGTGTATATGAAATATTTTTGCAGAACTTGATGGTCCATATATTAAGAGGCATGGGAGAAGGGGAAGTGGCCTCGATGCACTGAGTAGATGTCTAGTTGTAACTATTATTTTCATTGTTCGTTGTACTCCTTTAAGTTTTAAGTCGTGATAAAGAGTGTGGTCCAACTTATTTTTCGTAGTGACATCTTACTTATGATTCACCCTCTCGTTTTCCTTGCTCCCACACTCGTTTTGCAAAAAGGTGGTTCTCGGCTATGATACTTAGGGTTATTGCGCTACTACAATTTACTTGTAAAGAAAGGTGTAAAAGAAATATTTTTGTACAATATGGTAGTCCGTATATCATAGAGCAAATCTGGTCCATTCTTCAAAAAAATAATAGTTAACATATGTGACGCTTTGATTGAGGGTGGTAGTCGTGCGACTTTGTTTGCGGGTGACAGGTCGTGCAGCTTGTGATACTCAGGGTTATTCCGGATTTATAATTTACATGGAAAGAAAGGTGTATATGAAATATTTTTGCAGAACATGATGGTCCATATATTAAGAGGCATGGTAACGACAAATCATATTAAAGGCATAAAATACAGCGTTGAAATGGATAAGTTACAACATAACATTACAACGTGGGAAAGACAACGGTGGAATACGAAGCCTTACCAACGTACATGACGGGTGCCTCACTAATACATATTATTTCAACGACTATAGCGATATAGGATTACAATGATCCAGAATCATCACTATCTATATCAATACCCTCATCTTCTAAGTACTGCCAGTGGTCGCGTTTGCCCTCCTCATCACTCTGGTAGTCACATGGAAGACACAAGTCTGGGTCTACATCTTCGATGTCCTCTTCTGTGGCAACCTGCGGACGGTTGCGAGCTATGGCTTGAAGGTCCGGATGTTCTGGCTGTGGGGGGTCTGATTGCAGTAACTCGTTCGACTGTATGGCAACCATTTCGAGGCTACTAGCTATAGCTTCGATGTCAGTCACAAAGCTGTTGAATTCGTTGGCACTTGAACTTGTGCCAAGACTAAAGTTGTCTTTTGCAATTTTATTCAGGTCAGCTGCGATACCATCTATTTCTTTTATTGTCCAGGCCAAACCTTTCTTGAGCCGCTCCGGATCCTTGTCCATCTACACATTGGTAGCAATTATATTTCAGCCTAAAAGAGTAGGATTCAAGCATAACTGGAATATTTCTTCGAACAAAAATATAAAAAAGAAATAGATGGCCTCAAAGCCCCCAAGAACCAATCAATATCCGTTGTACTTCACTGACCCAACAACACAACAACGTAGCTTCGCTGGTGTAAATAAGTTTTGTAAATAATACCTGTGAAACACGAAGCCGGAATCAAATATTGGGAAAAAGGAAAGCTAAACCACCAGTTCTACTCTCTGTGTTGTGGGTTTTCTCAACTCACTCGCAGCTTGATGACCTCGAAACAATGGCTCACGATTGCCTGATAGAAATACATGCGGCCTTGTAATTTATAGCGAGGGCGCGAGGGAGAAACGAGCCAGCTGGCGGCACATCAGCGCTCGTAGCGAGGGGCCAAGATAGGAATGCGGCACGTGGGAGCGTTTGCAGTGCGCGGTGGGGGTCCAGGCTTTAGATTCGCTGCATCTGGCATTGGCCAGCACCTTGCGGCACATTAGCGTGCGAGGCGAGGCGCCGGGACAGGAAAGCGCCACATGGCAACGCGTTCTGTTGTATTTGGGGTCTGGCTGGTAGCTTGTCTGCCCAAGTGGCCTCGACAGAGCCGTGGCGATGTGATGTCAATTCGAGATTTTGCAGCTTTTTCAACGTGTTGTCCAAATCGCCTGAGAGACCTGCATGCTCAACGTTTCCTCTTGGGGTTGTCGAACTCCTCGCGTTCTTAATTAATAGCCAGACAAATGCATGCATCTGCGAACATCCATGCGAGACATGGCCCTCGCTTTCGGTGGTTCGATTAGACTTGATAGGACGGCAATAATGCCGCTGGTGCTGGGAGGGAATCGACCCTGGCTATAGCTTAGCTGCACCGGCAAGAGCCTGGAGTGGCCGACGGCACATTAACGTGCGAGGCGAGGGGCCGGGACAGGAGAGCGGCACGTGCCAGCCTTTGCAACGCGCTGTGGGTGCCTAGCTGAAGCGAATCTGCAGCTGGTACTGGCCTGGCAGTGGCCAGCCAACAATTGGCAGCACATTAGCGAGGGAGGGGAGGGGCCGAGATCGGAAAGCGCCCCGTGGCAGCCCGTAACGAGAGTCGTAACTGATATATCTTTTAAGAATATGGTAGTCCGTATACCAAATAGCAAATCTGCTACATTCGCCCCAAAAAACAACCTCGAAAATGCTTTTTTACGGGCCGCCCAAAAGCCTTCATCGTTAGGGTTCGCGCGCGAATATAATACTTAGGGTAATTCGGGGTTGAGAATTTATATGCAAACAGAGTTGTAAGTGAGATATTTTTACAGAACATGGTAGTCCGTATACCAAATAGCAAATCTGCTACATTCGCCCCCAAAAATAACTTCGAACATGCTTTTTTACGGGACGCCCAAAAGCCTTCATTGTTAGGGTTTGTGCGCGGCTATAATACTTAGGGTAATTCGGGGTTGAGAATTTATATGCAAACAGAGTTGTAACTGAGATATTTTTACAGAATATGGTAATCCGTATACCAAATAGCAAATCTGCTACATTCACCCTCCCGCCACCTGTGCCTACGTACCGCCACCTTTGCTGTCATATCAACTTTTTCAGCCTTCTGTCATATCAGATTTTGCAGCCTTCAGCCGCGAATATGGTAAACACGGGTGTCCATGACCCTTCTGTCATATCAACTCTTTCAGCCTTCTGTCATATCATATTTTGCAGCCTGCAGCCGCGACTATGATAATTAGGGGTCTTGCGCGAGTTCGTATTACATGCAACGAAAGGAGTACATGACACATTTCTTCTACATATGGTGGTCCATATATGGATGAGCAAGTCTGCTCCGTCCGACCCAAAAAATAGCTTCGAACATTACTGTTTACGGGCGGCCGAAAACCCTTCGTCGTCATGGTTCGGCCGCGACTATGATAATTAGGGGTCTTGCGCGAGTTCGTATTACATGCAACGAAAGGAGTACATGACACATTTCTTCTACATATGGTGGTCCATATATGGATGAGCAAGTCTGCTCCGTCCGACCCAAAAATAAGCTTCGAACATTCTGTTTCACGGCGAAAACCCTTCGTCGTCATGGTTCGGTCGCGACTATGATAATTAGGGGTCTTGCGCGAGTTCGTATTACATGCAACGAAAGGAGTACATGACACATTTCTTCTGCATATGGTGGTCCATATATGGATGAGCAAGTCTGCTCCGTCCGACCCAAAAAATAGCTTCGAACATTACTGTTTACGGGCGGCCGAAAACCCTTCGTCGTCATGGTTCGGCCGCAACTATGACAATTAGGGGTATTGCGCGAGTTCGTATTACATGCAAGGAAAGGTGTTCATGAGATATTTCTTCTGGATATGGTGATTCGTATATCGATGAGCAGGTCCGCTCTGTCCGACCCAAAAAAAAGCTTCGAACATTATCAGCATTTCTGGCGGCGAAAACCCTTCGTCGTCATGGTTCGGCCGCGACTATGATATTTAGGGGTATTGCACGAGTTCGTATTGCATGCAAGGAGAGGTGTCTATGAGATATTTGTTCTGGATACGGTAGTCCATATATCGATGAGCAAGTCCGCTCCGTCCGACCCATCAAATAGGTTCGAACATTACTTTTCACGGGCGTCCGAAAACCCATCGTCGTCACGGTTCGACCGTCACTATGATAATTAGGGCTATTGCAAGAGCTCCTATTACATGCAAGGAGAGGTGTTCATGACATATTTGTTATGGATATCGTAGTCCTTATATCGATGAGCAAGTCCGCTCTGTCCGATATATGGACTACCTTTCTTTGCTACACAAATATACTGCCACAATAACCCTAAGTGCTATTGCCAACGCTAACTTTTACTAGAAATTTCGTCAGCACCTCCCCTGAAACTAGGACATCCACTCCACAGACAAAAGACAACATTTAATACGACAATAAGATTGAAACTTAAGAAAACCAACCAATCACAAACATGGATCATGGTACGAACTAACCATCATGGCCCAACTTATTACATGCAAGTACCACAGAATAATTACAAGATATAAACTCAATAACATTACAAGCAATTAGTTAGTATGAAATTGTGCTAATGCAAAACGTGACCGTGCCACCACTCCCATCCATTCATGTCGACTTCAAGGTTCCTACAAAGAATAGACAAACAAATTGAGCACAAACTGGCATATATTAAAACATTAAAGTGAAACACTAGAGTGAAACATTAGTGTAACACCCCATAAATCTAAACTGTTGTACAATAAAAATTCAACAGCATTCCCCCTAAAACAGGACAATACGGAAGCAATTCATAAAACCAAGGTCCATGATAAGCAATTCAAATAGGAATAATATCACGACATCAAAACTAGAGACAACAAGTCTAATTCAACCAGGTATCAACCATAAACATAACACATCTCTAATGGGACAACCATAAACGAGAATAAGTTTAAAGGGGACAACAATGGGTCTATGTGTAATAAAATTTCAGCCAACTAATGAATTATTTAATGCACTAGTTCATGTGAGTCGTGATGACACCAGAAGATTTATTGTGTTGCTAGCCCACCTTTCATGCTGACGACTCACGTGCGCTACCTGGAAACATCAAAACAGCAACTAGTGAGATTGGGTAATCTCAGCAAGCGGAACAACTAATACAAATAACACATCCACCATAAATCTAGCATACCACATTCCTCATATACAATACCACATCATAGAGTTCACACAACTTCAGTAAAATGCATATGATTGTGCACATGCTTATGCCATGATCCTCCTCACCGTGCCCCTTCTCAGGAACACACGGTGTTGTACCGGTACGGTCGCGCACGCTGGCGTCGACAAAACTTCCAATGCATGATAATGCAGTTAATGCTTCATGCATGAATTCATTCAAAATCTCCTAAACTGAGTTCACATGTTTGCCTCTCATCTTATAGCATGGATAGAAAGCAAATAACATTGAGATGAAGTAATTAGACAATTCATCAGGTAAACAACATCATTCTTCACCATACTCATGATTCATAGCCAAACCACAATATCACAATGGTAGTCAGAATATAGCAATCCTATAAGCAAGCAATTAAACCATGTATGATTGCTATAATTGGAGATTATAATGAAGGCGAAGCAAACAACGATGCATAGCTTAACAATACATCTACTTCCACTTGCCTTTACCGACGTGGACGATGAACCTAGTTGCGCCCAGCAGTGGCACCACCTGAACAAACATTATTTCAGTACATAGCGACATCACAATTGATCACACAATTCAAACACACGCTTCCTACTCCCCGTTCCCATTTAAACGCCAAAAAACCCCGATCTGTCCGGATCGAACAGCAGCACCCTCTCTTCCCAATTTCGTATCTTTTTTCTACTGTTCATAAAAATACAAAAAAAATTACATAAGTTAGATATTGACGAGATCTACAACTTTCATGAAGGTCAAAAATTTCAATTCCGCTGTTAAATATGCCTAAAAAACCGTCCAACACAGTGGACGAAATCTGTTTCTAGATTCTGTTCGTCATCTTCCAACAGCGATAACTCTCAAACGGAAGGCCTAAAAATTCTAAAAAAATTACAGAAGCTAGGTCGCGACGTTATCTACAACTTTTTAGTTATAGGTTTTTGCAGGAAAAATCATCTATGTCACGTAAAACGCGAAACAATCCGCACTACACAATCTCCCCTTTCAGAAACAGCACCACGTGAACAACTACCCTTCTACCCCATCAAATCCATCCAAACCAAACACCACCAGATCTAAAACACTCCCAACCCTAAGTAGAACAGGGGAAAAAAATTGGAAATTTACCTAGAGTCCTTCCTTGAGAATCCACGAAAAACACGCGACGAACACCAAATCTAAAAATCTGCTCGTCCTCCACACCTTCTCGGATCCTCTTCTCGATTGCGAACTAACCGATAAGCTTCAAGCGTCACTGTCTCCCTCTCCGCCGTTGAGCCTACCTTCTGATCAAATCCTCAGGGCTAAACACCACTGGTGGATGTATCTCCCTTTGTCCTGCGGCTTGTGACGGACCCAACCTCCCCGTGCCTGCTGGTACATCCAAATCCTCGTCTTGGGGAGGGGGGCCCGTTGCGATGGAGTATCCTCCTCCGCTCGCGGAGATCGCGTTGAACCAGTCACGTGGATCAACAGGCCCTAAGGGAGCTGTATGGCGTACGTATGTCGATGTTTATGAGGTCCCTGCCTGGTGCGGAGGCCCCTGTAGCTTGTAACACCCCAAAATTTTGCTTTTCTTAAATTCATGTGTGATTTGGCACTTTGGTGAATTTTTGGAATTTTCTGGAATTTATTTGGATTTATTTGGAATTTATTTGAATTTATTCCATTTTGAAATAATTAAAGAATTTAAATTTGCAGATAAATTTTTGTTGGAAATATTTTATTTGAGTCCAAAATGATCCAAAATATTTTCCAGAATTTTTCTGGAATTTTTCTGAGTCATTTGCTATTTTTAATGAATTAAATGAATTACTGGGAATTATTTTAAATATTAATTGCTGGAAAATCCAACTCGGGTCAAGTACTGTTCATCCGACCGAAGTCGGACTCGAGTCCGACCGAGCCGCTTGACTCGACCGAACCCACTCCTAACCCTAATCAATCCCAACCGTTGGATCAAGATCCAATCGCCGAGATCCGGCCCACCTGCACCGAAGCCGCGGTCCGACCGACCGGCCGCGCCGCGCGATCGTGGGCCGTTGGTTGTGCCACGTGGACGGCCACGATTTCATCGTCTCCGCCGAGTCCGAAGCTGGACTCCGCCGCCCGTGTCATGCCGCCGTGGAGAGCTAGGTCTCCGTTTTACGCACGGACGCCGAGGCTATTTAATGCCCGGCATACCCCGAGGATCGCCATCCCACGCCGGTTCCGAAACCTAGCTCGCGCCGCTAGGATCCCCACCGCCTCGCCGTTATTGCTCGCCGGAGTTGGAAGTCTGCTCCGCCGCGATTAAACGCCGATATTGCCGCCGCTGGCCGTCGCCCTCTCCGCCGTCATCAAGACCGGATCCGATTCCCCAAGACGAGACACGCTCGAGTACCTCACCTCGCCGGAGAAGCCTGGCGCCGTTGGACTCGCTGCCGTCTTCATCTCCGGTGGCCATCGCCCGTCGCGTCGCCATCGCCGTTCATGAAGCTCGCTACCGTCCGATCCAGATCGCACGGCTAGGATCTCGCCACGCCACCCCGCCGGTGAGATCACGCTTGAACTCCAGATTCATCCCGACCGCTGATCTAGATCCAACGGTCCGAAATCAATGCGTTAACCTAAAACGCGTGTCAACACTAGATCCAATCCGCGCCGCTGATTTTCAAATCAACGGCCGAGATCGAGCCACGCGCCCAGGAAGTTGGACCGACGCGGCCGGGCCAGACGCTGCGTGACGCCGACACGGGCCCGCGTGTCGCCGCTCGGCCGAACCACACCATGACGCCACGCCGACGCCATGGCGGGCCCGCTGTCGCCAGCCTGTCCCAAAGATGTGCCGACGCCAAGAATGACGCCATCTGTAGGCCCACATGTCGATCCACGTGAGCCGTGGACCGAGTCCACCGTGGACCCGAGCCGAGCGTGACCAAGCCCATGGATCGGCCGACGCCGCAGGCCAATCAGGAGCTGCCACGTGTCCATGCCGACGCAATAATTAATTTCCAAAAGAAAATGATTTATTAATTCGAATAATGATTTCAAATTTAGATTCAAACTTCAAACGCTTATAACTTTTGCGTTTCAACTCCGATTTGAGCGATTCAAATTTCTAAATTTGTATAAAATTAAGATCTACCTAAATATGAATTTTATTTAATTTTTGGACTAAAGTTTTTCTCTGTAAAATTATTTAATTGATTATTTAAACTTTAAATAATCATAACTTTTATGCTTTAACTCCAAATTTGATTTATTCCAGTTTCTAAAAATCCAGAAAATTACGTTCTCTCTGTTTATGGATTTTATTTGGAGTTTTGGGATCTTTTTGCATAGTGTTTATTTGTGTATTTGCTATTTGCACGCTTTACGAGTAGACGTTGAAGTGCCGGAGGGATTCGAAGGAGAAGTATTGACTCATGATCCAACTCAAGACCAAGAGCAAGTGCTTTTTGAAGGCAAGTTGTGCTTTGACCATATTGATCCTATTTCGAAATCTATTTTGATTTAAACTATTGCATGCTAGTTCAATTAGAAAGATACTTTGTTTAAACCTGGGGGTTAGATAAATACCAATTTGCTATATGACACCTTGATTACTTAAGTATGTGCCATGACCCTTTGTCACCCTAGTTGTGGTTTACTAGTTGGACATTATTAAATTGCCAACATGGGTTTAGATCGTTGTAGTATACTGCTTAGACCTGCTACGTGCTCATGACATGATTTTGGATAATCAAATGCTAATATTGACTTAATGATATATTGAACCTGTTTTGGAAAAGTATCATGTGATGTTGATGGCACGTGGTGCATGGTAATCAACTGGGGTTTGATAAACAGTTTTTCGACCGGGGCATGTGGCAAGAGTAATCGGGTGGGCCAAAGGTGGCATTGGGAGTGTTGATTTGGTTTTTCGTAGTCTTGCCCTGGTCACTCTAAGGACTTAACCTTGCAAGCCTTTGAACTGGGTCATACTTGCAACCACATGGTCGGAATGGGATGGCCCTAGTTGACTAAGTCGCTAAGGACTCACTTGTGGAGCCTCAGGGTGTCGATTACACCGCTTGTGTGATTGTACGGGGAGCGTATCGTGGTCGTGGGCCAGGTACCCATCTAACGGTGTGTTGGTCCCATACTTCGCCTTAGCTAAGGGAAGGGATGGTGTAGAGCACGCACTGAGAGGACCACCTGTGTTGTTTGAGGCTTCCAAAGGCTTTGTTATGATCGCTCATTCGCATACTCTTGTATGGCGATTCACGGCTGACGTGGTGAGTAGATTGTATCTTGTGGGTAAAGTGCATAACCTCTGCAGAGTGTAGAATCTATTTGAATAGCCGAGTCCACTGTGATCGACAATGCTCTGGAATTACAAATAAGGGTTAGATTTTCTGAAAATAACTTGGATTTGAAAAGTTGGGTTGGTTTAACAAAGAAGATGATGGAAATATGGTTTAGGATGGGGAAAAATGTTATTTAAACTTTTTGAAAAGTTATTTATGCTTTACTTATTTCTACTGCTTTCGAATCTACTTATATTACTTTTCAAAAGTCAAGCATCGCAAATATACCTTGAGCTATTCCTTTGTACCAAGCCATGCATATAGTATATTAGCTTGCATTCTCAGGCATGACTTGCTGAGTACCAAGTACTCACCCTTGCCCCAACACAATATCAGTTGAAGAGGAGATTACGCCAGCTTTGGAGGAGGAACTCCAAGAGGACCCGTCTACTTAGGGATGCGAGCCCAGTCAGTTGCCTGTGGTATACTGGATGGCGCCACGAAGTTTATTTGATTTTCCGCTGCTATTATTTCTCTTTTAATAAGTTTCGCCTTGCAAGGCATATATTTGTAACTTGGCCATAAGGTCGAGTAACCCTTTGATTATTTAAATAAAGTACTTTGATAGTATCGTTTGGTATGATTGTGATATATACCGATGTTAAGACTGTGTGCACTAAGCTGCGTTCTGGACTAGTGCTGAATACACAGAGGGTCCGGATTTGCAAATTCGGGGTCCCGACAGAGGTGGTATCAGAGCCATACTTGACTGTAGGCTCAACCCTAGCTAGAATGGTCGTAGTGAGGATAAAACCTATTTTCTAAAGCTAAAAAGTTGTCAAGATAAGAAATGACCTCTCGACTTATCCCCTTCTCTCTTTTCTTGTCTCTTGCTGGAATTTTCCCTTACCTTGTCACAATTTAAAAATTCCGAAGTTCTTACGTAAAGCACTCTTGTGACAGATGGAGGAAGAGTTCAACTACGTTGATCCGGGAGTTGGTCACGCCCGCGGAACTTTGGCACATGCTACAAACTCGGAGATTTTGAGAAGCCCCAATACCAAGTGGAAGTGATCAGGCAAGCGAGTGATTGATCAAGGCTTGTGACGTGAGGATTGAGGTACCGCCAGAAGAGGGGCCTGTGCAATCGCTCGATACACCGTGACCGCTAGAAGATCTACAATGCGGATGGGTATCCAAGAAGTATCACGACGAGCAATGCGGCACATTACCCGTATCTACGCCAGAGAGTTGGAGAGCACGGTGTTCCGTTACCATCCGCAAGAGCGATAACCTTCTCGACCAAGGCGATTCAGATGAGGATGCCACGGTTACACGCTTGGCACGATTTGTCGCCGCCAGGAGGATGTACTAGATAATACAAGCAAGGAGCTACGAAGGCCCGCAAGGAGATCACGACAGAGAAGAATAGATGGCGGGAAGCTCAAGAGTATGTGGCACACCTTCTACGAAGGATTGACGAGTTGGAGATGACTTTGTACGGACCGCACCCAGAGCCAAGATTGAGCTACACGAGCCGGATCCAGAGGAGTCGATCTCGATGAGGACACCGCTTCTTCGACTACCACAGATGACACAGCTTGCCGGACATGGCAATCGTTTCGCGCCTATGCCGCAAAGATCCGCACTCCAGCCGTGGAGGTTTTCTCGATGAGTGAGCATAGGTTCTATAGTGAGACTCCTTCGCCGAGTCGCGTCATAGAATAAAGAGTTACCCTTTAGGCGTTAGACTCCAGAGTTAGTTCGATTTGGATTTGCTTTGTTTGCTGAGTGTGCAGTATGTGTTGCAAGGCCCTTAGGCATTGTAAGCAGCCATACCAAGTTATTAATAATAAAGATGGACCTTAAAGTTACCCCTTTCGCCCCGCATAAGTTCCATATTACTTGTCTATTCTTGTTTCCCTCTCATCTCTAAACCTAGAGCAATCAACAGATGGTGAACACCCGTGGGAACTTTGGAAGCAATGGGAGTGGATCTCGCCCAACAGAAAACCCCAATGATGGAGCACCAGCACCGCCACTGGATGTGCAGAATTTTAGAGCATTTCTTGCTGCTCAGACCCAGTTGATGCATGCTATGATGCAACAAATGCAGCACGTCCATCGCCAGTCACCGCTAATCAAGTTAATCAGGGACCACGCCGTAATACAAGGCTGTCGAGTTCATGAGGACTCACCCACCCACTTTCTTCCGGGAATGCCAATCCATTGGAGGCCGACGATTGGTTAAGATCAATTGAGAGGAAGCTACACATAGCTCAATGCATAGGGAATGAGAAGGTACTCTACGCTTCTCATCGGTTGGAAGGAACAATTACCGAATGGTGGGAGAACTTCGTGCCACGCAGAGAACCCTCAAGATATCACTTGGGAGGAGTTCACAAATGCATTCCGACAAGATCACGTGCCTGAGGGAATTATGGACCTTAAGAAGGAGGAGTTCAGAGCACTGAAGCAAGGTAATCACCAGCCGGTCGACTACTCCGAACAAGTTCACACAGCTAGCACGCTACGCACCTGAGGATGTAGCGACAGATAAATCTAGATACCTCGTTTCATGAAGGGACTCAACTCAGGATTGCAAGTAGGGTTGATCACCCACACCTTTCCAGATTTCCAAGAGTTGGTGAATAAGGCGCTTATTCTTGAGGACAAGCGCAAGGAACTGGATGAGAACAGAAGCGCAGGATGCAACAAAGCAAGGATCACGCCAGGGAACGCAACAGCTTTGAGAGTTGCACCAAATCAATTCTTCGATTCCAACCACGTAATGCAACAAGGACACCATCCTCAAAGCACCAAGACCTGCCAATCGTAACTACCAAACCCCACCCGCTTAGAAACACTACTCCGTGCAAATAGGAATGCTGAGACGCCATTACAACCGCAACGAGCCAGACACTTTGCCAACAGCTTGTCCAAAGAAGACAGCAGAGCGACCCCGCCGCTTCAATCTAGGAACCACCCCAGCTAGGACGCCAAAGACCGTGAGCCACACCCTGCATCGTGGTGAGAGGCCGAGTCAACCATGTCACCGCAGACGACCGCAGAATGCTACTGACGTCAGATCGGGTAAGTTACTTGTTAACTCAGTACCGCAATGCTTTTTTGACTCGAGCTTCGCATTCGCTTGTTTCGCAAGGCTTTGCTACTAGAAATGACTTGAGAATTGCAAGACTTAAGTGCATGCTTTTAGTTCAAACCCCTGGTTCCGAACTCCGAACGGAAGTAGGATGTTCCGGTGAGAATACTAATAGATGGAATAGAGTTCCTAGCAAACCTTATAATTTTGGAGACCTGCACCTTAGATGTTATATTGGGAATGGATTGGTTATCCAAGCACAAGGTCAGTATTGGATTGTGGACGAAGGACTATCTCAGTCGAGAGCCCGTGTGGGAGGAAAGTGGAATTGCAAGCCACTGCAGTTAGAGATGGACAGTTGATGGTTAACAGTACCAAGGCAATCAGCATAGAGGATGTCCCAAAGAGTGAATGAGTACCCGATGTTTTCCCGAGGATCTACCTCGGTATGCCGCCGCACAGGGACATAGAGTTTGTGATAGAGCTTGTACTGTACAAAGACCGATAGCAAAGAGACCCTATCGGATGTCTACCGAGGAGTTGGTAGAGATGAAGAAACAGCTGGAAGAGCTAATGGATAAAGGATTTATCAGACCAAGTTCGTCACCGTGGGGAGCACCAGTTTTGTTTGTCAAGAAGAAGGACGGGAGTTTCAGGATGTGCATTGACTACCGTGCACTCAATGAAGTCACCGTGAAGAATAAGTATCCGCTACCCAGGATTGATGATTTGTTTGATCAGTTAAGAGGAGCCGGAGTTTTCTCCAAGATTGATCTCGAGATCGATACCATCGCTGAAGATCCGATCGTAAGATATTCAAGACTCGCATTCTCGCCAAGATATGGACATTACGAGTTTACGCTATGTCCTTTGGGCCGATTTAATGCGCCACTATTTCATGAATATGATGAATAAGGTGTTCATGGAATATTTGGACAAGTTTGTCGTCGTGTTCATAGACGATATCCTAG
This sequence comes from Rhipidocladum racemiflorum, assembly GCA_036346355.1. Classification (NCBI taxonomy): domain Eukaryota; kingdom Viridiplantae; phylum Streptophyta; class Magnoliopsida; order Poales; family Poaceae; genus Rhipidocladum; species Rhipidocladum racemiflorum. The sequence continues at coordinate 34,088,929 of CM070585.1, forward strand.
TCTACTCCAAGACAGAGGATGAACATGCCGAACACTTAAGGCGAGTTTTGGAAAAGCTGAGGGAACAGCAACTTTTCGCCAAGTTCAGCAAGTGTGACTTTTGGAAGGACAAAGTGGAGTTTCTTGGACATGTAATGACCGCAGAAGGGGTCGCCGTGGATCCAAGCAAAGTAGAAGCGGTGTTACATTGGGAACAACCAAAGACTGTGACCCAGATTCGGAGTTTCCTTGGAATGGCAGGATACTACCGCCGTTTCATCGAAGGCTTTTCGACGATTGCGAAACCCCTTACGCAATTGCTGAAGAAGGAAAAGAAGTTTGCATGGACGCCAGAATGTGAGAAAGGATTTCAGGAGTCAAGAAGCGATTGACATCAAGACCGTGTTAGTACTACCGGATGTTGCTCAAAGCTTCGATATTTATTGTGACGCACGCACCAAGGACTTGGATGTGTGCCGATGCAGAATGGAAAGGTCGTCGCGTATGCATCAAGGCGCTTGAGGCCGCATGAGGAAAATTATCCGACACATGACCTAGAGTTAGCTGCCGTAGTGCATGCCTTGAAGATATGGCGTCACTATCTGATTGGAAACAGATGTGAAGTATATACGGATCATAAGAGCCTTAAGTACATATTCACCCAATCGGATCTGAATATGAGGCAAAGGAGATGGCTAGAATTGATCAAGGACTATAATGTTGGAATTCATTACCATCCCGGGAAGGCCAACGTAGTAGCCGATGCCTTGAGTCGGAAAAGCCATACCGTGAGCGCGTTGCTAGCCACAAGTCAGGATGAGTTATGTAAGGATTTTCAGAAGATGAAGATTGAGGTTGTACCTAGCGGATTCTTGGCCGCATTAGAAGTAAAGCCTACCTTAGAGGATCAGATCCGAGAAGGATGTAGGATGATGACAAGATCCGCAGGATTAAGTCCATCAAGGAGGAAGGCAAGGCAGAGGACTTCAAGTTGGATGAGCAAGGCACATTGTGGATGAAGGATCGCATTTGTGTGCCTAACAAAAAGGAGTTAAAGCAACTGATTCTGGAAGAAGCCCATGACTCCAAGTACTCGATTCATCCTGGAAGCGCCAAGATGTATCAGGATCTGAAGGAGAGATTCTGGTGGCCGAGTATGAAACGTGAAGTTGCCGAGCATGTTGCATTGTGCGACGTATGCCAGAGAGTCAAGGCAATGCATCAGAGACCAGCAGGATTGCTACAACCGCTGAAAATACCAAAGTGGAAGTGGGAGGAAATCGGAATGGATTTCATTACCGGTTTGCCGAAGACTCAAGGAGGTTATGACTCCATATGGGTTATAGTGGATCGCTTGACTAAAGTAGCCCATTTTATCCCCGTGAAGATCACTTACTCGGGAGATAAATTAGCAGAATTATACATGATCAGGATTGTCTGTTTGCAAGGAGTGCCCAAGAGGATTGTATCTGACAGAGGTACCCAATTTACCTCAAGGTTCTCGGAATAAGTTGCATGAAGCCATGGGAACCCGCTTGAACTTCAAGATACCTTATCATCCACACGGATGGACAGACCGAAAGAGTCAACCAGATTCGGAGGATATGTTGAGAGCTTGTGCATTAGCTTATGCTACCTCTTGGGATAAAAGTTTGCCGTATGCCGAGTTTAGTTACAACAATAGTTATCAGGCTAGTTTACGATGTCACCTTTTGAGGCAATCAGATGGTCGACCTGTCGGACACCATTGAATTGGAATGAGACCGTGGCGCCGTGTCTTTGGGCCTGATATTCTTCAAGAGGTCAAGAGCGGTCGCCATAATTAGGGAAAGGTTGAAGATAGCCCAATCTCGACAGAAGAGTTATGCCGACAATCGTCGCCGAGATTTGAGTTTTGAACCGTAAGACTTTGTATACCTCGAGTTACGCCTCGTGGAGTTAAGAGGTTCCATGCCAAAGGGAAACTCGCACCTGCTATGTTGGACCATTTAAGATTTTGAGTCGCAGAGGTGAAGTTGCCTACCACCGGAGTTGCCACAATGCGTTGGCGAGGAGTGCATGACGTATTCCATGTGTCCCGCTTAAAGAAGTGTCTCCGAGTTCCCGAGGAACAGACACCGCTAGAGTCAATTGAGTTGCAAGAAGATTTGACTTATAAGGAGCACCCTGTGAGGATTCTAGACACAATGGATCGAGAAACTAGAAACAAGTCAACCCGATTCTCAGAGTTCAAAGGAGCAACCATGAAGAAAGTGAAGCGACTTGGGAGCGCGAAGAGGATTTGAAGAAAGAATTTCCAAACCTATTCCTTTAGTAAGCCCTGAATCTCTGGACTAGATTCTATTAAGGGGGAGGTTTGTAACACCCCAAAATTTTGCTTTTCTTAAATTCATGTGTGATTTGGCACTTTGGTGAATTTTTGGAATTTTCTGGAATTTATTTGGATTTATTTGGAATTTATTTGAATTTATTCCATTTTGAAATAATTAAAGAATTTAAATTTGCAGATAAATTTTTGTTGGAAATATTTTATTTGAGTCCAAAATGATCCAAAATATTTTCCAGAATTTTTCGGAATTTTTCTCGAGTCATTTGCTATTTTTAATGAATTAAATGAATTATCGGGAATTATTTTAAATATTAATTGCTGGAAAATCCAACTCGGGTCAAGCATCGTTTCATCCGACCGAAGTCGGACTCGAGTCCGACCGAGCCAGATTGACTCGACCGAACCCACTCCTAACCCTAATCAATCCCAACCGTTGGATCAAGATCCAACTACCGAGATCCGTCCGACCAGACGAGCCGTGTCCGACCGACCCGGCCGCGCCGCGAGATCGTGGCCGTTGGTTGTGCCACGTGGACGGCCACGATTTCATCGTCTCCGCCCGAAGTCCGAAGCCGACTCGCCGCCGTGTCCGCCGCCGTGGAGAGCTAGGTCTCCGTTTTTACGCCGACGGACGCCGAGGCTATTTAATGCCCGGCATACCCCGAGGATCGCCATCCCACGCCGTTCCGAAACCTAGCTCGCGCCGCTAGGATCCCCACCGTCTCGCCGTTATTGCTCGCCGGAGTTGGAAGTCTGCTCCGCCGCGATTAAACGCCGATATTGCCGCCGTCTGGCCGCCCTCCGCCGCCATCAAGACCAGATCCGGATTCCCCAAGACGAGACACGTTCGAGTACCCTCACCTCGCCGGAGAAGCCCCGGCGCCGTTGGACTCGCTGCCGTCTTCATCTCCGGTGGCCATCGCTGCTCGTCGCGTCGCCATCGCCGTTCGCGAAGCTCTCGTCGGCCGTCCGATCCAGATCGCACGGCTAGGATCTCGCCACGTCACCCCGCCGGTGAGATCACGCTTCCAACTCCAGATCCAATCCCGACCGTTGGATCTAGATCCAACGGTCCGAAATCAATGCGTTAACCTAAAACGTGTCCACACAAGATCCAATCCGCGCCGTTGATTATCTAATCAACTGGCCGAGATCGAGCCACGCCGCCCAGGAAGTTGGACCGACGCGGCCACGCCAGACGCTGCGTGACGCCGACACGGGCCCGCTGCGTGTCGCGGCTCGGCCGAACCACACCATGACGTCACGCTGACGTCATGGCGGGCCCGCTTGTCGCCAAATGTCCCAAAGAAGCAGCCGACGCCAAGAATGACGTCATCCGTAGGCCCACATGTCGATCCACGTGAGCCGTGGACCGAGTCCACCGTGGACCCGAGCCGAGCGTGGACCAAGCCCATGGATCGCTGACGCCAGCAGGCCAATCAGGAGCTGCCACGTGTCCATGCCGACGCAATAATTAATTTCCGAAAAGAAAATGATTTATTAATTCGAATAATGATTTCAAATTTAGATTCAAACTTCAAACGCTTATAACTTTTGCGTTTCAACTCCGATTTGAGCGATTCAAATTTCTAAATTTGTATAAAATTAAGATCTACCTAAATATGAATTTTATTTAATTTTTGGACTAAAGTTTTTCTCTGTAAAATTATTTAATTGATTATTTAAACTTTAAATAATCATAACTTTTGCGTTTTAACTCCAAATTTGACGATTCCAGTTTCTAAAAATCCAGAAAATTACGTTCTCTCTGTTTATGGATTTTATTTGGAGTCTTGGGATCTTTTTGCATAGTGTTTATTTGTGTATTTGCTATTTGCACGCTTTATGAGTAGACGTTGAAGTGCCGGAGGGATTCGAAGGAGAAGTATTGACTCAGGATCCAACTCAAGACCAAGAGCAAGTGCTTTTTGAAGGCAAGTTGTGCTTTGACCATATTGATCCTATTTCGAAATCTATTTTGATTTAAACTATTGCATGCTAGTTCAATTAGAAAGATACTTTGTTTAAACCTGGGGGTTAGATAAATACCAATTTGCTATATGACACCTTGATTACTTAAGTATGTGCCATGACCCTTTGTCACCCTAGTTGTGGTTTACTAGTTGGACATTATTAAATTGCCAACATGGGTTTAGATCGTTGTAGTATAACGCTTAGACTCGCTACGTGCTCATGACATGATTTTGGATAATCAAATGCTAATATTGACTTAATGATATATTGAACCTGTTTTGGAAAAGTATCATGTGATGTTGATGGCACGTGGTGCATGGTAATCAAGCGGGGTTTGATAAACATTTCGGCCAGGGCATGTGGCAAGAGTAATCAGGTGGCCAAAGTGTGGCATTGGGAGTGTTGATTTGGTTTTTCTGTAGTCTTGCCCTGGTCACTCTAAGGACTTAACCTTGCAAGCCTTTGAACTGGTCATACTTGCAACCACATGGTCGGAATGGGATGGCCCTAGTTGACTAAGTCGCTAAGGACTCACTTGTGGAGCCTCAGTGGTGTCGATTACACCGCTTGTGTGATTGTACGGGGAGCGTATCGTGGTCGTGGGCCAGGTACCCATCTAACGGTGTGTTGGTCCCATACTTCGCCTTAGCTAAGGGAAGGGATGGTGTAGAGCACGCATCTGAGAGGACCACCTGTGTTGTTTGAGGCTTCCAAAGGCTTTGTTATGATCGCTCATTCGCATACTCTTGTATGGCGATTCACTACCGACGTGGTGAGTAGATTGTATCTTGTGGGTAAAGTGCATAACCTCTGCAGAGTGTAGAATCTATTTGAATAGCCGAGTCCACGGTAATGGACAATGCTCTGGAATTACAGACAAGGGTTAGATTTTCTGAAAATAACTTGGATTTGAAAAGTTGGGTTGGTTTAACAAAGAAGATGATGGAAATATGGTTTAGGATGGGGAAAAAATGTTATTTAAACTTTTTGAAAAGTTATTTATGCTTTACTTATTTCTACTGCTTTCGAATCTACTTATATTCTTTGTCAAAAGTCACATCGCAAATATACCTTGAGCTATTCCTTTGTACCAAGCCATGCATATAGTATATTAGCTTGCATTCAGGCATGACTTGCCGAGTACCAAGTACTCACCCTTGCCCCAACACAATATCGCTTGAAGAGGAGATTACGCCACTTTGGAGGAGGAACTCCAAGAGGACCCGTCTACTTAGGGATGCGAGCCCGCCGCTTGCTCGTGGTATACCGGATGGCGCCACGGTTTATTTGATTTTCCGCTGCTATTATTTCTCTTTTAATAAGTTTCGCCTTGCAAGGCATATATTTGTAACTTGGCCATAAGGTCGAGTAACCCTTTGATTATTTAAATAAAGTACTTTGATAGTATCGTTTGGTATGATTGTGATATATACCGATGTTAAGACTGTGTGCACTAGCGCGTTCCTGGACTAGTGCTGAATACACAGAGGGTCCGGATTTGCAAATTCGGGGTCCCGACATAGCTGCATGCCTAATAGGCCAGTGAAGGTAGGCGCATTGAAGAAGTCCTCGTCAAAAACTTCGGGCCCGCTCCATTGTGGTGTGGAAGTGACCTCTGCCCCAAAGGCCTGTGATACATGGGGCATACCTGTGGGAGGGTGACGACTGGAAGGACCGGGCATGTCCTCATGATGTGAAGGACCCGGTCTTTCGTCAGCTGGTACTTCAGCAGGTGGGGCGGCATGACGTTGCGATGAATGGCTCGGTGCATGGGAAATGGATGCACGTCGAGCGATATCGGCTCCCTCAGCAGTGGGTGGACGGATGGTGCAGGATCGCCTCGGCTGTGAGCTAGCGGCAGGTTCCATGGGAGATGAGCTGTAGCTGCGGCCGTGTGTCCGTGACCATCCTCCAAGGCCACGGATAGCGGACATGATTCGTGCCCCACAGGATGCGAGGTACCTTCTCATGTGATTTGGTGCTGATGAGGAGCCAGAGGTGCCTTCAGTTTGCCCCGCAAGTCGATCCGCTTCGGTATACAGCTCGGATGCCTCCTGCGTCTGCATAGCATTACTGGGGTATTAGAATCAGAGGGTTAATAAATTTACTGAGGACATTATTGCACAATATTTAGTACCAAAATGTGGACTTGTCGAGATCGGTCCTCAGGATAGGCCATTGCTCGTTCGTCGACCTCGTTGCTGAGCAATGTGGCGCGGGTGCGCGGACGGTACCATGTGAGGTAGTTGTCATATTCCTGGGGGTCGTATGGCACAGAGGGTAAGACAACCTCCTGGAATGCACTGTCGTTCCACCGCGTAATGTGGGTGGCATGGACGTTGCTCCAGTCCACTGCGGCCGCACTGCCCTTCGCGCTTCTCCTACAAATGCACGGACGTTACATTGTCAAATTTGCATAGATAGGGCACATATTGAAAATAACTAAATGCATACCCGTGAAATCTCCCGGCGTCCCGCGGTGGTGGAACGGGGACAATCTGGCGGAAACCGAACTGCCTCTGGATCCGTTCAGGCGAGTACACCTCTACGGCGTTCATGTAGAGCAGGAAGCATGTGGTCATCCACAGGGGGTAGTCCACCGTGCACCAGCTGGATATTTGGGCGTTCGTTGCAATCTCTGCGGCTCTTTGCGGAGACCAAGGATCCCAGTTCACATGTGCTGCGGTCAGCAGGTCTAGATCGGCGACAACACGCGTGTAGCTCCAATGGTCACCGTTCGGCGACCATCGGTCGCGGCGTGCATCCAACGGTACCCCATTGTAGGCCTATTGGTATCTGGCATGGCATCGTAGACGGCAACAGGGTAATATTGAATACGGATCTCTGGCCGAGAGATCGGCAGGTACTCCCAACTCCACATTTGAAGGAGTTGCAGGCATCCAGTAATAGTGCCCCTGTAAGTCAGGCGATGGCATGCATCGCACAATCCACGATACGTGTCCGCCAGGACCGCAGATCCCCAGCTGTAGGCCGGGATGTCATCAAGCTCACCGGCCAACTGACGAGCAATCGACACAATGTGCGGGAAGATCAGGTCTCCTGCGGTGGACGTGAACATCACACCACCCAGCAAGTAGTACAGGTAGACCTCGTAGTGGCGCAGCACTGTATCTTCGTCGGCATCAGGTGGGCAGGGGTTGTACTCCTGCAATGTACGCAGCCAGGTCATGGACACCCCATTTTCCTTCTCGCTCAGACGGACACCAAACCTGCGTGAACTCCGGATTAAGAGTTTTCATAATAGCATGCACATTACGAACATCAAACAACTAGTGATTGTAATACCTTCCCGTTATATAGTGCTGCCAGTGCTGCCTGCTGGGGCGACGAAGAACCAACGGCTGTCCCCTGATGGGTAGGCCGGTTAGCATGGCCACATCCCTCAACGTAATGGACATCTCACCAAACGGTAGGTGAAATGTGTGTGTCTCCAGCCGCCATCGGTCCACGAGACCAGTAAGAAGCACATGATCGATGCCAGACATGGGTGTGGTCTGCCCCCCTCCGATCTGAGCCCCATCCATGAGAAGTGCAAATGGTAGTAGACCCGCACGACCTAGTCGATAGTGGAATCGATAGTCCAACTTCTTCAACTTGTGCAACGACCGACAGAAGAGAGGGGGCAACTGAAAGATTAATAACAAGTTGGTTAGCTATATCCGAACAAATTAATTGCGGGTAATATAGTAATGCATCTTACCATAGCTCCAGCAGAAATGGCCCTCGCACGATGTGGAGCATCTACTGACTCACGGAGAAGCTCTGGAAGTGCATTGTCCGCCATCACGCACTGTTGAAACAAATGATACATGACATCAAAGTACATTTACACAAGCTTGAAGCATCATACGTGCATTCCCGACAAATACAGATACATTTCGATAGCTCCAAATTACAAATACAAGTTCAAAAGCAACGTAACATAGCAGGGGAGACGAGTACGTTTCGATAGCTCCCAATTACAAATACATTTCGATAGCTCCAAATTGCACATAATCCAGGGGAGACAACTACGTACTGGGTGCATTGGGGCACCTCCTACGGTCGTGTCCGGGTTGTCTGCATATTTTGCACTTTCGCAAACCGTCCACCGCATCAGCCGCGTCCATGTCACCTTGCAATCTGGCCCTTGGCCTACCTTGCTGTGTGCGCCTACTCGCGGGATATGGTTTCCAGGTTGGGCCTTCCATGAGCTTGTAGTTCTCTCCAATTGAGAACGAACTCATCTTCGGACGCCACATGTTCTTCAAAGCATGCGCGGTGTAGTAAGGCGAGATGTACTGTGATGCATCGTTTCCACCCATATCGCGACATGCCGCCAACACATGGGAGCACGGAATGTGCTGAAGTTTTGGCTTGTTGCACGTGCACGAGACTTCCTCGGCCCCTAGCTGACATTGCTGCACGGTGTCCCCCGCGAGATACCCGGATGCATGTTTGCGCTTGCACATGACCTCAAATTTATTCATCCCCAGGTCATAAATCCTTGTGCGGTGGAAGTGCGCCTTCCTCCGCCTCTCCGCGAGCATCTTCTCCACTCTGGGTGCGTACGTGGTGATGCACGCCTCGGCCACATTTCCGTGATCTCGGAAGTAATCAGCCGCCCGGTAGAATGTGAGCTCAATGATTGAACACAACGGGAGGGCGCGCACACCCTTCAATACGTTGTTGAACGCCTCCGCTATGTTCGTTGTCATGACGTTGTACCTGTCATGGTGTACGTTAGCTTCTATGAAAGTTAAAACAAGGAGGTGAGATGATCTGCGCTAATCTATGGTTCGTCTATACCTCGCTCCGTTCGTGTTGTGGAGTAGTGCCCACCGCTCCGCTGGCTTCCTCGCGATCCACTGGCTGAAGCTGGGCCGAGTTCTAGAATACACGATCTGGCCTCCCACCATTTGCGAAAGGAGTTGCTGTTGCTAGGATTGGTCGTCCTCCATCATCTTCTGTGTGGTCTCGTTCAGCTGCGTCCATATCGCGTTGAACTTATGTTGTTGGTTCTGCAGGCACATAGCTTTGAATCTCTTCACCAACGCCTTGTTCTTGTACCTTGTGTACAGGTTCGCGCCAAGGTGGCGCATGCACCATCTTCTCTCGACATCGGGCCAGCTCGTCGCGGAGGAAGTGCTGTTGTGCAGGACATCCAACGCGTGGAGAAGGCCTTTGTTTCGGTCCGAGACAAAGGCACACGCGCTCCCGGGGACCGACGACCCGGCCCTTCAGTAGAGTCAAAAACCACAACCAACTATCATTGTTCTCGCTCTCCACGAGAGCGAACGCCACCGGGAGGATCTGGTTATTTGCATCTGCAGCGAGAGCAGTTAGCAGCGTCCCGTGGAACTTCCCACTCAGGAATGTCCCGTCCACGCATAGCACTGGCCTGCAGTGCCTGAAAGCTTCGATGCATTGCCCGAATGACCAGAATACCCTGAAGAGGTACCGGTCCATCGGGCTGAAGGACCCGTCTTCCAGCATGACGGGCTCATCAGCCACTGCGAACTGTGTGCCCGGGTTCGTCATGGCTATCTTCCGTAGCAACCTAGGGGCATAGTTGAAAGACTCCTCGAAACCCCCGAACAACATCTTCAATGCCTTCTGCTTCGCTCTCCAGGCCGTATGATACGTGATGACCATCCCATTTCTACTCTGCACCTCCTCCATAATTTTATGGGGAGTCGTCTCTATGTCGCTTCCAACGACGGTCAGCAGGAGTTGGGCTATGAACCTCGCGTCCACAAGTCCGCTCATGTTCCTTATGAACTCCTCTGTGCACGTATGAGGCATGTATGTACGTATCTCAAAGTGGTCTTCGTGCTTGGGCTTCAGAGCTCGCACAAAGAAGGGACAATCCGGATACTTCTTGCACCTAACCTCATACTGTGTCCTGTCTGAACGGTGAAGAGTGTGCTCCCGTCTTGTCACGACGGCATAGTTGCTAAGAAAGTGAATGGCCTCCAACTTGTTAGCGAACACTTGTCCAGTTTGGACATGGTTCTGGGCGTACTGCGATGCGGATATCTTACTGTAATCCGCCATGGTACAATTCAGCAGACCCATGCCCTGGAAGTACTGTACAGCCGGTCTTGGGTCATCATTCTCCGCCGCTTCTTCATCCCCGCTTCCGCCGTCTTCATTATCCATGCATTCCCCATCAACCTCCCCCGCCTCGGCTTCTTCTTCCACTACCCCTGATGTCCCCTCCTCCACAATGTCTGGTTCAGGTGGTGTGCGCGATATCCCATGTTCTACTGCTTCGGAGGTAGATGCCACCGCTCCGGCATCGTGCCGTGGCAATATCTCCACGTACACTCCTACCTCGAAATTCTCTCCACCCGCTTTGTGGACATACAAAGCCCACGCGCTTTCGCTCCGTAACGGGAAGAGCGTGTGCACAACCGTCGAGGTGTTGGGGACCAATCGTGGGCGAACCCCTTCTAGACGAACTCTGTGCGTCTCAGGGTTCGCACTGAACAGAGCGAGGACATGTGATTTCAGCTCCCACAGTTCATTCGGGGTGGCTATACTGCTATCTACGTGCAGGAAGTTGTCAATGGTCACGAATCTCCCATGCAACACTGCGGGACGTTCCCCGAAATAAATTTTGAAAGGCATGTCCGTCTGTCGCACACACATAATATTGAAAGTTACTAAACACAAAATATTTCTCCGATAACATTTCACGAAATATCATTCGAACTTTTCATGGAAGTCATATTTCATATTTTGTGTTAATGCACATGATCTCGTATTATGAGCTGTGAAAAGCTTATACTTCAATGAAAAGTAATTTACAAATTTACACAAAGTAAATTTCTTTAAAAACATGTGAAAAGACAGCCATGTCAGAATTTATTCCAAAGTTTGGTACCTTGTCCAGAGCTAAAAATTTTACTAATTACTCTACCTAACACTGTCTACCTTTGGTAAAAATTTCAGAAAAAAAATTGTGTTTAATACCCTTAGAGATTAAAAGAAACGTTTTCGAAAAATCTGAGATTTGTACTAAAATAATTTCTACAAGAAAAATACTTATCCTTCTGACTTCAAAATTTTATTGCAACTTAGAATTGTCTTGATAACCTCTCTCAAAAATTTTCAATAATTATTAAGACCTTTTTACCCCTCTGATAAATCGAAAACCGGAAATATGAAATTGGACCTTGTGCTGTTGTCAGAATTTTATTAAAAAAAATATACGCTAATTTCACTTCTAATTTTTACATAACCAGGCTAACTCAGTTGGAAAGTTGTATTGAAAATCTGAAAAAATCTACGCTACATTTCATAGCTCTTTTGACCTTGTTCCCACCGCTGTTTTAACATTTCATAGGAGTGAGGGGAGGGAAAATGTACTAATCTTATATTTCATGCTAATACACGTAAAAGAACAAACATTTTATGCAACATTACCATACCAACAACATTTCATAATTGTTCAACAACACTTAATTAAATATCATTATAACATCTCATACTAAAATATGGAAGAACAAGACCCTATTCCTACCTAAAATTTTCCATTTCATTTCTAAAATTTTCGACGTACTGATTATTGCTATTATGGTTTCACTTTATTTTCCTGATACCGTGCTACTCATTATATTTTAGCTACCACTTTGCTAATATCAATGTACTGATTAATGCTACTATGGTGCCACCAAATTTTGATATTATCACGGTGCTCATTTTAGCTAACATTGCCCTAATATTTCCTAATAGCATGGTACTAATGTTTCCTATTACCGTCCGAACATTTAACCCTAAACTAACACTACACTACACTACAGTGTCCACATCAATGGTAAATAGCACAAATTTACCACATAAATTATATTTCATGCTACTGCCATTAAGAAAACATACCTTCTATGGTAGTACAAACGCAGCACAAGAAGACGTTTCTTCCCACAAGTTATTTTTGCAGCGGACTATCTTCTCGCCACATGTAGTACAAAAACATACGCAGTATTAGTAATTATTGCTAATCCCGTCCTACTCATTATTGCAAACACCATCATACTCATTTTGCTAATTGTTGCTAACCCCATCGTACTAATTTTGCTAATCATGGTAGTAAGGTTTTCTACTACTGTCATATACTCATTATATTTTAGCTACCACTTTGCTAATATCGATGTACTGATTAATGCTACTATGGTGCCACCAAATTTTGATATTATCACGGTGCTCATTTTAGCTAACATTGCCCTAATATTTCCTAATAGCATGGTACTAATGTTTCCTATTACCGTCCGAACAATTAACCCTAAACTAACACTACACTACACTACAGTGTCCACAGCAATGGTAAATAGCACAAATTTACCACATAAATTATATTTCATGGTACTGCCCTTAAGAAACTATCTTCTCGCCACATGTAGTACAAAAACATACGCAGTATTAGTAATTATTGCTAATCCCGTCCTACTCATTATTGCAAACACCATCATACTAATGTTGCTAATTAGTGCTAACACCATCGTACTAATTTTGCTAATCATGGTAGTAAGGTTTTCTACTACTGTCATAATAACTAACCCTAACTTAAAACTACGCTGCACTGTCTGCAACATTAATAAATTGCACAAATGTTAATTCTTAACTCTAACCTAACACTACATTGTCCATAATATACTATTGCTCACAAAGATTAGTAACTAACCTTCTCGATGCTACCAAAGATCAATGAAGCTCAAGCAATGTACCATTAAATATACCCGAAGAATACCTGCAAAATAAAAACACGAATGAAATAAGTGACTAAAATTTCACTTCCACAAAAAATCAACAAAATATAAACAGCGACAAACAGAACTCTCGTCTGTACGCTCTACTATTTCGGGGTTGAACGAACCACGGAAGAGCTCTCTTCTCTCGGGAACGAACTAAGCACTGGAGAGCTCTATTCTCTCGGAAACGAACAAAGGATGGACGCTCTGCTCAAATGACGAAGCACCCAAATGAAGCACAGGAAGCTCAGGTTATAAACTCGCAACGGAAGGATGAAGGACGAAAGCCGTAGTTTATGGCTTAATTGATGGACGTTGTCTGCTCTTTCGGTGGGCATCACTTGCCCGTGAAGCAAAGCAACAAAGCCAGCCTTCCGAGAGAATCCCATTTTCGTGCACGACAGCCAGCCATCCATCATGGAAAAGCAAGCACAAAACCCGAGGTGGGCTTAGCCGAAAATCCCATTTTCGGGTATGAGGTGCCACCACATACCCGAAATTCCCAAATTCGCGTATAGCCCTTACCTGAAAATGCCATTTTCGTTTATACCTTACCCGAAATTCCTGTTTTCAAATACACCAAAACCGAATTTCCTATTTTCGGGAATGGATACACGAAATTCCTAATTTCGGCTATAGTTGAGATTTCTGTAAATATTCAAATATGTTGTGTACAAATGTAAATACGGGACACATGTTGTATAGAATACCAAATTTTCCTGTTTTTGCTAGAAAGAATGATCATAAATCAATTGCTTTGACATCTCAATCTAGCATATCTCATAATGGTGCTGCTTCAAGTTTTGCTCTATCTTTCTTGTCTTTAGTAACCGATGAACAGATTGAGCAATTCCCAGAAGAAGACCTATCACTACTCTCTTCTCGTTTTAACAAAGCTTTGCAAAATGTGAGAAAAAGAAAGAGAGGTGGTGGTGATCCTACAAGATGCTATGAGTGTGGTGATCTCGACCATATTCGTCCAAATTGTCCTAAACTTGCAGGTAAAGCATTAAGGGAGGAGAAGGACAATGACAGAAGAAAAGAGAAGAAGTTCTCTTCAGGAAATAGAAAGAAGAAGAGCTTCATCAACAGCAAAGTTGTCCACCGAGTTCTTTCCGCTCTTGAACAAGTCAATTTGAGCGATGTGGATTCGGAAAGCAGTGAGGACGATGCAACTCCAAGCAAGCATGAGTTGACCGGGTTGTGTCTCATGGCTAAAAGCAGCAACAGCTTTACTGAGGACAACCACAACAGCGACTTCAATGAGGTAGATCCTTCTTACGATGAATTAGCTATTGCTGTTGCTCGATTTGGTAAATTGCTTGCTAAATGTGACAAGAAAATTAAGAAACATGATTTTGTTGTGGAGTCATTGAATGCTGAAATTGCTAAACGTAAAACCTTGATTCCTGATGATGATTCTTGCAAATCATGTGACTTAATTTACAATGGGCTTACTTTGCTTAGGAAAGAACATGTTACCTTGTTAGAGCAAATCAATGCTGAAAATGAGAAAAATGATAAACATGTCAAACATGCTAGCTGTTCTACCATTGATTTGCAAGTTAAAACTCCATGTTCTAAATGCTCCATACTAGAATTGAAGTTGAATGATGCAAATGCTAGGGTTTCTCAAATGATAGAAGATTTGCTTACACATGAGGTTCTTTCATGCTCAATTTGTCGCAAGCAAAAAGTAAAAGTGGATGCTTCCTGCAATAATTGTTTAACTCTTGCTAAGAAAGTTGAATACTTGCAAAATTCTTTGGAACGGTTCACTAATGGCAAGAAAAATTTGAACATAATTTTGGATCAATCTAAGGTTAGCTCAAACAAGAAAGGTTTAGGCTTTGATCTTCATGATTCATTTGAAACTAAACCTCGCATTGTTGTTCATGCTCCTTGCAATGACAAAATTGAGATTCTTAATAAGCCTAAAAAGATTGCTTTTAAATCTGCTAGTTTTCTTTCTTCTACTATGATAAATGCAAAATGTGCTTCTACTGTTAAAGTAAAACCTCATGTTAAGTACAATTGCACTCATTGTGGTAGAGATGGACATCTAGTAGATTTTTGCTTTAGACTAGCCAAACAACAAAAGAAAGAAAGGACAAAGGCTAGGTCTAATCTCAGAAATGCACATCTTGCTTCTCAGTATGTGCCTAGGGTGAAACAAGCACCTTTTGTTGCTAAAAACACGGGAAAAGAAAAATCCATCTTTTTGCATAAGAATGCTCGTGTTGTGCCTACTGTTGTGCGTCGTGTGTCTCAGTACTGGATTCTTAAACATCTTATTTCTAACCCTAGTACCGAGACCTCGACACTTTCTGCTTCTATGTAGGCTTCTCACGCGAGGAAGGAGAACATATGGCTAGTGGATTTCGGATGCTCACGCCACATGTTCGGTGATAAGATTTGGTTCTCCTTCACTCGTGCGTCTCGTGCTGAAACTGTTATTTTTGAAGATGCTTCTTCCACCTCTGTTTTCGCAAAAGGCACTAGTCCAAATGGTGCAGGTACACGTGCATATGTTCAGGGGGAGATTATCCTTGTTCATGAAGATGATGATAATGCTGTTGAGGATGATACAATTGGAATTTGTTGTGTGCTTGTGTGCTCGTTTTCAAGCTTCCCCACGTGCCTCACATCGACAAGCCGTCAAGTGAATTTTCAGGTATCTCTATGGTACTCAAGTTTTTGGCATTTGGCTTTCTGCTTCCTCATGCATTAATTTAAGAGCTTTTTCTGATGCTGATTTTGAGGGATGTAGAATTGATAGAAAAAGTACATCTGGTACATGCCATTTCTTGGGTAACTCTCTCATTGCTTGGTCATCTAGAAAGCAATCCTCTGTTGCACAATCAACTGCTGAATCTGAATATGTGGCTGCTGCCAGTTGTTGTTCTCAAATTCTTTGGATAGTAGCTACACTTAAAGATTATGGGGTTAATTTGGATAGTGTTCCTCTTTTGTGTGATAACACTAGTGCAATTTGCATTGCTAAGAACCCCGTGCAACATTCTAGAACAAAACACATTGACATCCGATTTCACTTTCTTAGAGATCATGTGGAAAAATGCAACATTGTGCTTCACCATGTGGATACTGAACATCAATTGGCTGACATTTTCACAAAACCTTTGTCTTCTTCTCGTTTTGCTTTTATTCGTGGAGAACTTGGGATTGTTCATCCAATGGGCTTGTTTTGAGGGGGAGTTTCCTTGCCAAAGTTCTTTCACTTGATGAGCTTAGTTTATCATATTTCTTTATATACTATGTAATTGTGCTAATATATGATAATCTAAATTGTTCCACTTGAACTAAAAATGACATTGCGGAATTCCTTGGTCTGATTACCTATAGCTAAACGCTCTGTGATATCTTACTCTTCTAGGCTTGATATTGAATCTTCTTGACAAATTTGGGCTATGAAGCAAGTGTGTTTTCAGCTTTACTCTTTCAAAAGACCTTTTAATCACTTTTGCATGTTTACAATAAAAGAAAAAAAGGGAATCAATAAAAAGGGGGGGTTTTTAAAAGCAAAAACCTCAAGTTATGTGCTTCAGGCATGCTTTCCCTAAAAAATAAGATGTATGCTTCAAGCATGCCATTCCCTCAAAAACACAAGATGTATGCTTCAAGCATGCCACTCCAAGGAAATAAAAGAAGTATGCTTCAAGCATGCCACATGCAGTTTACTGTTTAAAGATTAAATTGGTCTAATAGATTGGAGTTGAAACTACTTGCTTGCCCTGATTTGTTAGTTGCTTCAATCTTGAGTCTTTGATTTCCTATTGAGATCTTGCTTAGTACTTGGCTATAGTTGACTGAATTGAGGTTGAGATGCATGTCATTCCCTAACATGTTAAAATCACATTAAGATCATGTAATTTGCATATTATGTGATATATAAGGTTATATGATCGAATGAGCTCATCTTTTTCTATCTTGGCACTTCCTTGTTTCTCCTTGTGAAATCATTATTTCAGAAAATTTTTGAACATGTTCTCTCTTTTGTACTCTTGATGAATCCATTGTCAAAGGGGGAGAAGTTTGGGAATCTATCTTTGAGAAGTTCAAAGAAAAAGGGGGAGAAGTTTTGGAAATTTGAGCATTTTTGGGAGAAGTTTGGAATTTTTGGGCACATTGCACATTCACACACATTTTTCTTCTCAGGGGGAGATTTCGTTTTGCATCTTAGTCAAAGGGGGAATTCTGTGTTTTCTCTTTTTTGGTCCTTGATCCTTTGGATTTCAAAATCTTTTGGAAAGTGAATGCCAAATGTTCAATTCTAATTGGTGTTGCCAATGTTTTCATCAAGGGGGAGATTGTGAAATCATGTGCTGAAAAATTGGCTAAGATTTGAACTTGAAAAATGTGTTTTGTGCATGAGTTCGACAATTTGACAAGAAATAGTGAAGTTCTCCTTTGTGCCGGACCAAACTCTCAAGAAACAGTAAGTTTCCCTTGAGCGCCGGACCGGTCTTCGCTACTGCGCCGGACTAAACCTTTAGTCTGGCGTGAACGTGTTTTTGAGGTTTCAAGTTCCCTTCAGAAAATCGTGTTTTTGGTATGTACGCTGGACCAAATTTTTGGTCCGCCGTAAACGTGCTTTTGACGTTCGAAAACCTCATTTTTCCCATGCACGCCGAACCAAATATTTGGTCCGTCGTGGACGTGCGTTTGATGCATTTGAGCTGGACCACATTCACAATAAAACCAGTAAGATTTCTGTGTACGCCGGACAAAATCCTTTTTGGTCCGTCGTGAATGACTTTCTCTAGGGTTTTCGTGTCGGACCAAGTTTCATGCAACTGAGCGTGGCACGTTTGCGCTGGACTAAATTTTCTTTAGTCCGTCGTCAACGTGAATTTGAACGTTTTTGAGCAGGACTAAAACTTCCAAAAAATAGTAAGTTACATGTGTACGTCGGACCAAATTTTTGGTCCGTCGTGAACTGCTTTTTGACGGCTGTTTTCACGTTTGCGCCGGACCGGATTTTTGGTTTGGCGTGAATGGTTTTTGCTCGATTAGGGTTTGAGGAAACTTGGAATTGAATTTTGGTTTGAATTTGAGATTATGAAATTTGTGAGAATTTCATGATGCTTGTTCTGAAGTGGACTTTATTCAATGCTCGTGTGAGTATTTGCATGGACTAATGTTGAGTCAAGTCGTGGACTTGTGCTCGGAATTGTTTTGTGATTTGTTCATGTGTAGGTATTGCTCGAAGGCGAACGTGGTCGATGACGGGACCGGAACTAGGTTCATGGAGGAACTGAGGTTCAGGACTAGGTTCAGGAGGAACTGAGGTCTTGGTGGTCAAGGATGTCATGCGGGACGTTCGAGCTAAGAGAATGGTGCACATGAAGAATGGTTAGTCACGTGAGTATGGCAGGTGGTCATACGCGTGCAAAGTTTTAGTCATGTGAGTATGGTGGGGTTGCCATACGCGTGCAAGAGTTGTACTTGGCCAGATTGGGCCAAGTGGAGTTGTGTTGAATACATACTCTTTCTAGGATTAGGAGTGGGACTCCTACTAGGATTAGGATTGTATTCAGGACAACTTGTGTTTTGCTCCTTTAAATAGGAGGGGTGTCTCCTGTTGAAGGGCAATCAAGGTGAGCTGAGCGCATTGAGAGCCTCAAGCTCAGTTTTAGGGTTTGTACTCTTTTGATGGGAGTACTTTAGACAAAGGAAATAAAGATCAATTCTTCCAAGATTCTTGCGTGCTACAGTAACCGTGTTGCTACAGTGTTTTCTGTTTTTGGTTCTTGTTTGCATGCTTGTTCTTGTTCTAGATTGGTTCTTGTCCTTTGAGTTTCAACTTGATTTGAGCCATCAAAACCTTTCTAGGGTATTGATATAGAGTTCCTCAAAGTTTAGTTGATTAATCTTTAGAAGATCTTGTTTAATCTTGAAGTTTTGATTAGATCAATTCTCGTCAAGTTTTGGAACAATAAACTTGTGAAGCTCATAACTTGTGATCAGTAAGTTAGATCGAGCAGATTCTTTCTAGGTTTGATTCGTATCGAAATCTAGTTTCTTGTGTCCAAATTTCAGATCAATCTAACGGTTGGATCTCCGGGTATTCACGTTTTACCAAACCTCTATCATTTTGTTTTTGTCGAATACGAGGCAATTATTTGGTTCCGTTTTGGGGTGAACTTTTAGTACATCAAGAATTTGGTTTTAGCTTCCGCACAATCATTCACCCCCTCTGATTGCTATATTCGTATACTTCGATCCTACAGTTTTCTCTGTTATCTTCATCAATGTGTTGCCCTTGATGTACAATATCATCTTCAGCAATTGTCGGGACCCGAATTTGCAAATCAGAAACCTCTGTGTATTCAGCACTAGTCCAGGATCACCCTAGTGCACACAGTCTCAACAACGGTAAATATCACAATCATACACATCGATAGTAATAAAGTACATTAATTAAGATAACCAAACTGGTTGCTCGACCTTATGGTCGAGTTACAACAGTACGCCACACAGGGCAAAAACTTATTAAGGAAATAAATTGCAGTGGAATAAAAGCATCAACATGGCGCCATCCAGTATACCACAGGCAACTGACTGGACTCGCTCCCTAGGTAGACGGCTCCTCCTGAAGTTCTTCCTCCAAAGCTGGCGTCGCTTCTCCCTCAGCTGATGTTGTATTGTGGCAAGGGAGAGTACTTGGTACTCCGCAAGTCATGCACAGAATGCCTGTGGTACATTTGCAATAAAACTAATATTTTACATGCATGGCTTCGTTCGAAGGATAGGCTAACAGGTACATTTGCAATAAAACAACATTTAACAAGTAGCATAAGTAGATACGAAAGCAGTAAAAGTAAAGGTTATATCGATAACTTTTCCAGGAGTTAAGTAAACACTTTTCCTTTCGTAATCCACATTTCCATCAACGTCATTATTTAATGCAACCAACTTTCCAAGTACTAGTTGTTTTCATGAAAGTCTACCCTTGACTGTAATCCCAGAGCAATGTCTAGTGCCGCGGACATGGCTGTTCGAATAGATTTTACACTCTGTAGAGGTTATGCACTTTACCCATCAGATACAGTCAAACACCACAAAGGCGAGTGATCGTAACAAAGCATTTCAGAGACCGCAAACTATACAAGTGAACCTCTCCAGCTTTTGTCATACACCATCCCTTCCCTTAACAGAGGCGAAGTATGGGACCGACGTACCGTTGGACGGGTACCAAGCCATAGCACTGGTACGCTCCCTTTTCAAGCTACACAAAAGGTGTAGTTAACACCCCGAGGTATCACATGCAAGTTATTAGTAACTTACTCATCTAGGTCCGTCCCATTACAGACATGTGGTTGCACGTTTGACTCAGATCAAAGGCTTGCAAGGTTAAGTCCTTAGGATGACCAGGGCAAAACTACCCGAAGAACCAAAACGACATCCCCGGTGCCACTCATGGCCCACCATATCATTCTTGCCACTTGCCCCGGTCTAAATCTATTTATCAAACCCGGTTGATTACCATGCACCACGTGCCATCATCATTCAAAATACATGATACTTCTCCAAAACAGGTTCAATATCTCATTAAGTCAATATTAACATTTGATTGCCCAAAATCATGTCGTGTGCACGTAGCAGGTCTAAGCAATAACTACAACGGTCTAAATACCCAATGTTGGCAATTTTAATAATGTCCAACTAAATATATTCCACAACTAGGGTGGCAAGGGTTCATGGCAAATAATTAAATAGTCAAGGTGTCATACTGCAATTTGGCATTTATCTAATTCCCAGAAATAATTTAAACAATTTCTAGTTAAATTAGCATGCAATAATTTAAATTAAATTAATTTCAAAAATTGGATCAAAATTGTCAAAGCATAACTTGCCTTCAAAAAGTACTTGTTATTGATCTTGAGCTGGCTCCTAGGTCAACACTTCACATTCGAAGCCCTCGGGTACTTCAACGTATACTCGTAACGCGTGCAAATGGCAATAAATAAATAAAACAGTACATGCACCTTGCTCAAAAATTCAAGTAAAGTCCATAAACAGAAGGAGCATAATTTTACAAATTTTTAAAAATTTGAATCGCCCAAATCAGAGTTAAAATGCAAAAGTTATAAATGTTCAAAGTTTAAAGAATCTATTAATTAAATATAAACAGAGAAAATTTCATATTCAAAAATTAAGTAAAATTCATATTTTTAATTAGATGTAAAAACCAAAACGTGAAATCTAGTACGGTGCAGTCTATGGCTATGTGGCTTAATCTAAGCCGTTGGATATAGATGCAACGGTTGAGATTAGATCTAAAAACCAAAACGTGAAATCGAACGGGGGTGACGTGGACTCACCGTGGCCATTCGATGAAGATCCAACGGCTGACGGAGCTCACGAGGTTGGCGATGGCACGGTGGAGCAGGGGCTGTCGGAGACAAAGACGACGGACATGGGGAACGGCGTTGCGGACGTGCTCCGGCGAAGTGGATGGGACTCCCAGGTGCGGCTCGTCGCGACGGTTTCGGATCTGGGCTCAATCACGACGGAGGACGGTAGAAACGGCGGCTAACGGCGGAAAACCGCGGCGGGCTTCTCCTCCAACTTCGGCGAGCTCTTGCGGGCGAACGATAGTGACTTGACCTTGGCTGCCTAGGGCTACGGGTGCGCACGGAAAAGGAGAGCATGATGGCGGCGGCGGTGCATTAAATAGGGCCCTCGACGTCCGTGAAAATCGCGGAAACTGAGGCCCACACGCGGGCGGCGGCGGAGTCCGGCAGCGACACGGAGAGGGTGACATGGTGCAATCCTAGCCGTCCACCCAGCATGATCAACGGCCGAGATCGCACGGGCGCGAACGGGTTCGGCCCGATCCCCACGTGGGCGACGTGGCTTGATGCTGGCCGTTGGATCCTGATCCAATGGTCACGCGATTAGGGTTTGGTTGGGTTCGGGTCGGACTCGAGTAGGACTCGGACTCGAGTCTGGCTCTGGCCCGGTCGCTTGAACAGTAAAACCCACTCGGCATTTTCCAGTGATTAAATAATTGAAATATTTTCTAGAAATTCAAACAATTCAAGAAAAATAGCAAAATAATCAGAAAAATTCTAGAAAAAATTTGGAAAATACTTTGATACATTTTGGACTCAAATAAAATGTTTCCAAGAAAGTTTTATTTAAAAGCTTTAATTCTTTAATTATTTCAAAATGGAATAAATTCAAATTAAATCCAAATAAATTCCAGAAAATTCCAAAAATTCACCAAAGTGCAAAATGACTTTCAAATTCATGAAAAGCAAAATTTTGGGGTGTTACAAACCTCCCCCTTAACGGCATCTCATCCCTGAGATTTAGGGCTAACTAAGGAATATGTTCGGAAATTCTTTCTTCAAATCCTCCTCGTGCTCCCAAGTCGCTTCGCTCTCTGCATGGTTGCTCCACTGGACTCTATAGAAACGGGTTGATTTATTTCTCGTCTCTCGATCCATGGTGTCCAGAATCTTCACGGGGTGCTCCCTGTAAGTGAGATCCTCCTACAGTTCTATTGATTCTAACGGTGCCTGCTCGTCTGGTATTCGAAGACACTTCTTCAGTTGTGACACATGGAACACATCATGCACACCTGCCAACGACTGCGATAACTCCAACTGGTAAGCAACTTCGCCTCTGCGGCTCAAAATCTTAAATGGCCCAACATAATGTGGTGCGAGTTTCCCTTTGGCGTGAAATCTCTTAACTCCCTTGAGAGGTGTAACCCTAAGGTACACGAAATCCTCCGTTTCAAAGCTCAAGTCTCAGCGACGGTTATCCGCACAACTTTTCTGTCTTGACTGAGCTATCTTCAGTCTTTCCCGGATCATGGCAATCTACTCTTCGGCTTCTTGAAGAATGTCCGGCCGAAAGACACGGCGTTCACCTGTCTCATTCCAGTTCAATGGCGTCCGACAAGGTCGACCATACAGTGCCTCAAAAGGTGACATCTGTAGACTGGCCTAATAACTATTGTTGTAGCTGAACTCAGCATACGACAGACTTTTATCCCAAGAGGTAGCATAAGCCAATGCACAAGCTCGTAGCATATCCTCCAGAATCTGATTAACTCTTTCAGTTTGCCCATCCGTCTACGGGTGATATGCAGTACTGAAGTTCAAACGGGTCCCCATGGCTTCATGCAACTTATTCCAGAACCTGGAGGTAAATTGGGTACCTCTGTCTGATACAATCTTCTTTGGCACTCCGGGCAAACAGACGATCCTAGTCATGTACAACTCTGCTAGTTTATCTCCTGAGTAAGTGGTATTTACAAGGATAAAATGGGCGACCTTGGTCAAGCGGTCAACTATAACCCATATGGAGTCATATCCTCCTTGAGTCTTCGGCAATCCGGTAATAAAGTCCATGCCTATTTCCTCCCACATCCACTCAGGTATTCTTAGCGGCTGCAGTAATCCTACTGGCCTCTGATGCATTGCCTTGACTCTCTGGCATAAGTCACACAACGCAACATGTTCGGCAATTTCACGTTTCATACTCGGCCACCAGAATCTTTCCTTCAGGTCTTGATACGTCTTGGCACTTCTTGGATGAATGGAATACATGGAGTCATGGACTTCTCGCAGAATCAACTTCTTTAGCTCCTTCTTGTTCGGCACACAGATGCGATCCTAAATCCACAACGTGCCTTGATCATCCAGTCTGAAGATTTTTGCCTTGCCTTCCTCCATCTTGGACTTGATTCGCTGGACCTTGTAATCGTCCTTCTGTCCTTCTCAAATCTGGTCTTCTAAGGTAGGCTTCACCTCTAATGCGGCCAAGAATCCTTCCGGTATCACTTCAATCTACATCCTCAAAACTCCATGCATAGCTCATCCGGACTTGCGGCTATCAACATATTCACAGTATGGCTTTTCCAACTCAAGGCATCTGCCACCACATTGGCCTTCCCGGGATGGTAATGGATTCCGACATTGTAGTCCTTAATCAACTCTAGCCATCTCCTCTGCCTCATGTTCAGATCCGATTGGGTATGTATTTAAGACTCTTATGGTCCGTATATACTTCACATCTGTTCCCAATCAGATAATGACGCCACAACTTCAAAGCATGCACTACGGCTGATAACTCCAGGTCATGCGTCGAGTAATTCTCTTCATGCGGCCTCAGCTGCCTTGATGCATATGCGACGACCTTTCGGTTCTGCATTAGCACGCATCCAAGTCCTTGGCGCGATGCATCACAATATATATCAAAGCTTTGATTAACATCCGGTAGGATTAACACCGGCGCTGATGTCAATCGCTTTTTCAGCTCCTAGAAACCTTTCTCACATTCTGGCGTCCAGTTAAACTTCTTTTCTTTTTTCAACAGTTGCGTAAGGGGTCTCGCAATTGTCAAAAAGCCTTCATTAAAACGGCGGTAGTAACCGGCCATCCCAAGGAAACTCCGAATCTAGGTCACTGTCTTCGGCTGTTCCCAATGTAACACAGCTTCAACTTTGCTTGGATCAACAGCGACTCCTTCTGCGGTCATCACGTGTCCAAGAAACTCCACCTTATCCTTCCAAAAGTCGCATTTACTGAACTTGGCGAAGAGTTGTTGTTCTCTTAGCTTCTCCAAAACTAGCCTTAGGTGTTCTGCATGTTCATCCCTTGTCTTGGAGTAGACTAAGATATCGTCTATGAACACAACAACGAACTTGTCCAAATACTCCATGAAAACCTTATTCATCATATTCATGAAATAAGTTGGCGCATTCGTCAGACCAAAGGATATAACTGTAAACTCGTAATATCCGTATCTTGACGAGAATGCGGTCTTCGAAATATCTTCTGATCGGATCTTCAACTGGTGATACCCAGATCTCAGATCAATCTTGGAGAAAACTCTAGCTCCTCTCAACTGGTCAAACAGATCATCGATCCTGGGTAGTGAGTACTTATTCTTCACGGTGACTTCATTGAGTGCACGGTAGTCAATGCACATCCTGAAACTCCCGTCCTTCTTCTTGACAAACAGAACTGGCGCTCCCCATGGCGATGAACTCGGTCTAATGAATCCTTTTTTCATCAGCTCCTCAAGCTGCTTCTTCATCTCTACTAACTCCTCGGTTGACATCCGATAAGGTCTCTTTGCTATTGTTGCTGTTCCGAGTACTAGCTCTATTACAAACTCGATGTCTCTGTCTGGTGGCATACCAGGTAAATCTTGAGGAAAAACATTAGGGTATTCATTCACCACTGAGACATCCTCTATGCTGGTTGCCTTTGCACTGTTGACCATCAACTGTCCATCACGAACGGCAGTCGCCTGGAATTCCACTTTCCTTCCACATGGGCTCTCAACTGATATTACTCTTCGCCCACAGTCCGACACGGCCTTGTGCTTGGATAACCAGTCCATCCCCAAGATAACACTAGGGTCTGGGTTCCCAATATAATAAGGTTCACTAAGAACTCTACCCCATCTATTAGTATTCTCACCCCAGAACATCCTACTTGAGATCAAAGTTCTGACCCAGGGGTTTGAACTAGAAGCATACATTTAAGATTTACAATCTCCAAGTCATTCTTAGAATCAAAATCTTGGGAAACAAATGAATGCGAAGCTCCAGAGTCAAACAAAACTGTTGCAGGTACTGAGTTGATAAGTATCTTACCCAATATGACATCTGTGGCATTCTGAAGTGCATCTGCGGTCACGTGATTGACTCTACCTCTCACCACGGTCTGGGGTGTGGCTCCTGGCTGTGCTGCTTCATGGTTCGCTCCTAGTGCGGGTGTCCTAGCTGGTGTGGAGCCCAAGTTGAAGCGAACTGGGGTCACTCCTGCTATCTTCTTGGGGCAATTGTTGGAGAAGTGTCCTGGCTCATTACATGTATAGCAGCGCCTCACTATACCCTGCTGGCTGCCCGTGGTAGCATTTCTGGCTGGAGCTGAGGTCTGAAAATTCTAATTGACGGGTCTCGGTGCTAGCGACGGTGTTCTTGCTGCATTCTGCGGCTGGAACGTAAAAAACTGATTCGGTGCAACCCTTAGACGTTGCTGCGCTCACTGACATGATCCCTGCTGTTGCATCCTACACTTTCGGTTTTCATCCAGCTCCTTGCGCTTGTCCTCAAGGATGAGTGCTTTGTTTACCAGCTCTTGAAAGTCGGGGAAGGTGTGGGTGATCAGTCCCACCTGCAGTCCTGAGTTCAGTCCGTTCATGAAGCGAGACTGTCTGGCCTTGTCCGTCGCTACATCTTCAGGTACGTAGCGTGCAAGCTGTGTGAACTAGTTCAGATACTTAGACACCAGTTGATTACCCTGCTTCAGCGCCCTGAATTCTTCCTTCTTTAAGTCCATTATTTCTTCTAGTACGTGATACTGTCGAAATGCAGCAGTAAATTCCTCCTAGGTGATATCCTGTGGGTTCTCCCGCGTGGCGCAGAAGTTCTCCCACCACTCTGCTGCGGTCCATTCCAACTGATGAGAGGCGTAGAGCACCATCTCGATTGACCTTAGCCAATCATCTGCCTCTAGTAGATTGGCGTTCCCAGAGAATGTGGGTGGATGAGTCCTCATGAACTCTGATAAGCTTGAGCCCTGATGCTACCCTTGATTGACTTGATTAGCGGCGGCCTGAGTATTGACGTGCTACATCTGTTGCATCATGGCATGCATCAGTTGAGTCTATGCAGCAAGGAAAGCTCCAAAGTTCTGCATGTCAACCGGGGGGTTGGCTGGGGTGTTGGTGCTCCATCATTAGGGTTCCCAGCTGGGCGAGAACCACTTCCGTTGCCTCCAAGGTTTCCACGAGTGTTCACCATCTGTTAATTGCTCTAGGGTTTTTAGAGACGAGAGGGAAACAAGCACAAACAAGTAGTGAGTAACTTATGCAGGATGGAAGGTATAACTCAAAATCCAACTTTATTATTTATTTAGTAATAACTTGGTATGGTT
Source organism: Rhipidocladum racemiflorum (assembly GCA_036346355.1). Classification (NCBI taxonomy): domain Eukaryota; kingdom Viridiplantae; phylum Streptophyta; class Magnoliopsida; order Poales; family Poaceae; genus Rhipidocladum; species Rhipidocladum racemiflorum. Next base: position 34,115,892 of record CM070585.1, read on the forward strand.
GCTTACAATGCCTAAGGGCCTTGCAACACATACTACACACTCAGCAAGCAATGAAAATCCAACTCAACTAACACTGGAGTTTAATGCCATTAAGGGTGACTCTTTATTCTTAGACGCGACTCGACGAAGGAGTCTCAACTGCAAAACCTACGCTCACATGTTGAGAAAACCTCCACTGCCTCCTCGTGGCAGGTGCGGCGGCATAGGCGCGAAGCGATCGCCATGCCCCACAGCGGCAGTTGTCGAAGAAGTGACATCATCCTCAGGCTCAGGTTGTGGTGCTGGCTGGTGATCCTGCTCAGGTGCTGGTTCCTCCGGGTCTGGGGCGTCCAACTCCAACACTGGCTCCGGGCCCTGCCCATACGGTGCGGTCTCCAGCTTTGCGATCCTCTCCGCAGCATAGGCGACGTACTCACGAGCATTATCTAGATGCTTTTTCCCTTCCTCGACCAGCTCGCGAGCCTTCATCAACTCCTGGACTGTTTCATCGATAAGCTCCTCCTAGGCGACGACAAATCTGGCCAAGTGTGTGACAGTAGCATCCTCATCTTCTATCGGCTTCCGCTGGGCTCTGCTGTCTCGGCGTGGGTGGTGACGGAATACTGTGCCCTCCAGCTCTCTAGAGTAAGTGCGAGCAATCTGCTGTATCGCTCAACGTGACACCTCCTAGATTCCCATCTCAAAGGTTGACCTCCTAGCAATGAGGTGAAATGGTTGACTGAACTTCGTCTTCTCTCGAGCATACACCGTAATCTTAATGTCCCATCCTATGACCAGTCCTGCCTGCACGATGGTGGTCCCTCGGTAGACCGGTCTCTCAAAACCTCCAAGCAACTGCAGCATACGCCACAACTCGGCAGCGTAGCCTCCCTCACGCTCGGCGTAGTTGCTCTTCATTAACATCTGCCAAAATACACTCACGTGAGAACTCAAAAGTTTTATAACCAAGGGGTAGCAAGAGAGATTTAGCAAAAGGGGTATGAGAAGAGAGAAGGGGATGAGTCGAGATTTCATTCATTGTCTTCTCAAATTTTAACTTTAGAAAATAGGTTTTATCCTCACTACGACCATTCTAACTATGGGTGAGCCTACAATCAGTATGGCTCTGATACCACCTCTGTCGGGAAAAGAATTTGCAAATCAGAACCTTCTGTGTATTTAGCACTAGTCCAGGATCACGCTAGTGCACACAGTCTCAACATCGGTAAATATCACAATCATACACATCTTTACCCCTTTATAATTCACCAGTTAATTCTTTTCTACGTGCACACACTATTCTGCCCCCACAGAGAATAATTGTTCTTTGTTCACCCTAACATGTGCACCCAGAAATCCTATTTCCTCATAATCAAAGGCTAAGATGTTTTATCACATCACTTCATCAAATCTAATGGATCAAATCACTCGGTTCATCTCATCAAACTTTCTGAACCTCCCATGCCACAGTCGTGCCTAAACACCCGCGCCCCCATCTCTGCGCCCCGATCGCCGCCGCCTCCCCCTACTCATCATCTCACCCCCATCATCTCGCCTTCCTCCGAACCCTGGGCCTGGGGCGCGCGAGAGCTCGAGCGAGGATTTCGTTCCGCCTCCGTCTGCTCTTTCCTATTCTTCTCGTTCTCGCGTCGCGTCCTCCCCCATCTCTCGCCTCCACCCGGGCCCTCGCCACCGGAGCGTAGCCTCGCCGCCGACACCCTGATCTCGGTACGCCCTCGAGTCCCCTCCCCTGATTCTGATTCCTCCCGCCAAATCCGACCGCGGCGGTGGGATCAGATCAAGAAACCCCCCGCGGATCAAAATCTGAGCTTTTCTTGATTTCGCTGCCGGTAGATTCTGCAGGTGCCCGACGTGATGCAGCCGCCGCCCGCGGCTCCCGGGCGGCTCGTCTTCGCCTTCGTGCCCGGCGCCGCCGCCCCCGCCGGTGGCATCCTCGCCTTTCGTCGCCGCTACTCCGCTCATGCATCTTGGCGAGGGTTCAATCGGCTACGGCGGCGAGGGAAAGCAGCGATGCAGCACCGCAACGCGACGCAGCGGAGTTACGGCGCCCGCCGGCGCGGCGTCGAAGGCTACCACTGGCAGGTGCAGCCGGCGCGGGGGATCATGGTGGAAGTGAGGGACGGCAACCTGGAACGCGTGCTTGTGGTGATGGAGCGCAAGATGTGGTCGAGCGGCATGGAGAGGCTGATACGGCGACGGACCGACCACCACGTCAAGAACTCGGAGAAGCGCGTGCTCGCCCGCAAGGCCCTCCTGCAGCGCGTCCGCTCCCAGGAGCTCGGCAAGAAGCTCCGCAAGATCCTCATCAAGAAGATCAGGTCCCTTCCGCTATTTCCCCCTACTATTACTCCATTCCTGTACCCTTGTGGTTGTGAGCTCTCGCGGATTGTGTTGTTTGATTGGGCTTTTTAGTGGGTTCTGAGGACGAACCAAGGAGGCTTTTGTTGATGCTCGCCAAGTGCTCGATGAAATGTCTGGCGCGGTTTTAGTTATATATCTGAGTGAAATTAGGTGAATGCTGCAAAAGAGTGATTACAGGATCGTGAGAACCTCAGCGGAAGATGGAAATGTGCTCCCCTTTGGCTCGTGGGCAACAAACAGGTGCTTAGTACTGTAGAAGCTATAAGTCGTTGAACATGCAGCAGATTTTACTAAATAGTAGGGTGACTGCACCTGGGCTGCCCTAAGATTATAAATCTGCAGAAGTCAAATTGGCAGTCCAATGACGGATGTTCATCAAATTTGATGGATATCAGGACTCAGGAGTGGAGAAAACGGCAAACCCATGAGCTTTTATCTTTTATGATTCAGTAATGGAATAAGTATTTCCGTTACTCTACTCAAGAAAAGATTGTTTTAACTTTCAACTATTGGGTTAATTCATAAGTTCTACCTTACTTTATTGAAAAGTAAATCCATAGATGTGTTAGCTAACATAGTTATTGCATGGCAAGTTCCTTTTTTGTGTTTGTTTTGCATCAGCTATGACATAAACCTGTGATATTTCACTTAAAGTTAGATTAACTCTACATAATGCGTCTGATCATGAGGTGAAATGTACATGTTACATATGCCATTGAATCATAACAACGGTTAAGTACACTTATGTGAAGTATCAAATGTTACATTTTCTGATGACATGAATGTACTGAACCTTCTTGTACACAGCATGTAACCCCTTGCAAGTTGCACACAAGATATGCAGTATAAATTCTGCCAGACTGCCACTACTCATTTACTGCACTTCTTGTCATTTCAAGAAGTACATGCCAAACAAAAATATGTAACATCCTGATACAAATCATCTAAAATTCTAGCCCTGACCAATGAGCATTTTTTCTGCATAAGTCATGTTGTATGAATCACATTGCTCTCTGTTTATTCATTGAAAAAGTATTTGCTTTGTGCAGGGTCGTTGAGGGCATATCCCTGCTGGAAACATTTCAGCAATCTCTTGTCGTATTACAGGTGGGTTACTTGTGGCAATTTTATATGGGTACTCCATGCTGAACATGTAATCAATCCCCATGTTGGAATGTAGCAATTGAACTGATTTTCCAATGATCGATCTGTTTAGACTCTAGAGCGACTTAATAGTAACTCAATCATGAGCCAAGAAGCTTTTGCTGTCTTGCATCACGGACAGGTGGGTGACAAATTGCTGAGTATTATATATGGCAGCTGACCAGGAAAGATTTAGGAGTTTAATTCCAAGCTACATCAGAGACTCTTCAGTTGCTGTTATTGTATATGATGTTGCAAGTATGTTCCCCAAATCCACCAAAAAAATGTCCTTTTTTTATCAGCAACTGTTTAGAAACCTACAGACATGCAGCACGGGAGTAGTTTCTTAGTCAAATTTTGTTAATCCTATGTGATGTCAGATGTAGTTCTCCAGATGTCTTTTGATACCCCGTGGTTCTATGTGATGTCAGATGTAGTTCTCCATATGTCTTTTGTTAATCCTATGTGTACCCAAATTTGCAGTTCGATTGTTTTATATAGGACAGAACCCAACCGTATGCTGTCTTAATAATATAGCGACATGTTTTTATTTGCACTGTCACTGAATTCTAGAGTAATTCGACACATATGATCATATCAAGCAGAAATAACTACCACCGTTCTTATTGTTTTACTTTGGAATTTTTAGCTGGATGGCATTCTAAAGTTTGTGATAAGAGAAATCTCACGCACTATGAGTATGACAGGTGGGACCTTGGTCCACATGTCAGTTTTTTAAGAGATATACTTTTTTGTTTATTCAGTCGCATTTTGGTGTGCGAATTTTTGGAATGAGGTGCATACCGTCATAATCTCAAATTTCATGACTACAGTTTATGTGCTATTTAATATCCTTTTCCATGAGAGGTTAAATTGGCCATTGGGTTATTTAAGATCTGGACTGTCTTTAAACGAATATTTATGTGGTCATAAATTATATGCTATTGCTCAATATTTGTGGTCAATTACTTGTAACATGAACTAATGTATGACATATATTGATATTTTTTATGCTTTTGAGTTTTGAGCCTTTTTAAGACTTCAGTCATTTAAGAGTGCTTATTTCCTGCTTAGCTACGTTAGCTAAATTACCAATGATTCTACCTCCTTAAGGTCCTAAGATGATATGTAGAAATGTGTGCACATATCTTTGCTGAACTTCTGTTTTTTCTTATGCACCAGGCAAGTCTCCATAGAGGAAGGGGAGGGCAAGGCAAAAGATCTCGGTGTGATGTTTATTGAAACCAGTGCTAAAGCTGGTTTTAACATTAAGGTATTCTTCAAGAAATATATATTTCTTGTGTATTTCATTTAGTACAAGTAGGCTTCATGTTGGATAACATGCTTATAGAGCTGGCTTATTTTTTTTTTCTAAAAGCTCAAAGCACTGTCCTTTTTTAGAAAGGTTGAGATATGGCTGATGTAATGAACGGGTCTCCTTTTTTTGCAAGTTGATTAACTTGTTTGTTTTGTATAATCGCCACGAACTTGTACCAGGCACTGTTCTGTAAGATTGCGGCTGCACTCCCTGTTCATCAGCAAAGCAGGAGGACATGTGTTAACTTTTCTAATGCCTGAGTGAAATAAGGAAGTCATTGTAGCTTGTAAGGGACAACCCGGAATGAATCATAATTTTATGGCCATAGGAAAATGGCTATAATGTTGATTGAACTGAATTGATACAGTTTTCATGCTTTCAATGTCGCTGAGACGTCTGGTATTTTATCAGTTGAAAATTGAAAGCTTCACCTGCACAATTTTTAGAGCTGATGTATTTATGTTTTGTTACTTATTTTTGCATTGCGTTGTTCACAAGTTCCAATTCTGATTATTCTTATCATTATGCTGACCGCACTGATTTCTATACATTGTTTTCATGCATGGATTATCTTCAGTGCTGCCCCAAGAAGAAAGTAAGTTAGCAGCGCTAATTTCTCACTTTCGTTTTATGTCTTGCAGCACATTATGTAGTATGCGTATACAATGGTGGTTGCTAGCCGCGTCTTTGATATGGTTGGGCAACGAGATGAGTTGATGAACACGAAATGAAGCGTTGATTCTTTCACATCTTTGCCATTCCTTCAGCACTATCAACATTTTTATGACAATCTATTGAGCCTGCATATGGAGAGCTAGCTGTGGATAGGGACTTGCTTGACTGCTTGATTTTGAATTTCCTCAAAGGTGTCTATTTTGCAAGGGTGATGGAGGTTATAAGTTACATGTCAAACCATAAAATCTACTGTGACAAGTGGAAGTACAGACAAGTCTTTCAGAAACTACACAAGAATCTATATAGGAACTTGAATTCATAGCATGACAAAACAGAAGCTCAGAGCAAAAGGATTGAAGATGCACGGGCATGATCCTCTCTGTATCTTTCTTTTGTGCACAACTTACTACACTTGATTACCAAAACATATAACACTTTTTGCTTATTTAAATTGTATTACCAAATATCGTCGTAGCGTTAGCACGGGCAATATACTAGTCGATAGTAATAAAGTACTTTAATTAAGATAGCCAAACTGGTTGCTCTACCTTATGGTTGAGTTACAAGAGTACGCCACACAGGGCGAAAACTTATTAAGGAAATAAATTGCAGCGGAATAAAAGCATCAACGTGGCGCCATCCAGTATACCATAGGCAACTGACTGGGCTCGCTCTCTAGGTAGACGGCTCCTCCTGAAGTTCTTCCTCGAAAGCTGGCGTTGCTTCTCCTTCAACTAATGTTGTATTGTGGCAAGGGTGAGTACTTGGTACTCAGCAAGTCATGCACAAAATGCAAACTAATATTCTACATGCATGGCTTAGTTCGAAGGATAGGCTAACAAGTACATTTGCAATTAAACAGCATTTAACAAGTAGCATAAGTAGATTCGAAAGCAGTAAAAGTAAAGGTTATATCGATAACTTTTTCGGGAGTTAAGTAAACACTTTTGCTTTCCTAATCCACATTTCCATCAACGTCATTATTTAACCCAACCAACTTTCCAAGTCCAAGTTGTTTTCATGAAAGTCTAACCCTTGACTGTAATCCCCGAGCAATGTCCAGTGCCGCGGACACGGGTATTCGAATAGATTTTACACTCTACATAGGTTATGCACTTTACCCACAAGATACAGTCAAACACCACAAAGGCGAGTGATCGTAACAAAGCATTTCAGAGACTGCAAACTATAAAAGTGAACCTCTCCGGCTTTTGTCATACACCATCCCTTCCCTTAACAGAGGCGAAGTATGGGACCGACATACCGTTGGACGGGTACCATGCCATAGCACTGGTACGCTCCCCTTTCAAGCTACACAAAAGGTGTAGTTGACACCCCGAGGTATCACATGCAAGTTATTAGTAACTTACTCAACTAGGTCCGTCCCATTACAGACATGTGGTTGCACGTTTGACTCAGATCAAAATCTTGCAAGGTTAAGTCCTTAGGATGACCAGGGCAAGACTATCCGAAGAACCAAAACGACATCCCCGGTGCCACTCATGGCCCACCATATCATTCTTGCCACTTGCCCCGGTCTAAATCTATTTATCAAACCCGGTTGATTACCATGCACCACGTGCCATCATCATACACAACACATGATACTTCTCCAAAATAGGTTCAATATCTCATTAAGTCAATATTAACATTTGATTGCCCAAAATCATGTCGTGTGCACGTAGCAGGTCTAAGCAATAACTAAAACGGTCTAAATACCCAATGTTGGCAATTTTAATAATGTCCAACTAAATATATTCCACAACTAGGGTGGCAAGGGTTCATGGCACATAATTAAATAGTCAAGGTGTCATACTGCAATTTGGCATTTATCTAATTCTCAGAAATAATTTAAAAAATTTCTAATTAAATTAGCATGCAATAATTTAAATTAAATTAATTTCAAAAATGGGATCAAAATGGTCAAAGCAAAACTTGCCTTCAAAAAGTACTTGTTCTTGATCTTGAGCTGGCTCCTGGGTCAACACTTCACCTTCGAAGCCCTCGGGTACTTCAACGTCTACTCGTAACGCGTGCAAATAGCAATAAATAAATAAAATAGTACATGTACCATGCTCAAAAATTCAAGTAAAGTCCATAAACAGAAGGAGCATAATTTTACAAATTTTTAGAAATTTGAATCGCCCAAATTAGAGTTAAAATGCAAAAGTTATAATTGTTCAAAGTTTAAAGAATCTATTAATTAAATACAAACAGAGAAAATTCCATATTCAAAAATTAATCAAAATTCAAATTTAAGTAGATCTCAATTTTATAAAAATTTAGAAATTGGAATTATTCAAATCGGAGTTAAAACGCAAAAGTTATAAGCGTTTGAAGTTTGAAAATTCAAATAAATCAATAAACCGAATTAACCCATTTATTTTTCTATTGAAAATCCGGATTTATGACGTCAGCTGACATCAGCACGGTATTTGAATTTCCACCGAATTATTTTTCAATTGAGAAATCGAATTATGACGTCATCATTGCGTCAGCCGGCCCATGGACTTGGTCCACGTCACGGGCTCGGTCCACCATGGACCCAGTCCACGGGTTCACGTGTCACTGACACGTGGGACCCACTGCTGACGTCATCGCTGACGTCAGCACGGCTCAGCCGAAGGACGGCTGACACGCGGCCCCCACTGTGACGTCACGCTGACGTCACGGATGACGTCACAGTGCCGTTGGGCCAGCCGCTGAGATACGTGCCCCTTGCTGACATCATGCGTGACGTCAGCGACAACTGGGCGTGTCCGCGTGGACCGCGCCGGTCCGGCTTCTGTGCACGTGGCACGATCTGGGTCGTTGATTTGAAAATCAACGGTCCAGATCATATCTGTATCTCGTACGCTGCGGGCAACGTGGTTAATCTGGGCCGTACGATTTAGATCGGACGGTCCAGATCCAATCGGGTTTCGCCTCTCCGTGGGGTGGGGTGGCATGACCCGAGTGACGACACGTGGCTCAATCTACGCCGTTCGATCTCGATCGAACGAGAGATATTGCATCTAACGCTACAACGCGGTTAACCCTAACCGCACGATTTAGATCTAACGGCTGATATTGGATCTAGCACGGTGCACTATACGGCTACGTGGCTTAATCTAAGCCGTTGGATCTAGATCCAACGGTTAAGATTAGATCTAAAAACCGAAACGTGAAATCGAACGGGGGTGACATGGACTCACCGTGGTCGTTCGATGAAGATCCAACGGCTGATGGAGATCGCGAGGTCGGTGATGGACGGGCAGAACAGGGGCTGCCAGAGACGAAGACGATGACACGGGGAACGGCGTTGCGGACGTGCTCTAGCGAAGTGGATGGGATTCTCAGGTGCGGCTCGTTGTGACGGTTCCGGATCTGGGCTCAATCACGGCGGAGGACGGCGGAAACGGCGGCAAACTGCGGAAAACCACGGCGGGCTTCTCCTCCAACTTTGGCTCTCTTAACCTTTCCAAATCTATCCTCAGATGATCTTCATGTTCTTTTCTGTTCTTGGAATAGACAAGAATGTCGTCAATGAAGACTACAACGAACTTGTTCAAATATTCTATGAACACCTTGGTCATCAAATTCATGAAATAGTAAGGGGCATTTGTTAATCCGAAAGACATCACTGTAAACTCGTACAGTCCATATCGGGTAGTGAAGGTTGTCTTCGGAATATCTTCTTTCCTTATCTTAAGCTGATGATATCCTGATCTCAAATCTATTTTGAAAAAGACTTGACCTCCTTTCAATTGATCGAACAGATCATCTATCTGAAGCAGAGGATACTTATTCATTATTGTCACCTCATTCAAGGAGCGGTAATCTATGCACATCGTCAGACTCCCATCCTTTTTTCTTGACGAAGATTACAGGTGATCCCGAGGGTGATGAACTTGGTCTCATAAACCCTTTCTCCTACAATTCTGCAATCTGTTCCTTCATTTCTACTAACTCATTGGCAGGTAGCCGATAAGGTCTTTTTGAGATCGGAGGTGTATTGGGTACAAGCTCAATTACAAACTCAATGTCCCGGTCTGGTGGCATACTAGGCAGATCCTATGGGAACACGTCTGGATACTCATTCACTATAGGCATGTTCTCCAACGATGTACCTTTCGGACGGTGCAGGGTACTACCCCCCTTAGAGGAAAGATTAGACAAGAATTCCACTTGAATTCCCTCCGGACTAGTAAGAGAGATAGCTCTACTAGCACAGTCTATCTGACCGTTGTACTTGGTTAACCAGTCCATTCCAAGGATTACTTCTATACCCTTAGTATCCAATAAGATTAAGTTTGCTAGTAACTTTACCCCTTTTATTATTATATCAATTTTTGGGCAAACCGTCGTTGTTCTTAGTTCTTTACTAGGGGATTGAACTAACAAGGGATTTCTTAACTGAACTGTATCCCAACCATGCTTTCTAACCAAGTACTCTCATATGAAGGAATGAGTTGCACCAGAATTAAATAATACAGAAGCATGCACCGAGTTGATGAAGAACTTACCATAGACCACATCTAGTGCGTCCTGAACTTCCTCAGCTGTGATGTGGTTAACACGTCCTCTTCCGACGGCCCACGGGGTACGCGAAGTCTGCGGTGTACCTCTCCCTTGAGCTGGTGCTGGGGCACGGGCAGGTGTAGTCCCCAGGTTGAACTGCACAAGGGTCACAGGCTGACGCTTCTGAGGATAATTGCTGGCGTAATGTCCCATTTCCCTGCAATTGAAGCACTGAACTCCTGCGGTTGCGGTATTGCTCTTCGGGGCTTGGTTCCCTGCATTGCCAGTAGGAGCTTGACCAAGTGGACGAGGAGTGGACATTGGGGTCCTAGCAACATTAGGGACTGCAGGCCTGCTGGGCTGCTGGTGGAAAGTACGAGGCCTAGAGCTGCTGGCACCACGCTGATTCTGGAACATCATCTTCCTCTTTCTAGACTCAAAGAGTTGACGCTGAGCATCTTCTTGAATCAAAGCCTTATTCACCATATGCTGGAAAGAAGGGAAGTCGTTCGACACCAGCTGAACCTTGATATTGGGATCGAGACCCTCCATAAAGCGACATATCTTTGCCTCATTTGTGGCAACATCTTCAGTGGCATAACAGATAGCTAAGTGAAGCAATTCAGGAATTCTGACACTGAGAGATTCCCTTGCTGCAACTTGTGAAACTCACGTCTCTTCATATCCATAATCCCTTTAGGATGTGAGTAGATCGAAAAGCTTCAACAAACTCATTCTAGGAGATATTCTGGGCATCTTAATGGGCAGCACAGTAATTCTCCCACCAGCTAGCTGTTGTACCCTTGAGTTGGTGCGAAGCAAACTACACACTCTCCACTTCATCACATTGAGCAAAGTACAACTTCCTTTCGACTTCCCTGAGCCAGTCGTCAGTGCCCAAAGGATCCACAGCTCCAACAAATGTTGGGAGTCGAGTCCTCATGAACTCCCCAAACTTAGACTGGGGTGGCTGAGCAGCGGCCTGAACTGGGGCGGCTTGGGGCTGATAGTGCATTCTTCGCCAAAGCTTGAAGAATTTGAAGCTGCATTGCCATCATCTGCTCCAAGTTGGGTGGATGATTCGGGGGCGGGGGTGGCACTGGTTCTTGTTGAGCTGGGGGTGGCGGCACACGCTCTTACTCCTGGTGTTGCTGCTCCAACGGCACTTCCTCCTAGAACTGCACTCATCCACGACCGCGACCTCTACCGCTGCCTCCTCTTCCTCCTCTGCCACGACCTCTGCCAGGGTACTCCATCTGAAGCCAGGGATAGGAAAAGCACAAGGAAAGAGGGAAAAGCAATGGTGAGAAAACAGGGGACTAAACACATCCACCAAGACAAAGACACAACAAACGAAAGGAACACCAAAAGAACTTAGTTTAAAACAAAATAGTTTTATTACGATGGCTGTATCATGTATGCATAAAGCACGATACAGACCATCACACCCAATTATTAACCGCTCTAGCGTGAACAAAAGTTAGGTGCTACAGGCAAGGACTAAAACTAACTACTCCCTTCGCCTTCCTCAGGGACATGACGGAACGGATCCTCATCGTTGGGCTCATTGGTGCTGATGTAGCTACTCCATCCCACCAAAGCCCACGACCCCCTCTCTTAGGCCCAAACTCCCCCGGAAACGGCTCGGAAACGCGATTAAACCTCATAGCATATGGTTTTAACATCCAATACCATATTTCATAATGTTTTTGACCTTATCAAGCACATTAAATAAGGTTACGACACTCCGTGGTGTCACATCACTTCGTAAGGCCCAAAAACGCGAGTAAACCTCAAGCCGTAAGATTTTATTCTCTAATTTCACATTTTATAATGTCACACCATACCGTAGTGTCACATTCTTCCCCCTTCAACAGGATTCGACCTCGAATCCGAAGGACGCCAAAACCAACAACAAAATCCCCAAGGGACAAAATACTTCCCTGCAAAACAAAACATCCGCACGAAAACTCAAACCGAAACAAACGATAAGCGAGTTCTCTAAACCAACACTTGGCGAGAAAAGTATTGATCTAGCTCAACTAAGGGCAACCTCTCACAGTTCGACCTTCACTTCAATTCCCAAATAGACCACGAAAGAAAACGGTCTCACGCTCCTCCATCCATTCCTCCTTGGCACTAACGTGCCTGATCCCTTTAATCGAAACTACTCTCCAGAAGGGCACGGTACCAGCCTCTAGAACCCTCTTCATCTCCCACACACAAACGTGTTTTCACGCCTCAACCTCTCTACGGTGGTTCGCCATATTCAAAACGACGACGAACCAAGAGAGACATACACTCCAAGACCACCAACTATTTGAACAAACGAGGTTAAGACCTTGCAACGGATTGCTCTTTTACAAAAGACCAATACCCAACACTACCGCCTAAAGGAAAAGGCCCACCTTACAATTAGGGTCCGTAAACTCGCAAGAAAATGTAACAACCAAACAAAATCGCTACGGTTGACACAACCTCGTTCAATCTCATCAATAGAAAGGTCCAATACACTCTGAAAAGGAAAACAATTACTAGCAACCACCAAGTGGTCCACTAATAATTTAATCAACCCTACCGAGAAACATCTCAACGACACAATTCTCCAAGAAGGGTTGCATTGAGTCAACCACAACCTTCCCCTCAATGGACCACGATAAAGAGTACAATCATTGAGTGAGCTCAACCAAAATCATGAACCCAATTGATCCACCTACAACAACTCAAACCCCAAAGCGCTAAAACCACTTTGGAAAGGATCTGGCAACATCCAAAGAGCACACATTTTAATTTCCTATGCCAAGACACAAAGGAAACGCAAATCCCCTACATCACAACCAACATACCAGAAATTCTTCATTACTTCTTTTCATATTAGAAAGCAAGGGAAATCTCGTTTCATGACATAATTGCACACTCTTCAGGAGCACTCCGGATTAGTCATATCTCCATATATGACTTTCTCACTGACCTGGCTCAATGACTCTTTTATCATTTAACATGTAAAAACGATGTCATGTTTACTTTTCACCATTCCTTCATCATGTAACAACACTACAGAATAGTCATTCATATGACGACTTCTTCCTCGGTATCACATGAATAAATCTCGAATAACATCGAGAGTTGCGCTAATTCATATAAACTATGACGGCAACATAGTAAACAGTAAGGCACCACATCATATCAAAACCCACCAACGATAGATAGCTAACTCGCAAAACATCGCGTTTTAACCAAAATCAACATTTGGAAAAAGACATCGGCTCCAAAGTTAAACATCTGCGCAAACAACCGCCATAAATTTTATCAAAAGAGAGGGAAAATCAATCCCAAAAGAAAACTCTCCACTAACCAAATTTACTTATGAAACATTCATAAAAATCCAGAATTGTGAAACATCCGCACACCAGACACATTTTCCAAATGACTCCAACTATAGCCAAACAGAGTTACACATCAAGGGCCTAACTCAAAAGTTTCCAACACAACCCTTTATGACCATCTACTTCCTTTTAAAATTAATTCCAAAGATAATCCAGTGCGAACGCGAAAGGGCGCGATCGACTCAAAAACTTTTGGGGTGTAAATCCATACTCATAGCACCGGCTAAACAAATTAGCCAAAACCAAATATTTGCACCAATTTCTACGAGTTTTAGGGAAACTCTGAAACACAGCATATGGAACACCTTGACCGAAAACCCTTCAACCCAAAAAGGCAAACAACCAAACCAGTCCAAAAGCTTTTGAACACAAGCTCAGCATAAATACAATCATCTCTAGTACTCCACTACGCTTTCAATTAAAGACTTCAATAATCACTATTTACTCCCTGAGAAGCCCCAACACAATTAAACCAAAAGTTTCACAACAAATTCTTCCTCTAGTTACCATTCCTAACACTTTTAATTAGGGTTTATGATGCTTATCAAAAAGGCACCCAACCAATACTATATCGACATGATCCCCACGGATCATCATATCATAATACATCTTATTCTACATTTGAAATATTGTACTTCAACAAATCATTTAGCAAGATCAACATACAAATTTCATACCTCCTATATACTCACGTCTCGACAATCGAACCTTATTCAGTTAAACAATGGCTTCAACATGTAAATATTATCTCCACAGGGAAGAATTCGTAAGTGAGACTCTAAGTTATACTTTCATTAAGGATAAGATCATTTACCATGTTAATTATCCAAAGCTCACTCCATCGCAACATGTTAAAATTTTCCTCTATTTTAACCATGGTTTACCAACGAGTAATCTAAACAGTTACCACCTGTCGGGACCCCGAATTTGCAAATCCGGACCCTCTGTGTATTCAGCACTAGTCCAGGAACGCGCTAGTGCACACAGTCTTAACATTGGTAAATATCACAATCATACCAATCGATATTATCAAAGTACTTTATTTAAATAACCAAACTGGTTACTCGACCTTATGGCCAAGTTACAAATATATGCCTCGCAAGGCGAAACTTATTCAGAGAAAAAGAATAGCAGCGGAAAATCAAATAGCTTCGTGGCGCCATCCAAGATACCACAGGCAACCGATCGGGCTCGCATCCCTAAGTAGACGGATCCTCTTGGAATTCCTCCTCCGGCGGCATAGTCTCCTCTTCAACTGGTGTTGTGTTGAGGCAAGGGTGAGTACTTGGTACTCGACAAGTCATGCATGTAATGCAAGCTAATATACTATATGCATGGCTTGGTACAAAGGAATAGCTCAAGGTATATTTGCGAAATGCTTGACTTTTGACAAGTAATATAAGTAGATTCGAAAGCAGTAGAAATAAGTAAAGCGTAAATAACTTTTCAAGAAGTTTAATAAACATTTTTCCCCATCCTAAACCACATTTCCATCATCTGCATTATTAAACCAACCCAACTTTTCAAACCAAAGTTATTTTTGAGAAAATCTAACCCTTGATCAGTAATTTCCGAGCGATGTCCAATACCGCGGACACGGCTATTCGAATAGATTCTAAACTCTGCAGAGGTTATGCACTTTACCCACAAGATACAGTCAAACACCACAAAGGCGAGTTCCCGTAACAAAGTCTTTCGGAAACCTCTAACAATACAAGTGGTCCTCCCCGGTTATTGCGCACTAACCCTTCCCTTCGCTAAGGCGAAGTCTAGGCCAATCAACCGTTAGATGGGTACTTGGCCTCGGCCCGATGCGCTCCCGCATAACTTACACAAAGGGTGTAGTTGACCTCCGAGGTCCCACAGTGCGTTATTAGCAACTTAGTCAACTAGGTCCGTCCTATTACAGACATGTGGTTGCACGTTAGACCCGATTCAAAGGCTTGCAAGGTTAAGTCCTTAGGGTGACCAGGGCAAGACTACCCAAGAACCAAATCAACATCCCCAATGCCACAACCGGCCCACTGATTACTCTTGCCACATGCCCGGTCGAAATCTGTTTATCAAACCCCGCTTGATTACCATGCACCACGTGCCATCAACATCATATGATACTTTTCCAAAACAGGTTCAATATATCATTAAGTCAATATTAACATTTGATTGTCCAAAATCATGTCATGAGCACGTAGCGTGTCTAAGCAAAGATACTACAACCGGCCTAAACCCATGTTGGCAATTTAATAATGTCCAACTAGTAATCCACAACTAGGGTGACAAGGGTCATGGCACATACTTAAATAATCAAGGTGTCATACAAGCAAATTGGTACTTATCTAACCCCATGTTTAAACCAAGTATTTTTCTAATTGAACTAGCATGCAATAGTTTAAATCAAAATAGGTTTCAAAATGGGATCAATATGGTCAAAGCATAACTTGCCTTCAAAAGTACTTGCTCTTGGTCTTGAGTTGGATCCTGAGTCAATACTTCTCCTTCGAATCCTTCCCAGACTTCAACGTCTACTCGTAAAGCGTGCAAATAGCAAATACCCAAATAAACAATAGGCAAAAGTGTCCAAACATCCAAACAAAATCCATAAACAGAAAGAACATAATTTTATGGATTTTTAGAAACTGGAATCAAAATTTGGAGTTAAGACGCAAAAGTTATGATTATTTAAAGTTTAAATAATCAATTAAATAATTTTACAGAGGAAAACTTTAGTCCAAAAATTAAATAAAATTCATATTTAGGTAGATCTCAATTTTATACAAATTTAGAAATTTGAATCACCCAAATCGGAGTTGAAACGCAAAAGTTATAAGCGTTTGAAGTTTTGAAATTCAAATCAATTATTAAACCGATTTATTAAATCATTTTCTTTTTCGGAAAATCATTTATTGCGTCAGCAGGGACACGTGGCAGCCTCTGATTGGTTGGCTGACGTCAGCCGGTCCATGGACTTGGTCCACGCTTGGCTCGGGTCCACCGTGGACTCGGTCCACGATTCTACGTGTCGCTGACATGTGGGCCCACTCGGGTGACGTCATCGCCGCGTCGGCGGGCTCACCGCAGTCTTGTCGACAGTGGGACCCACCGATGACGTCATGGATGACGTCAGCGCTTGGCTGGGTCAGCCGCTGACATGCGGGCCCTCTGACACGCGGGTCCCGCGTGTCAGCGTCACACGCACGCTGCCGTGGGCCACGACGCGTCGGTCCAACTTCCCGACACGTGGCGCAATCTCGACCGTTGATTTGGAATTCAACGGCCGCGATTAGATCCAGGGTTAACGTGTTGAATCTACTCGATGATCGTGGGCCGTTCGATCTAGATCGGATGGTCCAGATCTAATCCTATAATAATCACTACCCACGGCGCGTGGCGATTGTGAACCGTTGGATCTTGATCCAACGGTCCGGATCTAATCGGGTTTGGAACACGTGAACTCACCTCAACCGCACGATCAAGATCGGACGGCGCCGTAGTTCGCGAGGGCGATGGCGACGCGGCGAGCTGCAGCCACCGAGACGGAGACGACGACGAGCCCGACGCGGCGCTCGGTCGTTCCGGCGAAGTGAGTGGTCTCTTCGTGTGCGCCTGGCTTCGGGGTTTCC
The DNA here is from genome assembly GCA_036346355.1 of Rhipidocladum racemiflorum. Taxonomy (NCBI): domain Eukaryota; kingdom Viridiplantae; phylum Streptophyta; class Magnoliopsida; order Poales; family Poaceae; genus Rhipidocladum; species Rhipidocladum racemiflorum. The sequence continues at coordinate 34,132,895 of CM070585.1, forward strand.
GGTTCTTGGCTCCTTCTCTGAGGAAGACGACGGTCGGCGGCGATAAGAGGCAAAAACCGCGGCGGAGTGGAGCTCAACTACGGCGAGCTCGCGACGGGCAAACGGGCGGCTTAGGCGAGATGGCTCGGGAAGCGGGTGCGCAAGGATGAGGGCAACCTCGGGCGTGACCAGGGCTTTAAATAGCCTCGGCGTTCGTGCGAGACGGAAACCTAATTCTACACGGCACGGGCGCGGCGGCGAGTCCGGCTTCGGTCTCGGCGGACGACGACGCCGCCGTCCACGTGGCACGATCAGCGGCCACGATCGCGACGGCGCGATCGGATCCGGCGGATCTGGCTCGAACCGTGCAGGCGGATCTCGGCCGTTGGATCTTGATCCAACGGTTGGGATTGATTAGGGTTGGGAGCTGGTTTGGTCGAGTCAATCGGCTCGGTCGGACTCGAGTCCGACTCGGGTTCCGACTTCGATCGGATGAACGATACTCGACCGAGTTGAATTTCCAGCGATTTAATATTTAAAATAATTCCCGATAATTCATTTAATTCATTAAAAATAGCAAATGACTCGTAAAAATTCGAAAAATTCGAAAATATTTTGGATTATTTTGGACTCAAATAAAATATTTCCAACAAAATTTTATTTGCAAAATTAAATTCTTTAATTATTTCAAAATGGAATAAATTCAAATAAATTCCAAATAAATCCAAATAAATTCCAAAGAAATTCCAAAATTCACCAAAGTGCCAAATCACACATGAATTCAATAAAAGCAAAAATTTTGGGGTGTTACAAACCTCCCCTTAATAGAATCTCGTCCCGAGATTCAGTGGCTTACTAAAGGAATAGGTTTGGAAATTCTTTCTTCAAATCCTCTTCAAGGCTCCCTAAGTCGCTTCGCTTTCTTCATGGTTGCTCCACTTGAACTCTCTGAAACGGGTTGACTTGTTTCTAGTTTCTCGATCCATTGTGTCCGTAATCCTCACGGGATGCTCCTTATAAGTCAAGTCCTCTTGCAACTCAATTAACTCTAGCGGTGCCTGTTCCTCAGAACTCGGAGGCACTTCTTCAATCAGGACACATGGAATACATCATGCACTCCCGCCAACGATCGTGGCAACTCCAGGTGATAAGCAACTTCGCCTCTGCGACTCAAAATCTTAAATGGTCCAACATAACGGGTGCGAGTTTCCCTTTGGCATGGAACCTCTTAACTCCCGAGAGGCGTAACTCGAGGTATACAAAGTCTTACGGTTCAAAACGCCAAATCTCGGCGACGATTGTCGGCATAACTCTTCTGTCGAGATTGGGCTATCTTCAACCTTTCCCTAATCATGGCGATCTGCTTCTTGACCTCTTGAAGAATATCAGGCCCAAAGACACGGCGCTCGCCGGTCTCATTCCAATTCAATGGCGTCCGACAGTCGACCATACAAAGGCCTCAAAAGGTGACATCTGTAAACTAGCCTGATAACTATTGTTGTAATCGAACTCGGCATACGGTAAACTCTTATCCCAAGAAGTAGCATAAGCTAATGCACAAGCTCTCAACATATCCTCCGAATCTGGTTGACTCTTTCGATGCAATCCGTCCGTCTGTGGATGATAAGGTATCTTGAAGTTCAAACGGGTTCCCATGGCTTCATGCAACTTATTCCGTAACCTTGAGGTAAATTGGGTACCTCTGTCCGATACAATCCTCTTTGGCACTCCGTGCAAGCAGACAATCCTGATCATGTATAATTCTGCTAATTTATCTCCCGAGTAAGTGGTCTTCACGGGATAAAATGGCCTACTTTAGTCAAGCGATCCACTATAACCCATATGGAGTCATAACCCCTTGAGTCTTTGGCAAACCGGTAATGAAATCCATTCCGATTTCCTCCCACTTCCACTCGTGTATTTTCAGCGGTTGTAGCAATCCTGCTGGTCTCGATGCATTGCCTTGACTCTCTGGCATACGTCGCACAATGCAACATGCTCGGCAACTTCACGTTTCATACTCGGCCACCAATCTCTCCTTGAGATCCTGATACATCTTGGCGCTTCGAGGATGAATTGAGTACTTAGAGTCATGGGCTTCTTCCGTAATCGATTGCTTTAACTCCTTTTTGTTAGGCACACAAATGCGATCCTTCATCCACAACGTGCCTTGCTCATCCATCTTGAAGTCCTCTGCCTTGCCTTCCTCCTTGATGGACTTAATCCTGCGGATCTTGTCATCATCCTTCTGTCCTTCTCGGATCAGATCCTCTAGGGTAGGCTTTACTTCTAATGCGGCCAAGAATCCCCTAGGTACTACCTCAATCTTCATTTTCTGAAATTCCTCACATAACTCATCCTGACTTGTGGCTAGCAACGTACTCACGGTATGGCTTTTCCGACTCAGGGCATCGGCTACTACGTTGGCCTTCCCGGGGTGGTAATGGATCCCAACATTATAGTCCTTGATCAACTCTAACCATCTCCTCTGCCTCATATTCAGATCCGACTGGGTGAATATGTACTTAAGGCTCTTATGATCCGTATATACTTCACATCTGTTTCCAATCAGATAGTGACGCCATATCTTCAAAGCATGCACTACGGCAGCTAACTCTAAGTCATGTGTCGGATAATTTTCCTCATGCGGCCTTAACTGCCTTGATGCATAAGCGACGACCTTTCCGTTCTGCATCAGCACACATCCAAGTCCTTGGCGCGATGCGTCACAATAAATATCGAAGCTTTGAGCAACATCCGGTAGAACTAACACGGTCTTTGGCGTCAATCGCTTCTTGACTCTGAAATCCTTTCTCACATTCTGGCGTCCATGCAAACTTCTTTTCCTTCTTCAGCAGTTGCGTAAGAGGTTTCGCAATTGTCGAGAAGCCTTCGATGAAACGGCGGTAGTATCCTGCCATTCCAAGGAAACTCCGAATCTGGGTCACGATCTTGGTACGCTCCCAATGTAACACAACTTCTACTTTGCTTGGATCTACTGGCGACTCCTTCTGCGGTCATTACATGTCCAAGAAACTCCACCTTGTCCTTCCAAAATCACACTTGCTGAACTTGGCGAAAAGTTGTCGTTCCTCGGCTTTTCCAAAACTCGCCTTAAGTGTTCGGCATGTTCATCCTCTGTCTTGGAGTAGATTAGGATATCGTCTATGAACACGACGACAAACTTGTCCAAATGTTCCATGAACACCTTATTCATCATATTCATGAAATAAGTGGCGCATTAAATCGACCCAAAGGACATAATCAGAACTCGTAATGTCCATATCTTGACGAGAATGCGATCTTGAATATCTTCTCGATCGGATCTTCAATCGATGGTATCCCGATCTCGAGATCAATCTTGGAGAAAACTCCGGCTCCTCTCAACTGATCAAACAAATCATCAATCCTGGGTAGCGGGTACTTATTCTTCACGGTGACTTCATTGAGTGCACGGTAGTCAATGCACATCCTGAAACTCCCGTCCTTCTTCTTGACAGACAAAGCCGGTGCTCCCCACGGCGACGAACTCGGTCTCGATAAATCCTTTCTCCATTAACTCTTCTAGCTGTTTCTTCATTTCTACCAACTCCTCGGTGGACATCCGATAGGGTCTCTTTGCTATCGGTCTTGTGCAGTACAAGCTCTATCACAAACTCTATGTCCCTGTCAGCGGCATACCAGGTAGATCTTCTGGAAAAACATCGGGTACTCATTCACTCTTTGGGACATCCTCTATGCTGATTGCCTTGGTACTGTTAACCATCAAGCTGTCCATCTCTAGCTGCCGTGGCTTGAAATTCCACTTTCTTTCCATGCGGGCTCTCAATCGAGATAGTCCTTCGTCCACAATCCAATACGGCCTTGTGCTTGGATAACCAATCCATTCCCAATATGACGTCTAAGGTCCAGGTTTCCAAAATTATAAGGTTTGCTAGGAACTTTATTCCACCTATCGATATTCTCACCCGGAACATCCTACTTTCGCTCGGAGTTCGGAACCAGGGGTTTGAACTAAAAGCATGCACTTAAGTCTTGCAATCCTCAAATCATTTCTAGTAGCAAAGCCTTGCGAAACAAGCGAATCTGAAGCTCGAGTCAAACAAAAGCATTGCAGGTCTTGAGTTAACAAGTAACTTACCCGATCTGACGTCCGTAGCATTCTGCGGTGCATCTGCGGTGACATGGTTGACTCGGCCTCTCACCACGATGCAGGGTGTGGCTCCTGTCTTTGGCGTCCTAGCTGGAGGTGGTTCCTAGGTTGAAGCGAACTGGGGTCACTCCTGCTGTCTTCTTTGGACAATCTGTTGGCAAAGTGTCTGGCTCGTTGCAATTGTAGCGTCTCTCATTCCTTCTTGTTGCACTCGAGTAGTGTTTCTAGCGGGGCTGGGTGCAGTAGTTCTGATTGGCGAGTCTTGGTCTTTGAGGATGGTGTCCTTGTTGCATTACGTGGTTGGAATCCCGAAGAATTGATTTGGTGCAACTCTCGGCCGTATTGCGTTCCTGGCGTGATCCTTCTTTGTTGCATCCTGCGCTTCTGTTCTCATCCAGTTCCTTGCGCTTGTCCTCAAGAATAAGCGCCTTATTCACCAACTCTTGGAAATCTGGAAAGGTGTGGGTGATCAATCCTACTTGCAATCCTGAGTTAAGTCCCTTCATAAAAGCGAGGTATGCGGATTTATCTGTCGCTACATCCTCAGTGCGTAGCGTGCTAGCCGTGTGAACTTGTTCGTAGTCGACCCTTTGGTGATTACCTTGCTTGATGCTCTGAACTCCTCCTTCTTAAGGTCCATGATTCCTTCCAGGCACGTGATCTTGTCGAATGCACCGTGAACTCTTCCCAAGTGATATCTTGAGGGTTCTCTTGCGTGGCACGAAGTTCTCCCACCATTCGGCAATTTGTTCCTTCCGGTGATGAGAAGCGTAGAGTACCTTCTCATTTCCTATGCATTGAGCTATGTGTAGCTTCCTCTCGATTGATCTTAACCAATCATCGGCCTCCAATGGATTGGCATTCCCAGAGAAAGTGGGTGGGTGAGTTCTCATGAACTCTGATAGTCTCGTATTCTGGCGTGGTCCCTGATTAACTTGATTAGCAGTGGCCTGAGCGGTGACGTGTTGCATTTGTTGCATCATAGCATGCATTAACTGAGTCTGGGCAGCAAGAAAAGCTCCGAAATTCTGCATATCCAGTGGCGGTGCTGGTGCTCCATCATTGGGGTTTTCTGCTGAGCGAGAACCACTCCCATTGCTTCCAAGGTTTCCACGGGTGTTCACCATCTGTCGATTTGCTCTAGGTTTAGAGATGAGGGGGAAACAAGAATAGACAAGTAATATGGAACTTATGCGGGGCGAAAGGGGTAACTTTAAGGTCCAACTTTATTATTAATAACTTGGTATGGCTGCTTACAATGCCTAAGGGCCTTGCAACACATACTGCACACTCAGCAAACAAAGCAAATCCAAATCGAACTAATTACGAGTCTAACGCCTAAAGGGTGACTCTTTCTTCTATGACGCGACTCGGCGAAGGAGTCTCACTATAGAACCTATGCTCACTCATCGAGAAAACCTCCACGGCACGGTGCAGGTCTTTGTGGCATAAGCGCCGCTTGATCGCCATGTCCGAGAAGCTGTGTCCTCTATGGTAGTCGAAGAAGCGGTGTCCTCATCGAGATCGACTCCTCTGGATCTGGCTCGTGTAGCTCGAATCTTGGCTCTGAGTGCAGTCCGTACAAGGTCATCTCCAACTCGTCAATCCTTCGTAGAAGGTGTGCCACATACTCTTGAGCTTCCCGCCATCTGTTCTTCTCTGTCGTGATCTCCTTGTGGGCCTTCGTAGCTCCTTGCTTGTATTATCTAGTACATCCTCCTGGCGGCGACAAATCGTGCCAAGCTGTGTAACCGTGGCATCCTCATCCTGAATCGCCGGGTCAAGAAGGTTATCGCTGCGCGGATGGTAGCGGAACACCGTACTCTCAATTCTCTGGCGTAGATACGGGTAATGTGCCGCATTGCTCGTCGTGATACTTCTTGGATACCCATCTCGCATTGTAGATCTCTGGCGGTCTGGTGTATCGGGCGATTGCCTGGGCCCTTTTTCCTAGCAGGTACCTCAATCCTCACGTCACAAGCCTTGATCAATCCCGCTTGTCTGATCACTTCCACTTGGTATTGGGGCTTCTCAAAATCTCCGAGAGTCTGTAGCATATGCCAAAGTTCTGCAGCGTGACCAACTCCCAGATCAACGTAGTTGAACTCTTCCTCCATCTGTCACAAGAGTGCTTTACGTAAGAACTCGGAATTTTTAAATTGTGACAAGGTAAGGGAAAATTTCAGCAAGAGACAAGAAAAGAGAGAAGGGGATAAGTCGAGATGTCATTTCTTATCTTGACAATTTTTTTAGCTTTTAGAAAATAGGTTTTATCCTCACTACGACCATTCTAGCTAGGGTTGAGCCTACAGTCAAGTATGGCTCTGATACCACCTCTGTCGGGACCCCGAATTTGCAAATCCGGACCCTCTGTGTATTCAGCACTAGTCCAGGAACGCGCTAGTGCACACAGTCTTAACATTGGTAAATATCACAATCATACCAATCGATATTATCAAAGTACTTTATTTAAATAACCAAACTGGTTACTCGACCTTATGGCCAAGTTACAAATATATGCCTCGCAAGGCGAAACTTATTCAGAGAAAAAGAATAGCAGCGGAAAATCAAATAGCTTCGTGGCGCCATCCAGTATACCACAGGCAACTGACTGGGCTCGCATCCCTAAGTAGACGGATCCTCTTGGAATTCCTCCTCCGAAGCTGGCGTAGTCTCCTCTTCAACTGGTGTTGTGTTGAGGCAAGGGTGAGTACTTGGTACTCAGCAAGTCATGCACAGAATGCAAGCTAATATACTATATGCATGGCTTGGTACAAAGGAATAGCTCAAGGTATATTTGCGAAATGACTTTGACAAGTAATATAAGTAGATTCGAAAGCAGTAGAAATAAGTAAAGCGTAAATAACTTTTCAAGAAGTTTAATAAACATTTTTCCCCATCCTAAACCACATTTCCATCATCTGCATTATTAAACCAACCCAACTTTTCAAACCAAAGTTATTTTTGAGAAAATCTAACCCTTGACTGTAATTCCCGAGCGATGTCCAATACCGCGGACACGGCTATTCGAATAGATTCTAAACTCTGCAGAGGTTATGCACTTTACCCACAAGATACAATAAACACCACAAAGGCGAGTTCCCGTAACAAAGTCTTTCTGAAACCTCTAACAATACAAGTGGTCCTCCCGGTTATTGCGCACTAACCCTTCCCTTCGCTAAGGCGAAGTCTAGGCCAATCAACCGTTAGATGGGTACTGGCCTCGGCCCGATGCGCTCCCCATACAACTTACACAAAGGGTGTAGTTGACCTCCCGAGGTCCCACAGTGCGTTATTAGCAACTTAGTCAACTAGGTCCGTCCCATTACTGAGACATGTGGTTGCACGTTAGACCCAGTTCAAAGGCTTGCAAGGTTAAGTCCTTAGGGTGACCAGGGCAAGACTACCCGAAGAACCAAATCAACATCCCCAATGCCACAATGGCCCACTGATTACTCTTGCCACATGCCCCTGGCCGAAATCGTTTATCAAACCCCAGTTGATTACCATGCACCACGTGCCATCAACATCACATGATACTTTTCCAAAACAGGTTCAATATATCATTAAGTCAATATTAACATTTGATTGTCCAAAATCATGTTATGAGCACGTAAGCGTGTCTAAGCAAAGATACTACAAATCGGTCTAAACCCATGTTGGCAATTTAATAATGTCCAACTAGTAATCCACAACTAGGCTCACAACGGTCATGGAACATACTTAAAAAATCAATGTGACATACAGCAAATTGGTACTTATCAAACCCCATGTTTAAACCAAGTATTTTCTAATTGAACTAGCATGCAATAGTTTAAATCAAAATAGGTTTCAAAATGGTATCAATATGGTCAAATCTTAACTTGCCTTCATAAATTACTTGCTCTTGGTCTTGAGTTGGATCGTGAGTCTATACTTCTCCTTAGAATCCTTCCGGCACTTCAACGTCTACTCGTTAAGCGTGCAAATAGCAAATACCCAAATAAACAATAGGCAAAAGTGTCCAAACATCCAAACAAAATCCATAAACAGAAAGAACATAATTTTATGGATTTTTAGAAACTGGAATAAATCAAATTTGGAGTTAAGGCATAAAAGTTATGATTATTTAAAGTTTAAATAATCAATTAAATAATTTTACAGAGGAAAACTTTAGTCCAAAAATGAAATAAAATTCATATTTAGGTAGATCTCAATTTTATACAAATTTAGAAATTTGAATCACCCAAATCGGAGTTGAAACGCATAAAAGTTATAAGCGTTTGAAGTTTTGAAATTCAAATCAATTATTAAACCGATTTATTAAATCATTTTCTTTTCGAAAATCATTTATTGCGTCGGCGAGGACACGTGGCAGCCTCGATTGGTTGGTTGGCGTCGGTAGATCCATGGACTTGGTCCACGCTTGGCTCGGGTCCACCGTGGACTCGGTCCACGATTCTACGTGTCGGCCGACATGTGGGCCACTCGGGTGACGTCATCGGCGACGTCGGCGGGGCTCACCACGGTCTTGACAGTGGCACCCACCGATGACGTCATGGGTGACGTCGGCGCTTATTGGTCGGCGGCCCGACATGCGGGCTCTTCGACACGCGGGCCGCGTGTCGGCGTCACACGCCAGCGCGTGGGCCAGCGGCCGCGTCGGTCCAACTTCCCGACACGTGGCGCAATCTCGGCCGTTGATTTGGAATTCAACGGCGCGATTAGATCCAGGGTTAACGTGTTGAATCTACTCGATGATCGTGGGCGTTCGATCTAGATCGGATGGTCCAGATCTAATCCTATAATAATCACTACCACGGCACGTGGCGATTGTGAACCGTTGGATCTTGATCCAACGGTCAAGATCTAATCGGGTTTGGAACACGTGAACTCACCTCAACCGCCACGATCAAGATCGGACGGCGCCTGAGTTCGCGAGGGCGATGGCGGCAGCGGAGCTGCAGCCACCGGAGACGGAGACGACGACGAGCCCGACGGCGCTCCGGGGTCGTTCCGGCGAAGTGAGTGGTCTCTTCGGGTGCGCCTGGCTTCGGGGGTTCCGGTTCTGGGCTCCTTCTCGGCGGAAGACGACGGCGGCGAGGCGAGGCAAAAACAGCGGCCGGAGTGGCGCTCAACTACGGCGAGCTCGCACGGGCAAACGCGGCGGCTCGGCGAGATGGCTCGAGGAAGCGGAGTGCGCAAGGATGAGGGCAACCTCGGGCGTGACCAGGGCTTTAAATAGCCTCGGCGTTCGTGCGAGGCGGAAACCTAATTTACACGGCGGCGGGCGCGGCGGCGGAGTCCGGCCGGTCTCGGCGAGACGACGACGATAGCCGTCACGTGGCACGATCAACGCCACGATCGCACGGGCGCGATCGGATCCGGGCCGGATACGGCTCGAACCGGTACGGGCGGATCTCAGCCGTTGGATCTTGATCCAACGGTTGGGATTGATTAGGGTTGGGAGCTGGTTTGGTCGAGTCAATCGGCTCGGTCGGACTCGAGTCCGACTCGGGTTCGACTTCGATCGGATGAACGATACTCGACCGAGTTGAATTTCCAGCGATTTAATATTTAAAATAATTCCCGATAATTCATTTAATTCATTAAAAATAGCAAATGACTCGTAAAAATTCGGAAAAATTCTGGAAAATATTTTGGATTATTTTGGACTCAAATAAAATATTTCCAACAAAATTTTATTTGCAAAATTAAATTCTTTAATTATTTCAAAATGGAATAAATTCAAATAAATTCCAAATAAATCCAAATAAATTCCAGCAAATTCCAAAAATTCACCAAAGTGCCAAATCACACATGAATTCAATAAAAGCAAAAATTTTGGGGTGTTACACCACCACTACTTAGTCATCAATAACAACAAAAGGGCATAATCATCAACCAACAACATTACTTTTAGCTACCCTATACAAAGGTGATAACAAAATTACCACCACACAACATACTCCCACTATTTAAAATATATTGAATACTAGCATTAACACTGCCTTTAACAACATCATTAGCAATAAGTCTTATGTCTTCTCAATTGATATCAATACTAGCATTGTAGAGACACAACTGCATACTTCCAAGTATACTAGTAGTTTGCAACAACATAAATAGCAAATCTAATCAACTTCCAAATTAAAGTCACTAGGCAACACGATTAAATTTCTCTATTAATCCATTAGATTAGAGCATCTTTAAACAACCAGCAAAGTTTCTTTAATAATAACAGCAGTCTACATCATCTTAATGTTTCAACTACGCATCAGGGTTTAAAACGTTAAACATAATCGGGGGTCATAAGCATTTTTTATAACAAAGCAACATATTCTAAGCATATACATTAACACATTTAATCATTTTCGCTAAGAGCAAACTACAACACTAGTAGTCTATTTAATTTCAAGCTAGAGGTAACAACCGCATTGAATCGTTTCAACTCAGAATTTAACTTAACAATAAGTCATCCCATAAACCACATTGGTACATGCTACATAACATGTTAAACAACAATTCTTACTAGGGACAAACGATTTCAGTCAAAAGACTACTTTCTTTGTTTGCAGCATTTTAGTTTTAAAGCTCATCCCAAAATTCGTACGGAAACTTGACGCTCAAAATTGCAATGAGACAAACCCAAACTTGGTCATGCAAAAGGAACTCTCCAAAACACCTTTCAATCTCAAAGGCTCCCATAGAGGAAAATGGTTTAAAGACAATTTTCTTAAAAGGGAACCAAGCGTTTTAGTAATCCTTTTCAAATAAAACCTTAACACCAAACCCCAAACTTTTACGAAACAAGAAGGGTTTTCAAAGATGATTTCCCAAACCAGAAAAATGACGAAATCAAACACCACTTACTCCTACAAAGCCACAGAACTTCAGCCCTGACAACCAGGTCTGGCATAGCACCTCACTAACTCCTTTAACCTCGGAGAAAGACAAACACAGAAATAAATTGAATGCTTCTTCCCCATAAAGCAATTAACAAACTAAACATCAAAACTGGAACGGCGCCCTAAAGAAGCGCAACACTAGACTCCTCTTCTTCGTCTTCAACCAAGGAAGACAAAACCACACACCGCATACGGAACTATCCGCGAAAAACCAATACCAAACACTTTTCTTTAGGTTTCCATCAACTAAAACCAAGAAAACCAACCAAGACCGACCACTAAACGATAAAGAACCTCCGAAGGAAAATCCACCACCAAACTCTTCTATTTGACTCCAGTCAACTACCCGTTCTACGACAGAAAGAGTAAACACTCTTCTCCTACAAGGGTTAATAGTTCTTCGGTGATGGCGCTAACCGGCCATACCGTCAAACCTCACCCTTACTATGAACCAAAAGAGGTGACCGAAACCCTTCGGCACCACAACCCCACTTTATCACCACAACAAGCACAATTCAATCATTTATCTCATAGACATAGCAACATACTATATCAAATATAGCATTTAGCAACAAGGCTTAAATACAACATTTAAGCGTAAACAACGATACCCATACCCTTCCCTCAGGCATCCATGTGTGTCAAATTTTAGATTAGTTATACCACTTTTGCAAGTTTTAATGTTGCTATCCTATGACAAAATTTTAGTAAAAACCTAAGCCATGTTTCTAAGTTATTCCACATCACATTTTAGTTGTACCCTATAGCATGACACTAAAAATACACATTCCAAGGACCTACAGCCCGCTCTGATACCAACTGTAACACCCCGGCATTTACTATGCCTGAATGCTACCAAACAAAAGCTAAACAACATCTAAATACCATAATTACAAATAAATTCCAGCAAAGGCGCACATGCTAAAAACCGAGATTTCGGCAGCATCTCCTTTGTTTTAACATGAATTGAAGCAACAACAATAATAGCATGTCAATGTGGCATAACGAACGATAGCAATAACTTGATCAAACGGAAAAAACAGCCACCACACCACTAAGGATATAAATTCTATCCATCACATGACAAATAAGGACTAATCAACTACTCATAACGACCAACGAATCATCGAAACCATAGTTTAGTTCAATGAATTAACCATAACCGTAAGGAAAGGAACATGTCATTGTTTAAATGTGTGATGCTAAGTGATGACATGTGACTAGCTCCCTTTCCCGCATGTCGGATTCATGGTACCTAAAAGAAAACAACATAAACACAAGCGTGAGTTCATCACTCAGCAAATATATTGCAAAGGTACAAACATAAACAATTACATAGCAATAATATCTCACATCATGTAAACCATCTCATTCATGGTCACATATTATCATCATCATCAATATGTATGAAGTGCAATGCGATGCTCATGTCTCCTTGGAAACTCATACCGGTATGGTTGAGTACACACCCGTCGGTGTGCACACTCTCCCCCCTTCCATCCCGAAGATGGAGGGTGCCTACTCCTCGCTTCCGTTCACCGCGGTGAATGGAATCACGATGTAGGACTTACTCATTGGCTCTCCGGAATAGTCATAACTTTCTCACCGACCTTCCCCGGATTAGTTATGACTTTATCACCGCCCGGGCCATGTATCATGCCATGTCATGTATGCAAATATGCCAACATCATAAATCACTCTTACATTAACACATGGCATCATAACATAGTAAGCATATTCATCATATCATTGGCAATCATTAAAGCATGGCATGTGATCATGTCATATATCCAATTTCATGTATTCTCAACAAGCAACCTACAAACCGCTATCCATTACAATACACTTGCCTCAACCACAAGCTACGGATTGGCGGGAAGTAGAAGGCACTCCCGGGGTCGCACCACCTGCACATAGGTACCACACACTCACAATCATGTCCACAAAACAGTATGCAAACCCTCATCTACCCCGACATTGCCAACTACTCGCAAAACCCAAAAACAGCGGTTCTGTCCCGTCGGGACAACAGCCTTACAAAAGGCATAACTCGGGTTCTAAGACTCCAAATCAATTAAACGAGTACATCCTCGCGTAGGTTAGGAAATTTCTCAACTTTTACTAGGTATAAGGAAAGATTGATTCGGACTTTGAAGTTGTTTAATCTACAAAATACCGTGATCTGTTCCAATCACGTCACAGATTTCAACACGCTCGGTAAAACAGTCATAACTTTTAAACGGCTGATCGGATTTGGACGTTCTTTATATCCCCGGAAAGATAATGAAATTATCTACAACTTCTTCAACATCGTACGACCAGATTCAGACTCTAAATTGATGACAAACCGAACCCTAGGTCGACTGCTCATGCTGTCCGAAACAGAGAACGTGACCAACTCAAGAATCCATCTAATCTAATCAAATCCAGCACCACCAATTGATCTAAAAACTTGGTAAACATCCTTAGAACAGTACCTAGACCAACCCCAAGGAATCCCATGGCCATACCTTTGCCCAACGCACGAAAACTGAACGGATCTCCCCCCGGTTCGCTCCTCGCTCCTCGCTCCTTGCTCCTCGCTCCAATGGATGGATCCTCGAGGTGCAGGGGGTGGGGAGGCCACCCTAGGGCAGCAAGGGGGTGGAGGAGAGGTGGTGGAGAGGTGGTGGAGCAAAGGGGAGCAATGGGGGAGGTGGGGGCGCCACAAGGAGGAGGTGGAGATGTGTGGGGGTGGCTAGGGCATCATGGGGGAGCAAGGGGCAGTATGGGGGCGCAATAAGGGGCTGGTGGAGGCCTCCAACCAGGACTCCTCCCCTCAATTGGACTCAAACTCCATCCCACCAAAGCCCACGACCCCCTCTCTTAGGCCCAAACTCCCCCGGAAAGGCCCAAAACCCTGGAAACGGCCCGGAAACGCGATTAAACCTCATAGCATATGGTTTTAACCTCCAATACCATATTTCATAATGTTTTTGACCTTATCAAGAACATTAAATAAGGTTACGACACTCCGTGGTGTCACATCACTTCGTAAGGCCCAAAAACGCGAGTAAACCTCAAGCCGTAAGATTTTATTCTCTAATTTCACATTTTATAATGTCACACCATACCGTAGTGTCACATTAAAACATCTTTAATTAACCCACAAGATTTCCTTAACAATATCAGTAGTTTAAAATTTTAAACATTAACAATGTTCAGCTACACATTTAATAAATAGGGCGTACTACCTCACTTCAAAATAAAGCAACAAACTCTAAGCATGTTCATTAACACATTTGATCATTACTCGCTATAGAAATAAATCTACGGCACTAGAAGTTCATTTAATCTTAAGCTAAAGATAAAAGAATTTACGTTGCACTACAAGAAACAAGGAAAAATTCGTGGGCCAAAAACCCACGAATTTAGGCCAAAACCCACGAATTTAGGTTAAATTCGTGGGCAAACCGTCGAATTTATTTCACGAATTTAACTCGACGAAATTAATCAATTAAATTCGTGGGTACCCACGAATTTAAATTAAATTCGTGGAGTTCTTGAAAAAACCCACGAATTTAATCGCTAAATTCGTAAATTTGAAGAAACCCACGAATTTAAGCTGCTAAATTAGTGAAATTTGAAGAAACCCACGAATTTAATCGCTAAATTAAATTAATTTGAAGAAACCCACGAATTTAACTGCTAAATTCGTGGGGTTGAAAAAACCCACGAATTTAACTTAAATTCATGGGTACCCACGAATTTAACTAATAAATTCGTGGGTTTTAAATGGCTCACGAATTTAACAGACATTTATACAAAAAAAATATATATCCATATCGATATCACACTCAATACATATAACCATATCGATCACACATATATATCGATATGCATCTCATTCAACACAACCATCTTCACATTCAATCTTATTCAACACATCGCAATATTACCTCTACTAAAAGATTGAAACCAACCTTTTAACTCTTTAAAACCAGCTTAAAACTGTTAGCAAATCGACATGAACTCAAGAACGAAGTAGATCAAACCAAAAACAGATCGGGACACAAGATTTAATGTGGATTTGGATCATAATTCAACAAAAATTAAGTCACCAAAAATATACAAAATTTTGGCATGACCTCTCTAGTAAATAGGACATCCACTCAGCAGACAAAAAATGCATGGAGAAGTCATTCGCTCTTGTTGCTGCTCAATATTTCAAGTAAAAGCAGAAGGGAGCAATATCAATGTTGACATCTTTACTTGGTACCTCTACCTCCTCTAAAAAACCTTTATTTAGTAAAAGCTACCTAGTTTTACTGAGTTAATTGGAAAAAGAATAGAGCAATCATGCCAAACATGCTGCACCAACATAACTCTTAAGACCAAGTGATCTTTTTGGCAACAAAAGGGGAATATTTAATTGAGTTTCTTGATCTTTTTGTGATATGGCGTTGGGTGGAATAGTCAAAGAATGGTTTAGAAGATATCCTACAAGTTCAACTCAAGCAGGAGAAGTCATGCAACATACCAGTGAGTTCCTGCCAAAACCAAGCCTTTTCTCTATGTCTTCCATTTCGTAGCAAATGACATAACCACCATCCCCTAATTTGAGAGAGAACATGAGCAAATCACCAGAATTTCAGCTACATAAATAAGAGCACTTTTTCATAGAAAAAGGGAGCAGATAATGCAATATAAGACTAGTTATACAATTCCAATTCAAAGATTGATCTAAAAGGATCGATACAACAATCACACATGCAATATATACACCATTAGGTGCCACTTGCGACAAAAAATATACAAACAACATCGTCAACTTTGTACAGTTGCTAATAAATTTAACCCAAAAAAATTGAAGCTAACTCTGCACTCAATATTCAATTGATGCGGTAAGTTTTGAATATAGGAATGTATCTATAAAAGATGCCAAATGTTGTCAGGATAGGAATGAAGCAATAAAAGATGCCAAATGATAGATTAGTGGATAGATATGTAACAGAATCTCAAGGCAATGACAAAGTAAAACAATGTCACCAAAGAAGAGTATAATTTATGAAATCCAATTAGTAGACTAACAATGTACAAGCACCAATAAGATGATGTAAATATGACAAATACTATACAGGAACTAATGAAATATGTAAAGATGTTGTGAGTCAACATTAATATTGAAATTAACGTAGTCAGGACAGCGAAAAAATATTTCAACTGATAGATGGTAGCAAAAGAAAAGAAAACTTCACATTATTTCATTCTAAGAGATGAATGAATCACCTCATCAAGCTCTTGCATAATATAACAATCATCAGGATTTAAAATAATCTTGCCCCCATATGAAGCCACCTTTATGCCACATGGAAAGGCATCAGGAAAGCTAATCAGCACATCTTCAAATTGCATTCCATCCAACTGAGGCCATCTTTTAATGTAGAACTCATAGTTTTCAAACCCAAGGATATCTTCCCATATTTGTGTATGCAGCTCAATTAGTCTTTAAAGGTACAGTCAGAAATTTGTAACAGAAAGACTATGTGCAATTAGTGAACTTTTATCTAATAATCAAACAGCTCAATTTGGTTCAGTAAAGACCCCTATTGCCATAAAAGGAAATAGGTTATACAACATTAATCTGGAGAGACGCAACTTGTGTTCAAATAATAAGTTAATATGTATCAAAACAGCTATCTAAAATATGCAGAATACAACCAAATACTAGCATCTAGTACACAGGCGGTGACAAAGGTTGCAACACATATAGTTACACTAGAAGACGCACATGCTACATCTGTATTGCCACTGTTCATTTTGAAACTCCCATTGTGTCCACTAGTGGCTATTTTAAGCCTTTTCTCCTCATCAAAATAGCAACAAATCAGATTAAAAAATTAAGACCGCACTATATGTGATATCCACACTGTAAGTTGGAGGTCTGGTAATCTTTCCATAACATGCCTCTAGACTTGAAGCTTCAGGAAGCATGACTACAGAATGCCCTTATGCAATAAGAAGCAATGTAACAATTCAACTATATCCCTAGTTGGGGTGCTATTTACTAACTATTGATATAACATTCATACCTGAACAATAAGGAACATGGCAATACAGCTAGGCAAAAATAGGAAATTTTGGAAGAAAAGAATTAGCAAACCTCCAACTTACAGTGTGAAAAAAGTTGTCCCAGATGGTTCTAGTCTGGAACCATATAGAACCGTCTAGGATGTTGATTTTCCATTCTTTTAGTAATTTTGATTTATTGTAAGCAATTATTCTAATGATAATGCAAAGATACACAATGTCGGTTCAGATTGTCACTAAAGAAAGATGATAATGTATGATTTAATAATAAAGAATTTAGCATCTCAACAAGAGAAACTCAACTAGTACATGTTGCAAACAAGAAAGATGTCGGTTCAGATTGTCACTAAAGAAAGATGCTAATGTATGATTTAATACAAAATGAACAAGATTTTTAGCAAACAACAGTGAAACCCATGAGTAAGATGAACCAAAGGAGTGGTAGACAGGTAGCCAGATTATAGTGATGAAACATCTCAACAAAATATCAGTACAAGACACAACAAGAGGCAACAAATTGAACCCCCATTAGCAGTGACATTAACCTTAAATCTACTGATAAGGCCAAACAGAGAAACTCAACTAGTACATGTTGCAGTGACATGTTGACGCTACTTACACACAGGCTGAAGCTAGATCTTGACTTAATCAAAATTTCAGCAGCGGTGAGTGATAAATTTGAAATGTCAATAAATAAATTAAATAGTACTTAATGTGGTATTGAGCCAGTTAGCCTATTGCCTTGCAGGTAACTTCTTGTGAATAAAAAGAAAAGCATAGAGATTTCACGAGGGAGTTTTCTGTCAATGAAAGCTAAGAGCATCAATCAATTATAAAACAAATAAACAAAAAAGTGCAATCTTACAATTTTTCAGTGTATGTCAAGTTGCCCAGACAGTTGGTTCAAACTCAGATCCCTGGATCAATGCAAAATAAAATATCATTTCAACACAATGTCCTTTTCTCGCATTTAAAGGTTGAGGTAATTCCTTTGTATATCAGTTATCATTGAATTTACAGCACTACAAGTGCCTGCATAAGGGCAATCACTGATGGAATAAAGGGCACAGAACATGTTTACACCAACGATAAACAAGGGGAAGCAATGCACTCACAAGTACTACAGGAGCTGTCGAGGGGGAGCCGTGGGGGAGACGGCGCCGCCGAGGGGGAGGGGGCCACCGAGGAGGAGCGTCGTGGGGGATGAAGCCGCGAAGGGGAGCCGCTGAGGGGGAGGAGGCGCCGTCGAGGGGGAGCCACCTAGGGGAGAGGCGGCAAGGTTGGGTGCCGAACCGAAGGGGAGGGTTGCCGCCACGAGGTTCGAGCAGAGATCGCGGCGAGGGGCGCGGGCGGCGGCGCGCTGGAAGGCGGCGCCGAGGCGAAGGGCAGCGCCATGACGGGCAAGCGTATGGCGGGGTGGCGCGGCGAGGCGGGGCACGGGTGGGCGGGGCGGCGGCGGCGCGCGTGGGATCCCGCGGGTGGGTGAGAGGCGAGCGAAGAGAGAGAGAGAGGGAGACGCGCGGGTTAGGTTAGAACACAACTTAAATTCGTGGGCCAGACAACCGACGAATTTAATTAAATTCATGCGCTAGAAAAAAACCGACGAATTTAAAATATAAATTCGTGGGTTTTTTTAGCCCACGAATTTAATTAAATACGTGGGTTTTTTAATAAACCGACGAATTTAAATATGTAAATTCGTGAGTTTTTTGTTGGCCCACGAATTTAAAAAAACCCACGAATTTTTCCCTGTTTCTTGTAGTGTTGATTCAACTCGCAAATTAGCTTTAGGAGTACAACATTTCCATAAACCACACTGTTACTGTAACACCCCAAAATTTTTGCTTTTCATGCAATTAAATATTATTTTGCACATTTGTTAATTTTTTTGGAATTTTCTGGAATTTATTTGGATTTATTTGGATTTAATTTGAATTTATTCCATATTGAAATAATTAAAGAAATTAAATTTTCAAATAAAGTTTTGTTGGAAATATTTTATTTGAGTCCCAAATGCCCTAAAATATTTTCCAGAATTTTTCTGGAATTTTTCTGAGTATTTTGCTATTTTTCTTGAATTAAATGAATTACTGGAAATTATTTTAAATATTAAATCGCTGGAAAATCGAGTCGGGTCAAGTACTGTTCATCCGACCGAGTCAGAACCCGAGTCGGACTCGAGTCCGACCCAAGCCACGTGAT
Organism: Rhipidocladum racemiflorum; assembly: GCA_036346355.1. NCBI lineage: Eukaryota > Viridiplantae > Streptophyta > Magnoliopsida > Poales > Poaceae > Rhipidocladum > Rhipidocladum racemiflorum. The sequence goes on from CM070585.1 coordinate 34,152,185, forward strand.
CCGGTCAAACCCTGATTGATCCGGACCGTTGGATCGAAATCCAACGGTCGGATTTGGGCCGCACCGATCCAACCGGACCCGGCTTGGACCCGTTGCGCCGGGCGATCTCGGCCGTAGATCGGGGCCACGTGGACGGCTCCGATTGCGTCGTCTCCACCGATTCGGACTCGGATAGCGCCGCCGTGGGCCTCCGAGCTCGTTAGGGTTCTCCGGTTTTCGCGCACGTCGAGGCCCTATTTAAGAGCTCGAACTCGCCACCGCGTAGCCCTTGCCCGTGCGCTTCTTTTGCCGTAGCTACCCGTGCCCAAGCCACCGCCATCCTCGCGCAATCGCTCGCCGGAGCACGCAAGGGACCGCCGCGAGTTTGGACGATTTCTCGCCGCCGACAGCCGCCCTCCGCCGCGTCTAAGCCCAGATCCGAGACCCCCAGGACCAGGCGCATCGGTTAGGACCACTCACCTCGCCGGAGCCCCTCGGAAACGCCGCGCGGGGAGTCGTCGTCTTCATCCCCGGTACCCTAGCCTCGCCGCGCCATCGCCGGACCTCGCGAGCTCTATCAACCGTTCGATCTTCATCCGACGCACGAGGTGAGGCCACGTAGCCCGTTACTGTTTCAACTCCGGATTCATTGGCAGCCGTTAGATCTTGATCCTAGGGCTGAGATTGAGCCACGTAGGAGCCGTAGGGCAGATTAGATGCGTTTGGAGCCGTCCGATCCAAATCGAACGGCTCGGATCGAGCCACGTGTGCCACCGCACCGTGCCGGCGCGTGTCTCTGACACGCGGGGCCCGCATGTCAGCGGCCCAGCCAAACCACACCATGACGTCACGCTGACGTCATGGCGGGCCCGCTGCGTCGGCCACCACCTGGCCGTCGATGGCGTCACCCATGACGTCCGCGGTGGAGTCCCACCTGTCAGCACCGTGGGCTGAGTCCCCGCTGACGTCAGCAATGACGTCACCCTAGTGGGTCCCACCTGTCAGCCGCACGTGAGCCGTGGACTGGGTCCACGGTAGACCCGAGCCAAACCATGGACCACATCCATGAACCGGCTGACGTCAGCAGACCAATCAGAGGCTGCCACGTGTCCTCGCTGACGCAATAAATAATTTTCGAAAAAGAAAATGATTTAATAATTCGGTTTAATATTTGATTTGAATTTCAAAACTTGAAACGCTTATAACTTTTGCGTTTCAACTCCGATTTGAGTGATTCAAATTTCTAAATTTGTATAAAATTGAGATCTACTCAAATATGAATTTTATTTAATTTTTGGACTAAAGTTTTTCTCTGTAAAATTATTTAATTGGTTATTTAAACTTTAAATAATCATAACTTTTGCATTTAAACTCCGAATTTGACGATTCCAGTTTCAAAAAATTCATAAAATTATGTTCTCTCTGTTTATGAACTTTATTAGGATGTTTGGACACTTTTTGCCTAGTGTTTATTCGTGTATTGCTATTTGCACGCTTTACGAGTAGACGTTGAAGTGCCGGAAGGATTCGAAGGAGAAGTGTTGACCCAGGAGCCAACTCAGGAACAAGAGCAAGTACTTTTTGAAGGCAAGTTATGCTTTGACCATATTGATCCTGTTTTGAAACCTATTTTGATTTAATGTATTACATGCTAGTTCAAATAGAAAATGCTTTACTTAATTATGGGAAATTAGATAAATGCCAAATTGCTGTATGACACCTTGACTATTTAAATATGTCCCATGACCCCCTCGTCACCCTAGTTGTGGATTACTAGTTGGACACTACTAAACTGCCAACATGGGTTTGTAGATCGTTGTAGTATATGGCTTAGACCTGCTACGTACTCATGACATGATTTTAAAAAATCAAATGTTAATATTGACTTAATGATATATTAAACCTGTTTTGGAAAGGTATCATGTGATGTTGATAGCACGTGGTGCATGGTAATCAACTGGGGTTTGATAAATAGTTTCGACCGGGGCATGTGGCAAGATTGATCGGGTGGGCCAGTTGTGGCACCGGGAATGTTGGTTTGGTTCTTCGGGTAGTCTTGCCCTGGTCACCCTAAGGACTTCACCTTGCAAGCCTTTGAACTGGGTCAAACATGCAACCACATGTCCGTAATGGGACGGACCTAGTTGATTAAGTTGCTAATAACGTACCTGTGGGACCTCAGGGGGTCAACTACACCCTTTGTGTAAGTTGTACGGGGCGTGCAGGGCTGCGGCAGTACCCATCTAACGGTTGGTTGGCCTAAACTTCGCCTTAGCTAAGGGAAGGGTTAGTGTGCAACAATCGGGGAGGACCACTTGTATTGTTAGAAGTTTCCGAAAGACTTTGTTACGGGAACTCGCCTTTGTGTTGTTTGACTGTATCTTGTGGGTAAAGTGCATAACCTCTACAGAGTGTAAAATCTAGTCGAATAGCCATGTCCGCGGTATTGAACATCGCTCGGGAATTACAGTCAAGGGTTAGACTTTCTCAAAAATAACTTGGACTTGAAAGGTTGGGTTTGGTTAAACAATGATGTTGAAGGAAATGTGGATTAGGAATGGGAAAGATGTTTATTAAACTTTTGGAAAGGTTATTTACGTTATACTTGTTTCTACTGCTTTCGAATCTACTTATGCTATTTGTCAAATGCTGTTTTACTACAAATACACCTTGAGCTACTCCTTTGTATCAAGCCATGCATGTAGTATATTAGTTGCATTCTGTGCATGACTTGCTGAGTACCAAGTACTCACCCTTGCCACAATACAACACCAGTTGAAGAAGAGACTACACCAGCTTTGGAGGAGGAGCTCCAAGAGGAACCGTCTACTTAGGGAGCAAGCCCGATCAGTTACTGTGGTATCTTTGGATGGCGCCACAGTTATCTTATTTTTATTTGTTATTATTTCTCTCTTAATAAGTTTAGCCCTGCATGTATATTTGTAACTTGACCATAAGGTCGAGCAACCAGTTTGACTATTTAATTAAAGTACTTTATTAGTATCGAGTGGTATGATTGTGATATTTACCGATGTTAAGACTGTGTGCACTAGCGTGTTCCTGGACTAGTGCTGAATACACAGAGGGTCCGGATTTGCAAATTCGGGTCCCGACAGAGGTGGTATCAGAGCCATACTGACTGTAGGCTCAACCCTAGCTAGAATGGTCGTAGAGAGGTTAAAACCTATTTTCTAAAGGTTAAAAGTTCGTCAAGATAAGAAATGACATCTCTACTTATTCCCTTCTCTCTTTTCTTGTCTCTTGCTAAATTTTTCCTTACCTTGTCACGATTTAAAATTTTCGAGTTCTTACGTGAGCACTCTTGTGACAGATGGAGGGAGAGTTCAACTATGTAGATTTGGAGGTTGGTCACGCCGCGGAACTTTGGTGTATGCTACAGACTCTCGGAGATTTTGAGAAGCCTCAATACCAAGTGGACGTGATCAGACAAGCAGGATTGATCAAGGCTTGTGACGTGAAGATTGTGGTACCTGCTAGGAAGAAGGGCCCAGGCAATCGCCCGATACACCGTGACCGCCAGAGGTCTACAATGCAGATGGGTATCCAAGAGGCGTCACGACGAGCAATGCGGCACATTACCCGTATCTACGCCAGAGAATTGGAGAGCACGGTGTTCCGGTATCATCCGCGCAGCAATAACCTTCTTGACCCGAAGGCGATTCAGGATGAGAATGCCATGGTTACACAGTTGGCACGACTTGTTGTCGCCCAGGAGGATGTACTCGATGATACAAGCAAGGAGCTACAGAAGGCCCGCAAGGAGATCACGACAGAGAAGAACAGATGGCGGGAAGCTCAAGAGTATGTGTCACACCTTCTGCAAAGGATTGGAGAGTTAGAGACGGCATTGTACGCACCAGAGCCGGAGCCAATACTCGAGCTACGAGCTGCACCGGAGGAGCCGGAGCTTGTGGAGGACAACGCTTCTTCGACTACGAGAGATGACACGATTCTTTGGACATGGCGATCGTTTCGCGCCTATGCCGCAGCGTCCGTACCCAGGCCGTGGAGGTTTTCTCGATGAGTGAGCGTAGGTTCTATAGTGAGACTTCTTCGCCGAGTCGCGTCATAGAATAAAGAGTCACCCTTTAGGCGTTAGACTCCAGTGTTAGTTCGATTTGGATTTTCATTGCTTGCTGAGTGTGCAGTATGTGTTGCAAGGCCCCTAGGCATTGTAAGCAACCTTACCAAGTTACTATTGATTAAAATAATAAAGTTGGACTTTAAGTTACACCTTTCGCCCCGCATAAGTCCCATATTACTTATCTATTCCTGTTTCCCTCTCATCTCTGAAACCTTGGAGCAATCGACAGATGGTGAACACCCGCGGAAACCTTGGAGGCAATGGAAGTGGTTCTCGCCCAGCAGAAAACCCCAATGATGGAGCACCAGCACCGCCACTGGACATGCAGAATTTTGGAGCATTTCTTGCTGTTCAGACTCAGTTGATGCATGCTATGATGCAACAGATGCAACACGTCACTACTCAGGCCACCGCTAATCAAGTCAATCAGGGACAACGCCAGAACACAAGACTGTCAGAGTTCATGAGGACTCATCCACCCACTTTTTCTGGGAATGCCAATCCGTTGGAGGCTGATGATTGGTTAAGGTCAATTGAGAGGAAACTACACATTGCTCAATGCATAGGAAATGAGAAGGTACTCTACGCTTCTCATCAGTTGGAAGGAACAGCCGCCGAATGGTGGGAGAACTTCTGTGCCACGCAAGAGAACCCTCAGGACATCACTTGGGAGGAGTTCACAGCTACATTCCGTCAGTATCACGTGCCTGAAGGAATCATGGATCTCAAGAAGGAGGAGTTCAGAGCACTGAAGCAAGGTAATCAGCCGGTGGCCGAATACCTGAACAAGTTCACACAGCTTGCACGTTACGCACCCGAGGATGTAGCGACAGATAAAGCCAGACAGTCTCGTTTCATGAAGGGACTTAACTCAGGATTGCAGGTGGGACTGATCACCCACACCTTTCCAGATTTCCAAGAGTTGGTGAATAAGGCGCTTATTCTTGAGGACAAGCGCAAGGAACTGGATGAGAACAGGAAGCGCAGGATGCAGCATCAGGAATCACGTCAGGGAGCGCAGCAACGTTTGAGGGTTGCGCCAAATCAGTTTTTCAGATTCCAGCCGCAGAATGCAACCAGGACACCGTCACCAGCACCAAGACCCGTCAATCAGAACTATTAGACCCGAGCCCCAGCCAGAAACGCCGCTTGAGCGATCCAACAAGGGACAAGTGAGATGTCGCTACAATCGCAACGAGCCAGGACACTTTGCCAACAGCTGCCCAAAGAAGATAGCGAGAGTGACCCATCCACTTCAATGCAGGATCCACACCGCCAGGACGCCAAAGATCAGAGCCACACCCTGCATCGTGGTGAGAGGCCGAGTCAACCATGTCACCGCAGATGCACTGCAGAATGCTACGGACGTCGTACTGGGTAAGTTACTTGTTAACTCAGTACCTGCGACAGTTTTGTTTGATTCCGGAGCTTCGCATTCGTTTGTTTCTCAAGGCTTTGCTGCTAAAAATGATTTGGAGATTGCAAGACTTAAATGCATGCTTTTAGTTCAAACCCCTGGTTCCGAACTCCGAACGAAAGTAGGATGTTCTGGGGTGAGAATACTAATAGATGGGATAGAGTTCCTAGCGAACCTTATTATTTTGGAGACCCAGACCTTGGATGTCATTTTGGGAATGGATTGGTTATCCAAGTACAAGGCCGTATTGGATTGTGGACGGAGGACTATCTCAGTTGAGAGCCCGTGTGGAAAGAAAGTGGAATTTCAAGCTACCGCCGTTAGAGATGGACAGTTGATGGTTAACAGCACCAAGGCACTCAGCATAGAAGATGTCTCAGTAGTGAATGAGTACCCAGATGTTTTTCCTGAAGATCTACCTGGTATGCCTCCAGACAGGGACATAGAGTTTTTGATAGAGCTTGTACCTGGTACAGCACCGATAGCAAAGAGACCCTATCGGATGTCCACCGAGGAATTGGTAGAGATGAAGAAGCAACTCGAAGAGCTAATGGAGAAAGGATTTATCAGACCGAGTTCATCGCCGTGGGGAGCGCCAGTTTTGTTTGTAAAGAAGAAGGACGGGAGTTTCAGGATGTGCATTGACTACCGTGCACTCAATGAAGTCACCGTGAAGAATAAGTATCCGCTACCCAGGATTGATGATTTGTTTGACCAGCTGAGAGGAGCCGGAGTTTTCTCCAAGATTGATCTGAGATCGGGATACCATCAGTTGAAGATCCGATCAGAAGATATTCCGAAGACTGCATTCTCGTCAAGATACGGACATTATGAGTTTACTGTTATGTCCTTTGGTCTGACGAATGCGCCAGCATATTTCATGAATATGATGAATAAGGTGTTCATGGAGTATTTGGACAAGTTTGTGGTTGTGTTCATAGATGATATTCTAATCTACTCCAAGATAGAGGATGAACATGCAGAGCACTTGAAGCGAGTTTTGGAAAAGCTGAGGGAACAGCAGCTCTTCGCCAAATTCAGTAAATGTGATTTTTGGAAGGACAAGGTGGAGTTCCTCGGACATGTAATGACCGCAGAAGGAGTCGCCGTTGATCCAAGTAAAGTAGAAGCTGTGTTACATTGGGAGCAGCCGAAGACTGTGACCCAGATCCGGAGTTTCCTTGGAATGGCAGGTTACTACCGCCGCTTCATTGAAGGCTTTTCAACAATTGCGAGACCTCTTACGCAATTGCTGAAAAAGGAGAAGAAGTTTACATGGACGCCAGAGTGCGAGAAAGGATTCCAAGAACTGAAGACGAGATTGACATCAGCACCAGTGTTGGTTCTGCCGGACGTCAATCAAAGCTTTGATATCTATTGTGATGCATCGCGCCAAGGACTTGGATGTGTGTTGATGCAGAACGGAAAGGTTGTTGTCTATGCATCAAGGCAGTTGAGGCCGCATGAGGAGAATTACCTGACACATGACCTAGAGTTAGCTGCCGTAGTGCATGCCTTGAAGATATGGCATCACTATCTGATCGGAAACAGATGTGAAGTGTACACGGATCATAAGAGCCTTAAGTACATATTCACCCAGTCGGATCTGAACATGAGGCAGAGGAGATGGTTAGAGTTGATCAAGGACTATAATGTTGGAATCCATTACCATCCAGGAAAGGCAAACGTAGTTGCCGATGCTCTGAGTCAGAAAAGCCATACCGTGAGTATGTTGCTAGCCACAAGTCAGGAGGAGCTATGTGAGGATTTCCAGAGAATGCAGATTGAAGTCGTACCAGAAGGATTCATGGCCGCATTGGAAGTGAAGCCCACCTTAGAAGATCAGATCCGAGAAGGACAGAAGGATGATGACAAGATCCGCATGATTAAGTCCATCATGGATGAAGGCAAGGTAGAGGACTTCAAGTTGGATGAGCAAGGCACGTTATGGATGAAGGATCGAATTTGTGTGCCGAACCAGAAGGAGCTGAAGCAGTTGATTCTAGAAGAAGCCCATGACTCTAAGTATTCAATTCATCCTAGAAGTGCCAAGATGTATCAAGATTTGAAGGAGAGATTCTGTTGGCCGAGCATGAAGCGTGAAGTTGTCGAGCATGTTGCATTGTGCGACGTATGCCAGAGAGTCAAGGCAATGCATCAGAGACCAGCAGGATTGTTGCAGCCGCTGAAAATACCTGAGTGGAAGTTGGAGGAAATCGGAATGGATTTCATTACCGGTTTGCCTAAGACTCAAGGAGGTTATGACTCCATATGGGTTATAGTGGATCGCTTGACCAAGGTCGCCCATTTTATCCCCGTGAAGACAACTTACTCGGGGGATAAGTTAGCAGAGTTGTATATGATCAGGATCGTTTGTTTGCACGGAGTGCCAAAGAGGATTGTTTCGGACAGAGCTACCCAATTTACCTCAAGGTTTTGGAATAAGTTGCACAAAGCCATGGGAACCCGTTTGAACTTCAGTACAGCCTATCATCCACAGACGGATGGACAGACCGAAAGAGTCAATCAGATTCTGGAGGATATGTTAAGAGCGTGTGCATTGGTCTATGCTACCTCTTGGGATAAAAGTCTGCCGTATGCGGAGTTCAGTTACAACAACAGCTACCAAGCTAGTTTGCAAATGTCACCATTGGAAGCACTATACGGTTGACCTTGTCGAACACCGTTGAATTGGAACGAGACGGGTGAACGTCGTGTCTTTGGACCAGATATTCTTCAAGAAGCTGAAGAACAAATTGCCATGATCAGGGAGAGATTGAAGATAGCGCAGTCAAGACAGAAGAGTTATGCTGATAACCGTCGCCGAGACTTGAGTTTTGAACCAGAAGATTTTGTGTATCTCAGGGTCACCCCACTTAGAGGAGTTAAGAGATTCCATGCCAAAGGAAAACTCGCGCCAAGATTTGTTGGACCATTTAAGATTCTCAGCCGCAGAGGTGAAGTTGCTTATCAGCTAGAGTTACCGCAATCACTAGCAGGAGTGCATGACGTGTTCCATGTGTCCCAGCTAAAGAAGTGTCTTCGAGTGCCAGATGAGCAAACGCCCTTGGAGTCGATTGAACTGCAAGAGGATCTGACTTACAAGGAGCACCCCGTGAAGATTCTGGACACCATGGATCAAGAGACGAGGAACAAGTCAACCCGTTTCTGTAGAGTTCAATGGAGCAACCACGCAGAGAGTGAAGCAACTTGGGAGAGCGAAGAGGAATTGAAGAAAGAGTTTCCGAACCTATTCTTTAGTAAGCTCTGAATCTCGGGGACGAGATTCTGTTAAGAGGGGGAGGTTTGTAACACCCCAAAATTTTTGCTTTTCATGAAATTAAATATTATTTTGCACATTTGTGAATTTTTTTGGAATTTTCTGGAATTTATTTGGATTTATTTGGATTTAATTTGAATTTATTCCATATTGAAATAATTAAAGAAATTAAATTTTCAAATAAAATTTTGTTGGAAATATTTTATTTGAGTCCCAAATGCCCTAAAATATTTTCCAGAATTTTTCTGGAATTTTTCTGAGTATTTTGCTATTTTTCTTGAATTAAATGAATTACTGAAAATTATTTTAAATATTAAATCGCTGGAAAATCGAGTCGGGTCAAGTACTGTTCATCCGACCGAGTTGGAACCCGAGTCGGACTCGAGTCCGACCCAAGCCACGTGATCCGGTTAAACCCTGATTGATCCGGACCGTTGGATCGAAATCCAACGGTCGGATTTGGGCCGCACCGATCCAACCGGATCCGGCTCGGACCCGTTGCGCCGGGCGATCTCGGCCGTAGATCGGGGCCACATGGACGGCTCCGATTGCGTCGTCTCCACCGAGTCAAACTCGGATAGCGCCGCCGTGGGCCTCCGAGCTCGTTAGGGTTCTCCGGTTTTCGCTCACGTCGAGGCCCTATTTAAGAGCTCGACCTCGCCACCGCGTAGCCGTTGCCCGTGCGCTTCTTTTGCCCTAGCTACCCGTGCCCAAGCCGCCGCCATCCTCGCGCAATCGCTCGCCGGAGTCCGCAAGGGACCGTCGCTAGTTTGGACGATTTCTCGCCGCCGACAGCCGCCCTCCGCCGCGTCTAAGCCCAGATCCGAGACCCCCAGGACCAGGCGCATCGGTTAGGACCACTCACCTCGCCGGAGCCCCTCGGAAACGCCGCGCGGGGAGTCGTCGTCTTCATCCCCGGTACCTTAGCCTCGCCGCGCCATCGCCGGACCTCGCGAGCTCTATCAACCGTTCGATCTTCATCCGACGCATGAGGTGAGGCCACGTAGCCCGTTACTGTTTCAACTCCGGATTCATTGGCAGCCGTTAGATCTTGATCCTAGGGCTGAGATTGAGCCATGTAGGAGCCGTAGGGCAGATTAGATGTGTTTGGAGCCGTCCGATCCAAATCGAACGGCTCGGATCGAGCCACGTGTGTGTCGGGACCCCGAATTTGCAAATCCGGACCCTCTGTGTATTCAGCACTAGTCCAGGAACGCGCTAGTGCACACAGTCTTAACATCGGTATATATCACAATCATACCAAACGATACTATCAAAGTACTTTATTTAAATAATCAAAGGGTTACTCGACCTTATGGCCAAGTTACAAATATATGCCTTGCAAGGCAGAACTTATTAAAAGAGAAATAATAGCAGCGGAAAATCAAATAAACTTCGTGGCGCCATCCAAAGATACCACAGGCAACCGATCGGGCTCGCATCCCCTAAGTAGACGGGTCCTCTTGGAGTTCCTCCTCCAAAAGCTGGCGTAGTCTCCTCTTCAACTGGTATTGTGTTGAGGCAAGGGTGAGTACTTGGTACTCGACAAGTCATGCATGCAGAATGCAAGCTAATATACTATATGCATGGCTTGGTACAAAGGAATAGCTCAAGGTATATTTGCAGTAAGCAGCTTTTGAAAAGTAATATAAGTAGATTCGAAAGCAGTAAAAACAAGTAAAGCATAAATAACTTTTCCAAAAGTTTAAATAACATTTTTCCCCATCCTAAACCATATTTCCATCATCTTCTTTGTTAAACCAACCCAACTTTTCAAATCCAAGTTATTTTCAGAAAGTCTAACCCTTGACTGTAATTCCCGAGCATTGTCCAAGATCACAGTGGACTCGGCTATTCAAATAGATTCTACACTCTGCAGAGGTTATGCACTTTACCCACAAGATACAATCCACTCACCACGTCAGCCGTGAATCGCCATACAAGAGTATGCGAATGAGCGATCATAACAAAGCCTTTCGGAAGCCTCAAACAACACAGGTGGTCCTCTCCGGTACGTGCTCTACACCATCCCTTCCCTTAGCCAAGGCGAAGTATGGGACCAACACACCGTTAGATGGGTACCTGGCCACAGCCACGATACGCTCCCCATACAATCACACAAAAGGTGTAATCGACACCTGAGGCTCCACAAGTGAGTCCTTAGCGACTTAGTCAACTAGGGCCGTCCCATTCCAGCCATGTGGTTGCAAGTATGACCCAGTTCAAAGGCTTGCAAGGTTAAGTCCTTAGAGTGACCAGGGCAAGACTACCCGAAAAACCAAATCAACACTCCCAATGCCACACTGGCCCACCTGATTACTCTTGCCACATGCCCCTGGCCGAAATCGTTTATCAAACCCCAGTTGATTACCATGCACCACGTGCCATCAACATCACATGATACTTTTCCAAAACAGGTTCAATATATCATTAAGTCAATATTAACATTTAATTATCCAAAATCATGTCATGAGCACGTAGCAGGTCTAAGCAGTATACTACAACGATCTAAACCCATGTTGGCAATTTAATAATGTCCAACTAATAAACTACAACTAGGGTGACAAAGGATCATGGCACATACTTAAGTAATCAAGGTGTCATATAGCAAATTGGTATTTATCTAACCCCCATGTTTAAACAAAGTATCCTTCTAATTGAACTAGCATGCAATAGTTTAAATCAAAATAGATTTTGAAATAGGATCAATATGGTCAAAGCACAACTTGCCTTCAAAAAGCACTTGCTCTTGGTCTTGAGTTGGATCCTGAGTCAATACTTCTCCTTCGAATCCCTCCGGCACTTCAACGTCTACTCGTAAAGCGTGCAAATAGCAAATACACAAATAAACACTATGCAAAAAGATCCCAAAACTCCAAATAAAATCCATAAACAGAGAGAACATAATTTTCTGGATTTTTAGAAACTGGAATCGTCAAATTTGGAGTTAAAAGCATAAAAGTTATGATTATTTAAAGTTTAAATAATCAATTAAATAATTTTACAGAGAAAAACTTTAGTCCAAAAATTAAATAAAATTCATATTTAGGTAGATCTCAATTTTTTACAAATTTAGAAATTTGAATCGCTCAAATCGGAGTTGAAACGCAAAAGTTATAAGCGTTTGAAGTTTGAATCTAAATTTGAAATCATTATTCGAATTAATAAATCATTTTCTTTTCGGAAATTAATTATTGCGTCGGCATGGACACGTGGCAGCTCCTGATTGGCCTGGCGTCGGCCGATCCATGGGCTCGGTCCATGCTCGGCTCGGAGTCCACGGTGGACTCGGTCCCACGGCTCACGTGGATCGACATGTGGGCCCCTTTCGGGTGACGTCATCGGCCCGGCGTCGGCGAGGCTCGGCCGCAGCGGCAGTGGGACCCACCGTGGCGTCATGGGTGACGTCGGCGCTTAGCTGGGTTAGCCAGCGACATGCGGGCCCTCGACACGCGGGCCCAGCGTGTCGGCGTCACTGCCTGCCAGCTGCGTGGGCCAGCGACCGACGCGTCGGTCCAACTTCCCGACACACGTGGCGCAATCTCGTCCGTTGGTTTGAAAATCAACGGCGGATTAGATCCAGGGTTAACACGTTGAAACTACTCGATGCTCGTGGGCGTTCGATCTAGATCGGACGGTCGAGATCTAATCCTATAATCGCCTTTGCTACGACGCGTGGCGATTGTGAACCGCTGGATCTTGATCCAGCGGTCCCGAATCTAATCGGGCTTCTAGGGTTTGGGAAACACGTGAACTCACCGTTGCCGTCCGATCTGGATCCAACGGTGCCTGGCTTCGAGGGCGGTGATGGCGCGGCGCCGGGCTTGGCCGGAGGCGAGGGCAGCGACCTTGTAAATCGGCGTTTAGCGCGCTCCGGCGAAGTGAGGTACTCGAGCAGCGTCTCGTCTTGGGGAATCCGGATCTGGAAGCTTGATGACGGCGGAGGGCGGCCAGGCGGCAGCAATATCGGCGTTTAATCGCGGCGGAACAGACTTCCAACTCCGGCGAGCAATAACGGCGAGGCGGTGAGATCCTAGCGGCGCGAGCTAGGGTTTCGAACCGGCGTGGGATGGCGATCTCGGGGTATGCCGGGCATTAAATAACCTCGGCGTCCGTAAAACGGAGACCTAGCTCTCCACGGCGGCGGACACGGCGGCGGAGTCCAGCTTCGGACTCGGGCGGAGAGCGATGAAATCGTGGCCGTCCACGTGGCACAACCAACGGCCACGATCGCCCGCGGCCGGTCGGTCCGGACCGACGGCTTCGGTGCAGGTCGGACGGATCTCGGCCGTTGGATCTTGATCCAACGGTTGGGATTGATTAGGGTTAGGAGTGGGTTCGGTCGAGTCAATCGCTCGGTCGGACTCGAGTCCGACTTCGGTCGGATGAACACGATTACTTGACCCGAGTTGGATTTTCCAATAATTAATATTTAAAATAATTCCCAGTAATTCATTTAATTCATTAAAAATAGCAAATGACTCAGAAAAATTCCAGAAAAATTCTGGAAAATATTTTGGATCATTTTGGACTCAAATAAAATATTTCCAACAAAAATTTATTTGCAAATTTAAATTCTTTAATTATTTCAAAATGGAATAAATTCAAATAAATTCCAAATAAATCCAAATAAATTCCAGAAAATTCCAAAAATTCACCAAAGTGCCAAATCACACATGAATTTAAGAAAAGCAAAATTTTGGGGTGTTACAGTGTGCCACCGCACCGTGCCGGCGCGTGAGCGCATGTCTCTGACACGCGGGGCCCGCATGTCAGCGGCCCAGCCAAACCACACCATGACGTCACGCTGACGTCATGGCGGCGCCAAGACGTCGGGCCGCCACCCCAGCTGCGATGGCGTCACCCATGACGTCCACAAGGTCCCACCGCCGACTGCGGCCGAGTCCCCGCCGACGCCAAGAATGACGCTACCCTAGTGGGTCCCACCTGCCACCAAGACGTGGCCGTGGACTGGGTCCACGGTAGACCCGAGCCAAACCATGGACCACGTCCATGAACCGGCTGACGTCAGCAGACCAATCAGAGGCTGCCACGTGTCCTCGCTGACGCAATAAATAATTTCCGAAAAAGAAAATGATTTATTAATTCGGTTTAATATTTGATTTGAATTTCAAAACTTGAAACGCTTATAACTTTTGCGTTTCAACTCCGATTTGAGTGATTCAAATTTCTAAATTTGTATAAAATTGAGATCTACTCAAATATGAATTTTATTTAATTTTTGGACTAAAGTTTTTCTCTGTAAAATTATTTAATTGGTTATTTAAACTTTAAATAATCATAACTTTTGCATTTAAACTCCGAATTTGACGATTCCAGTTTCTAAAAATTCATAAAATTATGTTCTCTCTGTTTATGAACTTTATTAGGATGTTTGGACACTTTTTGCCTAGTGTTTATTCGTGTATTGCTATTTGCACGCTTTACGAGTAGACGTTGAAGTGCCGGAAGGATTCGAAGGAGAAGTGTTGACCCAGGAGCCAGCTCAGGAACAAGAGCAAGTACTTTTTGAAGGCAAGTTATGCTTTGATCATATTGATCCTGTTTTGAAACCTATTTTGATTTAATGTATTACATGCTAGTTCCAATAGAAAATGCTTTACTTAATTATGGGAAATTAGATAAATGCCAAATTGCTGTATGACACCTTGACTATTTAAATATGTGCCATGACCCCCTTGTCACCCTAGTTGTGGATTACTAGTTGGACACTACTAAACTGCCAACATGGGTTTGTAGATCGTTGTAGTATATGGCTTAGACCTGCTACGTACTCATGACATGATTTTAAAAAATCAAATGTTAATATTGACTTAATGATATATTGAACCTGTTTTGGAAAGGTATCATGTGATGTTGATAGCACGTGGTGCATGGTAATCAACTGGGGTTTGATAAATAGTTTTCGACCGGGGCATGTGGCAAGATTGATCGGGTGGGCCAGTTGTGGCACCGGGAATGTTGGTTTGGTTCTTCGGGTAGTCTTGCCCTGGTCACCCTAAGGACTTCACCTTGCAAGCCTTTGAACTGGGTCAAACATGCAACCACATGTCTGTAATGGGATGGACCTAGTTGATTAAGTTGCTAATAACGTACCTGTGGGACCTCAGGAGGTCAACTACACCCTTTGTGTAAGTTGTACGGGGGAGCGTCTGGGGCTGCCAGTACCCATCTAACGGTTGGTTGGCCTAAACTTCGCCTTAGCTAAGGGAAGGGTTAGTGTGCAACAACCGGGGAGGACCACTTGTATTGTTAGTAGTTTCTGAAGATTTTGTTACGGGAACTCGCCTTTGTGGTGTTTGACTGTATCTTGTGGGTAAAGTGCATAACCTCTACAGAGTGTAAAATCTATTCGAATAGCCGTGTCCGCGGTATTGGACATCGCTCGGGAATTACAGTCAAGGGTTAGACTTTCTCAAAAATAACTTGGACTTGAAAGGTTGGGTTTGGTTAAACAATGATGTTGAAGGAAATGTGGATTAGGAATGGGAAAGATGTTTATTAAACTTTTGGAAAGGTTATTTACGTTATACTCGTTTCTATTGCTTTCGAATCTACTTATGCTATTTGTCAAATGCTGTTTTACTGCAAATACACCTTGAGCTACTCCTTTGTATCAAACCATGCATGTAGTATATTAGTTGCATTCTGTGCATGACTTGCTGAGTACCAAGTACTCACCCTTGCCACAATACAACACCAGTTGAAGAGGAGACTACACCAGCTTTGGAGGAGGAGCTCCAAGAGGAACCGTCTACTTAGGGAGCGAGCCCAGTCAGTTGCCTGTGGTATACTGGATGGCGCCACGAAGTTATCTTATTTTCCGCTGCTATTATTTCTCTCTTAATAAGTTTCGCCCTGTGTGGCGTATATTTGTAACTTGACCATAAGGTCGAGTAACCAGTTTGACTATTTAATTAAAGTACTTTATTAGTATCGAGTGGTATGATTGTGATATTTACCGATGTTAAGATTGTGTGCACTAGCGCGTTCCTGGACTAGTGCTGAATACACAGAGGGTCCGGATTTGCAAATTCGGGTCCCGACAGTTACATACTTCATAATATGCTAAACAACAGTTTTCACTTTTGACAACTACTTTCAGTCAAATGACTACTTACTTTATTTGCAGCATTTTCTTTTTATAACTCAACCAAAAATTCACAAAAAAACTTGACTCTCAAATTTGCAATGAGACAAACTCAAACTTGGTCATGCAAAAGGAAATTATCCAAAACACTTTTCAATCTCGAGACTCCCATGGAGGAAAATGGTTGAAAGACAATTTTCTTAAAAGGGAACCAAGCGATCCAGTAATTCTTTGCAAATAAAACCTTAACACCAAACCCCAAACTTTCCCGAAACGAGAGGGGTTTTCAAAGATGATTTCTCAAACCAGTAAAATGACGAAATCAAACACCACTTACTCCTACAAAGCCACAGAACTTCAGCCCTGACAACCGGGTCTGGCATAACGCCGCAATACCTCTCATGACCTCAGGGAAAGACAAACACATGATTAAATTGAATGCTTCTCCCCCATAAAGCAATCAACAAACTAAGCATCAAAGCTGGAAAGGCGACCATAAGAAGTGTAACACTAGACTCTTCTTCTTCGTCTTCAACCAAGGAAGACAACCACACACCACATATGGAACAATCCGCGAAAATCCAATCCCAAACACTTTTCTTTTGATTTCAATCACTAAAATCAAGAAAAACACCCAAAACCGACCTTCAAAACGGTAAAGATCATACGAAGGAATCCACCACCAAACTCTTCTATTTGACTCCAGTAAACTACCCGATTTACGACAGAAAGGATAAGCACTCTTCTCCTACAGGGGTTAATAGTTCTTCTATGATGGCGCTAACTAGCCACACCGTCAAACCTCACCCTTATTATGAAATAAGAGAGGTGGCTGAAACCCTTTGGCACCAAAACCCCACTATGTCACAACAACAAGAACAATTCAATCATTTATCTCATAGACATAGCAACATGCATTATCAAATGAAGCATTCAACATCATAGCTTAAATACAACATTTAAGCGTAAACAACCGATACCCATACCCTTTCCTACTGTGCATCCATTGTGTGTCAAATTTTTAGATTAGTTATACCACTTTTTGCAAGTTTTAATGTTGCTATCCTATGACAAAATTTTAGTTGAAACCTAAGCCATGTTTCTAAGTTATTCCACATCACATTTTAGTTGTACCCTATAGCATGACACTGAAAATACAAATTCCAATGACCTACAGCCCGCTCTGATACCAACTGTAACACCCCGGCATTTAATATGCCCGAATGCTACCAAACATAGACTAAGAAACCTCTAAATACCACAATTACAAGTAAATTACAGCTAAGGCACTAATGGTACAAACCGAAATTTCGGCAGCATCTCCTTTGTTTTAACATGAAATGAAGGAAACACAATAGCATAGCAATATAAGGCAATATGAGAGACATCTAAAATAGCAATAATTAAATGCATGACAACAATATAAATCTAATTCCAAGCATTCAATGTCTCCATGAGCCAAACAAACAATAAGACTCTCATATCGCAAAGCTAAATCATAAAGCAATAAGCATCACACTTAATTTATTGTCAAAGCCTAATTGAATGTCTTGTGGGACAAATGAGTGAAGCTACGTGTAGAAGTGTGACTAATTCCCTTCCCCGCATGCCGATCTCATGGTACCTAAAACAAGAAAACACAAGCGTGAGCTCAACACTCAGCAAGCATATTGCAATGGTACACAAGAACAAACACATGGCTACAACAACTCATATCATGTTTATCTTCTCATTCATGATCACATATCAATAACATCATCATTATGTATGCAATGCGATGCGATGCTCATGTCTCCTTGGAAACTCATGCCGGTATGGTTGAGTACACACCCGTCGGTGTGCACCCTCTCTCCCCTTCCATCACGAAGATGGAGGGTGCCTACTTCTCGCTTCCGTTCACCGCGGTGAATGGAATCACGATGTAGGACTTACTCATTGGATCTCCGGATTAGTCATAACTTTCTCACCGACCTTCCCCGGACTAGTTATGACTTTCTCACCGCCCGGGCCATGTAACATGCCATGTATGCAAACATGCCAACATCATAAATATCTTGTACACTAACACATGGCATCATAACTTAATAAACATATTCATCACATCGTTGGCAATCATTAAGGAATGGCATGTGAACATATCAAGTATTCAAATTCAATCCCAACCAATCTAGCATCTACAAACAGCTACCCATTCCAATACACTTGCCTCAACCACGGGCGACGGATTGGCGAGAAATAGAAGGCACTCCCGGGTCACACCACCTGCACATAGGTACCACACACTCACAATCATGTCCACAAAACAGTACGCAAACAGTACGCAAACTCTCTTCTAACCCGATAGTGTGCGGGCACCATGCTCTTTTTAGATGCACGTACCGGTACTGCCGAGTGCACACCCGTCGGTGTGCACCCTCACGTCCCTTCCATCCCGTGGAAGGTGCCTACTCTTACTGTCTCGCTCCCATTCACCTCGATGAGTGGGACTACGAGGTAGGACTTTCGTGTTCACTACGTGTGAACACAGAGGCCCGCATCAGAATGGTTCGCCTCTTCTTTTATGAATGCACAAATGCAATTAACACAATTAAATTGCATAAACAAACATTTCTATCCTTCCACATGGACATAAATGAATACACACATGGCAATCCATTCTCATATTCATCAATATAATCATCAAATCAACCAAAACACTAACAAATACTTAACCTTCATATGCCTCTAATCGATTCACACACACAAGGGACAAATGAATAAATTTATGAACTTAACATTTGCATCAACATAAATATCAACATGATGAAAATCACAAAGCAAAGCATGATTCATTCCTTTTTAGCATTTAATCGAAATGACACACTTGCCTTCTACCGAGAGGAATGGAGTGGCGGGAAGAAGAGGTCACTCCCGAAGCTACTCCATCTGGAAACATAATCACATACTCAATTCCACAAGATCTAGAGTCAACAAACAACAACAAACCACATAGATACTCCCTAACTCAAAATTGCCCCAAATCTGAAATTTCATCCAAAACTGGTTTGAGTAGCCCACTTTGCCAAAGCAAAACTATTGCTAAACAACTCCAATTGAGCAACCAAAGACATTTTAAGCATCTACTCAGAAAGTTCTAGCTATCTCTAGGCAAAATTAAATCCAAATTCTTCCTCTATCTTGCTCAAAATCACAACTCAAAATTGAATCTACTAATAGTTGCAATTTGGACAGCAAGGAGGTAAAACTTGCATAACTTCTAAATGGTATGGCCAAATTGGGTGTTCTTGAGCTCTATAGAATGTTGAGAGCACTAGCTACAACTTCTCTGGCAACCAATTAAACAGGAGATGGCTCCAAGATCCTCTAATCAACCTCTGAACATTCATCCCAAAATCTGAACATCCAGAAAAAACAAGTTTCTGGGCAGCAAGTTCAAAACAACATAACTTTTGATTCTTGAACTGAAATCTAACAAACAAGTACATTTTATCAAACTAGAGAAAATATCCTACACTTCTCTAGGCAAATGAGAAAGCTCAATCGGACTACAAGAAGCTCAAAACAGCAGTTGAACAATTCTGCTCGCAGCAAAACCTAATCAGGACAGTCAACAGTATTTTGCTCATAACTTTTAAATAGCTGGACGG
The DNA here is from genome assembly GCA_036346355.1 of Rhipidocladum racemiflorum. Classification (NCBI taxonomy): domain Eukaryota; kingdom Viridiplantae; phylum Streptophyta; class Magnoliopsida; order Poales; family Poaceae; genus Rhipidocladum; species Rhipidocladum racemiflorum. The sequence goes on from CM070585.1 coordinate 34,171,724, forward strand.
ATTTTCGAGTTCTTGTACTCCAATTAAAGATAATTAAATTATCTACAACTTCTTCTGCAGCCGACCAAATATTTGACCATTCTAACTACCCCAAACTGGAGTTGCAAGGCTGACTGAAACTTAGCTCGAAAAACAGCAAAAAGTTTCCCTCCAAAAGATCTAGTTTCCCTCCAACATTTTCACATCTAGCAACCCTAGAACACTCAAGCAACCAGGAAATCCCCATTAGAACAGCAAGGAGCTCAAGAATGAAGAAGACCTCACCTCAAAAACCAAAAGAATGAAGGAGGAAAGTTGTTGCTGTTGCTGCTTGGGCTCCAGCAGCAGGGATGGCGCCAAGGGGGAGCTCCTTTGGGGGGGAGAGGCCATGGGAGGCTGCCATGGGAGGAGGAGCTGCTGCCCTTGCTGCTGTAAATGAGAGGAGGATAAACCAAGAGAGAGCTCTCCCCTTTTTGCTGGACAACACGCAAGGAGAGAGAGAGAGAGAAGTGACCGGTTGGAGGGGGGAAAAGAATAAAAATGGGGAAGGGGAAAGCTAGGTGAGGGAAAAACTAATTAAGCACTCTCCCACTCAGCTCCACTTTCACCCCTTTCAGATCACACGTGGATCCACCAAAACCCCTGAGTTTGAAATTCCAACCGAGAGAAAAAGTCACGACATTACATTCTCCTCCCCTTAAAGGAATTCGGCCTCGAATTCGAAGGACACCAACTACACAAAACAAAGTCCACAAGGGGACTCAAACTTCATTGCAACTCAAAACATCCAAGCAAAGTCTTCCAACAGAAGCCAGCGATAACTCAACTTTCAATATCCAACTAATAACGAAAGTGATTTAACTTAGCTTAACTAAGTGTAACCTCACGATTCCTCATTCGCTTCAATTTCTACTAAAATTTGCAAAGGACAACACTCCTTAGCAAACTAGATTCCAAAGAACTTCCTGACCCAGGAAATCTCAACTGTCATCCTCCCTTTTCACTCACTAAAGGGTTCTATCAAATTAATTGATATGCCATATTTCCAAATCCAACATATCATACCACAAAAGGTGTAGTTAACACCCTGAGGTTCCACAAGCAAGTTATTAACAACTTATTCAACTAGGTACGTCCCATTACAGACATGTGGTTGCATGTTTGACTCAGTTCAAAGGCTTGCAAGGTTAAGTCCTTAGGGTGACCAAGGCAAGACTGCCGAAGAACCAAAGCAACATTCCCGGTGCCACTCATGGCCCACCAGATTATCCTTGCCACTTGTCCCGATCTAAATCTATTTATCAAACCCCCAATTGATTACTATGCACCAAGTGCCATCAACATCATTATCAATAACACATGACACTTTTCCAAAATAGGTTCAATATCTCATTAAGTCAATATTAGCATTTAATTATCCGAGATCATGTCATGACTACGCGGCAGGTCTAAGCATTACTACAACGGTCTAAATACCCATGTTGGCGATTTAATAATGTTCAACTACTTAAACCAGACTAGGGTGACAAGGGTTCATGGCACATAATTATATATCACAAGGTGTCATACATCAACTAGGCATTTATCTAACTCCCAAAAATATTTAAAGCATTTTCTAATTAATTTAGCACGCAATAACTTAAATCAAAATAATTTCCAAAGTGGGAACAATATGGTCAAAGCATAACTTGCCTTCAAAAAGTACTTGGTCAATGTCTTGAGCTGGCTCCTGGGTCAAAACATAACCTTCGAAGCTTTCGGGCACTTCAACGTCTACTCGTAACAGATAAATAAACACCAAATAAGTAAAAACAGATAAAAACTCATGTCCAAAAATTAAATAAAATTCACCATTAAATAGAGCTCAATTTTATAAAAATTTAGAAAGTGGAATCAAATCGGAGTTAAAACGCAAAAGTTATAAGCGTTTGAAGTTTGAAAAATCAAATAAAAGAATAAACCGATTTAATTCACTTATTTTTCTATTGAAAAATCCGATTTGACATCAGCATTGCGTCAGCGACGGATTTGAATTTCCACCGAATTATTTTTCTATTTGAAAAATCGAATTATGGCGTTAGCTTGCGTCATCCGGTCCATGGACTCGGTCCACGGTTCGGGCTCGGTCCACTGTGGACCCGGCCCACGGGTACACGTGTCGCTGACTCGTGGGACCCACTCGGATGACGTCATTGCTAACATCATCGCGCTCGGTCGAACGGCTCTGACAGCTAGGCCCCACCGTGACGTTAGCATGACGTCACGGGGGACGTCATAGCACGGTGCGCCCAGTGGCTGACACGCGGGCCCGTGCTGACGTCATCGCTGACGTCAGCGACGATCGGGCATCGCCCGTGTGGACCGCGGCGCTTTGGCTCCCGGCCACTTGGCACGATCTGGGCCATTGGTTTGAAATTGAATGGTCTAGATCAGATTTAATCCCGAACGTTGCGGGTTAACGCGGTTGATCTGGACCGTACGATTTAGAACGGACGGTCGAGATCCGATCGGGTTTTCACCGTGTCATGGGGGTGACGTGGCATGTCCCGGTGTACGACACGTGGCTACATCTAAACCATTCGATCTCGATCGAACGGCTGAGACCGCATCTAATGCTACAACATGGATCAATTCTAACCGTACGATCTAGATCTAACTACCAAGATTGGATCTTGTACGGTGCGGTTACGGGCTACGTGGCTTCGTCTATGCCGCAGGATCTACATCCAACGACCTACGTTGACCCGATCCACGGCTAAATAGTATGGCTACGTGGCTTAATCTAAGCCCTACGATCTGTATCTAATGGTCTAGATCTAATCTTAGGGCGCACGTGAACTCACCGCGATAGTCGGATCTTGATCGGACGGTGGAGAAGCTTCGCGAGCGTTGATTGCGGTGCGGCGGCGCGAGCTTGCTAGAGCCAAAGATGACGGCACATAGCGTAGCGCTACGGGGCTCCTCCGGCGAGGTGAGTGGTCTCCACGGGTGTGGCTCAACGCAAGGAACTCGGATCTGACCTCAAGCACGACGGGGAACGGCGGTTCACGGCGGAGGAACACCAAAACCTGAACGGAAACCTAAACCAACTTCGGCGAGAAATTGTGGCGTCTAGGGCGTGGCTTAAAGGGTGAGACTTGGGGCAAAACGTGCGCAATGGAAAGGGGGCCACGACACGGGTGGGGGTGCAATAAATAGGGCCTCGGCGTCCTAGTACTCTGCGGAAATCTCAGCGCGGCCGTTGCGTAGCGGAAACAGAGTCGGGCTCGGAGACTACGGTGACGTGGCACCATCCCGTGCGTCCATCCGGCCCGAATCGGACGACTCGAGGCGCGGGCGACGTGGCGCAACGCCGGCCGTTGGATCGAGATCCAACGGTCACGCCGGTTATGGTTTGGGTCGGCTCGGTCTGGCTCAGACGCAATTCGGTCGAGCTCGAGTCAGACTCGAGTCTGACTCGGGTTTGGCTCGGTCGGAGGAATAGTGAAACCCATTAGGGTTTTCCAACGATTAGGTAATTAAATTAATTTCTAAAAATTCAAATAATCCAAGAAAAATAGCAAAATAATCAGAAAAATTCTGGAAAATACTTTGTGACATTTTGGTCTCAAATAAAATATTTCTAACAAAATTTTATTTAAAACTTTTAATTATTTAATTATATCAAAAAGGAATAAATTCAAATTAAATTCAAATAAATCAAAATAAATCCCAGAAAATTCCAAAAATTCTCAAAAATACCAAATATCATTTATTTTCATGAAAAGCAAAAATTGGGGTGTTACAAACCTCCCCCCTTAGCATAATCTCCACCCCGAGATTAAGGGCTGACTAAGGAATAGGTTCGGAAATTCTTTTCTCAAATCCTCCTCGCGCTCCCAAGTCGCTTCACTTTCTGCATGGTTGCTCCACTGGACTTTGCAGAAGCGGGTTGACTTATTTCTGGTCTCTCGGTCCATCGTGTCCAGAATCTTCACCGGGTGCTCCTTGTAGGTCAGATCTTCTTGTAGCTCAATTGACTCTAATGGTGTCTGTTCATCCGGCACTCAAAGACCCTTCTTCAGTTGGGACACATGGAATACATCATGCACTCCTGCCAGGGACTGCGGCAACTCTAGCTGGTAAGCAACTTATCCCTTGCGGCTCAAAATCTTAAATGGTCCAACATAACACGGTGTGAGCTTCCTTTGGAATGGAACCTTTTAACTCCCTTGAGAGGTGTAACTCTGAGGTACACGAAATCTTCTGGTTCAAAACTCAAGTCTCGGCGACGGTTATCAGCATTATTCTTCTGTCTCGATCGAGCTATCTTCAGTCTTTCCCGGATCATGGCGATCTGCTCTTCGGTTTCTTGAAGAATATATGGTCCAAAGCCATGTCGTTCACCCGTCTCATTCCAGTTCAACTGTGTTCGACATGGTCGACCGTACATTGCCTCAACAGGTGACATTTGCAGACTGGCTTGATAGCTGTTATTGTGGCTGAACTCAGCATATGGCAAACTCTTATCCCAAGAGGTAGCATAAGCCAATGCACAAGCTCATAGCATATCCTCCAGAATCTGATTAACTCTTTCAGTCTGTCCATGGGTCTGCAGATGATATGCTGTACTAAAGTTCAAACGGATCCCCATGGCTTCATGCAGCTTATTCCAGAATCTCGAGGTAAATTGGGTACCTATGTCCGATACAATCTTCTTCGGCACTCCGTGCAAACAGACGGTCCTGGTCATGTACAATTTTGCTAACTTATCTCCAGAGTAAGTGGTCTTTACGGGGATAAAATGAGCGACCTTAGTCAAGTGATCCACTATAACCCATATGGAGCCATATCCTCCTGGAGTTTTAGGTAAACCGGTAATGAAATCCATTCCGATTTCCTCCCACTTCCACTCAGGTACTTTTAGCGGCTGCAGCAATCCTACTGGCCTCTGATACATTCCCTTGACTCTCTGACATATGTCACATAATGCAACATGTTCGGCAAACCTCGCGTTTCATGCTCGGCCACCAGAATTTTTCCTTCAGGTCTTGATACATCTTGGCACTTCGTGGATGAATGGAATACTTGGAGTCATAGGTTTCTTCCAGAATCAACTGTTTCAGCTCCTTCTTGTTCGACGCACAGATACGATCCTTTATCCACAACATGCCCTGCTCATCTAGTTTGAAGTCTTTTGCCTTGCCTTCCTCCATCTTAGACTTGATTCTCTGGATCTTGGCATTATCCCTTTGCCCCTCTCGGATTTGATCCTCTAAGGTAGGCTTCACTTCCAACGTGGCCAAGAATCCTTCTGGTACCACTTCAAGCTTCAGCTTCTGAAACTCCTTGCACAGCTCATCCTGACTTCCTTCTATCATCATATTCACATTATGGCTCTTCCGACTCAAGGCGTCGGCTACCACGTTGGCCTTTCGCGGATGGTAATGGATTTCGACATTGTAATCCTTGATCAACTCTAGCCATCTCCTCTGCATCATGTTCAGATCCGATTGGGTGAATATGTACTTAAGACTCTTATGGTCCGTGTAGACTTCACATCTGTTCCCAATTAGATAATGACGCCACAACTTCAAAGCATGCACTACGGCAGCAAACTCCAGGTCATGCGTCGGATAGTTCTCTTCATGCGGCCTCAACTGCCTTGATGCATACGCAACGACCTTCCGTTTCTGCATCAACACGCATCCAAGTCCCTGGCGTGATGCATCACAATAGATATTGAAGCTTTGATTAACATCCGGTAGAACTAACACCGGTGCTGATGTCATTCGCTTCTTCAGCTCTTGAAAACCCTTCTCGCACTCTGGCGTCCATGTAAACTTCTTCTCCATTTTCAACAATTGTGTAAGGGGTCTTGCAATCGTCGAAAAGCCTTCAATAAAAAGGCGGTAATAACCAGCCATCCCCAAAAAACTACGAATCTAGGTCACTGTCTGTAACAGCCCAAAATTTGTTGATAGCTTATTTGTGCATGGCATGCTCATATCATTCATGTTAGTGGCATGATCAACACTTAAGTAAGACCATAAATACTAGCATCATTTTAGTTAAATGGGTATAATTGATAATATTCATGTCCCTTTTAAAGTTACTACCCATTTATACCCATGCTTCATTCACCCTTAGTCAATGACAACTGGACCCAATTGTAATTGAGATAATAAAATTCTGCACAAACCTGTAACGTCCCAAAAATTTCTTTTAATATATTTAGTGTGGTTCTGAGATTATTTGTATTTTTTCGGAATCCACTTGGAAGCCTCGCGAGTAAGTCGGATTCACGTTTATTGAACTAATCGTATTAAATAAAGATCAGGCATTTTCGAATAGCGTAAAATCTAAAATTTTGTTGATAATTAAGATAGTTGGTAGACGAGAGTGTTCGCTTCAAATATTTTTGAAAAACATGCTTTATAACGTAAGTCGTTGATTTTACCAAAATTTGTACAGGTGTCTGATTCACTAAAAGACTTTTTTATGAAAAATCTATACGTCCAAATATGACGAAACCAACTTCGTTAGGTTCCAAATAGTCCCTACTATCTTAGAGGAATTTTTCTGATTTTTAGAAGCCCACTGTTATTTTTTTTCCACAGCGTGTTTTGAGAATGTATATGTGTATATGTGTATGCTGGTGTAATTGGACGTTGGTGTTGTTTCAGCCGTTCCCATTCCTTGTCTTTCCAGTCGTTCCTCTGCTCTCTTCCTTTCATCAGTTTCCAATTGTTTCCTCTCCATGCGGTTGAGCCATTCATTTCAAGCCATTTTCCAGTATTTAATTAGCAACACATGCTAATGCTCCTACCTAATTCCCATGCACGAACTAGTACTGCATGCATAGTCGTTTCCAAGTGCACGCACGTTGCTAGTTGAGCTCATTCTCTCCAGCCGTTTTCTCATGCATGGTTTAACTAGTGGTTGGAACTAGTAACTGGTGTGGTACCTTTAGCCTTGACGTGACAACTCCACACAAGTATCCAGGGAGGCCATTTCTATTTTTCTTTCCCAAGCAATGCATGAGCCTTTCATTTTCTAGCACACCACCGTACCGTTTCATTGCCTCATTTCCGTTGTCGTCGCATCGCTGTTGGACGTCGCCGCCGTCTCATCGCCGTCGCCGTCACCGCCGTCACCGTCGCCGCCGTTTACGTCATCGCCGGCACCTCTTCCGATCTCGCTTCTTCCCGCGCCGAACGGTATTGTAGTTTCCCTTTTCCTTGTGCGCGCTCTACCTCTACTGATCGATTGATCCTGTCGACGCATAATCGTGTATATATATGTTAGTACATACGTACGCGCGCAGGTATATTTATATACATGTTTAGAATGGATGCATGTGTACGCAAGACCATTCGCTCCGCCGCCGCGTGCCTTCACTGAACCGCGTCCGACCGGCTTTGTCGGACTGACCGCGTCCGGCCTACTGCGTTCGCCGCGTGGTGTTGTCGCCTGGCCGATTTCCTTCTCTGTATTTTTTTGTTTCCAACCGTAGCCAAGTATTTCCCAGCCTAGCTGAACCAACAAGAATATAGGTATACACTGCTAGAAAAATAGATATCAGTGGCGGTTCAGAATCGCCATCGATGGCGGTTCAGAATCGCCATCGATGGCGGTTCAGACCGCCATCAGTGGCGGTTTTTCGAACCGCCACTGATATAGTGCCACTGATAATCGGAGATTATCAGTGGCGGTTTTGAACCGCCACTGATAATATTATCAGTGGCGGTTCCAAACAAAAACCGCCACTGATAATGGACCACAAATATTTATATTTAATATTTAGCAGTTTTTAACACAAAATGAATATATTTTCTAAGAGGTCATCCCTCACCCATCCTAGTTAGTACTACTCTCACCTAAGCACGCTTAACTAATGAGTTCTACCACCAATTTTAATGCAAATACGAGCACTTCCCGATAGGTCACCCATCCTAGTACTACTCCCACCCCAGCACGCTTAACTTCAGAGTTTTCAACTAAGTGCTCGATTTTTACCGTGACATGGGTTCTCCCAATTTCAACTAAGTGCATGATTTTACCGTGACATGGGTGCTCCCAATTTCAACTAAGTGCATGATTTTACCGTGACATGGGTGCTCCCAATTTCAACTAAGTGCTTGATTTTACCGTGACATGGGTGCTCCAATTCAACTAAGTGCTCGATTTTACCATAATATGGGTGCTCCCAATTTCAACTAAATGCACGATTTTATCAAATGCTATGGATGCTTCAAATTTCAACTAAGTGCTCGATTTTACCATGACATGGGTGCACTTAGTTGAAATTGGGAGCACCCATGTCATGGTAAAATCTCGATTTTACCATGACATGGGTGCACTTAGTTGAAATTGGGAGCACCCATGTCATGGTAAAATCGTGCACTTGGATGAAATTGGGAGCACCCATGTCATGGTAAAATTGAGCACTTAGTTGAAATTTGAAGCACTCAAATTATCGATTTTTAATTTTCTAACAGTTTAAAACAAAATTAGGTAACTATAGTATCAGCGTCGGTTCTATCAAAATTGGGAGCATCATAGGAATATTATTTGTGATGGTTCTAAACTAAAACCGCCACAGATAACAGTATCTGCGATGGTTTTAATATAAAACCACCACAAATAGTCCCATTATCAGTGACGGTTTTTATGTTGAACCGCCACAAATAGTTCCCAAGTATCAGTGGCGGTTTTTATTCCGAACCGCCACAGATAATGGACTATCAGTGGCGGTTTGTGGTTAGAACCGCCACTGATAGTGCTCGAAGTATTTGTGGCGGTTCTAACCACAAACCGCCACTGATAGTCCATTATCTGTGGCGGTTCGAAATAAAAACCGCCACTAATGATCCTGGCACCGGTTTCAGTTGAAAAACCGCCACTGATAGTCCTATTAGTGGCGGTTCCAAACAAACCGCCACTGATAGGGCGTCTCCTATGTGCTGTTTTGTAGTAGTGATACGCTGTGAACAGTGCCATGCAAAGGAAAAATGAGTTAGTAGTTGTACGTGTTAATTTCTAGAAATCTCGAATTTTGTATTTTACGCTATAAATTCGTTTTAAGTTCAAATCGCTTGCAACAAATTTTGTTAATTAGTAAAAATAATACCTCTCTACAGTAATTTTTATGAACTTTTATAATTAGATTTATACTTTTAAATTATTCGCAGAAAGTCCAAACTTATGAATTTTGTAGCTCTTAAACTATACATCCAAAGATGTCCAAATAAATTTTATAAATCTTAGAAAATGCCAAACTATTATCTGGAAGTTTTCATGAAATTACAACCTAGTTTGATTTGTCGCATCTTCTAAATGTGTGTTGTATGTTGATTGCGTGTTTATTTGGTTCTTTAACTGTTGCGCGTAGACATCCAACTGTGTGAGGGTGTCGATTTCGAGGAGCAAGCTCTAGATCAAGATCTAGACCAATACCAGCTAATCTTTGAAGGCAAGTTATGCTTTGATCATTTTGTTCCCATGTTTTAAAATATTAGTTTGTTTTAAATTATGCGCGCTAGTTTAATTATGATGCTTTCGAGTAAATTTGGGATTAGATAAATACCACTTGTTATTTTCACCTTGTCCATAATACTTGTATGCCAATATATCATTTGTCACCCTAGGAGGGATTATACATACTGGTTAATACTGATCACCAGAATGGGGTAGTTAGAACGTGGTAGTTCTGCTTAGCCATGCCATTCGAGCTAATGACACGAATTTGGAATTGAGTTTAATACTGACTATTGAATATTGAAACCTGTTTTGAAAGAATGTGACATGTGTTGTTGGCACATGGTGCATGCAAACCAACTGGGTGGGAAAATGGTTTAGACTGTGGCAAGTGGCAAGTGAACAATGGGGGGCCCGATGTGGCACATGGGAGAGATGTTGTCGAATTTGGTTTTGTGAATTTTGTGTAGTCTTGCCACGGTCAACCTAAGGACTTAACCTTGCAAGCCTTTGAACTGGGCCTAACATACAACCACATGTCTGCAGTGGGACGGACCTAGTTGAGTATGATTCCGAAGTCTTAGCATGTGAGACCTCAGGTGGTTTTTGTTGCTATAATTGTGGAAAGAAGGGTGTAGTGTTTACCGATTGGTCTTACATCTCTTCAACGATATACGTTGGCCCTGTACTTCCGCTCCGCAAAAGGGAAGGGACAGTGGGAACTATACCGGGAGGTACGCATGCGAGGATGGAAGTTTCGGAAAGACTTTGTTATGGTTACTCACCTGTGTGGTGTTTAACTATATCGTGTGGGTAAAGTGTATAACCTCTGCAGAGTGTACAAACTATTCGAATAGCCGAGTCCACGGTATTGGACATTGCTTGGGGATTACAGTCAAGGGTTAGAATTTATTAAAACAATGGTTGGGATAAAAGATGAAGTTGGTAGAAATATGGATTAGGATGTGGGAATACTTTTACTTAACTTCTGGAAAAGTTATTGTTACATTATTTGTTTTTACCGCTATCAAATCTATTTATGCTACTTGTTAAATGCTACTTTACTGCAAAACTAAACCTGTTAAGCCATTCCATTGGAACAAGCCTGGCATGTAGTATACTAGGTTGCATTCTGTGGATAGCTTGTTGAGTACCAATGTACTCACCCCTCCAAAATCACAAGACCAGAAGAAGAGAATCTGCAAGTCAATGAAGAGGAGCCGAACGGAGAGGCGAACGACTAGGGGCAAGCCAAGTTAGTTGCCTGTGGCAAACTGAGGCGCCACGAATAATTTTTATTCCGCTGCTATTTTTGATGTTACTCTGAACTTAGCCCTGCATGGCTTATATTTGTAAGGCTGACCTTAAGGTCTTAACAATTTTTTATATGAGTTGAATACTTTATTATTATTGCTTCGCTGAGTATGTGTGATGGTATTCATCTCTGTTGTATCTGTGAGCACCAGCGTGATCCTGGACTAGTGTGTTACACAGAGTGTTCGGAATTCCTATTCCGGGCGCGACAGGAGGTGGTATCAGAGCCATAGTGACTGTAGGTTTTGACCCTAGATAGATTGGCCGTCTTTAGAAGCTTCAAAATTATTTTCTAAAGAGAAAAATTAACTTGAAAGAATAATAACTTCTTGACTTATCTTATTCTTCCATTCTTTCCCCCTTTGCTGAAAACTCTTATATTTCCCCACTGGTTTAAATGGAAATCTTACCTGAGTCATTCTGAATAGTTAACGATGTTTCACACTTAGGGAGAAAATACTGGATGTCGCTACCGACCCTGAAGATTGTGAAGTGAGGAGTCATCGAGCTCGAAGAGGAGTGGATCGATGAAGTGTTTCAGAAGCTTGAAGAACCAGTACTTTAGTATTCAGTTGAGACTCGTGAGTGGGAGTCGCGTCCTTTAAGATAGGAGTGTTACCCTTTTAGATGCTAGCTTATTGTGTGCCTAGGGAAATTGGTTCTTCCTTGATTGTGGAGTGTGCAGTATGTGTTGCATAGCTTTTAGGCTTGGATAAGCAACCATACCAAGTTATTAATAGTTGTTTGTATAAGTTTTTGGGTTAAACCTGTCTTCCCCATATAAGATTCTTTCTACTTGTCTATTTTTTTCCCTCTCTCCTCTAAATTGTTGGAGCAAACCGCAGATGGTGAACACTCGTGGCAACGTTGGAGCTAGAGGAAGTGGTTCACGCCAGGGAGGCAACTCGAATGAAGCACCGAATCCTCAACCTTCGCCGCCAGTTGATATGCATAATGTGGGAACTTTTCTTGCTGCTCAAACTCAACTGATGCAGACTATGATGCAGACTATGCAGCAGATGCAGAATCAAGCTGTCGCCAACAACAACAATCATCAGATCGTACATCAGGGGAACCAGTTTCAGTCCAGACTCTCTGACTTCCTGAGAACTAGGCCGCCGACATTTTCTGGGAATGCCAACCCAATAGAGGTAGATGATTGGCTGAGGACTATTGAGCGGATGCTACACATCTCCCAATGTGCAGACAATGAGAGGGTCCTGTATGCTTCACACCAGCTTGAGGGGACTGTTGCAGAGTGGTGGGAGAACTTTTGCGCATCCCGTGAGCATCCCCAGCAGATAACTTGGGAGGAATTTACGGCATCCTTTAGCCAATATCATGTGCCGGAGGGAATGATGGAGTTGAAGAAAGAGGAATTTAGATCTCTGAAACAAGGAGGCCAAACAGTGGCCGATTATCTTAACAAGTTCACTCAACTAGCCCGTTATGCACCAAAGGATGTGGCAACGGACAAAGCGAGGCAGTCCCGATTCCTAAAGGGACTCAACTCTGGGTTACAAGTGGGACTGATCACCCACACGTTTCCAGATTTTCAGGAATTGGTTAACAAGGCGTTGATCCTAGAGGATAAGCGCAAAGAGATAGGCCAGGACCACAAGCGCCGGATATCCAGCCAGGGAGGACGTCCAAACCAGATGAGGTTGAGGATAAATCCCCAACAGTTTGCAAGGTTCAAGCCACAGCTGACTAGCCAGAAGACAACTGCTACACTAGGATCTTCGAGCCGGGGTTTCAGAATGCTAGCTCAGGGAAACAACACACCTGGTTCGAACCAGCAAGGCACAGTGAAGCGCTGTTACAGCTGCAACGAACCGAGACACTTGGCTAATCAATGCCCGAAGAGAGGCAATGTGACCCCAGTTCGCTTTAATTTGGGGCCACGCCAACGAAAACACTAGCATCAGCAGCCAACCGTGGAAACAATCAATCAGGAGCTGCACCTTCCACAGTCGTCCGAGGCCGTGTGAACCATATCACGACCGTAGAAGCTCAAGATGCCACGGATATTGTATTGTGTACGTTTTCGGTTAACTCAGTGCTTGCCACAGTTTTATTTGATTCTGGTGCTTCACATTCATTCATTTCTCAAGACTTTGCTGTGGGGAATGGGTTGGAGTTAAGAAAACTTAAGTGCACACAAGTAGTGCAATCACCTGGGTCAGAACTTCAATCTAACCTAGGATGTTCGGGAGTTAAGTTGGTCATAAATGAGGTAGAGTTTCTAGCAAACCTAATTGTGCTAGATACCCAAACCTTGGATGTAATCCTTAGAATGGATTGGCTGACCAAGCATAAGGCAGTTTTGGACTCTAGCCGTAGAGTAGTGTCGGTAGAGAACCAAGATGGAGAAAAAGTGGAATTTCAAGCAACCACGTTCCGAAATGGAAAATTTATGGTCAATAGCATGAAGACTGTCAGTTTAGAAGATGTGCCAGTGGTAAAAGAGTTTCCTGATGTTTTTCCCGAAGACCTGCCTGGTATGCCACCGGATAGAGAAATTGAGTTCATTATCGAACTGGTGCCTAGCACAGCTCCGATCACGAAAAGACCTTATAGGATGTCCACAGAAGAGCTAGTGGAAATGAAGAAGCAGATTGAAGAACTCATGGAAAAAGGTTTTATCAAACCCAGTTCATCTCCATGGGGAGCACCGGTGTTTTTTGTCAAGAAGAAAGACGGAAGCTTTAGAATGTGTATAGATTATCGAGCACTCAATGAGGTGACGATAAAGAATAAATATCCTTTGCCCAGGATAGATGATGTTTTTGATCAGTTAAGAGGAGCAGGAGTCTTCTCTAAGATAGACCTTCGATCCGGATACCATCAATTAAAAATTCGGACCGAGGACATACCAAAGACAGCTTTTTCATCAAGGTATGGGCACTATGAGTTAAATGTCCTTTGGATTGACCAACCCCCCAGCATATTTCATGAATATGATGAACAAAGTATTCATGGAATATTTGGACAGGTTTGTCGTCGTTTTTATTGATGACATTCTAGTCTACTCCAAGACAGAAGAAGAGCATGCAGAGCACCTAAGGATGGTTTTAGAAAAGCTAAGAGAAAACCAACTGTATGCAAAATTTAGCAAATGTGACTTCTGGAAAAAGAAGGTAGAGTTCTTGGGTCATGTAATGACTGCTGAAGGAGTAGCTGTCGATCCGAGGAAAGTGGAGGCAGTGTTACATTGGGAGCAACCAAAGTCGGTTACCCAGATAAGGAGTTTTCTCGGAATGGCGGGATATTACCGCCGATTCATTGAGGGTTTTTCATCAATTGCAAGACCTCTTACGCAATTGTTGAAAAAGGAGAAAAAGTTTGTATAAACACCAGAGTGCGATAAGAGTTTTCAGGAACTGAACAAGCGTCTAACTTCGACACTTGTATTAGTGTTGCCAGATGTCATGAACAGCTTCGACATATACTGTGATGCTTCGCGTCACGGACTTGGGTGTGTTCTGATGCAAAATGGAAAAGTAGTGGCTTACGCTTCGAGACAGTTAAGACCACATGAGCAGAATCACCCAACTCATGACCTTGAATTAGCTGCTGTAGTGCACGCCCTTAAAATATGACGCCACTATCTCATTGGAAATCGATGTGAAATATATACTGACCACAAAAGTTTAAAATATATATTCACCCAATTAGATCTTAACATGAGGCAAAGAAGATGGTTGGAATTAATCAAGGATTACAACATCGGAATCCACTACCATCTAGGAAAAGCAAATGTGGTGGCTAATGCTTTGAGTAGGAAAAGTCACAGCTTGAATTTGGTGATTGCAGACAATCAGCCTGACTTGTGTAAAGAGCTTCAGAAGCTAAGATTGGAGGTCGCACCTAGAGGATATCTAGATACTATGGAAGTAAAACCGACTCTAGAAGAGTAGATCAGGGAAGGTCAAAAGGATGATGATAAGATTCTTAGGATCAAATCTAAGATGGATGAAGGCCTAACAAAGGACTTCAAAGTAGATGAGCAGGGTACCTTGTGGATGAAAAATATAATCTGCGTACCTCATAAATCTGAATTGAAGCAGTTGATCCTTGAGGAAGCGCATGATTCTAAGTACTCTATCCATCCAGGAAGTGCAAAAATGTATCAGGATCTCAAGGAGAGATTCTGGTGGCCAAACATGAAACGAGAAGTTGCCGAACACATCGCATTGTGTGACATATATCAAAGAGTAAAGGCAATGCATCAGAGGCCAGCAGGACTGCTGCAACATTTGAAAGTACCTGAGTAGAAGTGGGAGGAAATCGGTATGGATTTCATTACTAGTTTACCCCGAACCCAGCAAGGATTTGATTCTATTTGGGTGATAGTTGATCGCCTAACCAAAGTCGCCCACTTTATTCTGGTAAAAACCACTTACTCCGGAGATCGCTTAGCTGAGCTATATATGGCCAAAATTGTATGCTTGCATGGTGTACCCAAGAAGATAGTATCGGATCGAGATACTCAATTTACCTCAAGATTTTGGAATAAGTTGCATACAACATTGGGCACCCGTTTGAATTTCAGTACGGCATACCATCCGCAGACAGATGGTTAGACTAAAAGAGTAAATCAGATACTTGAGGATATGCTAAGGGCTTGTGCTCTGTCGTATGCCACTTCATGGGACAAATGTTTGCCATACGCAGAATTTAGTTATAACAACAATTTTCAAGCATGTTGGAAGATGTCTCCATTTGAAGCTTTATATGGTCGTGCATGTCGGACACCGTTAAATTGGAACGAGACGGGGGAACGTCAAGTTTTTGGGCCAGACATACTCTCAGATGCAGAAGAAAAGATTGCCATGATTAAAGAAGGACTGAAGACTGCACAATCGAGGCAAAAGAGTTACGTTGGCAACCGACGCTGCGAGCTAAGCTTTGAGCCAGAGGATTATGTATATCTCAGAGTCACTCGCTCAAGGGAGTTAAAAGGTTCCACACTAAACGAAAACTCGCCCCAAGATACGTGGGTCCCTTTAAGATTTTGAGCCGCAGAGGCGAAGTCGCATACCAGTTGGAGTTACCGCAATCACTTGCATGAGTACATGACGTGTTCCATGTATCTCAACTTAAGAAGTGCCTTCGAGTGCCAACAGAGCAGACACCTCTGGACGAGATAGAATTACAAGAAGATCGGACTTATCAGGAATATCCAGTCAAAATCTTAGACACATCCGAACGAGAAACCAGGAACAAGACGATTCGTTTATGCAAAGTTCAGTGGAGCAATCACTATGAAAGTGAAGCGACTTGGGAGCGCGAAGAAGATTTGAAGAAGGAGTTTCCCGACCTATTCTTTAGGTAGCCTCGAATCTCGGGGACGAGATTCTGTTAACGTGGGGGAGGTTGTAACGTCCCAAAAATTTCTTTTAATATATTTAGTGTGGTTCTGAGATTATTTGTATTTTTTCAGAATCTACTTGGAAGCCTCACGAGTAAGTCAGATTCACGTTTATTGAACTAATCGTATTAAATAAAGATCATGCATTTTTGAATAAACATAAAATCTAAAATTTTATTGATAATTAAGATAGTTGGTAGACGACAGTGTTCGCTTCAAATATTTTTGAAAAACATGCTTTATAACGTACGTCGTTGATTTTACCAAAATTTGTACAAGTGTCTGATTCACTAAAAGACTTTTTATGAAAAATCTATACGTCCAAAAATCACGAAACCAACTTCGTTAGGTTCCAAATAGTTCCTACTATCTTAGAGGATTTTTTTTATTTTTAGAAAACCACTGTTATGTTTTTTTCCGCAGCGTGTTTTGAGAATGTATATGTGTATATGTGTATGCTGGTGTAATTGGACGTTGGTGTTGTTTCAGCCGTTCCCATTCTTTGTCTTTCCAACCGTTCCTCTGCTCTCTTCCTTTCATCAGTTTCCAATCATTTCCGCTCCATGCGGTTGAGCCATTCATTTCAATCCATTTTCCAGTATTTAATTAGCAATGCATGCTAATGCTCCTACCTAATTCCCATGCACGAACTAGTACTGCATGCATAGCCGTTTCCAAGTGCACGCACGTTTCTAGTTGAGCTCATTCTCTCCAGCCGTTTTCTCATTCATGGTTTAACTAGTGGTTGGAACTAGTAACTGGTGTGGTCCCTTTAGCCTTGATGTAAACACTCCACACAAGTATCCAGGGAGGCCATTTCCATTTTTCTTTCCCAAGCAATGCATGAGCCTTTCATTTTCTAGCACACCACCGTACTGTTTCATTGCCTCATTTCCGTTGTCATTGCGTCGCTGTTGGACGTCGTCGCCGTCGTCTCATTACAGTCGCCGTTGGTCGCCGTCGTCACTGCCGTTTACGTCGTCGCCAGCACCTCTTCCGATCTCGCTTCTTCACGCGCTGAACGGTATTCTAGTTTCCCTTTTCCTTGTGCGCGCTCTACCTCTACTGATCGATTGATCCTGTCGACGCGTAATCGTGTATATATATGTTCGTACATATGTATGCGCGTGTAACACACCAAAAATTTGCTTTTCTTAAATTCATGTGTGATTTGGCACTTTGGTGAATTTTTGGAATTTTCTAGAATTTAATTGGATTTATTTGGAATTTATTTGAATTTATCCCATTTTGAAATAATTAAAGAATTTAACTTTGCAAATAAAATTTTGTTGGAAATATTTTATTTGAGTCCAAAATGCCCCAAAATATTTTCCAGAATTTTTCTGGAATTTTTCTGAGTATTTTACTATTTTTCTTGAATTAAATGAATTACTGGAAATTATTTTAATTATTAAATCGCTGGAAAAATCGAGTCGGGTCAAGTACTGTTCATCCGACCGGACCCGAGTCCGAGTCAGACTCGAGTCCGACCCGAGCCACGTGACTTGATCGAACCGCGTCCAAACCCTAACCGTTGTGGACCGTCGGATCAAGATCCAACGGCCAGATTTCCCAGACGCTTCGATCGGATCCTCCGATCCGATCTCGCCCATCGTGGCCGCTGATCGTGCCACGTGGGCGGCTGTCGTCGTCGTTCCCCGTCCGAGTCCGGACGGACTCCTCCGCCAGAGCGCTGGCCCCCGCTAGGGTTCCGATTCTAGCACGCATCCCGAGGGTATTTAAGGCGTGGGACATCTCCCGAGGTTGCCCGTTGCCGCGCGCACCTTCCGCCCCTAGTCTTCGAGCTTGAGCTGCCGCCAGCTAGCCGCAATCGTTCGCCGTAGTTAGATCTTACCTCCGCCACGGTTTTTGCCGCGCCCCGCCGTCATCCGTCGCCCTCCGCCGCCGTTAAGCCCAGATCCGAGACCCCCAGGTCAAGCCATGCATGTAGTATATTAGCTGCATTCTGTGCATGACTTGCTGAGTACCAAGTACTCACCCTTGCCACAATACAACACCAGTTGAAGAGGAGACTACACCAGCTTTGGAGGAGGAGCTCCAAGAGGAACCGTCTACTTAGGGAGCGAGCCCAGTAAGTTGCCTGTGGTATACTGGATGGCGCCACGAAGTTATCTTATTTTTCCGCTGCTACTATTTCTCTCTTAATAAGTTTCGCCCTGCGTGGCGTATATTTGTAACTTGACCATAAGGTCGAGCAACCAGTTTGACTATTTAATTAAAGTACTTATTTAGCATCGAGTGGTATGATTGTGATATTTACCGATGTTAAGACTGTGTGCACTAGCGCGTTCCTGGACTAGTGCTGAATACACAGAGGGTCCGGATTTGCAGATTCGGGTCCCGACAGAGGTGGTATCAGAGCCATACTGACCGTAGGCTCAACCCATAATTAGAATGGTCGTAGTGAGGATAAAACCTATTTTCTAAAGATAAAATTTGGTCAAGATAATGAATGAATTCTCGACTTACCCCTTCTTTCTTGTCTTACCCCTTGCTGAATTTTTCTTACCTTCATCACAATTTGAACTCTGTTCTCACGTAAGCACTTTGTGATAGATGGAGGGAGAGGACAACTACGTCGATCTTGAGGTTGGCCACGCCGCAGAACTTTGGCGTATGCTCCAGTTTCTTGGAGGTTTTGAGAGGCCGCTCTACCGAGGAACTACACTTGTGCAAGCAGGACTGGTCACAGGATGGGACATCCGGATCACGGTGTATGCCCAAGAGAAGACCAAGTTCAGTCGCCCTTTTCACTTCACCGCCAGGAGGTCTACCTTCGAGATGGGAATACAGGAAGTGTCGCGTCGAGCGATGCAGCAGATCGCTCGCACTTACTCCAGGGAGCTGGAAGGCACAGTGTTCCATCACCACCCACGCCGAGAAAGCAGAGCTCAACGGCAGCCAATAGAAGATGAGGATGCTACCGTCACTCACTTAGCCAGATTTGTCGCCGCTCAGGAAGAGCTGATCGAGGACACAATTCAGGAGTTGAAGAAGGCTCGCGAGCAGGTTGAGGAAGAGAAGAAGCACTTGGAGAATGCCATCGAAAGTGTCGCTCACGCTGCAGAAAGGATCGCAGAGCTGGAGACTGCACTGTATGGCCAAGGTCCCGATCCAGTGTTGGAGTTGGACGCTCCAGACCCAGAGGAGGAACCAGAAGAGGCGCCACATCCACGGCAACAGCCAGATCCAGAGCTAGAGGAAGACGCCGCGTCGTCGACCACAGCTGCAGTTGCAGGGCATGGCGATTGTTTCGCGCCTATGCCGTCGCACCCCCACCCAATCAGTGGAGGTTTTCTTGATGAGTGAGCTTAGGTTTTGAGGTTGAGACTCCTTCGTCGAGTCGTGTCATAGAATAAAGAGTCACCCTTTAGGCGTTAAACTCCAGTGTTAGTTCGATTTGGATTTTCATTGTTTGCTGAGTGTGCAGTATGTGTTGCAAGGCCCTTAGGCATTGTAAGCAACCATACCAAGTTATTACTATTATTAATAATAAAGTTGGACTTTAAGTTACACCTTTCGCCCCGCATAAGTTCCATATTACTTGTCTATTCTTGTTTTCCTCTCATCTCTAAAACCTAGAGCAAACCACAGATGGTGAACACTCGTGGAAACCTTGGAGGCAATGGAAGTGGTTCTCGCCCAGCAGAAAACCCCAATGATGGAGCACCAGCACCGCCAGTTGATATGCAGAATTTCGGTGCTTTTCTTGCTGCTCAGACTCAGTTGATGCATGCCATGATGCAACAGAAGCGACACGTCCTTTGCTCGAGGCCACTTTGCTAATCAAGTCAATCGGGGACAACGCTAGAATACAAGACCTGCCGAGTTCATGAGGACTCATCCACCCACTTTCTCCGGAATGCTAACCCGTTGGAAGCCGATGGTAGTTAAGGTCAATTGAGAGGAAGCTACACATTGCTCAATGCATGGGAAATGAGAAGGTAATCTACGCTTCTCATCGGTTGGAAGGAACAACATTGAATGGTGGGAGAACTTCTGCCCACGCAAGAGAACCCTCGAGGACATCACTTGGGAAGAGTTCACGGTGCATTCCGTCAAGATCACGTGCTGAAGGAATCATGGACCTCAAGAAGGAGGAGTTCAGAGCATCAAGCAAGGTAATCAGCCGGTGGTCGAATACCGAACAAGTTCACACAGCTTGCACGCTACGCTTTTTGAGGATGTAGCGACAGATAAAGCCACAGTCTCGCTTCATGAAGGGACTTAACTCAGGACTACAGGTGGGGTGATCACCCACACCTTTCCAGATTTCCAAGAGCTGGTGAATAAGGCGCTTATTCTTGAGGACAAGCGCAAGGAACTAGATGAGAACAGAAGCGCAGGATGCAAAGATCGTGGATCGCGTCAGGAGCACAAAGAACGCTTGAGAGTTGCGCCAAATCAGCTTTTTCAGATTCCAAATTACAGAGTGCTACAAGGACACCGTCACGGCACCAAGACCTGTCAATCGTAACTATCGCACCCCAGCCCCGAAACGCCGCTTGAGCGATCAACAAGGGACAGTGAGGCATTGCTACAATTGCAACGAGCCAGGGCACTTTGCCAACAGCTTGTCCTAAGAAGACAGCGAGAGTGACCCCGATTCGCTTCAATGGGATCCACACCGGCTAGGACGCCCGGCACCAGAGCGACATCCTGCATCGTGGTGAGGCCGAGTCAACCATGTCACCGCAGATGCACTTCGAATGCCACGAGATGTCGTCTTGGGTAAGTTACTTGTCAACTCGACTGCACCTGCAGTTTTGTTTGATTCTGGAGCTTCGCATTCGTTTGTTTCACAAGGCTTTGCTGCTAAAAATGATTTGGAGATTGCAAGACTTAAATGCATGCTTTTAGTTCAAACCCCTGGTTCCGAACTCCGAACGAAAGTAGGATGTTCTGGGGTGAGAATACTAATAGATGGGATAGAGTTCCTAGCGAACCTTATTATTTTGGAGACCCAGACCTTATATGTTATTTTGGGAATGGATTGGTTATCCAAGCACAAGGCCGTATTGGATTGTGGACGAAGCACTATCTCAGTTGAGAGCCTGTGTGGAAAGAAAGTGGAATTTCAAGCTACCGCCATTAGAGATGGTCAGTTGATGGTTAACAGTACCAAGGCAATCAGCATAGAAGATGTTTCAGTGGTAAATGAGTATCCAGATGTTTTTCCTGAAGATTTACAGTATGCGCTGAGGCCAAGGACATAGAGTTTGTGATAGAACTTGTACCTGGTACAGCACCAATAGCAAAGGGACCTTACCGGATGTCCACCAAAGAATTGGTAGAGATGAAGAAGCAACTCGAAGAGCTAATGGAGAAAGGATTTATCAGACCGAGTTCGTCGCCGTGGGGAGCGCCAGTTTTGTTTGTCAAGAAGAAGGACGGAAGTTTTAGGATGTGCATTGACTACCGTGCACTCAATGAAGTCACCGTGAAGAATAAGTACCCGCTACCCAGGATTGATGATTTGTTTGATCAGCTGAGAGGAGCCAGAGTTTTCTCCAAGATTGATCTAAGATCGGGATACCATCAGTTGAAGATCCGATCAGAGGATATTCCGAAGACTGCATTCTCGTCAAGATATGGACATTACGAGTTTACAGTTATGTCCTTTGGCCTGACGAATGCGCCAGCTTATTTCATGAATATGATGAATAAGGTGTTCATGGAATATTTGGACAAGTTTGTTGTTGTGTTCATAGATGATATTCTAATCTACTCCAAGACAGAGGATGAACATGCAGAGCACTTGAGGCGAGTTTTGGAAAAGCTGAGGGAACAGCAACTCTTCGCCAAGTTCAGCAAGTGTGATTTTTGGAAGGACAAGGTGGAGTTCCTCGGACATGTAATGACCGCAGAAGGAGTCGCTGTAGATCCAAGCAAGGTAGAAGCTGTGTTACATTGGGAGCAGCCGAAGACCGTGACCCAGATCCGGAGTTTTTTTGGAATGGCAGGTTACTACCGCCGTTTCATTGAAGGCTTTTCGACAACTGCGAAACCTCTTACACAATTGCTGAAAAAGGAGAAAAAGTTTGCATGGACGCCAGAGTGCGAGAAAGGTTTTCAAGAACTAAAGAAGCGATTGACATCAGCACCGGTGTTAGTTTTACCGGATGTTAATCAGAGCTTTGATATTTATTGTGATGCATCACGTCAAGGACTTGGATGTGTGCTGATGCAGAATGGAAAGGTCGTCGCTTATGCATCAAGACAGTTGAGGCCACATGAGGAGAATTATCCGACGCATGACCTAGAGCTAGCTGCCGTAGTGCATGCTTTGAAATTATGGTGTCACTATTTAATTGGAAATAGATGTGAAGTATACACGGACCATAAGAGTCTTAAGTACATCTTCACCCAATCAGACTTAAACATGAGACAAAGGAGATGGTTAGAGTTGATCAAAGATTATAACGTTGGAATCCATTACCATCCCGGAAAGGCCAACGTGGTTGCCGATGCTTTGAGTCGGAAAAGCCATACCGTGAGTATGTTGCTAGCCACAAGTCAGGATGAGCTATGTGAGGATTTCCAGAGAATGCAGATTGAAGTCGTACCAAAAGGATTCTTAGCCGCATTGGAAGTGAAGCCTACCCTGGAATATCAGATCCGAGAAGGACAGAAGGATGATGACAAGATCCGCAGGATTAAGTCCATCATGGATGAAGGCAAGGCAGAGAACTTCAAGTTGGATGAACAAGGCACGTTATGGATGAAGGATCGAATTTGTGTGCCGAACCAGAAGGAGCTGAAGCAATTGATTCTAGAAGAAGCCCATGACTCCAAGTATTCAATCCATCCTGGAAGCGCCAAGATGTATCAGGATTTAAAAGAAAGATTCTGGTGGCCGAGCATGAAGCGTGAGGTTGCCGAGCACGTTGCACTGTGCGACATATGCCAGAGAGTCAAGGCAATGCATCAGAGACCAGCGGGATTGCTACAGCCATTGAAGATACCTGAGTGGAAGTGGGAGGAAATCGGAATGGACTTCATTACCGGTTTGCCGAAAACTCAAGGAGGATATGATTCTATATGGGTCATAGTGGACCGCTTGACTAAGGTGTCCCACTTTATTCCTGTAAAGACAACCTACTCGGGAGATAAATTAGCAGAGTTGTACATGATCAGGATCGTCTGTTTGCACGGAGTGCCAAAGAAGATCGTATCGGATAGAGGTACCCAGTTTACCTCGAGGTTCTGGAATAAGCTGCATGAAGCCATGGGAACCCGTTTGAACTTCAGCACAGCTTATGCTACCTCTTGGGATATGTTAAGAGCGTGTGCATTGGCTTATGATTGTGATATTTACCGATGTTAAGACTGTGTGCACTAGCGCGTTCCTGGACTAGTGCTGAATACACAGAGGGTCCGGATTTGCAGATTCGGGTCCCGACACGCGCAGGTATATTTATATACATGTTTAGAATGGATGCATGTGTACGCAAGGCCATTCGCCCCACCGCCACGCGCCTTCGCTGAACCGCGTCCGGCCGACTGCGTCGCCGCCCGGTGCTGTCGCCTGGCTGATTTCCTTCTCTGTATTTTTTTTTTGTTTCCAACCGTAGCCAAGTATTTCCCAGCCTAGCCGAACCAACAAGAATATAGGTATACGCTGTGAACAGTGCCATGCAATGGAAAAATGAGTTAGTAGTTGTACGTGTTAATTTCTAGAAATCTCAAATTTTGTCTTTTTCGCTATAAATTCGTTTTAATTCCAAATCGATTGCAACAAATTTTGTTAATTAGTAAAAATTAATACCTCTCTACAATAATTTTTATGAAATTTTATAATTAGATTTATACTGTTAAATTATTCGCAGAAAGTCCAAACTTATGAATTTTGTAGCTCGATCTTAAACTATACATCCAAAGATGTCCAAATAAATTTTATAAATCTTAGAAAATGTCAAACTAATTGTCTGGAAGTTGTCATGAAAGTACAGCCTAGTTTGATTTGTCGCATCTTCTGAATGTGTGTTGTATGTTGATTGCGTGTTTATTTGGTTCTTTAACTGTTGCGCGTAGACGTCGAACTGTGTGAGGGTGTCGATTTCGAGGAGCAAGCTCAAGATCAGGATCTAGACCAACACCAGCTAATCTTTGAAGGCAAGTTATGCTTTGATCATTTTGTTCACATGTTTTAAAATATTAGTTTGTTTTAAATTATGCATGCTAGTTTAATTATGATGCTTTCGAGTAAATTTGGGATTAGATAAATACCACTTGATATTGTCACCTTGTCCATAATACTTGTA
Organism: Rhipidocladum racemiflorum; assembly: GCA_036346355.1. Lineage (NCBI taxonomy): Eukaryota > Viridiplantae > Streptophyta > Magnoliopsida > Poales > Poaceae > Rhipidocladum > Rhipidocladum racemiflorum. The sequence continues at coordinate 34,196,135 of CM070585.1, forward strand.
TGCCAATATACCATTTGGCACCCTAGGCAGGATTATACATACTGGTTAATACTGATTACCAGAATGGGGTAGTTAGAACGTGGTAGTTCTGCTTAGCCATGCCATTTGAGCTAATGACACGAATTTGTAAGTGAGCTGAATACTGACTATTGAATATTGAAACCTGTTTTGAAAGAATGTGACATGTGTTGTTGGTAAGTTGTTGGCACATGTTGCATGGTAATCAACTGGGTGGGAAAATGGTTTAGACTGTGGCAAGTGAACAATGGGGGGCCCGATGTAGCACATGGGAGAGATGTTGTCGAATTTGGTTTAGTGAACTTTGGGTAGTCTTGCCACGGTCAACCTAAGGACTTAACCTAGGAAGCCTTTGATTTGGGCCTAACATACAACCACATGTCTGGAGTGGGACGGACCTAGTTGAGTATGATTCCGAAGTATTAGCATGTGAGACCTCAGGTGGTTTTTGTTGCTATAAATGTGGAAAGAAGGGTGTAGTGGTTACCAATTGGTCTTACATCTCTTCAACGATATACTTTGGCCATGTACTTCCGCTCCGCAAAAGGGAAGGGACAGTGGGAACTATACCGGGAGGTACGCATGCGAGGATGGAAGTTTCGAAAAGACTTTGTTATGGTTACTTGCCTGTGTGGTGTTTAACTATATCGTGTGGGTAAAGTGTATAACCTCTGCAGAATGTACAAACTATTCGAATAGCCGAGTCCATGGTATTGGACATTGCTCGGGGATTACAGTCAAGGGTTAGACTTTATTAAAAATGTGGTTGGGATAAAAGATGAAGTTGGTGGAAGTATGGATTAGGATGTGGGAATACTTTTACTAAACTTCTGGAAAAGTTATTGTTACATTATTTGTTTTTACCTCTTTCGAATCTATTTATGCTACTTGTTAAATACTGCTTAACTGCAAAAATAAACCTGTTAAGCCATTCCATTGGAATAAGCCTGGCATGTAGTATACTAGGTTGCATTCTGTGCATAGCTTGTTGAGTACCAATGTACTCATCCCTCCAGAATCACAGCACTAGAAGAAGAGGATCTGCATGTTAGTGTTATGCCCTTGAGACAATCATATGGATGATTGTAACATGACTATGTTTATGAATAGTAATATGATTATTGGTCCAATGAATGTATATCATTGTTTTGATCAACAAGTGTGTGACTTGTTTATGAAGCTCTTTACTTATTGATATAATTGGATAAATATCTCTGATCGGATATCATCGTATAGGACAACGATGAATAGATCAGCACATGTATTGTTCGATGATCATGTTTCATAGATCATGGGATATGGAGATATCATCAATACATTGTGGACGCATGTTGAAGAACATGTGTTAGATAGACCCACAATGGGACACTACGAGAATGTTACATTCTTATGTGTCATCAGTGTATCTCATATATAGTAGATGTATGATCATTAGACCTGAGATTGTCATATTCCCAACATGTGTAATAGTTTACCTTGGGGTTACCAAACACTATTTCCTAACCGGATAGTTATAAAGGTAGCTTTCATGTTTACTATGAAACATGCAGAGGGAAGTGAGCAGTCAAGATGGAATTTGCCACTCCAATGTAACGGAGATATATGTCTAGGCCACTCGTGTGATATGATTAAGGAAATGCATGGCCATGCCGTGACTGAGAAGTCAATCACGACTTATTAATATATCACGGATACGAGAGATGGATTGAACTGTCAAAGGATGACATGCTTCTCACCTTGAGTTCGATCTTCATATAGTTTGGCAAAGGGATTATTACATCAGTACTTTAATCATATGTGTTTCGGAGTTGGCATGCTCGGCAAGGAGCCGTTACCGACTATTGGATTAGAAAAAGGGTTTTCCGAATCCATGTCCAAATGCGCATGAACCTATAGGGTCACACACTTAACAGGCTGGGACGCATTAATTCGGATTGGATCCACAATTAATGGACCTCATGAGCTTAGCGCGTAGATGGGCCCTGACTGCGTAGGGTTTCACCTCGTGGCTATATAAGGAGGTGAGGAGGCTAGACGCAGAATACACTTTCGTGCGGTTTAGAAGTGTTTCACCAGAAACCCTAGCCACCTCCTCTCGTTGCCCCTGCCGAGTGACCCGGTGCTTGCACACCGACGCACGGCGTTCCGTCCCCGGATGTGTGGACTGTTGTGGTGACGCTGCTGCTACTGCGGCATGGAGAGGACGATCCGCAGCGAGGATGATCCACAGCTTGGACAATCTGCGGCGAGGACGATCCGCGGCGAGGACGATCTGCGCTGAGAACGATCCACTACAACGACGTGCGAAGGATTTCGCAACTGCGCGTCTAGTGGTAATAGATCTATGATCCCCTTCTTGCTAGTAGCTTTTCTGGTTTGCGGTAGAAATTTTAATTTGTGCTAGTGTAGCATACCGCGTTCCCAAACACTCCAAGTCAATGAAGAGGAGCCGAACAGAGAGGCGAACAACTAGGGGCAAGCCAAGTCAGTTGCCTATAGCAAACTGAGGCTCCACGAATAATTTTCATTCCGCTGCTATTTTTGATGTTACTCTGAACTTAGCCCTGCGTGGCTTATATTTGTAAGGCTGACCTTAAGGTCTTAACAATTTTTTATATGAGTTGAAAACTTTATTATTATTGTTTCGCTGAGTATGTGTGATGGTATTCATCTCTGTTGTATCAGTGAGCACCAGCGTGATCCTGGACTGGTGTGTCACATAGAGTGTTCGGAATTCCTATTCCGGGCATGACAACACCTACCTCACTTTTCCCACTTTACCTACTCCTTACCCACTTCCTTACCTCTCTACGCCAAGTGGGACCTAGCCCCACATGTAGGGGAAAAGGTGGCAGGTATATGAGGGCTTCTCACCTTGGTTTCTCCTCCCTTACACTCTCATTTTGCTGCTCACCAACCTGAAAAACAGCCAAAGGAGGAGAGCTAGAACCCCCATTCACCCTCTCCATTCAAGCCCAAAAATCCATCCAAGGATTTGGTTTAAGCTTGTGCATGTTATGCCATTGGATTCCTCTCATCTTAAGCTTCAAATTCATCCAAATGGATTGTTGATGCACCGAGTATTGGGTGAGATCCAATCCGTTCTTCATCCATCTATTTTTGAAATTTTGGTAGCATTGAGCTCATTCCATTCCTCTCAATGGAAATCATCTCCAAGTTGAGGATCGGATCGTGCATGTCGTTTTGCTAGCTTAAGGAGGAGTAGGAGAAGCCATTGCAATCGCTAGGAGGAGAATGTGTCATCTCCAAGAGAAGCCCCTTGGACCTCGCCAGGGGCGCTGCCCCTTGGAACCCTGCTATCGTAGAATCTATTTTGTTTAACTCGTTTTTGCAGGATGTTGTGTGAAATAGTATGGCCTATGTGTATGTGATGCATGTAATATTTACATGGCCTGCGTGCCATGTCAAGCCATAAGGCTATTTCAATCTAAAATGTATAACGACCTGCGTGTCGACTTGTGATGTTTCAAACCCTTATGTAATATTCATTATCAAAGTTGTAAGGAGTTGCATCTACAATGATGAAGATGGTGGCATCAAGCATGATGGCAAGGTGAACAATCAAGCATGATGATGGAGATCCTAATGCTAAGGGCCATACTATTTCACATCTTAATTTGATTATGTGTGGATGTGCGTTTAATCCTTGCTATTTTCTTTATGCTCATTGCATGTGATGCCATGTTCATAGTAGATATTGTTCATCCCTATAGTTAAAATTTAAAATCACACTTGTCCATCCAATTGTTGCACCTATCAAGAATTTAGATCATTATTGATATGACTGTCAAAGTAGTATATCAATGACTATCTTAATAGATGATAGGGATGTGTTGGACACATTGCGCATAACAATGATTGATTTAACTAAGCTATCAAAACAGTTTTGGGCTTAAGGACATAAGTGGTTGGAATATGATTTCAGTAATGAAGGAACGGATACAAGATGCTTTGTGTCTAGGAAAACACACGAGGCTAGGTTTCTTAATTGGCACCCGGAAACGGGAAGTGCTCCCTCCCTCATGTAAGCCCTAGGGACGAGTTGACCTGGCCATGACTCAAGTTGACGGAGGCATTTATTACTTGTTTTCATGCTCAACCAACAAGAGTTACATAAGATGTAATTAGCAAAGATGTTGCTTACCTATGTCATTAGATTTCTAGCAGTGATGCCAAAGCTCACTAGTGTTTGATGAATATGGATTTGAATACTCACCATGTGTCCATAAAGGGGCACATGATAGGAGTTTCTTTTGTTAAAATGTTTATTAAAAGTATTACAGAAACATAGTGCTTAGAAACTTTGCATGTTTTTGTTGTAGTTCAATGGCACCTCCTGCTGCTCCTACTGCTACACCTGGTTTTGCTTTGAGATCGGTTTTGGAAAGAGAAAAACTAAATGGAACAAATTTTGTGGATTGGTATCGCAACTTGAGAATTGTTCTCAAACATGAAAAGAAAGAATATGTTCTAGAGAGTCCGATTCCTGATGAACCAGCTGAAAATGCTCCTCGGAATTTTAAGGCTGACTATGAAAAACATGTTAGTGCCTTTGTAGAGGTCAGCTGTCTCATGCTTGTCACCATGGACTATGAGCTGCAAAAGCAATATGAGGACCAGGATGCTTACAATATGATTGTGGGCTTGAAGGGCATGTTTGGGAATCAAGCAAGGGCTGAGAGGTATGGTATCTCAAAGCTTCTGTTTGCTTGTAAGCTAGCTGAAGGCAGTCCGGTCAGCCCACATGTAATCAAGATGATTGGCTACATTGGGAGATTGGAAAAGCTTGAGTTTCCCCTTAGCATTGGTCTGGCTACAGACGTAATTCTCCAGTCTCTACCTTAGAGCTTTGATCCATTCATTATGAATTTGCATATGAATAGCATGGAGAAGAGCCTGATTGAGCTACATGGGATGCTCAAGGCTGCCGAGGAAAGCATTAAGAAGAAACCCAATCATGTGATGATGGTTCAGAAGACAACTAACTGCCTTCAAAAAGAAGAAAGCCAAGGCTTGGAGAAAGGGAAAGGGCAAGGCTCAAGATGAGATCACGAGCCTCAAAACTAAGCTTCAGAAGCTCAAAGTCGGCCCTCAACCCGAAACCCAGTGCTTCTATTGCAAGAAGTCAGGACATTGGAAACGGAACTGCGAGAAGTACTTGGCAGATAAAAGGAATGGGAGTGTGACTTCCACTTCAGGTATTAATGTTATAGAAATTAATCTTGCTACATTTGCAATTCGATGCAGGGGTTGACAAAGAGTAGAGACTTGGCAAAGGGAGAAGTGGATATTCGCGTGGGGAATAAAGCAAGAGTTGCTGGTCTTGCCGTTGGCACCTACCCATTGCATTTGCCTTCAGGATTAGTTTTAGAACTTAATAATTGTTATTTTGTTCCATCTGTGAGTAGAAACATTATTTCATCTTCCTGTTTGGAACATGAAGGTTATGAATTTAGAATAAAGAACTTTGTTTGTTCAATATTTTTGAATGATATGTATTATGGTCGTTGTCCCATGGTGGATGGGTTATACATCCTTGAACTCGAAGAAAAGCATGTCTATAACATTAATGTCAAAAGGCCTCGACCAAATGATTTGAACCCTACCTTTTTATGGCATTGTTGCTTGGGTCACATAAATGAGAAGCGCATGAAGAAGTTCAATGGTGATGGACTTCTCACCTCATTTTATTTTGAATCATTTGAAACGTGTGAGTCTTGTTTACTTGGCAAGATGACAAAAACCCCTTTCACAGGTTTTAGTGAGAGGGCGAGTGAATTGTTGGCCCTAGTACATAGAGATGTATGTGGACCAATGAGCTCGATTGCTAGAGGTGGGTTTCAGTACTTTGTAACTTTTACTGATGACTTTAGTAGATATGGATATATCTATTTAATGAGGCATAAGTTTGAAACCTTTGAAAGGTTCAAAGAGTTTCAGAACGAAGTACAAAATCAACTTGGCAAAAAAATAAAACACTTACGATCAGATCGTGGTGGCGAATACTTGAGCCAAGAGTTTGGTGATCATCTAAAGCAATGTGGAATTGTTCCACAACTTACTCCGCTAGGAACGCCTCAATGGAATGGCGTATCCGAACGACGGAATCGAACTTTATTGGATTTGGTTCGGTCAATGATGAGCCAAAAAGATATGCCATTATCCTTCTAGGGGTTCGCTCTAGAGACAGCTGCGTTCACATTAAATAGGGTCCCATCAAAATCCATTGAGAAGGCACCATATGAGATATGGACCGGGAGAAGTCCCATATTGTCATTTCTCAAGATATGGGGATGCGAGGCTTATGTAAAATGTATGCAATCAGATAAACTCGCACCTAAATCAGAAAAATGCTTCTTTGTGGGGTATCTTAAAGAAACAAAAGGATATTACTTTTATAAAAGAAACGAGAACAAAGTTTTTGTTGCTCGAAATGGTGTCTTTTGGAGAAAAAGTTTCTTTCCAAAGAAATCAGTGGGAGTGATGTGCATCTCGATGAAATTCGAGAATCGCATGAATATGTTCAAGCTACCACTGAACCTTCACAAGATGTACAAAGTGTTGTACAACCTGTGGAAGAGACACCAGCCCTACGTAGGTCGGGGAGGCCGCATCATGAACCCATAAGATATGGACATGACATATTATTATTTGACAAAGATGAGCCCACGACTTAGAAAGAAGCGATGATAGACCCAAACTCCGAAAAATGGCTTGAAGCCATGAGATCCGATATTCAATCCATGCATGACAATCAAGTTTGAAACTTGGTCGATCCTCCTGATGGTGTAAAAACCATAGAATGCAAATGGATTTTCAAGAAGAAGACAGACGTAGATGGAAATGTTCAGATCTATAAGGCACGGTTGGTGGCAAAGGGTTTCAAACAAGTTCAAGGAATTGACTATGATGAAACTTTTTCACCGGTAGCCATGCTCAAGTCTGTCCGGATCATTTTAGCAATTGCTGCATAATTCGATTATGAAATATGGCAGATGGACGTTAAGACAGCTTTCCTTAATGGGAATCTGTCTGAGGATGTATACATGATACAACCTGATGGTTTTGTTGATCCTAAAAATGCTAAAAAGATATGTAAGCTTCAGAGATCCATTTATGGGTTAAAGCAAGCATCTCGGAGTTAGAACATTCGTTTTGATGAAGTGGTCAAAGGATTTGGCTTTATCAAAAATGAAGAAGACCCTTGTGTTTACAAGAAGGCTAGTGGGAGCGCACTTGTGTTTCTGATCTTGTATGTGGATGACATATTATTGATCGGGAATGATATTCCTATGCTTGAAGATGTTAAGACTTCGTTGAAAAGGAGTTTCTCAATGAAGGACTTGGGAGAAGCATGTTATATATTGGGCATAAAGATCTATAGAGATAGATCAAAAAGGTTGATTGGATTAAGCTAGGAAACGTACATTGACAAAGTATTGAAAAGGTTTAATATGCATGAATCTAACACCGGTTTCATGCCAATGTCACATGGCATCAGTCTAAGCAAGAATCAGTGTCCTTCGACAACTGATGAGCGAGACAGGATGAGCAAGATTCCATATGCTTCGGTTATTGGATCTATCATGTATGCCATGATCTGTACGCGCCCAGATGTCTCATATGCTCTAAGTGTCACAAGTAGATACCAAGCGGATCACGTTGATGGTCATTGGATAGCCGTGGAAAACATCCTAAAGTACTTGAGAAGAACTAAGGGTATGTTCCTAGTCTTTGGAGGTGAGGAAGAACTGGTTATAAAAGGTTACACCGATGCAAGCTTCCAAACTGTCGGGACCCGAATTTGCAAATCCGGACCATCTGTGTATTCAGCACTAGTCCAGGAACGCGCTAGTGCACACAGTCTTAACATCGGTAAATATCACAATCATACCACTCGATACTAATAAAGTACTTTAATTAAATAATCAAACTGGTTGCTCGACCTTATGGTCAAGTTACAAATATCATACGCAGGCGAAACTTAATAAGAGAGAAATAATAGCAGCGGAAAATAAGATAACTTCGTGGCGCCATCCAGTATACCACAGGCAACTGACTGGGCTCGCTTCCTAGTTAGACGGATCTTCTGGGAGCTCCTCCTCCAAAGCTGGTGAAGACTCCTCTTCAACTGGTGTTGTATTGTGGCAAGGGTGAGTACTTGGTACTCAGCAAGTCATGCACAGAATGCAGGCTAATATACTACATGCATGGCTTAGTACGAAGGAATAGCTCAGGGTATATTTTCAGTAGAACAGCATTTGACAAGTAGCATAAGTAGATTCGAAAGCAGTAGAAACAAGTATAAGAACAATAACTTTTCCAGGAGTTTAATCAACATCTTTCCCATTCCTAATCCACATTTCCATCGACATCATTGTTTAACCAAACCCAACCTTTCAAGTCCAAGTTATTTTCAAGAAAGTCTAACCCTTGATCAGAATTCCCGAGCGATGTCCAATTCCGCGGACACGGCTATTCGAATAGATTTTACACTCTGCAGAGGTTATGCACTTTACCCACAAGATACAGTCAAACACCACAAAGGCGAGTTCCCGTAACAAAGTCTTTCGGAAACTTTTAACAATACAAGTGGTCCTCCCCGGTGTTGCACACTAACCCTTCCCTTAGCTAAGGCGAAGTTTAGGCCAACCAACCGTTAGATGGGTACCCGGCCGCAGCCCCGGTACGCTCCCCCGTACAACTTACACAAAGGGTGTAGTTGACAACCTGAGGTCCCACAGGTACGTTATTAGCAACTTAATCAACTAGGTTCGTCCCATTACAGACATGTGGTTGCACGTTTGACCCAGTTCAAAGGCTTGCAAGGTGAAGTCCTTAGGGTGACCAGGGCAAGACTACCCGAAGAACCAAACCAACATTCCCGGTGCCACAACTGGCCCACCCGATCATTCTTGCCACATGCCCCGGTCAAATCTATTTATCAAACCCCAGTTGATTACCAAGCACCACGTGCCATCAACATCACATGATACCTTTCCAAAACCGGTTCAATATATTATTAAGTCAATATTAACATTTGATTGTCCAAAATCATGACACGAGCATGTAGCAGGTCTAAGCAATATACTACAACGGTCTAAAACCCATGTTGGCAATTTTAGTAATGTCCAACTAGTAAACCACAACTAGGGTGACAAGGGTCATGGCACATATTTAATTAACCAAGGTGTCATACTGCAATTAGGCATTTATCTATTTACCCATAATTAAGTAAAGCATTTTCTAATTTAAACTAGCATGCATTAATTTAAATCAAATTAACTTCAAAATGGGATCAACATGGTCAAAGCATAACTTGCCTTCAAAAAGTACTTGTTCTTGGTCCTGAGCTGGCTCCTGAGTCAACACTTCTCCTTAGAATCCTTCCGGCACTTCAATGTCTACTCGTAACGCGTGCAAATAGCAACAAGTGAATAAAAAAGTAGACAAAAAGTGTCCAAACATCCAAATAAAGTTCATAAACAGAGAGAACACAATTTTATGAATTTTTAGAAACTGGAATCGTCAAATTTGGAGTTTAAATGCAAAAGTTATAGCATTTTGAAGTTTAAATAATCAATTAAATAATATTACAGAGAAAAACTTTAGTCCAAAAATTAAATAAAATTCATCATTAGGTAGACCTCAATTTTATACAAATTTAGAAATTTGAATCACTCAAATCGGAGTTAAAATGCAAAAGTTATAAGCGTTTGAAGTTTGAATCAAAATCTGAAATCAATTATTCGAATTAATAAATCATTTTCTTTTTTGGAAATTAATTATTGCGTCAGTATGGACACGTGGCAGCCTCTGATTGGGCGGCTGACGTCAGCCGGTCCACGGGCTCAGCACACGGCTCGGCTCGGGTCCATCGTGGACCCGGTCCACGGCTCCTCGTGCGACTGACAGGTGGGACCCACTGGGGTGACGTCATTGCTAACGTCAGCGGGGACTCGGCCACTGGCGGCGACAGTGGGCCCTCGACACGCGGGCCCGCGTGTCGAGACACGCTCACGCTGGCGGCCGCTGACAGCGGCCGCGGCGGTCAAGCTTCCAGCCACGTGGCGCTATCTCGGCCGTTGATTTGAAAATCAACGGCCCAGATTGGATCTGGACTCACGCGTTAAGAAACTACTCCGCTGATCTGGACCGTTCGATCTTGATCGGACGGTCAAGATCCAATCTAACGAATACAACGAGGGTTAACGCTAACCGTTTGATCTAGATCTAACGGCTGAGATCTATCCTAGCTCGGTGCAGTTTAGGCTACGTGGCACGATCTAAACCGTTGGATCTAGATCCAACGGTTGGAAATAGATCTGGGATTTCAACGTGGAAACTCACCGGGGTGACGTGGCGTGATCTGGGGCGTTGGATCTGGATCGGACGGTGGAGCGAGCTCGGGGTCCAGCGATGGCTTGCGGCGGCGCTAGCTGGCCGGAGCTGGAGATGGCGACACGGGCAACGGCGTTGCGGGGCTCCTCCGGCGTGAAGGCTTGCACTCCCGAACGCGTCTCGACGCGGGGAACTCGGATCCGGGCTTGACGGCGGCTGAGGACGACGGAGACGGCGGCAAACGGCAGGGAGGCGCGGCGGAGACCTAAACCAACTACGGCGAGCGATTGCGGCGGCTTGGGCGGCGTGAGCTAGGGCTACTGGTGCGCACGGAAATTGGCAACCCGACAGCGGCGACGGCGCTTTAAATACCCCCTCGACGTCCGCGAAAAACGCGGAAAACGAGGGCCCACGCACGGGCGACGGCGGAGTCCGGCGGTGACACGGAGAGGGTGACGTGGCACACGCACAGCCGTTGGATCAAGATCCAACGGTGCAAAGGTTTGGGCTCGGGTCTGACTCGGGCGAGCTGGCTGGCTCGGTCGGGCTCGTGTGACGTGGCTCAATCTCGGCCGTTCGATCTTGATCGGACGGTCGAGAGGGTTAGGCACGGTTGGGTTCGAGTCGGACTCGGACTCGAGTCTGACTCGGGCTTGGTCGGTGGAACAGTACAAACCCACTCGCAATTACCAGCGATTAAATAATTCAAATTAATTCCCAGAAATTCATTTATTTCATTAAAAATAGCAAAAGACTCAGAAAAATTCCAGAAAAATTCTAGAAAATATTTTGGAATATTTTGGACTCAAATAAAATATTTCCAACAAAATTTTATTTGCAAAATCAAATTCTTTAATTATTTCAAAAGGGGATAAATTCAAATAAATTCCAAATAAATCCAAATAAATTCCAGAAAATTCCAAAAATTCACCAAAGTGCCAAATCACACATGAATTTAAGAAAAGCAAAATTTTTGGGGTGTTACACAAATTGACAAAGATGATTTTCGATCACAATCCGGTTTTGTGTTTACACTGAATGGAGGAGTAGTAAGCTGGAAGAGTTCCAAGCAAAGCACGGTGGCTGACTCTACGACAGAAGCGGAGTACATTGCGGCTTCAGATGCCGCAAAAGAAGCTGTATGGATAAAAAAGTTTATCTCAGAGCTTGGTGTGGTCGCTAGTGCCTCTAGTCCAATGGACATCTATTGCAATAATAGTGGTGCCATTGCACAAGCAAAAGATCCTAGATCACATCAGAAGTCCAAGCATATACTCCGACGCTTTCACCTTATTCGTGAAATTGTGGATAGGGGTGATGTGAAGATATGCAAAGTACATACGGAAGCCAGTGTGGCTGATCCGTTGACAAAGCCACTACCACAGCCTAAGCATGAGGCGCACACGAGGTCTATTGGTATTAGATACTTAATTGATTGACTCAAGTGCAAGTGGAAGATTGTTAGTGTTATGCCCTTGAGGCAATCATATGGATGATTGTAACATGACTATGTTTATGAATAATAATATGATTATTTGTCCAATGAATGTATATCATTGTTTTGATCAACAAGTGTGTGACTTGTTTATGAAGCTCTTTACTTATTGATATAATTGGATAAATATCTCTGATCGGATATCGTCGTATAGGACAACGATGAATAGATCAGCACATGTATTGTTCGATGATCATGTTTCATAGATCATGGGATATGGAGATATGATCAATACATTGTGGACGCATGTTGAAGAACATGTGTTAGATAGACCCACAATGGGACACTGCGAGAATGTTACATTCTTATGTGTCATCAGTGTATCTCATACATAGTAGATGTATGATCCTTAGACCTGAGATTGTCACATTCCCTACATGTGTAATAGTTTACCTTGGGGTTACCAAACACTATTTCCTAACCGGATAGTTATAAAGGTAGCTTTCATGTTTACTATGAAACATGCATAGGGAAGTTAGCAGTCAAGATGGAATTTGCCACTCCAATGTAATGGAGATATATGTCTAGGCCACTCGTGTGATATGATTAAGGAAATGCATGGCCATGCCGTGACTGAGAAGTCAATCACAACTTATTAATATATCACGGATACGAGAGATGGATTGAACTGTCAAAGGATGACATGCTTCTCGCCTTGAGTTCGATCTTCATATAGTTTGGCAAAGGGATTATTACATCAGTCCTTTAATCATATGCGTTTGGGAGTTGGCATGCTCTGCAAGGAACCGCTACCGACTATTGGATTAGAAAAAGGGTTTTCCGAATCCATGTCCAAATGTGCATGAACTTACAGGGTCACACACTTAACGGGCTGGGACGCATTAATTCGGATTGGATGCGCAATTAATGGACCTCATGGGCTTAGCGCGTAGATGGGCCCTGACTGCCTAAGGTTTCACCTTGTGGCTCTATAAGGAGGGGAGGAGGCTAGACGCAGAATACACTTTCGTGCTGTTTAGAGGTGTTTCACCAGAAACCCTAGCCACCTCCTCTCGTTGCCCCTGCCGAGCGACCCAGTGCTTGCACACCGACGCACGACATTCCATCCTCGGACGTGTGGACTTCTGTGGTGACGCTGCTGCTACTGCGGCGTGGAGAGGACGATCCGCGGCGAGGACGATCTGCGCCGAGAACGATCCACTACAACGTAGTGCGAATGATTCCGCAACTACGCGTCTAGTGGTAATAGATCTATAATCCCCTTCTTGCGAGTAGCTTTTCTGGTTTGTGGTAGAAATTTTAATTTGTGCATACCGCGTTCCCCAACAATGCAAGTCAATGAAGAGGAGCCGAACGGAGAGGTGAACAACTAGGGGCAAGCCAAGTAAGTTGCCTGTGGCAAACTGAGACGCCACGAATAATTTTTATTCCGCTGCTATTTTTGATGTTACTCTGAACTTAGACCTGCGTGGCTTATATTTGTAAGGCTGACCTTAAGGTCTTAACAATTTTTTATATGAGTTGAATACTTTATTATTATTGTTTCGCTGAGTATGTGTGATGGTATTCATCTTTGTTGTATCAGTGAGTACCAGCGTGATACTGGACTGGTGTGTCACACAGAGTGTTCGGAATTCCTATTCCAGGCGCGACAACACCTACCTCACTTTTCCCACTTTACCTACTACTTACCCACTTCCTTACCTCTCTACGCCAAGTGGGACCAAGCCCCACATGTTGGGGAAAAGGTAGCAGCTATAGAAGGGCTTCTCACCTTGGTTTCTCCTCCCTTACACTCTCATTTTGCTGCTCACCAACCTGAAAAACAGCCAAAGGAGGAGAGCAAGAACCCCCATTCACCCTCTCCATTCAAGCCCCAAAAATCCATCCAAGGATTTGGTTTGAGCTTGTGCATGTTATGCCATTGGATTCCTCTCATCTTAAGCTTCAAATTCATCCAAATGGATTGTTGATGCACCGAGTATTGGGTGAGTTCCAATCCGTTCTTCATCCATCTATTTCTGAAATTTTGGTAGCATTGAGCTCATTCCATTCCTCTCCATGGAAATCATCTCCATGTTGAGGATCGGATCGTGCATGTCGTGTTTCTAGCTTAAGGAGGAGAAGGAGAAGCCATTCCAATTGCTAGGAGGAGAATGTGTCATCTCCAAGATCTAGGAGGAGGAGTTGATACCAGGAGAACCAACGAAGATCACAACCTTGACACCATTATTCATCCTTTCGACGAACCGACTTTCCACCGAGTGCAAGAACAACCCTAGCAGTGGTAAGCTTCCACCCCAGGCCATCTTTTTGGTGTGTAGGAGCCTCTTGTGCAATAGTCACTTTCGGACAGAACAGCTAACCTGGATAGTCCAGACTTTCATCCGGATACTCGAGGTTCGTCAGTGCGAAACCAAAAACTGAAACAGAGGAGCCCAACCCGGACAGTCCGGACTTCCATTCGGATACTTCAGATGGGTCTGGAGGGTCAGAACCGAGAGACCCAACCTGGATACTCCGGCGTTTAATCCGGATAGTCCATGGTACCTAGATACTCCGGATATTAAACCCGGATACTCCGGGTTAGTCAGCACTAGACTACCGAGAAGGTTAACCTGGACACTCCGGGTTAAAGCTTGGATACTACGGACATAATTGAATAAAATGCTTCTTATATGCATGCTAGGATTAGGAGTATCATCATGATGCATTTCATGCATAATTGTACATGTTCTCATGTTTTTTATTGTTTGTTCCTTGATTGGTGTTCCTTTGGAATTGGATTTTCTCGTTAGGTGCCGACGTTTCGGAGGACAACCCGGAGTACGATATCCTCTTCGCCTCTCCAGTCGAGCAGCAAGGCACCTCTTATTCCTTGAGCATATTTGATCCTCGTATTTGCAAATTACGTTTGAAGTTATTTTACCAATTACATGCCTACTTTCAATTACAATTATATTTTGAGTAGAATGATTAGCTAATGCCATACTGATGTGATATCCCTTTTCCATGATTCCTTGTGATCCATTGTCACCCTAGGTGATTGGCTTATTACTGTATATGGGTTCGTACAATTGCTTAGCCCTGCTTAGAAGATCGTTAGAAAACGCGATAGATTGACTTACTCCATTGGTCGCAATGATGAAAGATGATTTTGATGATGTTGGTTTAATTTGTGGATAATGATCAGGAGTGTTGGCTTAGGACATTAAGGATTAAATCATGGTGCCATCTCGCAAGTAACTATCGTGCGAACCACACGCCGTTTATGGGCGGCTTAGCCAAATACTTGTGTATCACTAGGGGTATTTAAACCACATGCACTCGGAGTACCATGAGCTTTATAGAGCATCGAGGAAGGTCCGCGGGAATTCCTCGAACTTTGTGGAGTGTTGGGGAATATCCTTCGAAGTCCCTCAAACTTTATGAAGTTAGGGATGTTCAATAACGGGTGTACTCCTTGGTCCACACACACGGAGCACTATGCACGCTGGATCAAGGGTCACAGTCACCCGGGTGGTTTAAATGCACTACCATGCATACTGGAAAATGGTTTTGTCACGTTCACCTCGGCCGGCACATCAAAGGAATTGTGCTCATAGCTTGGCTTACGAGTGTGGCATGTCATGTGGGTAAAGTCATACCTCTGTAGAGTTTAAACTATTCGAATAGCCGTGTTCATGGTCAAGGACGATTGCTTGTTGTTGTTAGCCACCAGGCGAGTATTAAGGACTTGGTAAGATGGATGGTGTGGGAAAAGTCTCATGAGTATCGGAGTACTCATGGGAGGTACTTCACGAGTATTGGAGTACTCGTGGAAGGAGCCTCGCGGATATTGGTGTATCCGTGAGCGTTGGTGAACACGAGCATTGGACTCGTTGTTCGAAAAAAATGCTTGGGGGCATGAGAAGGATATGATTATGATGATATTACCTTAGGTATTAGATTTTGTGAATGTTTACCAAATAGCAAATTTCAATCTATACGAGTCTATGAATTTACTCAAGTATTGCTTTATGCTAAACTCTCCTATTGCCTTCCTTGATGTATCAACCGCATGTAAGTATAGTTCAATGTATGACTCATACTATTGTGCGAGTACACCTTTGTACTCAATCGGATTGCCCATTTGCTGTAGGTGAGATTGAGGCCTATAACATCCCAAAATTTGGATTTTCAAAAAAATTTTGGTTTAGTTTAGCTTCCCAAAAATTTCCGTCGATTTTCTCGCGGTTATAAAGCTTGGTTTGAATTTTTTAAAAGCTAAAAAAATTTAATTTGATTATTCTAAACCTCAAATAAAATAAATTTAATTTTATTTGGATTCCTTGTGCTTCCAGAAATTTTCCTGTAATTTTTGAGATTTTTTCGGAGCTCGTTAGCTATTTATTGGATTTATTTGAATTTGATTTGAATTAAGTCCTATTATTGAAATTAATTAATTATTTGGAAAAGTTTATATAAAGTTTTATTGCAAATATTTTATTTGAGTTCAAAATGTCTCAAAATATTTTCTGGAATTTTTCTAGAATTTTTCTGGAATTTTTATTGCCTCGTTTGGTTTATTTGAATTGTTGGAATTGTTTTTATTGAGAAAATGGTGGAATTTCTGGTTTTTGGCTTGGGCTCGTTTTCCTTTCTCTCTCCGCGCCAGCCCATCACGCCAAATCGGCCCAGCCACCTCGTCGGCCTCTCTCCCGCGCGAAGCCCAACCGCGTGCGCGCGCTGCCCACGTCGCGCCACCACCGCTTCCACTCTCCGCGTGAGCGCTGGCCGCTGCACCCGCGCCTCACTAGGCCGCCTCCGTGCGCTTCGCTTTGGGCCGCGCCGCTCGACCCGCTTCACGCTGCGCCAGCCAGGCCGCCGGCCAGCCTAGCCGCCCCCCCCCGCTGCCATGTGTCGCGCTCCTGTTGGCCCACGTCGCCCAGTCCGTTTGGTGAACGGTAGGTGTTCGATAAAATGCCTACAAGACCCGTTTTTCGTGTTTTCTTGATTTCTCTTGACCTAGCCGCCACACCAGCCCTAGTAGGTCTCCCATGACCTCTCCCACGCAGGTTCCACCCCTTGGATCTCCCGTAAAACCGAGAAAACCACCCCATGTACTCCGGATGTCGCCCAACGTCGACCGAACTTTGGAGCTGCGTCCCAGGCAGCTCGTCGACTCTTTTTGAGATCCGTCTTCGCCATGGTGTGCCACAAGGTACCATCTGTTTGCTTTCTAAATTGCAGCCAATTTGGCCCACGGGATCAAAAGTTATGGCCGTTTCAATCTCGAATTTTGCCGAGGCCATAACTCCCTCAATTTTTCGAGTTTGACCGTGAAATTTTTTGTGTAGACTCCTGGAGATGTTCTCTACATGATGCACATCCTGCATCACGGTTTTGACCTCTGGATTTGGCGCAGCAAAATAATTTCTCCGATCAGACTGTGTTTCAGACAGCGGCAAACTTCCTCGCGCGTTCCCTGCTGTTCCAGAAGGTATTTCTTCGAGCCACCTACATCACGGTGTGGCTCTTGGTCCCATCTAGCTCTCGGTCAAATTTCGTTAAGTTCCGATCATTATTCTAGAAGTTATGGCTATCCAAAGTTTTGATCCGAAACCCGTTAATCGGCAGTTTGTGATTAATCCGGAAGGGCGCCGCAAAATCCGCCTATACCGTTGAGTTCGTCTCGCCGCGTTCTACGCAGTAGACATTCTCCCTTTGCCATCCCATCCCCCAAATTTTTTTATATATATTTAGGCCACCGTTTGCCGTCGCCGCGCGTCGCCTTTTGACGCCGGCTATTTTAGCTCGCTCCGGCCGTGTTGTCACGTCCGGTGGATCATCTTGTACTGTTTTGGTCCATCATTAAGGTTCTTTTGGTCTCCGTTTGCCGAGAAGCCCGGTGCCAGCCTTAAATCGTTATCTTTCAACCTAGCCCGAGCCGCCGGTTCGCGCACCGGTTAACCGCCCTTGGTAGCGTTCTACCGCGGCCATGTCATTGGACCGACGGTCGCTACTTCGCTTCATGAGTATCCTATCATTATTGAACTGTAACACCCCAAAATTTTGCATTTCTTAAATTCATGTGTGATTCGGCACTTTGGTGAATTTTTGGAATTTTCTGGAATTTATTTGGATTTATTTGGAATTTATTTGAAATTATCCCATTTTGAAATAATTAAAGAATATAATTTTGCAAATAAAATTTTGTTGGAAATATTTTATTTGAGTCCCAAATACCCTAAAATATTTTCCAGAATTTTTCGGGAATTTTTCTGAGTCATTTGCTATTTTTAATGAATTAAATGAATTACTGGAAATTATTTTAATTATTAAATCGCTGTAAAATCAAGTCGGGTCAAGTACTATTCATCCGACCGAGTCGGAACCCGAGTCGGACTCGAGTTCGACCCGAGCCACGTGACTCGACCGAACCAGCTCTAAAACCTAATCGATCCCAACCGTTGGATCAAGATCCAACGGTCAGGATTTCCCCGTACCACTTCGATCGAATCCAGCCCGGATCCGATCCTGCGCGCGCATCGTGGCCGCTGATCGTGCCACGTGGACAGCTGTCCGTCGTCGTCTCCGCCCGAGTCCGAGCCGGACTCCGCCGCCGCGCCCGCCGCCGTGGAGAACTAGGTTTCCGTCCTAGGCGCGGACGCCGAGGCTATTTAAAGTCCGGGTCACGCCCCGAGGTTGGCCGTTCCCGTGCGCACCCAGTGCCCTAGCCGCCGCGCTGTAGCTCACCGACGCGCCGCAATAGCTCGCCGTAGTTGGGCTTGCGGCGTTTCGGTTTTGTGCACGCTCGCCGCCGTTGAGCGCCTCCGCCGCCACCGAAACGCAGATCTAGAACCCCAAGGACGAGACGCACCAACCGGAACCACCCACGCCGCCGGAGGAGCCCCCAAACGCCGCATCAAGTGTCGCTGCCTCAATTCCACCGCCGCCGCCAAGACGCCATCGCCGCCTCGCGAAGCTCGTCACCGTCCGATCAAGATCGCACGGCTAGGATCTCGCCACGTCACCCCACCGGTGAGATCTCGCTTTGAACTCTAGATCCAATCCCGACCGTTGGATCTAGATCCAACGGTCCGAAATCAATGCGTTAACCCAAACGCGTCAACACTAGATCCAATCCGCGCCGTTGATTTTAAAACCAACGGCCGAGATTGCGCCACGTGTCGGGAAGTTGGACAGACGCGTCAACGCCAGACGCTGCGTGACGCCGACACGCCCGCTGCGTGTCGGGCCGGACAACTAAACCGCACCATGACGCCACATCGACGCCATGGCGGGCCGCATGTCGGGCCGTCGTCTCCAGCGCCGACGCCAAGAATGACGCTACCCATGGGACCCACCTGCCGACTGCGTGGTCGAGCCCGACGCCGCCAGCGACGCTATCCAAGGCGGACCCACATGTCAGCGACACGTGGATTCGTGGACCGAGTCCATGGTAGACCCGAGCCGAGCGTGGACCACGCCCATGGATCCGACGTCAGCAGGCCAATCAGAAGCTGCCACGTGTCCTTGCTGACGCAATAATTAATTTCCGAAAAAGAAAATGATTTATTAATTCGAAATAATGATTTCAAATTTTGATTCAAACTTCAAACGCTTATAACTTTTGCGTTCCAACTCTGATTTGAGTGATTCAAATTTCTAAATTTGTATAAAATTGAGATCTACCTAAATATAAATTTTATTTAATTTTTGGAGTAAAAGTTTTTCTCTGTAAAATTATTTAATTGATTATTTAAACTTTAAATAATCATAACTTTTGCGTTTTAACTCCGAATTTGACGATTCCAGTTTCTAAAAATTCATAAAATTATGTTCTCTCTGTTTATGGATTTTATTTGGATGTTTGGATACTTTTTGCCTATTGTTTATTTGTGTATTTGCTATTTGCACGCTTTACGAGTAGACGTTGAAGTGCCTAAGGATTCAAGGAGAAGTATTGACTCAGGATCCAACTCAAGACCAAGAACAAGTACTTTTTGAAGGCAAGTTGTGCTTTGACCATGTTGATCCTATTTTGAAATCTATTTTGATTTAACCTATTGCATGCTAGTTCAAGTAGAAAATACTTTATTTAAATATGGGGGATTAGATAAACACCAATTTGCTGTATGACACCTTGATTATTTAAATATGTGCCATGACCCTTGTCACCCTAGTTGTGGTTTACTAGTTGGACATTATTAACTTGCCAACATGGGTTTTAGACCGTTGTAATGCTTGCTTAGACCTGCTACGTGCTCATGACATGATTTTGGACAATCAAATGCTAATGTTGACCTAATGATATATGGAACCTGTTTTGGAAAGGTATCATGTGATGTTGATGGCACGTGGTGCATGGTAATCAAGTGGAAGTGATCAGACAAGCAGGATTGATCAAGGCTTGTGACGTGAAGATTGAGGTACCTGCTAGGAAGAAGGGCCCAGGCAATCGCCCGATACACTGCACTGCCAGGAGGTCAACAATGCAGATGGGTATCCAAGAAGTATCACGACGAGCAATGCGGCACATTACCCGTATCTACGCTAGAGAGTTGGAGAGCACGGTGTTCCGTTATCATCCGCGCAGCGATAACCTTCTTGACCCGAAGGCGATTCAGGATGAGGATGCCATGGTTACACAGTTGGCACGATTTGTGGTCGCCCAGGAGGATGTACTCGATGATACAAGCAAGGAGCTACAGAAGGCCCGCAAGGAGATCACGACAGAGAAGAACAGATGGCGGGAAGCTCAAGAGTACGTGTCCCACCTTCTGCAAAGGATTGGAGAGTTAGAGACGGCATTGTACGGACCAGAACCAGAGCCAGTACTCGAGCTACACGAGCCAGATCCGGAGGAGTCAGATCTCGATGAGGACACTGCTTCTTCGACTACCACAGATGACACAGTTGCTGGACATGGCAATCGTTTCGCGCCTATGCCGCAAAGACCCGCACTCCAGGCCGTGGAGGTTTTCTCGATGAGTGAGCGTAGGTTCTATAGTGAGACTCCTTTGCCGAGTCGCGTCATAGAATAAAGAGTCACCCTTTAGGCGTTAGACTCCAGTGTTAGTTCGATTTGGATTTTCATTGTTTGCTGAGTGTGCAGTATGTGTTGCAAGGCCCTTAGGCATTGTAAGCAACCATACCAAGTTATTAATATCAATAATAAAGTTGGACCTTAAAGTTACACCTTTCGCCCCGCATAAATTCCATATTACTTGTCTATTCTTGTTCCCCTCTCATCTCTAAAACCTAGAGCAAATCGACAGATGGTGAATACCCGCGGAAACCTTGGAAGCAACGGAAGCGGTTCTCGCCCAGCAGAAAACCCCAATGATGGAGCACCAAAGACCGCCAGCTTGATATGCAGAATTTTGGAGCATTTCTTGCTGCTCGGACTCGCTGATGCATGCTATGATGCAACAAATGCAACACGCCATCGCCAGGCCATCGCTAATCAAGTTAATCGGGGACCACGCCGTAATACAAGACTGCCGTGAGTTCATGAGGACTCATCCACCCACTTTCTCCGGGAATGCCAATCCATTGGAGGCCGATGATTGGTTAAGGTCAATTGAGAGGAAGCTACACATAGCTCAATGCATAGGAAATGAGAAGGTACTCTACGCTTCTCATCGCTTGGAAGGAACAACACGAATGGTGGGAGAATTTCTGTGCCACGCAAGAGAACCCTCAAGATATCACTTGGGAAGAGTTCACCGGTGTGTTTAAATCAAGATCACGTGCCTGAAGGAATCATGGACCTTAAGAAAGAGGAGTTCAGAGCACTGAAGCAAGGTAATCAGCCAGTGGCCGACTACCTGAACAAGTTCACACAGCTAGCACGCTATGCACCTGAGGATGTAGCGACAGATAAAGCCAAACAGTCTCATTTTATGAAGGGACTTAACTCAGGATTGCAAGTAGGATTGATCACCCACACCTTTTCAGATTTCCAAGAGTTGGTGAATAAGGCGCTTATTCTTGAGGACAAGCGCAAGGAACTGGATGAGAACAGGAAGCGCAGGATGCAACAGCAAGGATCACGCCAGGGAACGCAACAGCGTTTGAGAGTTGCACCAAATCAATTTTTCAGATTCCAGCCACAGAATGCCACAAGGACACCGTCACCAGCACCAAGACCCGTAAATCGTAACTACTGCACTTCACCCGCTTAGAAACGCCGCCTGTGCAAACAAGAAGGAACAAGTGAGACGCCGCTACAATCGCAACGAGCCAGGACACTTTGCCAACAGCTTGTCCAAGAAGACAAAGCAGAGTGACCCAGCCGCTTCAATCTAGGAACCACCCCCGCTAGGACGCCAGCACCAGGAACCACATCCCAGACCGTGGTGAGAGGCCGAGTCAACCATGTCACCGCAGATGCACTGCAGAATGCTACGGACGTCGTACTGGGTAAGTTACTTGTTAACTCAGTACCTGCAATAGTTTTGTTTGACTCTGGAGCTTCGTATTCGTTTGTTTCGCAAGGCTTTGCTGCTAGAAACGATTTGGGGATTGCAAGACTTAAGTGCATGCTTTTAGTTCAAACCCCTGGATCCGAACTCTGAACGAAAGTAGGACGTTCCGGGGTGAGAATATTAATAGATGGAATAGAGTTCCTAGCGAACCTTATAATTTTGGAGACCCAGACCTTAGACGTTATTTTGGGAATGGACTGGTTATCCAAGCACAAGGCCGTATTGGATTATGGACGAAGGACTATCTCAGTTGAGAGCCCGTGTGGGAAGAAAGTGGAATTTCAAGCTACTGCCGTTAGAGAAGGACAGTTGATGGTTAACAGTACCAAGGCAATCAGCATAGAGGATGTCTCAGTAGTAAATGAGTACCCAGATGTTTTTCCCGAAGATCTACAGTATGCCGCACAGGGACATAGAGTTTGTGATAGAGCTTGTACCTGCAGCGCCCGATAGCAAAGAGACCTTATCGGATGTCCACCGAGGAGTTGGTAGAGATGAAGAAACAATTTGGAGGAGTTAATGGAGAAAGGATTTATCGACCGCGTTCGTCGCCATGGGGCGCACCAGTTTTGTTGGTCAAGAAAAAGGACGGGAGTTTCAGGATGTGCATTGACTACCGTGCACTCAATGAAATCACCGTGAAGAATAAGTATCCGCTACCCAGGATTGATGATTTGTTTGATCACCGAGAGGAGCCGAGTTTTCTCCAAGATTGATCTCGAGATCGGGATACCATCGATTGAAGATCCGATCGTAAGATATTCAAGACTGCATTCTCGCCAAGATATGGACATTACGAGTTCTGATTATGTCCTTTGGATCGATTTAATGCGCCAAAGATATTTCATGAATATGATGAATAAGGTGTTCATGGAGTATTTGGACAAGTTTGTCGTCGTGTTCATAGATGACATCCTAATCTACTCCAAGACAGAGGATGAACATGCCGAACACTTAAGGCGAGTTTTAGAAAAGCTGAGGGAATAGCAACTTTTCGCCAAGTTCAGCAAGTGTGATTTTTGGAAGGACAAGGTAGAATTCCTCGGACATGTAATGACCGCAGAAGGAGTGGCCGTAGATCCAAGCAAAGTAGAAGCGGTGTTACATTGGGAGCAGCCGAAGACTATGACCCAGATCTGGAGTTTCCTTGGAATGGCAGGATACTACCGCCGTTTCATTGAAGGCTTTTCGACAATTGCGAAACCTCTTACGCAATTGCTGAAAAAGGAGAAGAAGTTTGCATGGACGTCAGAATGTGAGAAAGGATTTCAGGAGCTGAAAAAGCGATTGACATCAGCACCGGTGTTAGTTCTACCGGATGTTGCTCAAAGCTTTGATATTTATTGTGACGCATCGCGCCAAGGACTTGGATGTGTGCTGATGCAAAATGGAAAGGTCGTCGCTTATGCATCAAGGCAGTTGAGGCCGCATGAGGAGAATTATCCGACGCATGACCTAGAGTTAGCTGCCGTAGTGCATGCCTTGAAGATATGGCGTCACTATCTGATTGGAAACAGATGTGAAGTATATACGGATCATAAGAGCCTTAAGTACATATTCACCCAGTCGGATCTGAATATGAGGCAAAGGAGATGGTTAGAGTTGATCAAGGACTACAATGTTGGAATCCATTACCATCCCGGGAAGGCCAACGTAGTTGCCGATGCCTTGAGTCGAAAAAGCCATACCGTGAGCATGTTGCTAGCCACAAGTCAGGATGAGTTATGTGAGAATTTCCATAGAATGAAGATTGAGGTGGTACCTAGCGGATTCTTGGCCGCATTAGAAGTAAAGCCTACCCTAGAGGATCAGATCCGGGAAGGACAGAAGGATGATGACAAGATCCGCAGGATTAAATCCATCAAGGAAGAAGGCAAGGCAGAGGAATTCAAGTTGGATGAGCAAGGCACGTTATGGATGAAGGATCGGATTTGTGTGCCTAACAGGAAGGAGTTAAAGCAACTGATTTTGGAGGAAGCCCATGACTCCAAGTACTCAATTCATCCTGGAAGCGCCAAAATGTATCAGGATTTGAAGGAAAGATTCTGGTGGCCGAGCATGAAGCGTGAAGTTGCCGAGCATGTTGCATTGTGCGACGTATGCCCGAGTCAAGGCAATGCATCAGAGACCAGTAGGATTACTACAACCGCTGAAAATACCTGAGTGGAAGTGGGAGGAAATCGGAATGGATTTCATTACCGGTTTGCCTAAGACTCAAGGAGGTTATGACTCCATATGGGTTATAGTGGATCGTTTGACCAAAGTAGCCCATTTTATCCCCGTGAAGACCACCTACTCAGGAGATAAATTAGCAGAGTTGTACATGATCAGGATCGTCTGTTTGCACGGAGTGCCAAAGAGGATTGTATCGGACAGAGGTACCCAATTTACCTCAAGGTTTTGGAATAAGTTGCATGAAGACATGGGAACCCGTTTAAACTTCAAGATGTGACTTATCATCCATGCACGGATGGACAGACCGAAAGAGTCAACCAGATTCTGGAGGATATGTTAAGAGCATGTGCTTTGGCTTATGCTACCTCTTGGGATAAGAGTTTGCCGTATGCCGAGTTCAGTTACAACAATAGTTATTAGGCTAGTTTACAGATGTCACCTTTTGAGGCACTGTATGGTCGACCTGTCGGACGCCATTGAATTGGAATGAGACCGCGAGCGCCGTGTCTTCGGGCCTGATATTCTTCAAGAAGTCAAGAAGCGATTGCCGTGATTAGGGAAAGGTTGAAGATAGCCCAATCACGACAGAAGAGTTATGCTGACAACCGTCGCCGAGACTTGAGTTTTGAACCAGAAGACTTTGTATACCTTAGAGTTACGCCTCTCAGGGGAGTTAAGAGGTTCCATGCCAAAGGGAAACTCGCACCCCGTTATGTTGGACCATTTAAGATTTTGAGTCGCAGAGGCGGTTGCTTATCACCGGAGTTGCCACAATAAGTAGCAGGAGTACATGACGTATTCCATGTGTCCCAGTTGAAGAAGTGTCTCCGAGTACCTGAGGAACAGACACCGCTGGAGTCAATTGAGTTGCAAGAAGATTTGACTTACAAGGAGCATCCCGTAAGGATTTTGGACACTATGGATCGAGCGACCAGAAATAAGTCGACCCGCTTCTGTAGAGTACAGTGGAGCAACCACACGGAGAGTGAAGCAACTTGGGAACGCGAAGAGGATTTGAGGAAAGAATTTTCAAACCTATTCCTTTAGTAAGCCCTGAATCTCGGGGACGAGGGGGGAGGTTTGTAACACCCCAAAATTTTGCATTTCTTAAATTCATGTGTGATTTGGCACTTTGGTGAATTTTTGGAATTTTCTGGAATTTATTTGAAATTATCCCATTTTGAAATAATTAAAGAATATAATTTTGCAAATAAAATTTTGTTGGAAATATTTTATTTGAGTCCCAAATACCCTAAAATATTTTCCAGAATTTTTCGGGAATTTTTCTGAGTCATTTGCTATTTTTAATGAATTAAATGAATTACTGGAAATTATTTTAATTATTAAATCGCTGGAAAATCAAGTCGGGTCAAGTACTATTCATCCGACCGAGTCGGAACCCGAGTCGGACTCGAGTTCGACCCGAGCCACGTGACTCGATCGAACCAGCTCTAAAACCTAATCGATCCCAACCGTTGGATCAAGATCCAACGGTCAGGATTTCCCCGTACCGCTTCGATCGAATCCGGCCCGGATCCGATCCCGCCAAGATCGTGGCGGGCCGATCGTGCCACGTGACGGCCGTCCGTCGTCGTCTCGCCCGAAGTCCGAGCCGGACTCCGCCGCCCGCGCCCGCCGTGGAGAACTAGGTTTCCGCCTGGCGCGACGCCGAGGCTATTTAAAGTCCGGTCACGCCCGAGGTTGGCCGTTCCGTCGGCGCACTCCATTGCCCTAACGCCCGCCGCTCGTAGCTCACCAGCCGCCGCAATAGCTCGCCGTAGTTGGGCTTGCGGCGTTCGGTTTTGTGCACGTTCGCCGCCGTTGAGCGCCTCGCCGCCACCAGAAACGCAGATCTAGAACCCCAGGACGAGACGCACCAACCGGAACCACCCACGCCGCCGAGGAGCCCCCAAACGCCGCATCAAGTGTCGCTGCCTCAATTCCGGCCGCTTGCCGCCACACGCCATCGCCGCCTCGCGAAAGCTCGGCCGTCCGATCAAGATCGCACGGCTAGGATCTCGCCACGCCACCCCACCGGTGAGATCTCGCTTTGAACTCCGAGATTCAATCCCGACCGCTGGATCTAGATCCAACGGTCCAAATCAATGCGTTAACCCAAACGTCAACACTAGATCCAATCCGCGCCGTTGATTTTCAAACCAACGGCCGAGATTGCGCCACGTGTCGGGAAGTTGGACCGACGCGGTCAGCGCCATACGCGCGTGACGCTGACACGCTGGGCCCGCGTGTCAGCGGGACAACCAAACCGCACCATGACGTCACACTGACGTCATGGCGGGCCCAAGATGTCGGGCCGGGTCGTCCCAGCGCCGACGCCAAGAATGACGCTACCCATGAGACCCACCGCCAAAGACTGCGGTCGAGCCTCACGACGCCGCAGTGACGTCATCCAAGGCGGACCCACATGTCAGCGACACGTGGATTCGTGGACCGAGTCCACGGTAGACCCGAGCCGAGCGTGGACCACATCCATGGACCGGCTAACGTCAGTAGGCCAATCAGAAGCTGCCACGTGTCCTTGCTGACGCAATAATTAATTTCCG
This sequence comes from Rhipidocladum racemiflorum, assembly GCA_036346355.1. Classification (NCBI taxonomy): domain Eukaryota; kingdom Viridiplantae; phylum Streptophyta; class Magnoliopsida; order Poales; family Poaceae; genus Rhipidocladum; species Rhipidocladum racemiflorum. The sequence continues at coordinate 34,223,185 of CM070585.1, forward strand.
AAAAAGAAAATGATTTATTAATTCGAAATAATGATTTCAGATTTTGATTCAAACTTCAAACGCTTATAACTTTTGTGTTTCAACTCCGATTTGAGTGATTCAAATTTCTAAATTTGTATAAAATTGAGATCTACCTAAATATAAATTTTATTTAATTTTTGGAGTAAAAGTTTTTCTCTGTAAAATTATTTAATTGATTATTTAAACTTTAAATAATCATAACTTTTGCGTTTTAACTCCGAATTTGACGATTCCAGTTTCTAAAAATTCATAAAATTATGTTCTCTCTGTTTATGGATTTTATTTGGATGTTTGGATACTTTTTGCCTATTGTTTATTTGTGTATTTGCTATTTGCACGCTTTACGAGTAGACGTTGAAGTGCCGGAAGGATTCGAAGGAGAAGTATTGACTCAGGATCCAACTCAAGACCAAGAACAAGTACTTTTTGAAGGCAAGTTGTGCTTTGACCATGTTGATCCTATTTTGAAATCTATTTTGATTTAACCTATTGCATGCTAGTTCAAGTAGAAAATACTTTATTTAAATATGGGGGATTAGATAAACACCAATTTGCTGTATGACACCTTGATTATTTAAATATGTGCCATGACCCTTGTCACCCTAGTTGTGGTTTACTAGTTGGACATTATTAACTTGCCAACATGGGTTTTAGACCGTTGTAGTAACTGCTTAGACCTGCTACGTGCTCATGACATGATTTTGGACAATCAAATGCTAATGTTGACCTAATGATATATGGAACCTGTTTTGGAAAGGTATCATGTGATGTTGATGGCACGTGGTGCATGGTAATCAACTGGGGTTTGATAAATAGTTTTCGACCGGGGCATGTGGCAAGAGTAATCAGGTGGGCCAGTTGTGGCATTGGGGATGTTGATTTGGTTCTTCGGGTAGTCTTGCCCTGGTCACCCTAAGGACTTAACCTTGCAAGCCTTTGAACTGGGTCTAACGTGCAACCACATGTCTGTAATGGGACGGACCTAGTTGACTAAGTTGCTAATAACGTACCTGTGGGACCTCAGGAGGTCAACTACACCCTTTGTGTAAGTTGTACGGGGGAGCGTACCGGGGCTGAGGCCAGGTACCCATCTAACGGTTGATTGGCCTAGACTTCGCCTTTGCTAAGGGAAGGGTTAGTGCGCAATAACCGGGGAGGACCACTTGTATTGTTAGAGGTTTCCGAAAGACTTTGTTACGGGAACTCGCCTTTGTGGTGTTTGACTGTATCTTGTGGGTAAAGTGCATAACCTCTGCAGAGTGTAGAATCTATTCGAATAGCCGTGTCCGCGGTATTGGACATCGCTCGGGAATTACAGTCAAGGGTTAGATTTTCTCAAAAATAACTTGGTTTGAAAAGTTGGGTTGGATTAATGATGATGTTGATGGAAATGTGGTTTAGGATGGGAAGATGGTTGTTAAACTTCTTGAAAAGTTATTTATGCTTTACTTGTTTCTACTGCTTTCGAATCTACTTATATTACTTGTCAAATCTTTGTTTCTTGCCAAATATACCTTGAGCTATTCCTTTGTACCAAGCCATGCATGTAGTATATTAGCTTGCATTCTGTGCATGACTTGCTGAGTACCAAGTACTCACCCTTGCCACAATATAACACCAGTTGAAGAGGAGACTACACCAGCTTTGGAGGAGGAACTCCAAGAGGATCCGTCTACTTAGGGAAGCGAGCCCAGTCAGTTGCCTGTGGTATACTGGATGGCGCCACGAAGTTATTTGATTTTCCGCTGCTACTATTTCTCTCTTAATAAGATTTGCCCTGTGAGGCGTATATTGTAACTTGACCATAAGGTTGAGTAACTAGTTTGGTTATTTAAATAAAAGTACTTTATTAGTATCGAGTGGTATGATTGTGATATTTACCGATGTTAAGACTGTGTGCACTAGCGCGTTCCTGGACTAGTGCTGAATACACAGAGGGTCCGGATTTGCAAATTCGGGGTCCCGACATGAACTCCGCCGTTAACGTCCCATTGTGAACAATCCGCCGTTAACGTTTCACCGTTAACGCTCCACCGTTAACGTTCCGTCGTTAACATTCCACTGTTAATATTTCCCCGTTAACGCTCCGCCGTTAACGTTCCGCCGATAACGCTTCATCGTTAACGCTTGGCTCTCATTGCTTCGTTGTCATCGCATGCGTGCATTCTTGCACAAACCCTAGTGCGATGCCTTCATCTGTTCTATCATCATGACATGAGCCTAGCCTCATCGTCATGTCATCTCCAAAGCCGAATCAAAACCCCAACCTAAGACCGGTTCGAGGAACTAAGTTCATCGTGAGCCGCGTTGTTATCTTTGCAATCTTTTCCGTTGTTTCAATCGTGATAAGACACTTGTCTTGTCTTATCCCTGAAAACCTAATCTACCATTAATCGAGAATTCCTTCGTGGACTTGGTCGATGGACTATTGGCCATCTGTCATACCCCTGTGCCCGATCTATCCGTCTCTCTTTTGTTTGACTGTGTCCGTTCGGTCAACAAAAGTCAGCTTCGAGAATCAGTTTAGTTCACTGTGAACTAACATATTCTTATGGACCCGATCTATAGATCGAGAGCCCATATGTCAATGTCTGTTCAATCAAGATAATAACTTCGGAAGAAATATTCTTCGGAATATTATTCTTTCTTTCCCAGTCTTTAATCTTTCCCTTTTCGGTGTTCTTCCGAAAGCTCGTCCTCTCTTGTCCAATCTTCGATCCAATCCTTTCATGTTCCTAATTTTATCCCAGCCGTTGTGCCCAATGCTGTTCGTTCTTAATTTGGAGTTTATTTGAATTGTCTTTTGAGTTTTGTTGTATTTGTGTTTCTTTATCGCTAGACGCGTCGTCCGGAAGTCGTTCGATCGAGCTGAGGATCGAGAAAGCGGAAGTTGAAGCTCGAGGATCAAGGATCAAGGATAAAGAGTAAAGGACAGTAAAGTTTGCAAGGGCTAGGCAAGTTGTGCTTTGACCATGTTGATCCCCTTTTCGAAAATTATGTTGTTTTAGATTATTGCATGCTAGTTGGATATAAACTGATTTCAATTAATTTGGGATTAGGTATTTAACCTACTTGTTATTGCCACCTTGTCTATAATAGTTGTACGCCATGATTCATTTGTCACCCTAGGTTTGTTGATTAATAGTTGGTAGCTAATAAATTGCCAACATGGGTTAGATAGAACGTATTAGTCTGCTTAGACCTGCAACGAGTTAGTGCCATCATTTTGGAATTACAAATGTCAATATTGATTAATGGAATATGCAATGTATTTTGAAATGGTGTGACGTGTTGCCGACACGATAATGTTGATATGCGGAGGCCTTCGTGCTTCTTCAAGGATGTTGAGTTGTTGTTGGCATTGTGTTGCGCAATAATCAACTGGGGTGATAAAATGATTTAGACTGGGGCAAGTGGCAAGAAGTATGGTGGGCCAGCTTGGCAGTTGGGATTGTTTGAAACATGATATATGTATGAGTGATGGTGAGATGGATTTCTTTGAGAGTATTGATGTAAGTCTTGCCCTGGTCACTCTAAGGACTTAACCTTGCAAGCCTTTCAACTGAGTCAATCGTGCAACCACATGTCTGGAATGGGACGGACCTAGTTGATTAAGTCGCTAATAACTTGCTTGTGATACCTCGGGGTGTCAACTACACCGTTTGTGTGGCTTGAAGGGGGAGCGTACAGGGCTGCGGCATGGTACCCATCCAACGGTATGTCGGTCCCATACTTCACCTTTGCTAAGGGAAGGGATGGTGTCTGGCAAAAACCGGAGAGGTTCACTTGTGTAGTTAGAGGCTTCCGAAAGACTTTGTTATGATCACTCATTCGCATACGCTTGTATGGCGAGTCACGGCTGACGTGGTGAGTGGATTATATCTTGTGGGTAAAGTGCATAACCTCTGCAGAGTGTAAAACCTATTCGAATAGCCGAGTCCACGGTACTGGACAATGCTCGGGGATTACAGTCAAGGGTTATCTTTTCATAAAAATGAACTTGGGCTTGGAGACAGTTTGCCTGTGGAAAAGTGATAATTGTTTAAGGATGTGGAATGGTTTACTTATGAAACAACTGTGAAATCTATTACTGTCATTATTTGTTTTACTGCTTTACAATCTATTATCAATATTTGTGAATGTTGTTTATTGCAAAATAACCCCTTCAGCCTGTCATTTGGAATAAGCCATGCATATAGTTATTAGACTTGCATTCTTTGCATGACTTGCTGAGTGCTTTATGTACTCACCCCTTGCAAACAAACAATCACCAGTGAGCAAAAGTCTACATCGTCGAAGAAGAAGAAGTTCCGTGAGAAGGCGATTATCTAGGAGTCGAACTCGCCGCTTGCTCGTGGCGTATTGATGGGATTCACCGATGTTCTTTGTTCCGCTGCTGCTTATTTGGAGTTGAAGCCGTCAAGGCCTCACAAATGTAAGGTTCACCTTAAGGTCGTTCAATAGTTTATATTCTATATTTGTGTTATTTCTCTTTTTCGATGTGTATGATTGTGATATTCATCTATGTTGAGACTGTGTGCACTAGCGTGATCCTGGACTAGTGCTGAATACACAGAGGGTCCGGATTTGCACATTCGGGTCCCGACACCGCCCGAGGATCTCTACCGGGTCGACGTTTACGATGCTAACGTTTAGAGGGTTGTTCTTCACCCCCAGCCAGTTGCGTGAGGGTTGGGGCATACTACACTGGACACTACTTTTGTCATTTACGTTTTATTCCGCTGCTTGTTAATGTAAACTTTATGTATGTCATTATGAACTACGGGACAACTTTTGGTATGTAAATATAACTGTTTAAGTTTCCGTTAATGTGTATGAGATGTGATCCAAACTGTTATGCATTGTCGCGCGTGTTGGTGAACTTTCCTGGGACCAACACGGGCATATATGCGGGATACCCGAGGTTCCCTTGATTCACTTGAGCTGTGAGATGCAACTGAGTGAATCAATGGAGTCCCGGGGACGGGTCCCCATAGGCTTGGTATCAGAGCTCCATACTGACTGCAGGTTAGAACGAACCTGTTACCACCTGTTTAGAGCTTGTTTTGAGACAAAATTATTTTACTTATCAAGTATTTTGAGAACTGATAGTAATGTGCATTCCTTTATTTCTTACCCATCTTAGTTTTATACCTCATCTTTATGTTCATTTGATTTAGCAAAGTGGTTTTCTGACTCACCTTTTCTTTTTTAAATGATAGATGAGTCACGGGTTGTTGGTCATGGTTACCCGCGCTGAGGACGTGGAAGGTTTCCCTTCCCTCCTTCGGGACATGCTTTGGAGGGCCAACTTCACATATGCACCCGAGTACGCGGTGTATGGCCGGGCACTAGGACCAGGATTGGAAACCTACATCGCCACGGTCCACATCATCGCTCGGATGATGACGGGGAGCATTCCCCATCACTTCCAAGCACGGGGGACATCCATTGGAATGGTAATCCAAGAGGTGGCATACGTTTCTATGTGCCATCTTTGTCATGACCTACGGGAGCTGCTTGAGCCTCCATTTCTCTACTCCCCACAGCGAGGACCAGCAAGCACCTACAACCACGTCGTGGAGGTCGAACTTGGAGAAGACTGATCTGTACACCAATTGGCGAGCTTGGTCTGTACTTTGGACCGGGCTCATCGTTGTGTCGTCTACGAGCTATGGGAGACTCGTGTCCATCTTCGTGCTGCCGAGGGGCATCTTCATCAATTTTTGCAGACTGGCCTTGTGCCACGGAATGTGATGTATGGGCACAATTCTACTTCGCCCCACAATGCAGCCCCATCCCCTTTCCAATTCCCAAGCGTGACAGGAGTGGAGGCGCCACACTACCTTCACTGCTACGTGCGCATCAACTCGGCGAGCGCCATGCGTCAGCAGATGCAAGGGTTATCGGGAGGACCTATGCCCTACTTGGGATCCCCACAGCGTCTCACTAACCCCTTGGACCCCGATGACACGGGATCACCGGGATACCATCTCTTAGATGAGTTTCCCGTGGGCTTTCTTAGAGACATTTGTGTTGTCTTGGTCGAGCTTGTCGTAAACCCTATTTAGGGATGAACTATTTCAATTCGAAGTTATGTATTGGACTATGCTGTCTAGCTTAGGCTATGTGCTTTTGTGGTCGTCTTGGAACCTTATTATTGTATCGTGGATGTTGTTGGAGTTTATGAACTTCCTAAATTTGATTCTTGGTGTTTTGTGCTGTGTGTTTTTCTTGTTGCCTGCAGTAGATTGTTATAAGTGTATCTTGCTATCCGGAGTTGCAGTTTCCACGTTGTTGTTGCTCTCTTGCTTCTTGTTGCTAACTTTGTTTTGGCAACAGGATGGCGGGAGCTACCACTCGATCGCAGACTCAGCGGGAGGCGAGGCCACACTCGATGGGCTCCCAAGCAGTTGAGGAGCATGCTCAAGGGGTTGCTCATGACAACCCAGAGTTGTCTCACCGTCAAAATCAGCACCATGCTCGTGTGGAGGCGGAACTTCCACCACCTCCTACCATGGCTCAAGTGCTCGCCATGATTGAGCAGAATCTGTAGGATCGAAGTATACGACTATAGCAATCATAGGGGGGGTGAATGATTGTGCGGAAGCTAAAACCAAATTCTTGATCTATTAAAAGTTCACCCCAAAACAGAACCAAATAATTGCCTCGTTTTCGACAAAAACAGAATGATAGAGGTTCGGTAAAATGCGAATTCCTGGAGATACAAACGTCATAACGATCTGAAATTTGGACACAAGAAACTAGATTCCAATATGAATCTAACTCAAAAAGAATCAGCTCGATCGGACTTACGGATCAAAAGTTATGAGCTTCACAAGCTTGCTGTTCCAGAACTTGACGAGAATTGATCTAACGTAAACTTAAAAGTTTTAACAGAACCGACAAAAGTTTAATCAACTAGACTTTGAGGAACTCTAAATCAATACCCTAGAAAGGTTTTTGATGGATCAAATCAAGATGAAACTCAACGATCAAAAACCAATCTAGAATTAGAACAAGCATGCAAACAAGAACCAAGACAGAAAAACACTGTAGCAACGTGGTTACTGTAGCACGCAAAAATCTTGGAAGAATTGATCTTTATTTATTTTGTCTAAAGTACTCTCATCAAAAGAGTACAAACCCTAAAACTTGCTCAAGGCTTGATGCCCTTCAACAGGAGACAACCCCTCCTATTTAAAGGACCAACCCACAAGGAGTTCTGAATACGATTCCTATTCCCTAGAAGGAATCTGTATCCAATACAACTCTACTTGGCCCAACCTGGCCGAGTACAACTCTTGCACGCGTATGGCAACCCTACCATACTCACGTGACTAACACTTTGCATGCGTATGGCCACCTGCCATACTCACGTGACTAACACTTTGCACGCGAATGACCTCCTGCCATTCTCACGTGACTAACCATTCTTCATGTGCACCATTCTCTTAGCCCGAACATCTCGCATGACATCCTTGACCACCAAGACCTCAGTTCCTCCCTGAACCTAGTCCCGAACCTCAGCTCCTCCATGAACCTAGTTCCGGTCCCGTCATCGACCACGTTCGTCTTCGAGCAATACCTGCACATGAACAAACCGCAAAAACAAATCCGAGCACAAGTCCACGACTTGACTCAACATTAGTCCATGCAAATACTCACACGAGCATTGCATAAAGTCCACTTCAAGCATCATGAAATTCTCACAAATTTCATAATCTCAAAAACAAATCAAACACAATTCCAATTTTGCTCAAAACCCTAATCGAGCAAAAACGCATTCATGACGGACAAGGAAATATGGTCCGGCGTACACATGAAAAAGCACTCAAAAAACCATTCACAACGGACAAACAAAATCGGTCCGTTGTACAAGTGAAAGTTTCGGTTCCAAGAAGAAATCATTCCGGCGAAAACACATTCACGACGGACAAACAAAATCGGTCCGTCGTACATGCGAAATCAAACCTCAAAAAGCCATTCACGACTGACCAAACAAGTTTGTCCGCCGTACATGCAAAACTTACTGGTTTCTTGGAAGATTGAGTTCGACTCATGAGCTCAAAAACACGTTCACGATGCACTCCAAAAACTTTGTCCGTCGTACATGGGAAAATGAGGTTGCCAAAGCATGTTTACGACAGACCAACAAACTTTGTCCGTCGTAGATGGGAAACTTACTGTTTTCTTTAAGTTTGGTCCGGCGCCAAAGCGAAACTTACTGTTTCTTGTCAAATTGTCAGACACAAGCACAAACACATTTTGCAAATTCAATTCTAAGCCAATTTTTCAGCACATGATTTCACAGAATCGGCAGGATCAGACTTTGATCTTGCAGCAGATTGCTCGAAATACCGCCGTTGCCCCGGGCCCTGTCCGAGGTGCCGGTGGGGGAGCACATCATGCCGCGGGTGGACTCGGCGAGTTCCTTCGCACGCAGCCACCGCTATTCTCCCGTGCCGAGGATCCACTCGAAGCAGATGATTGGCTTCGGACCATTGAGCGCAAGCTTGCCATAGCTCAATGTCCAGATCATGAGAAGGTCATCTTTGATTCTCATCAACTCGATGGAGCAGCCTGCGCATGGTGGGACAGCTTCACCGCCATGCAGCCCGCCGACCACATCATCACGTGGGCAGAGTTTCGGGCAGCCTTACGCGAAGCTCATGTTCTCGCGGGTGTGATGGCCATCAAAAAGCGTGAATTCTTCGTGTTGAAGAAAGGTGGCAAATCTGTCATGGAGTATCTTCATGAGTTCAACTACTTGGCTCGTTATGCTCCAAATGACATCTCCAGCAACGAGCGCAAACAAGAGTGCTTTGTGGAAGGACTTTCCAAAGAGTTGTAGCTAGAGCTTGCTGTTCATGAGTTCCGCAACTTCCAACACTTGGTTAACAAAGCCAGAGTGGTGGAGGAGAAACGGGGAAAGTTGGCGGAGTCGCACAAGCTCAAGCGGGCTGCTCAGATTTCAGCAAATAACAGCTCACAGCAACAGCATGCCACTCATCCACAACATTCCAATTATCAAGCTCCGACACCCCCAAGACCTTTGGTACATGTTGCCCGCCCACCATAGCAGAATTTTCGTCTGAATGCCAGTGGAAATCAGCGGGGAGGTAACATTCAAGGTTGCCCAGTCCTTGTGTGCTACCAATGCAAGAAGCCGGGGCACTTTGCGCGCCAATGTCCGCAAAGGAACCTAGCGACACCGGGAGTTCGAATGCCGAATGCAGCTAGAACCGCACCACCACTGCCACCGCCACGGCCGGCTCCACCAAGGCCCACACCGGGGCAACAACGTGGTCGCGTTAACCATGTCATCGCCGAAGAAGCTCAGGATGCACCGGATGTGGTGTTGGGTACTATAACACTCCAATTTTTTCTTTACATGAATTTAAATAAGATTTGGCACTTTTGTGAATTTTTGGAATTTTCTGGGATTTATTTGGATTTATATGGATTTAATTTGAATTTATTCCCTTTTGAAATAATTAAAGAATTAAAAGTTGCAAATAAATTTTTGTTGGAAATATTTTATTTGAGACCCAAATGTCCTAAAATATTTTCTAGAATTTTTCTGGAATTTTTCTGAGTATTTTGCTATTTTTCTTGAATTAAATGAATTTCTGCAAAATTGATTTGAATATTTTATCGCTGGAAAATCAACTCGGGTCGAGTACTGTTCATCCGACCGAGTCAGAACCCGAGTCGGACTCAAGTCCGACCCGAGCCACGTGATTCGATCGAACCGAGCCGCCGAGCCAGCCCTAACCCTAAAAACGTTGAGCTGTCCGATCGAGATCGGACGGCTGTGTTTCGCCCGCGTCGCCCACATGAGAGCGGATCGGGCCGTTTGAGTCGATCCAATCCGGGCCGCAGATTCGGACACGTGGATGGCTCACGTGTCGTCTTCCCCGTCCGAATCCGAGCCGGAGAGCGCCGCCGCACCGTCCGAGTTCGTTAGGGTTTCGCGAGAATCCCGCAATCCGAGGCCCCATTTAAGGAATCGACCCCGGTGCCGTTCTCCCCTTGGCCGTGCGCACCTTTCTCCCCTAGTCTCCAAACTCAAGCCGCTCCGTCGACACCGAGCCCGGATCCAAAACCCCCTCGCTAAGACGCGCCCGGGCCGTGAACCCACCCCGCCGGAGGAGCGCCGCAACGCCGTTTCGAAGGTCGCCATCCCCAGCTCCAGTCAGCCCGCACCACCGCGTCACCATCGCAGCTCGCAAGCTCCGTCCACCGTCCGATCTTCATCTGACGCTCGAGGTGAGGCCAAGTTTTCCTTACCCGTAAAGGTTTAGATGCATTTTGGGCCGTTGGATCTTCATCGTGTGGTGTGGATTGGATCGAGTAGCGCTAGTTAGATCTAATAGCCACCGTTCGATTTAGATCCGAAGGACGAGATGGAGCCACATAGCACGTAGTAAAGCGATTACCGATGGATGTGGGCCGTTTGATCTAGAATCAACGGTTCGGATTAGATCGCGTGTAATACTAGAGTTCTATTAGCCGCCGTCCAATCTGGAATCAAGGGCGAAGATGCACCCACGTGTCATAGCCCGGATCATGCCACGTCCCCGGTGCTCGCCGCAACATGGGATTGATCCAAGCCGTTGAAATTTGATACAACGGTCAGATCGCACCGAACCCGAGCAAATCGTTGCGTGCCATGTACGCGCGTGGAGCCGCTCCGTACACGCGCACGTGAGCCACTGACACAGCGGGCCCGCATGTCAGCAGCTTAGCCCTCCGAGCGGTGACGTCGTCCGTTGACGTCAGGCTGACGTCATAATCCGGTTTTTCAATAGAAAAATAATTCGGTGGAAATTGATTTTCCACGCTGACGTCATGCTGACATCATTAATCGATTTTTTAGTATAAAAATAAATGAATTAATCTGGATTATTAGTTTATTTGAATTTTGAAACTTCAAACGCTTATAACTTTTGCAATTTAACTCCGATTTGAGTGATTCAAATTTCTAAATTTGTATAAAATCGAGATCTACCTAATGGTGAATTTTATTTAATTTTTAGACCAAAGTTTTTCTCTGTAATATTATTTAATTGATTATTTAAAATTTAAACGCTTATAACTTTTGCGTTTTAACTCCGATTTCGCCGATTTCAATATCTAAAAATTCATAAAAATATGCTCTCTCTCTCTGTTTATGGACTTCATTTGGATATTTGGATACTCTTTATCTACTATTTTATTCATTTATTGCTATTTGCACGCGTTACGAGCAGACGTTGAGGTGCCCGAAGGCTTCGAAGGTGAAGTGTTGACCCAGGAGCCACCTCAGGACCAAGATCAAGTATTCTTTGAAGGCAAGTTGTGCTTTGACCATGTTGATCCCATTTTGAAATTAGTTTGATTTAAATTATTGCATGCTAGTTCAATTATAAAATGCTTTAATTAATTTTGGGAGATTAGTTAACTACCTAGTTGTTGTATGCCACCTTGACATAGACAATTGAATGCCATGAACCCCTTGTCACCCTAGTTGAGGATTAAATAGTTGGACATTATTAAATTGCCAACATGGGTATTTAGATCGTTGTAGTATATTGCTTAGACCTGCTACGTGCTTATGACATTATTTTGGACAAACAAATGTTAATATTGACTTAATGATATATTGAACCTGTTTTGGAAAGGTATCATGTGTTGTGATGTTGATGGTACGTGGTGCATGGTAATCAACTGGGGTTTTGATAAATAGTTTTCGACCGGGGCATGTGGCAAGAATAATCGGGTGGGCCAGTTGTGGCATCGGGAGCGTTGTTTTGGTTCTTCAGGTAGTCATGCCCTGGTCAACATAAGGACTTAACCTTGCAAGCCTTTGAACTGAGTTAATGGTGCAACCACATGTCCGTAATGGGATGGACCTAGTTGAGTAAGTTACTAATAACTTGCATGTGATACCTCGGGTGTCAACTACACCCTTTGTGTAGCTTGAAAGGGGAGCATACCAGTGCGATGGCATGGTACCCGTCCAACAGTATGTCGGTCCCATACTTCACCTTTGTTAAGGGAAGGGATGGTGTATGGCAAAAACCGGAAAGGTTCACTTGCGTAGTTAGCCATTTTCGAAAGGCTTTGTTACGATCACTCGCCCTTGTGGTGTTTGGCTGTATCTTGTGGGTAAAGTGCATAACCTCTGCAGAGTGTAAAATCTATTCGAATAGCCGTGTCCACGGTATTGGACATTGCTCGGGGATTACAGTCAAGGGTTAGACTTTCGTGAAAACAACTTGGACTTGGAAGGTTTGGTTTGGTTAATTGATGATGTTGATGGAAATGTGGACTAGGAATGGGAAAGATGTTTATTTAACTCCTGGAAAAGTTATTGATAGTATACTTGTCTTTACTGCTTTTGAATCTACTTATGATACTTGTCAAATGTTGTTTTACTACAATTATACCATGAGCCATTCCCTTGTACTAAGCCATGCATGTAGTATATTAGTTTGCATTCTGTGCATGACTTGCTGAGTACCAAGTACTCACCCTTGCCACAATACAACATCAGTTGAAGAAGAGTCTACACCAGCTTTGGAGGAGGAGTTTCAAGAGGAGCCGTCTAACTAGGGATCGAGTCCAATCAGTTGCCTATGGCATATTGGTTGGCACCACGCGTTTTCTTTATATATTCCGCTGCAGATTTTATTTGAATAAGTCTTAGCCCTGCGAGGCATACTTTTGTAACTTGACCATAAGGTCGATCAACCAGTTTGGTTATCTTAATTAAAGTACTTTATTATTATCGATGTGTATGATTGTGATATTTGCCAATGTTGAGACTGTGTGCACTAGCCTAATCCTGGACTAGTGCTGAATACACAGAGGGTCCGGATTTGCAAATTCGGGTCCCGACAGAGGTGGTATCAGAGCCATACTGACTGTAGGCTCAACCCATAGTTAGAATGGTCGTAGTGAGGATAAAACCTATTTTCTAAAGCTAAAAATTTGTCAAGATAATGAATGAATTCTCAACTTATCCCCTTCTCTCTTTTCTTAACCCTCGCTGAATTTCCCCCTTACCCTCATCGCAAATTGAAATCTGTTCTTACGTGAGCATTTTGTGACAGATGGAGGGAGAGATCAACTACGTCGATCTTGAGGTTGGCCACGCCGCAGAACATTGGTGTATGCTGCAGTTTCTTGAAGGTTTTGCGAAGCCGCAATACCAAGTGAACGTCATCAGACAAGCGGGACTGATTAAGGCTTGTGATGTGAAGATCACGGTACATGCCAGGAAGAGGGCAAGGGCAACCGTCCGATATACTGCACCGCCAGGAGGTCGACAATGCAGATGGGAATTCAGGAGGTATCACGACGAGCGATGCGACACATCGCCCGCATCTACGCCAGCGAGCTGGAGGGCGCGGTGTACCGCTACCATCCACACAACAACAACCTACTTGACTCGAAGCTGATTCAGGATGAGAATGCCATGGTCACATAGCTGGCACGAATTGTCATCGCTCAGGAGGATGTGCTCGATGATACGAACCGGGAGCTACAGAAGGCTCGCGAGGAGGTCACGATAGAGAAGAACCGATGGCGGGAGGCTCAAGAGCATGTGTCCCACCTTCTGCGAACGATTGACGAGTTGGAGATGGCTTTGTACGGACCAGGACCAGAGCTAGTGCCCGAGCTACATGAGCCGGACCCGGAGGAGTCAGGTCTCGAGGAGGACACCGCTTCTTCGACTACCACAGTTGCAGGGCATGGTGATTGTTTCGCTCCAATGCCACCGCACCCGCACCCAGGCAGAGGTGGTTTTCTTGACGAGTGAGCCTAGGTCTTGTAGTTGGGACTCATTCGTCGAGTCGCGTTATAGAATAAAGATTCACCCTTAGAGGCGTTGGATTTTCATTGCTTACTGAGTGCGCAGTATGTGTTGCAGGCCCTTAGGCATTGTAAGCAACCATACCAAGATATTGTTATGGTATAGTTAATAAAGTTGGATTTTGCGTTACACCTCCTGGCATAAGTTACTCTACTACTTGTCTATGCTTGTTTCCGTCTTGTCTTAAACCTTGGAGCAATCAACAGATGGTGAACACCCGCGGAAACCTTGGAGGCAATGGGAGTGGTTCTCGCCCAGCTGGGAACCCTAATGATGGAGCACCTGCACCCCACCCAAAGACCGCCGCTGACATGCGTAACTTTGGAGCTTTTCTTGCTGCACAAACCCAGCTGATGCATGCCATGATGCAACAGATGCAGCAGGTCACTGCTCAGGCCACCGCTAACCAAGCAAATCAGGGACAACGACAGGGAGCAAAGTTGTCGGAGTTCATTAGGACTCATCCACCCACTTTCTCTGGGAATGCCAACCCGTTGGAGGCGGATGATTGGCTAAGGTCAATAGAAAGGAAGTTACACATTGCCCAATGCATGGGGAATGAGAAGGTGCTTTACGCATCTCATCAGTTGGAAGGGACCGCCGCTGAATGGTGGGAAAACTTCTGCGCCACGCAGGAGAACCCACATGACATCACGTGGGAGGAGTTTACGGCTGCGTTTCGTCAGTATCACGTGCCTGAAGGAATCATGGACCTTAAGAAGCAAGAGTTCAGGTCGTTGAAGCAAGGTAATCAACCGGTGTCAGAATATCTGAACAAGTACACACAGCTTGCACGCTACGCACCTGAAGACGTAGCAACAGATAAGGCCAGACAGTCTCGCTTCATGAAGGGACTCAACTCCAGACTACAGGTGGGACTGATCACCCACACCTTTCCAGATTTCCAGGAGCTTGTGAACAAAGCGCTTATTCTTGAGGACAAGCGCAAGGAACTGGATGAGAACTGGAAGCGCAGGATGCAGTAGCAAGGATCACGTCAGGGGGCGCAGCAGCGTCTCCGGGTTGCGCCAAATCAGTTTTTCAGATTCCAGCCGCAGAATGTAGCAAGGACACCATCGCCGGCACCAAGGCCTGTAAATCAGAATTTCCAGACTCTAGCCCCAGCCAGGAACGCCGCTACAAGCAACCAACAGGGCACAGTGAGGCGTTGCTATACATGCAATGAGCCAGGGCATTTCTCCAATAACTGCCCCAAGAAGACAGCCGGAGTGACCCCACTTCGCTTCAACTTGGGCTCCACACCAGCCAGGACCCCAGCCCAGGAGCGAACCGCGGAGCAGCACAACCAGGAGCCGCACCCCAGATCGTGGTGAGAGGCAGAGTCAATCACGTGACCACAGATGCACTCCAGAATGCCACAGACGTCATACTGGGTAAGATACTTGTCAACTCAGTACCTGCAACAGTTTTGTTTGACTCTAGAGCTTCGCATTCGTTTGTTTCCTGAGATTTTGTTTCTAAGAATGATTTGGAGATTGTGGATCTTAAGTGCATGCTTATAGTTCAAACCCCTGGGTCAAAACTCCGATCTTAAGTAGGATGTTCTGGGGTGAGAATATTAATAGATGGGGTAGAGTTCCTAGCGAACCTTATTATATTGGGAACCCAGACCCTAGATGTTATTTTGGGAATGGACTGGTTATCCAAGCACAAGGCCGTGCTAGACTGTGGACGAAGAGTCATATCAGTTGAAAGCCCGTGTGGAAGGAAAGTGGAATTTCAAGCGACTGCCGTTAGGGATGGACAACTGATGGTTAACAGCGCAAAGGCAATCAGCATAGAGGATGTCTCAGTGGTGAATGAGTATCTAGATGTTTTTCCCGAAGATCTACCTGGGATGCCGCCCGACAGAGACATAGAGTTTGTGATAGAGCTTGTACCTGGTACAGCGCCGATAGCAAAGAGACCGTACCGGATGTCCACTAAAGAATTGATGGAGATGAAGAAACAGCTTGAAGAGTTGATGGAGAAAGGATTCATCAGACCGAGTTCGTCGCCATGGGGAGCGCTAGTTCTGTTCGTCAAGAAGAAGGATGTGAGTTTCAGGATGTGCATTGACTACCGTGCACTCAATGATGTCACCGTGAAGAATAAGTACCTGCTACCCAGGATCGATGACCTGTTTGACCAGCTAAGAGGAGCCGGAGTTTTCTCCAAGATTGATCTGAGATCGGGATACCACCAGCTGAAGATCCGATCGGAAGATATTCCGAAGACCACATTCTCGTCAAGATATGGACATTACGAGTTTACTGTTATGTCCTTCGGTCTGACAAATGCGCCAGCTTACTTCATGAATATGATGAACAAGGTTTTCATGGAGTACTTGGATAAGTTTGTCGTTGTGTTCATAGATGACATTCTCATCTACTCCAAGACAAGGGAAGAACATGCAGAGCACCTGAGGCGAGTTTTGGAGAAGCTGAGGGAACAGCAACTCTTCGCCAAGTTCAGCAAGTGCAATTTTTGGAAAGACAAGGTAGAATTCCTTGGACATTTAATGACCGCAGAAGGAGTTGCGATAGATCCAAGCAAGGTAGAAGCTGTGTTACATTGGGAACAGCCGAAGACCGTGACCCAGATTCGTAGTTTCCTTGGGATGGCAGGTTACTACCGCCGCTTCATCGAAGGCTTTTCGACAATTGCGAGACTCCTTACGCAATTGTTGAAGAAGGAGAAGAAGTTTGCCTGGACGCTAGAGTGCGAGAAGGGTTTTCAAAAGTTGAAGAAGCGATTGACATCAACACCGGTGTTAGTTCTACCAAACGTCAATCAAAGCTTTGATATTTATTGTGATGCATCGCGCCAAGGACTTGGATGTGTGCTGATGCAGAACGGGAAGGTCGTCGCATATGCATCGAGGCAGCTGAGGCCGCATGAAGAGAATTATCTGACGCATGACCTAGAGTTAGCTACCGTAGTGCATGCTTTGAAGTTGTGGCGTCATTATTTGATTGGGAACAGATGTGAAGTGTATACGGATCATAAGAGTCTTAAGTACATATTCACTCAATCAGACTTGAACATGAGGCAGAGGAGATAGTTGGAACTGATCAAGGATTATAATGTGGGAATCCATTACCATCCCGGGAAGGCCAATGTGGTGGCCGATGCCTTGAGCAGGAAGAGCCATACTGTGAACATGTTGATAGCCGCGAATCAGGAAGAGCTATGCAAGGACTTCCAGAAGATGCAGATTGAAGTGGTCCCAGAAGGATTCTTGGCCGCATTAGAGGTGAGGCCTACCCTGGAGGATCAGATCCGAGAAGGACAAAAGGACGATGACAAGATCCGCAGGATTAAGTCCAAGATGGATGAAGGCAAGGCAAAAAACTTCAAGCTGGATGAGCAAGGCACGTTGTAGATGGAGGATCGAATTTGTGTGCTAAACAAGAAGGAGCTGAAGCAGTTGATACTAGAGGAAGCCCATGACTCCAAGTATTCAATCCATCCAGGAAGTGCTAAGATGTATCAGGATTTGAAGGAAAGATTCTGGTGGCCGAGCATGAAGCGTGAAGTTGCCGAGCATGTTGCGCTGTGCGACATATTCCAGAGAGTTAAAGCAATGCATCAGAGACCAGCAGGATTGCTACAGCCATTGAAGATACCTGAGTGGAAATGGGAGGAAATCGGAATGGACTTCATTACCGGTTTGCCGAAAACCCAGGGCGGTTATGACTCTATATGGGTTATAGTGGATCGCTTGACTAAGGTCGCCCATTTGATCCCGGTAAAGACCACTTTCTCGAGAGATAAGTTAGCAGAATTGTACATGACCAGGATCGTCTGTTTGCACGGAGTGCCGAAGAAGATTGTATCGGACATAGGTACCCAGTTTACCTCGAGATTCTGGAATAAACTGCATGAAGCCATGGGGACCCGATTGAATTTCAGTACAGCTTATCACCCCCAAGCGGATGGACAGACCGAAAGAGTTAACCAAATTCTAGAGGACATGTTAAGAGCTTGTGCATTAGCTTATGCAACCTCTTGGGATAAAAGTCTACCGTATATTGAGTTCAGCTACAACAACAGCTATCAAGCAAGTCTACAAATGTCACCACTTGAGGCACCATACGGTCGACCTTGTCGAACACCGTTGAACTGGATGAGACCGGTGAACGCCGTGTCTTTGGGCCGGACATTCTCTAAGAAGCTAAAGGGCAGATTGCCATGATCCGGGAAAGACTGAAGATAGCACAGTCAAGACAGAAAAGCTACGCCGATAACCGTCACCGAGACTTGAGCTTTGAACCAGAGGATTTCGTGTACCTTAGGGTTACAACACTCAAGGGAGTCAAGAGATTCCATGCCAAAGGAAAACTCGCACCGAGATATGTTGGGCCATTCAAGGTTCTCAGCCGTAGAGGTGAAGTTGCATATCAGCTAGAGTTGCCGCAGTCATTGGCAGGGGTACATGACGTGTTCCACGTGTCCCAGCTGAAGAAGTGTCTTCGAGTACCAGACGAGCAGACACCGTTAGATTCGATAGAACTGCGAGAGGATCTCACTTACAAGGAACATCCCGTCAGGATTTTGGACACCATGGACCGAGAGACGAGAAACAAGTCAACCCGTTTCTGCAGAGTTCAGTGGAGCAACCATGCAGAGAGTGAGGCAACTTGGGAGCGCGAGGAGGATTTGAAGAAAGAGTTCCCGAACCTATTTCTTTAGTAAACCCTGAATCTCGGGGACGAGATTCTGTTAATGGGGGAGGTTTGTAACACCCCAATTTTTTCTTTTCATGAATTTAAATAAGATTTGGCAGTTTTGTGAATTTTTGAAATTTTCTGGGATTTATTTGGATTTATATGGATTTAATTTGAATTTATTCCCTTTTGAAATAATTAAAGAATTAAAAGTTGCAAACAAATTTTTGTTGGAAATATTTTATTTGAGTCCCAAATGTCCTAAAATATTTACTAGAATTTTTCTGAGTATTTTGCTATTTTTCTTCAATTAAATGAATTTCTGGAAAATTGATTTGAATATTTAATCGCTGGAAAATCAACTCGGGTCGAGTACTGTTCATCCGACCGAGTCGGAACCCGAGTCGGACTCAAGTCCGACCCGAGCAACGTGATTCGATCGAACCGAGCCGCCGAGCCAACCCTAACCCTAAAAACGTTGAGCCGTCCGATCTCGATCGGACGGCTGTGTTTCACCCGCGTCGCCCACGTGAGAGCGGATCGGGCCGTTTCCGTCGATCCGATCCGGGCCGCAGATCCGGACACATGGACGGCTCACGTGTCGTCTTCCCCGTCCGAATCCGAGCCGGAGAGCGCCGCCGCACCGTCCGAGTTCGTTAGGGTTTCGCGAGAATCCTGCAATCCGAGGCCCCATTTAAGGAATCGACCCTGGTGCCATTCTCCCCTTGGCCGGGCGCACCTTTCGCCCCTAGTCTCCAAACCATAGCCGCTGCCAGTTGCGCCCGATTGCTCGCCGGAGCCGGGTGGGTCTCCGCTGTGGTTTTTGCCATATCCCGCCGTCTCCGAAGCCGCACCATCGACACAGAGCCCGGATCCGAAACCTGTTGAGGAACGCGGTATGCTAATCTAGCACAAATTAAAAATTTCTACCGCGCAACCAGAAAGCTACTCGCAAGAATAGGATCATAGATCAATTACCACTAGACGCACAGTTGCGGAATCCTTCGTGCGTCGATGTAGTGGATCGTTCCCGCTGCAGTCGTGGATCGTCCTCGCCTCGTCTGGCTGCGGATCGTCCTCGCCTCGCCGTGGATCGTCCTCGCCTTGTCTGGCCGCGGATCGTCCTCGCCTCGCCGTGGATCGTCCTCGCCTTGTCTGGCCGCGGATCATCCTCGCACGCCGCAGTCGCAGCAGTGTCGGGACCCCGAATTTGCAAATCCGGACCCTCTGTGTATTCAGCACTAGTCCAGGAACGCGCTAGTGCACACAGTCTTCACATCGGTAAATATCACAATCATACCAATCGATATTATCAAAGTACTTTATTTAAATAACCAAACTGGTTACTTGACCTTATGGTCAAGTTACAAATATATGCCTCGCAAGGCGAAACTTATTAAAAGAGAAATAATAGCAGCGGAAAATCAAATAACTTCGTGGCGCCATCCAGTATACCACAGGCAACTGACTGGGCTCGCTTCCCTAAGTAAACGGATCCTCTTGGAGTTCCTCCTCCAAAGCTGGTGCAGTCTCTTCTTCAACTGATATTGTGTTGAGGCAAGGGTGAGTACTTGGTACTCAGCAAGTCATGCACAGAATGCAAGCTAATATACTATATGCATGGCTTGGTACAAAGGAATAACTTAAGGTATATTTGCAGTAAACAGCATTTGACAAGTATCATAAATAGATTCGAAAGCAGTAGAAACAAGTAAAGCATAAATAACTTTTCAAGAAGTTTAATAAACATTTTCCCCATCCTAAACCACATTTCCATCATCTTCATTACTAAACCAACCCAACCTTTCAAATCCAAATTATTTTTAGAAAGTCTAACCCTTGACTGTAATTCCCGAGCATTGTCCAGTACCGTGGACTCGGCTATTTAAATAGATTCTAAACTCTGCAGAGGTTATGCACTTTACCCACAAGATACAGTCAAACACCACAAAGGCGAGTTCCCGTAACAAAGCCTTTCGGAAGCCTCAAACAACACAGGTGGTCCTCTCCGGTTCGTGCTCTACACCATCCCTTCCCTTAGCCAAGGCGAAGTATGGGACCAACACACCGTTAGATGGGTATCTGGCCACAGCCACGATACGCTCCCCCGTACAATCACACAAACGGTGTAATTGACACCCTGAGGCTCCGCAAGTGAGTCCTTAGCGACTTAGTCAACTAGGGCCGTCCCATTCCAGCCATGTGGTTGCAAGTATGACCCAGTTCAAAGGCTTGCAAGGTTAAGTCCTTAGAGTGACCAGGGCAAGACTACCCGAAGAACCAAATCAACATCCCCAGTGCCACACTGGCCCACCTGATTACTCTTGCCACATGCCCCTGGCCGAAATCGTTTATCAAACCCCAGTTGATTACCATGCACCACGTGCCATCAACATCACATGATACTTTTCCCAAAACAGGTTCAATATATCATTAAGTCAATATTAACATTTGATTGTCCAAAATCATGTCATGAGCACGTAGCGTGTCTAAGCGATACTACAACGGTCTAAACCCATGTTGGCAATTTAATAATGTCCAACTAGTAAACCACAACTAGGGTGACAAAGGGTCATGGCACATACTTAAGTAATCAAGGTGTCATATAGCAAATTGGTATTTATCTAACCCCCAGGTTTAACAAAGTATTTTTCTAATTGAACTAGCATGCAATAGTTTAAATCAAAATAGATTTCGAAATAGGATCAACATGGTCAAAGCACAACTTGCCTTCAAAAAGTACTTGCTCTTGGTCTTGAGTTGGATCCTGAGTCAATACTTCTCCTTCGAATCCTTCCGGCACTTCAACGTCTACTCGTAAAGCGTGCAAATAGCAAATACACAAATAAACACTAGGCAAAAAGTGTCCAAACATCCAAATAAAATCCACAAACAGAAAGAACATAATTTTACGGATTTTTAGAAACTGGAATCGTCAAATTTGGAGTTAAACGTTAAAAGTTATGATTATTTAAAGTTTAAATAATCAATTAAATAATATTACAGAGAAAAACTTTAGTCCAAAAATTAAATAAAATTCATATTTAGGTAGATCTCAATTTTATACAAATTTAGAAATTTGAATCACTCAAATCGGAGTTGAAACGCAAAAGTTATAAGCGTTTGAAGTTTGAAACAAAATCTGAAATCATTATTCGAATTAATAAATCATTTTCTTTTTCGGAAACTAATTATTACGTCAGCATGGACACGTGTCAGCTCCTGATTGGCTGGCTGACGTCAGCCGGTCCATGGACTTGGTCCATGCTTGGCTCGGGTCTACCGTGGACCCGGTCCACGACTCCACGTGAGACTGACATGTGGGACCACTCGGATGACGTCATTGCTGACGTCAGCGGGGACTCACCGCAGTCTTGGCGACAGTGGGACCAGCAGACGTCATGGGTGACGTCGGCGCTCGGCTGGGACGGCCGCGACATCTTGAGCCCCTCGACACGCGGGCCCAGCGTGTCGGCGTCCTGCACGCCAGCGCGTGGGCCGGCGACCGCGTCGGTCCAACTTCCAAGACGCGTGGCACAATCTCGGCCGTTGATTCGAAAATCAACGGCCCAGATTGGATCGGGTGACGCACGTTCTGGGGTGAACGTGGCCAATCTGGACCGTTGGATCTAGATCCAACGGCTGGGATTAGATCCGAGGATCTAGACGTGATCTCACCGTGACGGTCAGATCTGGATCGGACGGCTGTCCGAGCTCGCGAGGTTGATGTCGACACGGCGGCGTTGGCTTGACCGGAGACGAAGACGACGACCTCCTGTGCGGCGTTTCCGCAACTCCGGCGTGAAGGCCGGGCACTCCCGTAGCGCGCGCGACACGGCGATCTCGGGCCTGGGTTTGGTGTCGCTTAAGACGGCGGATGCGGCGGGGATCAACGAAGAACCGCGGCGGAAGACCTCCTCTACTCCGGCGAGCAATAGCGGGGCGACGGCGGCGGCTCAGGCGAGGTGAGAAGGGGGCTCGGGTGCGGACGGTTGTGCGCTTCCGATGGCGGCGCGGCAGATTTAAAGGGGCCTCGGCTGCCGTAGAGCGCGAAACCGAGGTTGACACGGTGACGGCGGAGGACTCGGCTCGGATCCGGCGAGGACGAAATCGCGCCGTCCACGTGGCGCGATCAACGGCCACGATGGCTTGGCGCGAACGGTCCGGTCGGACACGGCTCGCCTGGGTTTGCCGATCATGACCGTTGGATCTCGATCCGACGGCCCACGTGGGTTAAGGTTCAACGTGGTTCGGTCAAGTCGGCCGGCTCGGTCGGACTCGAGTTCGACTCGGGTTACGACTCGATCGGAGGAATAGTACTTGACCCGAGTTGAATTTCCAGCGATTTAATATTTAAAATAATTCCCGATAAATCATTTAATTCATTAAAAATAGCAAAAGACTCGTAAAAATTCGGAAAAATTCTGGAAAATATTTTGGATCATTTTGGACTCAAATAAAATATTTCCAACAAAATTTTATTTGCAAAATTAAATTCTTTAATTATTTCAAAATGGAATAAATTCAAATAAATTCCAAATAAATCCAAATAAATTCCAGAAAATTCCAAAAATTCACCAAAGTGCCAAATCACACATGAATTCAAGAAAAGCAAAATTTTGGGGTGTTACAGCAGCGTCACCACAGTAGTCCACACGTCCAGGGATGGGACACCGTGCGTCGGTGTGCAAGCACCGGATCGCTCGGCAGGGGCAGCGAGAGGAGGTGGCTAGGGTTTCTGGCGAAACACCTCTAAAACGCACGGGAAAGTGTGTCTTGTGTCCAGCCTCCTCCCCTCCTTATATAGCCACGAGGTGAAACCCTAGGCAGTCAGGGCCCATCTACGCGCTAAGCCCACGAGGTCCATTAATTACGGATCCAATCCGAATTGATGCGTCCACTGCTAAGTGTGTGACCAGAGGTTCATGCGCATTTGGACATGGATTCGGAAAACCCTTTTTCTAATCCAATAGTCGATAGCGGCTCCTTGCGAGCATGCCAACTCCCAAACACATATGATTAAAAATCTTGATGTAATAATCCCTTTGCCAAACTATATGAAGATCGAACTCAAGGCGAGAAACATGTCATCCTTTGACAGTTCAATCCATCTCTCGTATCCGTGATATATTAATAAGTTGTGATTGACTTCTCAATCACGGCATGGCCATGCACTTCCTTAATCATATCACACGAGTGGCCTAGATATATATCTCCGTTACATTGGAGTGGCAAATTCCATCTCGACTGCTCACTTCCCTCTGCATGTTTCATAGTAAACATGAAAGCTACCTTTATAATTATCCAATTAAGAAATAGTGTTTGGTAACCCCAAGGTAAACTATTACACATGTAGGGAATATGACAATCTCAGGTCTAAGGACCATACATCTACTATGTATGAGATACACTGATGACACATAAGAACGTAACATTCTCGCAGTGTCCCATTGTGGGTCTATCTAACCCATGTTCTTCAACATGCGTCCACAATGTATTGATGATATCTCCATATCCCATGATCTATGAAACATGATCATCGAACAATACATGTGCTGATCTATTCATCGTTGTCCCATACGATGATATCCGATCAGAGACATTTATCGAATTATATCAATAAGTAAAGAGCTTCATAAACAAGTCACACACTTGTTGATCAAAACAATGATATACATTCATTGGACCAATAATCATATTATTATTCATAAACATAGTCATGTTACAATCATCCATATGATTGCCTCAAGGGCATAACACTAACAAAACCCCCTCGCTGAGACGCGCCCGGGCCGTGAACCCACCTCGCCGGAGGAGCGCCGCAATGCCGTTTCGAAGGTCGCCGTCCACAGCTCCGGTCAGCCCGCACCACCGCGTCACCATTGCAGCTCGCAAGCTCCGTCCACCGTCCGATCTTCATCTGACGCTCGAGGTGAGGCCACATTTTCCTTACCCGTAAAGGTTTAGATGCATTTTGGGCCGTTGGATCTTCATCGTGTGGTGTGGATTGGATCGAGTAGTGCTAGTTAGATCTAATAGCCACCGTTCGATTTAGATCCGAAGGACGAGATGGAGCCACATAGCACGTAGTAGCAGTGCACCGAGATGGATGTGGGCCGTTTGATCTAGAATCAACGGTTCGGATTAGATCGCGTGTAATACTAGAGTTCTATTAGCCGCCGTCCAATCTGGAATCAAGGGCGAAGATGCACCCACGTGTCATAGCCCGGATCATGCCATGTCCCCGGTGCTCGCCGCAACGTGGGATTGATCCAAGCCGTTGAAATTTGATTGAACGGTCAGATCGCACCGAACCCGAGCCAATCGCTGCGTGCCACGTACGCGCGTGGAGCCGCTCCGTACGCGCGCATGTGAGCCGCTGACACGGTGGGCCCGCATGTCAGCGGCTTAGCCCTCCGAGCGGTGACGTCGTCCGCTGACGTCAGGTTGACGTCATAATCCGGTTTTTCAATAGAAAAATAATTCAGTGGAAATTGATTTTCCACGCTGACGTCATGCTGACGTCATTAATGGGTTTTTCAGTATAAAAATAAATGAATTAATCCGGATTATTGGTTTATTTGAATTTTGAAACTTCAAATGCTTATAACTTTTGCAATTTAACTCCGATTTGAGTGATTCAAATTTCTAAATTTGTATAAAATTGAGATCTACCTAATGATGAATTTTATTTAATTTTTAGACCAAAGTTTTTCTCTGTAATATTATTTAATTGATTATTTAAACTTTAAACGCTTATAACTTTTGCGTTTTAACTCTGAGTTCGCCGATTCCAATTTCTAAAAATTCATAAAAATATGCTCTCTCTGTTTATGTACTTCATTTGGATATTTGGATACTTTTTATCTACTGTTTTATTCATTTATTGCTATTTGCACGCGTTACGAGTAGACGTTGAGGTGCCCGAAGGCTTCGAAGGTGAAGTGTTGACCCAGGAGCCACCTCAGGACCAAGATCAAGTATTCTTTGAAGGAAAGTTGTGCTTTGACCATGTTGATCCCATTTTGAAATTAGTTTGATTTAAATTATTGCATGCTGGTTCAATTATAAAATGCTTTAATTAATTTTGGGAGATTAGTTAATTACCTAGTTGCTGTATGCCACCTTGACATAGACAATTGAATGCCATAAACCCATTGTCACCCTAGTTGAGGATTAAATAGTTGGACATTATTAAATTACCAACATGGGTATTTAGATCGTTGTAGTATATTGCTTCGACCTGCTACGTGCTTATGACAAGATTTTGGACAAACAAATGTTAATATTGACTTAATGATATATTGAACCTGTTTTGGAAAGGTATCATTTGTTGTGATGTTGATGGCACGTGGTGCATGGTAATAAACTGGGGTTTTGATAAATAGTTTTTGAACACGGCATGTGGCAGGAATAATCGGGTGGGCCAGTTGTGGCATCGGGAGCGTTGTTTTGGTTCTTCGGGTAGTAATGCCCTGGTCAACATAAGGACTTAACCCTGCAAGCCTTTGAACTGAGTTAATCATGCAACCACATGTCCGTAATGGGACGGACCTAGTTGAGTAAGTTACTAATAACTTGCATGTGATACCTCGGGTGTCAACTACACCCTTTGTGTAGCTTGAAAGGGGAGCGTACCGGTCTTGTTGGCATGGTACCCGTCCAACGGTATGTCGGTCCCATACTTCGCCTTTGTTAAGGGAAGGGATGGTGTATGGCAAAAACCGGAAAGGTTCACTTGCGTAGTTAGCCGTTTCCGAAAGGCTTTGTTACAATCACTCGCCCTTGTGGTGTTTGGCTGTATCTTGTGGGTAAAGTGCATAACCTCTGCAGAGTGTAAAATCTATTCGAATAGCCGTGTCCGCGGTATTGGACATTGCTCCGGGATTGCAGTCAAGGGTTAAACTTTCGTGAAAACAACTTGGACTTGGAAGGTTTGGTTTGGTTAACTGATGATGTTGATGGAAATGTGGACTAGGAATGGGAAAGATGTTTATTTAACTCCTGGAAAAGTTATTGGTAGTATATTTGTCTTTACTGCTTTCGAATCTACTTATGATACTTGTCAAATGCTGTTTTACTGCAATTATACCATGAGCCATTCCCTTGTACTAAGCCATGCATGTAGTATATTAGTTTGCATTCTGTGCATGACTTGCTGAGTACCAAGTACTCACCCTTGCCGCAATACAACATCAGTTGAAGAAGAGTCTACACCAGCTTTGGAGGAGGAGTTTCAAGAGGAGCCGTCTAACTAGGGATCGATTCCAATCAGTTGCCTGTGGCATATTGGTTGGCGCCACGCGTTTTCTTTATATATTCCGCTGCAGATTTTATTTGAATAAGTCTTAGCCCTGCGAGGCGTACTTTTGTAACTTGACCATAAGGTCGAGCAACCAGTTTGGTTATCTTAATTAAAGTACTTTATTATTATCGATGTGTATGACTGTGATATTTGCCAATGTTGAGACTGTGTGCACTAGCGTGATCCTGGACTAGTGCTGAATACACAGAGGGTCCGGATTTGCAAATTCGGGTCCCGACATTTACGCTTCTTATCAACTCTTACCTAGCTACTGCATTATTTGATTCCGGAGCATCACACTCATTCATCAAAGAGGGGTTTGCTGCATATAATGGGTTTCCTATCCAACCAATGCATCCACCTCTTCTCATTAGAGCGCCAGGATCGGAGTTCAGAGCCGATCGAATTTGCTGGGAAGTTAACATTGAAATTAATGGGGTAGAATTCCTGGCCGATTTAATAGTGATCCACACGGAGGGAATTGAAGTTATTCTTGGGATGGATTGGCTGTCCAAGCACCAAGGTTGCATCAATTGTGCACAAAGATCCATCTCTCTCACCAATGCGAGCGGCGAGCAAGTCGTCTTTGCATCAAGTTCTGATTTCACTCATCTCTATGCCTTGAGGGATGAGCCATTTCTCGGAATAAGTAATGTACCAGTGGTATGTGACTATCCGGATATATTCCCAGAAGAATTATCGGGGATGCCGCCAGACCGGGAAGTTGAATTTGTTATTGAATTGCTGCCCGGAACGGCTCCGATATCTAAGCTTCCATATCGGATGCCTCCAAATGAGTTGATTGAATTAAAGAAACAACTCGCGGAGCAGCAAGAGAAGGGCTTCATTCGACTGAGCTCCTCACTCTGGGGATGCCCGGTACTCTTTGTGAAGAGGAAGGATAATAGTTTGCGAATGTGTGTTGTTTACCGTCCGTTGAATGAAGAAACGGTCAAGAACAAGTATCCACTTCCTCGGATTGATGATCTATTTGACCAAATGTCCGGAGCTCGTATATTCTCCAAAATTGATTTGAGGTCAGGTTATCATCAAATCAAAATCAGATCGGGAGACATTCCAAAGACGGCATTCTCTACTCGTTATGGCTTATATGAGTATACCGTCATGTCTTTCGGTTTAACCAATGCACCGGCCAACTTCATGAGCCTTATGAATTCGGTCTTCATGGAGTATCTTGACAAATTTGTTATGATCTTCATTGACAACATTCTCATCTACTCCAAGTCTGAAGGAGAACATGAAGTACATCTTTGGACCGTTCTAGAGAAATTGCGAGAACACCGACTTTATGCAAAATTCAGCAAATGTGAATTTTGGCTAAAGGAGGTTACTTTCTTAGGACATGTGCTATCAGAAGGTGGCGTTGCAGTTGACCCAAGCAATGTACATTCAGTACGTAATTGGGGACAGCCCAAGACCATCACGAAGTTCGGAGTTTTCTCGGACTTGCTGGATACTACCGCTGGTTCGTGGAGAACTTCTCCAAGATTGCAAAGCCAGTGACCGAACTATTGAAGGAGAGGAAATTTTCATGGTTAGCACAGTGTGAAGCGAGCTTCCAATTGTTGAAGGATCGCTTAACCACTGCACCTGTCTTAGTACTGCCGAATATTCACCAGGCCTTCGACATATATTGCGATGCATCACGCCTCGGACTCGGTTGTGTACTTATGCAAGGAGGCCGAGTGGTGGCATATGCATCAAGACAATTAAGGCCACATGAGATGAATTATCCAACCCACCACTTAGAGCTAGCAGCTGTGGTGCATGCTCTAAAAATTTGGTGACATTACCTCATCGGTAATCGTTGCGAGATCTACACTGATCACAAGAGCTTAAAGTACATCTTTACTCAAGCTGACCTGAACTTGAGACAAAGAAGATGCCTCGAGTTGATCACAGACTATGAAATGGTACTTCATTATCATCCCGGAAAAGCCAATGTCGTTGCCGATGCTTTGAGCCGAAAATCACAATGAAATTGCATTTCGGCAGAACTGACATCAAAAGTGATGTGCACTGAGTTCCGAAGACTCGGATTAGAAGTGTCTAATCATGGATTCCTTACTATCCTTGAGATCAAATCGGACCTCTTGGACCAGATTAAAGAAGCTCAGAAGAAGGACAAGGGCATGGCACTAATCCGAGCCAACATCGAACATGGCAAGGCTAATTGCTTCAATGAAGACCCCCAAGGTGTCTTATGGTTCGGCAGGCGATTAGTAGTGACAAATTGTAAGGAATTGAAGCAATCCCTTCTTAACGAAGCTCACAACTCCTCATTCTCCATTCATCCCGAGAGTACAAAGATGTACCAAGATGTTAAGCCAAGACTTTGGTGGACCCGGATGAAGTGAGAAGTCACCCGGTATGTTGCCGAGTGTGACGTATGCCGAAGGGTGAAAGCCGACCATTTGCGCTCAGCCGGTACACTCTAGCCACTACCGATTCCCTTGTGGAAATGGGAGGAAATCGTCATGGATTTCATCATCGGATTGCCCAAGACACAAAAAGGTTTCGACTCTTTGGGTAATCGTTGACCGGTTGACAAGGACTGCTTATTTCCTTCCGATCAAAGTTAAGTACACGGTGAGCAAGTTGACAGAGTTGTATCTCTCTCGAATTGTGTCTCTTCATGGTATTCCCAGAAGGATTGTCTCGGATCGAGGTACCCAGTTTACCTCGCATTTTTGGCAATGTCTTGACAAAGCCATGGGGACCCAACTCTCGTTCAGCACTGCCTATCATCCCCAAACTGATGGACAAGCAAAGGGAGTAAACCAAATCTTCGAGGACATGCTTAGGGCTTGTGCTCTTACATACGGCAAGGATTGGGAGAAGTGCTTGCCATTCGTGGAGTTTTCCTACAACAATAGCTATCAAGCTAGTCTTCAAATGTCGCCATTTGAAGCTCTTTATGGGAGATCTTGTAGGACTCCACTCAATTGGTCTGAATCTGGAGAAAGACCCATCTTTGGCCCGGACTTGGTCATCGAGGCGGAAGAGCGAGTCCGGGTAATCCGAGAATGATTGCGGACGGCACAGTCTCATCAAAAGAGCCATGCTGATCGCCGTCGTCGTGCATTAACCTTTGAGGTGAATGATCACGTCTATCTCAAGGTTTCTCCATTGAAAGGTATCCATCGTTTCCAAGTGAAAGGGAAGCTAGCACCTCACTACATGGGACCTTTTCGGGTCGTGGCAAGGCGAGGGGTGTGGCATATCAATTGGAACTTCCACCTTCTCTCCCCGAGGTACATGATGTTTTTCATGTCTCTCAATTGAAGAAATGCCTTCGTGTCCCGACTGAAGTCACGGAGTTGGGCACTCTCGAATTGCAACCCGACCTTTCATACAAGGAGTATCCAATTCGCATTCTTGACGAGCGGGAGCGTGTCACTCAAAATCACACTATCAAATTCTTCAAGGTTCAGTGGAGCAACCATATTCCCGATGAGGCTACATGGGAGCATGAAGATCATCTTCGAGTTGAGTACCCTCACCTCTTCACCGACCTGACTCAATATCGAGGTCGAGATTCTCTTTAAGGGGGGTAGGTTTATAACAACCCAAAATTTGTTGATAGCTTATTTGTGCATGGCATGCTCATATCATTCATGTTAGTGGCATGATCAACACTTAAGTAAGATCATAAATACTAGCATCATTTTAGTTAAATGGGTATAATTGATAATATTCATGTCCCTTTTAAAGTTGCTACCCATTTATACCCATGCTTCATTCACCCTTAGTCAATGACAAGTGGACCCAATTGTAAGTGAGAGAATAAAATTCTGCACACACCTACCTCACTTTTCCCACTTTACCTACTCCTTACCCACTTCCTTACCTCTCTATGCCAAGTGGGACCAAGCCCCACATGTAGGGGAAAAGGTGGTAACTATATAAGGGCTTCTCACCTTGGTTTCTCCTCCCATACACTCTCATTTTGCTGCAAACCAACCTGAAAAACAGCCAAAGGAGGAGAGCAAGAACCCCCATTCACCCTCTCCATTCAAGCCCCAAAAATCCATCCAAGGATTTGGTTTGAGCTTATGCATGTTATGCCAATGGATT
Organism: Rhipidocladum racemiflorum; assembly: GCA_036346355.1. Lineage (NCBI taxonomy): Eukaryota > Viridiplantae > Streptophyta > Magnoliopsida > Poales > Poaceae > Rhipidocladum > Rhipidocladum racemiflorum. Next base: position 34,254,143 of record CM070585.1, read on the forward strand.
CCTCTCATCTTAAGCTTCAAATTCATCTAAATGGATTGTTGATGCACCGAGTATTGGGTGAGTTCCAATCCATTTTTCATCCATCTATTTCTGAAATTTTGGTTGCATTGAGCTCATTCCATTCCTCTCCATGGAAATCATCTACAAGTTGAGGACCGGATCGTGCATGTCGTGTTGCTTGCTTAAGGAGGAGAAGGTGTCATCTCCAAGAGCTAGGAGGAGGAGTTGATACTGGGAGAACCAACGAAAATCACAACCTCGACACCATTCTTCATCCTTTCGACGAACTGACTTTCCACCGAGTGCAAGAACAACGCTAGCAGTGGTAAGCTTCCACCCAAGGTCATCTTTTTGGAGTGTAGGAGCCTCTTGTGCAATAGTCACTTTCGGACAGAACAACTAACCCGGATAGTCCAGACTTTCATCCAAATACTCCGGGTTCGTTAGTGCGAAATCGAAAACTGAAACAGAGGAGCCCAACCCGGACAGTCCAGACTTCCATTCAGATACTCAGGATGGGTCTGGAGGGTTGGAACCGATAGACCCAACCCGGATACTCCGGGGTTTAATCCGGATTTTTCGGGGTACCTGGATACTCCGGATATTAAACCCGGATACTCCGGGTTAGTCAGCACTAGAGTACCGAGAAGGTTAACCCAGATACTCCGGGTTAAAGCTCGGATACTCTGGACATAATTGAATAAAATGCTTCTTATATGCATGCTAGGATTAGGAGTATCATCATGATGTATTTCATGCATAGTTTTACATGTTCTCATGTTGTGTACTGTTTGTTCCTTGATTGGTGTACCTTTGGAATTAGATTTTCTCGTTAGGTGTCGATGTTTCGGAGGACAACCCGGAGTACGATATCCTCTTCGCCTCTCCAGATGAGCAGCAAGGCACTACTTATTCCTTAAGCATATTTGATCCCCGTATTTGCAAATTACGTTTGAAGTTATTTTACCAATTGCATGCCTACTTTCAATTACAATTATGTTTTGAGTAGAATGATTAGCTAATGCCATATTGATGTGATATCCCTTTGCCATGATTCCTTTTGATCCATTGTCGCCCTAGGTGATTGGTTTATTACTGTATATGGGTTCGTACAATTGCTTAGCCCTGCTTAGCAGACCGTTAGAAAACATGATAGATGGACATACTCCATTGGTCGCAATGATCAAAGATGATTATGATGTTGGTCTAATTTGTGGATAATGATCAGGAGTGTTGGCTAAGTGTAACACCCCAATTTTTGCTTTTCATGAGTTTAAATGTTATTTGGCACTTTTGTGAGTTCTTGGAATTTTCTGCAATTTATTTGGACTTATTTCGATTTAATTTGAATTTATTCCCTTTTGAAATAATTAAAGAATTAAAAGTTTTAAATAAAGTTTTATTGGAAATATTTTATTTGAGTCCAAAATGTCTCAAAGTATTATCCAGAATTTTTCTGATTATTTTGCTATTTTTCTCGAATTATTTGAATTGATAGAAATTAATTTAATTATTTAATCGCTGAAAAATCTATCGGGTTAGCACTGTTCATCCGACCCAAGTAAGACTCGAGTCTGACTTGAGTCCGACCCGAGCCGGACTGACTGGATCAAACCCATTCGCATGCAACCGTTGGATTGGGATCCAACGGCTGAGAAGGTGCCACGTCACCCGACCGAGGCCCGACTTGGATCCGTCACGCACGAGCGATCCCAGCCGTGGATCGGGCCACGTGGATGGCGTGGATTACGCCACGTCGCCCGACCGTGTCCAAGCCGGACTCCACCGCCCGTACCGGCTTCGCCGCGGATTCTGCAGAGATCTCGACGTTGGGGCCGGCATTTAAAGCCCAGACACGTGTCCGAGGTTCGCCCTTTCCTCGCTCATCATTTGCCCCGCGTGCCCTAGCCCTAGCCACCGCCGTCTTCCCCCTATTGCTCGCCGTAGTCGCCTAGGGCTTCGCTTTGGTTTTCACCACTTTTCGCCGCCGTCCGTCGTCGTCCGAGGTGAAGGAGGTCAGATCTGGGATCCCGAGTTGAGGCGATTCGAACGCGACCATGCAGCTCACCGGAGGAGCCCCATAATGCCATCCCCTGTGTCATCGTCCCCAGCACTGATGCTTCTGCTCCACCGTGGACATTGCTGGCACCGCGAGCTTCCTCCGCCGTCGGATATCCATCGCACGGCCAGGATTCGTCCACGTCAGCCATGGGTAAGTTTCACATTTTAATTTCTAGATCTGTTTTCAACTGTTGGATCTAGATCCAACGGCTTAGATCGAGCCGCGTAGCCGTGAACCGCACTGTGCTTAGGGTCGATCTAGACCGTTAGATCTAGATCGTACGGCCCAGATCAACAGCAGTTAATCCAAACACGTGAAACCTAGATCCAATCCGCACCGTTGATTTTCAAATCAACGGCCGAGATCAAGCCACGTGTGCCCTAGCCATACCGTGTCGCGCGTGCGCGTGTGCCTACATGTCGCTAACATGCTGTGCCCGCGTGTCAGCGTCAGGGCCAACCGCACCATGACGTCACCCGCTGACGTCACGATGGGGCCCGCGTGTCAGTCACCCTCGGCCGAGCGCGATGACATCAGCGATGACGTCATCCAGCGGGTCCCACGTGTCAGTGTCACGTGCGCCCGTGGACCGGGTCCACGGTGGACCAAGCCCGAGCCATTGACCGAGTCTATGGACCGGATGACGCAAGCATGACACAATAATTCGATTTTTCAATAGAAAAATAATTCGGTGGAAATTCAAATCCACGCTGACGTCATGCTGACGTCATTAATCGGATTTTTCAATAGAAAAGTAAATGAATTAATTCGGTTTATTGATTTATTTGAATTTTCAAACTTCAAATGCTTATAACTTTTGCATTTTAACTCCGATTTGAACGATTCCAATTTCTAAATTTTTATAAAATTGAGACCTACTTAAATATGAATTTTAATTAATTTTTGAATATGAATTTTGTCTCTATTTATGTTTAATTAATAGATTCTTTAAACTTTAAACAATTATAACTTTTGCATTTTAACTCTGATTTGGGCGATTCAAATTTCTATAAATTTTTAAAAATGTGCACTTTCTGTTTATGAATTTATTTGAATTTCTGGATACTTTTTGCCTACTATTTATTTATTTATTGCTATTTGCACGCGTTACGAGTAGACGTTGAAGTGCCCGAAGTCTTCGAAGGTGAAGTGTTGACCCAGGAGCTAGCTCAAGACCAAGATCAAGTACTTTTTGAAGGCAAGTTATGCTTTGAGCCTTTGACCATATTGATCCCATTTTGAAATTTATTTGATTTAAATTATTGCATGCTAGTTTAATTAGAAAATGCTTTAATTAATTTTGGGAAATTAGTTAAATGCCAGATTTGTACTATGACACCTTGATTATTATTTATGTGCCATGACCCCTTGTCACCCTTAGTTAGAATGGTTGTAGTGAGGATAAAACCTATTTTCTATAGTTAAAAATTGACAAGATAATGAATGAACTCTCGACTCATCCCCTTCTTTCTTGTTCATACCCCCTTGCTGAGTTCTTTCTGTCTCCACTTCGATTTTAAAATGTTGCGTTCTTACGTGAACGTCTTTTGACAGATGATGATGAAGAACAACTACGCCGAGCATGAGGGAGGCTACGCCGCCGAGTTGTGGCGTATGCTGCAGTTGCTTGGAGGCTTCAAGAGACCGCTCTACCGAGCGACTACCATCGTGCAGGCAGGACTGGTCATAGGATGGGACGTCAAGATCATGGTGTATGCTCGAGAGAAGACGAAGTTCAGTCGTCCTTTTCACTTCACCGCCAGAAGGTCTACATTTGAGATGGGAATCCAGGAGGTGTCACGCCGAGCAATTCAGCAGATCGCTCCCACTTACTCTAGAGAGTTGGAGGGCACAGTGTTCCGCCATCACCCACGCCGGGACAACAGAGCTCAGCGAAGGCCGATAGAAGATGAGGATGCTACAGTCACTCACTTGGCCAGATTCGTCGTCGCCCAGAAGGAGCTCATCAATGACACAGTTCAGGAGTTGATGAAGGCTCGCGAGCAGGGCGAGGAAGGGAAAAAACACCTACAGAATGCTCGTGAGTACGTCGCCCATGCTGCAGAAAGGATCGCAGAGCTGGAGACCGCAATGTACGGGCATGGCCCAGAGCCAGTGTTGGAGTTGGACGCCCCAGACCCGGAGGAGCCAGCACCGCAGCCGGAGCCTGAGCCTAAGGATGACGCCGCTTCTTCGACTACTGCCACTGTGGGGCATGGCGATCGCTTCGTGCCTATGCCGCCGCACCCGCCACAAGGTGGCACTAGAGGTTTTCTCGACGAGTGAGCGTAGGTTTTTCAGTTGAGACTCCTTATTCGAGTTGCGTCTAAGAATAAAGAGTCACCCTTAGAGGCGTTAGACTCCAGTGTGAGTCGATTTGGATTTTCATTGCTTGCTGAGTGTGTAGTATGTGTTGCAAGGCCCCTAGGCATTTTGAGCAACCATACCAAGTTATTATTAATTAATTAATAAAGTTGGATTTTGAGTTACACCTTCCACCCCGCATAAGTTTCTCTACTACTTGTCTATGCTTGTTTTTCCCCCTTATCTCTAAACCTTTGGGCAATCGACAAATGGTGAACACCTGTGAAAACCTTGGAGGCAACGGAAGTGGTTCTCGCCCCGCTGGAAACCCCAATGATGGAGCCCCTACGCCCGAACCCGCACCGCCAGTTGACATGTAGAACTTTGGAGCCTTCCTTGCTGCACAGACCCAACTGATGCAATAGATGCACACGTAGCTAACCAAGCAAATCAGGGGCAGCGTCAGGGAGCAAAGTTGTCAGAGTTTATGAAGACTCATCCACCCATGTTCTCTAGAAATGCCAATCCACTAGAGGCGGACGATTGGCTAAGGTCAATAGAAAGGAAGCTACACATTACCAAATGCATGGGAAATGAGAAGGTGCTCTACGCCTCTCATCAGTTGGAAGGGACCGCCGCAGAATGGTGGGAGAACTTCTGCGCCACGCGGGAGAACCCACAGGACATCACATGGGAGGAGTTTATAGCCGCATTTCATCAGTATCATGTGCATGAAGGAATAATGGACTTAAAGAAGGAAAAATTCAGGGCACTGAAGCAAGGTAATCAACCGGTGTCCGAATATCTGAACAAGTTCACACAGCTTACACGCTACGCACCTGAAGACGTAGCAACAGATAAGGCCAGGCAGTCCCGTTTCATGAAGAGACTTAACTCTGGACTGCAGGTGGGACTGATCACCCACACCTTTCCAGATTTCCAGGAGCTTGTGAACAAGGCGCTTATTCTTGAGGATAAGCGCAAGGAACTGGATGAGAACCGGAAGCGCAGAATGCAACAGCGGGGATCACGTCAGGGAGCGCAACAGCGTTTGAGGGTTGCACCAAATCAGTTTTTTAGATTCCAGCCGCAGAATGCAGCAAGGACACCGTCACCAGCACCGAGACCCGTCAATCAGAACTACTAGACACCAGCTCCAGCCAAAAACGCCACATCGAGTAGTCAATAGGGAGCAGTGAGACGCTGCTATACACGTAACGAGCCAGGGCACTTCTCCAACAACTTCCCCAAGAAGACAGCAGGAGTGACCCAAGTTCGCTTCAACCTGGGCTCCACACCAACCAGGGCACCTGCATCAGGAGCAAACCGCGGAGCAGCACAGCCAGGAGCCGCGCCCTAGACCGTGGTGAGAGTCCGAGTCAATCACGTGACTACAGATGCACTTCAGAATGCCACAGACGTCGTACTGGGTAAGTTACTTGTCAACTCAGTAGCTGCAACAGTATTGTTCGACTCTAGAGCTTCGCATTCGTTTGTTTCTCGAGATTTTGTTTCTAAGAATGATTTGGAGATTGTAGATCTTAAATGCATGCTTATAGTTCAAACACCTGGGTCAGAACTCCGATCTCATGTAGGATGTTCTGGGGTGAGAATAATGGTAGATGGGGTAGAGTTCCTAGCGAACCTTATTATATTGATCCCAGCCATGGATTGGGCCATGTGGACAGCGTGGATTGCGCCACGTCTCCCGGCCGTGTCTGAGCCGGACTCCGCCGCCCGTACCGGCTTCGCCACGGATTCCACGGAGATCTCGACGTTGGGGCCGGCATTTAAAGCCCGGACACGTGCCCGAGGTTCGACCTTTCCTCGCGCATCATTTGCCCCGCGTGCCCTAGGCCTAGCTGCCGCCGCCTTCCCGCTATTGCTCACCGTAGTCGCCTAGGGCTTCGCTTTGGCTTTCATCACTTTCCGCCGCCGTCCGTCGTCGTTCGGGGTGAAGGAGGTCAGATCTGGGATCCGCGAGTTGAGGCGATTCGAACGCGACCATGCACCTTGCCGGAGGAGCCCCGTAACACTGTCCCCTGTGTCGTCATCCCCAGCGTCGATGCCTCTGCTCCGCCGTGGACATTGCCGGGACCGCGAGCTTCCTCCGCCGTCGGATCTCCATCGCACGGTCAGGATTCGTCCACATCACCCGTGGGTAAGTTTCATGTTTTAATTTCTAGATATGTTTTCAACCGTTGGATCTATCCAACGGCTTAGATCGAGCCGTGTAGCCGTGAACCACACTGTGCTTAGGGTAGATCTCGACCGTTAGATCTAGATCGTACGGCCCAGATCAACCGTAGTTAATCCAAATGCGTGAAACCTAGATCCGATCCGCACCGTTGATTTTCAAATCAACAGCCGAAATCAAGCCACGTGTGCCCTAGCCGTACCGTGTCGTGCGTGCGTGTCAGCGTCAGGGCCAACCGGACCATGACGGCACCCACTGACGTCACGGTGGGGCCCGTGTGTCTGTCGCCCTCGGCCGAGCACGATGACGTCATCCGGTGGGTCCCACATGTCAGTGTCACGTGCGCCCGTGGACCGGGTCCACGGTGGACCAAGCGCGAGCCACGGACCGTGTCTATGGACCGGATGACGCAAGCATGACACAATAATTCAATTTTTCAATAGAAAAATAATTCGGTGGAAATTCAAATCCACGCTGACGTTATGATGACGTCATTAATCAGATTTTTCAATAGAAAAATAAATGAATTAATTTGGTTTATTGATTTATTTGAATTTCCAAACTTCAAACGCTTATAACTTTTGTATTTTAACTCCGATTTGAACGATTACAATTTCTAAATTTTTATAAAATTGAGATCTACTTAAATATGAATTTTAATTAATTTTTGAATATGAATTTTTTCTCTGTTTATATTTAATTAATAGATTCTTTAAACTTTAAACAATTATAACTTTTGCATTTTAACTCCGATTTGGGCGATTGAAATTTCTAAAAATTTATAAAAATGTGCTCTCTCTGTTTATGAACTTTATTTGAATTTTTGGATATTTTTACATACTATTTATTTATTTATTGCTATTTGCACGCATTACGAGTAGACGTTGAAGTGCCCGAAGGCTTCAAAGATGAAGTGTTGACCCAGGAGCCAGCTCAAGACCAAGATCAAGTACTTTTTGAAGGCAAGTTATGCTTTGACAATATTGATCCCATTTTGAAATTTAATTGATTTAAATTATTGCATGATAGTTTAATTAGAAAATGCTTTAATTAATTTTGGGAAATTAGTTAAATGCCAGCTTTGCACTATGACACCTTGATTATTATTTATGTGCCATGACCCCTTGTTACCCTAGTTGTGGATTATTAGTTGGACATTATTAATTTGCCAACTTGGGTAATTAGATCGATGTAGAATAATGCTTAGCCCTGCCACGTAGCCACCACATGATTTTGGATAAATGCATGTTAATATTGACTTAATGAGATATGGAACCTATTTTAGATAAGTGTCATGTGTTATTAATGTTGATGTTGATGGCACGTGGTGCATGGTAATCAACTAGGGGTTTGATAAATAGATTTAGACCGGGGCATGTGGTAAGAATGATCGGGTGGGCCAGTTGTGGCACCGGGGAAGTTGATTTGGTTCTTCGGGTAGTCTTGCCCTGATCACCCTAAGGACTTAACCTTGCAAGCCTTTGAACTGAGTCAATCGTGCAACCACATGACCGGACTGGGACGGTCCTAGTTGAGTAAGTTACTAATAACTTGCATGTGATACCTCGGGTGTCAACTACACCTTTTGTGTAGCTTGAAAGGGGAGCGTACCAAGGCTACGGCATGGTACCCGTCCAACGGTATGTCGGTCCCTACTTCGCCTCTATTAAGTGAAGGGATGGTGTATGGCAAAAACCGAAAAGGTTCACTTGTGTAGTTAGCAGTTTCTGAAAGGCTTTGTTACAATCACTCGCCTTCGTGGTGTTTGGCTGTATCTTGTGGGTAAAGTGCATAATTTCTACAGAGTGTAAAATCTATTTGAATAGCCGTGTCCGCGGCATTGGACATTGCTCGAGAATTACAGTCAAGGGTTAAACTTTCATGAAAACAACCCGGACTTGGAAAGTTTGATTGGGTTTAATGATGACGTTGATGGAAATATGGATTAGGAAAAGGAAAGGTGTTTACTTAACTCCTGGAAAAGTTATTGATACTATATTGCTTCTACCGCTTTCGAATCTATTTATGTTACTTGTTGTTTACTGCAAATGAACCATGAAACATTCTGTCGGGACCCGAATTTGCAAATCCGGACCCTCTGCGTATTCAGCACTAGTCCAGGAACGCGCTAGTGCACACAGTCTTAACAACGGTAAATATCACAATCATACCACTCGATACTAATAAAGTACTTTAATTAAATAGTCAAACTGGTTGCTCGACCTCATGGTCAAGTTACAAATATACGCCACGCATGGCGAAACTTATTAAGAGAGAAATAATAGCAGCGGAAAATGAAATAACTTCGTGGCGCCATCCAGTATACCACAGGCAACTGACTGGGCTCGCTCCCTAAGTAGACGGTTCCTCTTGGAGCTCCTCCTCCAAAGCTGGTGTAAACTCCTCTTCAACTGGTGTTGTATTGTGGCAAGGGTGAGTACTTGGTACTCAACAAGTCATGCACAGAATGCAAGCTAATATACTACATGCATGGCTTAATACCAAGGAATAGCTCAGGGTATATTTGCAGTAAAACAGCATTTGACAAGTAGCATAAGTAGATTCGAAAGCAATAGAAGTAAGTATCAGATCAATAACTTTTCCAGGAGTTTAATCAACATCTTTCCCATTCCTAATCCACATTTCCATCGACATCATTGTTTAACCAAACCCCACATTTCAAGTCCAAGTTATTTTCAAGAAAGTCTAACCCTTGACTGTAATCCCCAAGCGATGTCCCATACCGCGAACATGGCTATTCGAATAGATTTTACACTCTGCAGAGGTTATGCACTTTACCCACAAGATACAGTCAAACACCACAAAGGCGAGTTCCCGTAACAAAGTCTTTCGGAAACTTCTAACAATACAAGTGGTCCTCTCCGGTGTTGCACACTAACCCTTCCCTTAGCTAAGGCGAAGTTTAGGCCAACCAACCGTTAGATGGGTACCTGGCCGCAGCCCCGGTACGCTCCCCCCGTACAACTTACACAAAGGGTGTAGTTGACATCCTGAGGCTTGGGCTCACACTCGCACGGCCATGCCTGACACGTGGGCCCTTTGACACGCGGGCCCCGCGTGTCAGAGACTCGCTTCCCACGCGCATGCGCGCGGACGCGCCTAGGGTACGCGTGGCATGATCGTGTCCGTTGATTTGAAATTCAACGACCGCGATTAGATCTAGGATTTACGCGTTTAAAATTGGACGGTTGATCTGGTCCGTTGGATCTAGATCCAACGATCCAGATCCAATCTAGGTTCTACGGGTTCGGAAAACACGTGATCTCACCTCGATCGCACGATCAAGATCGGACGGCGCGCAGAGCTCGCGAGGGCTGATGGCGGTGCGGTGGTCGGGGACGAACGGAGCTGGGGAAGGCGACCTTTGAAGCGGCATTGCGGTGCTCCTCCGGCGAGATGGGTTCACGGTTCAGGCGCGTCTCGGCGAGGGGGTTTTGGATCCGGGCTCGGTGTCGACGGAGCAGCTCTGGATACGGCGGGAGACGGCAGAAACCACTATGGAGACCCGACCAACTCCGGCGAGCAATCGGGCATGAACGGCGGTGGTTTGGGCTAGGAGAGCTTGGGCGAAGGGGGCGCACAGAGGAGGGGGTTTTCGGAGGCGGCGCGGGGCTTTAAATGCCCTCGGCATGCGCGCGTGGGGCGGAGCCCTAGGCCCACACGGCGGAGCAATCCGAGCCGGATTCGGCCGGGGAAGACGACGCCTCCACCGTCCACGTGGCGCGATCCACGGCCACGATGGCCCGGCGCGTACGGATCCGGATCGGGTCCGATCGGACGGAGCGGCGCGAATCCTGATCGTTGGATCCGTATCCAACGGTCCACGGGGATTAGGGTTGGGACGCGGTTCGACCGAGTCGGCTGGTTCGGGTCGGACTCGAACTCGAGTCCGACTCGGGCTCGGTCGGATGAACAGTAACCGACCCGGTTCAAAATTCCAGCGATTAAATAATTCAAATAATTCCCAGAAATTCATTTAATTCATTAAAAATAGCAAAATACTCGGAAAAATTGCAGAAAAATTCTGCAAAATATTTTAGGGCATTTGGGACTCAAATAAAATATTTTCAACAAAATTTTATTTGCAAAATTAAATTCTTTAATTATTTCAGAATGGCATAAATTCAAATAAATTCCAAATGAATCCAAATAAATTCCAAAAAATTCCAAAAATTCACCAAAGTTCCAAATCACACATGAATCTAAGAAAAGCAAAATTTTGGGGTGTTACACATTCCTTGTACTAAGCCATGCATGTAGAATTTTAGTTGCATTCTGTGCATGACTTGCTGAGTACAAGTACTCACCCTTGCCACAACACAACATCAGTTGAAGAAGAGGCGACGCTAGCTTTGGAGGAGTATTAAGAGGAGCCGTCTAACTGGGGAACGAGCCCAGTTAGTTGCCTGTGGTACACGAAGTTATCTTATTTTTCCGCTGCTGTTATCCCTTTTAATAGGTCTTCGCCCTGCGAGGCGTATTTTTGTAACTTGACCTTAAGGTCGAGCAACCAGCTTGGTTAGTTAATTAAAGTACCTTACTATTTCGCTGAGTATGATTGTGATATGTACCGATGTTGGACTAGTGCTGAAAACACAAAGGATCCGGATTTGCAAATTCGGGTCCCGACACTAGGGACCTTAAGGATTAAATCCTGGTGCCGTCTCGCAAGTAACTATCGTGAGAACCACACGCCGTTTATGGGCCGGCTTAGCCAAGTACTTGTGTATGACTAGGGGTATTTAAACCACGTGCACTCGGAGTTCATTGAGCTTTGTAGAGCGTCGAGGAAGGTCCGCGGGAATTCCTCAAACATTGTGGAGTGTCGGGGAATATCCTTCGAAGTCCCTCGAACTTTGTGGAGTTAGGGATGTTCAATAACGGGTGTACTCCTTGGTCCACACACACGGAGCATTGTGCACGCGGGATCAAAGGTCATAGTCACCCGGGTGGTTTAAATGCACTACCATGCATACTGGAAAATGGTTTTGTCACGTTCACCTCAGCCGGCACATCAAAGGAATTGTGCTCATAGCTTGGCTTACGAGTGTGGCGTGTCGTGTGGGTAAAGTCCTACCTCTGTAGTGTTTAAACTATTCGAATAGCCGCGTCCATGGTCAAGGACGATTGCTTGTTGTCGTTAGCCACCAGGCGAGTATTAAGGACTTGGTAAGATGGATGGTGTGGGAAAAGTCTCATGAGTATCGGAGTACTCATGGGAGGTACTTCACGAGTATTGGAGTACTCGTGGAAGGAGCCTCGCGGACATTGGTGTATCCGTGAGCGTTGGTGAACATGAGCGTTGGACTCGTGGTTCGGAAAAATGCTTGGAGGCATGAGGAGGATATGATTATATATGATGATATTACCTTATGTATTAGATTTTGTGAATGTTTACCAAATAGCAAATTTCAATCTATACAAGTCTATGAATTTACTAAGTATTGCTTTATGCTAAAATCCCCTATTACCTTCCTTGATGTATCAACCGCATGTAAGTACAATTCAATGTATGACTCATACTATTGTGCGAGTACACCTTTGTTCTCAATCGATTGCCCATTTGCTCCAGGTGAGATTGAGATGCCGCCCGAGGATCTCTATCGGGTTGACGTTTCTGACTCTAACATTTAGAGGGTCGTTCTTCACCCCCAGCCAGTTGCCTGAGGGTTGGGGCATACTACGCTGGACACTACTTTTGTCGTTTACGTTTTATTCCGCTGCTTGTTAATGTAAACTTTATGTATGTCATTATGAACTACGGGATCACTTTTTGTATGTAAATATAACTGTTTAAGTTTCCGTTAATGTGTATGAGATGTGATCCAAACTATTATGCATTGTCGCGCATGTTGGTGAACTTTCCTGGGACCAACACGAGCATATATGCGAGACACCCGAGGTTCCCTTGATTCACTTGAGCTGTGAGATGCAACTGAGTGAATTAATGGAGTCCCGCGGACGGGTCCCCACACTATCTTTGGCTGTTCCCAATGTAACACAGCTTCTACCTTGCTTGGGTCAACTGCAACTCCTTCTGCGGTCATTACATGTCCAAGGAACTCTACCTTGTCCTTCCAGAAATCACACTTGCTGAACTTGGCGAAGAGTTGCTATTCCCTCAGTTTCTCCAAAACTAGCGTCAGGTGTTCTGCGTGCTCTTCCCTTGTCTTGGAATAGAATAAGATGTCATCTATGAATACAATAACAAACTTGTCCAAATATTCCATGAAGATCTTATTCATCATATTCATATCATAAGCTGGCGCCTTCGTCAGAACGAAGGACATAACAGTGAACTCGTAATGTCCGTATCTTGACAAGAATGCGGTCTTCGGAATATCCTCTAATCGGATCTTTAACTGATGATATCCTGATATCAGATCTGTCGGGGATTGAGTCATTTACCACAAAGACCATTTTGCCCCAACGCCCCAAGGGTCGCCGACCATACAAGACCCACGGGCAATCCAGTGCTCGGGCGACGAGCTTACTAGTCCGCCCGGATGATGCCGAATGATCGTCTATGAGCACACTGGGCAGGTACGAGCATCCGGGCTCGGTAAGCTATACGGATGCTCAGGTGGATGGTCGGGGGGCCCGGTCAAACCGCCAAGAAACAGAGTGGCAACCAATCCATCGAGGATCCAGGAAGGATGCACCAGAAATTCAAAAACAAGGAGCCAATCAAGGGCTCCGGATCCTGAGTGCGACAAAGGCGGGAACATGGCGTAATCATAGGGGGTGGTTACCATATATTCGGTATAGGATCTTGTATTTAATCCCCCCTGCTACCTGTAAGAGGGGGGACTCCTTTTTCGTATATCTTAAACAAAATACACTGGAGTAGGGTTATTATCTCAGCAACGAGAGGCTCGAACCAGGATAAACACTATGTGTCTCCCTCATTCGCGCATTGCTCGGACGCAATCCCACTCGTACGAGGGGACCCCTGTTGATCCCTCATTCAACAAGTAAGCTCTGCGGGAGCCCGTTCTCCAATCGTAGACAGCTGGCGCCGTCCGTGGGGATCGACAGTTTGATCTCCGTTCGAGAGAGGAATCCCCGAGGATGTCGAATTCGGGAGATACTCGCAGTTTCTATGCTTTCAACGATGTTGAAGATGATGACATGTACTACGCCGGCGATGGCGTGGTCGGTGTGACCGGTCCAGCAGGCCACACCGAACTCGGAAGCTTTACTTTGGAGTATGAAATGCGAGGACAGACCCTTGGCTCCCCGCGCATTCCCCTCGGTGACACCGAGGATGACTATGACGGACTCTAAGATGGTCTGGACATACCAGATCGTGTCGAGTTCGATCGCGAAATAGCTTCTCAATGAGACATGATGATGTCTCCCTCACGTTCATCTCACTCTCGCCACGTTAACATGGCCGGAAGCCGTGTTGAACCCGAGGTAGAATCCTCGGGGGCTGCTAAGTGTGACCGTTATGAAGCAGACAGGCATCGCCTGGAGGCATCCTTGGGCAGGACCTTGGTGAGCATTCGTCGCCAAGCACGAGAGAGGCGGACTTCCAGGGAAAGAAACTCTTCCTAGAGAAGCTCTCGTGGCTGTCACACTCCCGACTGCGTCCCGATGCGTCGCCAGAGTTCTCCGCCGCCCGTCCTCCAGAACAGGCAGCGTCTGCAGGCTTTGGCGGCGGTCGTGCGCGACCTCCGCAACTTTCCCGACCAAGTGGATCTGGAAGTGGTAGGGATGGTTGTGGCTGAGGATTTATAAAAACTCACCGCAGACCTAAGGATCTCGGATCCATCTCGTAATCAGGGTGCTCGGAGTGTTTCCCGGGACCGTCGAGAATGCACTCCCGTCCGCTCGCACAGGGACGAGTCTAGGAGCCATTCTCGGAGAGTGCTGACGACCAATCCGGTCCGCGAGAACGCACGGAGTAATTCCCGAGCACCCTCGGGGTGTCAGGCGTACGTCCACCTGGACTACGAGCGTTCCAAACAATTCACGACCAAACGGTCGTCAACGCACCGTCCTCATGAGGTCTTCTCCCGGCTTGGTCCGTGTGCCGAGCAGTGGGTGGGAGATGCTCGTAACGACCTTCGAGATCGACGAAACCACCGCGAGACCCCGAATTTCGGGTGTAGGGCCTACACATGCTCCCTTCGGAATGTCATGTGGTCGAGCAAGTTTAAGCCCAGGCATATTGAGAGGTTCAATGGGACCCAGAACCAGGACAAATTTCTCTCGATCTACAACGCCGCGATCTTGGCCGCAGGAGGTGACGAGGGAGTAATGGCAAATTACCTCCCAATGGTCTTGGACGGGGCCGCTCGCACTTGGCTCTTCAATCAGAAGGAAGGGTCTATACGGTCATGGAGACAGCTCAGTGCAGCACTTCGAGCAAACTTCCAGAGTTGCTACATTCGCCCGGGGAAGGAGCGCGACCTTGAGCACCTGATTCAAACGGAGGGCGAGACTTTGCGACAGTTTGTCCAGAGGTTCATCCCAGTCCGGAACTCAATCCCGAACATATCGAACGAGGCTATCGTCCTAGCCTTCAAGTTCGGATTACAGGACGTTCGCTTCACGCAGGACCTGGAAATCCACCCGGACATGACGGCCAACGAGCTCTTCCATATGGCCGATAGGTACGCCAATGCCGACGAAACCGTCTAGTGGAAGAAAATGCTGGACGAAGGAAAGTTACCACCTCAGCCTGGGTTAGAGGTCTCCACCAGCAAGAAAGGTTCCAACTCCGTGGACAAAAAGATCAAGAAGAAGAAAAAGAAGCAACCCTCGCCGGGTATGGTCGCCGCGGTGGAGCAGCAACAGCCTCGAGCATCCCAGCCGCAGCGCTGGAGTTTTAACGCTCGGAGAAGAGGGCAATAGTACGAACACCGCGACCACCAAAGCGAGGGCGATCGGGCGGCACGACAGAACAATCTCTACTGTCCACTCCATCAAGCGCACGAACACAGCCTACGAAACTGTCGGACATGGACCTACCGCCTAGAGCAATTCTATAGCGGCAAAGGTCATATGCCATCGCTCTCGGAGCTAGGTGAAAACAGCAAAGGGAAGCAACCAGTTGAGGACAAGGACGATGACATGGAGTACCAAGAGCCCCAGAACCACATCGCGATAATATTCGGGGGCTCCTCCGCATACAAATCTCGCTGAGATTTGAAGGAGGCCGCGTAGGAGGTACACCATGTTACCCAGGGTAAACCACCCGTCCAGCAACTCAAGTGGTCCGAACTACCTCTCACATTCTCCAAGGATGATTGTCCGCTTGGAATGACCAAGCCACAGAAGCTCCCAATTGTCGTGAGGCCGACAATCAGCAACACCATTGTGGGCTGAGTACTCATAGACTCCAGAAGCTCCTTAGACTTAATTTCTGCCAAGGTATTGGACGAGATGCAGATCCCTCGTTCCAAGATCAAGAGCATAGCGATTCCCTTCTTTGGGATAGTCCCGGGCACCTCGATCAAACCTTTAGGCCAAGTCGTTTTGCCTGTCACCTTCGGTAGTCCGAGCAACTTCCGTACGGAAATGATCACCTTTGAAGTGGTTGACTTCGAGTCGGCCTACAATGCCATTCTTGGCAGGCCGGCTCTAGCCAAGTTCATGGCCACCACACAACATGCGTACCAATGCCTGAAGGTTCCTGGACCTAATGGAGTCATAACCGTAAAGGCGAGCCATAAGTCTGCATTAAATTGCGACGAAAGGGCGTTAGACATGGTCGGGCAACTGCCTGCGCGCGGTTCCGATCAAGAGCCGAAGCACTCATGGCCTAAAGTTGCCCTCCAGCCTAGAGGAGAGACCAAGGCTATTCCACTCAACGAGTCGGAACCCACCAAGGTCGTGCATTTGGGATCTTCCTTATATCCTAAATAGGAACTCGAGCTCATCACTTTCCTCCGGGAGAATTCGGATGCGTTCGCCTGGGAACCATCTGACATGCCCGGTGTCCCAAGGGAAGTGATCGAGCACAGGCTAGCAGTCCAACCTGATAAAAAGCCAGTGCGACAAAAACTCAGATGATTTTCCCCAGAAAAGCAGGCGATCATCCGGGAAGAACTCGACAAGCTCCTCAAGGACGGCTTCATCAGAGAAGTCGAGCATTCATAATGGCTGGCCAATCCGGTCATTGTCAGGAAGAAGGGGGGCAAGTAGCGCATATGTGTCGACCACACAGGTTTGAACGCCGCATGCCCAAAAGATAATTACCCGCTGCCTCGCATTGTAAGACCCTCACTTTTATGCTACAACGCAAACATAAAAGCAAGGTTCTAATGTGTATACTTTGCTAGTCCCATGATCAGTAGCTAGCACGCAGAAACACAATTTGGAATCACAACCATACAAAAGTTTCATATTTTATTACAGCGAAAGTATTGATACAATATGACCGACAAGGTCGACTGAACATAGCAAAAGAATCAGATGACTTGTAGTTTGTCACATAATCCACAGGCAACTGACAAGGTAAAGCCTTAGGAAGAACTGTCGTTAATAATCCCACAATCCTGCGTCAAAGTAAAGTTCATCGGACATACCTGCATCTTCACCTATAATCAACAATGATAGCAAGGGTGAGTACATTTCGTACTCAGCAAGACTTGAGTTGTGTGTTTGGAATGCAGGCTGATTCTAGAATAAAGCGTCTACAGTTAACTTTTGCTTGGAGCCAAATTGAATTATTAAATACTGAATAGTAGAGTGAAAGCAAAATTGTAAAAGTAAATATACAGAAAAGTAATAAGAAGAGATAGATAACTCACAGCCCTTCATGAATAAAATGTAACAAAATACCCACATCCCTTCGTGAGAGATAAAACATCCAGTCCCATCATATGAAATATTATCTGAAGAATAAACTTTTGTCCACACAGGGCACAACAGCTGAATTCAACGTTGCCAACGTAATGTCAAGTATTGAATCATCTGTAAGGGTAAGCTCACCAAAACATTTTATAAAACACAACTAACTTAGTGTGGGTTCACCAAGTCGTCCATAACCGTGGACACGGCTAATCGATTAGTTTTAGACTCTGCAGAGTTTGTACAGCTTTACCCACAAGAAATGTTCTCCCTTTTTGCTAGGCCATTAACACACTTCCTTTGGTGTGCCACCAGAGAGTTCATTACAAAACTATTCAAATACTTGGACCTTAACTTTGCACTGGCCCAATGACGTTACCCCTGACTATGATGGAAGCTAAAAAGGTAAAAGTAATTCTGGAGTCAGTGACCCACCAGGAATAATAAAAGTAATTCCGGAGTCAGTGACCCACCAGGAATAATAAAAGTAATTCCGGAGTCAGTGACCCACCAGGAATAATAAAAGCCCCAAATCATAGCCAGGCGTACACCGTTACAACGGCAGATGCCAACACCTCGGTGATGACACCTCCCTTGAGCAAACCTATATCCGGAATGCCCGTGCTACAACTGCCTACCAATGTGCAAAGCTAATTCCCAAATAATTTAATAAGTTAAGACTGTCCCAGTCCAGTACTTGTGGATGTACGGTTATCTTGGATCACGGGACACCATGTACGGTCCTTAAAATGACATGGGCGATAACTCCACCCTAGCTACGTACACATTAAAACATGTACATCCGGCTATTGCCAATAATCACCCACGTCGAAATCATAGTTTTATTTTCAGAAAGAATATAATATCAAAAATCACAATGTTCCATCAGGTTCAAGATTAAAGTTCATCATGTCCAAAATTTTAGTTTCGTTGCGAACAGTATAACCCGCTGTTCGTATTCCCAATCTAAAGCAGGACTAAGCATATGCAAGTAATAATCGAATATACCCACTTTGTGTTGGGGAACGCGGTATGCTACACTAGCACAAATTAAAATTTCTACCGCAAACCAGAAAAACTACTCGCAAGAAGGGGATCATAGATCTATTACCACTAGACGCGCAGTTGCGGAATCCTACGCACATCCTTGTAGTGGATCGTTCTCGTCGCGGATCGTCCTCGCCACGGATCGTCCTCGCCGCAGATCGTCCTCGCCACGGATCGTCCTCGCCACGGATCGTCCTCTCCACGCCGCAGTAGCAGCAGCGTCACCACAGCAGTCCACACGTCCGGGGATGGAACGTCGTGCGTCGGTGTGCAAGCACCGGGTTGCTCGGCAGGGGCAACGAGAGGAGGTGGCTAGGGTTTCTGGCGAAACACCTCTAAACCGCACGAAAGTGTCTTTTGCGTCCAGCCTCCTCCCCTCCTTATATAGCCACGAGGTGAAACCCTAGGCAGTCAGGGCCCATCTACGCGCTAAGCCCACGAGGTCCATTAATTACGGATCCAATCCGAATTAATGCGTCCCAGCCCGTTAAGTGTGTGACCCTGTAGGTTCATGCGCATTTGGACATGGATTCGAAAAACCCTTTTTCTAATCCAATAATCGATAGCGGCTCCTTGCAGAGCATGCCAACTCCCAAACGCATATGATTAAAGTACTGATGTAATAATCCCTTTGCCAAACTATATGAAGATCGAACTCAAGGCGAGAAGCATGTCATCCTTTGACAGTTCAATACATCTCTTGTATCTGTGATATATTAATAAGTTGTGATTGACTTCTCAATCATGGCATGGCCATGCACTTCCTTAATCATATCACACGAGTAGCCTAGACATATATCTCCGTTACATTGGAGTGGCAAATTCCATCTTGACTGCTCACTTCCCTCTGCATGTTTCATAGTAATCATGAAAGCTACCTTTATAACTATCCGGTTAGGAAATAGTGTTTGGTAACCCCAAGGTAAACTATTACACATGTAGGGAATATGACAATCTGTCGGGACCCGAATTTGCAAATCCGGACCCTCTGTGTATTCAGCACTAGTCCAGGAACGCGCTAGTGCACACAGCCTCAACGTTGGTAAATATCACAATCATACCACTCGATACTAATAAAGTACTTTAATCAAATAATCAAGCTGGTTGCTTGACCTTATGGTCAAGTTACAAATATACGCCTCGCAGGGCGAAACTTAATAAGAGAGAAATAATAGCAGCGGAAAATAAGATAACTTCATGGCGCCATCCAGTATACCACAGGCAACTGACTGGGCTCGCTTCCTAGTTAGACGAATCTTCTGGGAGCTCCTCCTCCAAGGCGGGTGTAGACTCCTCTTCAACTGGTGTTGTATTGTGGCAAGGGTGAGTACTTGGTACTTAGCAAGTCATGCACAGAATGCAGGCTAATATACTACATGCATGGCTTAGTACAAAGGAATAGCTCAGGGTATATTTGCAGTAGAACAGCATTTGACAAGTAGCATAAGTAGATTCGAAAGCAGTAGAAACAAGTATAACCTCAATAACTTTTCAAGGAGTTTAGTAAACATTTTTCCCAATCCTGATCCACATTTCCATCAACATCATTATTAAACCAACCCAACCTTTCGAGACCAAGTTATTTTCAAGAAAGTCTAAACATTAACTGTAATTCCCGAGCGATGTCCAATACCGCGGACACGGCTATTCGAATAGATTTTACACTCTGCAGAGGTTATGCACTTTACCCACAAGATGCAGTCAAACACCACAAATGCGAGTTTCCGTAACAAAGTCTTTCGGAAACCTCTAACAGTACAAGTGGTCCTCTCCGGTGATTGCACACTAACCCTTCCCTTAGCGAAGGCGAAGTTTAGGCCAATCCACCGTTAGACGGGTACCTGGCCGCAGCCCCGGTACGCTCCCCCGTACAACTACACAAAGGGTGTAGTTGACATCCTGAGGTCCCACAAGTACGTTATTAGCAACTTATTCAACTAGGTCCGTCCCATTACAGACATGTGGTTGCACGTTTGACCCAGTTCAAAGGCTTGCAAGGTTAAGTCCTTAGGGCGAACAGGGCAAGACTACCCGAAGAACCAAACCAACATTCCCGGTGCCACAGCTGGCCCACCCGATCATTCTTGCCACATGCCCCGGTCAAAACTATTTGTCAAATCCCAGTTGATTACCATGCACCACGTGCTATCAACATCACATGATACCTTTCCAAAAACAGGTTCAATATATCATTAAGTCAATATTAACCTTTGATTGTTCAAATCATGTCACGAGCACGGAGCAGGTCTAAGCGATACACTACAACGATCTAAAATCCCAGGTTGGCAATTTAGTAATGTCCAACTATTTAATCCTCAACTAGGGTGACAAGGGATCATGGCACATATGTAATAAACCAAGGTGTCACACAGCAATTAGGCATTTATCTAATTCCCTGGAATTAAATAAAGTATTTTCTAATTGAACTAGCATGCAATACATTGAATCAAAATAGATTTCAAAATGGGATCAACATGGTCAAAGCACAACTTGCCTTCAAAAAGTACTTGCTCTTGGTCCTGAGCTGGCTCCTGGGTCAATACTTCTCCTTCGAATCCTTCCGGCACTTCAACGTCTACTCGTAACGCGTGCAAATAGCAAATAATAAATAACCAGTAGACAAAAAGTGTCCAAACAACCAAATAAAGTTCATAAACAGAGAGCATAATTTTATGAATTTTTAGAAACTGGAATCGTAGAATTCGGAGTTGAAACGCAAAAGTTATAAGCATCCAAAGTTTAAATAATCAATTAAATAATATTACAGAGAAAAACTTTAGTCCAAAAATTAAATAAAATTCATCATTAGGTAGATCTCAATTTTATACAAATTTAGAAATTTGAATCACTCAAATCGGAGTTAAAACGCAAAAGTTATAAGCGTTTGAAGTTTGAATCAAATTCTGAAATCAATAATTCGAATTAATAAATCATTTTCTTTTTCGGAAATTAATTATTGCGTCAGCAAGGACACGTGGCAGCCTCTGATTGGGCGGCTGACGTCAGCCAGTCCACGGGCTCAGCCCACGGCTCGGCTCGGGTCCATCGTGGACCCGGTCCACGGTTCACGTGTCTCTGACATGTGGGACCCCACGGGTGACGTCATTGCTGACGTCAGCGGGGACTCACCATCAGGCCGTGGTGGGACCCACTGGTGTTGTCATTGCTGACATCACCGCAAGGCTAGGTGGCCCGACAGTGGGCCCCCATGACGTCAGCGTGACGTCATGGTGCGGTTTGGCCGCGTCGCTGACACGCGGGCCCGGCGTGTCAGCGTCACGCACACGTACGGCGCTGACCGTGCCGGTCCAACTTCCTCCCACGTGGCGCAATCTCGCCCGTTGATTTGAAAATCAACGGCGCGGATTAGATCTAAGGTTTACGCATTTGGAATAACGCGGTGAATTTGGGCCGTACGATCTAAATCGGACGGTCGAGATTGGATCTAGTGCGGTGCATCGCGGGCTACACGATTGGATCTAAGCCGTTGGATCTAGATCCAACGGTTGAGAATAGATCTAGGATTTGCAATGAAAATATCACACGGCGACGTGGCCGAACGTGGGCCGTTGGATCTTGATCCAACGGTCCAGATCTAATCTGGAGGGTTCGGGTTTTGGGAACACGTGGCTTACCGTGGCCGTTCGATCTTGATCCGACGGTGCACGGAGCTCGCGGGTTGTGATGGCGTTGCGGCGGAGCTGGGTGGCCGGAGGCGGTGACGAAGACGAGCCCGACGGCGCTTGGGGGCTTCTCCGGCGAAGTGAGTTGGCTCCACGGGTGCGGCTTGACCTGAAGACTCCGGATCTGGGCTCAACGGCGGCGGAGGACGGCGGACGGCGGCGGGGCGAGGCAAGAACCGTGGCGGAGGAGGAAGCTAACTACAGCGAGCAATAGTGGGTCGACGACGGCGGCTAGGGCTAGGGCACTTGGGGCAAACGACGCGGATGGCAAAGGCGATCCTCGGGCACGCATCCGGGCATTAAATACCGGCCCAAACGCCGAGATCCCCGCGGAATCCGCGGCGAAGCCGGTACGGGCGGCGGAGTCCGTCCTGGACACGGCGAGGGCGACGTGGCACGCGCTCGGCCGTTGGATCAAGATCCAACGGTTGCGCGGGTTCTGGCTCGGTCTGTCTCGGGCGAGCTGGCTGGCTCGGTCGGAGCCGGGCTCGGGTGACGTGGCTCAATCGTGGCCGTTGGATCAAGATCCAACGGTCACGCGGTTAGGGTTCGGGTCGGACTCGAGTCGGACTCGGGTTCGGGCTCGGTCGGTTGAACAGTAAAACCCACTCGCATTTTCCAGCGATTAAATAATCCAATAAATTCCCAAAAATTCATTTAATTCATTAAAAATAGTAAAATACTCAGAAAAAATCCAGAAAAATTCTAGAAAATATTTTAGAACATTTTGGACTCAAATAAAATATTTCCAGCAAAATTTTATTTGCAAAGTTAAATTCTTTAATTATTTCAAAATAGAATAAATTCAAATAAATTCCAAATAAATCTAAATAAATTCCAGAAAATTCCAAAAATTCACCAAAGTGCCAAATCACTCATGAATTTAAGAAAAGCAAATTTTTGGGGTGTTACACAATCTCAGGTCTAAGGATCATACATCTACTATGTATGAGATACACTGATGACACATAAGAATGTAACATTCTCGCAGTGTCCCATTGTGGGTCTATCTAACACATGTTCTTCAACATGCGTCCACAATGTATTGATGATATCTCCATATCCCATGATCTATGAAACATGATCATCGAACAATACACGTGCTGATCTATTCATCGTTGTCCTATACGATGATATCCGATCAGAGATATTTATCGAATTATATCAATAAGTAAAGAGCTTCATAAACAAGTCACACACTTGTTGATCAAAACAATGATATACATTCATTGGACCAATAATCATATTATTATTCATAAACATAGTCATGTTACAATCTTTCATATGATTGCCTCAAGGGCATAAACTAACACTTTGTGTATCCAACAATAATCTAGGGTTTCATCTATCACTACTGATTAAGGAAAACCATCAATGAAGGTTATATCTACCATTCTTCCCGTAATATAGCAGTGTATATAAAATATAGCATATGCATGCAAATTTTAATTTAGTTCTTCTTGTTAAAGGAAAAATAGGATCTACATGAGTGCTTGCCTTGCTATCCATTGTTTTCAGTGACGGAGTTGAAGACGTGATCTCGAAGTTGTTGATAATGAAATCCGAGATGTCGGATTCTACACGCCGTATAACGGAAAAGATACAAATAGCAAGTAACAATTTCAATAAGGGCAAAAGGAAATCAGATGGAAAATCAAATATAAAACATTACATCAAACAAGCATGGTTGGTTGTGATTTCGTGCGTGTATATAATATCTTACGTTGTGACCTTTATTGTTATTACGGTATGGGTTGAACAACACACATCATTTATTCTTTATGAATTATTTCATTTTATTTTACGAATTCAGGAAGCTAAGATTGTAAGATTAAATATACTAAAATGTAACTACAATTTACATAATTCAACTTATGCATATGCATCGATATTACAAATCTCGGGATTCATTTCTCGTAGGGTCATGTCTTTAATAGGATTCAGATGCAAAGCAAGTTATAATAGAATTACTTCTTTATAATGAAACAGTCTAGCTTTAGGATGTATTCTAAGGCTGATACAATAGGTATTAGCGTTTATTGGTGATACAAACTTCATAGTCATTGATTTCTCAAAGTTTGTTCATTCATATTACGCACTTAAGTAATGTTAACGCTTAAGCTTATTGAGACAACAAGATTTATATGTATTACATAATGAAATGAGATTACCTTTTCCTAATAGGATAGTCTATATTTTGGAGAGCACTACTAAGCTAATTCCATGGATTTTAGGGTTTGGACGAGACATCATATTCGTCGTTGAAAAAGCTTATGTAGCATTATAAAGTTCACGTTACACGAAATCGGCGGGAAAGTGAAGCGAATGATTAACACTTAAGGATTTTGAAAAAGCTGGATTTAGATGGAAAGAAGGTTATAAATAAGATATTTTTCTAGAATATGGTAATATACACTTTGTAGAGTGTTTCTAAACTGATTTTACAAGTGCTAGCATATAGACGATTTATTTTATTAACTGTTGAAATAGTCTAAATGATCACGATGGTAACGCTAATCGGATCAAATTTATTAAATTAATCTTCTAATTCATGAACTAGGGGATTAAAATAATCAATAGTATTTACTATTCAACTTTGGGTCGTAAACCAGACAAGCTAAATAAGTTGTCATCAAGTTGGCCAGGTGCCATTTCTTATAACCATATATCATGTTAAACTAGTGAAATCTTGCATGAGGATTTAAACGCATATATGTTTATTTTAGGACAAGGTTTAGTTTAATTAATTTCTACTTAATGAACTGGAGATTAGATGTTAATTATACATTCAACTAGTTGGTCTATGTAAGTTGGCAAATATATGAACAACTACACAGTACCCATACGCAAGAACAAT
This sequence comes from Rhipidocladum racemiflorum, assembly GCA_036346355.1. NCBI lineage: Eukaryota > Viridiplantae > Streptophyta > Magnoliopsida > Poales > Poaceae > Rhipidocladum > Rhipidocladum racemiflorum. The sequence continues at coordinate 34,279,117 of CM070585.1, forward strand.
AGCACACAGAGCAATCTAGAGCATACCATCCGAAGCTTATAAACATCCATCAACCTAGGACGCTTATTTATACGTTATGCTGGTTCCACGTATCATTCAATTAAGAGAGGCTAAATAAGATCACACATACATGTTTGTATATTTAAAATAGTTCCTTAAGGCATTAACAAATTAGCTAGAACCAAGCCCACTATACTATGACACTACGGTTATGTGTTAGTGTACAATTGACTGAAAGTGTCTATAGCCAGTATACTGAATAGCAGTTATTGCACTATATAATCACTTTGTAATAGTAAACAAAATAGAACACCGGACTACAATCTAGGTTCTGTAGACCACTAAGCAATTAACATAGAAACTAACCAGGGTGCTTGTGTTACCTTTAGATGGGGACACCAGTCAGGAACAGAACTGGAAGCAAACAATGGGACTTCCTCCAGTACTGTGGCACCACGACCGGAGCTCCATGCGAGCATGGCTGCCGGTAGTGCAAGCATAGAGGGCTACGGGTGATACTAGAAATGGAATGCTGGGACATAAGCTTGCACCTATCGTCCTTATATAAGTGCAAGAGGCAGTATTGCCAAGGTGTGAACGAAGAGGAGAAGTGGCGGCTGGCTTGGTGCTGGAAAGAAGATTCATGAAGACCATTGCCGTGGCAGTGAACCAAGCCTTTGCCTCTTGTCGTGGCAAAGAAAGAGGCAGGGTAGAAGTGAGCCACGACTCTCTGTTTGGTGCTTCAAATGCATGCATAAGCTTAGTGCGGTGCTTCAAATGCATGCATAAGCTTAGTGCTTTGAACAGCTATTAGGGTATATGCCTGGAGGCGGTGCTGCTAGTTTGAAGGGAATATGAATGACGGCTGGTCTTTGCAGTCTTGTCTGAAGGAGCAGGCGCTGGAAGGTGCTTGCGGCTACGCTCTGGTTCTTTCGACAAAAGGTGGGCAGTCAAGTGTTGTGGTGGTCAAGCATATGGCAGTGTAATCAATTAGTAACGTCTTGCCAAGTTAGAGGATGGGCAAAGTCGGTGCAGCATTTAGCTGTGTTCATCCGGTCCGAGTTTGACCCATAAGGCAGCTTATTAACTAGTTAGAATGTCATTACCGTGGCAAGAATTGGCAGGGGGTGAGACAGTGAAGTTTCTCAGCTTGTCTGGTTCCAGAGGATTCGGCTGGTTAGTGCTCTGCCGAAGGAACAGAGAGTGATGAGGAAAGACAGAGAAGTAAGAAAATGGCAAGTGAGCTAATGCATTAAATGAACTCCACTCGGCAGCTAGCAAGGAAAATGAAATTGCATTCCTCTCCTCTGGTCGGCTGGGATCAATTAATGGGGTGGGCCCACTTGAGAGCAAGGAAGGCTAATCAAATTTTCGGACAGCATGGGACACATCAAGTTGAGCATTTATCCGAACGGTCAAATCACCTCTAGAATTTTTGTTACTTTTTGTGGAGAGTCCTGGATAAGCTTTCTACCCCCAGTAAAATTTTGGAGATAATATGACCTACGGTTTAATTATAGAAATTCTGACAATGTTGGATGCACAGGAATTTATATTCGGAAAAGTATTTATCAGATAGTCTAAACTAGCTTATTAATTTTTCACATTTTTACACAACGTCTAAATTAGTATCAGGGAGCTACCATAAAAATTTCAAAGTTACATTCATAGTATTTATTTTCTAAGAATTAGTTTACTATGTTTTGCAGATTTTCAGGATTGGAAAGATTAAATAAGAATAAATAGTAAAACCAGTTATTTATTTTTGAAAATTTTCTGGAATAAAGGTAAGGTTACTTAGAGCTCATGGTAGAAATATTAGATGCTGGAAAGCTCTACGTTTTTCTCCAAAAATCTGACATGTACTTGGTCAAGGATAAGCCTCTACAATTAATTTATCTTATCAACTTGCAAAATGATTTCACATTTTACTTTTGACAAGCCAAGGGTGTCTTCTAGGGTACTCCAAGGTTATCCAAAATTTACTATGGTAATTTTAATCTTTTACTATTTTACCATTTTATCTTTTACTTCTTCTCTTTTTACCAATTCACTTTTCAATGAAGGAAAATCAATAAGTGATTTTAAAAATTCTAAAAATATGTTTATTCAAAACTAAGATCATCTTTAAATCTCATTTTGTTCTTTTGGAAAAGGATTTCAAAATTGAAGTTACTTGTTTACTATAATTCAAGAAAATGTAGTGGAATTAATAAGGGTTAAATGGAATTCTTGATTCCAATCAAAATTCCTAGTTGATTTTATTTTTAAACCTTAGATTTTCCTTTTTCTTATTTTTCAAAATGTTGGGATGTTACACGCATAGACCAGTTGGTCGATGCAACAGCGGAATCCCAGTTGATGAGCTTCATGGATGCTTATTCGGGATACCATCAGATTAGTATATCGCGTGAAGACGAAGAGAAGACTTCCTTTATTACTCCATTTGGAACATTCTGCTACATGACCATGTCCTTCGGTCTGAGGAATGCTGGAGCAACCTTTCAGTGCCTCATGCAGAAGACTTTCTCAGATCAAATAGGTCGGAACCTGGAGGTCTATGTGGACGACATAGTCGTCAAAATCAAGCTCGCTCCAAGTCACGTTACCGACCTAGAGGAAACATTTGTAATCTCAATAAGCATCGAATAAAGTTGAACCCAGAAAAATGCGTTTTCGGTGTAAAAGTAGGCAAGGTGCTCGGCTACATGGTTGGTCCACAAGGCGTTGCAGCAAATCCGGAAAAAATTGAAGCCATTGAAAATATGAGGCCTCCCACGTGTGTGAAAGAGGTACAGGCCTTAACTGGTCTGATGGCCGCTCTGAGCCGCTTCATTTCCCGATTAGGAGAGCGAGTGTTACCTTTCTTCAAAGCCATGCGCAAGCACGATGGCTCATCTGGACAAAGGAAGCTAATCGTTTGTCAAGGCCCCACTTTCCAAGAAATTCTGGGACATCCGGAGTATCCGGATCAACATCCGGAATGTCCGGATACAACCCGGAAGGTCCGGATATATTGTTCGGAGTATCCGGATTAGCCTGACCGAGCGCCTCAACCCGGAGTATCCGGACTAATTGTCCGGAGTGTCCGAGTTAATGTTACCGAAGACCTCAACCCGGAGTCTCCGGATTAAATGTCCGGAATGTCTGGATTGTGTGGGGGTTTTGTGTAAAAGTCCTATTTCGTGGCTTCCATTCCTCTCTCCTACTCTCCACTTGCTCTCCACCCCTCCCGTGCTCTCCTCCACCCCCAAAACTCCTCACCGGTGAGCTCCCCACCAGTCGGCGACCTCCGTTGGCTCCTTCCCCGGTGAGCTCCTCTTCCTCGGCGCTCTCAAGATCTTCTTCAAGCCGGCGTCTTCCTCCTCCTACCCGGCTTCCCCTCCTTCTCCTTCCCTTCCCTTGAGGTAAAGACCTCTCTTGGAGTCTATTCATGGGATTCTTGGGTTCTAGGGCTTTCATGGGGTTGGATGTAGGGTTAGGTTTGTAGATTTGGGGTTGGGGTTGAACTTTGGGAATGTTAGGGTTCTTGTTGAGGTTTTGGTTTGGGGTTGGTTTAGGCAATGTGGGATGCTAGGGTTAGAGATCGGGGGTGAGTGATGCTCTCTTAAGCTTTAGATTAGGTTTGGTTGGAGGTGTTAGAAGTGAGCCCCGATCGTCGTGGTTTGGACTTAGCTTGGAGCTTCTCTGGCTCGACCACGTGTAGGAAAGTCGTAGATCGGGTCCCCGTGGTGCCATAGGACTTGGCGGCACCTCGATCCGTCGAGTCATAGGGTGAAACTCGCCAGGTCCGGAGTGTCCGGACAAAATGGTCCGGAGTGTCCAGGTAAGCCGGACTGTCTGGATAAAATGCCCAGACTGTCCGGGTTCACCTGGTCTGTCCGGCTTGTGTTGGTCTGTCCGGTTGCGTCGTTTCGTAGGGGGTTTTCATTCTAGTTGTTTTCATTGCATTACATGCATCTTATTGTTGCATTACATTCGTGTAGAGAACGAAACCGCGGAGGGTGATACCGCCGTGGTCGAGGGAGTTGCCGAGGGGCAAGTCGCTGTCAGTCCGCGAGCAGAAGATCAAGGCAAGCACCTAAGCATTTTGAACCATAATTATATTCTATTTTTGTGAATTAACTGCTTATTGGTTGATTAAGTGTTGCATTAGGAATTGAAATGTGGGATAGGTTGGATCCTATCTGCTGCATGTACCCTTCCTATTGTTGCTTGTTGAACACCTCCTTTGGAGCTAGATTATGGGTACTAATTGTGTCATGCTTAGTATGCTTAGAAGTCGGGTTTGGGCCAAGTGGTGGAGGGTTCCACTGCTTGAGGTCTTACACTTTACAGTTTACAGAACGGCTTGTTTATGGTTATGTGGTGGAAAAAGGTATAATTGGAGACCGGTCGGGAGAGCTAGACATTTGGGTAAGGAGACTCAACTGTGGTAGTCCCGCCTGAATCAGTTAAGGACCGATCCGATGTTTAACCGTAGCCGAGCACACTTTGGTTGATCGTATGCCGGAAATGGGCCGGTAAAGCTATTCTTTCATCGCATGCCGTCCGATGGGGCATACACCTCATGTGGTTGGACGTGGTTGAGGGCGGGGCTTAGGCCGGCTCTCGAGCGCCAAGCTGGGCTTGGGGCCGCTCGAGGGGGTGCTAGGTTTCCGGACTGCATGAAGATATCCCCAACAGATTGGTATGGATGAGAAAATGGTTGACACGAGGTTCTTCGTGGCACGTGTCGTGCGATCAATGCTTCCCTGCAGGGTTAATTAAGCGATTCGAATTGCCGCGCTCTCGGATATGAGCACGCTTGGTTACATGTTACTACACGTAGTAATAACTTGAGCTGAAGTTCGCCTTTGGGCTTGAGCTCGAAATTGATATGAGGTCACTTGTTTGGTTATCATTAAGTATTGAACTCCACTCTAGAAGTAGGTGCTAGTACAACTGCTTAAAAATTGTGAATTGAATAGTAGTGCTAATGAATCAACAAAGTTAAGCTTTCCGCACTTTTAACTACAGCTGATTTCCTTGCTACATCCAAATGCATATCCCTTGTCTGTGTCGGTCGTATATGGACCACGGGTAAGACTTGCGAGTACCTTCCGTACTCAGGCTTCTGCTGTTGTGGTTTTGCAGGTGAGGATCCGGACGGATGTGAGTTCTGTCCGTATTGCCTCTCGGTGACCGGGCGAGGCACCGAGTAGAGGCTTACTCCGCCGTCGCACGCGCCCGGAAGTGTTCAGAGGCAGAACACTTTCGGAGTTGTTTTACTTTTGTCCAGTTTAGTAGTGGGGAGTCTACTTTTGTTGTATTGGATGTTTAAATGTGCTATGTTTCGCTGAACTCTTGGTTGCCTTCACGCAACTTTTAATATATTTGTGTCTCTTTAGTGAATTGCCTGTTTCTGATTGTTGGTGGTTGTCGGGTGTGGTTTTGTGTAGTTGGGGCTTGTTGTTGGGTTTGTGTAACACCCCAAAATTTTGCTTTTCTTAAATTCATGTGTGATTTGGTACTTTGGTGAATTTTTGGAATTTTCTGGAATTTATTTGGATTTATTTGGAATTTATTTGAATTTATTCCATTTTGAAATAATTAAAGAATTTAATTTTGCAAATAAAATTTTGTTGGAAATATTTTATTTGAGTCCCAAATACCCTAAAATATTTTCGTAATTTTTCCGAATTTTTCTGAGTATTTTGCTATTTTTAATGAATTAAATGAATTAATCGAAATTATTTTAAATATTAAATCGCTGGAAATTCGAGTTGGGTCAAGTATCGTTTCATCCGATCGAGCCCGAGTCGACTCGTGTTCGAGTCCGACCGAGCCCGACCGCGCTCGTGGTCGCCGAACCCGTCATTGGAACCCTAACCGCGTGACCGTTGGATCTTGATCCAATGGCCACGATTGAGCCACGTCACCGAGCCCGAGCCCTAGCCCGACCGAGCCAGCCAGCTCGCCCGAGTCCGACCCGGACCCAAACTCGCGCACCGTTGGATCTCGATCCAACTACAGGCGCATGCCACGCCACTCCTAACCGTCGCCACGGGACTCGCCGCCGCGACCAGAGGACCTCGGATTCGCTGCGTTTACCACGCCGAGGGCCCTATTTATTGCGCCGCCACCCGTGTTGGGATCGCCGCTTCATTGCGCACCCGTAGCCCTAGACAACGTCGCCTGAGCCGCCGTGGTTGCGCCGCTAGAGCTCGCCGGAGTAGGGAGAAGGAGCCGCCGCGGTTTTCGTCGAATTCCGCCGCCGTCCACCGTCCTCCGTCGCCGTTGACCCCAGATCCGAGACCGGGAGGTCAAGACGCGTCCGGGAGTCCAACTCACCTCACCGGAGCGCGCCCGAAACGCCGTCGGCTAGGTCGTCGTCCCCCGCGCCGGTGACCCAGCGCCGCCGCTCGCCATCGCCGGACCTCGAGCTCCCTTAGCCGTCGGATCTTCATCCAAGGGCCCAGATTGCGCCACGTCATTCCCCGGTGAGAACCATGTGCGATTCCCAGATCCGTTCTCAACCGTTGGATCTAGATCCAACGGTCCAGATCAAACGCGTTAACCCAAACGCGTGAGTCCAGATCTAATCTGGGCCGTTGATTTTCAAATCAACGGCCGAGATTGCGCCACATGTCGGGAAGCCTGACCGCGGGCCGCACGTCGCGTGACGCCGACACGCCGGGCCCGCGTGTCGGCCGGTCAAATCGCACCATGACGCCACGCCGACGTCATGGCGGGCCCGCATGTCGGCGGTTGTCCCGGTGGCCGACGTCGACAATGACGCGTCACAGCGGGTCCCACTGCTGGCCGTGGTGAGTCCCGCCGACGCCAAGAATGACGTCACGAGGGGACCCACCGCCGATCTCACGTGGCCGTGGGACCGGTCCACGCAGTAGACCCGAAAGCGTGGACCAAGTCCATGGACCGGTGGCGTTAGCGTACCAATCGAGAGGCTGACACGTGTCGGTGACGCAATAATTAATTTCCGAAAAGAAAATGATTTATTAATTCGAAATAATGATTTCAGATTTTGTTTCAAACTTCAAACGCTTATAACTTTTGCGTTTCAACTCCGATTTGAGTGATTCAAATTTCTAAATTTGTATAAAATTGAGACCTACCTAAATATGAATTTTATTTAATTTTTGGACTAAATTTTTCTCTGTAAAATTATTTAATTGATTATTTAAACTTTAAATAATCATAACTTTTGCATTTCAACTCCAAATTTGTGATTCCAGTTTCTAAAAATTCATAAAATTATGTTCTCTCTGTCTATGGATTTTATTTGGATGTTTGGACACTTTTGCCTATTGTTTATTCGTGTATTTGCTATTTGCACGATTTACGAGTAGACGTTGAAGTCTTGGGAAGGATTTGAAGGAGAAGTATTGACTCGGGATCCAACTCAAGACCAAGAACAAGTACTTTTTGAAGGCAAGTTGTGCTTTGACCATGTTGATCCTATTTTGAAACCTATTTTGATTTAACCTATTGCATGCTAGTTCAATTAGAAAATACTTTATTTAGATTTGGGAATTAGATAAATACCAATTTGCTGTATGACACCTTGATTACTTAAATATGTGCCATGACCCCTTGTCACCCTAGTTGTGAATTACTAGTTGGACATTATTAAATTGCCAACATGGGTTTTAGACCGTTGTAGTATCTTTGCTTAGACACACTCGTGCTCATGACATAATTTTGGACAAACAAATGTTAATATTGACTTAATGATATATTGAACCTGTTTTGGAAAGGTATCATGTGATGTTGATGGCACGTGGTGCATGGTAATCAACTGGGGGTTGATAACTAGTTTTTGACCAGGCATGTGGCAAGAATGATCAGTGGGCCGGTTGGCACAGGGGATGTTGATTTGGTTCTTCGGGTAGTCTTGCCCTGGTCACCCTAAGGACTTAACCTTGCAAGCCTTTGAACTGGGTCTAACGTGCAACCACATGTCTGTAATGGGACGGACCTAGTTGACTAAGTTGCTAATAACGTATCTGTGGGACCTCAGGAGGTCAACTACACCCTTTGTGTAAGTTGTACGGGGGAGCGTACCGGGGCTGAGGCCAGGTACCCATCTAACGGTTGATTGGCCTAGACTTCGCCTTAGCTAAGGGAAGGGTTAGTGTGCAATAACCGGGGAGGACCACTTGTATTGTTAGAAGTTTCCGAAAGACTTTGTTACGGGAACTCGCCTTTGTGGTGTTTGACTGTATCTTGTGGGTAAAGTGCATAACCTCTGCAGAGTGTAGAATCTATTCGAATAGCCGTGTCCGCGGTATTGGACATCGCTCGGGAATTACAGTCAAGGGTTAGATTTTCTCAAAAATAACTTGGTTTGGAGAGGTTGGGTTGAATTAATAATGATGTTGATGGAAATGTGGATTAGGATGGGAAAGATGTTTGTTAAACTCCTTGAAAAGTTATTTATGCTTTACTTGTTTCTACTGCTTTCGAATCTACTTATGATACTTGTTAAATGTTGTTTACTGCAAAAATACCTTGAGCCACTCCTTTGTATTAAGCCATGCATGTAGTATATTAGCTGCATTCTGTGCATGACTTGTTGAGTACCAAGTACTCACCCTTGCCACAATGCAACACCAGTTGAAGAGGAGACTACACCAGCTTTGGAGGAGGAGCTCCAAGAGGAACCGTCTACTTAGGGAAGCGAGCCCAGTCAGTTGCCTGTGGTATACTGGATGGCGCCACGAAGTTATTTGATTTTTCCGCTGCTATTATTTCTCTCTGAATAAGTTTCGCCCTGCGAGGCATATATTTGTAACTTGACCATAAGGTCGAGTAACCAGTTTGACTATTTAATTAAGTACTTTATTAGTATCGAGTGGTATGATTGTGATATTTACCGATGTTAAGACTGTGTGCACTAGCGCGTTCCTGGACTAGTGCTGAATACACAGAGGGTCCGGATTTGCAAATTCGGGGTCCCGACAGAGGTGGTATCAGAGCCATACTGACCGTAGGCTCAACCCTAAGCTAGAATGGTCGTAGTGAGGATAAAACCTATTTTCTAAAGCTAAAAATTTGTCAAGATAAGAAATGACGTCTCGACTTATCCCATTCTTTCTTTTCTTGTCTCTTGCTGAATTTTCCTTACCTTGTCACGATTTAAAAATTTCGAGTTCTTACGTGAGCACTCTTGTGACAGATGGAGGGAGAGTTCAACTACATCGATTTGGAGGTTGGTCACGCCGCGGAACTTTGGCATATGCTTCAGACTCTCGGAGATTTTGAGAAGCCGCAATACCAAGTGGAAGTGATCAGACAAGCAGGATTGATCAAGGCTTGTGACGTGAAGATTGAGGTACCTGCTAGGAAGAAGGGCCCAGGCAATCGCCCGATACACTGCACTGCCAGGAGGTCTACAATGCAGATGGGTATCCAAGAAGTATCACGACGAGCAATGCGACACATTACCCGTATCTATGCCAGAGAGTTGGAGAGCACGGTGTTCCGTTATCACCCGCGCAGCAATAACCTTCTTGACCCGAAGGCGATTCAGGATGAGGATGCCATGGTTACACAGTTGGCACGACTTGTTGTCGCCCAGGAGGATGTACTTTCGATGATACAAGCAAGGAGCTACTGAAGGCCCGCAAGGAGATCACGGAGAAAAGCAGATGGCGGGAAGCTCAAGAGTATGTGTCACACCTTCTGCGAAGGATTGACGAGTTGGAGATGGCTTTATACGGACCGTAACTAGAGCCGATGCTCGAGCTACACGAGCCGATCCGGAGGAGTCGATCTCAATGATGACATCGCTTCTTCGACTACCACAGATGGCACAGCTTGCGGACATGGCAATCGTTTCGCCGCCTATGCCGCAAAGATCCGCACCAGGCCGTGGAGGTTTTCTCGATGAGTGGCGTAGGTTCTATAGTGAGACTCCTTCGCCGAGTCGCGTCATAGAATAAAGAGTCACCCTTTAGGCGTTAGACTCCGGTGTTAGTTCGATTTGGATTTTCATTGTTTCTTTGAGTGTGCAGTATGTGTTGCAAGGCCCTTAGGCATTGTAAGCAACCATACCAAGTTATTAATATCAATAATAAAGTTGGACCTTAAAGTTACACCTTTCGCCCCGCATAAGTTCCATATTACTTGTCTATTCTTGATTCCCCCTCATCTCTAAAACTTAGAGCAAATCAATAGATGGTAAACACCATGAAACTTTGGAAGCAATGGAAGTGGTTCTCGCCCAACAGAAACCCCAATGATGGAGCACCAGCACCGCCAGTTGATATGCAGAATTTTGGAGCATTTCTTGCTGCTCAGACTCAGTTGATGCATGCTATGATGCAACAAATGCAACACGTCACAGCTAATCAAGTCAATCAGGGACAACGCCAGAATACAAGACTGTCAGAGTTCATGAGGACTCACCCACCCACTTTCTCCGGGAATGCCAATCCATTGGAGGCCGATGATTGGTTAAGGTCAATTGAGAGGAAGCTACACATAGCTCAATGCATAGGAAATGAGAAGGTACTCTACGCTTCTCATCAGTTGGAAGGAACAGCCGCCGAATGGTGGGAGAACTTCTGTGCCACGCAAGAGAACCCTCAAGATATCACTTGGGAAGAGTTCACAGCTGCATTCCGTCAGTATCACGTGCCAGAAGGAATCATGGACCTTAAGAAGGAGGAGTTCAGAGCACTGAAGCAAGGTAATCAGCCAGTGGCCGACTACCTGAACAAGTTCACACAGCTAGCACCTGAGGATGTAGCGACAGATAAAGCCAGACAGTCTCGTTTTATGAAGGGACTTAACTCATGAATACAAGTAGGACTGATCACCCACACCTTTCCAGATTTCCAAGAGTTGGTGAATAAGGCACTCTTTCTTGAGGACAAGCGCAAGTAACTGGATGAGAATAGGAAGCGCAGGATGCAACAAGGATCACGCCAGGAACGCATAGCGGCCTCGAGAGTTGCACCAAATCAGTTCTTGATTTAAGCCACAAAATGCAACAAGGACACCGTCACGGCACCAAGACACGTCAATCGTAACTACTGCACCCGGCCCCGCTTAGAAACGCCGCTCCAGCAAATGAAGGAATAGTGAGACGCTGCTACAAGCGCAACGAGCCAGGACACTTTGCCAACAGCTTGTCCAAGAAGACAGCGAGAGTGACCCGATTCGCTTCAATCTAGGAACCACCCCGCTAGGACGCCAAAGACCAGGAACCACATCCCAGACCGTGGTGAGAGGCCGAGTCAACCATGTCACCGCAGATGCACTGCAGAATGCTACGGACGTCGTACTGGGTAAGTTACTTGTTAACTCAGTACCTGCAACAGTTTTGTTTGACTCTAGAGCTTCGCATTCGTTTGTTTCGCAAGGCTTTGTGCTAGAAATGATTTGGGGATTTCAAGACTTAAGTGCATGCTTTTAGTTCAAACCCCTGGTTCCGAACTCCGAACGAAAGTAGGATGTTCTGGGGTGAGAATACTAATAGATGGAATAGAGTTCCTAGCGAACCTTATAATTTTGGAGACCCAGACCTTAGACGTTATTTTGGGAATGGACTGGTTATCCAAGCACAAGGCTGTATTGGATTGTGGACGAAGGACTATCTCAGTTGAGAGCCCGTGTGGAAAGAAAGTGGAATTTCAAGCTACTGCCGTTAGAGAAGGACAGCTTGATGGTTAACTTGATACCAAGGCAATCGGCATAGAGGATGTCTCAAGAGTGAATGAGTACCCGAGATGTTTTTTCCCGAAGATCTACCTGGGTATGCCGCTTGACGAGGGACATAGAGTTTGTGATAGAGCTTGTACAGTACAGCACCAATAGCAAAGAGACCCTATCGGATGTCCACCGAGGAGTTGGTAGAGATGAAGAAACAAATGGAAGAGTTAATGGAGAAAGGATTTATCGAGGCCAGGAGCTCGTCGCCGTGGGGAGCACCAGTTTTGTTTGTCAAGAAGAAGGACGGGAGTTTCGGGATGTGCATCGACTACCGTGCACTCAATGAAGTCACCGTGAAGAATAAGTACCGTTACCCAGGATTGATGATTTGTTTGATCAGTGAGAGGAGCCGAGTTTTCTCCAAGATTGATCTCGAGATCGGGATACCATCGATTGAAGATCCGATCGTAAGATATTCAAGACTGCATTCTCGTCAAGATATGGACATTCACGAAGTTTACAATTATGTCCTTTGGGTAGCGAATTTAATGCGCCAAAGATATTTCATGAATATGATGAATAAGGTGTTCATGGAATATTTGGACAAGTTTGTCGTCGTGTTCATAGATGATATCCTAATCTACTCCAAGACAGAGGATGAACATGCCGAACTCTTGAGGCGAGTTTTGGAAAAGCTGAGGGAACAGCAACTCTTCGCCAAGTTTAGTAAGTGTGATTTTTGGAAGGACAAGGTGGAGTTTCTTGGACATGTAATGACCGCAGAAGGAGTCGCCGTAGATCCAAGCAAAGTAGAAGCTGTGTTACATTGGGAGCGTAGAAGGCGTGACCCAGATCCGGAGTTTCCTTGGAATGGCAGGGTACTGCCGCCGTTTCATTGAAGGCTTTTCGACAATTGCAAAACCTCTTACGCAATTGCTGAAAAAGGAGAAGAAGTTTGCATGGACGTCAGAATGTGAGAAAGGATTTCAGGAGCTGAAAAAACGATTGACATCAGCACCGGTGTTAGTTCTACCGGATGTTGCTCAAAGCTTTGATATTTATTGTGACGCATCGCGCCAAGGACTTGGATGTGTGCTGATGCAGAATGGAAAGGTCGTCGCTTATGCATCAAGGCAGTTGAGGCCGCATGAGGAGAATTATCCGACGCATGACCTAGAGTTAGCTGCCGTAGTGCATGCCTTGAAGATATGGCGTCATTATCTGATTGGAAACAGATGTGAAGTTTACACGGATCATAAGAGCCTTAAGTACATATTCACCCAGTCGGATCTGAATATGAGGCAAAGGAGATGGTTAGAGTTGATCAAGGACTACAATGTTGGAATCCATTACCATCCCGGAAAGGCCAACGTAGTTGCCGATGCCTTGAGTCGGAAAAGCCATACTGTGAGCATGTTGCTAGCCACAAGTCAGGATGAGCTATGTGAGGATTTCCAGAGAATGAAGATTGAGGTGGTACCTAGCGGATTCTTGGCCGCATTGGAAGTAAAGCCTACCCTAGAGGACCAGATCCGGGAAGGATAGAAGGATGATGACAAGATCCGCAGGATTAAGACCATCAAGGAGGAAGGCAAGGCAGAGGACTTCAAGTTGGATGAGCAAGGCACGTTATGGATGAAGGATCGGATTTGCGTGCCCAACAAGAAGGAATTAAAGCAACTGATTTTGGAAGAAGCCCATGACTCCAAGTATTCAATTCATCCTGGAAGCGCCAAGATGTATCAGGATTTGAAGGAAAGATTCTGGTGGCCAAGCATGAAGCGTGAAGTTGCCGAGCATGTTGCATTGTGCGATGTATGCCAGAGAGTCAAGGCAATGCATCGAGACCAGCGAGGATTACTACAAATTACTGAAAATACCTGAGTGGAAGTGGGAGGAAATCGGAATGGATTTCATTACCGGTTTGCCTAAGACTCAAGGAGGTTATGACTCCATATGGGTTATAGTGGATCGTTTGACCAAATTAGCCCATTTTATCCCCGTGAAGACCACCTACTCGGGAGATAAGTTAGCAGAGTTGTACATGATCAGGATCGTCTGTTTGCACGGAGTGCCAAAGAGGATTGTATTGGACAGAGGTACCCAATTTACCTCAAGGTTTTGGAATAAGTTGCATGAAGCCATGGGAACCCGTTTAAACTTCAAGATGACTTATCATCCACAGACGGATGGACAGACCGAAAGAGTCAATCAGATTACGGAGGATATGTTAAGAGCATGTGCATTGGCTTATGCTACCTCTTGGGATAAGAGTTTCTTTGTATGCCGAGTTCGATTACAACAATAGTTATCAGGCTAGTTTACGATGTCACCTTTGAGGCCTTTGTATGGTCGACCCTGTCGGACGCCATTGAACTGGAATGAGACAGGTGAACGCCGTGTCTTTGGGCCAGATATTCTTCAAGAAGCTGAAGAACAGATTGCTATGATCAGGGAGAGATTAAAGATAGCCCAATCACGACAGAAGAGTTATGCTGACAACCGTCGCCGAGACTTGAGTTTTGAACCAGAAGATTTTGTATACCTCAGAGTTACGCCGCTCAGAGGAGTTAAGAGGTTCCATGCCAAAGGAAACCGCACCCGTTATGTTGGACCATTTAAGATTTTGAGTCGCAGAGGCGAAGTTGCTTATCAGCTGGAGTTGCCACAGTCGTTAGCAGGAGTACATGACGTATTCCATGTGTCTCAGTTGAAGAAGTGTCTCCGAGTTCCTGAGGAACAGACACCGCTAGAGTCAATTGAGTTGCAAGAAGATTTGACTTACAAGGAGCATCCCGTAAAGATTCTAGACACAATGGATCGAGAGACCAGAAATAAGTCAACCCGTTTCTGTAGAGTTCAGTGGAGCAATCATGCAGAGAGCGAAGCGACTTGGGAGCGCGAAGAGGATTTGAGGAAAGAGTTTCCAAACCTATTCCTTTAGTAAGCCCTGAATCTCGGGGACGAGATTCTATTAAGGGGGGGAGGTTTGTAACACCCCAAAATTTTGCTTTTCTTAAATTCATGTGTGATTTGGTACTTTGGTGAATTTTTGGAATTTTCTGCAATTTATTTGGATTTATTTGGAATTTATTTGAATTTATTCCATTTTGAAATAATTAAAGAATTTAATTTTGCAAATAAAATTTTGTTGGAAATATTTTATTTGAGTCCCAAATACCCTAAAATATTTTTCAGAATTTTTTTGGAATTTTTCTGAGTATTTTGCTATTTTTAATGAATTAAATGAATTACTGGAAATTATTTTAAATATTAAATCGCTGGAAATTCGAGTTGGGTCAAGTACTGTTCATCCGACCGAGCCCGAGTCAGACTCGAGTTCGAGTCCGACCCGAGCCCGACCGCGCCCGTGGTCAAGCCGAACCCGCTCGCTGGAACCCTAACCGCGTGACCGTTGGATCTTGATCCAACGGCCACGATTGAGCCACGTCACCAAGCCCGAGCCCGACCGAGCCAGCCAGCTCGCCCGAGTCCGACCCGGACCCAAACTCGCGCACCGTTGGATCTCGATCCAACGGCTGTGCGCATGCCACGTCACCCTAACCGTGTCGCCGCCGGACTCCGCCGCCGCGACGGAGAGGACCTCGGATTCCGCGTCTTTCACGGACGCCGAGGCCCTATTTATTGCGCGGCCACCCGTGTCGGGATCGCCGCTTCATTGCGCACTGTAGCCCTGAACAACGCCGCCGAGCCACCGTGGTTGCGCCGCTAGAGCTCGCCGGAGTAGGGAGAAGGAGCCGCCGCGGTTTCGCCGACTCCGCCGCCCACCGCCCTCCGTCGCCGTTGACCCCGGATCCGAGACCGGAGGTCAAGACGCCGTCAGAGTCCAACTCACCTCACCGAGCGCGCCCGAAACGCCGTCGGCTAGGTCGTCGTCCCCCGCGCCGGTGACCCAGCGCCGCCGCTCGCCATCGCCGGACCTCGAGCTCCCTCAGCCGTCGGATCTTCATCCAAGGGCCCAGATTGCGCCACGTCATTCCCCGGTGAGAACCACGTGCGATTCCCAGATCCGTTCTCAACCGGTCCAGATCAAACGCGTTAACCCAAACGCGTGAGTCCAGATCTAATCTGGGCCGTTGATTTTCAAATCAACGGCCGAGATTGCGCCACGTGTCGGGAAGCTTTGACCGCCATCGGCGCACCGTCGTGTGACGCTGACACGCCGGGCCCGCGTGTCAGCGGCTTGGTCAAACTGCACCATGACGTCACGCTGACGTCATGGCGGGCCCGCATGTCAGCGGTTTTCCCGGCCGCCGGCGTCGGCAATGACGTCCGGCCGGGTCCCACTGTCGCCGTGGTCGAGTCCGTGGCGACGTCAGCAATGACGTCACCCGAGGGGACCCACCTGTCAGTCTCACGTGAGCCGTGGACCGGGTCCACGGTAGACCCGAGCCAAGCGTGGACCAAGTCCATGGACCGGCTGACGTTAGCAGACCAATCAGAGGCTGACACGTGTCCAGGCTGACGCAATAATTAATTTCCGAAAAAGAAAATGATTTATTAATTCGAAATAATGATTTCAGATTTTGTTTCAAACTTCAAACGCTTATAACTTTTGCGTTTCAACTCCGATTTGAGTGATTCAAATTTCTAAATTTGTATAAAATTGAGACCTACCTAAATATGAATTTTATTTAATTTTTGGACTAAAGTTTTTCTCTGTAAAATTATTTAATTGATTATTTAAACTTTAAATAATCATAACTTTTGCATTTTAACTCCAAATTTGACGATTCCAGTTTCTAAAAATTCGTAAAATTATGTTCTCTCTGTCTATGGATTTTATTTGGATGTTTGGACATTTTTTGCCTATTGTTTATTCGTGTATTTGCTATTTGCACGATTTACGAGTAGACGTTGAAGTGCCGGAAGGATTTGAAGGAGAAGTATTGACTCAGGATCCAACTCAAGACCAAGAACAAGTACTTTTTGAAGGCATGTTGTGCTTTGACCATGTTGATCCTATTTTGAAACTTATTTTGATTTAACCTATTGCATGCTAGTTCAATTAGAAAATACTTTATTTAGATTTGGGGAATTAGATAAATACCAATTTGCTGTATGACACCTTGATTACTTAAATATGTTCCATGACCCCTTGTCACCCTAGTTGTGAATTACTAGTTGGACATTATTAAATTGCCAACATGGGTTTTAGACCGTTGTAGTATCTTTGCTTAGACACGCTCGTGCTCATGACATGATTTTGGACAAACAAATGTTAATATTGACTTAATGATATATTGAACCTGTTTTGGAAAGGTATCATGTGATGTTGATGGCACGTGGTGCATGGTAATCAACTGGGGTTTGATAACTAGTTTTTGACCGGGGCATGTGGCAAGAATGATCAGGTGGGCCAGTTGTGGCACAGGGGATGTTGATTTGGTTCTTCGGGTAGTCTTGCCCTGGTCACCCTAAGGACTTAACCTTGCAAGCCTTTGAACTGGGTTTAACGTGCAACCACATGTCTGTAATGGGACGGACCTAGTTGACTAAGTTGCTAATAACGTACCTGTGGGACCTCAGGAGGTCAACTACACCATTTGTGTAAGTTGTACGGGGGAGCGTACCGGGGCTGAGGCCAGGTACCGATCTAACGGTTGATTGGCCTAGACTTCGCCTTAGCTAAGGGAAGGGTTAGTGTGCAATAACCGGGGAGGACCACTTGTATTGTTAGAAGTTTCTGAAAGACTTTGTTACGGGAACTCGCCTTTGTGGTGTTTGACTGTATCTTGTGGGTAAAGTGCATAACCTCTGCAGAGTGTAGAATCTATTCGAATAGCCGTGTCCGTGGTATTGGACATTGCTCGGGAATTACAGTCAAGGGTTAGATTTTCTCAAAAATAACTTGGTTTGGAGAGGTTGGGTTGAATTAATAATGATGTTGATAGAAATGTGGATTAGGATGGGAAAGATGTTTGTTAAACTCCTTGAAAAGTTATTTATGCTTTACTTGTTTCTACTGCTTTCGAATCTACTTATGATACTTGTTAAATGTCAAGTTTCGCAAAAATACCTTGAGCCACTCCTTTGTATTAAGCCATGCATGTAGTATATTAGCTGCATTCTCAGGCATGACTTCTTGAGTACCAAGTACTCACCCTTGCCACAATGCAACACCAGTTGAAGAGGAGACTACACCAGCTTTGGAGGAGGAGCTCCAAGAGGAACCGTCTACTTAGGGAAGCGAGCCCAGTCAGTTGCCTGTGGTATACTGGATGGCGCCACGAAGTTATTTGATTTTTCCGCTGCTATTATTTCTCTCTGAATAAGTTTCGCCCTGCGAGGCATATATTTGTAACTTGACCATAAGGTCGAGTAACCAGTTTGACTATTTAATTAAGTACTTTATTAGTATCGAGTGGTATGATTGTGATATTTACCGATGTTAAGACTGTGTGCACTAGCGCATTCCTGGACTAGTGCTGAATACACAGAGGGTCCGGATTTGCAAATTCGGGGTCCCGACAGTTTGTCTTCGTGCCGTGGTTGGTTTGGTCGTTTTGTTTTTGCTTCCGCGTTGCGTGCTTGATTGTGGGGTTCCGAGTTCATTGCCCCTTCATGCAAATTGGAATGATATCACAGCGAAACCGGTATGCGGTGATCCTGGGCGAATTTTGGGTCGCGTGCC
Organism: Rhipidocladum racemiflorum; assembly: GCA_036346355.1. Classification (NCBI taxonomy): domain Eukaryota; kingdom Viridiplantae; phylum Streptophyta; class Magnoliopsida; order Poales; family Poaceae; genus Rhipidocladum; species Rhipidocladum racemiflorum. The sequence continues at coordinate 34,297,433 of CM070585.1, forward strand.
GGGGGAATACCGGGGTTGTTGTCGAGTTATTCGAAGAGTTCTAATGTTGTTTCAGTTGGGCTTGGGTGCTAACACTGCGAGCGCTTCCGGCGATCCGATGTTAGCCTCCAAATCCGAATTGATCGACTAGACCTTCTAATAACCCGCGGACGATCTGGGCGGCTCCTCACAGCGCTGGTATCAGAGCAAGGTGCATGAAGACGAACCCAAAACTGGACAACCACTTAGGGAACTGTTTAGGATTGTCATTATACATTAGGTAGAAGTCGATTCTTTTACCCCGCCCTAGGTATATGTATGATGAGTGAAGGATACGTTGGAACCGTGCATCTCATGCCATGTTATGCATGTGCCATGCCGTTTGCATCATGAATTGTGTTTGTTGAGCATGTTAAACTTGTTGGACTCCAGAGCGGAGTGCTACAGTCTAACTTGGGTTTATGTTGTGGGTTTATTCAGTTTAAGACCTGTCCTTCTGTGGAGTCTAACTCTTGTTGTCTGACCTTGATTGGCGACATAATGAGGACCCGAGGCGGTTTGGGAGGTGATGACGGTGCTGGGCGATCACAGCTTGGCGGTAGCAATCCGCCTCCTCCGCCTAACCTTTTGGATGTTCTGATGCGGTCAGAACAGAACCAGCAGGCCACCAACCGCATTCTGGAGATGCTTGTCCAGAATCAAGCTGCTCCGGTTGGCCGTGGTGACGGACGAGGCCGACCGAACGGCTACCTGGACTTCTTGCACACCCAGCCGCCGGTCTTCTCCAGAGCCAGTGACCCCTTGGAGGCTGACGACTGGCTGTGCACGATGGAGCAGAAGTTCGCTCTCATCCATTGTGAGGACCTCCAAAAGGCTCCCTTCGCAGCGCAGCAGCTTCAGGGTCCCGCTGGAGCATGGTGGGACAATTTCTTGGTGATGCAGCCCGCCGGTCATCAGGTGACCTGGGCTGAGTTCCGTGAGGCCTTCCGGGCATACCACATTCCGAAAGGACTCATGGATATCAAGAAGCAGCAGTTTTTGGCCCTCAAGCAATTGAGCAAGACGGTGGTGGACTATTCGAGGGAGTTCAACTACCTGGCCCAGTATGCGCCGGAGGAGGTTGATACTGATGAGAAGAAGCAGAGCCGCTTCATGAATGGGTTGACGGTGAAGATGCAAGACCGACTCTCTGTGTGTGATTTCCCCGACTTCAATGCCTTGGTGAGTCGGGCGATCACTGTGGAGCACAAGATGAAGAGTCATCAAGATGAGAAGAAGCGGAAGAGGGCAGTGCAATACTCAGCGGGCGGCAGTTCACAGCGGGCCCGAGTCGTTTTTCCGCCACCGAGGGCCCCTGTCCCTGCACCTCCCCTGCCGGCTGGAGTGGCTCGTCCTCCTGCCGCTGCTCCTCGTCCCCAGCAGCCACAGCCAGGAGTCCGTGTGGTGACGAGCTCTGGGCCGGGCCCATGCTATAACTGCGGGCGTGCGGGACACTTCATTCGCGATTGTCCGTTTCCCAGGTGGGGCAACAACACCACCGCCCCACGGCCTCCGGTTACGACTGCACCACCTCCACTTCCTACGCCGAGCCGTGGTCGCGTCAACTACGTGGATGCTGAGGCGATTCCCGAGGGCGCCACTGTGCTGACTGGTACATTATGCATTGAGGGGCATGCTGCTAGGGTGTTGTTTGATTCGGGCGCTTCTCATTCCTTCATCCGCAAGGGTTTTGCCGCGCATCACCGGTTGGAAGTGAGTTGCAGCAAGACCTCATTCTTGATTGAAGCACCGGGTTCTCAAATGGTTGTAAATCAAATGATCCAAAAAGCCACTATGCAAATCCACGGGGTTTTCTTCCTTGTCAACCTGCTGCTCCTTGACCTTCATGGGATGGATGTCATTTTGGGCATGAACTGGCTCACAAGGCAGCAGGCCATTCTTGATTGCTCTCGTCGTTCCATCTCGCTCAAGGGACCGCGGGGCGACAGGTTAACCCTTGTCGGGACCCCGAATTTGCAAATCCGGACCCTCTGTGTATTCAGCACTAGTCCAGGAACGCGCTAGTGCACACAGTCTTAACATTGGTAAATATCACAATCATACCATTCGATATTATCAAAGTACTTTATTTAAATAACCAAAGTGGTTACTCGACCTTATGGCCAAGTTACAAATGTATGCCTCGCAAGGCGAAACTTATTCAGAGAAAAATAATAGCAGCGGAAAATCAAATAACTTCGGGGCGCCATCCAGTATACCACAGGCAACTGACTGGGCTCGCTTCCCTAAGTAGACGGATCCTCCTGGAGTTCCTCCTCCAAAGCTGGCGTAGTCTCCTCTTCAACTGATGTTGTGTTGAGGCAAGGGTGAGTACTGGGTACTCAGCAAGTCATGCACAGAATGCAAGCTAATATACTATATGCATGGCTTGGTACAAAGGAATAGCTCAAGGTATATTTGCAAGAAACAAGATTTGAAAAGTAATATAAGTAGATTCGAAAGCAGTAGAAATAAGTAAAGCATAAATAACTTTTCAAGAAGTTTAATAAACATTTTCCCCATCCTAAACCACATTTCCATCATCTTCATTATTAAACCAACCCACCTTTTCAAACCAAAGTTATTTTTGAGAAAATCTAACCCTTGACTGTAATTCCCGAGCATTGTCCAAAGATCGTGGACTCGGCTATTTAAATAGATTCTACACTCTGCAGAGGTTATGCACTTTACCCACAAGATACAATCAAACACCACAAAGGCGAGTTCCTCAGTAACAAAGCCTTTCTAAGCCTCAAACAACACAGGTGGTCCTCTCCGGTTCGTGCTCTACACCATCCCTTCCCTTAGCCAAGGCGAAGTATGGGACCAACACACCGTTAGATGGGTATCGGCCCACGGCCACGATACGCTTCCCGCATAATCACACAAACGGTGTAATTGACACCCTGAGGCTCCACAAGTGAGTCCTTAGCGACTTAGTCAACTAGGGCCGTCCCATTCCAGCCATGTGGTTGCAAGTATGACCCAGTTCAAAGGCTTGCAAGGTTAAGTCCTTAGAGTGACCAGGGCAAGACTACCCAAGAACCAAATCAACATCCCCAATGCCACAACCGGCCCACTGATTACTCTTGCCGATGCCCTGGCCGAAATCGTTTATCAAAACCCCAGTTGATTACCATGCACCACGTGCCATCAACATCACATGATACTTTTCCAAAACAGGTTCAATATATCATTAAGTCAATATTAACATTTGATTGTCCAAAACCATGTCATGAGCACGTAGCAGGTCTAAGCAGTATACTACAACGGTCTAAACCCATGTTGGCAATCTAATAATGTCCAACTAGTAATCCACAACTAGGGTGACAAGGGTCATGGCACATACTTAAATAATCAAGGTGTCATACAGCAAATTGGTACTTATCTAACCCCCATGTTTAAACAAAGTATTTTTCTACTTGAACTAGCATGCAATAATTTGAACCAAAATAGATTTCAAAATGGGATCAACATGATAAAAGCATAACTTGCCTTCAAAGAGTACTTGTTCTTGGTCTTGAGTTGGATCCTGAGTCAATACTTCTCCTTCGAATCCTTCCGGCACTTCAACGTCTACTCGTAAAGCGTGAAAATAGCAAATACACGAATAAACAATAGGCAAAAACATCCCAAAACTCCAAATAAAATCCATAAATGGAGAGAACATAATTTTCTGGATTTTTAGGAACTGGAATCGTCAAATTCGGAGTTAAAACGCAAAAGTTATGATTATTTAAAGTTTAAATAATCAATTAAATAATTTTACAGAGAAAAACTTTAGTCCAAAAATTAAATAAAATTTATATTTAGGTAGATCTTAATTTTATACAAATTTAGAAATTTGAATCACTCAAATCGGAGTTGAAACGCAAAAGTTATAAGCGTTTGAAGTTTGAAACAAAATCTGAAATCATTATTTCGAATTAATAAATCATTTTCTTTTTCGGAAATTAATTATTGCGTCAGCATGGACACGTGGCAGCCTCTGATTGGTTGGTCGACGTCACCGGTCCATGGACTTGGTCCACGCCGGCTCGGGTCTCAGTGGACTCGGTCCACGACTCTACGATGTCGGACATGTGGGCCCCTTTCGGGTGGCGTCATCGGCCGGCGTCGTGGGGACTCGGCCACGGTGCGACATGTAGGACCCACGGCGTCATGGGTGACGTCGGCGCTTGGCTGGATTAGCCAGCGACATGCGGCCCTCGACACGCGGGCCGCGTGTCGGCGTCTACGCACGCCAGCGTGGGCCCGGCCGACCGCGACGGTCGAGGCTTCCCGACACGTGGCGCAATCCCGGCGTTGATTTGAAATTCAACGGTCGCGATTAGATCCAGGGTTAACGCGTTGAATCTACTCGATGATCGTGGGCGCTCGATCTAGATCGGACGGTCCGGATCTAATCCTATAATAATCACTACTACGGCGCGTGGCGATTGTGAACCGTTGGATCTTGATCCAACGGTCCAGATCTAACCGGTTTGGAACACGTGAACTCACTCTCAACCGCACGATCAAGATCGGACGGTCCCACGTAGCTTCGCGAGGGTGATGGCGACGCAGCGGTGCTGCGACCACCGAGAGGCGAACGACGACGAGCCCGATGGCGTTTCGGGGTTGCTCCGGCGAGATGAGTCCTCTCTTCGGGTGCGTCTCGTCACGGGGATTCCGGATCTGGGCTCCTTCTCGGCGGAAGACGACGGACGGCGGCGGAATCGAGCAAAAACGCGGCGGAGTGGCGCTCAACTACGGCGAGCTCGCACGGCGAATAAGCGGCGGCTCAGGCGAGATGGCTCGGGAACGGAGTGCGCAAGGATGAGGGCAACCTCGGGCGTGACCAGGGCTTTAAATAGCCTCGGCGTTCGTGCCGAGACGGAAACCTAATTCTACTGCGGCGGCGGGCGGCGGCGAGTCCGGCTTCGGACTCGGCGAGACGATGACGCTCGGCCGTCACGTGGCACGATCAACGGCCACGATCGCCGCGGCGCGATCGGATCCGGGCGGATCTGGCTCGAACCGTCTGCGGATCTCACCGTTGGATCTTGATCCAACGGTTGGGATTGATTAGGGTTTTGAGTCGGTTTGATCGAGTCAATCGGCTCGGTCGACTCGAGTCCGACTCGGTTCCGACTTCGATCGGATGAACGATACTCGACCCGAGTTGGATTTCCAGAGATTTAATATTTAAAATAATTCCAATTAATTCATTTAATTAATTAAAAATAGAAAATGACTCAGAAAAATTCAAGAAAAATTCTGGAAAATATTTTGGATCATTTTGGACTCAAATAAAATATTTCCAACAAAATTTTATTTGCAAAATTAAATTCTTTAATTATTTCAAAATGGAACAAATTCAAATATATTCCAAATACATCCAAATACATTCCAGAAAATTCACAACATTCACCAATGTACCAAATCACACATGAATTTAAGAGACGCACAATGTTGGGGTGTTACAAACCTCCCCTTAATAGAATCTCGTCCCGAGATTCTGGCTTACTAAAGGAATAGGTTTGGAAACTCTTTCTTCAAATCCTCTTCGCGCTCCCAAGTCGCTTCGCTTTCTTCATGGTTGCTCCACTGAACTCTACAGAAACGGGTTGACTTGTTTCTAGTTTCTCGATCCATAGTGTCCAAAATCCTCACGGGATGCTCCTTGTAAGTCAGATCTTCTTGCAGCTCGATTGACTCCAAGGGCGTTTGCTCCTCTGGCACTCGAAGACACTTCTTTAGCTGGGACACGTGGAACACGTCATGCACTCTGTTAACGATTGTGGCAACTCCGGTGATAAGCAACCGCCTCTGCGGCTCAAAATCTTAAATGGTCCAACATAACGGGGTGCAAGTTTCCCTTTGGCATGGAACCTCTTAACTCCCCTGAGAGGCGTAACTCTGAGGTATACAAAGTCTTCTGGTTCAAAACTCAAGTCTCGGCGACGATTGTCGGCATAACTCTTCATCGAGATTGGGCTATCTTCAACCTTTCCCTAATCATGGCGATCTGCTCTTCACCTCTTGAAGAATATCAGGCCCAAAGACACGGCGCTCGCCGGTCTCATTCCAATACAATGGCGTCCGACAGCGTCCACCATACAGAGCCTCAAAAGGTGACAGCTGAAAACTAGCTTGATAACTATTGTTGTAACTAAACTCGGCATACGGCAAACTCTTATCCCAAGAGGTAGCATAAGCCAATGCACAAGCTCTCAACATATCTTCCAGAATCTGGTTGACTCTTTCGGTCTGTCCATCCGTCTGTGGATGATAAGCTGTACTGAAGTTCAAACGGGTTCCCATGGCTTCATGCAACTTATTCCAGAACCTTGAGGTAAATTGGGTACCTCTGTCCGATACAATCCTCTTTGGCACTCCATGCAAACAGACAATCCTGGTCATGTATAATTCTGCTAATTTATCTCCCGAGTAAGTGGTCTTCACGGGGATAAAATGGGCTACTTTAGTCAAGCGATCCACTATAACCCATATGGAGTCATAACCTCCTTGAGTCTTCGGCAAACCGGTAATGAAATTCATTCCGATTTCCTCCCACTTCCACTCGGGTATTTTCAGCGGTTGTAGCAATCCTGCTGGTCTCTGATGCATTGCCTTGACTCTCTGGCATACGTCGCACAATGCAACATGCTCGGCAACTTCACGTTTCATACTCGGCCACCAGAATCTCTCCTTCAGATCCTGATACATCTTGGCGCTTCCAGGATGAATTGAGTACTTAGAGTCATGGGCTTCTTCCAGAATCAGTTGCTTTAACTCCTTTTTGTTAGGCACACAAATGCGATCCTTCATCCACAACGTGCCTTGCTCATCCAACTTGAAGTCCTCTGCCTTGCCTTCCTCCTTGATGGACTTAATCCTGCGGATCTTGTCATCATCCTTCTGTCCTTCTCGGATCTGATCCTCTAGGGTAGGCTTTACTTCTAATGCGGCCAAGAATCCCCTAGGTACTACCTCAATCTTCATTTTCTGAAAATCCTCACATAACTCATCCTGACTTGTGGCTAGCAACGTACTCACGGTATGGCTTTTCCGACTCAGAGCATCGGCTACTACGTTGGCCTTCCCACGATTGTAATGGATTCCAACATTGTAGTCCTTTATTAACTCTAACCATATCCTCTGCCTCATATTCAGATCCGACTGGGTGAATATGTACTTAAGGCTCTTATGATCCGTATACACTTCACATCTGTTTCCAATCAGATAGTGACGCCATATCTTCAAGGCATGCACTACGGCAGCTAACTCTAGGTCATGTGTCGGATAATTTTCCTCATGCGGCCTCAACTGCCTTGATGCATAAGCGACGACCTTTCCATTCTGCATCAGCACACATCCAAGTCCTTGGCGCGATGCGTCACAATAAATATCGAAGCTTTGAGCAACATCCGGTAGAACTAACACCGGTCTTGGCGTCAATCGCTTCTTCACTCTGAAATCCTTTCTCACATTCTCAAGCGCCCATGCAAACTTCTTTTCCTTCTTCAAAGCTATGCGTAAGAGGTTTCGCAATTGTCGAAAAGCCTTCGATGAAACGGCGGTAGTATCCTGCCATTCCAAGGAAACTCCGAATCTGGGTCACAGTCTTCGGCTGCTCCCAATGTAACACAGCTTCTACTTTACTTGGATCTACGGCGACTCCCTCTGCGGTCATTACATGTCCAAGAAACTCCACCTTGTCCCTCCAAAAATCACACTTGCTGAACTTGGCGAAAAGTTGCTGTTCCCTCAGCTTTTCCAAAACTCGCCTTAAGTGTTCGGCATGTTCGCTCTCTGTCTTGGTGTAGATTAGGATATCGTCTATGAACACGACGACAAACTTGTCCAAATATTCCATGAACACCTTATTCATCATATTCATGAAATAAACTGGCGCATTAAATCGGTCAAAAGGACATAATCAGTAAACTCGTAATGTCCATATCTTGACGAATGCAGATCTTCGAATATCTTCTGATCGGATCTTCAACTGATGGTATCCCGATCTCAGATCAATCTTGGAGAAAACTCCGGCTCCTCTTAACTGATCAAACAAATCATCAATCCTGGGTAGCGGATACTTATTCTTCACGGTGACTTCGTTGAGTGCACGGTAGTCAATGCACATCCTAAAACTCCCGTCCTTCTTCTTGACAAATAAAACTGGTGCTCCCCACGGCGAACTCGGTCTGATAAATCCTTTCTCCATTAACTCTTCTAGCTGTTTCTTCATCTCTACCAACTCCTCGGTGGACATCCGATAGGGTCTCTTTGCTATCGGTCTTTGTGCATACAAGCTCTATCACAAACTCTATGTCCCCTGCCTCAAGCGGCATACCGGGTAGATCTTCGGGAAAAACATCGGGTACTCATTCACTCTTGAGACATCCTCTATGCTGATTGCCTTGGTACTGTTAACCATCAACCGCCCATCTCTAAGCTGCAGTGGCTTGAAATTCCACTTTCTTCCCACACGGGCTCTCAACTGAGATAGTCCTTCGTCCACAATCCAATACGGCCTTGTGCTTGGATAACCAATCCATTCCCAATATAACGTCTAGGTGCAGGTTTCCAAAATTATAAGGTTTGCTAGGAACTCTATTCCATCTATTAGTATTCTCACCCGGAACATCCTACTTTCGTTCGGAGTTCTAACCAGGGTTTGAACTAAAAGCATGCACTTAAGCCTTGCAATCCTCAAATCATTTCTAGTAGCAAAGCCTTGCGAAACAAACGAATCTGAAGCTCGAGTCAAACAAAAGCTGTTGCAGTCTTGAAGTTAACAAGTAACTTACCCAAGACGACGTCAGTAGCATTCTCGCAGTGCATCTGCGGTGACATGGTTGACTCGGCCTCTCACCACGGCCTGGGTATGGCTCCTGGTGCCTGGCGTCCTAGCTGGGGTGGTTCCTAGATTGAAGCGAACTGGGTCACTCCTGCTGTCTTCTTTGGACAAGCTGTTGGCAAAGTGTCCTGGCTCGTTGCGATGGTAGCAGCGTCTCATTGTTCCTTCTTGTTGCACGGGGTAGCGTTTCTAGCGGGGTGGGGTCCGTAGTTACGATTGGCAGGTCTTGGTGCTGGGGATGGTGTCCTTGTTGGATTACGTGGTTGGAATCAAGAATTGATTTGGTGCAACTCTCAGCGCTATGCGTTCCTGGCGTGATCCTTGCTGTTGCATCCTGCGCTTCTGTTCTCATCCGGTTCCTTGCGCTTGTCCTCAAGAATAAGCGCCTTATTCACCAACTCTTGGAAATCTGGAAAGGTGTGGGTGATCAACCCTACTTGCAATCCCGAGTTAAGTCCTTCATAAAACGAGACTGCCTCAGATTTATCCGTCGCTACATCCTCAGTGCGTAGCGTGCTAGCTGTGTGAATTTGTTCAGTAGTCGGCCACCGGCCGATTACCTTGCTTCAGTGCTCAACTCCTCCTTCTTAAGGTCCATAATTCCTTCAGGCACGTGATCTTTGTCGAATGCAATTGTGAACTCTTCCCAAGTGATATCTTGAGGGTTCTCTTGCGTGTACGAAGTTCTCCCACCATTCGGCATTTGTTCCTTCCAGGTGATGAGAAGCGTAGAGTACCTTCTCATTTCCTATGCATTGAGCTATGTGTAGCTTCCTCTCGATTGATCTTAACCAATCATCGGCCTCCAATGGATTGGCATTCCCAGAGAAAGTGGGTGGGTGAGTTCTCATGAACTCTGATAGTCTTGTATTCTGGCGTTGTCCCTGATTAACTTGATTAGCAAAGTGGCCTGGCAAAGGACGTGCTGCATTTGTTGCATCATAGCATGCATCAATCGAGTGCAAGCAGCAAGAAAAGCTCCAAATTCTGCACATCCAAAGTGGCGGTCTTTGGTGCTCCATCATTGGGGTTTTCTGCTGGGCGAGAACCACTCCCATTGCTTCCAAAGTTTCCACGGGTATTCACCATCTGTCGATTTGCTCTAGGTTTAGAGATGAGAGGGAAACAAGAATAGACAAGTAATATGGAACTTATGCGGGGCGAAAGGTGTAGCCTTAAGTAAAATGGAATAAATTCAAATAAATTCCAAATAAATCCAAATAAATTCCAGAAAATTCCAAAAATTCACCAAAGTGCCAAATCACACATGAATTTAAGAGAAGCAAAATTTTGGGGTGTTACAACCCTGCTTCTCGAAAATGGCGAGGCGGCCCTTTATTCCTTGAATGGCCCCGAAGTTGTGGAGCTAGAGTCCGTTCCCGTGGTGTCGGGGTACCCGGATGTGTTTCCAGCGGAACTGCCAGGGATGCCACCCGATTGGGACATCGAGTTAGTCGTCGAACTTCAGCCCGGTACTGCTCCGGTCTCTAAGCAGCCATATCGGATGCCACCAAACGAACTGGCTGAGCTGAAGAAGCAACTGAAGGAACTGATGGATAAGGGATTCATTCGTCCGAGCTCCTCACCTTGGGGCTTCTCGGCTCTGTTTGTGACAAAGAAGGACGGCTCCCTTCGGCTCTGTGTTGATTATCGGCCGTTGAATGCGGTCACTATCAAGAACAAATACCCTCTGCCTCTGATTGATATCCTGTTCGATCAGCTTGCTGGTGCACGGGTGTTCTCCAAGATTGACATGAGGCTTGGGTACCATCACATCAAAATCCGGGCCGAAGACATCCCGAAGACTGCCTTCTCCACCCGATACGGGTTGTATGAGTACACCGTTATGTCGTTTGGCTTGACGAACGCGCCGGCGTATTTTGTGTACCTCATGAACTCCATTTTCATGGAGGAGCTGGATTCCTTTGTCGTCATCTTCATCGATGACATCCTCATCTATTCAGCCAATGAAGAAGACCATACCAGACATCTTCATGTTGTTCTCGGGAGACTTCGAGAGCACATTTGTCGCCAAATTCAGCAAGTGTGAATTCTGGCTTAAGGAGGTATCCTTTTTGGGACATGTCCTCTCCGAGCGAGGCGTGGCTGTCGATCCAAGAAAAGTGCAGGATGTGCTCAAATGGGAGCAGCCCAAGTCTGTCACGGAGATTCGCAGTTTCCTTGGGCTGGCTGGCTATTATCGCCGGTTTATCCAGGATTTCTCGAAGATTGCCAAGCCCATGACGGAACTGCTAAGGAAGGGTGTGAACTTCAAATGGTCAGTAGACTGTGAGCGAGCGTTCCACACTCTGAAGCAACGCCTCACTACATCTCCAGTTCTTACCCAGCCTGATATTCACAGGCCGTTTGATGTGTATTGCGATGCATCTGGCATTGGACTCGGCGTGTGCTTATGCAGGACAGTCGGGTTGTCGCTTACGCGTCTTGGCAACTAAAGCGTCATGAAGAGCACTACCCGACCCATGATTTGGAGCTTGCAGTTGTGGTCCATGCTTTAAAATTTTGGCGCCACTATCTCCTGGGGAACAAGTGCAACATCTATACCGATCACAAAAGCCTCAAATACATCTTCACTCAGGAAGACCTGAACATGAGGCAACGAAGGTGGCTCGAGTTGATTAAGGACTACAGTTTGGAAGTCCATTACCACCCGGGAAAGGCTAATGTGGTGGCGGATGCGTTGAGTCGCAAGGCTCAATGCAATTGTATCACCCATCAACCCCAAAGCACCACTCTCTGTGCCGAGTTTCAGAAACTCGGCTTAGAAATGCTTGAAGAAGGATCCTTAGCAAATCTGGAATTGAATTCCACGCTGTCGGATCAGATTCGGGAAGCTCAAAAGGAAGATGTGGGTGTTACCCACATTCGCGACAAGGTGAATTCTGGCCAGGCTGCTGAATTCCGCCTAGACGATCGGGGGACTTTGTGGTTCGGCCAGCGCATAGTTGTCCCGGATAACCAAGAATTGAAGCGGGCGATCCTCGACGAAGCCCACAACTCCTTGCTTACCATTCATCCGGGCATCAACATGATGTACCAAGACCTGAAGCAACGGTTTTGGTGGACACGCATGAAGCGTGAGATCGCTCACTATGTGGCAGAGTGCGATGTCTGTAAAAGGGTGAAGGCTGAACATCTTAAGCCAACCGATACTCTTCAGCCGCTGCCCATCCCAGGTTGGAAATGGTAAGACATCAGCATGGACTTCATTACCGGCCTGCCCATGACTTCTACGGGTCACGATTCGATTTGGGTGATAATCGACCGGTTGACCAAGTCCGTACATTTCCTAGCCGTTCGCACCACCTATAAATCCAAGAGGTATGCGGAGTTGTATATTTCCCGGATTGTGTGCCTTCATGGAATACCCAAGCGGATAGTTTCAGATCGAGGCTCCCAGTTTGTTTCTCGATTCTGGAGAAGTCTGCATGAGGCCTTGGGTACCAAGCTATTACACAGTTCAGCGTATCACCCACAGACCGATGGGCAGACCGAGAGGGTCAATCAAATCCTAGAGGACATGTTGAGAGCCTGCGTCCTATCCTATGGGAAGAAGTGGGAGGAATGTCTCCCATATGCCGAATTTGCCTACAACAATAGCTACCAAACCAGTATCCAAATGTCTCCTTTCGAAGCGTTGTATGGTCGTAGCTGTCGAGCGCCTCTCAACTGGTCAGAGAGTGGAGAACGATCATTTCTTGGGCCGGAACTGGTCACGGAGGCAGAAGAAAAGGTGAGGACCATTCAGGAGAATTTGAGGATAGCATAATCGCGGCAGAAGAGTTATGCCGATCGCCGTAGGAGACCTCTCTCCTTCAATGTTGACGACTTCGTCTATCTGAAGGTGTCTCCTCTCCGAGGCACTCGCCGGTTTGGGATTAAAGGAAAACTGGCACCTCACTACATCGGGCCATTCTGGATCCTTTCAAAGCGTGGTCAGGTGGCCTATCAGCTAGATCTTCCTCCCTCGCTTGAGATGGTCCATGACGTCTTCCACGTCTCACAGTTGAAGAAGTGCCTCCGTACTCCCTTTGAATCACTGGAAGTAGATGAACTTGGAGTTCAGCCTGATCCTGATCTGTCCTACCAAGAGCATCCTATTCGGGTTTTGGATGAAGCTGAACGCACGACCCGCCGAAGGGCTCTCAAGTTCTATAAGGTCTAGTGGAGCAATCACACTGAAGACGAAGCTACATGGGAACCAGCGGATCGTTTGGAGGCCGAGTATCCCGAGTTTTTCCAAACCATGTAAGTGACTAATATGCAAACTCTCCGCAGTCCTAAGCTTATCGATCCGCACGTGTCTGCACATTTATCCGTATTCCGCTCTGTTTGTGCGTTTGTCCAGAATCTCGGGGCGAGATTCCTTTAAGGGGGGAGGGTTTGTCAAGGTCCCACTTTCCAAGAAATTCTGGGACATCCAGAGTATCCGGATCAACGTCCGGAATGTCCGGATACAACCCAGAATGTCCGGATATATTATCCAGAGTATCCGGATTAGCCTGACCGAGCGCCTCAACCCGGAGTATCCGGACTAATTGTCCGGAGTGTCCGGGTTAATGTTACCGAAGACCTCAACCCGGAGTCTCCGGGTTAAATGTCCGGAATGTCTGGATTGTGTGGGGGTTTTGTGTAAAAGTCCTATTTCGTGGCTTCCATTCCTCTCTCCTCCTCTCCACTTGCTCTCCACCCCTCCCGTGCTCTCCTCCACCTCCAAAACTCCTCACCGGTGAGCTCCCCACTGGCCGGCGACCTCCGGTGGCTCCTTCCCCGGTGAGCTCCTCTTCCTCGGTGCTCTCAAGCTCTTCTTCAAGCCAGCGTCTTCCTCCTCCTACCCGGCTTCCCCTCCTTCTCCTTCCCTTCCCTTGAGGTAAAGCCCTCTCTTGGAGTCTATTCATGGGATTCTTGGGTTCTAGGGCTTTCATGGGGTTGGATGTAGGGTTAGGTTTGTAGATTTGGGGTTGGGGTTGAACTTTGGGAATGTTAGGGTACTTGGTAGGGTTTTGGTTTGGGGCTGGTTTAGGCAATGTGGGGTGCTAGGGTTAGAGATCGGGGGTGAGTGATGCTCTCTTAAGCTTTAGATTAGGTTTGGTTTGAGGTGTTAGAAGTGAGCCCCGATCGTCATGGTTTGGACTTAGCTTGGAGCTTCTCTGGCTCGACCACGTGTAGGAAAGTCGTAGATCGGGTCCCCGTGGTGCCATAGGACTTGGCGGGACCTCGATCCATTGAGTCATAGGGTGAAACTCGCCAAGTTCGGAGTGTCCAGACAAAATGGTCCGAAGTGTCCGGGTAAGCCGGACTGTTCGGATAAAATGCCCGGACTGTCCGGGTTCACCTGGTCTGTCCGGCTTGTGTTGGTCTGTCCGGTTGCGTCGTTTCGTCGGGGGTTTTCATTCTAGTTGTTTTCATTGCATTACATGCATCTTATTGTTGCATTACATTCGTGTAGAGAACGAAACAGCGGAGGGTGATACCGCCGTGGTCGAGGGAGTTGCCGAGGGGCAAGTCGCTGTCAGTCCGCGAGCAGAAGATCAAGGCAAGCACCTAAGCATTTTGAACCATAATTATATTCTATTTTTGTGAATTAACTGCTTATTGGTTGATTAAGTGTTGCATTAGGAATTGAAATGTGGGATAGGCTGGATCCTATCTGCTGCATGTACCCTTCCTATTGTTGCTTGTTGAACACCTCCTTTGGAGCTAGATTATGGGTACTAATTGTGTCATGCTTAGTATGCTTAGAAGTCGGGTTTGGGCCAAGTGGTGGAGGGTTCCACTGCTTGAGGTCTTACACTTTACAGTTTACAGAACGGCTTGGTTATGGTTATGTGGTGGAAAAAGGTATAATTGGAGACCGGGCGGGAGAGCTAGACATTTGGGTAAGGAGACTCAACTGTGGTAGTCCCGCCTGAGTCAGTTAAGGACCGATCCGATGTTTAACCGTAGCCGAGCACACTTTGCTTGATCGTATGCCGGAAATGGGCCGGTAAAGCTATTCTTTCATCGCATGCCGTCCGATGGGGCATACACCTCATGTGGTTGGACGTGGTTGAGGGAAGGGCTTAGGCCGCTCTCGAGCGCCAAGCTGGGCTTGGGGCCGCTCGAGGGGGTGCTAGGTTTCCGGACTGCATGAAGATGTCCCCAACGGATTGGTATGGATGAGAAAATGGTTGACACGAGGTTCTTCGTGGCACGTGTCGTGCGATCAATGCTTCCCTGCAGGGTTAATTAAGCGATTCGAATTGCCGCGCTCTCAGATATGAGCACGCTTGGTTACATGTTACTACACGTAGTAATAACTTGAACTGAAGTTCGCCTTTGGGCTTGAGCTCGAAATTGATATGAGGTCACTTGTTTGGTTATCATTAAGTATTGAACTCCACTCTAGAAGTAGGTGCTAGTACAACTGCTTAAAAATTGTGAATTGAATAGTAGTGCTAACGAATCAACAAAGTTAAGCTTTCCGCACTTTTAACTACAGCTGATTTCCTTGCTACATCCAAATGCATATCCCTTGTCTATGTCGGTCGTATATGGACCACGGGTAAGACTTGCGAGTACCTTCCGTACTCAGGCTTCTGCTGTTGTGGTTTTGCAGGTGAGGATCCGGACGGATGTGAGTTCTGTCCGTATTGCCTCTCGGTGACCGATCGGGGCACCGAGTAGAGGCTTACTCCGCCGTCGCACGCGCCCGGAATTGTTCAGAGGCAGAACACTTTCGGAGTTGTTTTATTTTTGTCCAGTTTAGTAGTGGGGAGTCTACTTTTGTTTTATAGTATGTTTAAATGTGCTATGTTTCGCTGAACTCTTGGTTGCCTTCACGCAACTTTTAATATATTTGTGTCTTTTTAGTGAATTGCCTGTTTCTGATTGTTGGTGGTTGTCGGGTGTGGTTTTGTGTAGTTGGGGCTTGTTGTTGGGTTTGTCTTCGTGCTGTGGTTGGTTTGGTCGTTTTGTTTTTGCTTCCGCGTTGCGTGCTTGATTGTGGGGTTCCGAGTTCATTGCCCCCTTCATGCAAATTGGGATGATATCACAGCGAAACCGGTATGCGGGGATCCTGGGCGAATTTTGGGTCGCGTACCGAGGGAATACCGGGGTTGTTGTCGAGTTATTCGAAGAGTTCTAATGTTGTTTCAGTTGGGCTTGGGTGCTAACACTGCGAGCGCTTCCGGCTATCCGATGTTAGCCTCCAAATCCGAATTGATCGACTAGACCTTCTAATAACCTGAGGACGATCTGGGCGGCTCCTCAAATTGTTCCTTTGAGGAACTAAAGCAGTATCTATGCAAGCCACCCGTCCTGGTCACCCCAAAGACGGGAGAAGCACTGCTGCTGTACTTAGCAGCAACCCCGCAAGCTGTAAGCGCGGTGCTGATGGTGGAAAGGGATGGGGTCCAACGACCCATCTACTATGTTAGTGAGGTACAACGTGGACCAAATGAGCATTACCCTGAGGTCCAGAAACTCTTGTACTCATTTCTGATAGCTTCTAGAAAGCTACGCCATTACTTCCAAGACCACAAAATTGTGGTTCCGACCAGCTTCCCACTCAGGGAGATCCTGAGAAATCAAGACACAAGTGGTCGGATAGCAAAATGGGCCATGGAGCTTGCCGAATTCGAAATACAATTCTCAGCTCGCACGGCGATCAAATCCTAGGTCTTGGCAGACTTTGTAGTAGAATGTACATCTTCGGCATCATCAACGTATGAGCCAGCCAGATTCGAAGAGGATCGCTGGACCATGTATTTCGATGGATCCCGAGCATACGAACGCACGGGGGCTGGTGTCGTATTGGTCTCCCCAGATGGAGAGCAGCTCCAGTGAGCCATCCAGTTGCACTTTGCTGTGACCAACAACGCAGCGGAGTATGAAGGCCTCTTGGCTGGACTACGAGCATGCAAATCGCTCGGAGTCCAACGACTTACTATGAAGGGCGATTCGCAGTTGGTCGTGAACCAGGTCAACAAGGAGTATCAGTGTTCCGATACCTCAATGGCGCTTTACCTGGTGGAAGTAAGGAAGATTGAGAAGTACTTCAAGAATTTCGAGGTACTCTACATCCCCAGGTAGGACAATACCCTGGCCGACCAATTATCCAAGGTCGGTTCCTCCCAAAATGCCGCCTCGGCGGGGGTGCTCGTTGAGCACCTGTACAAGCCCTCCATTCCCTCTTTAGAGGAGGCACCAGAGACAGGCGGTACAGTCTCTCTCCTCGAGCAAAGCGCGAATTGGATGACGCCATTCATCCAGTACCTCGCGCATGGGACACTGCCCGATGAAGAAACCGAGCGTTCCCGGCTTGCAAGGCGATCTTCTCAGTACAGACTGATCGAAGGCGACCTATACCGCAAAGGTGCATTAGGAGTCCTCTCCAAGTGTGTCTCTCAGGAGGAGGGCCAGTACCTTCTTCGTGAAATCCATGAAGGAATGTGCGGAGCTCATTCGCCATTTAGAACGCTCGTGAGCAAAGCCTTCCGATTGGTTTACTATTGGCCGACGGCCTTGGCGGATGCGCGGTCGATCGTTACAACTTGTTGAGCATGCCAGTTTCATGCTTGCAAAGTCCATCAACCAGCATATACACTTCAAACCATCCCTCTCTCGTGGCCGTTCTCGACCTGGGGTCTCGATATCCTCAGGCCTTTTCCCCGAGGTCGGAAGGGCTGCAAGTACTTGCTCGTGGCCATCGACACTTTCACTAAGTGGATAGAGGCTGAGCCCGTGTCGACCATCTCGGCCCAAGCAGCCAAGAGGTTCCTCTAAAGCAATGTGGTAACACGGTTTGGGGTACCCAATTGCTTCATCACAGACAACGGAACTCAATTCACTAGTGAATTGTTCCAAGCTTATTGCGAGGAGGTCGGGACCATGGTTTGCTTCGCCTATGTGGCACATCTACAGAGCAATGGGGCAGCCGAACGAGCAAATGGGCAGAAAATTCAAGGAATAAAAAAGAGGGTCTTTAAGAACCTCAACCAACACAAGCAGGAGTGGGTGGACGAGATTCCCTCCGTCCTTTGGTCGATTCGCACCACGACAAGTCGGGCTACGGGTGAAACCCCGTTCCAGCTCGTCTACGGTGCAGAGGCCATTTTACCCGCAGAAATTGTGCTGGGTTCCCCAAGAGTGCAACTGGTCGACTCCGTTGACCAAGAAATCGAGCGACTCGTCGACCTAGACCTCGCAGAGGCAACACGAGAACGGGCGTTACTCCGATCCGCGGTTTACCTACAAGCACTTCGTAGGCACACGTCCAAATCGGTTCGGCTAAGGACCTTGCAAGTTGGCGACCAGGTGTTACGTCGAATCCAAGACCTATCAAAAGCCAACAAGCTAACCCCCAGATGGGAGGGACCTTACATGGTCATATCTACAACACGCCCGGGGGCTGTTCGCCTAGCGATGGAGGACGGACGAGTGCTCACCAGCACTTGGAACATTGACCAGTTACGTAAGTTCTATGTCTAGGTATTTTCAATTGAAGCATCTATTTTTCATCGTTAGCTTTATTCTTAGTAAAATCCGGTTCTTTCGCCATATTGCCCCTCCCATTCTTTCTGAAAAGATATGTGAGGTACAGTACCTGCCCACTAGTAAGACGACCAAGTCTAGCACTACAGCACACTTCTGCTGTAACACCCTGGCATTTAATATGCCTGAATGCTACCAAACATAAGCTAAACAACATCTAAACACCACAATTAAACATAAATTCCAGCAAAGACGCACATGCTAAAAACCGAGATTTCGGCAGCATCTCCTTTGTTTTAACATGATTTGAAGGAGCAACAACAGTTTAGCAATATATGGAATAGAAGAGACAACTAAAAACAGCAATGATTAACGACTTAGCAACAATATAAGTCTAGTTCCAAACATATGATGTCTCCAAGAGTCAAACGAACGAAAAGACTCTCATTTAGCAAAGCTAAACCCTAAAGCAATGATCATCACACGCAATTTATTATCAACACTAATTGAATGACTTGTGAAATCAAAGGAGTGAAGCTACGTGTGGAAGTGTGTCTATTTCCCTTCCCCGCATGCCGGTGTCATGGTACCTAAAACAACAAGAAAACACAAGCGTGAGTTCGAAACTCAGCAAGCATATTGCAATGGACAACAAGAACAATAACATGGCAATAATGTCTCACATCATATATATCATCTCATTCATGAACACATAACATTATCATCATCACTATGTATGCAATGCAATGCTCATGTCTCCTTGGAAACTCATACCGGTATGGTTGAGTACACACCCGTCGGTGTGCACCCTCTCCCCCCTTCCATCCCGAAGATGGAGGGTGCCTACTCCTTGCTTCTAAACACCACGTGGATGGAATCACGATGTAGGACTTACTCAATGGCTCTCCGGATTAGTCATAACTTTCTCACCGACCTTCCCCGGACTAGTTATGACTTTCTCACCGCCCGGGCCATGTAACATGCCATGTATGCAATTAAGCCAACATCATATTTAACTCGTACATTAACACATGGCATCATAACATAATAAACATGCTCATCATATCATTGGCAATCATTAAAGCATGGCAAGTGATCATATATCATGTAATCAATTTCATCTATTCTCAACAAGCAACCTACAAATCGCTATCCATTACAACACACTTGCCTCAACCACGGGCAACGGATTGGCGGGAAGTAGAAGGCACTCCCGGGGTCGCACCACCTGCACATAGGTATCACACACTCACAATCATGTCCACAAAATAGTACGCAAACCCTCATCTACCCCGACATTGCCAACTACTCGCAAATCCTAAACACAGAGGTTCTGTCCCGTCGGGACAGCAGCCTTCCAAAAGGCATAACTTGAGTTCTGGGACTCCGAATCAATTAAACGAGTACATCCTCGTGTAGCTTAGGAAATTTCCCAACTTTTTATAGTTATAGGGAAAGACTGATTCGGATTCTAAAGTTATTTAATCTACAAAATACCGTGATCTGATCCAATCACGTCACAGATTTTAACACGCTCGGTAAAACAGCCATAACTTTCAAACGGCTGATCGGAATTTAACATTCTTTATATCCATGGAAATATAATGAAATTATATACAACTTCTTCAACATCCGTACGACCAGATTCCAAATCTAAATTGGCGAAAAACTGAACCCTAGGTCGACTGCTCATGCTGTCCCAAAACAGAAACGTGGCAACATCTAGATCTAATCCAATCTACTCAATTCCAGCACCACTAATTGATCTAAAAACTTGATAAACACCCTTAGAACAGTACCAAGACCAACCCCAAGGATTCCCATGGCCATACCTTCGTCCGACGCACAAAAACTGAACGAAACTCCTCCTGGATCGCTCCTCGCTCCTCTCTCCAAGGGGGTGGGGAGGCTACCCTAGGGCAGCAAGGGGGTGGAGGAGAGGTGGTGGAGAGGTGGGGAGGCAAGGGGACAAGGGGAGAGGGGGGTACGGCTAGGGCCAAGGGGAGGAGGGGTGGGGGCGCACACAAGGGGCTGGGGGCGCACAAGGGGCAGGGAGGCCCCCCTTTACCAGCCCCAAATCTGAATCCTAGTCCAAAATGGATTCCCACTCCATCCCACCAAAGCCCACAACCCCCTCTTTTAAGCCCAAACTCCCCCAGAAAGGCTCAAAACCCCGGAAACGCTATTAACCTCTTTACCCTATGGTTTTAACCTTAATTCCACATTTCATAGTGTTTTTGAGCTCAACATTCACTTTTTATAAGGTTACGACACTCCGTGGTGACACATCACTTCATAAGGTCCAAAAACGCGAGTAAACCTCAAGCCGAAAGGTTTTATTCTCTAATTTCACATTTTATAATGTCACACCATACCGTAGTGTCACATCTGCTCACATTATTGATGATCGAGTGGGCAGGTCAAAGGCTAGAACAAACGCTTAACTCCCTTTCTAAGTCCAGCAAACGAGCACAACCAACAATGCATGTGTACCAACCACCTTGGAAACAAGCTCAAGCATCAGCAGGCTGTCTATTTAAGCCGATCACCATCCGCAGTAGCTCTTCGCTGCATGACATGATCGCACACAGACACCCTCGAGCTCGGCTCAAAGCTCGATTCCGACCTGGACGCGTTGGCCCAACACGAATTTCATTACGTGCATGAATTTGTTGAATGAGTACGCGGGAAGAAATTTACATGCATGCATACATGATTACTAGAAACGGCTGGAAAATAAATTGTGAGTTAAGGGATGGAGTGGAAACTCCACCACGTGCATTCATCCCACATGGCTTGAATGAGTTGGCTAGTGGAAGAAACATACACACACATGCATGCATGTGTAGTTTTCCAAAAGCTTCACCTCACGCGTGCATGCAGGAGTAAAAGAGCTTGAATGTTACTAGACCATGCATGTGGGTGTGAAACGGCTGGAGGAAATGAAGGATGCATGCGCCTAGCAGAAGGATAGACGGCTAGGGTTGGAGACGTGCAGGAGAAATGGAACGCTTCAATGGAGATGACCTCGACGTGACGTTATGCACTCACAAATTTGAATAGGACTGAAATAAAACGCGTTTACGAGGAGATAGCAAATGACACTAAAGATCTTGAAAAATTCCTCTAAACTACTAGGAATTATTTGGAACCTAACGAAGTTGGTTTTGTAAATTTTTTTTTCGACATGTAGATTTTTTTGCAAAAATTCTTTTAGTGAATCAGACAACGGTACATTTTTTTTTTGGTAAAATCAACGACTTAAGTTATACAACATGTCTTTCGAAAATATTTGAAGAGAACACTCACGTCTTCCAATTATCTTCATTTTAAACAAAATTTTAGATTTTATGCTCAAGCAAAACGCATGATTTAAATTTTATATAATTAATTTAATAAAGCTGAAATTCCAATTAACTCCAAAATTTCCATATAAATTCCAAACAATTCCAATTATTCCAAAGAATACCATAAATACATTTAAGCAAATTTTGGGATGTTACATATGCCATGCTATGTACGCGTCCAGATGTGTCATATGCTCTGAGTGTCACGAGCAGGTACCAATCGAATCCTGGTGATAGTCACTGGGTGGCTGTAAAGAACATCTTTAAATACTTACGAAGGACTAAGGAGAGGTTCTTGGTCTTTGGAGGAGAGGAGGAGCTCGTCGTAAAGGGTTACGCCGATGCTAGCTTCCAAACTGACAAAGATGATTCGCAATCGCAATCCGGGTTTGTATTCTGTCTCAATGGTGGGGCAGTGAGCTGGAAAAGTTCCAAGCAAGAGACAGTAGCTGATTCCACAACGAAGGCCGAGTACATTGCAGCTTCTAAAGCAGCAAAGGAAGCAGTTTAGATCAGAAAATTTGTTTCTGAGTTGGGTGTGGTCGCTAGCGCATCTTGTCCATTGGACCTCTATTGTGACAATAGTGGTGCCATTGCACAAGCAAAGGAGCCTAGGTCTCACCAAAAATCCAAACATATACTCAGCCGGTACCACCTGATCCGGGAGATCATTGAGAGAGGTGATGTGAAGATATGCAAAGTGCACATGGATCTAAATGCGGCTGATTCGTTGACAAAGCTCCTTCCACAACCAAAGCATGAGGCGCACACAAGAGCAATGGGTATTCGGTACCTATATGATTGACTCTAGTTCAAGTGGGAGATTGAAGGGAATATGCCCTAGACCAATCATGGTGATGATTGTAATACGTCTTTGTTCATGTAATTATGATAACTTTGTTTATCAGTTCTCTGAATAAATGTTGCGATTTTGTCCATTGTGTACGACCTAATTGTGAAACACATTGTCAAGTGATATTATTCTAAATGGGTTCCTGATCCATATCATTACGAGGAGCGGTGATGATTTGATCAGCACATGTATTGGTTGATGGTAATGTTTCACATACCATAGATATGGAGATATCAAACCAATAATGTGGACACATGTTGAAGAACATGGGTAGTCGGACAAGACCCACTCCGAGACGCTGTGAGTTGTTATCTCTTATAGTGCCATCAACGTATAGTCTCGAGTGGTATGCCTATATGGTCCTTAGACATGAGATTGTCATGGATACCTAGCATGTAGACTTGTATGCTTTGTTATCATCAAACGCTACACCGTAACAGGGTAGTTATAAAGATGACTACTGGGTATGCCACGATACATCGCCAAGGGTGTGATGTTCAAGATTGGATTTGCCCCTCCAAAATAATGGGAGAGATACCTCTGGGCCCCTCATGTGGATGGATAGGGAAAGCGCACGGCCGTGCTAATCTGACTAAGGAGTTAGTCATGGTTTGTATACATCACACTGTCGAGTGAAGTGGTCGAGCTATCAACAAGGGTGGTGTGCATCTCGCCTTGAGCTTGATTGGTATCGTGAGGCAAAGGGATCGGTATGTGAGTGTATCAAGGTTCAGCCGAATACTGATTCTGTGCATTCGGGGATCAATATGTACTGCTAGGTGCCGCTGTTGATCAATGAATTGGAAACGGGTTTCCAGATTTATGTCCAACATGCACTGAACCTAACGGGTCACGCACTTAATGAGTTGGAATGGATTAACGGGTTTTGTGCGTGGATGAGATCCGCGTTGGAGGAGAAACCCTAGCGGCCTTGGCCCACTAGTGTCTACATAAGGTGAGGCCAGGAATAGTGCATGAACGAGAGATCAGAACCCTCACCACGTTCAGCCGTAGTGCACCCCTCCTGCTTCCCAGAAACCCTAGCTGTGTGGCGAGGTGCTAGCACACCCCGCATGGCGTTCCTGCTCGGTACGTGTGGATACCATTAGAGGCGCTGCCATCCGTGGATGCGCTGCTCGATTGGATCTCCGGCGACTTTTGGCGATCGATCTCGACTAGATCTATCGGGAACCACTCGGCGGAGTTCGGGAACCACTCGGCGTTGATCGGGACGTGAACGACTACTTCTTCTACGCGCACGTATTTGCTTCCGCTGGATCGGCACGTCAAGGGTAACGACTCATGATCCTCTACTCGTATGTGATCTTGGATGATTCGTGGTAGAAAATTTTGATTTTATGCTCGCGTAGCCTACCCGTTACCCTGAAGGGATGGCTGTTTTGTTGGCAGGGGTGGCTTCCACAGGAGCTTCGACAGCATCGACATCGAACTCCTCTTGGAGGGCGCGGGCGATGGCCTCATCGTCAGCCACTTCCTCCTCGGCGCGGACCTTGACCGACAGTTCTTCCTGGAGGGCTACGGCGATGGCTGAATGATCGTCTGATGATGAATAATCAGAGATAGTGCCAGAAGAAGAGGAAGAGGATGAAGACATGGTGTAGAGAGTGAGAAGTTGCTGTGAGATCAAGTGGTGAAAACTGCGAATCACTGGGTACTTATAAGGCAAATTGGGCAGTTGTATCACCATGACACGGAGAACAAAGCATCTCTCAAGTAAATGCAGGGGGAGCACGAAGCGATTCGATGCGGGAATTATTATGATGCAGCGACTCGATGAGATAACCGTAGATAAGACGAAGTGATGAAGATGACGACCTGGTGGAGCACTAGCGGTTAATTTTTGGGACATGGCCGTACATATCCCAAAAATGGGGGGCATATGTTAGCACCCAAAAATTGGATAATCGAGGGTTAGCTAGAGCGGGTGCATATTCGGTGTAAGTTCGATGAAGCTGATATGGTTTCGGATTAATGAGAGCCAACATAACATCAGGGATCACGACTATATGGTAAGTCATGTGTTAAAGAGGAAAAACAAGGCCAGTATGATCAGAAATAGATATGATCATGCCCAGGATGGAAAGAAGAGTTCAAAGCTGATACGAGCGGATAACGTGTCCGAAGCAGACACGATCTGGCTAAGGGTTATAAAAAGGGAACGACGATTTACGCAAGGAACATCCATACACATACAAATCAATCTATACTTTTCTTTTCCTTTGCATAGGAGTAGACAGTTACTTTGTAATTTTTTTTTTTTTTGTAATACACTTTGATCAATATAGCTACGCATCGTTGATTATTGGTCTTCGCTGCATTACGCTCTATCAGGTTTAGTTTTTCTTTGATCTTGTTGTGCATCGCCTTTTTATTTAGAGAAACGACATTTTACCCTCATCTGGTCAACTCATCGGGTTGACTAGATCCACCAGTTACCACGGTCTGCATTGGTTCGCTTTGAACCGATCAGATCTGTTCATCATCGAGTCTCAAATCGGTTTATTAATTGATTTGAACCGATAAGATTAAATTGGCTGGCACGCTTGCGACCCAGAATTGAACCTGACATTCCCTTGTGTTGGTAACCCGTATTGCGCCAACAACTAGCTGTCAACTAAAAGCTGGGTGATCCTGTTGTCTAAAAAAAAAATATAAAGTCTTGTCAAGCATGCATGTGGGCGCATGCAGCGCACAACTCTTTGTCTGAGCAAAAGTTCCTTCAGTAGGCCAAACTAAAGTATATATGCTGTCTGCTGCGATCTTGTGTCTGCTGAATCACCATGCTATACGTACAAAGTTAGCTTGCAATAGTTCTAGCTTGTGGCTTTTCAGAAGAATAAAAAGTACTCTTTCTTTGCGTCGCAAGTTGGTGGGCTATAGTTCCATTTTACCGCTATGGCCGGTGTTGTGCTATTCGTGTGGGCTATGGCGAATGCTAGCTAGCTGTGAAAATCCAGTACTTTGTTTGGAAAATTAGATAAAATTTTAATAAATTAGGTATCTGTTCCCTAAGTGGTAACTACGTACCCAAATATCTCTTTTTCGCGTCGGTGTTCGTAATTTGGATGACAGCATTTGTAACGTGGTTTACAAAACGTAGGCAGGCGGCGAAATGTTTTTTTGGAAGGAATAGTAGGAACTCTGCCATGCATTAAACAGAAATTTCTTATGTGTAGCGATTTTTGTTGAACCGCCACAAATAGAAGTATCAGTGGCGGTTCTTTAATTCCGAACGGGGGGAATTCATCAGTGGCGGTTTTTATTCAGAACCGCCACAGATAATTCCATATCTACGGCGGTTTTTGGTTCGAACCAACTATTGTGAGGTATCAGTGGCGGTTTTACCTACAAACCGTCACTGATAACGGTAATACCAGTGGCGGTTTTACCCACAAACCGCCACTGATAATGGCAATACCAGTGGCGGTTTAACCCACAAACCGCCACTGATAATAATATCTGTAGCGGTTTTAAAACAGCCACTGATAATCGTCGATTATTAGTGACACTTAATCTGTAGCGGTTCAAAAACCGTCACTGATGTGAGTTTAGAACCGTCACTGATGTGCTTCTCTATAGTAGTGAAAGAAAACAAATACAGTACTGAGTACGGAATGAGCCAGCCACATAGCTTCTGTGAAGTCCATAGCCCGGCGAAGCAGCATAATGGTTTTGAAAATTACAACATATTGCAACATAACGTAAGCAGGTGGCCAAATTTGAATACAAAAGCAGTTCAACTAAACGTTGCCATCTTAATCCACCGCAATACCAAACAGAGCTAGCTTAGGTCACGACACAAACTGAGCAAACCTAGGCGCATGTGCACAGCAATTCGCAGTTCGGCAGTCTGAGGCCCATATGTCAGTGTCAGATCGTACACCACTGGCCCTACGTACGGCGTTATCCAGTTTGGACTACCTCTTGTGCATGTAGCTGAGGACCGCGAAGACTGCCTGCAGCACCGCGCTGGCGAAGAGTATGACGGCGACGATGAATGCGACGATGTAATAGGGGTCGCGGCAGTGCCTCCTCCGGAACAACGCCACCAACTTGTGCTTGCGGCTCCAGTAGCGCCGCTCCATCTCTTGCCACGTGGGCTTGAGGTAGTTGCTTACGGTGTCGTCGAGTTCCAGGACTACCCCCTTGCAGAGGTCGGCGAAGCCATCGGCTACCTCGCCGTAGTTACCAAGCAAGTGCTCCAGGACCCCCGCACTGCACAGTAGCTCTACGTCCTCCGCCGTGCACGCCACCTGCGACATGAACATGCAATAGGCCGTCACGCGCGGCGCCGTCTTCGAATTGGAGTCCCGGCAACGCAGCTTCTCCAGCGCCATCAGGTTGCGCAGGATTGTCCACGTGTTGGTGTCGACGCTCAGGCGGGGCATCCGCAGCGTGCCGCGGTGGAGGCTCACGTCGAGGATGGACCAGTACTTCTGCGTGCTGTTGTCAGAGACCAGGCGTTCGAACCTGACGTTGGCGTGGCCGCGGTACTCCGTCGCCTGGTGCCAAGAGCCAGCCTGTGGCTGGGCCTCGGGCCGGGCCGTGCCGCTGCTCTCAGGACTCGGGCTCTGCGTGCCGCCGCTCTCAGGACTCGGGCTCTGCGTGCCGCCATTCTGTTGCGTCCGCACGGCATCAACATCTTGCGTCGCCTCGGTAACATTCCCTTGCGTCGGTTGGGCATCTTTTGCTAGCGTGAAGCGCTGAATCTGCTGATGCACGAGATGCAGAAGGTGGTCCGGCGACTCCGGCCTCGGGAGCTCATCCGGCGCAGGCCCGCCGCCGATGTAGAGCCGCTGCCGCAGAAGCGTCTGGACGCGCTTCGTTATCAGCTTGAGTAGGTCGTCCCCGGACAGTCGACCTGTGACGCGCATGTAGATCCTCTCCAGGACGAAGAACGGTATCTGGTTTTCGAGGAGGTAGAAGCTGTCGCGCACCCCGCTTTCGTCCTCCCTTTCTTCCTCCATTTCGACGCCTGCGCTCCCGGTACTCGGCTGTGCAGCGGCGGCGGCTTCGCGACCTTCAAGGTTGTCGACGAAGAACACGAGCAAGTAGCACCCGTCGAACAGCAGCATCTGCACGAAATCTTCTCTGGTCATTTCGCCGAACCGGTCGGCGTAGCACGCCCTCGCTTGCCCTTCCAGCCTCGCCATTTCTTCCAGTAGATCTCTGAGAACAACGTCGGCTTCCCCATCGGGGACAACCTTGTACAGGACAAAACGGAGAGCTCGCAGCTTCGTCTCTTGAGACGGGAGACAGCAGCCGCGGTGGTAAGGGCCAATCGGCACGTCGTGCGGAGTGTACTCCGGATCCGCGACGGCGCGGGTCTGCTTGTCGACCTTGGAGATGGTGACGGTTCCTGGATAATCCACCAGCTTTCCGATGTCTTCACGTATGCTCTTTTTCAGGGCATCTACGTCCAAGCCAACGGACCCTTTTCCACAATAAACTTAAATGTAAAACACTAGATATTGTTTTCAAGAGGCACCCCAATTTGACTATTAGACTATGTGGAAATATGTTTATAGAGGCCATGACATCACCATTACGGAAAAGTAATTTCGTAGGTAAAATTGGCTACTGGACACTGCATGAATGCAGCGTTTGTTCTAGGATATTACCACTTTGTGTCTTCGATAGACCCCAGACGGACAATGTTTTGCCTGAAATGGCCAAATTAACCAGATCGCTTGCACCTGATCCTCCTTCAAAAGGCAGAAATTGCACATCTAGCTAATAGGGTAAAAGGGATTTCTTTCATTAACATTCTCTCTTCTCTTTAAGTCGGACACGATATTATATTGCTCGAAGTGTGTTTCAGCGAATAGCCATGAACGTGACGTAGAGTATCCTCCAGCAAAAGCACCAAATTGCAGTATCCTAGAGTAAACGCCACTAACTTGCATGCAATATCCTGTAGCCAGTTTTACCTTTTTCATTTGTCATGCAGCCTTCATGTCAAAAATCTAAACAATAAAAACTATATATCCAGCCTATATATGGTGACAAGAATTTGTGGTGACTTGTGAGCACTACTACAGATCTAGCCTTCCATACTGGCCTATCAGTACTGGTTATGCATGAATCGGGATTGATAGTTACATCAGTCCTAAATATATATCCAGCTTATAGATGGTGACAAGAATTTGTGGTGACTTGTGAGCACTACTACAGATATGGCCTTCCATACCGGCCTATCAGTACCGGTTATGCATGAACCGGGACTGATAATTACATCAGTCCTGGTTCAACGGTCTATTGTCTGGGGGACATATCAGTGTTGGTGGAACCGGTACTGATGCCATTGTGCATCAGTCCCGGATGTGCTGCTCCGGTTCAAAAACAGGTATTGATGGCCGTTTTGAATCGGTACTGATGGCCAGATCTGTAGTAGTGGACTAAGAGAATCCGTGCTATGTTCAAGCCCGTGTATCATGAGAACAAAAATAAAAAGCGGCTGGAAAAAAAAGTGAAACCAACGGCAGGCAATATTTCTGGACTTTGGGAAAAAAGTGAAATATGTTTAAATCTCTAGCAATTATGGATTACCCACTACTACAGATCTGACCTTCCATACCGGCCCATCAGTACCGGTCATGCATGAACCGGGACTGACATTTACATCAGTCCCGGTTGAACGGTCTACGGTCGAGGACCATCGATCTGGTTGGTTACACTAACCGGTCTTTGATGTGGTATCATCGATCTGGTTGGTTACACCAACCCGTACTAAGAAGCCAAGGAGTAGAGCAGACTGCTTAGTACCGGTTCATGTAACTAACCAGTACTGATTCTCGATCTTCAGTACCGGTTGGTTACATGAACCGGTACTAAGCAGTCTGCTCTGCTCCTTGGCTTCTTAGTACGGGTTGGTGTAACCAACCGGTATTGATGAGACCACATCAGCATCGGTTAGTGTAACCAACCGGTACTGATAAGCGCCGGTTGCTTTATTCAACGCACAGTCTCCCGCGCGACGCATCGATCCCGCGCGTCGCCTCTTCGTGTTCATCCCGCGCGAAGTATAAACAGAGTGAGCGAGATGGAGAACCTGCACTGACAGAGACCGGTCTCGATCGATCTTCCTCTTCCGATCATGGCAGAGCCTGTGTCTCCCGCCAGCTCCTCTGACTCCTCCGACTCTGAGCCATTGTCCCCAGTGCCGCCTCCACCCCAGGCACCTCCGCGCGCCGCAAAAGAAAGCGCGCCCGGCGGCGGCGGCGAGGAGGGCGGCGACAACGGCGAGGAGGAGGAGGGCGGCGGCGGCGAGGAGGAAGGGCGGCGGCAACGACGGCAGCGGCAGCGAGGGCGAGGGCGGCGGCAGCGAGGGCGGCGGCGATGGCGGCGGCGGCGGCGGCAGCGGCGGCAGCGGCGGCGGCGGCGGCGGCGAGGGCGGCGGCGAGGAGGAGGAGGAGGAAGAAGAGGAGGAGGACATCACCGTCATCCGGGGAGCTCATCATCCTCCTCCTCCGAGGGCGACGTTCACCATGCCGCCACCGGAAGCGGCACGGCGGCAAGCGGATGGCAGCGATGATAGCGAGGACAGCGGCAGCCCCCCACGGAGTGACGACGATAATTGAACTTTTTATTTATGTAATGTTAATTATCCACTATGTAATGTCACTGTATATTTGAACATTTTCAACGATGGGTAATA
Source organism: Rhipidocladum racemiflorum (assembly GCA_036346355.1). NCBI lineage: Eukaryota > Viridiplantae > Streptophyta > Magnoliopsida > Poales > Poaceae > Rhipidocladum > Rhipidocladum racemiflorum. The sequence continues at coordinate 34,327,672 of CM070585.1, forward strand.
TTAAATATTAGCTATTCTATTTACATACGCATTCTGATTTTTCATTTGAACATACGCATGTACTCTGCCTCAACTCGAAGAGGCATTCGTTTGGATCAACATACGCTCGGGGGTGGTGGTCAGTACCGGTTAAAGGTACCAACCGTGCGATAGTCACATCGATGCGGTTTGTATTCGAACCGGTACTATCTAGTAGCAACGGCTACGATTGCAGGTGGATATTAGTACGGTGTAAGGCACTAACCTATCGATGTGAAACTATCGATCACCAGCTTGTCTTTGTGAACCCGATACTCTGTCGCAATTTAAACTTGTTCCTCCTCCCGCTCTGCCGGACCAAGATCATTTGATCAGCCGGCGAGAAGAACAGCAGTTCGGGCAAGAGATCAAAGGAATTTTAAAATTTTGGTCATTTTACTCCAAGTAAGGTAACTAAGGTTAGTACCATCATTCCTCACTACATTTGTGTTAAATGGAGCCTCTTCTTTGCTTGAATTATGAAGAAAATTTGATCTTTTCTATTAATCGATGAAAGATTACAAATGTAAAGTTCTAGCTCGATCTTTTCAAGTAGGATGCAAAAATTTACTCGCAACCAAGGTAACTAAGCTTAAATTTGCTTGGATTATAATATAGCTCGCATTTAAGGTGTGGATCTAGCTCAAATTTACATTTTAGTTCCATCGTTCGATGTAGGATGGTGCATATATAGTTGGGGAAATTAAGAATGGTGCATGAAAATCATAGCTTTTAGGATCTTCAAATTGCAATAGTTATGTGCAAAAAAGAAGAATTTTAAATTCATTTGCGAATTAAAACAATATTAAAAATATAAATGGCTTTACAGAAAATATAAAACGAGTTGAAGATTCGAGAAAAGTTTTAAAAAATTTTGTGAAAAAGTTTTGAAAATTTGAGCAAAGCTGTCGTGAAATTATGCTTGCATTAATATTTAAGTTTTGGTTCCATCGATTGATGAAGAATTTTGAATCTAGATTTTCATTGACTAATTATTTTAGTAGGTTGCAAAAACTTGTCGAGTATGAATACCGAAGCAAATAATCATTTTATGAAAAAATATGTAATGAAATATAGTGCCTTTAATGTATATTATGAAATAAAATCATTTTAAAAATATAGTTGTCTTGATTTGGATTTTGGGAAATGTTGAACAATTCATTATCGGAAAATGAGCTAAAAGTTACCTTGATGTAATATAATGTAGATGGACCGGCGATGGATGTACATGGACCGACGCTCCCCGGAGTTCTTGCAGGGTTTGCAAGATTTTCTTCGTCGCCGATGCATACACGACGTCAGGCTACATATGTTGTCCATGCATAGACTGCAAGAATGAGAAGGAGTGGGCAAACTCCAGCCACCTTCACTTCCATTTGCTCACAAGAGGTTTCATGACAAACTATACCTGTTGGACCAAGCATGGTGAAGAAGAAATTATACAAGAAGACGGTGAACAAGAAGAGGCAAACAATATCTTAGACGCTGGCCAACCTGGCTCTTGCGAAGATACATTTGGGGAGTTTGGCAATGATGACCTAGACTAGATGCTGCTTGATGGAGAGGGAGAATACATCGATGAAAGACATTACGAAAAGTTCCAGCGCCTATGGGAGGACCACAAAACATTGTTGTACCCAAACAGCCAACAGGGCCATAAAAAGTTGCGTACTACACTAGAACTGATGCAATGGAAGACGACCAATGAATTATCTGATAAGGGATTCGACGAGTTGTTATGCCTCATCAAGAAGATACTTCCAGAGGGGAACACACTGCCCGAAACTACGTACAATGCCAAACAAGTTGTATGCCCTTTGGGGTTGGAGGTACAGAAGATACATGCATGTCGTAACGATTGTATCCTTTATCGCAATGAGTACGAGGATTTGGATGTTTGTCCGGTATGCAAAACTTCGCGGTATAAGACCAGGCGTGACGACCCAGGTGAGGTAGAGGGGCAGCGTAAGAAGAAGAGGCCCCCTGGTAAGGTGGTGTGGTATTTCCCTATAATACCACGGTTGAAGCGTTTATTTGCGAACAAAGCGCATGCCCTGATGATGCACTGGCACAAAGAAGACCGTAAGGAGGACGGAAGGCTAAGACACCCTACTGATGGCTCCCAGTGGAGGAAAGTCAATAGAACATACCCAGACTTTGCTGAGGATGCGAGGAACATAAGGTTTGGGTTGAGTACAGATGGGATGAACCCGTATGGCGAGATGAGCAGCAGTCACAGCACTTGGCCCGTGACTATGTGTATCTACAACCTTCCTCCTTGGCTGTGTATGAAGCGGAAGTACATTATGATGCCGTTGCTTATCCAAGGCCCGAAGCAACCTGGAAATGACATCGATGTGTACCTCAAACCGTTGGTTCAAGATCTGCTAACATTGTGGAACGATGGTGTACGTGTATGGGATGAGTACAAAAGAGAGAACTTCATTTTACGTGCATTACTATTTGTAACCATCAACGACTGGCCTGCACTTGGTAACCTGTCGGGCCTATCCATCAAAGGATATAAAGCCTGCATCCACTGCTTAGAGGAAACGGACAGCAAGTACCTAAAAAACTCTCGAAAGGTTGTGTACATGGGCCACTGTAGATTCCTCCATACGAAGGACCCGTTAAGGAGGAAGGGTGAGAATTTTGATGGGACGGAAGAGAAACGTAAGAAGCCCCCGCATCGCAGTGGGGCTCTTGTATTTTCTTTGGTAAATGATCTGAAAGTAGTATTTGGAAAAGGTCCAGGTAGCAAACCTGTCCCGACAAAACAAGATCACACAAAGCCCATTTGGAAGAAGAAGTCAATATTTTGGGACTTACCTTACTGGAAAGACTTAGAGGTTCGCCACTCACTGGACTTCATGCATATCACAAAGAATGTCTGCGTGAACCTGCTAGGCTTCCTAGATATGTATGGCAAATCAAAAGATACACTTCAAGCACGAAAGGACCTACAGCTACTGGGAATCAGGAACGACCTACATCTGGAAATGAGAGCGGAAGGACAACATTACCTCCACCCTGCGAGCTATACTCTGAGCAAGGAAAAGAAAAAAAATATGATTAAATTCTTGAACAGTGTGAAGGTCCCTTCTAGATACTCCTCGAACATAAGGAGACTCATAAACACAAAAGAGAATAAAATCGTACACATAAAATCCCATGATTGTCACGTGTTGATGACACAGTTGCTCCCAATGGCGGTGCGAGGTATTACGTCGGACGAGTGCGAGGACAATCATAAAGTTGTGCTCGTTCTTCAACGTGGTGTCGCAGAAGGTCATCGAGCCAAATAAGTTATGTAATCTGCATGACGACATGGTCAATAGTCTAGTTAGCCTTGAGATGATCTTCCCTCCATCATTCTTTGATATTATGGTCCATCTCATGGTCCACATTGTTAAAGAGATACAAATTCTCGGACCCGTGTTCCTCCACAATATGTTCCCTTTCGAGAGGTACATGGGCATCCTAAAGAAGTATGTTCGTAACCGGTCTCGTCTGTATAGGCTGCATTGCGCAGGGTGTCGGCACAGAGGAGGTGATCGAGTTTTGTGTTAATTACATTGATGATCTGAATCCGATTGGCGTTCCTGTATCACGCCATGAGGGGAGGCTACGGGGAAAAGGGACTTTAGGGAGAAAAGAATCCTATAGCCACGATCTACTTTCATTTAAACAAGCACATTTCACAGTATTGAAACAAGCAACTGTAGTGGCTCCATATATGTATGATTACGAGATGAGTCTACGCGCCCAATACCCAGAGAAGTCAGATAAGTGGATCGCAGTCGAGCAAATGGATCATTTCGGCGGTTGGTTACAAAAACAACTGTTGGGCAACCATACAGATGATGAACAGTTGAAACTCTTGGCTCGGGGACCATCCACAACAGACAACAGTCATATCATTCCAAGGGTATGAGATAAATGGGTACACATTTTACACAACAGCCCAGGATAGCAAGAGCACCAACCAAAACAGCGGCGTCCGTATAGATGCCTTGGACAAAAATGGAAAGATGGACACCTATTATGGTTTCATACAGGAGATTTGGGAGCTCGAGTACGGACCTTTAAAAGTCCCTCTGTTTTGGTGCCAATGGGTCAAACTGGCAGCCGTGGAGATCGATGAGTACGGTATGACAACTGTGGACCTCAAGCAAGTGGCCTATAGGGATGAACCATTCGTGCTCGCTAATGATGTGACACAAGTATTCTATGTGATGGACATGGACAAACAAACAAAAAAGCGAGAAGGACAAGCCTACTAAAAGGAAGAGGCGACATAATAAATCTACCAAAACATAAATCAAAATGAGAAGACTAGCAGTAGCGATCAACCAAGGCGCCACGTGGTTCTTTCAGGTAATAGAAGGATTGTCGGAGTTGAGGGCGTCACGGACGAAGAAGAGTATAATCAATTCGACGAGCTGCCTCCTTTCACAGTGGACGTAGACATTAGTGACCTGAATGATACAGAGGACTGTCCTTACGTACGCGCGATCATAATGAAGGATCGCTTGTAAAAACAAAGTAGTTAGCAAATAAGTCCAATCTTGTCTACTGTGTTCCCATGCTACTAAATTGTCTATTGTGATGGATCACTTTGCTTTCTTTTGGTGTAATAGACTACTAACATACTAGTTGTGTATTAATTACCTTTTTTTATTTTTTGTAAATCATTTTAGTGTGGAATAATAATGATTTATTATTTTTTATTAAGCAAAGAAGCAATAATTGAATTTACGCAAAAATTATTTTATTTTTTATATTTTTAATTTATATTAATAACCTTATTTTGTTTATATATTATTGTTGAATTGTAGAAACTATAAAAGGAATTTATAAATGACTAGTAACAAGGATTCCAATTTGCATTGGAATTATAAGAGTGCAAAAAATCATTTTTTCTTTCATTTTATTCTAAATAGAGTTTGAATTTAATTCTAATCAGTACCGGTTGGTGTATTTAACCAAGATCTTGATGTGATCTAATCGATCAGTTGGATACACCAACCGTCTTGTGCAACTCTAGGTTTTCCTCATATGTGGAATGATCAGCCCCGGTTGGTGTATCCAACCGGTACTGATGTGTATATCAATCCCGGTTGGATACACGAACCGAGACTGATGGTGCCCCTATAAACTTCCCTGCCGCCATTTCCTCCCCACCTTAGTGCTCCTCCCGCCCGATTTTATCCCATTTGCTCCTCGGCCTTGCCGCCGCCACGAGCTGTCTTGCGTCAGCCCTCCCGAGCTTCGCCCCAGCGGTGCCGCCCTCCGAGCTCGCCACCCCCTCGTCGTCCGAGCTCGCCCCCCACCCCGGCAGTGCCGCCCTCCCCGACGCCGCCCTCCGGACGCGCCGCCCGTCCGAGCTCGCCCCACCCGACGGTGCCGCCCTCCCCAGCAGCGCCGCCCTCCGGACAGCGCCGCCCGTCCGGACCTCGCCCCACCGACGGTGCCGCCCTCCCACGGCGCCGCCCTCCGAGCTCGCCCGCCGACGGTGCCGCCCTCCCCCCCGACGGTGCTCCCCCTCGCCGCTTCTTGCCTCAGAATATATCTCTGGTGTACATGTATGGTGTAGATTCACGTTGGATTTGCTAATTGGAGGAAAATGTGTAGTATTTCTATTTCGGTTGTGATCTTGTTCAAGAACAGATGTTGAATGAATGCTAACATGATGCTGTACTGATCAATTAGACATTAGCTAGTATTGTTTCAGCAATTAGAGCAATTAGACCATTACATTGTCACTTTGCCAGATTGCAACGTTCCCGCCAACGGTGAATTGGCACCTGTATAGAATCGAAACTTTTTGGTATATGTTGCAAACGTAATATATTTGCAATGTCAGGCCTTGTATGCAAAATGATGTAAGTTCCAGTTGCTAATAAATGATCTAGAGACCGTCGATTTATGTACCATTGATTACATTGGTGAAGAAATGGTTACTCCAGAGATATATTCTCAATTGTCAATATCTGTTCTTTTCCATGTGGTGGAGGTAATGTTATGTATATGTGAGATGTGTCAGATGAGTAATTATATGTCAAATGTGATGTATATGTGAGATGTGTCAGTATATTTGAAATGTGAAATGTATAAGTAGAGTTGCTCTAATCAAGCATTTGTCCTCGCCGTCTTCCACGCCGTTAATTTGCGGTGCCTTCTTCTAGCCTAAGAAACAACGATGGACGGCGAAGGATTTGATCAAGAAGAATTTATGGAAAATTTGATTGCGGGAGATGGTGGTTATGAGGCCGCAGAGCACGATGATGCCGCAGAGGTAACAATCAATCACGTTAATGATTGTCGATTTCACTATCATGCTAAGCCAACATTTTGACCCGTTCATGATTGTACCATGCTTTCAGATCGATCAACCAAGCGGGCAATCACGGCAATGAGGTCCAACCAAGAAGCCGAAGGCAAGATATGTTGTCACCGAAGTCAACGAGCGGCCAACCTCAGAAACCCTTGACGGTGATTGGGCCGTTCAATTCGGCATGCGGCGTCCACGTTAGGGACCACGTGCCCATTAGCGTAGCAAAATGGGATCAGGTTCCTGAAGATACAAAAAACATGCTTTGGAACGATGTCAGAGAGACATTCACCTTCCCCCAAGGGACCGAAGAGAAGGTGAAGAGTTACACTCTCAAGAAGATGGCCATCGCATTCCAAACTTATAAAAAGAAGTTGAACATAGAGTATATCAAGGAGAATCGAACGCCCGACTTCAACAAGTTCCCGAAGTTGCAAGATCACTTGGAAGCGTTCGTGAACTACAAGACTTCAGAGGAAGGTCAAAGTTTGAGTGAGAAGAACAAGCTGAATGCACAGAAGAAGAATTACCACCACCGACTCGGCCCTGGTGGTTACCGCCAAGCAATACCCAAATGGGAGAAGAGGGAGCATGACACCTTTAGCGAAGGGTGTCACACTCGCAACAATGGAATGGCCTGATAGAGCAAAGCATTGGTTCTATGCTCACTGGTGGCCTCGATGATAGCGGCAATGCGGTGTTTGGGGAGGTCTTTGAGAGATGTGGCGAGAAGGCTTGTGCAGTCCATCGAGGAGACTTCCCAAGGTAGCTTCGTGCCAAACAGGAGAATGATGAGCTAACAAGGGCTCTACAAAACCGGAGCACCCTGGGCGTACCACGAGGCATTGGCGTCGTCCGTGGAAGGTTGGTTTCGCTCAGGACGCTGAGACCTATAGGAGTCGGATGAGAAGCAAGGCTCGACATGCACAACAACTTAGTGCACTTGAAGAACGCATGACTCAGATAGAGGACCAGTTAGCCCAGAGCCAACAGCGGGAGACGTGCCAGAACCTCCCGGCAATCCTAACATCATCAGCCCCACCGGCGGCAGCATTGCGCTCAGGTGGGCTGCCCGCGGACTTGGACAGTATCCCGTAGATGACATCAGCAGCGAGACACCTTGTGAGCTACATGTCGGGGCGCGAAACCTCTCCTTGAAGGCGGCGCATGGCATGGTTCACCCAGTGGAGCCAGGGCAGCTCATCCATGGCCAACAGATACCGTCAAACTACTCCAAGGTCTCGGTGGAGGAGGTTTGCCCAGGGTACGAGGACCTTGAGCTCGAAATTCCCGGAGGTGACGGGAGTACGAAGCTAGGAGAGGCGGTACACACTTTCATCCTATGGCGCAAACGGCACATAATTTTTCGAGATAATATGGATGTGTCCTCTCTGCGAAGAAGCCCGACTCCTACACCACTTCCCGCACACCCAAGCCCAAGAAGAAGCCCGACTCCTACACCACCTCCCGCGCACATAAGCCCTAGGAGAAGCCCATCTCCTCCCAAGAAGGCGCCGACTCCTACACCACCTCCCGCGCACATATGCCCTACGAGAAGCCCGTCTCCTCCCAAGAATGCGCCGACTTCTACACACCTCCCGTGCACTTAAGCCCCACAAGAAGACCGTCTCCTCCCAAGAAGGCGCTGACCAAAGGAAACAAGCTTCAGCCAAGACTCCCAAGAAGACGAGGTCCTCCACCCAATCCAAGAAGTTGCGTCCACTTACGAAGCTGGCGTACGATATGACCGACGAGGAGACCAATAAGATTGTACAAGGTGAGGTAACTGAATTTTTTAGACCCAAGTCACCAAAGAAGAAGGTTCAACCTGGCACGAAAGAATTTCACAAAGGTTTGACGACTATTACAAATTTGAAGGATCAAAAAGAAATGCCTCGCCAATCAAACTACGAGCGCACATTACGAAAGGAATGCCACAAGAAGTTGATAGCTGAGGAGAAGGAGAAGAAGGCTAAGGCGATGCTACAATTCTTTGATGAAACTGGGCTTGACCCAAGTCAAATATTAGGCACAACAGAAATTGAGTATGCCCAAGTAAGATGGCCATTTACATTGGGTGGATCATTGGTCAGGCGTGAGGAGCTGCTCCACCTAACGACAAAGATGCGGCAATTCCATGAATGGTACTTGGACGCGATCAAGCATGGTCTCTGATTGTTTCTTTGTCGGTACAAGGATCAAGATTTTTTCACGGTGACGGTGAATTTTTATGGAATGGCACGTCATGTATGATCTATACCAGACAGGCGCCCTCGTAGCGTCCTTGGTGGGTTCTTTGGACTCTGTAAGTGTCTTATTTACAAAACCATCGTGCGTGCCCTTGTAGAGTACGGACCTTGCAAGCCTAACTAATTTCTTCTTGTGTAGCATGGAGATACAAAGATGCCGAAGGGATCAAATTTTTGACATAGGATTCATGGACCCATTAGTTATCAACGAGACAACCGTTAGATACAGCCCAAGCGAAACACAGACTAACGTATACAATGCGCTAATGGGACATCAATATAAGTCAAGGATATATCTACCCTACGCACATGAGTATGTGTTTTCGTACCGCCTTGTTCTACTCCTTTTTCATAACACTATGTTAGAACTAATTAGTTATCTATGTTGACATATGTACAGTTTTCACTGGATTCTTATTATGATCGAGCTAGATCATAGTTGGATCACAATTATGGACTCGAGAAGAAAACCAGTTCAAACGTATCAAACCTTCATCGATTTGCTCGATCGGTATTAATTCTTGTTCCTTTCATTATTGTATTACTTCTATTTCCTTCCATTTGAAACAAATTCTAATCATGTACAATTGGTAATCACATGTGTAGTGCATTCGCACAGTTTTGTGCTAAAAATAGGGGCGCATTCAAGGAGAAATTCGAAATTACAACAGCCTCTCAAGTACGTATATCATAAAGCTAGCTTTTTGGTTAGTTAAGTTAATTTCCTTGCATTCATTTCACGCTTTTAACTTTTTCAACCGCAGATCTTGAGTCAGTCGGCGGGCAACAATTTATGCGGTTACTACGTATGTAAGTTTTTGCACACCCAAACCGGAGCCGCTGACCGCATGCTAAAAGGCGACAAGGGGGTGAGTAAATATAATTACTACCTTTAACGATGTATATTACTCCTTACATCTTGTACAAATTCAAGGATTGATTTGTTAATGACTTAACGGCAGGTGCCTCAATATTTGGCGGAACAAGGTTCGGAACTCTCGCCGGCGCGAGTGAGAGCAATTCAAGAACAACTCGTTGGCTTCATTTACGATGAGGTTGTAAATCCAAAAGGCGAGTTCCACGAACCAAATTTTAATAGGTGGGGCCCTTCGATAAGGACCGGTGAACTGTCATTCTCGACATCTACGACTAGCAAGAGCAATGCACGTAAAAAATCCCAATGAACAGAAGGAAAAGAAATACTGGAGTTGTAATTAAAGTTGTGTGCATATTGTAGTACATTATATGTAATTAAATTTGTTAATGAATGTACAGTGATTTTATTATCAGGCAAATGTGCATGATTGATTATATGTGTTTTAATTCGTTGTGATTTAACACACACATGAAGTCACCGTGATTTGATTATATATATTGTAGTATATTATATATAATAGCCAGTATTGGACACACACATATTTACATATATATTATATACAACCCATCGATTGCAGTTAGATAAAACAACTGTCTTGATGAGGGCCTCATCGAACCGGTTGGAGACACCAACCGTCTTGATAAGGTCCATCGTCTCCACGATGCGCTGCCACGTGTGACTACCAACCGCATCGATACTCTATCGATGTCGGGTGAGGGAACCGGACTGATGCCCTTGAGCATCGATTCGGATAACTATGCGGTTCAAAAACCGGTACTAAAGGCTCTTTTAAACCGGTACTAAAAGCCCTTTCCGTAGTAGTGACCAATATATTTACCATACATGAGTTTGGACTTTGGACAGTATGTTTAAAAAAAATGTATGTCTGCATCTAAATCGTATTTTAATTACCCACCATATTTTCATTGTAAATATTAATTAATCATTCGTTGTTAGATCATCGAAGCCCTATTTTGCCTCACTGCTACTCTTCTAGAAATGTACTCCCGGGATAATTTTTCATGATAGATATGTAACTTGCATCTGTGTTCTTAATCTTAATTATTCTATGCTTAACCTATGATTATCTGAAGAAATGACGGTAAAGCATACGCGATACATCATATACAACAAAAGCATTTGAAGATTACCCTAAATGTTCTAGCTTAGCCTAACTGCGTTAGAGAATTCATCAACAAAAAATTAAATGAAAGGGGTTCGATTATAAAGAAAAATGTAAATCATATATAGGATCTTGAATGCGAGAGGTAACAAGCTAATTTAAGACACACTGGTTCAATTAAAACAACAACAACAACAACAAAAAAGAGAGACAAAAGAACAGAGCTAGCTGTTGAGACAAGTTGAGGGCGTGAGGTAAATATGCATATGTTTTAAAATTGAGGGAGAGTCTACGCACCGGTGCTGGTATTGGCACCACTATTGGACGAGGTAGACCCGCCGGCAACATCTGGCCGGTCGACTGACGGCGCCATCTCCGGCGGATGCGTAGCAATGTTTCCGGTGGGCGTGTGTTGCTGTCCGTACTACGCGCGCCTATGCCGAAACAAATCAGAACGTCGAAGGCTGGGTATTTGTTAGTATCTAACCCGGCCACTTCATCCTCAACAGTGCACCTACCCCTTTTTATAGAGAAGTTTGCACAAGAAGTCTGGAAAGTTCAAACCCCTTAACGACACTACTACAGATAAGTTCATCTCGGTCGGTTCGGAACCGACATTAATATCGATGTTCAAACCGATATTGATGTACCAATATAACATCCTCAAATTAATAGAAATGATATTAAGAATCTAAAATATGGATCATGGTTATAATTTTGATTTTTTTTTTTTTATCTTTGTATGGATTCTTATGGAATAAGCATTGCTTTGTTTTTCTTTTAATTAATTAACCTAGAAGAAAGAATCTTCTTTCTAAAACCCAAAAATTTGAGAATGAAAATTTGTGGAAATTATGGCTAAGCCCCAAATCCTTTATTTGTAACCTATGAAAACTTTTACTAAGTTTAGAATTCATTTACTAATTTTAGAAAATCAAAAACTGTAATTAGAATTTTAGACCTAGAGCAATGTCAGAATTTTGTAAAAATAAATATAAGTGTTATTGATATGATTTTACTCTAGATTGTAAATGACCCTAGGACAATATAGAGAAAATTTCAAAAAATTTATACTTATTTTGTGGCCTCAGAAAAATCATTTTTGAAAAAGGGCTAATCCTGACAGAGGCATTGTCAGAATTTTATTAAAATATTGGCATCGTATTATTGTCTGAAAATTTTGTGGTAGTTCAAAATTATACTCAGGACCCACCAAAATTTTTTTCAAAAATTTTAAAATGAATTTAGTGCACCAACCGAATTAGTTTTTTCTTGCTGTCCCAAATCAAGAAAATTGAAATCCCTCTTCTCTCCTCACAGCCAAGTGGGCCCACCGGCTGGTAGGACCCACCTGGCAGCGTGGTTACTCCCTATATACCTCACTCTCTGCCGTGTGGACCTCAAGGCCCACCGGTCAGTCCCGTCTCTTTCTTCTTCCCCCTCTCTTCTCTCTCACGTGCAGGCGCCTGCCGAATCGTTGTCGCGGCAGCCAATCCCTCCCCTTCTCTCTACCGCGATAGCAATCTCACGTGACACTCTACCGAATTACTCCCGTGTCACCGATGCCCCTCCTTTTTCCTTTGTCGCGACAGCTGGTGTCCATCCGTGCTTGTCTGCGCAGAAGACCGCGGCCACGTCGCGCCCATTCCTTGCCATTGCAGCCCTTCTCCCTCGATTTTCCTCTGCAACAGTGGTGATTCCGGCTTCAAATCAACGCTGTAGCAGCTCCCTCCATTGGCTCTTCTCTACCATGGCTTAACCCGACGCTCCTGCGCCGAAAAGCCTGTCGCCGGTGTCCTTTCCCATTGTCACTGAACCACGGCCTCGAGCCTATCCTCCCCTTGCCCATTTAACCTGCGCCCAACCCTCCTGCTCTCGGTACAAGCTTCCCTGGACTGGGCTTATAACATCGGCGCCGTTGGGGAGCTCTGAACCAGAGGTAAGCCGCATGGTGGGGAGAATTGAAATTACCCTTCTCCATTGCTCCATTCCTCAATTCCCTCGAGACTAAGCATTGCCCTAACCTCCTCATTCCTTTCCCCGCTTCAATTTACAACCTGGTTCACTGGAGCGTTGCCACGATGGTCTCCTTCTTCCTTGGCTCCAGCGAACGGTGACACGCCAGCTCGGCCTTCCTTCGTCATGGTGAGCTCCCGAATCTGAGTCCCCTCACCTCACTGATGCTCACCCACCTCCTTCCCGAGCTTCGACGCCACTCATCCGCCGCCATGGCCGAGCGCCATTGCCACTGCCGCCCTTCACCGCCGCGAGCATAGCTCTGGCCATTTCTAGTCCCAACCGAGAGCTGCCCTAGGATCGCCACACCACGCTCTTCCTCGTCGATCCCTCACCCAACCGCCTCCGGCCTCCATTCGCCGCCGGCGAGCTCGGCCTCCCCTCTCCCTTGTTCTGGCTCACTGAACAGTGGGACCGGGCTGTCAGCCTCGTGCCTCACTCAGCCGAGCCGGTCACTACGCTGTGGGACCGCCCCGTCAGTCCCACTCCAACACAGCCAAACGCAGCTCGCTAACAGTGGGGCCATTCTGTCAGCCACATGCGCCCAAGCATAGAGCTAGCCAAAGTATGCTTTCACACTAACAAAACGTATTTCTCATTTTTAGTGTATTTTCCAAGCCGAGCCAATTCAAAAGCTTATAACTTTTGCATTATATCTCCAAATTAGTTCAAACCAGTTTCTAAATTTTTGTTAAATCATGTAGTTTCTGAATATAGAAAACCATTTTAAATTTGTTCACTGAACAATGTTTGAATTTCAAATGTAAACCCTAGGCCGAAACTATGCCTAAAGTAAAATTTGTGCAAATGATATCCAAATTTGATGAGACCAATTTTAATGTGTTCCTGGGGTCATCAGGATTCCATTTATGCAAAAATATTTAACTTTGGACTTAGTTTGTAAAAATTCGATGATTAGACTCATTTCAATGTATTCAAATTTGAATTGCTTGTATCTAGTGCAAATGAAGTTCAAAATTTGTGAAGCTAGTTCCTATGCTTACATGAAATGGTACTCTTTTTGTCCATGTAAAAAATATTTAGATTTAACCCATGTTTAATCTTGAAATGTACTATAGGGTTATTTCATGTAAAATATATAGTGTAGATGTATGGTTAATGAATGATAAGTTTCATTTAACTCAAAAATTTGGTACCTGTAACTTTGAAATATCAAAATTTTATACTCTAATAATAATAGCTTGACATGTCACCTTTGTACTTTAGATTAACCGCTTATTCATGCATATTAGTTTATTTAGAATTTCGATCAACTGTGTTACTTGTTAACTTTGGCTAAATTTCATGAAATCCAAACAATCTTAGCTTCTTGAATGTGAAAATAAATATAATTATATGTACAAATCTTGACCTCTTGAATTCGTAAGAAATAAACTTATTACTTTCATGAATTACGATCTTGTGCTCCACGCTAGTAGTTGGACCCAAACCCTAATCTTCGCCGAGACACACACTCACACTTGTTTTTCATGAATGACTTTATTTGTGATTCCATTGGAATTCTTTTTGCCACATGCATGTTTGTCTTTCTTCTATTATTGTATTTGGTTATATGCTTTGCTTCTTAATGAATGGTGCGTAGACCCCGACATTTTGGATAATATCGCCGATGACCCCAACTTCATGCAGGAAGTCACTGAGCAAGGCAAGCACCCTCCTTTGACTATGTTGATCCTACTATTTTAATTAGTTTACCTTGTTTTATCAAAACTATTATGCATGCACTATGTTCAGTAAACTTTGCTATATTGTGGGATTTGGTAGAAATATACCTAGCTCATGGGATTTCCTTAATAATTGTTGACATGATGTCGGGACCCGAATTTGCAAATCCGGACCCTCTGTGTATTCAGCACTAGTCCAGGAACGCGCTAGTGCACACAGTCTTAACATCGGTAAATATCACAATCATACCACTCGATACTAATAAAGTACTTTAATCAATTAACCAAACTGGTTGCTTGACCTTATGGTCAAGTTACAAATATACGCAACGCAGGGCGAAACTTAATAAGAGAGAAATAATAGCAGCGAAAAATAAGATAACTTCGTGGCGCCATCCAATATACCACAGGCAACTGACTGGGCTCGCTCCCTAAGTAGACGGTTCCTCTGGAAGCTCCTCCTCCAAAGCTGGTGTAGATTCTTCTTCAACTAGTGTTGTATTGTGGCAAGGGTGAGTACTTGGTACTCAGCAAGTCATGCACAGAATGCAAACTAATATACTACATGCATGGCTTAGTAGAAAGGAATAGCTCAGGGTATGTTTGCATTAAACGGCATTTGACAAATAGCATAAGTAGATTCGAAAGCAGTAGAACAAGTATAAGATCAATAACTTTTCAAGGAGTTTAGTAAACATCTTTCCCAATCCTAATCCACATTTCCATCAACATCATTATTAAACCAACCCAACCTTTCAAGACCAAGTTATTTTCAAGACCACATTCCCACCCGGGATGGTAATGGATTCCAACATTGTAGTCCTTGATCAACTCTAACCATCTCCTCTGCCTCATGTTCAGGTCTGATTGGGTGAAGATGTACTTAAGACTCTTATGGTCCGTGTATACTTCACATCTGTTTCCAATCAAATAGTGACGCCACAACTTCAAAGCATGCACTACGGCAGCTAGCTCTAGGTCATGCGTCGGATAATTCTCCTCATGCGGCCTCAACTGCCTCGATGCATAAGCGACGACCTTTCCGTTCTGCATCAGCACACATCCAAGTGCTTGACGCGATGCATCACAATAAATATCGAAGCTTTGATTGACGTCCGGTAGAACCAACACCGGTGCTGATGTCAATCGCTTCTTCAACTCCTGAAAACCTTTTTCGCACTCTGGCGTCCATGCAAACTTCTTCTCCTTTTTCAACAATTGCGTAAGAGGTTTCGCAATTGTCGAAAAGCCTTCAATGAAACGGCGATAGTAACCTGCCATTGCAAGGAAACTCCGGATCTGGGTCATGGTCTTCGGCTGTTCCCAATGTAACACAGCTTCTACCTTGCTTGGATCAACGGCGACTCCTTCTGCGGTCATTACATGTCCGAGGAACTCCAACTTGTCCTTCCAAAAGTCACACTTGCTGAACTTGGCGAAAAGTTGCTGTTCCCTTAGCTTTTCCAAAACTCGCCTCAAGTGCTCTGCATGTTCATCCTCTGTCTTGGAGTAGATTAAGATATCATCTATGAACACAACAACAAACTTGTCCAAATACTCCATGAACACCTTATTCATCATATTCATGAAATATCTTTGGCGCATTAAATCGCACCAAAGGACATAACAGTAAACTCATAATGTCCGTATCTTGACGAGAATGCGGTCTTCGGAATATCTTCTGATCGGATCTTCAACTGATGGTATCCCGATCTCAGATCAATCTTGGAGAAAACTCCGGCTCCTCTTAGCTGATCAAACAGATCATCGATCCTGGGTAGCGGGTATTTATTCTTCACGGTTACTTCATTGAGTGCATGGTAGTCTATGCACATCCTGAGACTCCCGTCCTTCTTCTTGACAAACAAAACTGGCGCTCCCCACGGCGACGAACTCGGTCTGATAAATCCTCTCCATCAACTCTTCAAGCTGCTTCTTCATCTCTACTAATTCCTCGGTGGACATCCGATAGGGTCTCTTTGCTATCGGCGCTGTACCAGGTACAAGCTCGATCACAAACTCTATGTCTCTGTCTGGTGGCATACCAGATAGATCTTCAGGAAAAACATCTGGATACTCATTTACCACTGAAACATCTTCTATGTTGATTGCCTTGGTATTGTTAACCATCAACTGTCCATCTCTAACGGCAGTAGCTTGAAATTCCACTTTCCTTCCACACGGGCTCTCAACTGATATAATCCTTCGACCACAATCCAATACGGCCTTGTGCTTGGATAACCAATCCATTCCCAAAATAACATCTAAGGTCTGGGTCTCCAAAATAATAAGGTTCGCTAGGAACTCTATCCCATCTATTAATATTCTTACCCCAGAACATCCTACTTTAGTTCGGAGTTCGGAACCAGGGGTTTGAACTAAAAGCATGCATTTAAGTCTTGCAATCTCCAAATCATTTTTAGCAGCAAAGCCTTGAGAAACAAACGAATGCGAAGCTCCAGAATCAAACAAAACTGTTGCAGGTACTGAGTTAACAAGTAGCTTACCTAGTACGAAGTCCGTGGCATTCTGCAGTGCATCTGCGGTGACATGGTTGACTCGGCCTCTCACCACATTTTGGGGTGCTGCCCCTGGCTGTGCTGTCCCTCGGTTGGCTCCTGGTGCTGGCGTCTTGGCTGGTGTGGATCCCAGATTGAAGCGGACTGGGGTCACTCCTGCTGTCTTCTTAAGGCAACTGTTGGCAAAGTGTCCTGGCTCGTTGCAGTTGTAGCAGCGTCTCACTGTCCCCTGTTGATTGCCTGAAGTGGCGTTTCTGGCTGGTGCTGGGGTCTGATAATTCTGATTGACGGGTCTTGGTGCTGGTAACGGTGTCCTTGTTGCATTCTGCGGCTGAAATCTGAAAAACTAATTTGGCGCAACCCTCAAACATTGCTGCGCTCCCTGACGCGATCCCTAATGCTGCATCCTGCGCTTCCTGTTCTCATCCAGTTCCTTGCGCTTGTCCTCAAGAATAAGCGCCTTATTCACAAGCTCCTGGAAATCTGGAAAGGTGTGGGTGATCAGTCCCACCTGTAGTCCTGAGTTAAGTCCCTTCATAAAGCGAGACTGTTTGGATTTATCTGTCGCTATGTCTTCAGGTGCGTAACGTGCAAGCTGTGTGAACTTGTTCAGGTATTCGGCCACTGGCTGGCTACCTTGCTTCAGTGCTCTGAACCCCTCCTTCTTGAGGTCCATGATTCCTTCCGGCACGTGATACTGACGAAATGCAGCTATGAACTCCTCCCAAGTGATGTTCTGAGGGTTCTCTTGCGTGGCACATAAGTTCTCCCACCATTCGGCGGCTGTCCCTTCCAACTGATGAGAAGCGTAGAGTACCTTCTCATTTCCCATGCATTGGGCAATGTGTAGCTTCCTCTCTATTGACCTTAACTAATCATCGGCCTCCAATGGATTGGCATTCCCGGAGAAAGTGGGTGGGTGAGTCCTCATGAACTCTGACAGTCTGGTATTCTGGCGTTGTCCCTGATTGACTTGATTAGCGGCGGCCTGAGCAGTGACGTGCTGCATTTGTTTCATCATAGCATGCATCAACTGAGTCTGAGCAGCAAGAAATGCTCCAAAATTCTGCATGTCAACTGGCGGTGCTGGTTGGGGTGCAGGTGCTCCATTGTTGGGGTTTCCAGCTGGGCGAGAACCACTTCCATTGCCCCCAAGGTTTCCGCGGGTGTTCACCATCTGTCGATTGCTCTAAGGTTTAGAGATGAGAGGGAACAAGAATAGACAAGTAATAGGAAAACTTATGCGGGGGAGAAGTGTAACTCAAAATCCAACTTTATTATTAATAATAGTAATAACTTGGTATGGTCGCTTACAATGCCTAAGGGCCTTGCAACACATACTGTACACTCAGCAAACAATGAAAATCCAACGCCTCTAAGGGTGACTCTTATTCTATAACGCGACTCGACGAGGGAGTCTCAACTTCAAAACCTACGCTCACTCGTCAAGAAAACCTCCACTGCCTCCTCGCGGCGGGTGCGATGACATAGGCGCGAAACAATTGCCATGCCCCATAACTGCAGCTGTGGTTGACGACGCGGCGTCCTCCTCTGGTTCTGGATCTGGCTGTTGCTGTGGCTGTGGCGCGGGTACAGGTGGCGCCTCTTCTGGTCCTTCTTCTGGGTCTGGAGCGTCCAACTCCAACACTGGATCGGGACCCTGGCCATACAGTGCGGTCTCCAGCTCTGCGATCCTTTCCGCAGCATAGGCGACGTACTCACGAGCATTCTGCAAGTGCTTCTTCTCTTCCTCAACCTACTCGCGGGCCTTCTTCAACTCCTGTACTGTGTCTTCGATCAGCTCATCCTGAGCGGCGACGAACCTGGCTAAGTGAGTGACGGTAGCATCCTCATCTTCTATCGGCTCCCGTTGAACTCTGCTGTCTCGGCGTGGGTGGTGATGGAACACTGTGCCTTCCAGCTCCCTGGAGTAAGTGCGAGCGATCTGCTGCATTGCTCGACGCGACACCTCTTGGATTCCCATCTCAAAGGTAGACCTCCTGGCGGTGAAGTGGAAAGGGTGACTGAACTTTGTCTTCTCTCGGGCATACACCGTGATCCGGACGTCCCATCCTATGACCAGTCCTGCTTGCACAAGTGTAGTCCCTCGGTAGAGCGGCCTCTCAAAACCTCCAAGAAACTGAAGCATATGCCACAACTCGGCGGCATAGCCTCCTTCACGCTCGGCGTAGTTGTTCTTCATCATCATCTACCAAAAGACGCTTGCGTAAGAACGCAACATTTTAAAATCAATGTGGAAGACAAAAAAAACTCAGCAAGGGGTATGAACAAGAAAGAAAGGGGTAAGTCGAGAATTCATTCATTATCTTGGCAAATTTTATCTTTAGAAAATAGGTTTTATCCTCACTACGACCATTCTAACTATGGGTGAGCCTACAGTCAGTATGGCTCTGATACCACCTTTGTCGGGACCCGAATTTTCAAATCCGGACCCTCTGTGTATTCAGCACTAGTCCAGGAACGCGCTAGTGCACACAGTCTTAACATCGGTAAATATCACAATCATACCACTCGATACTAATAAAGTACTTTAATCAATTAACCAAACTGGTTGCTTGACCTTATGGTCAAGTTACAAATATACGCCACGCAGGGCGAAACTTAATAAGATAGAAATAATAGCAGCGGAAAATAAGATAACTTCGTGGCGCCATCCAGTATACCACAGGCAACTGACTAGGCTCGCTCCCTAAGTAGACGGTTCCTTTGGAAGCTCCTCCGCCAAAGCTGGTGTAGATTCTTCTTCAACTGGTGTTGTATTGTGGCAAGGGTGAGTACTTGGTACTCAGCAAGTCATGCACAGAATGCAAACTAATATACTACATGCATGGCTTAGTACAAAGGAATAGCTCAGGGTATGTTTTCATTAAACGGCATTTGACAAATAGCATAAGTAGATTCGAAAGCAGTAGAACAAGTATAAGATCAATAACTTTTCAAGGAGTTTAGTAAACATCTTTCCCAATCCTAATCCACATTTCCATCAACATCATTATTAAACCAACACAACCTTTGAAGACCAAGTTATTTTCAAGACCACATTCCCACAGGTACGTTATTAGCAACTTAATCAATTAGGTCCGTCCCATTACAGACATGTGGTTGCACGCTTGACCCAGTTCAAAGGCGGAAACTGCAATGGAACGCGGCGGAACGCTACTCCAACTCCGGCGAGCGATTGCGGCGCAACCACGACGACTTTGGCGGCGTGAGCTAGGGATACGGGTGCGCACGGAAGTCGGCGTCACGGCAGCGGTGGCGGCGCATTAAATAGGGCCCTCGGCGTTCGTGAAACGCGCGGAGACCGAGGCCCACACCGTTGCGGCAGCGGAATCCGAGTTGGATTCGGATTGGGTGACATGGCTCAACGTCAGCCGTTGGATCAAGATCCAACGGTGCGAGGGTTTGGGCTCGGGTCTGGCTCGGGCGAGCTGGCTGGCTCGGTCGGACTCGGGCTCGGGTGACGTGGCTCAATCGTGGCCGTTGGATCAAGATCCAACGGTCACGCGGTTAGGGTTCGGGTCTGGCTCGGGTCGGACTCGAGTCTGACTCGGACTCAGGTCCGGTCGGATGAACAGTAAAACCCACTCGATTAATTAATCCAATTAAATTCTCAGAAATTCATTTAATTCATTAAAAATAGCAAAAGACTCAGAAAAAATCCAGAAAAATTCTGGAAAATATTTTGGAACATTTTGGACTCAAATAAAATATTTCCAACAAAATTTTATTTGCAAAGTTAAATTCTTTAATTTTTTCAAAATGGAATAAATTCAAATAAATTCCAAATAAATTCCAAAAATTCACCAAAGTGCCAAATCACACATGAATTTAAGAAAAGCAAAATTTTGGGGTGTTACACATGAGAACATTGAGAACCCTAGACATGGATAGACATACAATAATGTCAGTTGGGTATATACGAATATTAATTGCATATGCTTAATTAGTATGCTTTAGAAATGGGATCACGAACGAATGGCTATATTGTTCGTGATATTTACTGAAAATTTGATATGGTTGGGAAGAGAGATGTGTTGTCATGTAGTTTAAATGGGTTGGATATGAAAGTAAAGGATACTGATATGTTGGTAAAAATAAACATAAAACTATGATTTAACACGGGCGAATTATGGCAATAGCCAGGTGTGCAAGCTTTAACTTGTACGTAGTGTAGGGGGAGTTTTCGTCCGGGTCAGATTAAGGACCGAACTTAGTGTTGTATAATCCAAGAATTATCGTACAACCGCAAGTGCTATTGTGGGGTAGCCTTAACCTATTAAGTTATTTAAAACTGGCTTTGTACTTTGGAAGGCTGAAGTAGCACAAGCAGTAAGCCTTGTCGAGTTTGCTTGTAAGGGGCTGCCACATGAGTCTTGTGGGTAAATGCATACCGGTGCAACGGTGTACGCCTGGCTATGGGGAGAAACGGTTGTTGTTTCATTGAGATTGAAACGATTGTTATGTTTCATGTCATTGTGGTTTCTACCATAGCAAGGGTTTACGTCACCGGGCTAATGCAAGCTAGGTTTGAATAATGTAACAGTTATGTTTGATCTCTCTGCGGCACACCAAAGGAAGTATGTTAATTTACTATGCGCGCCGCCATCCTAAAGCCCACGTCGCAACGAAACCTACCCTAACCATAGCTACTGACTGCCGGATTAGAAATCAACGGTGCAATTGAGCCACATCCTTTCTCGGATGTGTGGATCTGATCAAATCGTGTCAGGGTGATCTTGACCGTTAGCTATGACACGTGTAGGGCTCATGTGTGTCATCTCCAATCCGGATCCCTCCACCGTTTCACAACCAACATCGAGCATTTCGGGCGGGACACACACGCCCAAGCGCCTTAAATACCCCAGACTGGTTCGTCGTGTTGCGTTCTTTGCTTTGCCCTAGGTCCCACCTTGAGAGCCGCCACCTTTTGCCCGCAATTTCTCGCCGAAGTTGCAGTGCCGCCGCTTCAGGATTCACGGGTTTACACCGCCGTCCGCCGCTTCTGGCCGCTGAGGGACACATATTTGGAAGTGTCACAACGAGATGAGTTCGCCCGTAGGTCTCACTTCACCGGAGCACATGAAAATTGCCACAGGATTGGTCTTCATCTTCAGTCCGGCCAAACCTCATCGTTACACCACGCCAGAGCTTCATGATCACCAGCAATCGTTCGATCTTGATCAAGCGATTCAGGTATGGCCACGTAGCCCATAGCCGCTTTGAACTAGATCTAATTAGGACCCTTAGATCTTATATGAGGGGTTGAGATTAAGACACGTAGGTGCATGAATAGCTCTCCATGTGTTCCTGCCTTTGCTACATTTAGATCTAATATTAGCTGTCCAATATAGATTGAATTGCACATATTAATCCGCATAGCTTTGGGTTAGATTTATTTGCAGCCGTCAGATTTAGATATGATGACCTAGGTTGTGCCTCGTAGCAGATCTATAGTAGTAATTAGAACCAATCTATGCTGTTAGATCTATAATCGTGTGGTGTGGATTCAGACACGTGGACGCCCGAATGACTCTCTGCGTGTCGTCTAGCTAAGTCGAGGTGCGTTAGATCCTAGCCATCCAATTTGGATTGAATGGTTTAGATTAGATTGGGTGGCACTACTTTAGATCTATCTATAGTCGTTAGATTAAGATCCAACGTGGGGTAATCAAGCCACATGGAGGCACGAATGATTCACCATGTGGCCGCATCTTCGCGCGGAATAGATTCAATCTGGACCGTCCGAATTGAAATGGATGCACGAGATGGAACCGTGTAGTAAACCAGTCATGGAATGCCATGTGTGGTGCGAGAACCGAGTAGTCCCGAGCCGCGCCGGTCTGCTCGTAGAGATGTAATCTTTTTTTCGACGGACCCACTTGTCACCTTTTTTTGGCGGACCCAAGCCGCGTGCGCATGATGTTAGCAATGATGTCATAGTGGTACCCACGTGTTAGTAGCAGGGAGCGCGCAGCAGTGATGTCAGCCTGACATCATATATATGGTTCGGGCCCACCTGTCAATACCTGAGGAGTGTCGTCGACCGGGTCTACGGTAGACCGAGTTGAACCGTGGACTGAGCCCATGGACCAGAGCTGACGTGGCTTCACCCGATTGCTCCATGTGTCTAGATGATGCAAGCCGACGCAATAAATCAATTTTTTAGTAGAAAAATAATTCATTTAATTCAGATTTTTTCTTTTTTCATGTATTTTCAAACATCGAATTGCTCGTTCTTGCTTATACGAACTCTGATTGAGGTGATTCCAAAGCCTAAAATTTTGTAAAATTGTACTCTATTTAATGGTTAATTTTATTTGATTTTTGCAGTTGATTTTCTCTCCGTTATTGGTATTGATTTGTGTTTATATTTCATTACACGTAGAAGTTGAATTGTCAGATTGTTCGAGAGCGAGGACTCAAGCCAAACTCAAGGTCTAGAGCAAGAGCAAGGGTGTTTCTAAGGCAAGTTATGCTTTAACCATGTTGATCCTACTTTAAAATTTATGTTATTTTAAATTACTGTATGCTAGTTTAAATTAAAATGATTTCAATTAATTCGAGAATAGCTAAATCACCTATTTGAATTATGCCACCTAGATTGTTGGATAATACTTGGACATTAATAATTTGCTAATAGGGTTTAATTAGACCGTAAGTACTCTGCTTAGCCATGCATCGTCTTTTTTATATAATTTCAGAATGTCGCAAATTAATCTTGACTTAGTGACATATGGAACGTGTTTATAAAAAATATGACATGTGTTGTTGATGATATAATGGCATATGGTGCATGGTAATTAACCGGGGTGGTAAAATGATTTAGAATGAGGCAAGTGGCAAGAGTTGTGAGTGATGGTGGGCCAAGGTGGCATTGGGCTGATATGGAAACACGATATAAGAGTGATGGTGCGATGGTTTTCTATGAGTGGAGTGATGGAAGTCTTGCCTCGGTCAATAAAGGACTTAACCTTTCAAGCCTTTGAACTGGGCCAAACATACAACTACATGTTTGGAATGGGATAGACCTAGTTCAATATGTTACTAATATCTCGCATATGGTACCTCAGGTGATAGTTAGACAGGGGTTTAGCTCTACGGGGGAGTGTACCTGTGCTGCCGCTTGGTACCCATCCAACGGTATGTCAGTCCTATACTTCACCTCTACTGAGGGAAGGGATAGTGTATGACAATCTGGGAGGATCATATGTTAAGATAAAAGTTTTCGAAAGGCTTTGTTATGATCGCTCATTCGCATACTCTCGTATGGCAATTCATGGCTGATGTGATGAGTTGATTGTATCTTATGGGTAAAGTGTAAAACCTCTGCAGAGTGTCAAACATATTCGAATAGCCCTGTCCGTGGTATTGGATAATGCTTGAGGATTACAGTCAAGGGTTAAACTTTCATAAAATTGAACTTGGGCTTGGAGGCAGGTTGCCTGTGGAAAAGTCATAACTGGATAAGAATGTGGGATGGTTTACTTGAGAAACAATTATGAAATATACTATTATTTTTATTTGTTTTACTGCTTTACAATCTATTATGTTTATTTGTGAATGCTGCTTTATTACAAATAACCAATTCAGCTATTTATTTGGAATAAGCCATGCATATAGTTATTAGACTTGCATTCTGTGCATGACTTGCTGGCTGCTTTCTGTACTCACCCCTTGTAACAAACAAATCACCAGTTGAGTAGAAGTCTACACCTTCGAAGGAGAAGTTTTGTGAGGAGGGGAATATCTATGAATTGATCCTTGTCAGATGCCTGTGGCATATTGATGGGTTTCACCGATGTTCTTCATTCTGTTGCTGTTAATTTATTTGGAGATGAAGCCATTAAGGCCTCACAAGTGTAAGGTTGACCTTAAGGCCGTTCAACAATTTTATATGCAATAATTGATTTACTTTTATATTTCCGCTGTGTATGATTGTGATATTCACCTGTGTTGAGACTGTGTGCACTAGCATGATCCTGGATTAGTGCAGAATACACAGAGGGTCCAGGTTTGCAAATTCTGGTCCTGAGAGTGAATCGTATGCGACGAATTTTACGTTTTACCCAAGTATGTTCATAGTAGTCCATAGTTTTATTACATCACCTTCCTTGCCACCCCACTGTAACCATAGTCATCATTGAGTTTGTCACATTGTGTGCTTCATAGTGCTCCCCCTTGGTTTGTCCTTAGTGCTAGATTAGCCCTTGTTCCCTTGATTTTCCTTGAGCTGCATTGTTTCTATCCTTGCACGTGTACAGCCGAACCAAGCTAGTGAGCAACTATGTCTCATGCTATAGTAACCACAAGGATGCTGTAGGAGAGAGAAAAACCAAAAATATAAAAAATAATATTAATAAAAAGCTTTAAAAATCCATTCTCCCTCGTCGGAACTTCAATTGAGGCGATTCAAGTTTATAAAAATTTGTAAAATCAAACTCTACATTTTAGAGCCATTTAATTTCACGTTTGAGATTGTTTATGTCTCTATTTTGGTGTTTATTTGCTTTTATTTCATTCTTTTTCGATAGACATTGATCTCAGGGAGTGAACACAGGATTTGAAGATCAACACTCAGCAACAGCAGTGGATCAACAATTCAAGCTGTAGTCCTTGATCATGTTGTACCTATGTTTGCAAAAGTACTTTGTTTCATACAATTACATGATTGTCATTATGCCACCTTGAATAGTTGAAATGCTATGTTTCTATTGCCACCCTAGGTTGGGTCACTTAATAGTTGGACAGAATGGTAATATCAACATTGGGTTATCATACCTATGCTTAGATATGCTCAATTGTATGATGGGTTCATGTCGAAATGATGAATTAATAATCTTGACTTAACGAGATATGAAATTGTGGCCGGTAGGAACTGTTGTAAAATTTATTGTACCATGAAAGGGTGTGCCATTGGTTTTGGGTATACAAAATTGATTTCACACTGGTAAGTGATAGTTCAGTAAAGGGTATGTTGTTGACATACTAAGACTACTTAATGATTTAATCTTGTGCACCATTTAACTGGGCTAACCAGACAACCACATGTCTGGTATGGGACAGGCCTAGCTAATTAATTTGGAATGTCTAAACTTGTGTATTGCCTTGGTGGTGTGGGTTCCGAGATGGGTGGGTAGACTCACATGGCACAATAAGGGACCCTCAGGGGTGAAAAGCGGGGTAAGTACTGGATTTAGATAGAGCATTGTAAAGGCTTTGTTATGATCTTTCTACCGACACACCAAAGGAAGTGTGTTTGTTATGTATGACAATAAGAGTTGATCATATCTTGTGGGAAAAGCTATGCAACCTCTATAGAGTGTGTCAAACTATTCGAATAGCCTAGTTCGTAGTAATGGATGTGCCTGAGGATTTCACATGGGGTATATAGTTTTCATAAATTGTTGGAAGTGAACATGGAGTTCATTGTTGTTTTTATTGTCTAAAGTTAATACAATTGAGTTCAATGGTTGATATTGATGGTTTCAGATGGTGATGGGTAATGCCTCACCAACCTTTGTTATTGTCTACCATTAGTTTACCAGTAATTTATTATCTTTTATCAATTATGCTTTGAATCTAGTTATTGCTATCTATAACATAACCATATGACTATCCTTTGTCAAATCATACATTATTGGCATCATTCCCTATGCCTTGATGATTACTTTTTGTAATCATGGCTTTATGCCTTTATTGATCAGTTTATGAGGAGAAACAGGGAAATGTAGAGTTCTACGAGGAGTACTATGAAGACTAGGAAAATTAGGATGGTGTTTCCCCAAACGATTGCGTGTGGCATGTCGGATGGCCCAAGTTATTTTATTTCTGTTTGCAAGAGTTTATTTGTTTCTTAAGCCTCTAAGGCATGTTTTGTAAACTTTGACCATAAGATTCGTTGATACTATTTGCTACTTTCTTAGTTAATTCATTGAATGGAATGATATTTCATATTAGAATGAACTTTGACCATAAGATTCGTTGATACTATTTGCCACTGTGTGCACTAGCGTAATCCTCGACTAGTGCAGTGTGCATAGAGGGTTTCGGATTCGTAAATCTTGGTCCCAACAGAGTTGGTATCAGAGTCATATTAATTGTAGGTCGCAACCCTTGTTAGCATGGTCTTCTTAGAATGAACTTCAAAATTATTTTCTAAATCAAACCAACGAATTAGTATTTTATGTATGTCTCCTATCATCTCATTCTTAGGCTCTTATTCCTCTTCTCTACAGAAATATTGTTTTAAACAGTTTAATTTGATCTCATCTCATGGAACTTCTCAAGCTTCATGTCTTCTGCCGACCAGAAAAAGGAGGACCCATACTTTTCAAGACAAGTGGAGGAGTTGCTGGAAGATTAAGTTGGTGAGAGTATATTCGAGAAGCCTCCCATATATGATAAGTACTAGTGATCTTTTGCATTGGAGCATGTCATCCCTTTTCAGTTTAATAACGTTTAGGATTTATGTTGTTTGTGTGTCAGGTGTGTTGTACATTTGCGGGAGGCAGAGTGTTGCAGCCACCCCTTAAGCTGAAGTGTTTATTGCCTTTGGGTATTACCTGCTCTAATAGATGATCCTACCACTCATCTTCTGCTTTTACCTCTTACCTATTAAACCCTCAAAACTATTCTGGAGTGAAGGTCAACCATCTTACTATCATTCTAGTGCCGATCGTAGTCCAATAGCAGATATGCATGTAAATGCTAGTTTTACTCCCAATGTACCACCTTCACCCCCGACAATGATAGATTAGAACCCTGGTAGCTCAAACTTAGCTCAGGAACACTATGATGCATAATATGACCAACATGATGAACCAACAAAACCAAACTGCTCTACCCTAGCCAACCTGTTGACCTAGCAGAATCAAGCCGCTGTTGCACCTCGCTAAGCTCATTTGTAGTCTAACTTAGCGGAATTCATGAGGACCCGTCCGCCCACTTTCTCCAACTCTTCAGAACTCTTGGAGGCAGATGATTGAGTTTGCTCCATCGACAAGAAGATTGCTATTGCTCAGTGCACAGATCATGAGAAGGTTCTGTTAGCACCCAAAATTGAGCGACTAAGACAAGTGCAGTCTTGGCGCGAGTCTAAAAGGACCGACACAAACCAGGTTGGTAAGAGACGGTGAACAGATAAAATAGAAGGTTACGTTCACATGGTAACACATGGATCGGAAACAATGACTAGAGCCAACATAACTTGAACCAGATACGAACATGGCCAAGATGGAAGGAAGAGTTCAAGGCCGGTACGAGCGAATGAAGAAACCCCAAGGCTATAAAGGGAGAATGACGAGCTATGTCTAAGAGAGGATCAAACAAACACACACCAATTCATTCTATACTTTTATTTTCCTTTGCATTAGGAATAGACATTTAGTTTGTAATTCCTTTTCCTATAATACCCCTTGATCAATATAGTTGCGCATCGCCGATTATTGATCTTCATTGCATTACGCCATACCAGATCCTGCTCCCTCTCTGATCTTGGTGTGCATCGCCTTTTTCGAGAGAAGTAGCCTTTACCCGCATCTCATCGGCTCGTAGAGTTGGTCAGATTTACGAGTTACCCCGATCTGTGTTCGTTTGCTTCAAACCAGCTAAGATCAACCCGCTACCGAAGATCAAGGATCGATCTCCTTGGGGAACATGTCCTTCTTACCTATTGTGGATCAAATTAGCTGCCACGCTTGCGAACCAGAATTGAACTCGGTGTTCTTGTGTGTTGGTGGCAATCAACCCGTCGTCAAGTTTTTTGCGTCAACACAACTTTGTCATGCCCAATGGGACCCGAAGAAGCCAATATGACGTCAACAGGAAAGTTTACAACAGCTACAGATATCAACTCTGATGTGATAATCACGCCAACTATGGCCAACTTGACGCTGGAGCAATAGAAAGAGATTGAATACCAAAAGGCGGTGTTTGAGCATATGATGCTGAGGTGTTACCAGAAGACATGACGTGCCATCACATAGAAAACAACGCTGCCAACGATCAGCTCCGTCGTCATGGACACCTCCAACGCCGCCGAAAAAACCATGGTAAGCTTATACTTACCTGCTCAAGCAGAATTAATGGATATGATTAATCAATCTATAAATTGCGCATTGTTGAATCAATCATCGGCCCTGGTAACTACACTTAGGCCGTTGATATCAAAGAGCATGAAAGAGGTAGCACAGGAACTTGTGATGGCTGGTTCTCTTTTTGAGCTGCCATAGCCTCTTCCCGCGCATCTGGTCTTTTCGATTGGACAAAGCACTCAGGGCATGAAGCCCATGGTTGAGAGCAAACCACCGGCTACACTTGTGACGCCTGCACCATCACAACCAACAATAATCTTGCCTAGGGACCTTGGGACGAGTGAAGTTAGGCAATACCATGCTTACACAGATGGTGCTAAAACAGTTTGTTCGTCCAGCCTGCCCCTGAGCACACAACCCTAGAACTTCTTTAGTTCAGATCCACAGCCGATTAAAAATGGCCCGTACACTGAGCCACCCCAAGCACAGGACTCTCACCGAGTGGTCACGTACTCATAACACTTTGTACCGTTGTAGGGACCCATAAAGCACCTGCTCGCCGACCAGAGCCACCACAAGGTGACCTGCAACCCAGACTGTTGAACCAGCCTGAGTTCGCACTTAGGGGGCATCGCCATGAACCGCCAGAGTTTGCACTCTGGGGGCATCGGCACAAACCTAGCCGACAGGTGCCTCCGGTACACGCCGCGCAGCCTAAGGAGCCGACTGGACTGGTGCCATCATAGCCATCCAACGAGACCAGTTCGGCATCCAGCTGAGAGGATGAACTCTCGGTTACAGGAAGCCATACCCCCACTACATTGATAGGATCCTGTATCCCACTGGATATCGGGTTCCTGATTTTGCTAAATTTTCGGGGGATGCTACAACTACCACCATGGAGCATATTAGACGCTTTGAGATAGATGAGAGCCGATGATTGAGAAAGGACAGACATTCAAATATCAACACTTTGTATTAAGAAGTTGTTTACATAATCGACTAAAGGGTGAGCAAAACATTGACGTTATCGACTAAAGAAGTATACAAACATGATTTAAAGAAAAGTACAAAACAGAGGTGTCATCCCTACTGTTGGCATCAAAAACTTGAAGCAGGGTCTTCAACGTCAAACACACCAGCCGAATGTCGGGTTCAGATTTGCGGGCGTGCCAGCTGATTTGATCACGCAATCGGCAAGAGACGTATCCTCCGGTGCGATCGTTCTGAAGAACGATCTTGGAGCCTGGTAATGGGGCGAGCCTAATTAGTTCGGGCCAAAACAATGCGGATCAAGGTAACTCGATAGATCTAATCAACCCTTGTGAGTTGATCAGATGGGGTAAAAGCCTGCTTCCTCTGAAAAGGCGATGCGCAACAAGATCGGGAGAAACTAGAGCTTGGTTGGGCGTAATGCAGCAAAGATCAACAACTGACGATGCAAACTCGTATTGATCAAAGTGTATTACAGAGGAAAGATTACAAAGCTACAAGAACTACTGCTAATGTGACGAAAGTAAAGGAATTGGTAAAAAGATTGTTGTTTGGGTATGTGTTTTTGTCTTTTTCGACGTAGCACGCCATCCTCTTTATAGTCCAAGGGCTTAGATCATATCCATCATGGTCTCTCCATAATCGTATCAGCCTTGTGCTCATCTTTCCATCTTGATCGCAACTGTATGGGATCCGGATCGTATTAGCTCTGGTCTTTCCTTCTAATCTCCACCCGATCGCATATTTCTGATCCCACCCGGTTCGTCATCCACTGCTGGCCTGGTTTGCACCACTTTGGCCCTGACTCATGCCGTCTGCACCCACCTCAGTCGGTCAAAATTGGGTGCTAACATATGCCCCCATTTTTGGGATATGTGTAAACATGTCCCAAAAATCGACCATCAAGGCCTAAGCGGATCACCGTCTCCATTATCCTTCATCCCTAACAGTTTTCTTCTTCAGATGTTGTGTCATGAATTGTCTTGCATCAAATCACCTCGTATTCTACCAGCATTTTTTTGAAGGATGCTTTGTTCTCTGCGCCATGGCGATTCGTTTGCTCAGTTTACTATATAAATATCAGATGAACCGTAATTCACCGTATCATCTCAAAGTAACTCCACAATCTGCGCCATGTCTTGTTCTTCTTCTAACACTTCTTCCGATTTCTATTGATCATCGGATGATGACTCGACCATTGCCTCGGCCCTCCAAGAAGAGTTGTCGGCCGAGGTTCGCGCTGAAGAATAGTTCGCCGATGATGAAGCCATTGCCCATGCTCTCCTGGAGGAATTCGACGCCGAGGCCGCTGATGACCCGGCAGCAGTCGTTCCTCCTCCTACAGGGGCCAGGGGACCTGACGTTGGTGAGGATGCTGCTTCTACGGAAGCCACTCCAGAAGCCGTTGTCCTCCTACCAGCCGACAGCAACCTGGCACCTCCACCAGCACCTCCTGCCGCCGACGCTACCCTCCATGAGTCATAAGACTTTAACAACAGTTCTAGCACAGGAACTGCTCCTGGCGGGAAGCATAGTCGGCTTCATTAGGCGTAGGGACCTTTCTTTTTCCCTCTCCTCTCTTTTATGCCATTTATAGGGATGGCACCTCCCTCTTTTTTTTCATAAGGTTGCCACAATCCCTAACAACCTTTGCTTGGGGGTTGTAATTATTCTCCTTCCAGTCCCTTTTCGTTTGTTGAGATCTTTGTTCTCTCAAACGCTCTGTTACTTTTTTCTTTTAGCTGATGTCATAGACTTTTTGTTTGTCCTTTTTGCCAACTAATGTAACTGCTACTGTACTTTCTAGCCAATTATGTGTGCGGCCTTTTAATGAAACGTGTTGATATTTTTTACTCTTCATCGGCTTCTATGCATGATATGGTCCTTCTTTTATCGCATCGGCTCATGATAATTCAATGTAGGACACGCTACGACATATCGGCTCCAGAGAGTATCGGACAAGCATATCGCCCATCGGCCGGTGTGGCTTGAACTGACAAACCCCACTGGTCGTTCCTTCCAATGTAAGCTACTTGGCGGATGTATTACTTCTTCTCCTTCTATCGCTGCGCCTTCTGTGCTAATTCCTTAGGTAACCTTTTCCCTCGCTGCTTGGTCTTTCACTTGGCCTTTCTTGCCGACTGCTCCTTCTGTGCAGCCAACTTCAGGAATCACAGCGTCAGGGGCTCCCTTTGCTGCAACTCAAGATGCACCTACGGACTTAACCACAGATTGCCTAAAAGGGGCCAATGCTAATGTTACTGACACGGGAGCTGCTGATGACATTGTTTATTTTATAGATGATGTTGTTTGAATAGAGCCTCTTAGTCATTCATTGTCTTTGTTTTTTCGAACTTCTGTAACATATTTGGCTTGTAACCGCCATCGATCTGTATTAAATCAATTTGGCTCTATCATGATCCAATCCAGATGCTTGGGTGGTACATTTTTAAGTATTTTCCATTGATTGCCTTGGCGTATGCTTCCCCTTCAAGGGTCTCTAATATGTATGAATTGCCTGGCACCAGTTGGCTGACCTTGTATAGCCCTTCCCATGTAGGTGACCATTTCCCATACTTGCTATCCTTTGTTCCGACTGGCAGGATGGTCTTCCATACTAAATCACCTTCTTCGAATGACTTGGGCATGACCTTTTTGTTGTACGCTCTTGCCACCCTAGCCTTGTTTTTTTGGATATATTCTAACGTCTACAGTCTTAATCCCGTTAGGTCCTCCATGTTATCGGCTCGCACGTTCTTGTAGTCCTCAGCCGATAAGGTGTCCTGTTTGGCGGTTCTGAGCGAACTTATGTTGATTTCTATCGGCAGCACTGCTTCTTGCCCATATACCAACTAGTATGGCTAACGTTGTATGCCATCCCTTGGGTCTGTCAGTGATTTTCCTCTTAATCAGCATGATTAATGTCTTGTTTGACGACTCGGCCTGTCCATTGGCCTGAGTGTAATACGGCGAGGAATTCAACATCTTGATTCCCAAACCTTGGGCAAAGTTCTGGAACACTTCAGACATGAACACAGTGCCTTGGTCGGTCGTAATAGTCTCTGGAATCCTTAACCAATAGGCAATGTGCTCTTGGACAAATGCTATCACCTCTGTACTGGTAACCTTCTTTACTGGGATGGCCTCGACCCATTTGGAGAAGTAGTCTGTGGTGGCCAAGATGAATCTATGGCCTTTGCTTGAGGCTGGGTTGATCTGTCCGATGATGTCGATGCCCCATCTGCAGAATGGCCAAGGCTTCACTACTGAGTGTAAAGCCGCAGTAGGGCGTTCTGTAAATTCCCAAACTTCTAACAGTCTTGGCACCCTTTATAGTACCGAAAGCAGTCTTCCAGCATTGTCGACCAATAGTAACCAGTGCGTCTCAGCAACCACTTCATTTTGTGGACCGATTGGTGTGCTCCACAAATTCCTTCATGAACTTCTCCCATAGCTGATTTTGCTTCCTTGGCACTAAGATAGCGAAGGAGCAAACCTTCCAGTGTCCGATAATATAGGACATTATCAATCATTACGTACTTTAGCGCTTGCCTTCTAGTCTTCGCATCTGTTTTGACTGAAGGGTCCATCAGATAGGCTGTAATTTTCGCGTGCCAATCGGATGTTGTTAGGCACATTACCGTCTTCTCCACTGGGTCGCAATCGGTCAATTGTTTGAGAGGTACTTACCTAGACATCTGGGCTAGCGCGTTAGCCCGACTGTTTTCCTCTCGAGGTATGTGGCAAATTGTAAAAGAGTTGAAAGTTTTTATTAATTCATGACAACGTGCTAGATACTTCGTCGTAGCAGTTGAAATCCCGCCGAACTTGCTGGATTACAAGCAGGGAATCCACGTAGGCTTCGACAGAATCTGCTCCGATGTTGTGCAGCATGCATAAACCTCTAACCAGAGCTTCATATTCAGCCTGATTGTTCGAACATCGGCTATTCACTGGAAAGGAGAATTCATAGCAGTACCCCTTAAGGGACACTAGAACCATCCCGATACCTTCTCCCTCCTTGCACATTGATCCATCGAAATAGAGCCGCCAAGGGGTGAGGCTTACCAACTCACAAGTGGGGGCATGGTCTGTAATGAAGTCGGCTACCACTTGCCCTTTCGTAGCTATAGCCGATTCAAACATCAGGTCGAACTTAGTGAGTCTATAATCCCACTTCCCGAGTCATCCTTTCATTATGGGGGCAAACAGCAGGTACTTTATAACATCGGTTTTACCCACGACCGTGCACGTTGATGCTAGTATGTAATGTCTTAGCTTTGTGCATGCAATGTATAGGGATAAATAGAGTTTCTCCACAGGTGGGTACCTAGTCTGGGCATATATCAACTGTTGGCTTAAGTAAAATATCGGTTGCTCTTTTCCCTCAATCTCTTCTGTCGATATATATAGCCTGAACGATACTCCCTTCCGGGGTGCTATCAACACCGGAGGTTTTGACAGGTATCTGTTGCTCCTTTCCCCACACGAATTCTTGGTCTTCTTTCATTATGAGCAACGGAGTGAACGCGTTGATCCGCCCGGACAAGTTCGAGATAAAGCACCTTATCTTTTTGACCAATTTCTGTACGTCTCTCTTGCTTTTTGGTGGTTGAGTATCGGCTATGGCCCTATTCGTTCTTGGTTTACATCTATTCCTCTTTCATGTACCATGAACCCAAGAAACTGTCCGGCCGATACCCCAAACGCGCATTTTAGTGGATTCATCTTCAAATCGTGCGTCTGTGTCTTCTTGAATAATTCTTCCAAGTCGGCTAAGTGTTGTTGATCCCCTGCCGACTTTACTACTACATTGTCTATGTATATTTGTACAATGCGACCCTGCAACTCATGGAAAATCAGGTTCATGGCCCTTTGGTAGGTGGCCCCAGAGTTCTTCAACCCGAACATCATGACGACCCACTCGAATAACCCCAATGCCCTAGGGCATCGGAAGGCCATTTTGTGAATATTAGCTTCGGCCATGAATATCTGGTTGTACCCCGTATTGCCATCGACAAAGCTAATGACTTTGTGCCCTGACGCAGCATCAACAAGCATGTCGACTACGGCATCAAATATTTGTCTTTGGGGGTAGCTTTGTTTATATCCCTGAAGTCGATGCATATCCTAATTTTTTCATTTTTCCTTCGTTACTGAAACAACGTTGGAAACCCATTTAGCATACCGACATGGTCTGATGAACTTGGCTTCTAATAATCATTCTATTTCCTCTTTGATCTTCCTGTATATTGCTGGATTAAAGAGCCTTGGTGGTTGTATAAACGGCCAATACCCAGGTTTTACCGGTAACCAATGCTCAACAAGTTGACGGTCCAAACCAGGCATCTCAAGATACCCCCAAGCGAAGAAGTCATTATATTCTTTTAACAATTTTACCAACTTCCCCTTGTACTCGGCACACAGCCTAGCATTGACGAAGGTTAGCCTTTTTCGATCCCCACTTCCTATGTCTACTTCTTCTAATGGATCGGCTGAGGCAAACCCTTGCCCAAGCCTTTCATCATCTTCCAAGTCTTCGATAGCTTCGGCGCTATCGGTCGTGTGCCGGTAGCTCCTCGCCTTCTCCTGCAATAGCTTTGTGTTGAAGCTAGCCTCCATCGTCGTAAGATCTCATTGGTCCGATCAACCGTACTAGGCTTCACGCTGATTGGACTTATGCATGCGTCGTTGATGCAGACAAAGTTGCAGTCTTCCAACTGTTTGCCTGAGACGCATCTGGCTCCTTCATGTGGCCAATTTGCATTAGGGATGGCCATGGCGATGTGAGCCGATGTGTCGGCCTCCACTACTTCAATTGCATCGCTGTTCCATTGTGTCAACTTCTAGTGCATAGTGGATGGAATACAGCAGTTGGCATGGATCCAATCCCTTCATAGCAGCACACTTTAGCTGCCCTTTGCGTTTACCACGAAGAAGGCAATCGGCAATGTTTTGCTGCTGATTGTCAACTCCGTGATCATAACGCCTCTGGCTTCCGTGGGATCCCCTGTGAAATCATTTAGGACCATATTGGTCTTGATGAGGTCTTCATCGAATTTTTCCAGCTTCTTGCATGTTGAGTATGGCATCAGATTGACGGTCGCACCTCCATCCACCAGCATCCTGGATATCGGCTTGCTGTTGATGTGCCCTTTCAAGTACAACGGCTTCAAATGATGATGGTCTTCTTGTAGCTTTTCAAAGACCGCCTCCTGGGATCCTAGACACCATTGTGCGCAAGATTCTAGGGTTATATTGGCCTGAGCTCTGAACTCGGCCAGCAAGGCAAACACCATGTTGATGCTCACCGGAGGGGGCATT
The DNA here is from genome assembly GCA_036346355.1 of Rhipidocladum racemiflorum. Lineage (NCBI taxonomy): Eukaryota > Viridiplantae > Streptophyta > Magnoliopsida > Poales > Poaceae > Rhipidocladum > Rhipidocladum racemiflorum. The sequence goes on from CM070585.1 coordinate 34,363,866, forward strand.
TCACTCTGCGCTATTGACAACTCCACATCAGCCATCATGAGACTATCTGTATAACTGGCCGTGGGTGTCTCCACATCATTGGCCGTAGGTGTTTCGACGTCCTCGGCCGTAGGCGTCTCTGTGTCATCGACCGTAGATGTTCTCGCATCATTGGTCCTAGATGAGCTTTCTGCATTAACCTCCTTCTTGCGCCACTCTTTCTTTGCGATTCTCACCAGTCGCAGTTTGTTGAAGGTTTCATCCCTCCGTTTCCCTTCCTCGGCCTCTCTCATTTCTTGCGTTTTGAGACGCTGGAGCCGGCGTCTTTGTGATTTCGTTAGCCTGAAGGGACACCATCGCGGCTTTGGCTCTATTGGTTGGTGGATTCTCCTAGCCAACTCAACCGCATTGGCTTTTTTATCTTTTTGAGTATCCTCGAGGGTTTCTTTCGGGGTTGGCCTCCCCGGGCTCTTGGATTTGACCGATTCTGACCAGTCGGCCTTGCGTTTTCCTCCGTTGGTTGCTTGATCCTTCTTCTGCCAAGAGATTCTCTTTTGAACTGATTTCCTTTGATCCCCTCTTCTGGCCAATTTCGATCCCTCGGCCTCGCCTGTTTCCGTTGGACGCTCGGATGCTTGCCTCGGCCTACTGATCCTTTCATGGATCGATCTCCTATGATCTTCCAGGCATCGGCCGAGATCCTGCCCCGATTCCTGTACTGATGCCTCGTTTCGGGAAAGTTCAAAAGGAATGCATATTCTATGTATACCAGTACGCGATGGTGGGTGGGCTAGTTAGAAGGGTGAGGCTGGAGTCACGAGGTTGCGGGTTTGAGTCCCGCTTCTCCCATACATTCTCGACATATTTTGAAACATTTCTAATCCTATCAGTAACGGTTGGTGGAGCTGGTACTGGTGCCCAATGGTCATCAATCCCAGATGGCCTGTACCGCTTCAAAAACCGATACAGATGGATGTTGTGAACCGGTACTGATGGCCAGATCTGTAGTACTAAAAACTAAGATGGCGTTTCCCAGACAATTGCCTGTGGTAAGTCGTATAGCCCAAGTTATTTTATTTCTGCTGTAAGAGTTTAGTTATTTCTTAAGCCTTTAAGGTACGATTATGTAAACTTTGACTATAAGGTTGGTTGATACTATTTGTTACTTTCTTAGTTATTTCGCTAAATGGAATGATATTTCAGCTTTGCTACCACTGTGTGAACTAGCGTGATGCTGGACTAGTACAGTATGCATAGATGATTTTGGATTCGTTAATTTGTGTCCCGGCACAAGAGCAACTATACCATGATACAACTGTCAATTAATTGCTCTATTTGAGTCTCTAATCTTACTTATTCTACATTAATCTCATCTCTGATTAACTGAAGCAATGAATGACAGTACAAGTGGATGTAACAGTACTCAGAGAGCCAGAAAAGTAGAAAAAGGCGTTCTCTCTCTCTCCCTCTCTACTGGCTAGGTAGGGCAAAGCTATCTTTACTCGATCGACTGTCAGAGTACGATTAAATTAAGGGTGAAAGGAATAAAGTTAACGTACGATTAAAGGGTGAAAGGAATAAAGTTGAGCATGTAGAATCTAATGCATGCAAAAACATGCACATACGACAAAAGTGCATCGGCCCCTCATCTGCACCAAGCGACCAGGAGAACAAAAGTTGGCTACGTACGTCGGCTCAACATGACCATGCCACATGCATAGTATAATCCATTGCTAACAAGGAAATAATCAAGTTGTTCATTTCTATTTTTGCCGCGCAAGCTGTTTCAATATGTATACAACAACTAATAGAAAGCGATCGATCACAAGAATGAACAATATATATAATGGCCATGTAGGTTGTAACATCCCAAAATTTGGATTTTCAAAATTTTTTGGTTCACTAGCTACCAGGGAACAGTGCAACACAAACGGTTCGTAACCGCTTTTAAAAGCGGTTATCGAACCGTCTGTACTCAACCGAGAGTGATAACTAGAGGGTATATATCACTCGCGGTTCCACGAACCGCTTGTGGTTCGGCACCACAAGCAGTTCGGAAGGCGACTAGGAAGCGCAGTGGAGCAGCCACGTGCAGGCAAATCACAAACGGTTGGTGTTAGCAACTGCTTGTAGTGCCCCTAAGCTATATTCCATCGTTGGTGGCGAGAGACGCCATGTGTGCTCTCTCCACAAGCGGTTGTTATTACAAACCTCTTGTGGAGAGACTGTCACCTTTTGAGCTAGGCTTTCCAATATGAATTTTGACAATGAAATTAAATACAACTACAAATTTATTTCTGCATAATTAAATACATATTTTAATTGAGAAAATATTAGTTTGTTTGCACAAATAGTATGAACTTATAATTTAATTACAATTTAAATGCATATATACACACAAGTATTACAATACATGAAATGATGAGCACAAGCAAACGTTTTACAACTTTCAAAGAGTACAAAGGTGGTGATCTTGAGATCATTTCTTGCGTACGTCACTCTTTGCATCCATAGACGAAGATTCCGTAAGTTCACCTGTCCTTATTGAAGGACAATTTCTCCATCCCTTTGCGTAGAACTCGCCTCTAGGGGTTATAATCTCATCGACAATGAAGCAAAAAAGTTGTTCTTGGACTGCTTCAACCCGATGCGAAGGGATCACGCCTATCTCATCGATGCCGGGCTACAAAGAGAAAGAAAGAAAGAAATCTTTGAATACTTGAAGTATAAGTGTATTAAGAAATTTGTTTTTAACACACACGCACCTCGTTGTCCAGTCGTCACATATCGCTGTGGGTAAGATTTTGCATGTAGAGGCACACATAATAGCCACATAAGTTGTTTCCGGCCGATTGCTGTAGAACCTGGAGTGATATATTTGAAAAGAATGCAATTAATTATTGAGAAGATAAATTTTTACGTCATATATATTCTTTAATTGATATTTTATAGTACGTACTCGAGTGCTCAATTGCACTGTGAATTCATTCATAGAACTTTTTCCTCTATGCTTCGTTCGGAACGTGGCGAATGCCCTGTCATGTGTTATTATATGAATAGTAATTATGAGTATTCGAAGTACTTAAATATATGTAGGTTAGCATCTCAATATTACCTATTTAGAATATCAATGGCAAACTGAAAATCTTGCTGTGGTTTTCTTTTTGAGTCTTGCACAATGATCTTCGCACTATCGACATTGATAATAAGTAGGATCCAGTGAAACCTATTCATATATATATGTATTGCAACATATATGTAATTAGTCATATTATGAATGTCTTGAAAAAGGATAAATGAGAGGTTGTGTGATGACATGTATATATACGTACATGAAGTTGAAGAGCAGAAGTATGTGCGGTTTGTAGTACTGTTCTGAAAGAGCTTTCAGAATGTATTCTTCAATTTCTTTTGGGTTGCCTTTACATGTAGTCTCGTTGACAATTAATGGATCGATGAAGCCGATGTAGAAGATAGTCTCCCTTCTACATCGTTGTATCTCCATTCTACATACAAAGGGGATGAGTTATTAGGTTTTGCAGCTTGAACTACAGTGAAATTAACACATATATATAGCAAATTCAATGATTAGCTGGAAGTACTTATAGACACCAGCAGTTCATTCGAGACATGTTGACGGCGTCTCGATGGTAAAATTGGTACAAGTCCTCGAATTCCATCCATATGAGTTGATCCCCACGATAGAAATCTATCTCTTTTATATGGACGGGGAACATTGTTCTTCCTTCAGCGGACTGTTCCATGTACCATTCATGAAATTGTCGTATCTTGGTTGACAGATCCTTTATCTTTTCCGGTGCAACCAACTCCCGGCCCAGCTCATATGGCCACCTGACCTCTGCCATTGGAAGATTATCTGATACTCCCACAGCTGCAGCGTAAGACAGCCCTGACTCTCTTAAGAATTCCTCTAGCTGGTGATCTTGTGCTGTCTTGTTATGTGCCGCTGCCGCCTTAGACCGTTTACCTTTCAATGCAGACTTCGCTATTGTGCGTTCGTAGTTAGTCGAGGCAGGAAGAGGTGCTGCATGGCATGTCTCAAAGTGGGTTGCATCTTACGGATCAATTTGCGCCTTGAGAGGTGGTATCTTCGATGCGAAGTGTGTCTCAATTTCCTTTCAAACTGCTTGTGTCTCCTCAACCGTCATGCCGTATGCCCTTTTCAGAGGTTCCTTTGACGACTGTGTTGGCTGGCTAGACTGGGCTTTTTTGGTAGGGGGTAGCATCGCAGTACTGGTCCTTCGTACTTGGAGTTTCTTCCTTGGAGGAGATTATGGAGTTGGGCTTTATTGGGCAGGAAGTGGAGGCGGAGTGCTATGTACTGCAGTCGAGGCATATCATTGAGGTGATGTAGGAGGAGGCGAGTTTTGTTGTTGCGGAGAGGTCACCTCCAATTGTTGGATTTCTATTAGTGGAGACGTCACCTCCACGATCTTTGGAAATATGATGTACCTTTTTTGCCAGAGGATGATTCTGTGGAGGGCCTGTCTAAGCTTGGTGATGTCTCTTTGTAGTGACCTTCGAGTAACCTGGCGGTATCTCTTTGCAGTGGAAAAGCTGGCCCGGCTCCACCGGGTATGCCACGCCATAAGCCACCTTGGTGGAGAGATTATGCGCCTGAACGTGTAGCTCACACTCCCGGCGAACTTTCATGCTATCCACTGCGTACTGTCCCAGGTCTGGCACCGGTACCATGTGAGTAGAAAGTGTGGCGGCGTTGGACACGCAACTACTCCGTCAGGCGGAGGTGGACGGGCTAATGACGCTGTCGTCCTGTGTATTGGTTGTATCAGCTCCTTGAAGTTTACCGAGTGCCGCCTGCAGCTTTTGCTCAACAATCTCTCTGATGCTTTGCTGAGTTGCTCTTAGCTCCTTTTCCAGTAAGTTGTATCTGTATGAATCTCTTCTTTTGCTTCTTGACCGGCTCCTGTACGTATCGGCATCTTTGAAAAAACCGTACTTCCATGGCACGGATGATCTCATTCCTCTTGTCCGTCTTGGGTGCTCAGGGTTTTGAAGTGCATGTGTGAGCTCGTCATTCTCCCTGTCTTTCACTAAGGAACAGGAGTGAGACATGTCGACAGCTTGGACAATTCTATTTCCAACATCCTCCGCTCCCGGTGCCATCAAGCTACCGTCGTCTGCAAGGGCCCCTCCGTGACCCATGAACCAATTCCGCAGGCGGAATTCCCAATCATCAGTAGCAGGGGTGATATTCTTGGCCATTAGTTCTTCCTCCCACTAATCCCATTTAGGTACAGCCTTAACGTAACCACCGGTGCCAAGATGGTGGTGGTATTTCTTCTTCGCAGCGTTGATCTTGTTCTGAAAGCTCGCGGCCTGTCCTTCCTCAATGTATCAATGTATATCAATATATATCAATGTATCAATGTATATCAATGTATCAATGTATATCAATGTATCAATGTATATCAATATATCAATGTATCAATATATATCAATGTATCAATGTATATCAATGCATTTATCTTGTGGGCATTTTGTCAAACAAGTTGTGGGCAGCGAGAAACAGAGGGCTGTTAGCATAGGAGCAGGTCAACCTAGGCCCTTCGGGTGGTGGAGGAGGCGACGGCGAGGTCACAGACGACGGCGCGGTGGTGAAGGAGTCGACGGCAAGGTCACAGGCGATGGCGGTCGACGGCAATGGCGCGGGGACTTAGAAAATTTTTGAGCTGAGTGTGTGATGCGCGCGGAGGAGAAAACAACTATTTATAAGTGCACCTCTACAAGCGGTTCATAATATAAACCGCTTGTAGAAGCCTATCTACAAGCGTTCGTAATAGAAACTGCGTGTAGAACCCCTTCACCGCAGCGAGGGAGGGACCTCTACAAGCGGTTCGTAATAGAAACCGCTTGTAGAAACCCCTTCACTGCAGCGAGGGAGGGACCTCTACAAGCGGTTTGTAATACCAACCGCTTGTAGATACTTAGGAGTCAAAAAGGTTTGACACTGTGCATGCTCGACACAAATCTTCCTCCCAACTGGCTAGCGAGTGGCGCTCGAGCGTGGACTCACTCGCGGCTTCGCTGGTTCGACTCCCGCTCACGCCCCTGCCATTTTTTTCTTTCCTTTCCTCTTTTTTTTTAATGCATTCCAAAATTATTTAATCCCATCAAACATTATTTAATGCATTCAAAAATTAGTGAGTGCAATAAAAAATTGTAGAGGTGCATTCCAAAATTATTTATTCCTTTCAAACATTATTTAATGCATTCAAACATCATTTTTAATGCATTCCAAAATTATTTAATCCCTTCAAACATTATTTAATTCATTCAAAAATTAGTGAGTACAATAAAAAATAGTTAGTGCATCCAAAAATTAGTAAGTCCATTCAAAAATTATTTGATCACATGATTTAATGATCACTTTGTCTTTACAAGTGTTCCTTCGGCGTGATCGCGACGTATTTAAGGAGCATCGACTTCTATTACATATAGGACACTTATGTCGACATCTACTACAAAGGGAGGGAGCTCGTCGAACTGATTATATCTTCCTCGTCTGTGACGTCCTCAACACCAACAATCCTTTGTTTGCCCTGGAGAACCACGTGTCACTTTGGCTTACTACTGCAATCCTTTTGCTTCTCCATGTGCTTTTTTGGTTTGCTTGACATGTCCATTATGTAGAAAACTTGTCTCACATCATTGGCAAGGACGAATGGTTCGCGCCTATAGCCAACTTCTGTCAGGTCGACGGTTTGCATCCTGTATTTGTCGATCTTCACGCCGCTTGAAGTCAGTTTGACCCACTAGCACTTAAACAGAGGGACCTTCAATGGTCCATAGTCGAGCTCCCATATCTCTTCTATGTAACCATAATATGTGTCCACATTGCCTTTGTTGTCAGTGGCGTCTATATGAACACCGCTGTTCTGGTTGGTGCTCTTGGTATCCTGCCATTTTGTGTTGAAGGCGTAACCATTTATCTCGTAGCCCTGAAATGTGACGATTTCACTAGATAGCATCCGAGCCAAGCGCTGCAACTGTTCATTTTCTGACTCGTTGACAAGGATGTAGTTTTGTAACCAAGCGCCGAAAGTATCCATGTGCCTCACTGTGATCCAATCCTCGGACATCCCTGGGAATTCGCGGCGTAGAATACTCTTATGCTGAAGAACATATGGGGCCACTAGGGTTGATTGTTTTAGAACAGTGAAATGTGCTTGCTTAAAAGTTAGGAGATCATTGCATGCAATTAGTTTCCATCCTAGTGTCCCTTTTCCCCGTAGTCGCCCCTCATGGCGTGATATAGGAACGGCAATGGGATGTAGATCCTCAATGTAATCCAAACAAAACTCAACCACCTCCTCGGTCCCAAAACCCTTCGCAATGCATCCTTCGAGACGTGAACGGTTATGGACATACTTCTTTAGGACTTTCATGTACCTCTCGAAAGGATACATGTTGTGCAGAAACACGGGCCCGAGAATACCTATCTCTTTGATAATGTGAACAATGAGATGAATCATAATATCAAAGAATGCAGGAGGAAAGATCATCTCAAGGCTGACCACATTCTGTACCACGTCATCTTGTAGCTTACTTAGCTTATGCGGATCAATGACTTTCTGCGAAACCGTGTTGAAAAAGGAACATAGCTTTATGATTGTTGCCCGAACCTACTCAGGCAAACTACCTCTCACAGCCACTGGGAGCAACTGTGTCATCAATACAAGACAGTCATGAGCTTTCAGGTGTATGATTTTATTCTCTTTCATGTTTATGAGTCTCTTCACATTTGACGAGTATCCTAAAGGGACCTTCACAATGTTCAAGCACTCTATCATGCTTTTTTTCTCTTCTTTGCTTAGAGTGTAGCTCACGGGATTTAGGTAATGTCCTTTCTCTCTATTTTCTGGATGTAGACGATCCCTCAGCTCCAAAAGTTGTAGGTCCTTCAGAGCTTGTAGTGTATCTTTTGATTTGCCGTACATATTCAAGTATCCTAGCAGGTTCAAGCAAACATTCGTCGTGATGTGCATGAAGTCAAGTGAGTGACGGATCTCCAAAACTTCCCAATATGGCAAGTCCTAAAATATTGATCTCTTCTTCAAGATAGGTGCCTGAACTTCCCCGTTCGGGACAGGGTTGCTTCCAGGACCCTTTCCAAACACTATTTTAAGATCTTTTACCATGGCAAACACATGTGTCCCACTACGATGCTGTGACACTACGGTATGGTGTGACATTATAGAATGTGAAATTAGAGAATAAAACCTTTCGGCTTGAGGTTTACTCGCGTTTTTGGGCCTTTTGAAGTGTTGTGTCACCACGGAGTGTCGGAACCTTTTATATGGTGCATGATGAGGTCAAAAACATTATGAGATGTGGAATTAAGGTTAAAACCATAGGGTATGGAGGTTAATAGCGTTTCTGGGCCATTTCCGGGGTTTTGGGCCTTCCCAGGGGAGTTTGGGCCTAAAAGAGGGGGTTGTGGGCTTTGGTGGGATGGAGTGGGAATCCATTTAGGATTAGGAACAGGTGTGGGGGCTGGTAAAAGGCCTCCCCCTGCCCCCTTGCGCCCCACACCCTGCCCCTTGGGCGCCCCCACCTCTCCCTCCATGCCCTAGCCGCCCCACCTCCCCCTCTCCCTTGCATGCGCCTCCACCTCCCCCATTGCTCCCCTTTGCTCCCCACCTCTCCACCACCTCTCCTCCACCTCCTTGCTGCCCTAGGGTGGCCTCCCCACCCCCTGCACCTCGAGGATCCATCCGTTGGAGCGAGGAGTTTCGTTGGGATTTCGGTCGTCGGGCGAAGGTATGGCCATGGGACTCCTTGGGGTTGGGCTAGGTACTGTTCTAATGGTGTTTAGCATGATTTTAGATCAATTGGTAGTGCTGGACTTGAGTAGATTGGATTAGATCTAGATGTTGCCACGTTTCAGTTTTGGGACAGCATGAGCAGTCGACCTAGGGTTAAGTTTTTCGCCAATTTAGATTCCGAATATGGCCAGACGGACATTAAAGAAGTTGTATATAATTTCATTATCTTTCAGTGGACATAAAGAACGTTAAATTCCGATCAGCCGTTTGAAAGGTATGATTGTTTTACCGAGCGTGTTAAAATCTGTGACGTGATTGGAACAGATCACGGTATTCTGTAGATTAAACAACTTTAGAGTCAGAATCAGTCTTTCCCTATAACTAGAAAAAGTTGGGAAATTTCCTAAGCTTCGCGAGGATGTACTCTTTTAATTGATTTGGAGTCTTAGAACTCAAGTTATGGCCGTTGGAAGTTTGCTGTCCCGGCGGGACAGAGCCTCTGTTTTTGGGTTTTGCAAGTAGGGTGCGAAGTCGGGTTAGATGAATGTTGTGTAATGTTTTGTGGGCATGTTTGTGAGTGTGTGATGCCTATGTGCAGGTGGTGTGACCCCGGGAGTGCCCACTACTTCTCATCAAACCGTCGCCGGAGGTTAAGGCAAGTGTATTGGAATGGGTAGCGAGTTGTAGATCGCTAGTTTTGATGAGTTGAAATTGAATTTATGATGCGATAACATGCCATGTTTTAATGCTTACTATTGGTATGATGAAAATGATCCATTATGATTCTATGCCATGATTGGTTTAAGTAAATGTGCAAATTATTCTATGATGTTGGCATCTTTGCATTCATGGCATGAGACATGGCGAGGGCGGTGAGAAAGTCATAACTAGTCCGGTAAGGTCGGTGAGAAAATTATGACTAGTCCGGAACGCCATTGAGTAAGACCTACATCGTGATTCCATCCACGTGGTGAATGGAAGCGAGGAGTAGGCACCCTCCATCTACGGGATGGAAGGGGGGATAGGGTGCACGCCGACGGGTGTGCACTCAGCTATACCGGTATAAGCTTCCAGGAGACATGAGCATTGCATTGCATCGCATTGCATACATGATGATGATGATATGTGAACAATGATTTTGAGACATGAATATGATGTTGAATATGAGATTATGACTTGACCATGAAGTTGAGCATGGTATGTAGTGATGTTACATTGAATTGTTTTTTTTGGCCCACTGCAATATATTTGCTGAGTGATGAACTCACGCTTGTGTTTTATGTTGTTTTTAGGTACTTTGAGACCGGCATGCGGGAAAGGGGTTTAGCTACACATCTACACGTAGCTCCACATTCATAGTCTATGTTTAATCACTTGGAGACATGATAATAAGATTTGTGCCATGAAACTTGGTGCTCGGTTTGGTTTTGAGCTTAAGTTCATCTTTTGCTTCACTATAATTGGTGAAATGGTTGAATTCGCTGTTTGTAGATCTAAGTGTTGTCATATCAATTGTTATTGCTGTTTTAGTTGTCATTTACCAAGCTATATCTTGTCTTACTATTGTTGTTGCTTCGAAGCATGAGAAACAAAGGAGATGCTGCTGAAATTTTCGATTTTAGCATTTGCTCTTTTGCTGTAATTTATGTTAATTTGTGGTATTTAGATGTTGTTTAGTCTATGTTTGGTAGCATTCAGGCATACTAGATGCTGGGGTGTTACAGTTGGTATCAGAGCGGGCTGTAGGTTCTTGGAATATGTATTTTTAGTGTCATACCTTAGGTTATAACTAAAATTTGAGGTGGAATAACTTAGAAACATGGCTTAGGTCTTAACTAAAATTTTGTTATAGGATAGCAACATTAAAACTTGCAAAAGTGGTATAACTAATCTAAAATTTGACACACATGGATGCACAGTAGGAAAAGGGTATGGGTATCGTTGTTTATGCTTAAATGTTGTATTTAAGCTTTGATGTTGAATGCTAAAGTTCGTAATGTATGTTGCCATGTTATTGAGAGATTTGATTGAATTGTTCTTGTTGTTGTGATAAAGTGGGGTTTTGGTGCCGAAGGGTTTCGGCCACCTCTCTTATTTCGTAGTAAGGGTGAGGTTTGACGGTGTGGCTGATTAGCGCCATCACCGAAGAACTATTAACCCCTGTAGGAGAAGAGTGCTTACCCTTTCTGTCGTAGATCGGGTAGTTGACTGGAGACAAAAAGAAGAGTTAGTGGTGGGTTCCTTCGTATGTTCTTTGCCGTTCTGATGGTCGGTTTTCGTTGTTCTTCTTGGCTTTAGTTGATTTGAATCAAATGAAAAGTGTTGGGTATGCGCGGTTTGTGTCGTTTGCGGTGTGTGGTTCTGTCTTCCTTGGTTGAAGACGAAGAAGAGGAGTCTAGCGTTGCGCTTCTTTTGGGCGCCTTTCTAGTTTTGATGCCTATTGATTGCTTTACGGGGAACAAGCATTCAATTTAATCATGTGGTTGTTTTCTCCGAGGTTAAAGGAGTTATTGCGGTGATATGCCAGACCTAGTTGTCAGGGCTGAAGTTCCGTGGCTTTGTAGGAGTAAGTGGTGTTTGATTTCGTTATTTTACTGGTTTAAGAAATCATCTTTGAAAAAAAAAACCCTTCTTGTTTCGTGAAAGATTGGGGTTTGGTGTTAAGGTTTTATTTGCAAAGGTTTATTTGATTAGTTGGTTCCCTCTTGTGGGAGTCTTTGAGAATTAAAAGTGTTTTAGAGAATTCCTTTTGCATGACCAAGTTGGGTTCATCTTATTGCAATTTTGAGAGTCAAGTTCCATTATGAATTTGGGTTGAGCTTTAAAACTAAAATGCTGCAAACAAACTAAGTAGTCTTTTGACTGAAATCGTTTGTCCCTAGTAAGAATTGCTGTTTAGCATGTTTTGTAGCATGTATCAATGCGGTTGTTATCTCTAGCTTGAAAACAAATAGACTACTAGTGTTGTAGTTTACTATTAGCGAGAATGATTGAATGGGTTAATGTACATGCTTAGAACCTGTTGGCTTGCTTTAAAAAGTGCTTATGATCCTCGTTAATGTTAAAAGTTTAAACGTTGATGCATAGTAAGAACATTAAGATGATGTAAATTAATGATACTGTCAAAGAAACCTTGCTGGTTGTTTAAAGATGTTCTAATCTAACGGGTTAATAGAGGAATTTAATCATGTTGACTAGTGGCTTTAATTTGGACGTTGATTAGAGTTGCTATGTATGTTGTTGCAAACTACTAGTATATTTGGAGGCATGCAGTTGTGTCTATACAATGCTAGTATTGATATCAATAGAGAAGACATAAGACTTATTGTTCATGATGTTGTTAAGAGCAGTGTTAATGCCAGTATTCAATCTATTTTAAATAGTTGGAGTATATGGTGTGGTGGTAATTTTGTTGGTCAGGATCAATCCGCGCCAGTCACGGCCGCACCCGAGCCAATCTCGGCCGCTGATCACGCCACGTGGACGGCCATCGTGCGTCCACGTCACCTCACCTTGTTCGGAACGGACTCCGCCGCCCGTACCGGCTCCGCCGCGGAAACCGAGTGGATCTCGACGTCCGCGCCGGTATTTAAGGCGTGGATCGTTGCCCGAGGATTGCCTGACCCGTGCGCATCGTCTTCCCCAACTCCCGGAGCCTTATCCGCCGCCGTCACCTCGCAATTGCTCGCTGGAGTTCTCTCTCTCCCCGCCCATGATTCTTTGCTTCATTCCGCCGCCGTTCGCCGTCTTCCGCCGCGGTTGAGCCTAGTTCTGAGACCCCCCAAGCCAAGGCGCACCCGTGGGTACCTCTCACTCCGCCGGAGCGACCCCGAAGCGCCGTCGGGCTCGTCGTCGTTCTCATCTCCGGTGGCCCTGCTCCGCCGCGTCGCCATCGTCATCCGCGAGCGCTGTGAGCCGTTGGATCTCCATCGCACGGTCCAAGATCACGCCACGTCACCCGACGGTGAGATCCCGTCCAAAAATCCCAGATCCGTTCTCAACCGTTGGATCTAGATCCAACGGTCCAGATCAACCGCGTTCACCCCAAACGCGTGAGTCCAGATCCAATCTGGACCGTTGATTTTCAAATCAACGGTCGAGATCTAGCCACGTGTGCGGGAGACTGACCGTCGCGGTCGGGCCAGATCCGCCACGCGTGAGCGCGTGTCTCGACACGCCGGCGTGTCGGTCACGGACAACCAAACCGCACCATGACGTCACGCTGGCGTCATGGCGGGCCCGCATGTCAGTGGCTGTCCCAGCCAAGCGCTGACGTCAGCAATGACGTCACCCATGGGACCCACCTGTCAGCACCGTGGGCTGAGCCCCGCTGACGTCAGCAGTGACGTCATCCGAAGGGACCCACATGTCAGCGACGCGTAGATTCGTGGACCGAGTCCACGGTAGACCCGAGCCGAGCGTGGACCGAGTCCATGGACCGGCTGACGTCAGCAGACCAATCCGGTGCTGCCACGTGTCCATCTTGACGCAATAATTAATTTCCGAAAAAGAAAATGATTTATTAATTCGAAATAATGATTTCAGATTTTGTTTCAAACTTCAAACGCTTATAACTTTTGCGTTTCAACTCCGATTTGAGTGATTCAAATTTCTAAATTTGTATAAAATTGAGATCTACCTAAATATGAATTTTATTTAATTTTTGGACTAAAGTTTTTCTCTGCAAAATTATTTAAATGATTATTTAAACTTTAAATAATCATAACTTTTAAGGCCTTAACTCCAAATTTGACGATTCCAGTTTCTAAAAACTCATAAAATTATGTTCTCTCTGTTTATGGATTTTATTTGGATGTTTGGACACTTTTTGCCTATTGTTTATTCGTGTATTTGCTATTTGCACGCTTTACGAGTAGACGTTGAAGTCTTAGGAAGGATTCAAGGAGAAGTATTGACTCAGGATCCAACTCAAGACCAAGAACAAGTACTTTTTGAAGGCAAGTTGTGCTTTGACCATGTTGATCCTATTTCAAATCTATTTTGATTTAAACTATTGCATGCTAGTTCAATTAGAAAAATACTTTGTTTAAACATGGGGTTAGATAAATACCAATTTCTTTGTATGACACCTTGATTATTTAAGTATGTGCCATGACCCCTTGTCACCCTAGTTGTGGATTACTAGTTGGACATTATTAAATTGCCAACATGGGTTTAGACCGCTGTAGTATACGCTTAGACACACTACGTGCTCATAACATGATTTTGGATAATCAAATGTTAATATTGACTTAATGATATATTGAACCTGTTTTGGAAAGGTATCATGTGATGTTGATGGCACGTGGTGCATGGTAATCAAGCGGGGTTTGATAAACGATTTTCGGCCGGGCATGCGGCAAGAGTAATCAGGTGGGCCAGTTGTGGCATTGGGAGTGTTGATTTGGTTCTTGGGTAGTCTTGCCCTGGTCACCCTAAGGACTTAACCTTGCAAGCCTTTGAACTGGGTCTAACGTGCAACCACATGTCTGTAAAATGGGACGGACCTAGTTGACTAAGTTGCTAATAACGTACCTGTGGGACCTCAGGAGGTCAACTACACCCTTTGTGTAAGTTGTACGGGGGAGCGTACCGGGGCTGAGGCCAGGTACCCATCTAACGGTTGATTGGCCTAGACTTCGCCTTAGCGAAGGGAAGGGTTAGTGCGCATAACCGGGGAGGACCACTTGTATTGTTAGAAGTCTCGAAAGACTTTGTTACTGAACTCGCCTTTGTGGTGTTTGATCGTATCTTGTGGGTAAAGTGCATAACCTCTGCCAGAGTTTAGAATCTATTCGAATAGCCGTGTCCGCGGTATTGGACATCGCCTAAAATTACAGTCAAGGGTTAGATTTTCTCAAAAATAACTTTGGTTTGAAAAGTTGGGCTGGACTAATAATGAAGTTGATGGAAATGTGGTTTAGGATGGGAGAGATGTTTACCAAACTTCTTGAAAAGTTATTTATGTTTTACTTATTTCTACCGCTTTGAATCTACTTATATTACTTGTCCAATGCTTTTTCTGCAAATATACCTTGAGTTATTCCTTTGTACCAAGCCATGCATATAGTATATTAGCTTTGCATTCTGTGCATGACTTGCGAGTACCAAGTACTCACCCTTGCCTCAACACAACACCGCTTGAAGAGGAGACTACGCCCGACTTTGGAGGAGGAGCTCCAAGAGGATCCATCTACGTAGGGAGCGAGCCCAGTCAGTTGCCTGTGGTATACTGGATGGCGCCACGATGTTACCTTATTTGATTTTCCGCTGCTACTATTTCTCTTTTAATAAGTATCGTCCTGCGAGGCGTACATTTGTGACTTGACCATAAGGTCGAGTAACCAGTTCGGTTATTTAAATAAAGTACTTATTTAGTATCGAGTGGTATGATTGTGATATTTACCGATGTTAAGACTGTGTGCACTAGCGTGTTCCTGGACTAGTGCTGAATACACAGAGGGTCCGGATTTGCAAATTCGGGGTCCCGACATCATCCTTGAAAAACCCTTCTTGTTTCGTGAAAGATTGGGGTTTGTTGTTAGGGTTTTATTTGAAAAGGTTTATTTTATCGGTTGGTTCCCTCCTATGGGAGTCTTTGAGATTTAAAAGTGTTTTGGAGAATTCCTTTGCATGACCAAGTTTGGGTTTGTCTCATTGCAATTGTGAGAGTCAAGTTTCCTTATGAATTTGGGATGAGTTTTAAAACTAAAATGCTGCAAACAAAGTAAGTAGTCTTTTGACTGAAATCGTTTGTCCCTAGTAAGAATTGATGTTTAGCATGTTATGTAGTAGGTAACAATGTGGTTTATGGATTGATGTGTTGCTAAGTTAAATTTTGAGTTGAATCAATTCAATGTGATTAATATCTCTAGCTTGAGAATAAATAGACTACTAGTGTTGTAGTTTACTCTTAGCGAGAATGATTAAATGTGTTAATGTACATGCTTAGAATCTGTTGCTTTGTTATAAAAGTGCTTATGACCCCCGATAATGTTTAAAAGTTTTAAACCCTGATGCATAGTTAAAACATTAAGATGATGTAAACTACTATTACTATTAGAGAGACTTTGTCGGATTGTGTAAAGATGTTCTAGCTTAATGTGTTAGTAGAGAAATTTAATCATGCTGGCTTATGACCTTAACTTGGAAGTTGACTAGAGTTGCTATTTATGTCGTTGTTGCAAACTATTAGTATAATTTGAAGTATGCAGTTGTGTTCCTACAATGCTAGTATCGATGTCAACTGTGAAGACATAGGATTTGCTGTTTATGACACTGCTAAACCATTGGAATGGTCTAACCTATTAAATTTATTTTTAATAGTTGGAGTATGTTGTGTAGTGACAATTTGTTATGATATATGGATAGTGTAACTAAAAACAATGTAGTTGTTTTTATGATTATGCCCATTTATTGATATTGATGACTTAGTAGTGGTGGTAATTGTTTAGATTACTTCTTGGAAGCCATTGTTAAAATGGAGGTTATTATTAACATGTTGTGATGGAGTGAACCATGGATAATTAACATGATGTAGAATTTAATCCTTAATGAGTGTATACCTTAGAATCATGTTTACGAATTTTTGTCTTGTGGAGATGATATTCACTTGTTGAAATCATAGATTAATTGATTAAGTTTCGAATGCTGAGAAATTGATGTATGCATGGTATAAAAATTAATAGGTTGATCAGGCTAAAGTAGTTGTTCAAGTAGTATGCTTTAAATTGAGAACATGATGATAATTGTTAAGTGTGTGTCTGTGGAGATTAGGATGAGGTAGTGTTGGTTCAATGTCTTGTTGATAAGCATCATAAACTTTATTTATAAGTGTTGGGAAAGGTAATTAGAGAAATAACCTGTTGTGTAGTTTTGGTTGAATCATGATGGGGCTCCTCAAGGAGTAATTAGTGATTATTGAAGTCTTTAATGGAAAGCGTAGTGGAATACCAGAGATGGTTCTTTTTATGCTGAGCTTGTTTTTAAAAGCTTTTAAACTGGTTTGGTTGTTTGCCATTTTTGGTTGAACGCGTTCGGTCAACATATTCCTTATGTTGTGTTTCAGAGTTTCCCTAAACTTGTAGAGATTGGTGCCAACCTTTGGATTTGGCTAACTTGTTTAGTTTGTGCTATGAGTATGGATTTACACCCAAAAGTTCTTGAGTGGATCGCGCTCCTTCGCGTTCGCACTAAATTATCTTTGGAATAAATTTTAAAGGAAACAGATGGACTTAGTGGGTTGTGTTGGAAACTCTTGAGATTTAATTTGTAACACTTTTTGGCTAGAGTTGGAGTTGTTTTGAAAATGTGTGTGATGTTTGCAAGTGCTTCAAAAAGGTGGACTTTATGAAAGTTTTACAAAGTGATTTTGTTAGTGAGGTGTTCCCTTTTGGGAATGAGTTTCCCTCTCCTTGAGGAAGTTCGTGATGGTTGTGGGAGCAGATGCTCGACTTGAAATTTTGATGTTCTTTTCCAAAATGTTGAATTTGGATGAAATGCAATGTTGTGCAAGTTCAGTTTTCAAATGATGTGGGTTCTTTTACGACGTGGTGTTTTACTGTCGACTATGCTGCCGTCATAGTCTTTATGAATTTCCGCAACCTTCGATGTTAATTGTGTTTCCATCATTTGATACCGAGGAAGAAGTCATTCGGTGAATGACTATTCGGTGCCGTTGTTACATGACGAATGAAGGGTAAAAAAGGAAAACGAAGCATTGTTTATGCATAATTAATCATAAAGGAGTCGACGAGCCAGGTCGGTGAGAAAGTCATATAAGGATGTATGACTAATCCGGATTGCTCTTGAAAAGTGTGCATGCATGTCAAGAATCGAGATGTCCATTTCTTTCTAGTATGAAAAGAAAGAATGAAGAAATTATGGTATTTTGGTTGTGGTGTAGGGGATTTATGCTTCCTTTGTGATTTGGCTTGGATGTTGCCGAATTGTTTCCAAAATGGTTGTTAACGCTTTGGGTTTGAGTTGTCGTGTGTACACTTGGGCTTGAAAGCTAAGTGTTTTTGTGTGAGGGCGAGACCCTCTTAAGAAAGGAACCAATTGTGGCTTGGTACGGTTTTTCGAGCCTAGCTTGGGGCTAGGTGTCGAACCTTAGTGGTATAAGGGTGGTTTGTGATGGAGGTTGATGATGCATGGGTTTAACCATTATTAAGAGTAGCAATGGGTGGAACTGAAGTTGACGGTAGTTCGGTGATATTTATCCTGCTGTGAGCAATTGTCATTACTAGCTGTTCTTGGATTTGAGTCTTGTCTGGGAAAGGATGGAATAAAATGTTAGTATGATCGTGTATCGGAAGGGCAAATGTGCCTTAATGAGTTTTCCCCTCGATGGAAATTTTCGGGAATGTAGAAAGGTCATTAAAGGAATTGTGACTTCTTTTGATTTTGGCATGTTGAGTTTAATGGAGAATGGTAGTCAGGTTGGTTGTGATAGAAGTATGAAGTGTTTGCCGTGAGGTTTCGAGCGTGTTGGGTTGATGGAGCCCTTTGTGGTTGAAACGCGGATTCTATTTGGGAATAGAAGTGAAGGTCGACCTGTGAGAGGTTGCCCTTAGTTGAGCTAGATCATTACTTTTCTCGCCAAGTGTTGGTTTTGAGAACTCGCTTGTCGTGTGTTCCGGTTTGAGGTTTCGTGCGGTTGTTTTGTGCTGCAGAGAAGTCTTTTGTCCCTTGGGGATTCTGTTGTTGTTTTATTGGCATCCTTTGGATTCGAGGTCAAATCCTGTTGAAGGGGGGAAGAATGTGATACTACGGTATGGTGTGACATTATAGAATGTGAAATTAGAGATTAAAACCTTTCGGCTTGAGGTTTACTCGCGTTTTTGGGCCGTTTGAAGTGTTGTGACACCACGGAGTGTCGTAACCTTATTTAACGTGCATGATATGGTCAAAAACAGTATGAGATGTGGAAATAAGGTTAAAACCATAAGGTTTGGGGGTTTATAACATTTCCGGGCCGTTTCTGGGGTTTTGGGCCTTCCCGGGGGATTTTGGGCCTTAAAGAGGGGGTTGTGGGCTTTGGTGGGATGGTGTATGAGTCCATTTAGGACTAGGATTCCTTGTGGGGGGCTGGTAAAAGGCCTTCCCCTGCCCTTGTGCGCCCAACCCTGCCCCTTTGTGCGCCCCCATGTGTTCCCCCTTGGCCCTAGCCGCCATCTCCCCTCTCCCTCCCCCTCATGGCCGTGCGCCCCCCCTTGCCCTCTCCTCTCCACCTCTCCACCTCCCCACCTCTCCTCCACCCCCCTTGCTGCCCTAGGGTGGACTCCCCACCCCTGCATCCTCGTGGATCCATCCGAGGAGCGAGGAGCGAGGAGCGAGGAACGAGGAGATCCTTGGAGTTTTCATTCGTCGGGCAAAGGTATGATCATGGGGTTCCCTGGGATTGATCTAGGTACTGTTCTTAAGGTGATTATCAAGTTTTTAGATCAATTGGTGGTGCTGGATTGGAGTAATTTGGGTTAGATCTAGACGTTGCCACGTTTCTGTTTTTGGACAGCATGAGCAGTCGACCTAGGGTTCCTGTTTTCGAAAATTTAGATTTCGAATCTTACCGTATGGACTTTGAAGAAGTTGTAGATAATTTCATTATCTTTCCGTGCATATAAAGAACGTTAAATTCCGCATAGCCGTTTGAAAGTTATGACTGTTTTACCGAGCGTATTAAAATCTGTGATGCGATTGGAACAGATGACGGTAATCTGTAGATTAAACAACTTTAGAGTCCGAATCAGTCTTTCCTTATACCTAGAGAAAGTTGGGAAATTTCCTAAGCTACGCGAGGATGTACTCGTTTAATTCATTCGGAGTCCCAGAGCCCAAGTTATGCCTTTTGCAAAGCTGCTGTCCCGACGGGACAGAACCTCTGTTTTTAGGTTTTGCGAGTAATTGGCAATGTCGGGGTAGATGAGGGTTTGCGTACTGTTTTGTGGTATTGTTTGTGAGCGTGTGGTACCTATGTACAGGTGGTGCGACCTCAGGAGTGCCCTCTAATTCTCGCCAATCCGTTGCACGTGGTTGAGGCAAGTGTATTGGAATGGTAGCATGTGGTTTGATTGTTTGCCTTGTTTAAATGCAAACTGTTTCCTTGGTATGTGTGCTTGCCATGCTTTAATGATTGCAGTTGGTATGATGAATATGCTCACTATGTTATGGTGCCATGTTATCACGTACAAGTTATCTATGTTGTTGGCATATATGCATACATGGCATGACACATGGCCCGGGCGGTGAGAAAGTCATTAACTAATCCAGGAAGGTCGGTGAGAAAGTTATGACTAATCCGGAGAGCCAATAGAGTAAGTCCTACATCGTGATTCCATCTACCGTGGGTTGTGGAAGCGAGGAGTAGGCACCCTCCATCTTCGGGATGGAAGGGGGGAAAGGGTGCACACCGACGGGTGTGTACTCAACCATACCGGTATGAGTTTCCAAGGAGATATGAGCATCGCATCGCATTGCATACATGATGATGATGATAAAGATATGTGATTACGAATGAGATGATAAACATGTTGTGTGTTGTTGCAATGTAAGTTGTTCTTTTGTTCCATTGCAATATACTTGCTGAGTGATGAACTCACGCTTGTGTTTTATGTGGTTTTTAGGTACTTTGAGATCGGCATGCGGGAAAAAGGGGTTTAGCTACACTTCTACACGTAGCTCCACAATCATAGTCTATGATTAATCACTTGGAGACATGATATTAAGAGTTGTGCCATAAACTTAATGTATGGTTTAATTTAGCATGCTTGTGATTCCTTATTTGCTTCGTTATAGCTTATGAAGTGGTTGAGCATGGTATTATTGGCGTACTTTGATGATAAATCCATTTATGTTGATGTTTTAGATGTCGTGTGCTATGATATATCTTGCCATGATATTGACATTGTGTTAATTCATGTTAAAACAAAGGAGATGCTGCCGAAATTTCGATTGGTAGCATTTGCTCCTTTGCTGTAATTTATGATAAATTGTGATATTATGTTGTTGTTTAGTTTATGTTTGGTAGCATTCAGGCATAATAAATGCCGGGGTGTTACAAGTACTCAACCCAAACCTTATGTTTCTCACCTCATTTGCAAAGTCTGGGAATGTTCGATCGACTTTCCTCCACTGGGACCCATCAGCGGGGTGCCTAAGCATCCTGTCAAACTTACGCTCTTCTTTGTGCCAACGCACCATCTGGGCATGCATTTTGTTAGCAAAAAGACGCTTTAATGGGGGGATCACAGGAAAATACCACACCGCCTTAGCGGGAGGTCTCTTCCTCTCACAGTCCCCATCTATTTCACCTGGGTCTTCATGCTTCGTCTTGTAACGTGATTCTTTGCACACTGGACAGGCATCCAAATCCACATACTCATTGCGATATAGGATACAATCATTACGACATGCGTGTACCTTCTGTATTTCTAATCCCAAAGGACAGATGACTTGCTTGGCTTCCTATTTAGATTCAGGCAGCGTGTTATCTTCTGGAAGTATATTCTTTATGAGTGATAACAATTCATTGAATCCCTTGTCTGACACACAATTTATGGCCTTCCATTGCATTAAGTTCAGTGTCGTACGGAGCTTTGTGTGGCCCTTCCCATAGTCTGGGTACAAAGGTGTCCGCTGGTCCTCTACCATGCGTTGAAACATCTCGAATTGTCTTTCATCTGTGTAGTCCCCCTCTCCGTCACGCAGCATCTGGTCTAGCTCGCCATCACCAAGATTGCCTATTGTATCTTCCACAGAATAATATTGCGTGGCGTCTGCCATACTGTTGAATACCTCTTATTCTTCACCATCTTCTTCATCGTCTTACTGGCTACTCCCCTGTACTTCGCCATGCTTGGTCCAATAGGTGTAGTTTGGCATGAAACCTCTCATGATCAAATGGGTCATAACCTAAAAACGTTGGGAGTGCTCCTTCTCATTCTTGCAGTCTACGCACAGACAACATATGAAGCTGTCTAGAGGCAGGAATGCAATAGCCGCATCAAGAAATGCCTTCACGCCATCAATGAACTCTCTGGAGCGACGGTCCGCATTGTACATCCATTGCTGATTCATCTACACAAAGATCTAATTTTCAGATACCTTCAAAGATCTTTCACTAAAGTGTTATTTATAAAATCACTTTTATTTTTCATAAATAACATTGTAGGACAATTCCATTCCAAAGTACTTTGACACGTATTTACAAAAGTCATTGTTTCCATGTTTTGGCTATTATCAAAGGTAATAATTAATATACTTATTTTATATATGCATGTCATATAGTTACATTTGTAATTAAAACTACTCAAACATGTTATTAGTTTTATAGTTGTACAAGACATAATCGAAAAGAAATTAATAGTTAATGCGTTACTTTTAATTAATACCGTGGCAAGAATTTATATGCCATATATTTTGCGATGGAGGGAGTGGTTTTTCAATTTTTTTATTATCGTTCTACCTTTTTAACTTAATTTAACTAATCATTTTGTCCCTTTAAACTTTTTCCTATTTTATTTCATAAAACATTAATAATGTCCTTCCAAACCTAGATCTACTATTGTTACATTGAAGGGAGGAATGTCATATTAAAGATTGTAAAGCTAACAACTTTTGTAAAACAACTGCCTACAGTTCATCATGGTCCTACCTAAAATTAAAGTTTTGGAGTGAGATGGAAGAGAAGGAGTGTTACATGGAAGAGAGGGAGTGTTACATTGAAGATTCTAAAAATAAAAATAACTACCATAATTCATCATGGTTGTCGTGGGGGCTCCTGTCCTGGTACAGTGATACTCCATTACCATTGCGCAGGCCTGGTTAATCACGCAACCAGTAACGTAACGATCATGGCATCATGACAGACGCAGATTGAAACCACTTGGTCAGCACGACACACGACTCATGAGGTCATATGCCATCCAATTGGTTCCAATTTGAGCTTCCCGCAACCATGTGATAACCACTAGTCCCTGGATCAGTAGGCTAGTGTCACATGTTGAGATAGGTAGTATCACATCCATGCAAACAAAGATTAAGAGTAGAGGTAATATATTACAACGTTAGATAATGATATTACAACTTGATCCTATTTACAAAAGGCCAACTAGCTTAAAGTAAACTGAAGAGGAAAACATAAGAGAAACAAAACTAAAGCGGCCACGATGTGCCTCCATTCCCACAGGCAACCGGCGAGCATAACACTCTGCTAGCCGTCAAACGCACCACCCGCGTCTAGGTCACTGAACTCCTGGTCACCTTCTTCTTCACCTGCATCTTCTGCTCCTCACGCAAATTTTTAGAGCAAACGGTGAGTACACATATGTACTCGCAAGACTTTATTGTTTGCAAGTATATTAATAATGCAGGCTAATCAAA